>CM061493.1:8427500-9760000 GCA_030867185.1 Tagetes erecta
CAAATTAGATAACCAAAGTTATATGGCTTTTTCAGTACCAAAGCAACCATAGCAAACTAATAAGCTATCTTGCAATCACCAGATCTACATCTTCTTGCACAAGGTGTCACACTCCTAGGTTTCTGATCAACAAGATCAAGTTCGACATGTTTTGCATAAGTTACCAACTACGAAAACTAGGTTTCACGAACAGGTTTTGGATAACCCTAAACAAAGAAACCTAAGTTTTGCATGACATGTTTCGTACGAAACCTAAGTATCGTAGACACTGTAGCAAGAAAGGTTTAGGATCAACAAAAACCCCATGAAAACTGTAATTAGTATAGACAAACCACTTGTAACAATAATATAATCTACAGCCCAAACCATTTGCATTTATAAATTGGTTAGATTCATCAAATCATATTTACAAATAATCTTTCACTAGACTCCCCTACCTTAATATCTTAATATAAATCTACATATTTATCTACAAGCTCCCCCTAAACATTAAATTTATCCATAGATGAAATGGCATAAAGTTGTTGTAGTAGTAGCCGAATCAGCATAACTTGAATTTTCAACAAAGAACCTCACCATTTTCTTAATTTGAAGGACGTGTACACTCCTTATTATCAAAATATTTTTTCAGTTGGATCAAAACGTTTCTTGGTTACTATCATCAACATTTCTCATCCTTTGTAACTAAACACAAGGAGAGAGTCCCACGTACTAAAATTCGTCAAACATAGAAGATAAAATAAAAAACATTATTGGATTTTTCAGACTTTATATTAAAACACACTTTTTGGTACTTTGAATATTTAAAGAAAAGGTAAATGAATGTAAACAAAAAAATAAAAAAACCATTATATATATATATATATATATCATATTTCTTTATTAGTATTTGCAACTATGATTCTTTTAGTTTTGAAAAGCACATATGGATGTTGCCTTTCAAATTTTCAGCCATTTTAAATAATCAATTTTACACATGATTGCTTTGAATAATAAAAACAGGAAAACGGGGTTATAAAAGAAAGAGCTTAATTACCTTCATAAATGGACATGATATGCTTCTTGTTTAGTTATTTGGTATGTCATATGGTCGGGTGCTTTTTCTGTTTTGCTAAAGTGTATGTACTTTATCACTTTCTCTTCCACGTGTTAATCACTTTATCTTCTTTCTGCCTTTCTCCCACAATTACTAATCCTAAATATATCGTACCTCATCAAGTCCCCCTAGTCTATCTGTATGAAATAAGAGTGTAGATAATAACGGCTAAATTTTAAACTAAAAAGTATTACAACCCATCATCTTATAAATTTACATAAAAATGCTTGTACTTGTTCCCAAAATAAAACACCTCTGCTTTTTTCCTCCTTATCTACAACTTGCACTGTTAACTCTCCTTTCTACATCCTTACTACAAATCTGTCACATTCATTGAAATCCTAGAACTCTAAAACGATCTGAATCTACAAATGACAGCAAAACGATCCAAGACACCAAACAAGAAGCATAACAGGTCCATTTATGAAGGTAATTAAGCTCTTTTCTTTCAGAACCCCGTTTTTCCTGTTTTCGTTGTTCATAGAAATTGTGAGTAAAATTGATTATTTAAAATGGCTGAAAAGTTAAAGGCAACATGCATTTGTGCTTTTCAAAACTAAAAGAACCACAATTGCAAAAACTTATAAAGAAATAAGGAGTTTGGGTTTTAACACTTACATTCGTTAGTTTTTTTGTTAGAAAGAATGGTATTTCAAGCAATTTTCATCCAAGGAATGTAAATAAGATCGTTTTATATTAGAGGGGTTATTTGTGGAGTTAATTAGAAAAATCACCCACCAACCCAACCGTCTTGTGTCTCTCGTTTTACTCTCAAGAAATCGGCACCATCATTTCCATGGTACACATCCGAAAACCACCACTAGTACGCAGCTGTCATCCAACACTACTAGTGATCATCTCTACTGATACCTCACACTCAGTCTCATCTCTTCTCCACCAATACTAGTGGATGGCAGTCGTGTGCAAAATTGATTATTTAAAATGGCTGAAAAGTGAAAGGCAACATGTGTTTGTGCTTTTCAAAACTAAAAGAATCACAATTGCAAAAACTAATAAAGAAACAACGAGTTTGGGTATTAACGCTTACATCCATCAATTTTTTTGTTAGAAAAAATGGTATTTCAATCACTTTGTGTCATACCCCCAAATCCACTAACGAAGTTTTACCGTTAGAGGCGTGACAAACCAGGATCCAGTCATTAATTACACCGAATGACTCTATATGAGTTTTGAAAAACCAAACGTTTAACCATTAAATGCGGTAGTTTAAACGACAATCAGAGTAGAGTAATAAATTTTTCAGTTATGCGGAAGCGTAGTAAATAAGTAAGTTTAAGCAAGCCCAAAACCATGCAGGAAAATAAATGCGCAAAAACACGCGCCCGACACAAGACACGCAGTTTAAATAGTTGACAAATCCCAAAACAAAGTTTTTAATGCAAGAAATGTTTAAATGTTTGCGAGGACGCCATGCCATGCCCTATGTGCATTGTACCTCAGTGACCTAAAACAGTGAAAGACTAACAAGTGTCAACACGATGGTTGGTGAGTTCACATAGTAGTATAAACAGGTAATTCAGTTGCAAGCAGATATATGAATAAAGTATGTCATTGTAGGTAGCTAATCTACAGCACATGTCCTTAGAGGCGTAATGTATCTGACCGAAGCTGACGTATGTACACATTAAGTGCAGTTTGCCTGTTCGCACATCCCAGCAGGATGCACTGTAAGTATGTTAGGTCATTCAACACCCGTTCGACAGGTCCTTCTGTCGTGCTAGCGCGACTAGCCCGGGTGGTGTAACACTTGCCCTAAATCAACTCGAACCCGACCCGTACGGGTTATCCAATTTCCTCGTCGTCTGAAAAATAATTGGGTTTATTATATAAATACTAAATCATTTCAATGATTAATTCTAAAAATAATAAATTACTAACTTATGAAGCAAATACTATAGAGACACGAAGTTGATCAAAATATATGAACGCAGATTTTATCTACGTAACGTTATTTGATTTAACTAGACTAGAAGTAATTGGCTAAGTTTTATCTAATCAAAGTTCGGGCTAAAAATGTCAAATTTGGAAACTCATTTAAAAGTTTGATGATAAAACAACAACAATAATAATCTGCAGGGGGTAAAGTGTAAATATCTTTTAAAACCCAGCCCCCACCCGCATAACCCGTATTTCCGGCAGCTCCTCCGGCGACTCCGGCAACACTTTAATCGATCAAAGGTACGCATTTTTGACCCGTTTAAATCATTTCGTCATCCTAATCCGCAAGTTTCGAACCTAAATCATCTTTATCCGTCCCGTTTGAGGTCGTGAGATCGAGTTTATCCAACACCCACTAATTCCGGCAAAAATTCAATTTCAATTCAACAAATTGATCAATACAAACCAAATTAAACTTATCCAAAACACTCCTACAATCAATTGGAGGGATAAGAACGCGTTAATTAACAATTATCATAAACAAATCGTTCGAATTAGTCGTCATCTTCACCGAAACCAACTCGAGCCCATAAGCAGTCGATTACCCACCTTCAACCAGTTATAAATAGTCCTAAACACTTATTCGACATCACATTATCCTTCTGCAACTCCAATTTCACTTGTTAACACACACAACAGTTGATTTAATCCCCTATTCATCGTGTTCTTACTCCACAGTCAATCTCCAATATTCAGGTATTAATTCTTTCAATTAGTTGAGGGCTTTTACAGTTCGTTCATCATTGATTGAATTAGAGTCGTCAATTGAGGCATATCATCTAATCAAATCATCATTTGCATTCGTTACAGCCGTAAACCAAAGTCTTTACCTTTCTTATCGATCTTTAACCAATTCGGGTAATCAAAGGTATCATTGTGCTCGTTATCATCTGTTAATCATCATCGTTACATTTAATTTCGATTTTGTACATGATTTGGTGATCAATTTGGGGGATTAGGGTTTATGGTTGAAAATGAATTGGGTTTAAGAAACAAGAAGGTTAAGATAATTTATTTTCGAATTGAATCAACAAAGTGTTGATTGGTCTGATGGTTCGGTGTTAATATAAGCCTGATGAGGTCCCAGGTTCGAGTCTGGTTGGGATTGTTTGGTGATTTAATATTTTTGTTTCAAGTTTTACAATATAAATTCTTTTATTAACATCCTATAACCTTTTAATATTAATATGGGATTATTTATAAAGCTATTTGTAAAAAAATTATAAGTCTAAAAATATAAATATATATATGATGGTGCATATATAAAACTTGCTAGATTTAAAATTTTCAAATGGATGTTTAGATTTTTATAAAAAGTCTATTTACGGGTTTTTACTAAGTATTAGATTTATTTTAAACATGATTATTCATTTAAGACTATGGTTTAATTAGACATTTATTATTAAATACATATGATTATTCATTCAAGATTAATAGTCGCTTTTAACAAAAAATGATCGTGTCATTTAACGAATCATTATTTTAATCGTTTTCACACGAGGATAAGATTCATATACTATTTAATCACAATATTTTATTTTAAATCAAAGTTAAATATATATCTATTATCATTACGCATTAGATATTTTCAGATTATAGCAATTAATTACTTAAACCCAGATTCCCAATTAGAAACCCTAGATTCCTAGGTCGTTTTCAGTTATCATTTTAACATAGGATAATATCCTTTAGGTGATCCTTAAGGAATATCCGGGTGACGTTTTCAAGTTTTATTCATTTTCAGTCGATCAAGAATTATCACGTGAGTATTCATAGCCCTTTTTTCAGTTTTATACTTTGGGGTGAAATCATGTTACCTACTAAATCATTGTTTATCATTTTATTCATTTTATTCAGTTGATTCATTATATTCAATTCAATTCATGTGTGTTATTACTTGCATTATGTGTTTCATAGGTTGATAAACATTTATTCTAGCACAATCATTAATTTATTCAAACCAACGGTTATCAATAATAGTACTATTTGGCCTGACAAGCCCACCCCATATGGCATTCGAGTGGTGATTGTAACCGACATATGCTTTTGCTCATTACGGCTTAATCTGTGTGATTAAGTGGCTGCAGTCATCTAGGTTTGATTGTGCACTCGATTTATCTAATGTGATACACTTTTGCATGATAGGTTTTAACATAACATGGAATTGAATCTCTGGTTTCATTTTAATCATCTTAACTATTTTACTTATTATATGTATATATATATATATATGCAAACCTATGTTTACTCACCAGCTAATTCGTTAGCTGACAAATACTATTTTTCACATGATTTCAGGTGTTACAACGTAGTTGATTATCCCAAGATGCTTCACACATAGGATTCATGGACCTAGTTAATAAAGAGTTATTTATTATGTTTGACTAATTGTTTATTTGATTCATGTATTGGTAAATTGAATATTGAAATTAATATTATTTAAACGTTGTTGAGTACCATGAGCTACGAGCAATCTATCCACTTTCATCCGCCCCGATGATTCCGCCATCGGTCGGGGTGTGACAGGTGGGGTTTGTCAAACCCAGTAGTACTACTCAAAATTTCCCCGCTATTTCACAAATACTAACGGTCAACTAGGTATCCATGAGGTCTTTCATGAACAAAATAAAAGTGCTCTAATCCAGACATGCGACATACAGAATTCGTAAATCTGTAAAAGTAATCGTCTGTGTTCAGCCCATAAAAGGGTAAAATAGTAAAAGTGCAGTTTAGTGAAACTCACCTTAAGTTGCACAGCAAAAATAGTTAACAGCACACACAGTATATAATACGGCAACCTAAATAACAATAGGTCGATTAATGTGCGTTCATGTAGGGTCATAGTACCCTATGCATCCAAATGGTCAACAGTTTATGCGAGTGTGGTTTAATTTCACTTTTTGACCACGTTTGACTTTTTGTCCAAGTTTGACCAAGTTTGACTTTCAGTTGACTTTTGGTCCAAGTTTGAATTTTAGGTCCAAGTTTGACTTTTAGGTCCAGTTTGAATTTCAGTTGACCCGAGTTGACCCACGACCCGTTGGTGATTTATTAAGTGTAAACACGTTTCATTTGGTGTATTTGACTATATCACATTCACACACCACATCACACTTCACGTATCCAACAAGTAGAAGTTCAGATTTCACAAAAGTTTCCTTTATAGGAATGTCGAACCTCTAAAGTGTATTTGCATAATTTAACATTCCTAAGCATGTCAACTAATGCACAAAACCCATAGCATGTTACACAAGTCAACAACACCCACCATTATTTTATAGTTTCTAACATACAACACATTTGGCAAGCATGGTCATTTCTAGGCATGATATAGTATTTGCATGCTTTGTGCAACTAGCAAAGTAGCAACTTTCATCATGGCATCTTAACTGGTAGCACACACCATTTAGACTTCAACAAAAACAATTTCAAGCAATCGTTCTACTAACCAACTAGCATCTACCAAAGTCCTCTCATGACCAAGGCATGTTTTCTAAGTACCACATGCTTACAAACATTCATATGCAAGTCCAAATCATGTTTACATATCCGAAATTACTAAACATGCTTCCTAGTCAATTTTCATGTCAAAAAGTTTCTACATTTAGTAAGTGTTCCAAACCAAGTCAAATTCACACGTTCAATTGCTCAAAATTCATCTAACATATCTTCTAAACATATTAGCAAGTCCATAACAATCACTAGACGTCCATAACATGCAACCTCACATGATCACGTATACAAAAGTTACTATTTTTAGTAATCTAGCATAACATTCATGAACTTGCAAAACCAAGTAACAAATCTTCATGCAATTTATCATCTAATCACATAATCAACCCTATTTCATCAATATTTATCATGCAACATCAAGTTTCAATGATTCCATCTCAAACCCTAGTTTCATAAACACACTTTTTGTATCAATCTCAACAACTAATCATCAAAATAACCATTAACACATAAACAATAACCCATTTCCACAACATGATAACAATTTGGCCATTTTGGATGAACTAGGGTGTCTAAAACATCAAATTTTCAAAATAGATAATAACAATTAACACAAAAACTTACTAGTATAGCGTTTATTACTTCAATCAACACCCGAAATCACCAAATATTGAACCAAGCTAGCCAAAAATCAATGTGTGTGTGTGTGTAGAACTTGTGGCAGCAGCAAAATGGGAAGAGGCCAGCAAAAAACGTATTTTTTCTGTAATTAGGTTTAGGGTTTTGGTAATTTTTGTTAATTATTGTTAAATGTTGAGTTGGGTTGGGCCTTGGGCCATTCATGGGTCTCATGGATGATCCACGGGCTTCGTTTTTGCTTCGGTTTGTAATCACAGTGACAACTTTACCAAACTTAAATTTTTGTTTCGTAAAACTTTACCGAAACTCGTAATCGGTTAAAACCGG
This sequence comes from Tagetes erecta, assembly GCA_030867185.1. Classification (NCBI taxonomy): domain Eukaryota; kingdom Viridiplantae; phylum Streptophyta; class Magnoliopsida; order Asterales; family Asteraceae; genus Tagetes; species Tagetes erecta. The sequence continues at coordinate 8,434,975 of CM061493.1, forward strand.
TAAAATACGCAGTTACACGAAAATTCAACAATTAAGCACACATATCAATTAAGATATATTATTATTGTATTTGTATTCATTTAAGATCACCAACGCCCGGGTATTGACTCGTGTGGTCGTTTCGTATGTATATTTGCGTAACAGTTTGCACATTTAATTTGTCAAATTAAATGAAAGATATAATTGCATTAACGTGACTAACAGAGTTTAACTAACGGAGTTAACCTGAATTTGTCGGGTGTCACACTTTGCATCCGAGGGATGTAAATAAGACCATTTTATATTCGAGGGGTTATTTGTGGAATTAATTAGAAAAACCACCCACCAACCCAATAGTCTTATGTCTCTCGTATCATTCTTCAGAATCCGCCACCATCATTGCTATGGTACACATCCGACAACCACCACAAGTACACATCTACCATCCACCATCACTAGTGATCATCTCTACTGCTACCTCATACTATGTCTCATCTCTTCCCCAAAATTTGAAATCGAGGGTTTTCACAAAAAAAAGTATCAAACAAAAATTAACGGTTTTCGTAAAATCTAAACTCATCAAACTAGATCATTGTCGACTTCGATTAATGGTTTTTTGAAAATTTGAAAATACTTAAATTCCCCTCTGCAGAACCCATCAAACATAAATTAAGGCAAAATTGAAAGTAGTAACACCCTTGAAGTAGTGAGTAATGGTGGGTTTTGATCGAAATGGGTAGGTTTTTGGTGGCTAATAGTGGCCTCTGCAGATGAAACCAGGGGGGATTTTGGGACTTTATTTTTTTAGTTCGGGCATCGTTGAGAACAGTGGTGGGTGATCGCTAGTGTTTAGGCGAAAATCAAGGGGTGTGGTTTGGGCAAGGGTTGTTAAGGTGGTGATTACGACAGTGGTTTTTGCCGTAAAACGTGAAAGCAGAGGGTTAGTGTGTTGGTCTTTATGTCCTTTTTTTATGTTAATTTGCGTTAAGTGAAGAAATAGTCCATCGAATATAAAACAGTCGTATTTACATCTGTCAAATGCAAAATAACCAAAATACTCTTCAATATTACAGAAAACTAGCGGTTGTTAGTGTTAACATCCAAACTCGTTACAAATTGAAACCACCATACCTTATTTTGTTACAAAAATCTATTAGTACCCAAACATGTGATTTTGAATAAACTACATGACCTATTTGTGTACTTTACTATTATAAATACTAGATTAGTACCCGTGTACTACACGGATTTTAGTTTTATAGGTTTTAACTCAATTTACATATCAAATTTATTTTTAACATATCTCTTATTAAATCGATTAGGATAAATCATAATAATTGATAAGTTTTATTTGAACATATTAGGTTAGGAGATAATTCATGATACTTGGTACATATCGGGTTAAGATATAGATCATGATAATTGGTAAATTTTGTATTTGAACATATCGGGTGTTAGGAGATAATTGATGATAATTTGTGAATTTTTAATTTAAACATATCGAGTTATTTCGAATATGGAGCATACTATGACCCGTCTAAAAATTCTCCATCAAATTAATTTAGAGCATGACACCTAAGCAAAATCCTATGTGGATTAGTTAAAATGGTGACATGTGGATGTGTTATTCAATTATTAGAATAGGTAAATTTAAAGATATAGTTTTTTGTAAATATTATTATTTTACTCTCATGTGTAACACATTGTTATTAAATCTAGTATTAAATGTATATAAAATCTCCTATAAGGAACTAAATTTTTGTTTTTAAAATTTCCAACAAGTTAGGAATTGAATAATTTAATATCTATGTATTTTTTATGTAAACATTTATTATATGTAGGATAGGATAATCATAAATTTAAACATCTAAATATAACAAAAAAGCTTCATTAAATGTGCGTTGATTTGTTTACCAAGTTTTTTTTTTCTTTTTTGGAGCAACAACACTGGAAAACCCTCTAGTTAGACCACTTGAAAGCAACCACCTCATTACGAGCTATCCCACAGAAGCCCCCGTTGCACCCTTCCCTGAAAGAAGGAAACCCACCCGGATAAAATGGGAAAACCTCCCCTGCCAAGGATAAAACATCTGACCTTATGGACCCTAAGACTTGCGTCTTACCGTTGGACCACCACCCGCAACGTCATTTGTTTACCAAGTGGCTTGCCATTTTCAAAGGGCATTTTCTTATCTATCATATGGTTTGTAAGCCGAAACATCTGAAGCTTTTAAACAAAAACAAATCTCAAAACGCACTGGAGGTGATTGAGGAGATCAATATATTCATTAACTTCTCTTTGGATCATGGTATGATTTTAAGTTCTAGGTACAATTTGCATAAATGTTTTTAACAACACAATACCTTGATTTAAGACTTTTTGATCTATTCTAACCAAATAATTTGATCTCTAGTGGTTTTTAAAGTCTTTTGACTCTTACCGTTAAACTATCAACCCAAACTATTTATAAAAAATCTAATTTCTTGTTGGTTTTATTTGACAACGTACCTTGTTTTCGCTGTTAAAGAAAAAATAAAACAGAAAAATGATAAACAAATAATAATGGTATAAAATAATACCACAAACTTATGGATTCAAACAATTGTGTGACATAGTGACATGGAAAATAAGACAATAAACAAAATTAAGCTCTTATCTTGGTATGCAGTTAAAAAATGTAACAAGAAATTGCCACTACATACAATAAGTTCTAAAATTACAAAAAATAAGGGATAGAAATGGAAGAAAAAAATGTTTACATGACTAAAAGGGGATTATGGTAGCTATGGAAGAAGGCCAACGTGGAGGTGGGGATAAGGGGTAGAAGAGTAAATTGATTGTGATTGGTTGGATTGATGAACAACATAATCAACTGCTTCAATGAAAGCCATCACAAACTGAAATGCCAACTTCAATAATTGTATACACAATTCCACCTTTTGAATCATCCTCTTCTTTGCATCACATTCTTATCATTTCCGTACAACACACAAGCATGCATACTTCATATGTATGAAGAGTATGCATATATATAGTATGTTGGGAGTGGTCAAACTAAAGTCATTTATTTACTTTCATATGGCTCTTGGTGCTCATGAATGGCCATCATACATACACACATATATGTACATTTATATTTATTTATATATTGAGAGTGAAAGAGAGAGTAGAGATATTTTGACAAAGAGATGGACAAACATGGGAATATGGGATATCTAAACGCAAAATTATCATTTATTAGGTTTAAAACCCGTGTATACATATAGAATAAATCTAAAATATATAGATAAAAGGATAAAAATAAAAAATTTAGAACACAATAAATAAAGCTTTAACAACCAGATAGATTGAACATGTTATCAAAATCGAATACTGATTATACACCATATTGAATTTGAAATTATAATAAATAAAGCTTCAACAACTGGAATGATTGAAACCACAAGCATATTACTGAAAATAAAGAGCACAATTGATTGAAAATCATTGAGTGGGAGTTGCCGTAAATAGCCATAAAGTTTTGGAGCCCAATTTGACCGGTCAAAAAATTTTCCCTCTCAAATTTGCCCCCCAAAAACTATAAAATATTAGATAGACTAGGCTTAACACCCGTGTATTACACACGGATTGAATAACAATATTTTTAAAACATTATAACTATTATATTTAAAAATATATAAATAATTTTATAAATTATTATTAATCATAAAATTTAGTCTTTATTAACTCTCTTACTTAATTTTCCCTCTCAACCTTCCTTTTATAAAATAAATTATGTTTTCCCCCTAAAATTTGCCCCCTAAAAACTCTAATTTATTAAATAGACTAGGTTTAATACCCGTGTGTTACACACGGGTTAAATAGTAATATTTATAAAGAAATTATAACCATTATATTTAACAATTTGTAAATATATAACATTTAAGGAGTTGGCTCCATCAACTTGCATGGTGAAAAATTTAGCTAAATTTTACCTCCCAAACTTCCTACTATAGAAAAAAAAATCCCTCCAAAAATTGTCCCCTAAAAGTTTGATTTATTAGATAGACTAGGTTTAATACCCGTGTGTTACACACGGGTTAAATAGTAATATTTATAAAGAAATTATAACCATTATATTTAACAATTTGTAAATATATAACATTTAAGGAGTTGGCTCCATCAACTTGCATGGTGAAAAATTTAGCTAAATTTTACCTCTCAAACTTCCTATTATAGAAAAAAAATCCCTCCAAAAATTGTCCCCTAAAAGTTTGATTTATTAGATAGATTAACATAACGATGGAAGTTAACCAAGATTTCATCAATATCCGGATATTCTCTCGTATTTATATGAGGGACAATAATGTATTTTTCCCTTTAAACTTATTTATTTGTAAATTTATCTTTTTTTACAGTGAAACGAATAAAGCCCGGATACCCAGGGTAACCCAATGGCGAAAGACGACCCCAAACGCTCTGCGAACACAGACAGCGCTAGGCAGCCGAAGCTCACCTATTTCATAGAAAACCCGACTCCAAGTCGAGGGAAACCCACTAAACTATCCGCCCGTAGGCACGACGACAAACTAGCGGTAAAACCCGTTTGGCTCAGAGATCGAACTTATGTTGCCACAAGTCTCCCTTCATTGCCCCTATTGCCCATTCCAAAGTGATGCTAATGATAATAGAACTTGAGTCTCTTTTAAGAATCCAAGCCTCTTACCACTACACCACATTAGAAGTTGCATTTATATATTTATCTAATATAAAAATTTAATTGCATATTTCTCATTTCAAACCGTCCTTAGTTTACATATTACCAAATTAAAAAGTTCAATTATATATTTCCTTCCATCACACCTTCTTAATTTGTAAATTTACTTATTTTGGTTTGTTTTTTTAAAATAGTTTATATAATGACTATTTTACAATCACAACATACTAAAACTCTAAAACTATATTTTTAGTCATTTTAACTAGTTTTATGGTATGTTTTTACTTATTTCTTGCGTTTTTTCTAAGATAATTGTTTTTTTTCACTAATTAGTTTTTTCTTTGTATTTTGGGTTTTTACTAAGATATTTTTTGTGTTTATACTAAAATACTGTTTTTGCCTTTTTATCATTATTTTTTCATTATTCACAAAATTATTCTAATAACAACAGTTATAAGGATTACTGGTGCCAATAATCAAAATTAAAACTTTTGTATTTGTGGTTTCATTTTGATAATTCACTCGTAACCCGTAAATCTCTTGATATTCGGAAAAAAGGAAGAAACACAAAAAGGAATTTGCGATAATTGTTATATTAGATTAGAACTAAGTTAGGACTGACAATTTTGTACACGGACACGAATACACGACACGAACCTACACGGTCTTAACAGGTAACAGGTAAGGCCTTAACAGGTAACAGGTAACAGGTACTAAACAGGTAGACACGAATCTACCTGTTAATTTTCGTGTATTTAACAGGTATTTACCTGTTTACCTGTTAGTACCTGTTAATACCTGTTATGATTTTTTTTAAAATTAAAAATATAATTTAATATAACATATTTACCTTATTTACCCTTATACTTATAGACAATTTTTATTTCACTAAATAAGTTCTTGAATACTTGTTTTTAAACAAGTCATATCGTGTCTTATCGTGTCTTATCGTGTATACCTGTTATAAACAGGTACAGGTAATGGTAACAGGTACACGATAGTTTATCGTGTCGTGTACAGGTAATAAGGTTTCGTGTTCGTGTCTTAACAGGTTCGTGTCTTAACAGGTACAGGTATACACGATTTGTCAGCCCTAGAACTAACGTATTGCTGCTAGTAGGGTATTGCTATATAAGAGCCTAAGATAGTTTTTTTTTAATCTTGCGAAGTAAATGAAAGTGGTATGTACGTTAGACCACATGGTGACGTTGTAGATGTTTGCCATACATCCATATGTAAATGTATAAGAGTGCCTTCATCGCGTTGGTTCAGACAAGAGGCGAATGAAGGCAGACGGGAGGTTAGCTTGTTGGTGAGGTTAGATGACAGTTATAAAGTGTTAGAGTTAGGGGTATTCATCGAGTCGAATTCGAATCGAACAAGTCGATTTTTGAAGTTCTAAAATAGGATTCGAATTCGACTTGAATTTGAAAAAGATTTGTCGAATTCTAATCAAATTGAATTTTATCTTTTTAAACACACTTTGTATTCGATTCGACTTCGACATCAAATTAAATACGAACCAAACTTGAATTTAAAATAAATCCAACATTTATTTTTTCTAAACTACTAAAAACTTGATATCCAAATTCATCATAGAAAAAAAAAGCAACGAATGGAACATATAAGGACATCAAAAGAAAGTTTCAAATATTCAGTCAAAACATAAAATTCTCAATCTCCACGATTACAAGGTTCCAATTCCCCACACCTTCATGCCAACATAAATTTCCAAGCACTCTTGGGAAAAGAATCAAAGTGGTGATTTGGAGATGTATGTTTTATTCGGTTTTGAGACAAAACCGTGGTAAACTGGAACACATAATATATTTTTAAAAATTAGATTTTTAGTATACAATATTATACTCAAATTAAAGAGAATAAAGTGCTCAGTTTTATGGTGTAGTTTATTTAAAAAAATCGTATAAAAATGTTATGTATATTTATAAAACACTGGGGTCTTTAATTGTATGTTATTAGTAACTTTATCCATAAGTTTCATTTTTAAACCCTATCAAATATAAACCGACTCATGTACACCCCTTTTGTAGTAAAGGGTTAAAAATATAATTACTCTTAAATGTTTCAGAACTATCCAAAATATTAGGGAACCAAAAATGTAATTATTTTTATTATAATATATTTTATATACATATTTTAAATAAAAAAATCATTATTGTGAGATAAACTCTCAAAAGATGCCACATAAGCTAAAAGCTTTGAAATGATGTCACATAAAATTTTTTTGTTTTCCTATATTATATAAGGATAATATTTTTTAATACGAACCTCGAATCAAATCGAGATTCACAAATTTGAAATTCGACTCAAATTCGACATTTATATTTTCGAAACGAACCGAATCGAATTTAAAATTCTTCGAATCCGATCGGAAAACTAAAGACCCTAGTTTGAGTAAAAATAAGTCTTTTTCAATTGCATTTCTACTTTTACACACCTTCTCCCTTTCAATTTCTTTAATATTCTGTTTTTTTAAGATTATATTACTACAATCATTTAATTTATCTATATTATATATTTATGTATTTAATGTTTAATATTATGTTATCCAAAAATTGTGATAACGTCGTGGGCCTCTGTTTGATCTATTATTGGACTTCACCAACTATTTGGCATCCAATATTTTGTGCTAGAAATGTCTTTGTTGAAATTTAATTTAAAAAGATTTTCTTCTTGTTGAGTCATATTCACTTTTAATAACGTACAATTATATTTTATTACTTTTATATCTAACAAAAGATGCGCCTACAAGCAAAGAGATAAAATTGTTTTCGATCAACACCTAATTATGAACAACATATATTTCCTACCAAGTACCAACAAACATTGTTCTCTTCACAAAAAGAAATCACAAGTTGTTATCCTCCACTTGTGACGTAGTGGTAAGTTAACTTAGGTTTTCTATAAAAGACTCAAGTTCAATTTTTACTAGTATCACTTTTAATGGAGCAATGAAGCACGTCCCGGGCTACCACACGACTTTGTATCTGAGCCTAAGGGTTTACGTGGCATGGTTAAAGGTTCCTGCCTAGTTTTTCCTAGAATAGTTGGTTGATAAATTTCGACTCCGATCAACTTGGCCCGTAAGGAGGGTTGTGATGAACCTCGGCTGAGTACGCAGTAACGGGGGAGCATCAATGCCGATAGGTGTTTCAATCTCGGTCCTTACAACTCTAAATGTTTCGGTCATAGGCCGTTGCACCAACCGACGTTTAAAAAAATATTCATGAGTTGCTAAAAGACATAAAGCCATAAAGGCACATGGAATAAATTTAGAATTGGTATCTTGCAAACTCCTTTCAACATAATAATCATTTAAATAGTCGTGTCAATAGTTGAGTTTTTAATTAGTTAATGTAATATTTAAAGTCCGTGGGTTTAATACTCGGACTTACTTAAGCTATAGTACATTCGATCGATTCACTGCTGGATGTGTGTTTAAGTTAGTTTTAGGAGTCTAAGTTTATAAATTTAAAGCTTAGAGCATTTAAATAATTAGTTAATTAAATAGTTAGTTTCCTCTTCTTCGCGTATAAATGGTTTAATGGTGGATGATAATCAATAGGTACACTTGCCTTTTGTGTGTGATTTAGTATTTTAGGTGAAAACCCTTTTTGAACCTAAATTTGTGTGAAAAAATCTTATTAAATATATATATATATATATATATATATATATATATATATATATATATATATATATAGGGGAGGGATCAAGAGAGAACTCCATATTAAGTTGAGAACTTAAGAACTCCAAAATTGGCAAGGGATGGAATTTTAAAAAGAGGGGCAAAATTGGTACTTTAAATATATAAATCTTTAAACATTTCTATCTTTTGCATACGTTAAGTTTTTAAAATTTTTTTGCACCATTAGATCAAGAATTTTAGTATCTTTCATTTGAGTATAAATAACGTTATAAAAAAATAAAATTTTCTCATTTTTTTTAATTTCAAAACTACATATATGTAGTATACAATACCGTATGTTTTTAAATTAGGAAAAACGAATATGGTGCTATTATGCAGCTAAATTTCATGAGAAACCATCAAAACAACGTACTTTGATAAAATAACAAAAGTTTCCAGATATTAATTTCAATAATACCATCACAAAAAAACAACACCGTCATGCCTCAATTCCAATTTAGATTTTCTCATATGATCGTATTGACATTGTTAGTAATTACTTGGTCCACGTTATGTGATGTGGCATAAATATGTACAACAGGGGTATATCACAATACCAATTATACGAGTCATGTTATATTAATCTGTTAGTTGGAATTAAAAATCCAAATTGGGGTACAACCGATTTTTAAAGGGCGGGTAATCTTTCTAAAATGAATGACGATTATCGAGTAAATGGGAAAGAGAATAATTATGATCTAAGAGAAGAAAACTGAGTCGTTCATTAATATTGAATAAAGATCAATAAGTTAAGTATTTTAATAAAAGTAATCTAAGTTAATTTATCAAAGCTATGTAGTTTTAATGGTTTTACGTATAACTTAGGTGCATAACATCACTGTATCCCTTTTAAATTTTATCGTATTGCATATATGCAGTATCGTATACTACATATATGTAGTATCATGCTACTACTTATATGCAATATATGCAGTATTGTTGCATTGTTATCTTATAGTTTGAATTTCAAGTTTATTTTACTTTGTTATGATATTTATTATTGGTTTATTAGTTCATTATTATCTTTATGTTTAGACATAGTATATGTATTGGTTATGTTTTCATTTGCCATAAGTTTTTTTAATATGAAATATTATGAACCGTGTTATTGGTTATTTGAGATCGTATGTACACTTTAAATAATTACTAGACTCTTGACTTATTTGACCATTTAAAAAATGCATCAAGTACATTGATACTACATATATGTAGTATCAAAAAAACCAAAACGTGATTTTTAAAACTTTTTAATATGAATAACGTATGAAAAAGTTAGTAACGTTTAAAGAAAAATATAATTAAATACAATATCGCAATAGTACATATATGCAGTATGAAAATTAAAAAAACGAGAAAAAAAATATTTTTTATAACGTTATTTATACTCAAATGAAAGATAATGAAATTCTTGATCTAATGGTGCAATTTTTTTAAAATAATATTAACGTATGCAAAAGATAGAAATATTTAAAAATTTATATATTTAAAGTTCCAATTTTACCCTTCCTCTTTAAAATTTCATCCCTTGTATTTTTTGTAGTTCTATAGTTCTCAACTTAAAATGAGTTCTCTCTTGAACCCTACTATATATATATATATAGGGAAGGGATCAAGAGAGAACTCTATATTAAGTTGAGAACTAGAGAACTAAAAAAAAGGTATGGATGGAATTTTTAAAGGAGGGGTAAAATTGGAACTTTAAATATGTAAATCTTTAAACATTTCTATCTTTTGCATACGTTAAGTTTTTTAAATTTGTTTGCACCATTAGATCAAGATTTTCATTATCTTTCATTTGAGTATAAATAACGTTATAAAAAAATTATTTTTTCTCGTTTTTTAACTTTCAATACTGCATATATGTAATATATGATACCGTATATTTTTAAATTGGGGAAATGAATACAATGTTGTTATGAACCTAAATTACCCTAGAAACCATCAAAACTACATACTTTGATAAAATATCAAAACTTCAATGACATTGATTTCAATGACGTTATCACAAAAAAACAACATCATCATGCCTCAATTCCAAAATTGGATTTTCTCATATGATCGTATTGACATTGCTAGCAATAACTTGGTTCACGTTATGTGATGTGGTATGAATATGTGCAGCATGTGCATATCAAAATACCAATTATATGAGTCATGTTATATTAATCTGTTAGTTGGAATTAAGAAGCCACATTGAGTTACGATCGATTTTTAAAGGGCGGATAATATTTTACTAAAATGAATGACGATTATTGAGTAAATGAGAAAGAGAAAAATTATGATCTAAGAGGTAAAGACTGAGTCGTCCATTTAAATTGAATAAAGATCAATGAGTTAAGTTTTCTAATAAAAAAATTTAAGTTAATTTATCAAAGCTACGTAATTTAAATGGTTTTACGGATAACTTAGGTGCATAACATCACCATATTCACTATCCCTTTTAAATTTTATAGTATTGCATATATGCAGTATCGTATACTACATATATGTAGTATCCAAGTACTACATATATGCAGTATATGCAATATTGATGCATTGTTATCTTATAGTTTGAATTTCAATTTTTTTTTTTACATTTTTATGATATTTTTGATTGGTTTATTAGTTTATTATTATCTTTATGTTTAGACATAGTATAAGTGTTGGTTTTCTTTTCATTTGCCATAAGTTTTTTAATATGAAATCTTATGAACTTTGTTATTGGTTATTTGAGATCATATGTACACTTTAAATAATTATTAGACTCTTGAGTCATTTGGCCACTTAATAAATGCATCAAGTACATTGATAGTACATATATGTAGTATCAAAAAAACCAAAATGTGATTTTTAAAATTGTTTAATGTAAATAACGTATGAAAAAGTTAGTAACGTTTAAAGAAAAATATAATCAAATACAATATCGCAATACTACATATATGTAGTATGAAATTTAAAAAAACGAGAAAAAAAATATTTTTTATGACGTTATTTATACTCAAATGAAAGATAATGAAATTCTTGATCTAATGGTGCAATTTTTTTAAAATAATATTAACGTATGCAAAAGATAGAAATATTTAAAAATTTATATATTTAAAGTTCCAATTTTACCCTTCCTCTTTAGCGTGTAATGTCAGGTCTCAAAATTTTTCTCAAAAAGATATATATAATAAAGTGTCAAACTTTTATTTCATTACAAACATACTATTACAAATATTGTTTTATCAAAACTAGTTTGACTATTACATTTGATATTTATAAAAGTGCACGTTCGATGCTTTATTTCAAGACTTGATCCATAATCACCCTTCCCACTCAAACGAATCACCTGAAAGTATATAGAAATCACATATTAGCTTTCGCTAAGTGAGTGCACATTAATTCATAAATATATATGTCATATTACCCCCATCATGACATATTTTACTTGAACCACAAACTTTTTCCATATTTCTCATAATCATAACATATTATATATAAGTTAATGATGTCTCAGAAAACCACCATCTGGGTCTAAACATTAACTTTGATCGCTAATGTAACATCCGGCCTCTCATACCACCAATATTGTCCGCTTTGCTACATTAGAGCTCACGGATTTGCTTTTGGTTGCCCGGGTGAAACCTTCCCAGGATGGTCACCCATCCTGAGATTGCTATCATCCGAGCACGCTTAACTGTGGAGTTTTCCACTCATCCACTAGCATTAAGCCCCAAAACGCGTTGTTGGTATTTGAGGTCGGACATCCATTATAAATCCCAGATCTCTCCTGCCCACGGCCGATGTGGGATTTGCCTAGGGTGTTACAAACACCCCCCCTTTTGGACTCATCGTCCTCGATGAGGTTTGCCCCACCATCCTATTCTTGGATGTGGGATTTGCCTAAGGTGCCCCTCTGAACACCCCCGGGGACTCACCATCCTCGATGAGGTTTGCCCCACCATCCCGAACGGCACAGGAGTTGCTCTGATACCACTTGTAACATCCGGCCCCTCATACCACCAATATTGTCCGCTTTGCTACATTAGAGCTCACGGATTTGCTTTTGGTTGCCCGGGTGAAACCTTCCTAGGATGGTCACCCATCCTGAGATTGCTATCATCCGAGCACGCTTAACTGTGGAGTTTTCCACTCATCCACTAGCATTAAGCCACAAAACGCGTTGTTGGTATTTGAGGTCGGACATCCATTATAAATCCCAGATCTCTCCTGCCCACGGTCGATGTGGGATTTGCCTAGGGTGTTACACCTAACGCCCTGCGATCTAATATATATTGCTGTCTCGTAAAACCACCATCGAGTCTAACAATAATTATAAAAATAATTATATTGTTGTCCTAGAAAACCACCATCTGGGTCTAACAATATACCTTGATCGCTAACACCCTGCGATCTAATAATTATTGCTGTCTCGTAAAACCGCCATCGAGTCTAACAATAATTATAACAATAATTATATTGCTGTCCCAGAAAACCACCATCTGAGTCTAACAATATACCTTGATCGCTAACACCCTGCGATCTAATAATTATTGTTGTCTCGTAAAACCGCCATCGAGTCTAACAATAATTATAACAATAATTATATTGCTGTCCCAGAAAACCACCATCTGGGTCTAACAATATACCTTGATCGCTAACACACTGCGATCTAATAAATATATGTTGTCTCGGAAAACCGCCATCGAGTCTAACAATATATTTATAAATTGTTGTCTCAGAAATCCACCATCTGAGTCTAACAATATTTTATTGTTGTCCCGGAAATCTACCAGCTGGGTCTAACAATATTCACATAACATAATCATTCATTAATTATAAAACAAAAGAGTAATCACATAATAGTGGTCATAACATCCACAAAATAATAGCATATGTAGTAACAATACTATGCATAAGTACTATATACTAATACATCACAACACAAATATATATACTTTCAGGGGATGTAACACTCATCTAAAACTTCCGTCTTAATCGCTCACTTGATTTATCCAAAGGCCACCGTTCTTCTGTTAACAACGTTGCTTACTCTCAGTGTTAATCGTATATAATTTCTTTTAGTGGTTGGTTGTATTAGATTGTTTATTGTTATCTTTTTCTTTTCTTTTCAACTACCTAAAATGTTTACATATATATACATGACACAGATGCGGCAAGTCTTGATATAATTTATGATTGTTTATCCATTCATTTTATAATACTAGATTAGTACCCGTGTACAACACGGATTTTAGTTTTATAGGTTTTAATTCAATTTACATATCAAATTTATTTTTAACATATCTCTTATTAAATCGATTTGGATATTTACAGATATATTCATATAAAAAATCATATGTTACAATAAAGGATATGATTTATAATAGTTGGTAAATTTTTATTGGAACATATCGGATTAGGAGATAATTCATGATAAGTGTTAATTTTTTATTTGAACATATTGAGTTATGAGATAATTAATGATAATTGGTAAAACTTTAATTTGAACATATCGGGTTAGGATAAATCATAATAATCGATAAGTTTTTTATTTAAACATATCAGGTTAGGAGATAATTAATGATACTAGGTACATATCGGGTTAAGATATAAATCATGATAATTGATAAATTTTGTATTTGAACATATCGGGTTAGGAGATAATTGATGATAATTTGTGAATTTTTAATTTAAACATATCGGGTTATTTCGAATATGGAGCATACCATGACCCGTCTAAAAATTCTCCATCAAATTAGTTAAGAACATGACACCTAAGCAAAATCCTATGTGGAGTAGTTAAAATATTGACATGTGGATGTGTTACTCAATTATTAGAATAGGTAGATATATTTGTAACATATATTAATGGTTTAAACCGACTTAGATGAATGTTCATGCTGTCAAAATTTCACAACTTGAATATACATTAAATATGTTATAATAATATCAATAATTATATTAATAATGATACTAATACTAAACGGTATTTAACTGTCGTATAAACGCTTCTTAGTTCAATAGTGGTTTGATTTAATACTTATTCACTTGGAAATAAAAAGTCCAAATATTTTATTTTATATATATATATATATTATTTATACAAAACGGGCTGTTACATCTAGTTGTGCTCGTACTCCTTAATTACCTGATAAAATATACTTAGAGTGTCAACACAAGGTTGGTGAGTTCAGTGAGTAATTATTCAATAACTTAAAATAGATCATGTTATCTTGATAATGTAAAGTACAATTATGTCAGTTAGGTTTGCAAGACCATTTACTTACTTGCATGTCCAGGTCTGTTGCTGAATGATTTAGAATTTGTGCCTTGTTACCACCTTAACCAGGATGGCCAATTGTTTAAAGGTGGCTCCAAGCCAATTGTGGAGTCTATCAAACCCGTAGTACTACTCAAATTCCCCCGCTATATCCAGTATATTCACAGCTCGAATAAAGTAATGGCTTTAAGTGGTTAAGGAGATCATGCCAAGTAAAATAAGTTACGCGACAATAAAGTATTACAGTATCTAAAATCTGGCCCGAAAGCCCTGCCCGAAGGCACCTTAACATCTTGCCCAAAGGCCGATGGAATCTTGCCCGAAGGCCATGCCCGAAGGCGAAATGAAACTTGTATGTTTTCTCCCCGAAAAAGTGTTAAAAAGCGGGTAATGAATATGAACTCACCTTAGAGAAGCAAGCATGTATAAATGTGTACATTAAAACCGAAAGCCAACACAAGCATTCATCAACAAAATTCCTATTTTTACACACAACGGTTAATATATAATATTAAGATGGTTTATTATACACTTGCGGTTGAGCTCTTAGCAAAAGTTAAAGTGTGGTGTTTGATTTCTACTGTTTATTGGATTGTTTGTAAGTGCCTTGTACAATGGCATAAATGTTGCACTAGTATTATTCTAGTTAATCATAACATCTTTACAAGGATTATAATACCCATAATACATATAGTCAACAACTATAGTATTACTATAAATCTTGCTTTGAAGACAATTATATTTGTTGAAATCTTCTCAATACTAAATTGAATACATGTTCTATTGTAACTCGTTTTTATTGTTAACACGTACGTATTTATGCATATTCTAGTATCTCAAGTCTTCATAAGTTTATGCGGCTCGTATCTCATATTGAATAATATATACATACTTATATTTGTTCATTTATAACGGATTCGTATCTCGGTTTCAAATAATAATTGATTTGTCCTGCATCATACAATAATTAATTCACTAACTTAATGGGTTCTTCTTATGTTCATTGATTTCCAAACAAGTCTTTTTACATATGTATGTTTTTTGGTTATATATATAGTATTGTCGTTTTTATTTCTTTTAAGCTCAACACACTTGATTCAAATAAATATAAATGTATACAAATTCGTAAACATATAGGTATACTTTTTCTATCGGTTCGTGCACTCAAAACCTATTCATAACTAACATATATGTCATCGCATTGATATCATCCTTATCCCCCCCTACGGTGTAAACGAACCGGACGGACACGGACGAGGCTTGTCCGTGTTCGTTTGTTAAGGTTTTAAGTTGTTCGCGAACTGTTCGAACAAGTTCCAAACAGAAAAATTTGTTCGTGTTCGTTTGTTAAGGTTTGAAAGCTGTTCACAAATGGTTCGTGAACTTTGTTCGAGGACACAAATGGACACAAACGAACATTTCACTAGAAAATATTAACATAACATTGTTAATCTTTAACATTCCACCACCAAAATAGTAAATTAAGGTTTACCAAGTTAGACAACTACTCAAAGTTAGTTAACAAGATAACTTACTAGTATGTTAGAATTATCTAAAAAATTATCTTTAACCACATTAACACTCAAGAGACAAAAATCTTTGATTTACTGAGATTATTAAAAAAAAACAAATTAGATTAAAGAAAGGATATAAAACACACAAAAAAAAAATTAAATAAACCTCATAACCTAGATTAAGCCACTATATCAAATCAGTATCCAAATAAGCCATTGTATCTTGATTAAGCTTATTCCAAATTAAAATTCATATACAACAAACCAAATAAGCCTTAAGAAGCAAATAATCAATACTTTTAATCACACATTCAAACCCACGAGCCATGACCATAATTTGCTTCATACACATCAAAAGCAATGTTTCCATGACCATATTTTTCTTGATAAGTGTAAAGTATTCATCTAAATGATAAATATAAAATTTAAAAACATAATGAGCTACCGAACTTAAACGAACGGACGTAAATGAACATGTTATCGAACGTAAACGAACTAGTGCAACCTCTGTTCGTTTAGCTTAACGAACGGATTTTTTTGTCCGTGTTCGTTTGTTTATTAAACGAAGGAACACAAACGAACTTCCCGCCGAACGATCACGAACTACTCGCTGAAAGTTCGGTTCATTTACAGCCCACCCCCCGATAACCATGTTTGACCAGCCTTGACCGTTAGAACTTTGTTGACTTATCCCCAAACACACCTTCGTTGAAGAAAACTCACCGGAAAAACGAGCAGAAATGATGAACCCTTTGCTGATGTAACCTTTGCGAGCCTATATCTTTCAAACAGCTGCAATTCAAAGTATTCTGTTACCATCGTTGAAAGCGTCTCGTCGAGACGAAGAATTTAATTTATAATACGTCTTATGGGGGTTGTTGGAACATGCCTGAATTTGGCCAGAACGATCATAGAAGAGGGTGAAAAACTCTAGTTGTTGCAACTTCTTCTGCCTATAACTTTCACATCGTTGCGAGTTAGAAAATATTTTCTATCATTAGAACCGGCTCGTCGAGAGGAACAAAGTGATATATGATTTGTGCCATGGGGTGGCCGGAGTTTGCCGGAAAATGGCCGGAAAGATTGGCAGGCAGCATTTGGGTGTTAGGGTGAGAGTTAGGGTTTTAAAAAAGAGGATATGTGGTATAAAGTCTTTATACAGGTAGGTTTTGAAATGGGTTTTTCTTATACTAAAACCAAGTCTCTGGTACCGCATCTCGTATCAATGCTCATTCCGAACCATCGTCTAAACTAGAAACCTATTCACGATTTTCCAAATCGTTTCCTAATGCTATGTTGTTTACTATAAATTTAAATATCTAAATATATCCGAGTCAATAAGCATTTCTCTTGTGTCTCTAACCGTTTTCTCTAAGATTGCATTTAAATTCCCAGAATCCTTATTACAATCAATACAATAATTATATATAGTATTTGTAGTATTACAAAACTCGGTTTATCATCATGGATGTCGGCTAATGCCAGTATGACTCGACATTCATGTTTCATACACACTTTGTATTTAAATACGTTTTTTTTAATTATAGAATCAATTACTTTGACTTTTTATAAGCTTATAATACATATTTTATATTCCTACATCGAACGAACACTCGCTATAATGTATCGGGCCTTTAATGGGCCTCATTTATCATGTTGGGCCTTTAACTGGCCTTTAGGCCCATTCACTTAAAATTTATGATCAGGGATTATATAACTATAATAACTAACGGAGTTATCCTAAAATATCGGGTGACACACTCATTCTCGGTAAATACGGTCTTGGAGCTTTTTAAACTCCCTGACTCTTAGCCCTTTCCAATCGGGAAAGTTAATCTAATCCGAGCTATATTCTTAACATCGTTTTAGTGCTTGTGGAAAGCTAGAAACGAGAAGATTTTAATTCTATTTCTAAAGATGATCGAAAGCTTTGGGTGAAATTAAGCCATTTTTGTTTCTATGGATTAAGAACGGAGCTTGAATAATCAACTTTGATTGGAAACAATGATGTATTTTTGCATTTTAATTGTTTGTATCTTACCACCTTGCTATTTATGCAATAAAATTTTTTTGACCGTTAAAAGAAGTTAATTTGCAAATACATGTTTGATTATTTATTTTCAAATTTCTATTTGAGCTTATTTTATTTGTTCTTGTTGACACGATTTATATCTTACGAAAAAGATTTAGAGAAAGAATAAAATTTTCCAACAATATTTTTTATTAGTTTTAACGGTGACGGCAATTCAAGTTCAGCAGCATGTTTATTCATAGCCCTGGTATGTTTATATCTCAAACGAAATTGTAACTGTCAACCATTTGTTTCGAGGATGGTGCGAACTCGTTCCAGCAGGAATTTGACTTGCTCGTAAATACGCGACTTACATACATGGTTAATCCTTATGGGGGTAAGGCGGGCGGTTACCTCCCAAGACCTGGTTTCTTCGGGGCTAGAATTTTTACATATTTCCTCTTCCTAAGTCCATCAATTACATATTTACCCAAGCTTAAAGTTTAATTACACATATCCCCTTTGACATAATAAATTACTCATTTACCCTTCTTTTACACAAACCATAAGAAAATATAAAAATATATTTATCAAGATCATTAAGGGTAAAATAGTAAATCAAAAGGCTATTTTAAAGAAATTGGGTAAATATGTAATATATGTGGTTTAGGAAGGGGAAATATGTAATTAAATTTAAGGAGTGAGTAAATACGTAATAAATGATCTTATGAAGGGGATATATGTAAATGTCCCTATATATATATTATATTTAAATATGTGTATCTAACAATTTTAAATGATGTTATAGCCTAAATAGTTATTGTTTATATAAAAGTCCAATTTACACGGATTCAAACAACTCATTTACACCAACCAATTAATCCATATATCCGATAATAAAAAAAGATTTTAGTGTTTTACATATCAAAATTGGGATTAGGGTTACCTGATTCGCTATTGGCGCTCAAATGAGATTTTGGAAAAATCAAACACATGTCCAAAACCATCTCCTTAAAAGACTTACATATTAAACCAAGTCATATTATCAAGAGTTGAAGTTTGAGACCTTTTTATCTAGCCAATGAGCACACATAAAAGAGTGATTAATTTTTTTTGAATGATTGTTTATTGTCAATTGTCGTTTGCAAACTATAATGTGACTAAGTTATGCATTCTAAAACCATAAAATAATTACATATTATAAACTAGGTTTTTTTCTCGTGTAATACACGGATTGAATGATAAATACGATATTTTTTTTTATTAATATAGAAAATTTGTTATTAGAAAAGCTAAATCAAATAAATATAAATAATTATTTTAATTTTATATAACTTAATTATTCTATTAAAGATGTATAATTACTATTAAAATAAGTAATATTATTAAATATACGATAATATCAAATGAATATAATTGAAATCCAAAATAAATAAATTTAGGATTTTCATAACGATTATTCAAATTAAATAATTATCAAAATCCTACTAAAAAGTAGTTATAAGATATAGATAGAGACTAATGATACAAGTTTTTTTTCATTTGTTTTCAAAAAATAATAACATATATTAATAAGATATATGTTAATTATCGGGTTAAATTCAAACCCAGAAACCCAGTTGAAGATCCGCATAAAATAATATATAGGAAAAATGTGAGTTTGACACATAGGAAAAATCCTAGGTGGACATGCTAGAATCATGCCATGTGTATTTGTTACTCAATTATTATAATAGGTAGATGATTGATGCATTAGGATAAACCTTAATTTCTTTTTTTTTTTTATCAAAACTCATTTTTTTTTCTTTTCAAAACCTTTTTACCAAAAAAAAAATTAAATATGCCCTTACTTAACCTCTTGGAGTCTAAAACTTTTTATTTCATCATCCGTAATTTTGTGCCTTTCGGAGAAAAAACATGCAGAGACCGTCGCTCATGTCGGCCCCTATAACGGTGCGCCCTTGCTTCTATCCAATGGATAAGGAGTTCAAATCTAGGGGTATAAAAGAGTCAAGCTGTTCATGAGCTAGTCGAGATCAGATCAATAAAAAGCTCGAACGAGCCGAGCCTTATCGAGCTCGAGTATGATCACGGGCCTAAAATAAATCTCACTAACGTTTAGAGCTCGAGCTGGCTTGCAAGCCTTAACGAGTTTTTTAATTTATATGTTTTTATTTATTTTTGTAATATATATTCATATAAATAATTTGAAATTTATAAAATTATGATAACAAGATTAAATAATATAATTTTTTCTATATAAGATGTATTCTTACAATATATATATATATATATATAGAGTGAGGTTCATCTACATAGTGTTATAAATCTAAGAAGGCTAAGAAGCAATAAGAGATTGACATGTGCCATCTAGGAAAATTAGGAGATGAGGTATTTTAGTCATGCCCACTTTTTTAAATATTCTCTCTCCACATGCAAGTCACATGTCAATTCCCCCACTTTTTTAAAACGTTTATAACTTTTACATACGACATTATTTTTTTAAACAAATTACACCATAAAAACGAGAATTTTTTTCTCTTTAAAACGTGTATAATATTGATATATAAAAAACGAACTTTTTTTTTCACAATTTTTCAGCTCATTGTGTCTAACGTCAGGTCATTGTGTCTTCCGTCAGATTATTGTGTCTTTCGTCAGGTCATTGTGTGATTGTGTCATCCGTAAGGTTGTTGTGTCATTCATCGGGTCATTGTGTAATCTTATTTGACAAGTATTACACAATGATCTAATAATAATTACACAATAACACAAAAAGTATTTCAAAGATCTTGCTCTCACATCATCCTCCTTAAAAAATAAATAAACAAAACTTAAAAAAACTACTATTTTCTCATTGTGTCTTTTTTCATTATGTCTAATTTAAAAAATAAAAAAAACGGTAATTTTTTTAATTTTTTTTAATTTTTCGTTTATTTATTTTCTGAAAGAGGAATACATGGGGAACAAGGTCTCCGAACCACTTTTTTCAAATTTGATTTATATGGTGAGTTATAATTTTTTTAAAGTGTCATTGTGTCTTTGTTTACCATTGTCTCTTTGTTTACCATTGTGTCATTCTCACACTTTGTAACAAAAAATGACGTTGTCTTTGAACATTTCTCAAACACATATTAACAATTTGTGACACGGTGATAATTTTAAACACATAATATGACACAACAAATATTTAAAATAAGATGATATTATATAATGACTTAAGAATGAACCGATAAAAGTGATATTTCACTAGTTATAATGTAACACAATCACATGATATTACACAAGGACTAGACAAGTGCCGAAATTTTTTTTTATTTTTTATATATCAATATTATACGCGTTTTAAAGATAACAAAACGCTTGTTTTTTTGGTGTAATTTTTTTAAAAAAATAATATCGTATCCAAAAGTTATGAAAGTTTTAAAAAAAAGTGGGGGAATTGGCATGTGCCTTGCATGTGGAGAGAGGAAGTCAACAAAAGTGGTTATGACTAATGTACCCTTCCACCAATTTCTTTTCCTACAAATTGATCTCAACCATTAAAAGAGAGATCTAAAGGTCATAAATCCTTCTTAGCCTTCTTAGATTTCCAACACTATGTAGGATAACTCTCCTATATATATATATATATATATATATATATATATATATATATATATATATATATATATATATATATATAGAGGATGGATTTTCTACAAAGGGTAAAAACTCTAAAAATGCTAAGAATGATTCTGGGGCGTTAGATCTGGTTGTTTACGGCCAAGATTTAGGCGGTGGAATTTTTGTAAATATTTTGATGTTTTGTTGACGCGCGCGATGGAACTAGGGGTAGATTTGTCATTGCGGGTTTCCAACCCTATGTATATAAAAAACAGCATGCTTAAAACTGACTCTGTAAAATAACACCAAGCATATGAAAATACTAATTAATAAAAAACGCCATAACTTACCTGCTACAAAGTAACACCGGAATCGAATTGAAAACGTCATAACAATGATTAACACGCCATACACAATGAGTATATACTAAATTACCTGCAATCACCATACACTATCATCACTATAGAATGAAAAAAAGCCATAAATTACCTGCAACAAAGTAACACGGGAGTCGATATGAAAACGTCGTTCAAGAATTCGTAAAACTTCAAACTTTAAAACGGAAACATCGAAAACAAACAAAAACATCATTGCTTTCAGTATGCGCCATTGATGAATGATTATGGATAACAGATCGAGAGTGTCGATCGGATATTCGTAAAACATCCAACTTTCAAACGAAAACGTCAAAACCCAACAAAAACATCATCGCTTTCCAAATCAACACCATACGTTAAAAGGACGAAGATGCCCATCCGCCTGTTTTTACCCACATGGACGCGTGTATGATTGTGATTGTTTCCTACACTCCTTAGAGTTTTGACCCTTTTTAGAAAATCCCCAATATATATATATATATATATATATATATATATATATATATATATATATATATATATATATATATATATATGAGTTGAGCTGAGCTCAAACTATCTTTAGCTAAAACGAGCAGAGCTCGAGCCTATGCGAGCTCGGGCTCAGCTTGGCTCGTTTACACCCTTACCTATTCAAATCCTACAAGATACATACCACCCATGAGACAATAATCTATATTCTTTTTTTAACGACAATATCAATATATATATATATATATATATATATATATATATATAAATAGGTTAACAAGAAGCTAAAAACCCGAAAGTTCAACATTAGAAAACAAAGCCAACAAGCAAACAACAAACAAACCAAAGAAAAAAAAAGGCACCTTAGCCTAGATCAAATAGAAATTTGATAAGCACATTTGATCCTCTTGAGTTACCCTGCACTTTCGTTCATGAAGAGGTTGCAGCCCAAATATCGCATAAGTCTTTGTTAACCAACGGGTTCCCATGTTTGACGATGATTGAGTTTCGGTATTTTCATATCTGCCAAGTTACTGTCACGATCATGAGCTGGACTTCCTTCCTAAAGTCATTATCTCCCCTTAGAGAAAGCGGCTGAGATAAAGTCTTTTGTAAAAAATGCATAAACCGTCCCCACATTGTACCACAGACTTATTTCTGACCATACCCTTTGGCGAAGGCATTTTTTGCGAAGGCACAAGTGATGAAAAAATGAGCAACCATATCTTCTACACAACCACACAAAAGCACAACCTGAGGAAGAGATTTACACATTCCGTTTTGAAAGCGAGTCACACGTGGGGAGTCGATTGAGATTATCTCGCCAGTTGAAAACATTTACTCTATATTCATTAGGGTTCATTTTAAATAAGTTATCAGTGAAAATACATAACATTTAAGGATCTGAAAACAAGCTTATCATACCATTAGCGGATCTTATCGAGAAAAAAAGAAGAGACCCTATTTTAAATGGGACCCCCTATTCCCGCACCTTCTTGGCTGACCAGCCACCCATATAACGGCCCGTTAGATACGTAACGAGCCGTTAGATAGTATTTCAAAAGTAACGACCGTTATACACATAACAGGCGGTGCAACAAAATAATAACGGTCGTTAAGATTATAACGGCCGTTAAGCTTGATATATGAATGACGAAAAGCTTGCAAAACTGCAACCAATCAAATCAATCGTTTTTTTAATTTGTAACGCTCGTTATAATCATAACGGCCCGTTAAAGGTACCGAAAAAAGTTGCAGCTTTCCAGCCAACGTTGGTTTTCGTTATTTAGGGCTTTTTACTATATGAACAGCAACAACAAACGAAAACAGTACCTCAGCAAAAACTTTTTTACTTTACCTCCTTTCACAAACAGTTAAAAAAATGTCTTTCTGGGACAGTAATTATATTTTTAGCGGTGAGAGTTCTGCCTCTTATGTTGGCGAGGATTACAACCCTGACAATTATCAGGGTTACAGCGGTGAAGGCTATTACTCGGGTAATAGTTATCAATACTTTGGTGGTGAAGAAAATTACAAAGGTGGTGCTGACGACTCAGTCAACGGTGGCGGTGACGACGGTGATAACGAAGGTAATGAAGGCCGGGATATCTCTAGTAATAGCCCTTCGAAGAGTTTATACGAAACCAGTCAAGTCTTTTTAAGTCTCTAAGAGTTGGTTGAGTGGGTTCAAAAGATAGGACGTGACAATGGATATGTTATTGTCACGAAACGGTCTAAGAAAAACGCTCTTAAAGTTATTATTAAGACATGGCTTGTATGTGATCGTAGTGGTGTATACAAGAACACATCCATTGTTAGAAAGACCGGCACAAATAACAAATTGCCCGTTTGAGTTACAAGGTAAATACGTCTTAAACGACGGTGGATGACGATTAGTTATTATTAACGATACCCACAATCATGACACTGATGAACATCTCGAGGGGCATGAGTACGCAATGAGGCTGTCTCAAAAAGAAGTAGGTTTGGTGAAACAACTTTCACAGCAAAACATTCCCCCGCGTACAATACTAGGGGCAGTTAGGGAATAGAACCCTGACAACAGGTTCGGACTGAAAACAATATACAACGTACAAGATAAAATAAAAAGGTCCGCCTAAATTGGTAAAACTCCGATGCAGGTTTTTTACTCAAAGCTAGCTCAAAACGATTATGAATATGTTGATTCTATAGATAATGAATCGAATACTGTTAATGCTATTTTTTTATTCACAAAAAATCAAAAATATTGTGGCGTGATTTCCCGCATGTGTTGATGATGGACTCTACGTATAAAACAAACCTATATAGGCTGCCGTTTGTTCAGATGGTCGGTGTGACTTCTACCCTCAAGTCCTTCACGGCTGCCTACGCGTTTATTAATTTAGAGCGTGGGGAGAACTTCATATGAGTGTTACAACAGTTAAATAGCACACTAGAAGACAAGTCTTTTAGGCCACGTGTTATAGTAACAGACATGGACCTTGCTCTTGTGAATGCTGTGAAGGAAGAATTTCCAGACGTTGTACACTTACTTTGTAGATGGCATATTCAAGAAAATATTAGCAAACATTGCAAGGCTAGTTTTGCTACTACGAAGGAGTGGGAAACTTTTATTCACAGGTGGTCTAGGTTGATCAACTCGGGAACTATACAACTTTACGAGTACTACTACGACCGCTTGTATAGGCAACTGATCCAAAACCATTCAAGTAATTACTCGAATATCATCGTTTTATTTTTGTTATCTTTATATTTTTTTGTATAAATTTATAATTTGTTTTAAAAATTTTCCAGGGGTATATTAGGATACTTAAATGACAATTGGCTTATGCCATATAAAGACAAGTTTGTCTCGGCGTGGATTAATACAACGTATAACTTTGGTCAACACACAACAAACCGTGTGGAGAGCCAACACGCTCTGTTGAAGAGCTACCTTAACGCCACTAATAGCACACTGGATCGGTTTATCCCCTTCATCATTTCCATATTAAACACGCAAGATATAGCTATAAAAGAATCTTTTACCTTAAGCAAGATTAAGTTGATGAATCAACATGATCATTTGTTACGGGGTAAAGTTTCTATTGCTGCTATGGATCTGATTTTTTATGAGAAGAAGAAGATTGATAATCTATTTAATCATCGTTCAGTATGTGGACACCATCTTAGCACAACTTGCGGGTTGCCATGTGCTTGTCAATTGAGCGGTTATTTGGAAACAGGTGATTTTATATATATATATATAATATAAATTTGATTATTTTGTGGCCTTATTTTGGACTTTTTTTGCAGGGCAAAAAGTTTCGGTAGATGCGGTTGATGTTTTTTTGGAGGAAGCTTGATTTTTCACCTGCTTACATTATTCCAGATGAAAAAATAGACGTTCGAGAAGAAATGGAGAAGGTGACAAAACATGTACTTGCCCAACCGGAATCAGTACAAAAGAGTTTGCTAAAAAAGATCACGTCGATAGTTTTTCCTTTCAAAACCGATAAAAAAGCTCCGAAAGTTGAGACACATACTCGTGGTCGGCCAAGAAAACAAAAAACAAAAGAAACCTCTGTAGATCCACCTAGACATAGTTCTATTTCTTTTGCTCCAGAGAGACAAGATATCCCAATCCCTTCTAGACACTCAATCTCTATGGTGGGTTCACAGTCTTCCGACCCGTCTCACCAACAGAATTCAGTGTTTTCTAAAGTTAAAGAGAAAAATGTTAAGTATTCATTTACACCGGGAGATGAACATAAAAGCTGCAAAGAGGACTATCTAAGTTGGATTCCAGAATTGTTCCACCCGTTCATTATTGGCATGCAGAATGTACTCCCGGATGGTAATTGTGGTTTTCGTTCAATAGCTGTTGTATTGGGGTTAAATGAGACAGAGTGGCCTTACGTTCGTAGGTCACTAATTGAAGAACTTGATGAGAAGGCCGAGATATACTCATTCTATTAGGCGGACTTGAGTAGGGTTCGGGAACAGTTAAACTGGTTTGGAATTGGTACAGCTCCTCTAGACAAGTGGATGGATGTCCCGGACAGTTTGATCTTCACGGCTAACAGGTTTAACGTGATCATAATTTTACTATCTCACGGGAACTGTTCAACTTATTTTCCTTTCTTTATTTCTCCCTTCGATATTGCCAATCACCAGATAATTACAATCGCTCATGTTCATAATAACCACTTTATTAATGTTGTATTAAGTGATGACAGCCCGATGCCGTTGCCAGGTGGCTATTGGCGTAATTTCAGCTCACCTGCCTCAAAAGAATGGCAAAACGTATACGGTGAACGTTTACAAAGATATGTTAACTTGAAACCAAATGTAGATCCCGAATATGTTTCTTTATTCTAATTGTTTATGTAAATTTCAAATATATTATTTTATTGTATGTATTTAATTTGTTTCACCCAATCATATGTGTCAGGTGGTTATACACCCAAATCAAGCGAACCAAAAAAACGAAGTTTCAACAACACAAAATATAAGTTTCAACATCACAAAATATAAGTTACAATAAGTTTCAACATCACAAAATAAATATGAACATTCACATCTAAGTTTCAACATCAAAATATAAACAAAATAAATTTCAACAGATAAGGTAATCAATCGTCATGCTGCTCATCACCTGCACCATCCTGCCCATCTCCTGCACCATGGTCTGTAGGCACCCATGGTACTATGACAGGTAACAGAGGCAAGTCAGTGACACCATGAGATATATACCATCACTCCGCTGCATGTGCCTACCAAACGGTAAAATCAGCAATCTGTCGGGTCAAATGAAGGGTCTCAGCCATAAAATCAGCCGTCATAGGGACACGTCTAATAATAACTCTCTGAGATGACGATGGTGTACCTCCAAAAGTCCTCGGCTGATCCTTCTGCTGGTGCTGGTCCTGGTCCTCTCCCTCTACTGGGGTGTCCAAATGGCACCGTCAGATGTAACCCAATGAATACCATCGTCAAATCTACCGACGATCGACATAGCTATCGCAGTAGACTCCCCAAGAATACTGGGAAATGCCTCAGCCGTCTGCTGGACAAGTTAGTCGTCAGTGTGTAATCCAAGATAAGAGGCAATAACCGTTACATATGCCCCACAAACAATAGGGCTCTCCATCTAAAACACAATGTTTTGTTAGAAACATATAATAAAACAAACTATAAAGAAAGTAAATAAATATATATTACCTTTCCCGACCAAATATTCGAGAAGTAGCTGGCCATACAATGAGCCAGATTCACCCTCCTATGCTCAATCAACGCTCTCAAATAAAACATGTCGCCGTACCTAACATGCTCGGTACTTAGCTCACGCCCATTAATCGTACCTACAAACACAATCATATTTATTAAAAAAATGTTCAAGAAAAAGATTAAAACAAAATATATTAACAGTCAAACACAAACCTGCAATTGCCCTCTGCAGGTAACGAATAAGTGGATCTCTAATGCCAGTCGATCTAAAAATACCTCTCACGGGTGGCTTGTCGCTGATCGACGACCACCATGCTGCCAATGGCGTTGGCTCCGACTCAATCTCATCCGTATAGAACCGAGGGTCTAACATCTCATCCACTGTGTAAAATCCAAGAGCCGTAGCCCATCCGGCTAAAGTAAACTGTCGAAGCTCCCCACCAAGATAAAAATGAAACAGCAATGTGGGTGGTGCGATCAATGGATGAAGTGGGATCACGTGGTGGGGGAGTGAATGAAAACTTGGACATAAACTCTAGACACATCTCCCTATATGACCTCCTGTGCACAAAATCAAACATCCGTCGCCACGGAGTAGAGCCACCTAAACCAACCAGACCCACTGCTCGATCTTCGTCATGAAGATCTCTCAAAAGTTTCCAATCGATAGTGCGTGTTGGTCTAATCTCCCTACTAACCAACCTCCAAATACGACTCCGCGCCTCGGTACCTCTACCAAACTGCAAATAAGGGTGGTCGTCTAGAAACTCAACTGAACCCTCAGGCTCAGTATCAGGACGTGAACGCTTGCGTGGGCCCATAACCTTTAATAATATACTATTCAATTTTTTAACTAATTTAAAAAATAAACTGATTTTTTAAAAAATAAACAATTTTTTTTAAAAATAAACAAAATTTTTAAATTGTCTAAACAAAATTTCTAAATAATATACATATCATCCAACACATACACAACAAACACAAACACAATCACAATCAAACACAATTCATCAAAAACAACTACAACAA
Source organism: Tagetes erecta (assembly GCA_030867185.1). Lineage (NCBI taxonomy): Eukaryota > Viridiplantae > Streptophyta > Magnoliopsida > Asterales > Asteraceae > Tagetes > Tagetes erecta. The sequence continues at coordinate 8,463,823 of CM061493.1, forward strand.
ACACAACAAACACTATAAAAAATAAAAAAAAATATTTACAAATCTAACAGCCGTTATATGTCTAACGGCCGTTATCCTGCAACTCATCAACCACTAGATTTTGCTGTCTATCCCCCGTAACCACACATCTCTAAAATAACTACTATTTAACGAATCCGAATCAAATTTTAATCCTACAAAACGAGTATACAACTACTATTCACCGAATCTTAATCTAAAACAAGTTTATAAGATGGTTAGAAAACGTACCCGTAAGTTTGAGTCGTCGGAAAACACCGTTAGGTTGATTATCCGTGCGTCGTTAGATCGAAATCGCCCGTTAATATGTGTTTGTGAGTGTGTGTTGTCGTGTGGGTGTTGTGAAGAATACACGGGTGTCTTAAAGACCCGTTATATATATATATAACGCTCGTCAGGACGCTAACGGCCGTTATGTTCTTTTAATTAATGGCTAACGTCCGTTAGGATGATAACGAGACGTTAGTTTTGAAATGAAACGTCTTTCTTATTTTCTAACGATCGTTATCTATATAACGATCGTTAAACATATATTAACGTTCTAACGAACATATTAACGTCTGTTATAATTTTAACAGTCTATATGTAGTTAATGTTAACGGGTGTTAGGGTAATAACGACCGTTATTTGTTTACTTAATAACTAACGCCCGTTATAGATCTAACGGGCGTTATTATGGTGGCTGGTTAGACAATCATGGTGTTTGAATAGACCAGGCCTTTTAAATTCTATGATTTTTCGCTCCCGATTAACGTTCCAATTCTGTCACTATATCAAACTTTAGGAGTAAATTGCAATAAAAACAAGTTTTACATATTTTATCCTTTTCACCAAAAGCTCAGACCCAAAACCCTTGCAAAAATGGCGTCCCTCTTCCCTTTAAACCATTCAACCTGCTTCCATCCTTCATCACGAATGGCTTTCAGGCTTAATTCTTCTTCAGTAATGGCGCTCAAGGTATGTCCGTAACTGTGTTTATACGAAATTAGCCATGTATCTTAACGATTTTTTGTATCTGTTATATTTAGGGTTTTAATGTTTCTGTAGTTTGTGTCTCTATTAGTTAACACCTTAGTTTGTCATCTTTTTACTTATGAATTGTAAATTGAGTAGGTTTGAATTTCGAATTTGCCATGAATTTTGTGTAATGATGCGAGATTTTGATTCATGATACAAGCTCGTTGTGACAAAAACCATTATCGTCTTAAGGTATTTTAATCGAATAAACTTGATTTTGAGCTGGGAGATTTTGTTTACTAAGTTTTATGTTTACTGAAAAAGCTTTTGTTTTTTGTATTATCTGGTTCCAAATTTGTACTTGTTAGTGCAATATTGTTATGTATTGAGCATAATTATTGGTATAACTAGTTAGATGATAGTTTCTGGGTTGTTTCATCATGGCATTGGATAACTTGCACAAGCGTCACATCTTTTATATGTGGGAAGAGATTGGTCTTCGGTTAAAGTTCTAACTTCTAATTCTACCTACTTCTAGGAAAGTCAAAGTTCAAACTTTGGACCGAATACACAAAGTACTTTGACATGCCCTTTACTTGCCGTGTTGCCAACTCATCAACAAGTGCGGTAATTTTTTTTTGAGCAAAGTTAGTTGGTGTACAAAATGCTTCTTTGGACTTGTATTTTCAATTGCCTGCCTTCTAAGATATTTTTGGGCGGCTTGTCTTTTGATGTTGCGTCTAGCCCAATTTGGTTCCACTGTTGGTTGCCCCATTTTTAAATCCTTACTATCAATCTCATTGTAGTTGATTAGCCGGCGAGTATTTTGTCAATCAATTGTTCAGATATTACACCTTGGTAGCCATTCACCCCAAGTTTATGATATTCCACAAGTAACAGGAACAAACTGAGTACGTCTTTTGCATTAAAAATTAGGATTTTGGCTTAATTGTAAGTTTGATATATATTTATACTAGGTTTAATACCCGTGTGTTACACACGGGTTAAATAGTAATATTTATAAAGAAATTATAACCATTATATTTAACAATTTGTAAATATATAACATTTAAGGAGTTGGCTCCATCAACTTGCATGGTGAAAAATTTAGCTAAATTTTACCTCTCAAACTTCCTATTATAGAAAAAAAAAATCCCTCCAAAAATTGCCCCCTAAAAGTTTGATTTATTAGATAGATTTGTTTTCATCTTTTAATAGCAATTCTGGCAACAGTTGTACATGAAGTCTGCATTTTTTTCAATTTTACGAAAAGACAGTTTCTAGTTACTATTGTTTGTTTGATTATATGCTAAAGAAGATCTTTTAGAAAGTAGTACTTTCTTCATTTCATGTCATTATATGCTTTGAAAGGATTTTGCTACAAATTTAGCACTTATATTTTTTCATTATATAGTAGTTAAAAGTTTAATGTAGTTATTGATTTTTATGCATACGCACATTTAACGAACAAACTTACGTAGTAAGTCCCATTTACAGCAAAAGCTATAGGGTTCGGGGGGAGTGTGTTGAGGGCAAGCTTTTTCTGTATCCCAAAGAATAGACACAACTCCCACTGAGACCCCGTCTCTATTTTGATTTTTAAACATATGGTGAATACCATGAGAAACTATACACTTTGATAACATACAGTGCGATAGTGTATTGTAAGATAGCACACAAATAGATTACATACATATAGTGAGATAGCACAAACAAACAACATACATACATTTAGACGAAGAAACCTTTTAGTTTATGCTTACATACATTTAGACTAACAAATCTGTTATTTTCTTGCACAGGGTTGGCCATGTCAATCTAACATGTTAAGCTCTAAACCGAATGCCTTAACATATGGAAAAACTTGTTCAAACATCTCATGTACAATGAATGTGAATACATCGCAACCAGACCGACATGGAAAATCAACCGTTGACCTTGTAATAGACAAGCTGAGAATATTGTGGGATAATTCTCCCCAAGAAGTCAAGAGCTTCCCCTGGACCACAGCCTTGGAGAATTTTACGCAACTTATTATTGACATTATTTTGGTAGTCACCCAATACTTGTATCTACCCGTAATGGCTATTACTTCTGTCAGTGAGATGTCATATTGTGCTCATGAAAGGAAGCTGGTTTTAGTTCCCATTCCAATACTTTTTGGTGTCGTTGTAGCTGGAATGCTGAGAAACAGAGCATTGAAGTTATCTCCTTCTCTCAAGGTGAATTAAAAGCCAACTCATTACCGTTATAAAGTTTTTCAATTTGGTTTTCTTTCTCTAGGTGAGTTTAGTATTTGTTTTCTTTGTGTCATGTCTCAGGATGCAAAAATACCTTGGCATTTGTACGCCAATATGCTCTTTTTCACTATGATCAAGTTGCCGGGGCCACATTATCCATATTGGGGACGTATTTTCATTCCACACTTCGCAAATGGAGGGTTATTTAGGACTCTATGGTTTCTGTTTTTGTGGTACAGGATGCCTAGAAAGGATGTGCACACTGGTGTTGAACAAAAGGCATAAGTTAATGGTGTCTTATATTATAAACAGGTAAGACTGCTAATCTCTTAGACAGATTCAATGCTTTATTTCTTTCACTCCATGTTCATTAATTTTGGTTTCAGTTATTATATAATATCGTTTCCATACATAGATAAATGAAAAGAAAAAAAAGGAGAATTTTGTAATGGTCCAATTTTCATTTTTATCTTCTATCTTTATCATGGTTATTTAGGCTGTAAATCGAGCGTTTCCAGAACTGTTCATGAAGTGTTCGGCGTGAAGTTCGTTTATGTTTGTTCATTTAACTAAACAAACGAACATGAACAAAAAAGTTGTGTTCATTTAAACGAACAAACATGAACACATGTTATGTTTGTTCATTTGTGTTCATGAACGTTCGTTTATATTTGTTTGTTTGTGTTCGTTCGTTTAAACGTAAAAATAAAATTTCATATACATATAAAATTCTAATAGTTAATTTAGCTTCATGATTTTCTGATGAACCATATGGACTTTTTGATAGAACTAAATTTTTGGATGAATTATGCACATTTGAATCACTAAATTACATGTGCTTTTGAATGAAACATGATGTTTTGCACTTGTTCGTTTGTGCTCATTAATGATCATTTATGTATTTTATATTTATTAATGTTTGTTGGGTTATGTTCATTTATTTTTGTTTTCTTATGTTCATGAAGTGTTCATTTAGCTTTTTAATAAACGAGCATAAAAGAAGACGAACATTTTAAATTTCATAATGAACACGAAAATCGTGTTCGATTATTGTTCGGTTATAGTTAAGCGAACAAACATGAACATACTGATGTTCATGTTTGTTCGGTTCGTTTGGCCTAGTTTCAGGTGATTTGAACCTAAAAGCGATTACAATCTATGACCATATGTTTATATTTCTTGCATCTTTTTTTTTCCTTTGATAGTTTTTGATTCTTGAATTTTGATTTGTACAGATCATCTTGTCATCCGAATCATGTTTTAAACCGGCATTTTTACAATCAAAGACTAAACTTGCTGTTTTGGATCGGCGGTGCTGAAAGAATGTTGTGGCAATCGATCAAGTCACATTTTTGCTATATAAGTAGGGTCTTGTAGGGGTCACATACATCATTATCAGGATTTTTGTTTCTGTAGCAAGTTGGTATGTAACAAGGCCTCTATTGTGTATTTGAAGCAAGATCTTAAGTGAAGGCAACTTTTGTAGTCTGACTACCTTCTAGTGTACAACACAACCAACACACAAATCTTTGGGCATTAAACCATAGCTAAACGCTTTAAGTTTAGCCTATTTAGCCTTTTATCACTGTTTCATTGGTGATGCTTCTCGGAGTGGCTGTGGGGTGGGTGCGGCCTTCATGGTAACACCACCCCACCCCTTGGCTCTTTTAGAAACTAAAAAAAAAATTTCTTTAGTACACAATATGCTATATATATACTAAATCAAATAAAATATAAATCGCACTCATTTATAAAAAAATTCAACCAAAAAAAATTTCTCTGTATTTTTACTCTGAAAATGTTGAATCATTTATTACTTAAAAGATTTAACAATAGCTTGCTTCATCATCTTCTGAAGATTTTAATGAAACCCATACAGTAAGCTTATCAAGAACCTACATTATAAGAGACGATCGCCTTGAGTCTCTTGATTGTCTTTTAGCCGATTATTTTTTATTTTTCGTTTATTTATTTTTTGAAATAATTACGTAGGGAACAATGTCTCCGAACCACTTTTTTGAAATATGATTGATATCGTGAGTTATAAACTTTTAAATGTGTCATTGTGTCTTTGTTTACCATTGTGTTATTATCACACTTTGTACAAAAAATGGATTTGTATTTGAACATTTCTCAAATACATATTAACAATTTGTGACACGGTGATACTTTTTAAACATGTAGGATAACACAACAAATCTTTACAATGAGATGATATTACACAATAACCTAAGAATGAACCGATAAAAGTGATATTTCACTAGTTATAATATAACACAATGACATTATATTACACAATGACTTTGCAAGCGTTAAAAAAAATTATGTCGTATCCACAAATGTGTAAGGTATAGACTAAAAATTACACATGAAAAATTTAAATCACTAAAAAAACTTGGCAAATTGGCCTAAAATAATTCCAACTAACACCCATTGGCCGAAAATAATCCCAACTCGGTTTATTCCCTCCAGTGGTCCCAAATCAAACTTTTTTTAGCCTACAGTGGTCCGCCGTTAAGTGCACTTAACGGCCGTTAACTTTTTTTCTATTTTTTTCGAATTTCAAACCGATATTTTAGGGATTTTGATCGGGAGGAGAATACGAGTCTGTTGATGTAAACCTTACTTACAATTGTTGCTCCAAATGGTTTAATTTTGATATCCGGTTAAAGCACCTTTAGGTTTTAAACACCCGATTGAAGACCGTTTTGTCGTTTGGAACACGAGTTCGAAGTAAGGTTTACATCAATTGAATCGTATACTCCTTCCGATCAATTTCCATAAAACCTTGTTTTGAAATTCGAAAAAAATCAAAAAAAAGTTAACGGCCGTTAAGTGCACTTAACGGCGGACCACTGGAGGCCAAAAAAGTTGGATTTGAGACCACTGGAGGGAATAAACTGAGTTGGGATTATTCTCGGCCAATAGGTGTTAGTTGAGATTATTTTTAGCCAATTTGCCAAAAAACTTGGTAATGGTATATTTGTTATTTTTTAAAAAAATCACTTCCTACACACAAATGTGTAAGGTATACGTAAAAATAAATCAATAAAATATTTTTTCATATGTATAATTAACGTTTTAACTTTATCTACACATGTGTAAGTTATTTGTAAGTAACATAACCTACATATGACTTCAACATGTGTAACTTTACCTGAAAGCGTATCTGATAAAGCCGAGGGAAAACGCAAGCTGGATGTTGTGCCTGAAATCACCGAGCCTGGTACTTTAAAGAAAAAGGCAAGAACCGAGGTAGAAGCTCAGGAGGAGCCAGTTCTAACTAAATTAATCAAATTTTATTTCTTGAATATAAAAAATGAAGAATAAATTAATATTACATTTTAATCATTTTTCTATATATTAAAAAAGCTTTTTGGTTGAAAAAATGAAGAATTTAGTAACTTCTTTTTCTTCCCGTAATATTTAGTCTTCTCACATGAAATCTCCTATATATATAATTGCGTGTTACACATAGATTAAGTAATAATATTTATAAAAAAATTATAACCATCATATTTAAGCATATGACTCCATCAACTCGAGTGGAGTTATACTAAAAAGTCCAAATTTCTCAGAAAATCTATTAAGCCATAAAATGATGACATCTGACACTCCCTCGTTATTTTTTTAACCAACGATCCTTATCTCAAGTGGTTAAGGTGAGGTACACAAGACTTATAAAAATAGGAGGTCTTTTCAAAATCATTAAAAAATTATATGGGATGAACAGTAATTATTCAAATATAGAGTTTCTCCCTCTTCCACCATCAAATTTTCTCTTTCATCCACTCACAACAACCCATAACAACCCTCTAAAATAAAAAAAAAACACTACTCACAAACATTTGATTACTCCAATTTGAATGCTCTTAAGTTCAAGTCTCACTTAGAACAAAAAAAAATAGAGGTTCTAGGTTGGGCCAGGAGGTTTTCTAACAAAAGGTGGGTTTCCTCTATGGGAATTGGGGGTACGGTCCCAGTTGGGAAATGGATAGGTGGGCCCGATTAAGATAGCACACATCCTCCGAAGCAGGTCCTGCATTTGCCGTTAAAAAGACTTTTTATTACACAATGACCTGATAAAATAACACAATAACCTGACGAAATAACACAATGAGCTGAAAATGTGAAAACAGTTTTTTTATATATCAATATTATACGCATTTTAAATATAAGAAAATTCTCGTTTTTGTGCTGCAGTTTTTTTAAAAAAGTCATGTGTAAATAATAATATTTATAAAGAAATTGTAACCATCATATTTAAGCATATGACTCCATCAACTCGAGTGAAGTTATACTAAAAAGTCCAAATTTCTCAGAAAATCTATGAAGCCATAAAATGATGACATCTGACACTCCCTCGTTATTTTTTTAACCCACGATCCTTATCTCAAGTGGTTAAGGTACAAGACTTATAAAAATAGGGAGGTCTTAAGTTCAAGTTCCACTTAGAAAAAAAAAAATTAGGTTGGGCCAGGAGGTTTTCTCACAAAAGATGGGTTTCCTCTATGGGGATTAGGGGTGCGGTCCAGGTTAGGAAACAGATAGGTGGGCCCGATTAAGATAGCACACATCCTCCGAAGCAGGGTCCTGCATTTACCGTTAAAAAGACTCTCGTTTTATTACACAATGACCTGATGAAATAACACAATAACCTGACGGAATAACACAATGAGCTGAAAATGTGAAAAAAGTTTTTTTATATATCAATATTATACGCATTTTAAATATAAGAAAATACTCATTTTTGTGCTGCAATTTTTTTAAAAAAGTAATGTGTAAAAGTTATGAACGTTTAAAAAAATATGATGTAATTTGAAAGAGAGTGTCAAGTCTTCGTTAAGAGTGTCACATGTCATTATTTTATGGTTTCTTGAGCATTTTAAGAAATTTAGAGTTTCTAGTATAACTTTACTTAGACAATATGTTTTGTAGATTTGAAAGGAGAAATGGTTTTAAAATAAAAAAAAATTATGACCAAATATATAAGAAACTTTAATCAAACAATTTCACATATAGTTACATTTTTAAAATTGAATTGGACCGGCCAGGCAGGCCGGTTGTCTGGCCTTTTGGTTGTTCGATACAGAAGGTTTGAACCCCTTTGAACCTGACCGGCTGATCAGACCGGAAATGGGCGGTTGAACAGGGAAACGAGTGGTTGATCCGGAATAAAGCCATGGTCAAACCGGAAATTTTCAATATTGTTCTATATTTTATGTATAAATTATTATGACATCATCTATTTTGTAAATCTAGTCCACCGGCTGATCAATGAATTAATAAGGAGAACAGTTCAACGTCAGGTTCAGGTTCAGCTTATAAAACATCTTATACATGTTGACTTAGTGAACTTCTATTAAGTATTAACCCAAAGAAAAAAAGAATAACTTAGTTGACAGCAAATATAATTAATATTTGGGGTTGAATCGAACAAATTCAAAGATTCTTGCATTCATCAAATCTTTGAAAAATACTTTCTTTGCATTTTTAAGGCATAGATTCCGGGATTAGGACAAAAAAGATAAGGTTGTTTTTCATTTAAATTACGTATTTTAATCATTAAAGAAACATTAATTTATTTCTTGTTGAGATAAATATTTAATAAATATTTGAAAACTAGTCTGATCAGTTGAGTTGATGTTGATGTTGCGTCTATCTTAGAAACTTGACAAGAACATATAGTTTCTAAAAGATTATAGAAGTAAACTAGTTTAGTGTCCGCTCCGCGTTACGCTCTGGAACACAACAATGATGTTTTTAAGGATATTCATGAATGTTTCAATCAGTTTTGAGACAAAACTGTGGTAAACCGAAACACATGATTTTAAAAATTAGACTTTTAGTATCTCAAATTTAATACACCATAAAGTTTTAAGGATATTCATGAATGTTTCAATCAGTTTTGAGGCAAAATCGTGGTAAACCGGAACACATGATATACTTTTAAAAATTAGACTTTTAGTATAGCAATATTATAATCAAATTTACTACACCATAAAATGCTCAGTTTTATACACCATAAAGTGCTCAGTTTTATGGTGTGGTTTATTTTTAAAAAAAATCATATAAAAATGTTATGTATATTTATAACACACTGAGTTTTTAATTGTATGTTATTATTAACTTTATCCATAAGTTTCATTTTTAAACCCTATCAAATATAAACCGACTCATATACACACATTATAGTAGATGGTTAAAAATATAAATACTATTAAATTATTCAGAATTCTCCAAAATATTAGGGGACTAAAAATGTAATTAGTTTTATTATAATATATTTTATATACATATTTTAAATAAAAAATCATTATTGTAAGATAAGCTCTCAAATGATGCCACATAAGCCAGAAGGTTTAAAAATATGGCTTAAAAGTTTTTTTATTTTACTATATTATACAATGATGTTTTGGTATAGAAGTATACTGGTGCTTGCGTCATGCACAGAACACTCAAATGGTGATTTATAAGATATTTATAAAGCACGAACGATTTTAAATAATTTTAATACAAAACTGTGATAAACCAGAATACAAGATTTATCTAAAAAAATTGTTTTTTAGTATAACAATATTAATATACTAAAATTAAAGAGAATTAAATGCTAATTTTTTGGTATAGTTTTTTTTATAAATAATTTTGTATAAAAGTTATGTATGCTTAAAAATACTAAGGTATTAAATTGTATGATATTACCGACTTTATCTAAAGCTTTATCTTTATACTCTACTAGTTTAGTGCATGTGCTACGCTTGGGAACATAACATTCATGTTGTGATTTTAAGGATATTAATGACGGTTCTAATCAGTTTTGAGAAAAAACCGTGGTAAACTAGAACACATGATTTATTTTTAAAAATTAGTTTTTAGTATACTAATATTATACTCAAATTAAAGAGAATAAATTTCTCAGTTTTATGATGTAATTTTGTTTTAAAAGTATTTTCGTATAAATAAGTTATGTATATTTATAAAACACTGAGGTTTTTAATTGTATGTTATTAACTTTGTTCATAAATTTAATTTTTATACCCTATCAAATACAATCGACTCATATACACCCCTTGTAGAAGAGGGTTAAAAATGTAAACACCCCTAAATTTTTTAAAATTCTCCTAAATATTAGGGGACCAATAATGTAATTAGTGTTATTATAATATATTTTATATCCATATTTTAAAAAAAATATTATTTTTGTGAGAGAAACTATTAGATGATGCCACATAAGTCAAAATGTTTGAAAGAATGCCACATAAGTTTTTTTCATTTTCCTTTATTATATTAGAGATTAAATATAAACTGATCCAACGCACATCGCTAATAGAAAAGAGTTATTATAATATATTATTATATATCTATCTAATAATTCAAGGTTTTAGGGGGGCAACTTTTGGGGGGAATTTTTTATAAAAGGAAGTTTTAGAGGGAAGATATGAAATACCATGCATGAGTTGATGAAAAAAAATATTTTTAAATATTAAATATTTCTAAATTTTTAAACAAAATGATTATGATTTTATAAATATTATTATTTAACCAGTGTGTAACACACGGGTATTAAACCTAGTATATATATATAACAAATTTATTTTGTTTTATAGAGATGCGTGGTAAATATAACATAAGTTAATTAAAAATTTAATAGTGTTTCATAAAAATAATAAAATATAACTATCTCTAATATAATAAAGTAAAATAAAAAAAATTATGTCTAATCATTTTAGAAAAAAAAATATGTATATCTATATCTATAAATAAAATCTTGAAAAAGTTAAGAGTAGTTACATTTCAACCATCTCCTATTAGTGGTGCGTATAGGTCGGTTTATATTTGATAGGGTACAAAACTAAAACTTTAGGATAAAGTTGATAATATGTTACAATTAAATACCTCATTATTTTTTAAGCATGTAAAACTTTTTTTATACGAAATTATATTTATAAAACTACACCATAAAATCAAACATTTAGTTCCTTTTTAACTTGAGTATACTATTGTTATACTAAAAAACTATTTTTTAAATAAATCTTAAGTTTATTTTTACCACGGTTTGTCTCAAAGATAATTAAAACCGTTTTTACCCTCATTAATATCACCACTTATGTGTTGTTTTTTAAACATAACACGAGCACTGACCTAGTATATAACAATGTAAAATTATAATCTCGGCAAACTAATTTTTTTTGTTTATAATCTACCTATTCTAATAATTGAGTAACACATCCACATGTCACCATTTTAACTACTCCACATAGGATTTTGCTTAGGTGTCATGTTCGTAATTAATTTGATGGAGAATTTTTAGACGGGTCATGGTATGCTCCATATTCGAAATAACCCGATATGTTTAAATTAAAAATTCACAAATTATGATCAATTATCTCCTAACCCGATATGTTCAAATACAAAATTTATCAATTATCATGATCTATATCTTAACCCGATATGTACCAAGTATCATGAATTATCTCCTAACCTGATATGTTCAAATAAAAAACTTATCAATTATTATGATTTATCCTAACCCAATATGTTCAAATTAAAGTTTTACCAATTATCATTAATTATTTCATAACTCGATATGCTCAAATAAAAAAATTAACAATTATCATGAATTATCTCCTAACCCGATATGTTCCAATAAAAATTTACCAACTATTATAAATCATATCCTTTATTGTAACATATGAATTTTTATATGAATATATTTGTAAATATCCAAATCGATTTAATAAGAGATGTTAAAAATAAATTTGATATGTAAATTGAGTTAAAACATATAAAACTAAAATCCGTGTAATACACGGGTACTAATCTAGTAGAGTTATATAAAAACATATTCAAAATGCCTTTATTATTTATTAAAAAATGATATTTTAAAAGAGGTTTTACCATTCATACATTGTGATTGATAAAGATTCCTGCTTATTGATAAATTGTTTTGAGTGGTAGCTAAAAAGGCATCTTGAAAAGTACAACAAATTGGATGGTTTACAAATTTCAGGTTTATTTATATAAAAAAAGAATCAGAAAATAGGTTTGTATTGTTGTTTGTGTTTGCAAAAGGGAATCTTGTATAATATAATTATTTTATAATATATATGATACACCCATTTCAAAATTAATAATATATATTAAAAATCACAAGAAGCTTTAACTCTTCTCAACATATTATTGGTTTTAAACCAAACATCTCCACTCTCATTATAATGGAAATTAAGCCCAAAATAAAGGAGGCTTTTTGGCTTTTTGTTTTTTTTTTACCATCCCAAGAGCAAAAAGAATCAAAATTTAATAAAAATGAAATGAGGGAAATCACATGCTTAAAATACTGCATACCTCAATCATCATGTTTCTCATCTCAAATAACAGATGTGCCTCACATGAAGCACCTACTTTGACAAAGCATCCAAGAAAATTGCAACAACTCAAATTTTTAAAACTTTAATTAATATATGGGTACTCAACAAACAAAAACTAAGCCTGCAAAAATTTCATCAATCTTTATGTATAAGTTATTTTTTTCAGCTTGTCTATTTTATATATAAACTCATCTATATAATTAACTGATTATTTTTCAAAAAATAAACCAAGATTTATACACCTTTCCAGCAGTAGTTCTCAGATTTAGCATCTTCTCCATCATCCATACTGTCACCGCCAGTCGTCGTGGTGGTGCCAGTAAGGAACGGACCATCCGGAGAATTTGAGTGAGAAACACCATGCTTTGAAGGTTCAACAAACTGATCATGTGGCTGCTGCATCCACATACCACCTCCTAAAACACCACTAGATTGATTTGATGATGGCGCGTTGTTAGACGATGGATGTCGTCGCGTATGAAGTCTGTATTTCTGCAATTTCCAAATATTCCATAAAACAACTTTAGTTTCAAATATGTTAAAAAAAGATGAGAGCTTTATGTGATTTGGACACTAAAACTCACTTGCAAATGGCTTTTCACTTCATCATTAGTAAGACCTTCAACTTGCATAAGCTCCCTAATTTGTTTAGGCGTCGCAGCTGCAAACGATTCAAACAATTCAAGATTTTAAAGATCAAGAACCATAAACCAAACACATATAGATCAATGACACTAGTGCTCACCATGTGAACCGCCAAGTTCCTGCAAGGCGTTAACAAATCGTCTATGCAACTCAGTGGACCAACATCTTCTTTGTTTTCTACATGTTTGTTGCTGAGGAGGTGACTGAACCTGAGTGACACCGGTTGATTGATCATTTTGCACAGAACAATTAACCAATTTGGTATTCGGATTCATTTTCGTAAACAAAATGTTTCCGCTTCCGGGCGTAATAACCGAAAGCCCAGGAATTGGGATAAAAGTGTTTCCAAACAGTTGACATGATTCATCAGCATCATCTTCCACAGCTCTCTGCAAGGATAAATATATACTAAACACATTAAACATATAAACTTTACATGAATTGATGCACTTGTTTATTAATTATTATACCTTTTTGGTAACTTGGTTTGTTGAATTGGGTTGTTGTTTATGATGATTTGTGGTTGAATTATTAGTTTGATTGATGTTCCAAAGCTGTGTTGAACTCAACCAATTCTTCTTATTATCTCCACCCCCTTTTTCTTCCCTGATCAAACCCACTTGTTTCTCTTCATCACAAGTCTTTTTAAGTGGTATAAATTCCTCAAGAACTGGGTCCTCATTAACCTTTGATGATTTGTTCAACACCATTGCCTCCTCTTTCAATGTAATAATAGCTGCAAAGTGTTGAAATTCAACAACAAACATCAATTAATAAACCTACACTTCTTTTTGGCATTTCATCAAACACTTGGTGAGCAAGCAAACGCAAACACAAACACAAAGTAAATGTAATTAAAGAAAGAAATGAACCATCATTAATGAGGAGCATGCAAAGGGGAAGTTCGCGTTTAAAGGCATCGATCTTGCGCATTTCGGTTTGTAAACGGGAAAGAAAATCATCAAGATTGAAGATCTTATCAGATAAGGAAGTGATTTTGGAAAGTTGTCGAAGAAATTCAGAGATGGTTTTGGGGATAAAAGTGGGTTTAAAATCCAAAGTAAGCTCAGGATTTAAACTCCCCATTTTGATCAATCAAAACTTCTAAAGGGGTTTGATTTGATTTGAAGAGAGTGATGATGAATTTATATGTTAGTTATATATATATAGAGTGAAGAAAACATGAGAATCTGGAAGAGATTCTGAAGGGTTATGTGAATGGTATAATAATCTTTTGACGCTTTCTGCTCGTCGCATAATTTGGCATCTTAACCCAATGATCACTCTTTTTCTTCCTATCAAACACTAATTAAACCTACTTTTATTTTTTTTAAAACGGCGAACGATTTTATTAAAACTAGTAAGAAGCTAGCATCAAATTACGTTGTAAATTACTATTTCGGCTTATGTGGATTGGGGTATTTAACCATTTTGGCTTAAAAATGAAACTTTTAACATATTAGCCCATGATGTTTTTTTTAACTGTTTTGGCCCGTAACACTATACTTTTTTTTAACTTTTTCTGTGAAGTGTAAAGATATTTTGGTCTTTAAATATTTTGGGGGTTGTTATGTAAATTATAAAATCTTTACATATTTAAGGTACTATTTATGTACATACATTAACTATAGATATAACACCAGAAAATTTGAAATCTCAAAAAATAATAATAATAATAATAATAATAATAATAATACTATTATTAATAGTCACAATAATAATAATAATAATAATAGTAATAATCATAATAGTAATTTTTTTTAACGGTAAATTTTATTAAAATGCGGAAACTCATAAAGTGAAAGCTAAAAGAGCCACAAATATATGCAAAACAACAGAAAAACAAACTACAAAAAATTAAAACTACACCAATCCTTCCAAACCAGACTACAAAAGAGGATCGGTTTTAGATCTAAAGGTACGAAAGGGATTTCACATTTACACCAGTCTTACTAACCGGCTCCTGGATGTTGTTGAACACCTTCTCATTTATATCCTTCCAAATACACCAACAAGATGCCATAATAATACCTTGAATCACTTTTCTTTTCCTTTGATAGTCAATAGGGGTTGAGAGATGCCAAGAAAAAAGATCACGAATAGTGACAACGAGTATATGGGGGATCTTACACCATTGATAGACGAAACACCAAATATTATCCGTCCATTCACACTCACAAAAAAGATGGTTAGCAGTTTCCGGCGCCATCCCACACAAAGGGCAATCCATAGAATCAACCTGCATGATGTAACCCAACAATCAATCCAAAACCGTATTTAGTCTCCTTTACCCACTATACCTTTTATATAATCCCCAATCTTAACACCACCATGATGTAACCCGTTCTCCATTCTGGCAATAGAATTCCACGTGCCCGACAACATTTTGGCATGAGGGAGAACCGACCAAGTTCTAGGGGACCAGTGAATAGCCATAACGACTTTCCTCCAAAGAGCTTGCGGCTCAGTTTTATACCTCCACCACCATTTTCTAAGAAGTGCGATATTAGTATCCCCGAGGGGGGGGGGGGGAGACCCAGACCCCCCGCCTCTTTAGGAGACGTAACAAATCTTTTTTGATCCGGACATAATAGTAATAAGAATATAAATCTCGCTTTAGGAAACCAATTGGTCCGTACTTTTTAAATATATATTTTTGTTTGCAAAACTCTTGTGCAACATTTATGTTAACATCACAAAACCATAATGTGTTGCTTGTTGCGTGAGGTGTGTGACTAGATATATACATAAAAAATACGATGACTCCGGAAGTACACTTAGATGAGTTTTTAAAGGGTTATAATGGTGATTTTGATGGTTCATATGATAAAAATGAAAGATACACTATAGTGTTTGCGTGTGAGATTGCCAAAAGGAACCGTGTGTGTGAAAGACGAATATTTTTTGGTTATAATAAGTGTGCTCGATAACTTAAAGCCTACAAAATTGATTTTCAATTTAAGACAATATTTAATTAATATCTCAGTTCACTATTAAACCTAGGTATCAAACGAGTTATCTTTATTTGATTATATTTTGTTGGTGTTGTTGTTGCTATTGTTGTTGTTGCTGATGTTGCTGTTGCTGTTGTTGATGTTGCTGTTGTTGCTGGTGCTGTTGTTGCTGGTGCTGTTGATGCTGCTGCTGTTACTGCTGCTGCTGCTGTTACTGGTGCTGCTGCTGTTGCTGGTGCTGGTGCTGCCGTTGTTGCTGCTGCTGCTGCTGTTGTTGGTGGTGTTGTTGTTGGTGTTGTTGTTTTTTTTGTTGTTGTTGTTGTTGTCGTTGTTGTTGTTGTCGTCGTTGTTGTTTTTGTTGTTGTTGTTGTTGTTGTTGTTTCCGTTGTTGTCGTTGTTGTTGTTGTTGTTGTTGTTGTTGTTGTTGTTGTTGTTGTTGTTGTTGTTGCTGCTGCTGTTGCTGCTGCTGCACTTGCTTCTGCCGCTGCCGCAGCCGATGTTGCTGCTGCTGTTGTTGTTGCTGCTGTTGTTGCGGTTGCTGTTGCTGTTGTTGGTGTTGTTGTTGCTGCTAGTGCTGTTGTTGCTGGTGCTGTTGTTGCTGGTTCTGTTGTTGCTGTTGTTGTTGTTGCTGTTGGTGTTGTTGTTGTTGCTGTTGTTGTTGCTGCTACTGATGCTATTAATGTTGTTGTTGTCGTTCTTGTTGTTGTTGCTGTTGCTAATGCTGTTAATGTTGTTGTTGTTGTTGTTGTTGGGTGCGCGAAACCAGATACAATTGCTTCAAGACAAACTTGGCCTAGAGAGGTGTGCCCGTAACCACTTCAAGTGATGTGTGTGGAACTCGTGATGAAATATGTGTGGACATGTGCCTTAGAGTTCTTACATATTAAGTGAATTTTCATTTGATATCTCCTCGTATGAAATATGTCATGTTTAGAAAAATATATATATTATTAATGTTTTTTGTTGTATATATATATATATATATATATATATATATATATATATATATATATATATATATATATATATATATATATATATATATAATACTAGGTTAAAACTCGTGTACTACACGGGTTAAAATATAAAAACAATAAAATTAATATAATAATACTAATTGTAAAATAATTAACCAATCAAAACTTCATAGTTAAACTAATTAAATTATAAACTAAATCTGCATATATTATAATTTAAGATCTAAAGCCGCTATATATAAGAATTTGAATTCCATGCATTATCTTCTATTCCAATAACTTTTGATATATAAAAAAAAACAAATCTCCTAATTTTTTTAGATAGGTTTATTTGAAACCGGGTAAAAGATTTGGTATATGACCCGACCCAATTATGCCCAAATAGTGAATGAGTTAAGTTATGAAAGATTGCCACGTAGGATTTTATTTAGGTGGATGTGTTAAGATTATAACACTTTGGTGCATTTGAAAGGAAGACGTTTTTAATGACATTAAGTTGTAGTTCTTTCTTTGGATAAAAAATAAGGAGAAGAGTGTTCTCTTAAATTGGGGTTCAATGGTGTAATTTTCTTTATTTTAATTTGTTAGTAATGTTTTCTTTATAACTTCTTTCTAAAGTAATAATATTCCCCGGCCTTTAAAAATACTAAATTTAAACATGTGTAAACAGAGCCTTGATGGATTTTTTAAAAAAATATTTCAATATGGTATGCATTGGAAAGATAAGAATGACAAATTTTATGGTTAAATTTTTTTAAAAAACAATGGCGTGAAAAAAAATTATGAGCGTTTAAAAAAACGGTGAAAAGGACATGTGCCTTACATGTGATGCTCCATAGATTATTATTTATACTTTTGTCATTGAAAGTTGCCATTGAAACGGTGGAAAGGACATGTGCCTTAGAGTTCTTACATATTCAGTGAGTTTTCATTTGATACTCCCCGTATGAAATATGTCATGTTTAGAAGAATATATATATTATTTATGTTTTTTGTTGTATATATTACTAGGTTAAAATCCGTGTACTACGCGGATTATTATTTATACTTTTGCCATTGAAACGGTGGAAAGGACATGTGCCTTAGAGTTTTTACATATTCAGTGAGTTTTCATTTGATATCTTCCCGTATGAAATATGTCATGTTTAGAAGAATATATATATTATTTATGTTTTTTGTTGTATATATTGCTAGGTTAAAACCCGTGTACATCGCGGGTTAAAATATAAAAACAATAAAATTAATATAATAATACTAATTGTAAAATAAATAACCAATCAAAACTTCATAGTTTAATTAAACTAATTAAATTATAAACTAAATCTGCTTATATTTTAATTTAAGATTTAAAGCCGCTATATATAAGAATTTGAATTTCATGCATTATCTTCTATTCGAATAACTTTTGATTTAAAAAAACCCAAGCAAATCTCCTAATTTTTTTAGATTGGTTTATTTGAAACCGGGTAAAAGATTTGGTATATGACCCGGCCCAATTATGCCCAAATGGTGAATGGATTAAGTTATGAGAGATTGCCACGTAGAATTTTACTTAGGTGAATGTGTTAAGATGATAACACTGGTGCATTTGAAAGGAAGACGTTCTTAATGACATTAAGTTGTAGTTCTTTGTTTGGAAAAAAAATAAGGAGAAGAATGTTCTCTTAAATTGGGGTTCAATGGTGTAATTTTTTATTTTAATTTGCTAGTAATGTTTTCTTTATAACTTCTTTCTAAAGTAATAATATTTCTCGGCGTTTAAAAAATACTAAATTTAAACATATGTAAACAAAGCCTTGATGGATTTTTTTAAAAAATATTTCAATATGGTGCGCACTAGAAAGATAAGAATGACAAATTTTATGGTGAAATTTTTTTAAAAAACAATGGCGTGAAAAAAACTTATGAGCGTTTAAAAAAAACGATGAAAAGGACATGTGCCTTACATGTGATGCTCCATAGATTATTATTTATACTTTTTCCCATTGAAACTTGCCATTGAAACGGTGGAAATGACATGTGCCTTAGAGTTCTTACATATTCAGTGAGTTTTCATTTGGTATTTCGCAGTATGAAATATGTCATGTTTAGAAGAATATATATATTATTTATGTTTTTTGTTGTATATATATATATATATATATATTATACTAGGTTAAAACCAGTGTACTACATGGGTTAAAATATAAAAACAATAAAATTAATATAATAATACTAATTGTAAAATAAATAACCAATCAAAACTTCATAGTTTAACTAAACTAATTAAATTATAAACTAAATCTTCTTATTTTTTAATTTAAGATTTAAAGCCGCTATATATAAGAATTTGAATTCCATGCGTTATCTTATATTCTAATAACTTTTGATATAAAAAACCAAGCAAATCTCCTAATTTTTTTAGATTGGTTTATTTGAAACCGGGTAAAAGATTTGGTATATGACCCGACCCAATTATGCCCAAATAGTGAATGGGTTAAGTTATGAGAGATTGCCACGTATGATTTTACTTGGGTGGATGTGTTAAGATGATAACACATGAATTAGTTACTCAATTATTAGAATAGGTAGATTTATTAAGTACAAGCGTATATATGAAATTTATCAATTTTTATTATCTCCAAAATTGTGTAAACATTCATTGAAAAACATACACGCATTGCATCAACCTCACTCTAGACATTTAAAAATAATAAATATAAAATTCGGTAACTCTCATAATTTTCATGAAAATACAAATCAAGCAGCTGAGTTTACAAGCATTTGATGTTATCTGCCTTTTCCCCTTCATATACAATTGTCATGAAGTTTTATAAAGAAAACATCAACTGCCAGGGCTGGCCCGTTATAGTAAAAAGATAAGCCCTTGCTTTAGGCCCTACTTTTTCATAGGCCCCAAATTTTTAAAACTTCAATATTCTGTTGCGAATTCAAATCGACGATTACAATATAAAATCATCTTAGGTCGTTTGCAATCGAAAATCATCTCGGGTAAAAGAGGAAGGTTTTTAACGATAGACCTTCAAATGTTTTTTCGCTTTAGGCCTCAAAAAATCTTAAGCCGGCCCTATCAACTGCCTAATGCTGAAGTGTTGCAACAAGTCATAACATCCCTAGAATTGTGATGAGGTTTTTCTATGGTAGTTTCCATAGTGGTCAAACCGATGCTACTATATACGACCTTTTATTTCAACTAACAAGAAGACGTATATGTTACACTTTAACGACAATTTAGAAGATGAAGTACTTGAGTATGTACGTCAATGACCGAGCCATATATAGTCTAACGACATTTAGTAAATTATGAACTTAAATCGTACAAGTAGATACAATATTTCTTTAGAAACTATTTAGTGAATGCAATCTAGTTCCTATCCAAATGTGGAAGAAACAATTAAGTGAATCTAGTCAATAAGGACCATAACGTCACGATGTCAATTTGTAAGGGCCAAATATGAGATTCTAAAGTGCTTTATCCACCACTAAAGTGAGAGCATTTACACCATCCCTTGGTCTTACAAAACACCTCTTTCAATATTCTAATACATAAAAAAAAACAAGTATATACCGGACTCGCTAACCGGTCTGTGACACCCACGTCACAAGATCAAGACATGACAGGAAGCAATCAGTTCATGGGTCACCCGCAACCAAGGGAGCGAGAGTTAACCCGTCATTCACATTACACTCAAACTCTGTTTTGATCTTCATTCATTGCTGGTGACTGACCACCATAAGACTAACATAGTTTCTTCCCTTAATATCTCTAATAAGACTAAAACTTAAATCACTTTAGACACCTTCTCTTACACCATTCTCTTGCACCAACTCCTATTATACCATTTGATCTTATAATGGTTCAATATTCTAATACATGCATGGCCTTTTGTTTTTAGGATAGAGAATTTATGCATGTCATTCTTGATTTAACCATCAAAAGAGTAAATATAATATTATACTTTGTTCATTTCAGTAATTTGATTGATGGTTTACAAATCAGCCCAAAGGAACCTTTCTTTTCCTTTTAGAGTTTTATCCACAAAAACTAATTTAATATCCTTTATTTTCTCTGCGAGTTCAACTTTTGTTTACAAGTAAAATATATATGATCAACATATCTTTTTTTATTGATATTTGTTAAAAGTGGTCTGTTTTGTACTAGAAATAAGACAATACGAAGTTGATTAATTAAGAGTAAGTGAAGTCAAGTATTTTGGAAGAAATAAGTTTGGTATAACAATAAGTAATATTAAAAATCATCAAAATTAGCACACGGTTGGTTAAGACTCAAGAGCAAAAGTGCTTTGCTCTTGGTAAATTAGACCGGCTATGATATGTTAATTCACAACTTTTAATTAAAATGATTTTTGATAAGAGTTTAGGAATTTATATATTCTAATAACTTGAAAACCGACCAAGTCACTGTAGTGACCGCAATATTGGTTTACTGACCAAAGGCAAAATAAGATGATGTAAGAGATGACTTCAATACATCTGATGAAATTTCCTTCTTTTTGATTGAGATTTCACAAGGTCATCCATTGCTGAATTCAGCGTGGTAAGAAGATCATCAACTTTTGTTTCCAATTTTTTTGCTCTTGTTTTTATGATGAAACGAATTTCTCTAATTCTTTTTATCTTTTCCCTTTAAGATAGATCAATATATTGGAAATCATATTTAAGATTTTGAACTGTTTTAACTTCTTGTAAGAATTCTGAATTTTGGTTTATGAAAATATTAACTTTTGCAATACATTCTAGAATGCAAAATGATTCAAGTGATACCTAACTTGAAGAGTCTGATTCTGAACAATTAGCCATTAGAGCACTCTGCACTGGTGTGACATCTTCAACTTAATGTTCAAGTTAATGTTGTTGTCTTCAACAACGTACTACAGCAATGTGCTTTGAAGCAGTAGTGGCAACAATGGGTAGGCTTGTTCTTTGATGAGCATGAGGTGTTGAAGCAGGTGTAGGTGCTGGATTGGCTTTGGAACCTTTGCATTCTCTAGAAAAGTGTCCTAGCTGGTTGCAATTGAAGCAAGTTAGCTTTTGCTTTTGTTACGACCAGATCCTCCTATTCTTTGTGATAGTCACTATGTATAGGTTGGACTCACCGGCTTGTCGGTGTTACTTTTGTTTGTAATTTTTTGACTTGTAATGTTATTTGTACTAGCGAACCTACGGGCGAATCTATAGATTCGCCCGCAGGTCATCATGTCTTTTGTATTTAGGTGTCGACTGGGCGAACCTATGTGCCCAGCGAACCTGTGTTGGTTCGCTAGATAGATTCGCTAGAGCGAATCTATCAGCGAACCTAACACCTATATATTGTAACCTTATCTTCACTTTTATACAACTTTTGCACATCTTTTACTCAAGCTATTTCTCACTGATTTGTGTTGTGTAATCGTTCTATTGAGGTGCTAGGAGCATATATCTTTCATCTTTGTAGCTTATATACCTCGATTGTGTGTTGGATCTTGTTATTGGGTTGTTTGGACTTTTTACACTTTGTTCTTCAAGTCTTTGACATATTTTGGTTAAACAAGTCAACAAAGCACTGAAATCACGATCATTATGGACCAACAATATGGTATCAGAGCCTTAGTGCTCTTGATTGTTTGATTCAAGTGATTTTTGTGTTGATTTTTGAAGTTTTTGGGTCAAAACACTTTTGATTCTGTTTGAAGCTTGTTTCTTGTGTTTTGGAGTTGTATTTTGCTCAAGGTTTGTAGTATTTGGACATAGAAAGCTTTTAAAACAAACCTGTAGGCAAATGGTCAAGTTTTGAGGGTTTTCGAACTGTTTCCGTACTGTTTCAGGGTGGTTGAGCTACCAGCGAAACTATCAGTTCAACCAGCGAAACTGTCAGTTTATCCAGCGAACCTAATTCAAACTTCTGTCCTGTTTGGGTTGTGTTGTGACCAGCGAATCTAACATATCATCGAACGAAAGTTCACCTGTCTAGCTGACTGTGCAAGCGAAACTGCTGCCAAAATCAGGCCAGCGAATCTGTGCTTGCTCGTCAGCGAAACTGTTTGACTGTCTAGCGAATCTGCTTCCAGCGAATCTGCTGTGTTCTTCTAGCGAAACTAGCCAGCGAATCTGTTATTTTTCAGCGAATCTATTATCTGTTCAAAGTTATGACTTCATCAACACTTAATATGAATGATCTGGACAGCGTTCAACCTAACAGGCCACCGAGGCTTGTTAGTGGTGAAAACTTTGAAGATTGGAAAAGATGTTTAAAAGCGTTCTTCTACTACACGGACTACAACCAATGGGAATCAATAGTAAATGGTCCGCATGTGCCCACAACAGTTGAAGGAACTGTCACTTCAGTAAACACAGATCCAACTACTTTTACTGAAACAGATATCAAGTTACTGGATCGTGACAAGAAGGCACTAGGGGCACTGATACTTTGCTTACATCAGGACATCTTCAACCGGTTTGCAGAACACACAACTGCAAAGAGTCTGTATGATGCATTGTGTGAATTTTATGATGGCAATGAAGATCTGAAACTGGATAGAAAAGCTCAGGCTGAAAAGGAATTCAACTCTTTTGTGGGATATTCACAAGAGAACTTGACTGATATTACAAATAGATTCCTATCTGTGTCAAGTAATCTGAAGAAATATGATGAAAAGCTGGGCAATCACGAACAAGTTGCAAAATTGTTAGATTCTCTTCCTCCTCAATGGAGCCTTCAAATCAAGCTGCTGAAACAAGAGAGAAACTTTCCTGACTACAAATTGATGGACGTCATCAACAAGCTGAAGTCTTTTGACCTTGACGTGAAAAGAAGAGAATATAATCAGTCAATGATGGTTCCAAACATTCCTTCTCAAAATGCTGCACTTATCTCATCCGCTGCAAACTCTTATGTCTATAGTGCTGCATCTAGAGGACCATCAAGTCATGCGTCTGCTAAATCTGCTGGTGTTCCTTCAAATGTTGGTTCAAGCTCGAATGCGTCTGTCACCACCCAGATTCCGTCAGATACTATGGCCTTATTTGGAATGTTTGTTCACAGTTATGAAGCTCTTGTTGCAGGTGAGTTGAAAGGGAAGGGTATGACAGTAGAAGATATGTATCAGGTGGACCCTGATGATCTGGAGGAAACAGATATTCAATGGCAGATGGCTATGCTCACTCTTCGTGCCAGACGATTCATGGAAAGAACTGGTAGAAGAAACTTTGGAAATCAAGGACAGAATGCTAAGCTGGGTTATGACAAGGGAAAGTTACGATGCTATAACTGCAAACAACTGGGCCACTTCAAGAGAGAATGCCCATTACCAATCGTTACTGAGCCAGTTAACTCTGCAAATCCAAGATCTGCTCCAATTCAAGAAAAGGTTGAGGAAGCAAAGTCAAAGAATGAAACTGCACTGCTCACCAACTTTGACTGGAGTGCAGAAATTGAAGAAACCAAGGAGGAGATTAACCATGCCCTTGTTGCTGAAATTACTGAGTTTGATGACAATGATATAAATCTCTTTGATCCGTTCAAAGAATTTTTTGGAAATGAAGAGGAAGAGAAAGTGGAGGATGCTGTTAAAGTTCAATCAGGTGTTATTGCTCAAGGACATCTGAATCATTCAGGGTTAGTTTGTGAAGCCGCTGTTAATGAAGTAAAGCATGAGGAGGAGTCTAAGGCTAGCTTGGAAGAAATGATTGAAAAGGCAAGGCTGGATGCAGTTGATGAATTCAAAAGAAGCACTCCCTACTGTCAATGTGATCGTGCTCTGGCCGCCGAAAAACTGGTAATCGGTCTTCCTTACGATGTTATTGAAGATATGTGTTCATCTGCTTGCAAAATTCGTTTAATTGGCATATACAAAGCAAATAAATTGTTAATGTCAAACGAAAACGAATTAAAAAGAACCATCAAAGAGCTTAAATTAAGTGAATCAAAATATTTTGTTAAGTTAAGAGAAGCTTTAAAGGAAAATGAACACTTAAAAAGAACCCTTTTAGAAAAGAACTGTGAGATTAACTACTTGACTGAGCAAGTTACACTTGCTGAGTTTGAAGCAAGAAAGCTTAAAAACAAATTGCAGCAGTGGACCATATCTGGTATGAAAAGGGAAGAACTGTGCAAGAAACAAAGGGGGGCCAGAGTTAAGACAGGGTTGGGTCTTAGTAACAATGAAACATATGCCTATCCTCCACCGAGTACTTTCTGTTATTCTCCTACACCTATTCCTCATCCCTCAAATGAGTTAATTCAAGAGATTATGCAGAACGATACTGACAGTTCCATTGCAGGTTTAAGTGAAGTAAACCTTAAGGAAGTTAGAGAGGAGTACGCATATGGTGGGAGTGTTGGGCTCGGTTGTTCTGGCAGTAGTGATTGCAGTAGTTCTGATTCCAAGAAGTCTTTTGAAGACATTTGTTTAGATAATCCTGTTTGTAGTAATGTGTCATATTCAGACAATTTCATGTTTAATAGTAATTTAGGGTGCTCCACTTCAAACCCTAATGTGTTGAATGATGCTGATTTGATTAATAATGTGTGTGTGAATGACAAAGACAAACTTTCAGGTCAAGTCTCTGAAAGTCAAACCAAAACAAACTGCTTTCAAAAGTTTTTCACTCACCAAATTCCAACGTTCACACCTGTGAGAATTTCAAAACCAAAAGAGAAGGAATCATCTTTTTCATACATTCTTAAACCAAAACCTGAATCTGATACAGTTAAAGTCACAACAGGTAAGTTAAAAGAATTCTATGACACTTACAGTGACTGCAGCTCACAAATGTCTGAATGTGATGAGGAGATTGAAATGGATAAAATTCCTGTTAACAGAGTTCCCAAAGCTGGTTTTAAATCTCACTGTTTTAAATGCGGAAATACTGGTCACACTGTCAAGCAATGCTCCAAATTAATCCAAAATAGTCCAAAGCAAAAATCTATCAGAAAAAGATTAAACACTTTTGTAAATAATTTCTTTTGTAATACTTCATCTGCTTCACCACCCAGGTACACAAAGACTTGGGTGCCTATTGCAAAGGTCTAACTTTTCTTTTCTTTTAATAAATGTCAGGAACATTCAAATGCCGTTGTAAATAGTCATTGGCATATTGACAGCAGATGTTCCAGACATATGACAGGATTGAAGGATCTTCTTACTAACTATAGGATCATAAATGGAGGTTATGTTGCTTTTGCGGGAGATAAGAAAGGTGGGAAGATGATTGGTCAAGGAGAAGTCTCAAATGGCTCACTTACTTTGGAAGACGTCAACTATGTTCCAGAACTGGCATTCAATCTTCTGAGTGTATCACAAATCTGTGATAAAAATATTCCTGTGATGTTTCTTCCAAACGAATGCCTGTTCTTGAAGCCAGAGTTTACCATTCCTGAAGATATGGTGATCATGCGAGCTCCGAGACGAAATGATACCTATATGCTGAATATGGGATCAACAGAATCAAACTCCACCGTGACATGTCTTCTGTCTAAAGCATCATCCTTTGAATCTTTTTTGTGGCATAAACGTTTAGGACACATCAATTTTAAAATTCTGAATAAATTGGTTAAGAACAATTTGGTTAGGGGTTTACCACAAAAGGATTTTTCTGTGGTCGAGAAATGCATGGCTTGTGCTAGAGGAAAACAGCACAAAAAGCCACATAAACTCAAAATTACAAATACTATCTCAGAACCCCTCGAATTGTTACATACTGATTTATTCGGTCCAATAAGTGTCAAATCTATTGCTAAAAAGTCTTATTGCTTGGTTGTCACAGATGATTACTCTAGGTACACCTGGGTGAGATTCATGGCAAACAAGAGTGAGACAGCCGAAGAGTTGATGAAGCTTATACCTCTAATCGAGGTTCTTGGAAAGAAGAAGGTTCAAGCCATCAGAAGCGATAACGGAACTGAATTCAGAAACCACATCTTCAACTCCTTCTGTGAACAACGGGGTATTCTCAGACAGTTTAGCGCTGCTCGAACACCACAACAAAATGGTGTTGCTGAAAGAAAGAATCGAACTCTTGTTGAGGCCGCTAGAACTATGCTGATCGAGTCAAAACTTCTAATTATTTTCTGGGCTGAAGCGGTTAATTGTGCAGCTTATGTTCTTAACAGGGTACTGATTGTCAAGGAAAAGATGAAGACTTCATACCAACTGTTTCGAGGGATTAAGCCGCTGATTGATTTTCTACGCCCCTTTGGATGTTCTTGCACTCTTTTGAATACTCAAGATCAGAAGACGAAGTTTGGTGCTGTCTCTGATGAATGCTTCTTTGTGGGATACTCGACCACACAAAAGGCGTATCGTGTTTATAATAAGCGAACGCGGATTGTGCAAGAGTCCTACTATGTTGATTGGCAAGAATCAAACACTACCAGTATTGGTAGTGAACCAGCTTGGTTTTATGATGCCACCACCATTTTCAAATCATTTAATCTTCCTGTCTCTGACGATGACGACATCATTCCACACACATCGGTTTCTATTTTCAATCATACACCTACACCATCACAATCACAACCTTCAACATCAGCTACACAACTACCTCCCACTTCATTTGACATCCCATCACCTCCACCAGATATTCCACCACCTCAAACTATTCAAACTTCCACATCAGATATTCCATCCACATCCAACACCATTCCATCACCTACACCTACACCTCCACAACCATCAAATCAAACACACTCAACCGATCAAAATCCTTTACTACTCAACACTGACTTCAAAACCCTGAAAAACCATCCTCACGATTATATCATTGGATCTATTACCGATGGTGTGCGAACCCGGAGTCAGAGCGGTTTGATTAATGAATGTCTTTATGCTGCCTTTCTGTCCCAAGTTGTTCCAAAGAATTATAAACAGGCACTTGAAGATCCGAGTTGGGTGGATGCCATGCAAATGGAACTACAGCAATTCAGGAAGCTCAAAGTTTGGGAACTGGTTGATCTTCCTCCGAACAAGTGCCCAATCGGCACTAAATGGGTTTTTCGGAACAAGCCAGATGATCGTGGTGTGGTAATTAGAAATAAAGCGAGACTGGTTGTTCAAGGATTTGCTCAAGAGGAGGGAATTGACTATACCGAAGTTTTTGCTCCAGTCGCTCGCCTGGAAGCAATCAGAATCTTTCTTGCTCATGCCGCCAACAAAAACTTTAAGGTTTATCAGATGGATGTGAAATGTGCATTTCTATACGGAGACATCGATGAGGAGATCTACGTATGTCAACCACCAGGCTTCGAGGATCCTGATTTCCCGTCAAAGGTTTACAAGCTTGACAAATCGTTGTATGGGTTGCATCAAGCTCCAAGGATCTGGTATGAAACTCTGACACAGTATCTCCTCAGTAAGGGTTTCTCACGTGGGAGTATAGATATGACATTATTCAAGAAGGAGGTGGATGGCGAGCTGCTCATCGTTCAAGTGTATGTTGATGATATCATTTTTGGTTCGACTAATGAAGGGCTGTGTAGAGAATTTGAGAAGGTGATGATGGATCGTTTTGAGATGACAATAATGGGGGAGATGTGTTTCTTCTTGGGGCTGCAAGTGGAGCAAAAGCCTGATGGAATTCTAATCCACCAAGAGAAATATATCAAAGAAATCCTCACGAAGTTTGGCATGGATGATTCTTCTCCTGAATTGATTCCTTTTACTGCTCAAACATGCCTTACTTCCGATGATAATGGGAATCCTGTGGATGCTCATCGGTACCGCTCGATGATCGGATCTCTCATGTATCTGACTGCAAGTCGTCCAGATATTACATTTGCCGTGTGTTACTGTGCTCGTTTCCAAGCCAATCCAAAAGAATCACATGAAAA
This sequence comes from Tagetes erecta, assembly GCA_030867185.1. Lineage (NCBI taxonomy): Eukaryota > Viridiplantae > Streptophyta > Magnoliopsida > Asterales > Asteraceae > Tagetes > Tagetes erecta. The sequence continues at coordinate 8,492,809 of CM061493.1, forward strand.
AGCTGTTAAACGAATTTTCCGTTACCTTAAGGGTTCCTCTCGTTTGGGACTTTGGTACCCAAAAGGTGGGAACTTTGATTTACATGCCTTTTCTGATAGTGATCATGCTGGTTGCAGGATCAACAGGAAATCAGTCACGGGCGGATGTCAATACCTTGGAGAATGTCTTGTTTCGTGGCAAAGCAAAAAGCAAACAACCGTCTCTCTGTCCACAGGAGAAGCAGAATACATTGCTGCTTCAAGTTGCTGTTGCCAAGTGCTGTGGATTCAACATCAGATGATGGATTATGGCATCAACTTTCTTCACACGCCACTCTTTTGTGACAATGAAGCTGCTGTTGGAATCGCCAAGAATCCTATTCATCACACTCGAACCAAGCACATTGAAACGAGAATTCATGCAATCAGGGATGCACAGGAAAAGGGTTTTATTGATATTATTCCTATCGAAACTAGAAAGCAAAAAGCTGATCTTTTCACAAAAACCTTTGACAAACCACGTTTTTATGAACTGATCTCCATGCTGGGTCTTATATCTTTTTGAAAACCTTTTTCTGTGAGAATCCTTTTGTAAATATGTAAATAATCTGGTCTTTATCTTCTTTGGTATATCCGTGGGTCACTCGATTCATTGCTCCGTCACTTTATTTTATTTTATCTTCTTTTAATTTTCTTTTACTTTTGTATATATATATATATTAAGAAAATCTGAAAAACAAAAATTTCTTATTAGACGGCTATTATATAGAAATTTTGGGGGAGATATAAAAGATTAACTATTTATAGTTTTTCAAATTTTGCTATTTCAGGATCTCCGTTTTGATTGATGTTGAAGAGTCGTTGAAGGAGGTCAGAAGCATTGCGTTTGGGATATGTCAGATAGGCTCAGCCCGAAAACGAAGTAAACAGTGATTGGGCAGCCAAACATAACGCTCAAGATCTCGACAACAAGGATTATCTCCTTGACGTGATTGGATTGCACAAAGATAATGGTTCTGTCAAAAATGGGTTGAGAGCGTCAAATCTTTGTCTTGATTTCCCCAAACATCCCAAATCACCCTCGCCCTATCCCCGAATCGAGTTTCTAGTATGCAAAACAAATAAAATAAAAAGCTGCTAGTGATGCTCTTCGGAAAAGCCTCTGAGTGAGTTACTCGTTAACTCCTCAGAACGTCTTGAGTCAAGTGCTTAACTCCTCTGCTATACGGAAGTATTGACCTGGAGTTGGTGGATCTTCTCTGCTATACGGAAGTATTGACCTGAAGATTCACCGAGCATGCTCAAATGTTTATCTCCTCTGTTATACGTCAGTATAGACCTGGAGCTCTAGACTATTTGAGTTTCCCAAATAATAAGTCGCATTGTATTCAAAAGAATCAATTGCTGACAAGCTCCACTCACAAAGAAAAGATGCAAAAACTGCACAAGTGTCAAAAGAAGCTAATGCATCGGTCAACATTCAAAAGTTGATCATTGAAATTCAAGCAAAGTCAATAGTATTGCTCAGATATACCCTGATGACAGAACCTGTTCTTTTTACCTAGATGTCTGCGGGGACCATGTTGTCTGAGTTTCTTCAATCAAACCGAAAACATGATAAAAGAAGCTGCTGATCTCTTGTTGAAAGGACTAAGGCATGGGTTTAAATGGACAAACATATCTGCAATCCCGCCAATCGATGATTCTCCGGATTCTACTCAAAACATCATGAAGAATATATATCCTTTCTAGCGTTTAAAACCGTCTCCTGTTAATTCTATTTTATTTTATTTTATTTCATTTTACTTCATTTTATTTTTTAAATTTTAGGATTATATGTGTTTATGTTTATTTTTGGAGCGTTGATATCGTGGGACGTATTCACGGATTTACAAAGATTTTAAAATTTTAAGAAAATCCAAAAATATTTTTTTGTTGTTTGTCTAGCGAATCTATAGCGAACCTACAGGTTCGCTTGGACCCTAAGGTTCGCCCGGAATGTCTTTGATTCGCTGACATGAAACATCTTTGTTTGTGTGCCAGCGAATCTGCTAGCGAACCTGTCGGCTGCCTTGACTTTTGGTCTTCCAGCGAACCTAAAGTTCGCTGGACTGACTGCCAGCGAACCTATGTCTGTATATATATACTGTGACAGCGAATTTTTCTCACTTATTCGCTGTTCATCTGCACTGTAGCACGATCTTTCAAAAACCAAACACCAAACGTTCGATTCTCACTATTTCACGGCTTTTTCAAACATTAAACATCACGTTATAGTCTGGTATGTGATCGATTTCAACTTAATCTCTGTTTAAACCTCTAATCGCACTCTAAACCTGCTTAAATCTGTTGTCGTGTGATTGTATGTAAAAGAAATGTCTGTTTTGGTGTTAAATGTTAGGGACTTTCTTCATAATAGCCTCGTTTATTGTTTAGTTTGACCTGTTGTTGCTTTATTTGCTTGATAATGGTTGATTGACTGAGATTCTGGCCGTTTTTGAAAAACTAGGGTTTCCAGCGAACCTAAGTGTTCGTCTGGCGAATCTGAACGAAAGTTCAAGACTTCGAGCGAACCTATGTCGTTATGCTGCCCGCGCAACAACATAGATTCGCCCGACTGTTTCTAGCGAACCTATACATTCGCTCGACAACAATGACTGATTTTTCATGTCAGCGAATCTATAGGTTCTGGTGCCAAAATCTAAGGTTCGCTATACCAGCGAACCTATTATCCAGCGAATCTATTTTCTGTTTTTCAAATCTTCATTTCTGATCAATCTCCGTTTATTTTTCAGGCACTATGTCGACATTATTCTTCGAGAAGAAGCACAACATGTGTGCTTTACTTGACGAAAACCACGAAAAGGCCGGGAGCTATAGAGATGCAATCAAATGGCTGAAATCGTCTCATATACATCATGCCATTTCTCACTCTCCTACTATTTATGAGACGTATGTTCGGGATTTTTGGCGAACTGCTGTCATGAACGTGTCGGTACAGCCGTCACGTATCTGCGCTAAAGTCGGTGGACATGACCTGGAGTTTACAGAGGCTGATCTAGCCAGGATTCTAAGGCTAGAAGAGGATGTAGGAGAGGAAGTAAGTATGACCGCAGAGGAAGTGTACGGGGCACTTCGGACTGCCGGGTATGAGGGGCCGATGCCCGGCGAAAAGAAGATGGAGTTTGTCAAGTCCTACCTGATCCAGGAGTGGAGGTACATCGCTCATGTGTTTATCATGTGCCTGGATCATAGGAAGGGGGGTACGGACGGGCTGAACCTTGACTGGGCAAGGGCTATGGTGCTATTTTGCCGGGGGCAAAAGGCCAATCTCGCGAAGTTAATATTCAATTATCTTCTCGAGAACATTCACGCTACCAAAGGCATCAAGTGGTTAATGTATCCAAGGTTCATACAGATGGTACTGAATGATAAATTGCCGGATCTGCCGGTTGTTGGCGCTGAGCTGAAGGTATGGGATATGCATCCCAGGATCTTCAAAGATTGTAAATCGGTGAGGTCAGACTGTGTCGGAAGGACTGCTTATTTGTGGGAGAACATGTACAGTGCTGAAAGGTGGGTTTATATACAGAGGCTGATGGAAACAGAAAGAAAACGGGGTGGAGAAAATATAGAAGTGGTTGAGAAAAAGATCAGGAAGAGGAAGGCGTATGCCAAAGAGAAAAGTTATTCATTTGATAGGGAGGTTGATGAAATCCAAGCCGAGATTGATGCTGGCAGGGAACTGCGAACAAAGAAAAGGTCTGATACAAACGCTGAAGGGTCAAAGAAAGCTAGGCATGATACCGGGGGTACATCGGGTGGATCAACTGATGATTTAAAGGGTGTTGTTGAGAGACTGGAAGCAGAATTGGTTGAGCTAAAAGGTAAACATGAAGAACTTGAAAAGCAGGATGCGGAGAAATCGACGGTGATATATGAGATGGGTCGGATGATGAAGGACCAGCAATGTCTGTTGGTTAGAATCTTCAAAGAATTAAATAGTTTGAAGGAGAAGGATGGGACTGAACCGGCTATGTCTGAAGCGGAACTGAACTCCTTAACGAATATTGCAAATTATCCGTTAATGGATGTTGATTTTGGTGATAAAGGAAAGGGAAAAGCCGTGGAGGAAGAGTTTGATGAAGAAATGGGGATTGATATGGACATATTTGAAGGAGAAGAAGTGGTCGGAGGATCGAGTAAGGATTTTACTTTGATTGATGAACCTGAGACTGATATCGATGCTGACAGTGAAGAAGATTTGGATGACGAGCCTGAAATGTATAAAGTTGAGGAAAAGGGAATGAGTTATCAGTTCGAGCATGCTGATTTAGACAAGTCTGAGTGGTTTCGAAAGGAAGAAGCTGTGGTTCCGGAAGTGCCGATATTTCAACATTTGGATGAACCCAACACCAAACAGCAAGATAGGCAGATCATAGCATGGAAGTACAACTGTTTGGTGGAGGCTTATATGATCAAAAGGAGGGGTGGTGACATTACGTATGTCAAGAACCGAAAGCACTTCGCCACCTTTCCTCGGTGGGATTTGCGAAGATTGGCCGATCTTCCGCTACTGGGAAAGGAAGATAGTGGCAGGGCTTGTGCGTTCGAAGCTGCTATTCAGGAGGCTGCCAAGACTGATTTCATTGAATTTGGTTACCAAAAGCCTAGGAGGATGAGGCAGAAGAAAGATAAACATTGGGTGTCGTGGAAGGGCAAGATCGTGCTGAAAATAGCTGCACCAAAGGTGATGACAAGGGTCAGGGTCCCAGACACACAGCCACCCCGACTGCAGGAGTTTCTTAAATGGTTTTATGATAACAGCACGGGTGAAGCTGTTATCCGACTACAAGGGGAAGACCGTCCTGAAATACGTTTGTTTGATCCTATGGAGGTCTTCTCCTTCTGTGATGAAGATTTGAAGGTGTTGTGTGAGAACAGGATTAAGCACGGGGCTGGAGATGACACTGCTGCTGAAGCGAACCTATTTGTGAAGGTCGCAAATAAAGCCCGGGGGATTCGTGCTGAGCTAAAGGCTGTAAATGAAAGGTTGAGGAGGTCGGATGATCTGCAAATGGAAATGGATGACCTGACAAGACAGCTCGATCAAACTATCGAACAAAGGTTTGAGAAACCAGTTGAAGTGATTGATTTGGAGGATGCAAGCGAGGAGCCAACTGCAGAGAAACAGGCGGAAACGACAGTTCAACTTGAGCCTGATACAGAGGTCGCAGATGCTGAGTTTGTAGATTCAATGCTAAATCTGAGTGAAGATGAGGCCGGAACTGAAGACTTTACAAATCCAATGGCCGGGATCAAAGAAAGGGCAGGAGCTTTTATCGAACACCTTTGAAGCCATCAAGACGGAGCTAATCAGAAGACTTCCCCAGGTGAGGTCCAACCTAGGGGGAGTATTGATAGTCACTATGTATAGGTTGGACTCACCGGCTTGTCGGTGTTACTTTTGTTTGTAATTGTTTGACTTGTAATGTTATTTGTACTAGCGAACCTACGGGCGAATCTATAGATTCGCCCGCAGGTCATCATGTCTTTTGTATTTAGGTGTCGACTGGGCGAACCTATGTGCCCAGCGAACCTGTGTTGGTTCGCTAGATAGATTCGCTAGAGCGAATCTATCAGCGAACCTAACACCTATATATTGTAACCTTATCTTCACTTTTATACAACTTTTGCACATCTTTTACTCAAGCTATTTCTCACTGATTTGTGTTGTGTAATCGTTCTATTGAGGTGCTAGGAGCATATATCTTTCATCTTTGTAGCTTATATACCTCGATTGTGTGTTGGATCTTGTTATTGGGTTGTTTGGACTTTTTACACTTTGTTCTTCAAGTCTTTGACATATTTTGGTTAAACAAGTCAACAAAGCACTGAAATCACGATCATTATGGACCAACACTTTGCTTTTAAAACTGTCTTCCTATCCTTTGTTGAAATTGCTTTGCCCATAAAGATATCATAGCTATTTGATAGGTGATATTCATTTCTTCAAGATCATCAGGGTGAATGTATTTGAAGTCCTCTTCAGACAGTTGGAAGAAGCTTGCTTGGTTAGCAAATACAGACACAAAGGCATAATAAGATGATGTAAAAGAGCTTGAGCATGATGCATGTGCATTCCGTATGCTAAATGTGGTATTTGAGGCTTCAACAGTGGAGATTCAGGATAGGTGATTAGTGGCATTTCATGGCTAACAATAGGTGATTGATAGCTTGGTTCTTTAGCAAGAAGAGCAAATGATCTAATTGGATTAGATTTGCTCACTATTCTCCATGTGAATTCTTGTTTTGCATCAATCTCCATCTGATATGCACTGAGCATCCCATAGAGTTCTCAAGGTTCATGGTCGTTAAGTTTTTTATTCTTCTTATGGCCAAAGTGTATAGGGTCCATGCTTTTGGTAGACCACATGAACTTTCTTATGTCGGCATTATTGTCAAAGAGGATTTGTGCTTTTTGAATGACATCCATTAACTCATTATATTGAAGATATGTAGCCATATTGGTTTCACAAGGAAGGTGATTGAATTTTCAAATATTTTCTTGAGAACATCTTGTTCTCTTTGAGTTCTTCATTTCTTTCATATATTGACTTGAGAACACCCTAAAGTCCTTTGGCTGACTTGTAGTTCTTGAAGCCATGGATTGCAGAGTTTGGAACACTCATTCTTAGAGACAATAACGCCTTTGAGTCGATCTCTAGCTTCTTATTGTCTTCTTTAGAATACTTTAAGGGTTCCTTAGGTACCATTTTTCATGTCTAACCAACAACAGACACCATTGGTGAAAATGGACCTTACTTAACAGAAACCCAAAGTTTTCTGTTTAACCACTAAAGAGAACATGAGAGGCTTAGTTTGAGTACCATTCTCTAAATCATGTTTGGAGACATCAAGAGCTGCATGTGATACAACAATAATAGAACTAGCCATTTGCAGATTAAGAATGATCAAGTGTGTGATCTTTTATTTTTCATAAAATAATATGATTTATTGAACAGAATCAAACAAACCAAGAGCAAAAACTATGATACCATTTGTTGGATCTTATTTAACACAAGGTTTGATAAATCACAACGATCACGAGTGCAAAATCCAAGTGATATTTCTATATCAAACACATGATGTCACACTTCGACCAATGACGGAATTCTCGAGGTGGACGATAGTGAATAGATTTTTCATAGCTCATGGTACAATAAATGGTTGAAATATTATTAATCCCAAATTTACATTGATTACAAGCATTGAATTCCAAATAAGTAACTAATACAACATACAAATTGATTTATTTATTAACTAGGTCCAAGAATATCCTAGATGTGAAGTATCCTAAATAATCCAACTAAACCGCAATTCCTGAAATCATGTGAAAAATAACTGATCAGCTAACGAATTAGCTGGTGAGTAAACATAGGTTTGAAATACACACAGATACAATGATAAAAGTTCAATTCATGTCGTTATGTCAAAACTTATAAAGGCAAACATGTACATACAAGATAACAACACATAATCAAACCTTGAATGATAAAGGGGGGGGGGGTTTCAAATGATAATGATAACTCAGTTAGAATCACCCATGAATCAAGGGGGGTCCTTTGACCAATAGATCTATCATTAGTAACTGTCAGTTTCTATAAAAAAATGATTACACTTACACAACAATTGCTATCAGGCTATGAACATATAATTTGCAAATAAAGACATAACATGAATTGATTTACTAATAACATGAAATAACTGAACAGCAGAAATCTAATAACTAAAATATGATTTAATAGGTCACATGATATCACCCCAAATTGAAAACAAGAAAGGGGGCTATGAATACTCACTTGATAACTGGTCAATGGAATGAATAAAAGTAAAACTTGAAAAAGGCACTGAGAATCTCCTTAAGGATCACCTAAGTAATGTCGGCTTACATTAAAATGATAATGAAATGAATCTAGGAATCTAGGGGTTTTAATGGGAATCTGGGTTTAAGTAATTAAATGTTACAATTGAAAATAGATAATAATGTAATAGTAATAGATTTATTTTAAGAATGATTTAATAAAATAATATAAAGTTTTATCCATTTACGAAATTAAATCACGTGTTCATGCCATGACTGATTTGAGTACTAACTAGGTACGCATATAAATTAATTTACAAAAGTAAACCCTTTAAGTAATATCATTATCAGAGTCGCAAATTAATAACATATGATTAAATTGAAATCCCGAGAGTTACTAAATACAAGAATTCATAAGTAACTTAGTTTACTTAGACTTCTACAAAATCTACATGTTATTATAAGTTTTAAATGTTTAAACTCAAACTTCTCATAAAAGAAATCTAAGCTCTAAGTTTTTTTATCATAAAAAAAATCTTATATGTATTATTATGATTATTATTACATTACAATTTGTATTAAAAAAATAACTTATAAAATTAACCTTTTATGCATAACCTTTTAATAACTATAAGGTCATTATAGGAAATTGAAGTTATAATAATAGAGTTTAAACTATAAACTTAAAAATATAAAATATGCTAGTCCAGGGACTCGAACCTTGGACCTTTAGATCCATACAACTCGTGTAAACCACCAGACCAGAACCACCCTTGTTGACTTTTACTAGAACCGAAATTATAAAACATGTGTTCCTTAAACCCAATTCGTTATATAAAAAAAAACGAGTATACCGGACTCGCTAACCGGCCTGTGACACCCACGTCACAAGAGCAAGACACAGGAAGCAATCAGCTCATAGGTCACCCACAACCAAGGGAGCGAGAATTAACCCGCCGTTCGCATAACACTCAAACCCTGGTTGTGGTCTCTCCATTCATTGCTGGTGACTGGCCACCACAAGATAACCTAGTATTTCCCCCTTAATGTCTCAAGTGAGACTAGAACTTGAGTCACATTGGACACCAAGCTCTTACACCAACTCCTTTTACCACTAGGCCATCATGTGATGGTTCCAATTCCTTATATGAACCCTAAAACCAAAATCATCAAAATTGAACACTGAACCTAATTGGTAACTGAAATAAAATTTAACCATGATATTCAAAGCAATATTACGAGTAGAAGGAGGTATTCGATTACTTGACTTGACGATAATAGAAGAATAAAAGCCCCAAATAAAATGATGATAATCAAAACCCAGAATAGGTCGTCAACTATAAGGTAGAGGACGAAGAACAATGGATCAATGGTGGTTGTTGTGTGTGATGGAAGTGAAATTGACATCCCAGATAGACAAAGTGAGGTCGAATGAATGCTTTGGTTGGCTTATAATGGACTGATATATCATCGAGGTGTTGGAACAGTTTTGAGTTAAATTCGGGATAGTTGATGATGATTTTTGACTGATTTTTACGATCTGATGCTAATTTGATTTGGTAAACTTCCTTTACTAGTTCAAGGAATGATCTTTATCAGATAATTTAATCATTATCCATTTGAAAGTGGGTTTTGGGTTTTATCAGATTTTGCGGTTTGTTTGAATAGCAGACAACACACATAGACTTTGATTATTAGATGGATAGAGGTTCGAAACTCGCGGGTAGGGGATAAGGATGATTTAATCGGGTTAAATTGTTCAATTTTCGTGTTTTTAGCTGTTGCCGGAGCTTCGCCGGAAGTTACTGGCCGGAAAAAAGGGTAGCAGAGGGTTGTGGTTGGGTTTAAAGTTTACAATTTTGGTCCTTGTAAAATCAAGTATGGCATTCTTTGTTTAAAGGTTTTAATTCATGTTTTCAAAATGACACCAAAACCCCTTGAAGCTAGTTTTGATAACATTTCACTAACTTATTTAACCACACTAACTATATAACTTTTATAAAACTAGTTTTCTTGTATTTGATGTAATTCCCTTTATAAATTCCCGCATTTTAGATGATAACCTTCGTAAAACTTTATTATTTGTATGAAATTTGTTTTATGAAAGTTCTTTAGTCAGCTCTTTTGTTAAATCACATGTTATTTTATAAATAATAAGTACATTAACTATTAATTTGTTGAAATGATTTGATACATCACAGTTATTTTTCTCACAATATTTTAGAGGGATTTTAGGATTACCCAACCGAGTTTGGTTTAGATTCGAACCGGGGCAGATGTTACACATGACACACTAAAAGATCAACGGAACAATAACATGAGAGCCATCTACTTTCATTTTATTATTGCAAAATATGCATGATTTTTCAAATACAAAGGTTAACCACAATACTATACTAGTGTAGTTTATATACTAGTCTAGAATAGATATAACCATCTACTCTATACAAAAAGACCAATGTAAAACTATAGTCATTGATTAATGGGGCATTTACATATATCACATTCATAAGATCATTTATTACACATTTACCCACTCCTTAAATTCAATTACATATTTTTCCTTCCTAAACCACATATATTACATATTTACCCACTTTTATAAAATAACTTTTTGAATTAATATTTTACTCTGACTAATCTTGATAAATGTATTTTTATAGTTACCAACTTTATGTTGTTATCAACTTTTATTATTTTGAGATTTTTACATATTTCCCCTTCATTACCTTCTTAATTACATATATCCTCAACCCTAGTTTTTATTACATATTTCCCATTCCATTAAAAATTGACATAATTCGTTGTCCATAAAAAAATTAAAAATTGACACAATTACCCTTTTCTATCAATTCCCATAAGTAAATATATGGGTGAGATTAAAACAAAAATAAAGTTTATCCATGACAAGCTTTAATAAACAAGTGAATTGTAATGTAGTTCAAAAAATAAAACAATATAAACAATTTGTAAACATAAGGGCCTAATAGATTCGATTTGGATTGAAATTGAGGGAAATATGTAATTGATGTTTCTAAGAATTAGGTATATGCAAATAATCATTTAATTAGTTTATTAAGGGTAAAATAGTACTCCAATTAGTTAATTTTAATGAAATGGGTAAATGTGTAATATATATGCTTTAGGAAGGGGAAATATGTAACTGGTTTTTAGGGTTGGGTAAATATGTAATAAAAGAACTTAGGAAGAGGATACATGTAAATGCCCCTATTATTTTCATTGACTACTTTGTATGCGTTCGTTTGAAGAAATTCATAACCGAACAACACAAAGAATGTGACTTTTGATTCTCAATATAGGTTTGTTTTATGGTTTGTGTAAAACAAAGGGTAATGAGTAATTTAATATGTCAAAGAGAATATGTAATTAAACTTTAGGCTTTGGTAAATATGTAATTGATAGGCTTAGGAAAGGGAAACATGTAAAAATCTCTAAAGAAAATGGGTAAATATGTAATATATATGGTTTAGAATGGGAAATATGCAATTGAATTTAAGGAGTGAGTAAATATGTAATAAATGATCTTATGAGGGGATATATGTAAATGTCTCTTTATAATCCATAACATGGCATACCATGTATATCGAATTTTGTTGGACAATACAGTAAAGGAACTATCTGTTCGAACACTGTCTTTCAGCAAACACAGTTTCAGCAGATAGGATTCATCAGAAAAAACTTGATTACATAGAAATAAGAGATGTTATGTGTAATCCATTAGACTATTTTGATTAGGAGCTTGACTTGTCATCCTTCATATCCTAACACACATGTTTTTAAGGATTATCCTTATGCTTATAATGTTCACAATTTGCTCACATGTTAATTACTTACTTATTTTTCTCATTGTTTCTTCTGTTTGACTAAAATATTCTTATGCTTAGTACGTTTTTGTTTTTTACTCACACTTAGTTTTTATAATTAAGGTGCTTTGTGCTTCTAGTAAGCTTCATGATAAGTAACAAAAGGCAACGATAGACGAGGTAAAAAATTATTGGAATTGGGTGAAATCAAATCAGGATCAGGACTTAATCAGGTTGGGACATTAAAAAGAGATGGTGATACACGTTAGGGTTCTCATTATAACTCTGTTTGTTGTTTTCTTAATATGTTTGATCGAACTCGTGTTGTTATCCAAGGAATAATTGAATTCACATCTCATACTACTTATTTTCAACAAGGAGATGCTGATGCGACTTACGGTCACTTACAATCATTTAAGTTTGTGTTTATTCTTCACTTGATGAAGGAAGTAATGAAAAGAACTGACACACTTTCTCAAGCATTACAAAAGATATCCCATGAAATCCTTAATGCAGTTTAGTTAGTTTCATCAAAAAAGATATCTCGAAATAATTTCAGAAGCAATGGTTGAGATTCTTTAACTGCACAAGATACTTTTTTGTAAAAGGAATCTAATAGAGATGTCGGATATGAATGCTCCATATGCTTCTACTCGATATAGGCCTCATAAAAAAGATCTTCATGTTGCATTTGAGCATTATTACCAGTAAATCTCTTTACATCCACATTGGACAAACAACTAGATGAGTTGAATACTAGATTCAGTGAGTATGTTATGGAGTGTTGTCACTACGTCTAGTTTAGTCTCAAAAGATATCAATGTGGATCAGATTTGTGTTCTTGTTGAGACGTATTATCCAGAAGATTTTACAAAGCACGAGATAATTCAGTTAAGAAGTTAGTTGGAGCTTTTTATTTGTCAAATGACAAAGAATACCACACTAAGAGGTGTTTCAACTACTTGTGAGTTATGCAAAAGTCTTGTAGAAACTCAAAAATGTAAGGCATACTACTTGGTTTATAGAGTGATTCGGCTAATTTTGACACTTCCGGCTTCTACTGCCACAACAGAGATGGGATTGTCAGCAATGAAATTATTCAAGAATCGTCTACACAATAAGATGTCAGATGAGTATCTCGCGAATAACCTGGTGATTTACATAGAAAAATAATTGTTGAAACGTTTGATTCATAGTTCATAATTGATGAATTTAAAGATCTTAAAGGTTCTCGAGCTGAATTGTAATTCTTCATCCAGGTACTCATCCTTCCTCTCGCATTATCATAGATATTTTAGGTCTTTGTTAGTTAAAAAAACTATCTAGTTTTACTAATGTGTAAGAACTTCTTTAGAATGAATGAGGAAAACTTTGATTTTCAAATTTTTTATTGGTTGACCCGACCCTAGCTACCCAAATCGTCGACCTGAACATATGTACCGAAACATAGCGTTAGGAAAAAAATTAAGGGTTCGGTGACTTTCAACCCCCCTTATATAAAATTCATGGCTTCGCCACTATAATGCGCATACTTCTTCTAGGTGTGTGTGTGTATGAAATTTTTTGTCTTGTTTGTTTGTATATGATATTTTTAAAGTTAGGAGAGGTATATATGAAGCTCACTCCATTTGTATTCTTTATCTTATATTATTAGGTCTTAATAACCTAATTCTAATATCAAAATACCACAATTTGAGATTTCAATCAAGGTTCTGTATATATATAAAAAAATTTCAAAATATAAGAAAAAAGAATTTAGGTGAAAACGAATAAAAATAAAATTGAGTTAAAAAAACTGTATTTGTACATATAATTTTGTAAGTTGCGAATGTAACATTATTTATCGTTAATTATTACGTATTTATTTAGTACAAGTGTATATTTGTATATATAGGTTTGTAAGTTCCTAAAGCTTCTTGCTTCTTATAATGATGAATTTGCAAGGGTTATACTAGAGATTAGTGCTCCTAAGAATTCAAAGCATACTTCTAGTGATATAGAAAAAGAAACTTTTAGTGTAATTGCAAATAAAGCTAGGAAACATATTTTTAGTGAAGAGAGCCTGGGATTCATACTATTGTGTGATTGTTAATGAGTCATGAAATGAATAAAAAAAAAAGAACAAATGGTCATTGTTTTCACATTTGTTGATGCAAAATCCATCGTTTTTATACCGAATAAATGAAATCATACAAGATATGTTTATATGATTCTTAAAAGCTAAAGCACGAATAAAACCATGTCTTAATCATATTCGAGTAAAAAAGAAAAGATACCGTTCCAAAACCTTAAACTCCTTGATGTAGCACAAGAGATCCCATCAACTAAACAAATGATACAATGTTTTATTTAATATTAACCTTTTTTCTCTAAAATCGTATGAATTACCTCAAGATACATTAAAAGAAAAGGAAAATTAAACTAAATTAGTGTTTTATTTAGAGTAAACTACTATTTTGGTCCTTAAGGTTTCGTAAAAATCACGGTTTTAGTCCAATAGTTTGTTTTCTACTCTTTTAGTCCATTAGTTTCATACAAACTTGCTGTTTTAGTCCACACCACTAACGCCCATCCATTTTTCCAGTTAAGTTTGTGTGAAAAGACATTAATACCCTTGGACCAAAATAGTAATTTTGACCAAACCATAAGGACCAAAACAGTAAGTTACCTTATTATTATTATTATTTAAAAAAACCTTATTATTATTATTATTATTATTATTATTGCTATTATTATTTTTAATATTATTTTTATTATTATTATTATTCTTATTATTATTATTGTTATTGTTGTTGTTGTTGTTATTACTTAGTATATATATACCTTCTAGTTTTTAAGATCGGTGGTCACTGTTGACCGGTCACGTGTCATCACTCGACTAACCCACCAATAATTGTTTGACTTAATTATCATTTTAACCTCTAATTTAGATAAGTTTATCCAACCTATGAGTTTGACCCCTGACTTTGACTTAATTGTAATTTTTACATGCTATATCATGTTGATCTTCTTTGACATATTCATATTTTCACCCTGTCTTTTGATATATATACTTTTAACCACCATCTGTAATCGTCGTAATGCAAAGCGCATGTCAAAGTCGAAACGGTTGTTATTATGTGTAACGAAGTGAAAAAAACTATGTCGGCGTAACACAAAACGTTTTAAAGGTGTGTAAGAAAAATTAAGGTGTGTAACAACGTTGTTAATTTTTCTTACACACCTTTAAAACATTGTGTGTTGCGCCGACATAGTTTTTTTTCACTTCGTTACGCGTATTAACAACGTTTTCGACTTCGACATGTGCGTTGCATTACGACGGTTAAAAGATGGTGGTTAAAGGTATATATATCAAAAGATGGGTAAAAATATGAATATATATGTCAAAAAAGATCAACATGATATAGCATGTAAAAATTATAATTAAGTCAGAGTCAAGAGGTCAAATTCATAGGTTGGATAAATTTATCTAAGTTAGAGGTTAAAATGATAATTAAGTCAAACAATTATTGGTGGGTTAGTCGAGTGGTGACACGTGACCGGTCAACAGTGACCACCGATATTTAAAACTAAAGAGTATATAAATAATAAATAATAATAATAATATTAAAAATAATAATAGCAATAATAATAATAATAATAATAATAATAATAAGGGTAACTTACTGTTTTGGTCCTTGTGGTTTGGCTAAAATTACTATTTTGGTCCAAGGGTATTAATGTCTTTTCACACAAACTTAACTGGAAAAATGGATGGCCGTTAGTGGTGTGGACTAAAATAGCAAGTTTGTATGAAACTAATGGACTAAAAGAGTAGAAAACAAACTATTGGACTAAAACCGTGATTTTTACCAAACCTCAGGGACCAAAATAGTAGTTTACTCTTTTATTTATATAAAAACGCATATATAAAATAATATCCCAATTCAAAAAAGTACGATACCCTTTAAATAGAAAATAAATAAAAATAATGAGAGCCGTTAGATTCCATGACAAGAAAATAAAAATAGTAGAGTAAAGAATCTATTGACAAAATGATTTGAATGGTTTCGATTCGTTTTCAAGTTTTTCGAACCCATTGGTTTTGTCGGGCATGAGAATCTCTCTCTCTCCATTTATACCCTCTTATCCTCCTTTTGCTTTGACCCCATGGCCTTTTTTCTTTCTTTTAAAAATCTAAATGGTTATTTGATAATTTTTAAGGCACTATCTATTCACACATTTAACCTTTCTATCCATCCATCCTTTTAACAGCTCATTAAGTACTTAACGGCCGTTAAATCTGTTTAACTGCCCGATAAGCCTTTAACGGCCGTTAGTTTTTTTTTTTTTGCATTTGTAGTATAACGGTTTGTTAGGCCTTTAACGAAATTTGCAATAATTATTATGGCAATTAAATCATATTATTATAATATCAAATAGTTCAAAAGTTCCTAACATGTTATAGTGAAATTTGCAATAATTATAAATTTTATGTGACGATTACTTGGTGTTTCAAAACTAAAAAGAAAAAGGTTATGATAACCATATGCAATTATAAGGTTATAAAAATAAATTAAAGTAGCTCTATGAGACATGTATGACGATAATATATAAGTTTGAGTTTCTTTGTGCTTGTCTTTTCTATTCTCTTGTTCAAAAAGAGGGTAAAAAAGATATGTTGGATGAGAATATCCACGATTTAGGTCATATATTTTGCAGTATTTATTTTATCTTTACAATTAAAAGAAATAATAAAGTATGTTTCTCATATATATATAAGGATGCATTTGAGTTTCTCATATGTTTCAAGTAAATAATCTAAATGATACATATAATTGTTTTACAAAATAGTCATTTTTGGAAAAAAAAAAATACCTATAATTTTAACTGTCCGTTAAGCATCTAACGGCCGTTAGAATTTTTTTAATTTTTTTAATTTTATAATTACGTTTGTAGTATAACGGCTCGTTAAAGACTTAACGAGCGTTAAATGAATGTTAGGTTAGATTGTTAGGTGTGTGAATAGGGCATCTCTTTTTTAATAATAAATGCTGAACCAAAAAATATTTAAATTATTAAATGTTGAATCGGTATGATATCTTAATAATTAAAAGCTAATATATTGCTTACATTTTTAAAGACAAATGTCTGACAAACTTTACCATTATTATTATTATTATTATTATTATTATTATTATTATTATTATTATTATATTACTATTATAATAATAATAATAATAATAATAATAATAATAATAATAATAATAATAATAATAAAAACACAAATAAAAATAATAATATTAATAATAATAATAATATAATGAATAGTAGAATAAAAGTAATCTTAATAATAATAATATTTATAATAATAACAATAATAATAATAATAAGCCTAATAATCATAATAATAATCAGAATAATATTTATAATAAAAATAATAATAAAAATGATAATAATAATACTCATAATAATAAACATAGTAGTAGTAATAATAATAAAAATAATCATAAGATTAATAATAATAATAGTAATATTATTGATAATACTAATATTAATAATAATAATAATCTTTATAATAATAACAATAATAATCATAATAATATTTATAATAATAAAAGTAAAAAATAATAATAATAACAATAATAATAGTAATAATAATCATAATTATCATAAGAGTTTTGTGAAATTTACACCCCTGGGGTTTATATTAAAGTCACTTTGCATCCCCGTCTGAAAATTTAGACTGTTTGCACCCCTATGCTTTTTAATGGAGGTCATTTGCACCCCTCCTTAACTTTGACCGTTAGTTGATCATCCAAATAAAGATTAAAATAACATTTTACCTCTCTTTAAACCATTTAAAACTCATTTTTCAATCCATTTTTAAACTCCTTAATCAATTTTAGGGCAAAACCTTCAACCCATTTAAAACTCTATTTTTCGGTTTTTTGTGATGTGTACAAGAACATAGCCACTGTCCAAGAATACGAGAATCCTAAGAATGTAAATTGATATAATAAGTTTTTAAATGCTTAAAAGTTGTTTTTACCTCCTTCAATTAACAATCAACTAACGTCCAAAGTTAGGGAGGGGTACAAATGACCCGCTTTAAAAACCATAGGGGTGCAAACGGTCTAAATTTTCAAACGAGAATGCAAAGTGACTTTGGGGGTAAACTAACAGAGTTGCAAACAGTCTAATAATCATAATCATATAATAAAAATAATATTAATAATAATAATAGTAATAATCATGATAATAATCATAATAAATGTTATAATAATAATAATAATAATAATAATAATAATAATAATAATAATAATAATAATAATAATAATAATAATAATAATACCTTCATGGCATATAGTCCCATTTACGATTTAAAGCATCATCTACCAATGGCGAAGCATAATAGGACGCCCTCCCCCCACCCATTTTTTCCGTCCGAAATATTGTTTTGTTGGTCGGTTGTTGATTTTTTTATATATATATTGAGTTTGGCACCCCGAAACAAAGCATTATAAAAAAATTTATGGGTTTTTTAACTTTGGCCCCCCTAGACCAAAAATCATGGCTTCGCCACTGTCTGCTACTACATTTGCCTTCCCGAGATGATAATCACAATCGTAGTCCTTAATCAATTCTAGGTAGCTCCGATGTCTTATATTCAGATCTTTTTGATAAAAAAGTACTTTAAACTTTTATGATCCGAATAAATTATGCATTTTACCCCATAGAGATATGTCTCCAAGTTTTAAGGGCAAACATTACAACTTCCAACTCAAGATCATGGGTTGGATAATTTACCTCATTTGGTTTTAATTAACGTGATGCATATGCTATCACCTATCTTCGTTGCAAAAGAACACAACCAAGACCAAGATACAAAGCATCTGAACAAACATCTATATCATTGGTTCTGTCTAACAAGGATAACACTAGAGCATGCATCAACTTTTCTTTTAACGTTTGAAAGGCTTTCTCTTGTTCTTTTTTGCAGACAAACTTTGTGTCCTTTCTAGTAAACTTTGTTAGTGGAGAGCCTATTTTAGAAAAATCTTGAATGAATCTCCGATAACAACCCGCTATCCCTAAAAAGCTTCGGATCTCCATAGAAGTCTTAGGAGGCTTCCATTTCATTACAACTTCAATTTTGGATGGATAGACTAGTATTCCATTTGCGTTAATAACATGCCCTAAGAATTGTACCTGTCGAAGTCAATAGGCACATTTTAAGAATTTTGCATATAACTTTTCTTTTATTAACGTCTCCAGAACCTCACATTTAGAAGATCTTGTAACTGCGTCATCAGATGTTGCATCTCTGTTGGAGCCAACCGATATGGTGCCTTAGCAATTGGCTTAGCACCATGTACTAAATCGATACGGAACTCCACTTCTCTATCTTGTGGAATGGTTGATAAATCTTTAGAGAATACATCCGGAAAATCTCTCACAATCGAATTATCTTCAAGCCCTCTGTATTCTTTGTCGTATCAACAATATATGCAAGAAATGCCTTACACCCGTGATTCATATTTCATTGCTTCAATTATAGTACATAATGGAAACTTGCATTCTTTCTCTCCGCGAATATATACTTGACTATAGGCGAAGTGAGTTGGATTTCTTTGTGAGAACATATGATATTGGCATGATAACGGGATAACCAATCCATACCGATAATCACATCGAAATATTCCATGGATATGGGGATAAGATCTACTTGATAATCCTCATCTTCTATTGTTAAAATACAGCTACGACATACCTAGAACACCAAGAAGTTCTTACTATTTGCTATCTCTACTTCTAAGGGAGTAAGTAATTTTCAATAACAAACAAAGGATGGTGCACGAATTTAGCAGAGACAAATGATCTGCTAGCTCAAGAATCAAATACTATATGCGTAGGTATAGAGTTGACTAGGAATTTACCTATCACAATGTCTGGTGCGAACTTAGCTTCCTCTTTTGTAATTTGGAATGCCATTCCCCATGGTTTTGGTGCTTTAAACTTCTTCACATCATGTGCTCCCCTGTTTTGCTGAAAATTACCAACATTTTTTACTGGGTTCCTTAGCTATGGACATTCTGCTTTCATATGCTTGGGCTTATAACAATAGTAACATACATTCAAAGATCTTGACATTGCGATGTCGTGTGTCCTTTCTGACCACACCTGAAACAAGTTATATGAACCAACCGACACTCTCCAAAATGATTTCGACCATAAATTATGCACGTGTGGATTTGGGGTCTAAAAGCATTTTTCTTTGATGGTTCATAATATTTTACCTTTTTAATTTGACCTTCTGCTCTCGCTGGCTTCCTCTTATCCCTTGATTTCCATTTCTCTTGCACAATTAATCAACTCGTGTAAAGTTGTGCACTTTGAGAGAGAAATAAACTTCCGATAATCTGATTTCAACATGTTATGATTCCTTTGAATCTTCATTTTCTCTGTTGTTACAAGCTCGTAACAAAAACGTGATTTATCAAAGAAGATACTAGTAATCTTGTCAATTGATTTGTTTGTTTGACGTAAATAGAGAAACTCTTCAGTAATGTGATCAATAATTGCCTAGGGACAAAATTCATTTAAGAATGTAGTCTTGAACTCTTCCCACGTCATCTTCAAGATCCCCTCTTTGTCTATACGCTGTCTCTTAACTTCCTACCAGTCTTTAGCCCCTTCTTTCAGTTGATTGCTGGTAAAGATTACGTCATCAGAGGAGTTGCTATTAATTATTTCAAACATTTTTTTCCGTATCCACAATCCACTGTTGACTGATGAGTGGATCAACTTATCCTAAGAATTCCTTGGGCTTACAAGCCATAAAATCTGTAAATGTACCCCTATACTTTTTAGGTTCCTCCTTGGTCTCAATTTTTCTGTAGTTTTAACTTCCCCGATTGGCTTTTCTTGAGCAAGTTTTCATCATTCTATTCTCGAAGGCATTATCAATAATGTTCTCCATGTGTTCCATGAAGAATGAAATGATGTTTTGAAGAGCCATTGCTATTGTATCCTCTTGAATGTGTCAGCCCATTCATATCCGAGTGGGAAGTCGCATTATTGTTTTCATTTTGATGACTATGATTATTGATGACTACTTTCTCCTCTACTCCCAGTCATTTTTATTTTTGTAACTATAATTATAATATCTATGTTAGGATTATATATGACTATAAAATTTAATCATTTGAAGGCTAGAATCAATCTTGTTTTAGGCATACTATACTACTAATCAATTTTCGTTGCTGTAAAAAAAACTAACCCCTAAAAAACCTAATTCCCCCTGTCAACTCTAGAATCAATATATGTTTCAACTTATGGTTTATGGGTAATGAATGAGATGCTTGACTCATTTTACCTATAAATACCAAGGTTAATTAGTCTTGGTTAGAAGACACACCAAACTACACCAAAACCTTCATCAACTCTAGAAGATCTCTCATTTTTCTTCTTTAAATTATTTCTAACAAATCTTTGATCTTGTTCATCTTTTTTCTTAAGGTATAATTTGGGTTGTGAGTCAATCCCGGCAGTACATACTGCTTCGGCTGTTGTACCCTGGAAAACAAACGAATCCTCAACCACAATTATGCTTTTGTTTCTACTTATTTCTTGTATCTTGTTTTATTTTGGTTGTAATCATATTGTAATGTACTTGTTTTATTCATTTTCTTTGTATTGTAAATGAATTTATAGAAGAATTTTATGTTTTTGTACGAACGGTTTCCTACAATCTTAAAACAAATTTTTTAAATCACTGTTCGTTTTTAAAAAAATATATTTATAGTGGCAGCGCAACTTGTTGCCCGTTTACCTGCCACTTTATTGTAAATCCTTTGAAAGATGTTAATGTATGTATTTAAAATTTATAGTCATTGTTCGTATCTCAAAGTTGGACTTAGAGAACTTACATTTGACTTTTTTCTAGAACCGCATTTTATTTACAAAGAAAGTGGTTCAAATTTTACAATTTTTATTATTTGTTGGTTTTGATTGAGTGTAATTTTTACCATTTGTTGGTTTTACCATTTAAAAGCTTTTGTAGTTTTTCATAAAGCTTGACTCAATTACTTTGAGAGTTTAATACTCTCATGAGTTTCTTTAACATTCAAAAGTGGTTTTATTTTCATTAAAATAGTTTGTTGAATGGTTCAATGTGTTAAAACAAAAAGGTTGAAAATCCAATTTTGGTTTAAATAAAAGGTTTTAAACCTTATGTGGTTTCAAGATCAGAAATTTAAATTAACCTTTTGTAGGTTGAAGATTAGTTTTCATATGCGTGTTTAGAAGGATTATGCTTGTGTACGCATTTTACGAAAACGAATATTTCTTATTTGCGAGTAAGAAATCGTTCATATGTGAAACTTGTGTTTTAACATGTGTGTTAAAACCTAATGTTATTCTAATTAAGTATTAGAAGAGATTCTTTATAATATAATCAATTTTGTATTGATTTAGTATTAATCTTTTAAATTTAAAAATCGTTTTTTAGAAACAAATGATGATATCATTATTCACTCGAAAACGTCGACAATCATTATCATTAATTATGCGTGCTTTACAAATGATCATTTTATAAAACTTTTTGCTTCAAAACATTTTGCAAACGTTTTGTTGGAACCTTTCATTACATGCAACCATATGTTTAGAACGTTTGATGTAGACTTTTTGTTGACTAATGTGCGTGTTAGAACCCATTTACTTATCTAGCATATGTGTTAGATATGACCTAAATTTTATGGTCTAAAAGCGTCTTATGTAGGCGTTTATTCTTAACATGTGTGATAATGATAAATTTAAATAAGAGTGTTTTATGTAAACATCTTATCTCTAACGTGTGCGTTAGAAGATATTTATTCAATAAAACTATTTACAATTTTGGGTATTGATTTCCGTAATCAAAACATAAAATTAAAATAGTTTATTTCGAAACTGCTAAGTGCATGTTTTGGCAAAACTAAGGTAAGGTTTAGAATGAAATAAACCAAAAGTTTACATAAAGTGTTAATATAGTTTGTTACTCTTGTGGAAAGTAAAACGTCATAAAGCATTAATAGATTCAAGTTGAATATTTGATGAAAAGATAAATCTTTGTTGCTATGAACATATATAGTTGTTCAAATACTAATACTTGTGAACAATTTACTATATAAACAACATGATGTTTTATATCAATTTTGTGATTGTTCAAAGTGGGAGTATAACTATGGGAGATCAATTTATGATTGTTCAAAGCCCATATGAGTCAAGGATGAAACCTTTTGAGAAAAAGAAAAAAAAAGTTTATGATCCTAGATTGAATGATGATACATGTATGTTTGTGTAACTTACATATTAGACTTTCTAAAATATTGAGATTTTGGGATGTTGAACAACTATCATTGTTTGTTTAAACTATGAAATGAATGTTGTGAACGAATATTAGGATATTCCTTAAAAGCTGTGAAGAATCAGAATGATGCATCTTCTGTTCACATGCTAGAGTATTGTAGTCTAAAGCATGTTAGACTAGTACTTGTTAATTATAGGGCTCTGAGGAGACTACTAATGTGAAACATTCAACTCATATACAACATAAAAGTAAAGTTGTGTATAAGACAATGTGAGTGACGGTTATCCTTCAATCTAAGGAAAGTCATATATCTTATAGAGAACTCAATTTTCTAGATCTAATCTAGATGGTAACTTAAAAGTATTTTAAGTTTGAGATGGTTGATAACAACCTATGACAAGGCATGTGTTGCTTTAGTCGGTAAACAAATATTTATGACATCATTGATACAAAGACGTTGATCTTGTTCAAATCATGGATGTCTAATACTATATTTAAACATATTCTATCTAAGTGCAACAAATGTGGGGGGAAGCCATTTGAGAAATGGTATTTGAGAACTTTCTCAAACCCGTATCAAAAGGGAACCTTTTGTTGAGCCAAATATAATGCAAATATGTGACCGAATCTACTAGTTAGACTCAAAGGTCAATTAGTTATATTTGACATCCAACCACTAATGGCATGGATATGTTAGCCTTGAAATGTAATTTTAAAGACAAAATGTACTTCAGTTCGGGTTGATACCTGGGGTTATAGTCTTAATAATGTAAAAAGGCAAGATTAACTTGTGAGTTAATAACACATCGTAATAACTCATCTCACTGTAATTATCTGTATTGACTTGACGAAGTCATAGATAATGGTTTTGGATCCAACAAATGTCGGTTGATGAGAGACGGAGTTGTGGAATGAGACTAAAGCCCATGAAAAATGGTATATGAAGGAAAAACTAACTTAGTTGACTGGAGATCCCAAGATCTAAGTTCAATAGGACAACCTACTCATATATCTAAGGGTGGTCACTGTGGGGGCATAGCTAATATACAAGTCGATATATAAGCTAATATGTATATTTAAATGTCTATACATGTCCACCTAAATTATAAAGGGAGCTTAAATACTTCCTAGTCCATTCCTATAACAACAGTGACACGTTGTGAGGCTAAGCATACCGTAAGGTTAATGATTTGCGTAATCATAGTAACCTTAATGCTTTTAATGATTTTTAGATAAATCACCTATGTGAAGGAGAAGTGGGGTCGCTTCGAATGAAATTATGGGGTGCGCAATTCCTAGAGCTTTCGCAGAACCAGGCTAGTGTTCCATGACCATAACGGACACGACAATGAGGGTTTGACCGAACCAGGGAGAGTGTTGTGTGAAGTGTATTGTCGTCTCCATAAATGGTGGTTGGTTCAAGGACATCACGTCTACCGAACCACTAGGAGAGTAAGTATGCATCACAACGGAAGGTTCAAAGGTAACACCTACCTATCCGGCAGTACTCAACCGCTGAATTATATCTAAGAAACTTGTATGTAACGATCAATCTGGATTGTTGGAATAATATGTGAAAATGAGTTTTCACATGAGAAAATGAGGTTTTCATTTGAGAAAATGAGATTTTGTCTTTTTACCATGTGGGGGATTGTTGGAAAATATTGTATAACACAAAAATATTTTGTGAAAAATACAAAATAATATATTGATTGGTGTTTAAATTTGAAGTTAATGTGAGTTTCAACTCATTATTTATGTTGAATATATGTTTCAACTTATGGTTTATGGGTAATGAATGAGATGCTTGACTCATTTTACCTATAAATACCAAGGTTAGTCTTGGTTAGAAGACACACCAAACTACACCAAAACCTTCATCAACTCTAGAAGATCTCTCATTTTTCTTCTTTAAATTATTTCTAACAAATCTTTGATCTTGTTCATTTTTTTTCTTAAGGTATAATTTGGGTTGTGAGTCAATCCCGGCAGTACATACTGCTTCGGCTGTTGTACCCTGGGAAACAAACGAGTTCTCTTGGGAGACTCGGAATTTGTTTTAAGGGACCTGTGTTGAACACGAATCCTCAGCCACAATTATGCTTTTGTTTCTACTTATTTCTTGTATCTTGTTTTATTTCGGTTGTAATCATATTGTAATGTACTTGTTTTATTCATTTTCTTTGTATTGTAAATGAATTTATAGAAGAATTTTATATTTTTGTACGAACGGTTTCCAACAGTATATTCGTGTTCATGTACAAAATTATCAGCCCTATATAATATGTATAGTGAATGTTATTATATTTTTTGAAATCGACATTTTTGTAGTATAAAATTTAATTAAATAACATGTTATAAGCTAGCTAAAATAACAATGGATAAAACTCACAGATCAGTTATTGTCTTGTATAAACATAGACGGATGATCTACAAGACAATTGTTTGTTAATTCCGTATTTTTATAGCCAACTTATTTTGCATTAAAAAAAGAGGGTGTCTAGTCAGACACCCTGACAAGACTATCCGGACACCCAATCATTTTGTCAATACGACTCGTATTGACAATTCGAGTCGTATTGCTGTACTGTCAGTGATACGACTCGTATCAAACAAATAACGACTCGTATACACACATAAAACGACTCGTATAATCAATGAATACGAGTCGTATATTGGGTGTTCGGATAGCCTCGACAATTTCTGTCAAGATTCCTGACATACAGTGAAACGACTCGTATTATGCTAACAACGAGTCGTATTGGTCACTTAATACGACTCGTATCAGATGATACGAGTCGTATTACCTATCAGGAATCTTGCCAGATATCACATGTCTGCCTCGAAATGCGTGCCAATTTCATATAAATACCAACGATTGTTTCTTCCGATTTCAATCCACATTCTTTCTAAATCCCCTAAAAAAATGTCTAATAGGCGTTCTACCACATCTTTACTCAACATTCCTTCCCCCGTTAACAATTATAATTTTCGTAATCACAACTGGTCTCGCAACGTTTTGCACTTTTACTATAACGGAGACCAGCCGGAATGTAAGAATGGTTACATCGTTGACGAGCAGGTTCTTGACCGGAGCTGGTGGGGAACCCTTTTAGGTTTTGAGAGAAACGGGTTTATTTCTTCATACGTATGTTTTATTGCACCCTTTATTTTTAGTTAAATTTTAATATCTCGCTAATTTAATTTTCTATTTTTTTCAGCATAATTTCGTTTGGGTTACTAGACTTATGGTTTGGCGCAAACAAGAAATTGAGAGAGCCGGTGAAAACCTATTACGTTGGACGTGCCTACCTTCTGAGTTTTATGATATGTTAATCAATCAGGACGAAGACACTTTGCAATACGGTGACGGGACACAAACACTATATCCTCCGTTTTGGGGGGTTGATACGGTAATAACTAATAACTAATACCAAATACAATTAAAATTTTGTAGGTGTATTAGACGAATTACATAAAATAATATAATTAAAATTTTTGTAGGTGTATTTACCGATAAACCATGACGATGTAAGATGGTATCTTTTTGAAATTAACTTAAGGACAATGGAAATTCGTTGTTTTTTTCCATACGACTGTCTTCCAACTAGCTGTAGTGGTTTATCATGTATTCACGTTGGACTTCACCACATCCATATTCAATTTGAAGATTTTTTCATATGGTTTTTAAGAAAAATAAACTACTGGCAACACACAGGTCAATATTTAGGTGAAGTTAGTGAAATACCTGTGACCAGCTGTGTTGTTTAGCCACCTAATGCTGGTCATATAGGTTCAGATGGTGGGATAGTAATCTGCATGATATTGCGTAGGCTTGTACAAGATCTGGGGCTGGACTGGCGAGAAGTGAATTTACAAGATCCCTGCCTCAGATTCAGACGGTTCATGGCGGATGAAATATACGCCGCCAGAACAGCCTAACAAACCTTTACAAACTAACATAACTTTTATATTTATTACTTCGCATGGTATACCGCAATATCATAGCTCCGGTGTCATCCGTCTCCTAATACATGGATGACTGATGAAACCGGGGTTATGATTCGGATTGCGGTATCCCATGTGAAGTAATAAATATAAAAGTTATGTTAGTTTGTAATGGTTTTGCATGATTTTTATAATTATATCACCGGTGTTACAAATAATAGACGTCTTCTCTTTTTCAATATAAACCATAAATAGTATTTATCGACAAATAACTTGTAATAATATTAAAAATACTCCGAGACGTTTCACTAGGTCAAAATAACTTGTAATAATATTAAAAATATGTATTTATCGACAATTTATATAGATTGGTATTGGTTATCATATAAAACTTATGTATTTATGTCACCCTTTATAGTGTGGTTGTGACTCATTTTATATTAAATGTAAATTCGTTTGTGTGGTGGTGGCAAAATATGTAATAACAATAATAAAGTTTTTCTTAGATTTTTAGAAAACCTTTTCTTAGATTTTTAGAAAACTTTTTTTTTATGAAACTTGTTGGTGGTGTGTTTATATAGGTAAAATGGTGTGTTTTGAAGTGATTTTCTTGAATTTTTAGAAAACTTTTTTTTATGAAACTTGTTGGTGGTGTGTTTATATAGGTAAAATGGTGTGTTATGAAGTGATTTTCTTGGATTTTTAGAAAACTTTTTTTTTTTATGAAACTTGTTGGTAGTGTGTTTATATAGGTAAAATGGTGTGTTTTGAAGTGATTTTCTTGGATTTTTAGAAAACTTTTTTTTTATGAAACTTGGTGGTGTGTTTATATAGGTAAAATGGTGTGTTTTGAAGTGATTTTCTTGGATTTTTAGAAAACTTTTTTTTTATGAAACTTGTTGGTGGTGTGTTTATATAGGTAAAATGGTGTGTTTTGAAGTGATTTTCTTGGATTTTTAGAAAACTTTTTTTTTTTTATGAAACTTGTTGGTGGTGCGTTTATATAGGTAAAATGGTGTGTTTTGAAGTGATTTTCTTGGATTTTTAGAAAACTTTTTTTTTTATGAAACTTGTTGGTGGTGTGTTTATATAGGTAAAATGGTGTGTTTTGAAGTGATTTTCTTGGATTTTTAGAAAACTTTTTTTTTGATGAAACTTGTTGGTGGTGTGTTTATATAGGTAAAATGGTGTGTTTTGAAGTGATTTTCTTGGATTTTTAGAAAACTTTTTTTTTTGGGTTATTGGATTTAATCACCTTCAACTATTGGTTATTGGCCGCTGTCACCCTCAAGTATGACTTTGGCCAATATCACTCCCAACCACTCGTGTTCAGGAAGCCCTAAACCAACAGCAACCGAGCGGAAACCACAATTACCATCTCCTCTAACATCAACCGTTCTTGAAATGTACGGATGAAATACCTTAGGAATATAAGGAGCAAATCTCATAAAATTGAATCTCTCTTCATCACCTGGCTCGTATGTACTCTGTCTCACAGGTTTCGGCGTTTCCACAAATGAATTCTGGGTAACATCGTGCGATATACCAAAAAAATCGTATTGTGGAGGAATTGAATTGACGTTAATAAATGAATCACGCCTTCCATGATCCATGGAACCATGTACACTATGTCTCCCAGAATAAATGTGCACACTAGGAGTACGTAGTGGTTCGTTCATGTCTACAGCCGAACTATGTCTCCCAGGGATCACTGTAGACACACGATCTGTGTTTTCAAATGAGCTATATCTCGGAGGATCCATCGCCTTTTGTTTATCTTTTCTAGGGCGACCGCGATTATTTGTTTTTACAACAGGCTCCTTTTTCTTTGTTTTCCACGGCAGTATCGAACCCCAAATATCGTCAAAAATATTTTTTCGTACGTGCTCTGGTTTGACAATTATTTCCTGCTTCATTCGTTCTAGCTCTCGGTTTACGTCAATTATTGTGGTTTCCTCATTATACGTAGGTGATATATCAAGCTTTTTCCAAAACGGATCAATGGACTCAAGTGGGATGACAATTCCTACGTATAAAAATTAAAAAAAGTTTATAAACATAATACGAGTCGTATTATAAACTAATTTAAAATTTTAAATAAAAATACCTGCTTGTTTACATTTATTCAACCGACACGCGCACGACAATCTACAACCGGTGTAAAGGCGACAACTACATGTCGCACTGTTTTCTTTCATACTTTTAATTTTTCCGATTTCATCAACCAACAAATCAAGAGCTTTATGAGATACCTTACCTCTTAACTCATCAAACAAAGTTAAATTATGGTTGCTCATTCTCTTGATCAAGCTTTTTTCAAAGCTTTCTTTTATCGCAATGTACTGTTGGTCAACAATTTTGTCAACATGCCTCACGAGTCTGTCCAATGTACTATTTGTACCATGAAGATACTTTTTAAACAAAGCATGTTGCCCTTCAACCCGGTTGTTTGTGTGTTGGTTGAAGTGTATTTGCCGGTTGGTCCACGCGGAGACAAATTTTGATCTATACTCATTTAGCCAAGTATCGTTCAAATAATTAAGCGTTCCTGTAATTATTATTACCGCTAAAAGTTAAATATTTATAATTTATTAAATAAAAATATATATATAAATAAATAAATTGTAGTTGAAACCTTACTTGGCTGTTCAAACATAAGAGTTGCAGACAACTTGTTGTATGCATTACTATACAAGTCAAATGTTGAGGAGTTAATTAATTTATACAAAAGACGCTCAAATTCTGTCCAACTTTTTTGATCAAAACTTTGTTTGCAGTGTTTGGCAATATTTTCTTATATGTGCCACTTGCATATTAGTTTTGTAGCGTCTGGAAATACTTTATCACATGCATTCATTAAAGCCTTATCACAGTCAGTAACTATCACTCTTGGCTTCATGCATGTTGTTAGCGTACTGTCTAATTTTTTTAAAACCCAAAAAAAATTATCTTCTTTTTCTTCACTAATAAAGGCAAATGCTATACAAAAAGTTTTGTCAGTGGATGTCAAACCTACTATCTGAACAAAAGGTAGTTTGTAAATATTAGTTTTGTATGTGGCGTCTATAAATATAACATGTGGAAATGCACGCCAAATTTCTAGTGAAGTTTTATGAATAAAAAAAATTTCTTCAACTCTGTTAGTATGTGCGTTGGAACGACTAAAATTCACATACTGTTTTAACCGAAGCAAGGAGAAAAGAATCTGCATTGGAGTTTCACCAACATTAGATTCCTCCTTAATCTTTTGAATGGCATTATTTATAGTTTTAGGTGTTGCCACACACTTCGGGTTCATCTGCCGAATGGCTTGTAATATGTCACGTGTCTCCATATTTTGACTGTACAATTCTCCCACCATTTTATATTCTGCGGGGGTCAGTCGTTTAGCATACGCATGACCCTCTAAATGTTGAGCAGGATCATGGTTGTGCGAATCATCAACGACAATTAAAACCCAGCCACCAACACTTCTTTCATATTTACCTATTAACTGGAATTGACAGTTTGTTTTTTTGGAGCCACTTTTTCTTTTGTCTACCCCCTCTGGTTTATAGTTACCCCCACGATCACATTTAAGGTGAACTTTTACCGTCTCACCCGATGCATTTTTTTTAGAACGTTGGGTGACTATAACGAAACCATTGTCTCTCCCGATATCTTGAGCCCATTTCACTAGTTCTTCACGTGAAGTGAAAACCTTAAAAAATAAATTTTATTTTAAATATTAACTTTATGTTGTGCTACAAAACGTTGATCATTAGTAAAAATTTACCTGATTAGCTTCAAACAAACTACCGCCGACATTGTCACCTGCGCCACCATTGTCACCTACGCCAACATTGTCATCGCCATAAAATACGCCACTGTTGACATCACCACCATAATAATTACCGCCATATTGCTCGTTGTTATTAGCCGGGTAATCAAAATAATTATCACTCTCGAATTGACCATCGAAAATATAGTTACTATCCCAGAAAGACATTTTAAAAAGAAGACTTAGAAAAAATCAGTGTAATGTAACGATTGATATTCAATTGAATGAATCGATCGATCGTTTATGCGTTTATATTGAAATTTTAACGGAATATTACATCGTGTCAAATAATTATATTGGTTCGTACATTTGACAGTCTATAATTGGAAAACTTTAATACGACTCATATTGACGTGATACGAGTCGTATAAATAGACAGATACGACTCGTTTTACGAGTAATACGAGTCGTTTTAGTAATTAATACGATTCGTATTAACGTTGATATGAGTCGTATTACTGCGCCTTCTGACACCTAAAACATGCAGAATTTGTCGTCTGACACGTTCAGCAATACGACTCGTATTGGGTCATATGAGTTGTATTTAGGGTGTCTGGCTAGCCAATCAGGTGTCCGGATAGGAGCACCCTAAAAAAAAGGGTAAACAATCTATACTATATATAATGCAGATTGGAGGGGCAATTTAAGATACCCTAATTATTGACCAGGTACTGCTATTTAATGCACAGTGTACAACCAATTTTAAGGGTAGTTATGACTTTTTGACACAAGTTTCAATCTAACCCCTAAAAATAATTACATAAAAACACCCTTAATTTTCGAAATCTGTAGTTATGTACTGCAAAATCTTTCCACTAAAACAGGAAAACAATTTTTTTATATCTTGGAGTTGTTTTCATTGAAATATAATTTTTTTTAAACTGTTGAATTCTTTATTTTAACCGGCATGATTTTACGAACACTTTAGTGTAAAAAGTTTTCCCAACTGATCGCTATCTCTCTAAGTACAACCAGTTGATGCATCAAGTACTACCACATTTTCAAAACCTATTTTTGTGCTGTGTTTTTTAAATAATCTATTTAATTGCAGCAATGCATGACTTGGTCAACACAAAAAAACACAGTCCAAACCATTATAATATACAGTCCATATTGCACAGTCCAAACCAGAATAATGTACAGTCCATATTAAATCCCAGTTACATGCAGTCCATAAAGCCATTTTATAAATTCTAGCTTTGAATATGTTGCAGAAGTTGACCAACTTTACCAACTCATGTATCCTGAGCACAGCAGGATGTTGCAGAAGCTGACCAACTTTACCAACTCATACAAATTATTCACAAACATCATACATTTGTATATACATATACATATACATAGATACACCTACACATGCATACATGACTGCTGTTAAAACTAAAGGGAATTACCTTGTAATGTTGTGTTTGACCCGTTGCTGATGTGGTTAACATATCTCTGTCGAACCGGCAATTCGTTTGCATGTTTAACATTTACCAAAATAGGTCCATCTATTAAAACTAACAATATATCATAAAAACATACTAAAATACTGCTACCTTTTCTGAAAAAAATCCAAATTTTACCTTTAAACCCGTGTTTGATTTATTATGTTGAAATGTAATTGATGTTGAATTTAGTGTTAGTTGAGCAAAATAAATAGTGCATTAGATTAAAAAAATTAAAATAAACTTAAAACTAAGTGAAAACGTTTTCTATTTACCTAAGTTGTGGTGACCACATGGTAACTTTCAAAGTAAACAAGAACCCTACAATTCATGGTTACTTTCTATTTTGCCGAAAAACGAATGTCATGAACTAGCGAAGCTTAAAAATTGCTTGCAATAAAATCTATGCAAAACCAGGGAAAAAAAATACTTGCCTTAAAGTGATATAGTTGATGTTGGTCGAAATGATTTCCAGGAAAACCCGTTGCTTTTTCTTCCTGTTGCTGCTCAACATCTACCGTTTAACCTTGCCAACCTGACCGTGCGCTTGACCCGTTACCAACAGTACACACATTTGACCCTTTGCAGAAGCTTAATCATTGTAAAACAATCACAATTTTAGTAAAAGTAGAACTCCAAATACCATCAAAATAAACAAATTCCAATCCAGATTCTGAAATTTATAACGGTTGACATGAAAAGCCTAGATTTTCTATAAAATCCAGCATTGACTTTGACATTATACAAATTATTCACAAACATCATACATTTGTATATACATACACATAGATACACCTACACATGCATACATGACTATTGTTACTAAAGGGAATTACCTTGTAAAGTTGTGTTTGACCCGTTGCTGATGTGGTTAACATATCTCAGTCGACCCGGAAATTCGTTTGCATGTTTCACCTTTACAAAAATAGGTCCATCTATTAAAACTAACAATATATCATAAAAACATACTAAAATACTGCTGCATTTTTTGAAAAAAATCCAAATTTTACCTTTAAACCCGTGTTTGATTTATTATGTTGAAATGTAATTGATGTTGAATTTAGTGTTAAGCAGAGCAAAACAGTACATTAAAATTTCCCTAAAGTCAAGACGCACATTCTTCACATGCAGAAGGTGCTCAGCACTTGATTCAGCAGCTCAAACCGTGCTTCTGCTGGTATACCAAGGTCCCAACTATCTGCAACGCACAACAATATTACAATCACCTACCATTAAAATTTGAAAAGTTTATTAATAATAGTGTCATAATTACCATGTAAAGTTTTAGGTTATCTTGGTTGCTGCTGCTCAAATATGTCAGCAACTTTGTGCTTCAACCGAACCGAAGTTTTAGACATTTTCAACAGGTTCCAGTCATGTTACAACAAAAAACTATGTCATTAAATTGAACTAAACAAAATGGATAAAAAAATACTTTTAAGTTTATATATAGTATTACCACGTTTTCAAAACCTGTTTTTGTGCTGTTTTTTTAAATAATCTATTTAATTCCAGCAATGCATGTCTTGGTCAAAATCGTAACCTTTATATATGTGTAGTATAATACTCAATTTATCCAAGACAATCAAATAAATAATATGGTGAACAACAATATCCTACTTATTTGTAAGCTTAACATATAACACTGCAAAAATTAATTGAATATTAAGCCTTTAAAGTCCAAAAAACTAACTTGCCTACTTAAAAGGCTGGTCAAACTTCATATAAACAACCAAGCGGGAAAATAAACAAATTATAAATTTCAAACCATACGTAAAAACACTATATATAGACAGGCTGATTAGCTTAAAACAATTCATTTCCAATAAACTTCAGCTATGGAGCAGATTTCTAAAAGTTTGAAAGACAACTCAGTCAAGGTTAGCCAGTTTATTAACTTTACATTCAGTATTGATAATTTTGTTTCATGGATGATAATGAAAAGCACTACTTTTTCTCTGTAGAATGATTTGAACAACAGTTCTTTTGAATTTATAGCATCAAAATGTAATGCTACAGAGGTGTCATGTTGAAAACACATATTTATATTTCAGCAGCAGCAGATGTAAATCATAGCAGTATAAATAAAACTGATTATTTTTGCTGCTGAAATTAAACCAACAAAAGTTCGTGTTTTTGAATTATTAATTTCTCTTTTATATGTTTTGTGTAAATAACTAACTCTTCATCTTGAAATGAATCTGGAAATGCAGGCAATTAATAATGAATATTTGAAAGAAGTTGTTGCTGAGATTAACATAGAAAAGGTGTGTGCTTTACATTTTTATAGTTTACTTTAAATGTTTTGCATGAACTGTTACTTAAAAAGATGATTATGTTCAGAAAAATGAATATGAAGATGAGCAAATCAAGGATACAAACTTTGTAAGAAAATAGTCAAATCCTTTGATACCTTTGATGTTATATATCTATACTAATATATAAAGATTTTTGCTAATGCTTTTTTTGTATGTAGGTTGATGTTAATAACAAGGTTTGGAGGAAGTTTCACATTTAACTTTACTTTTGCAAAATCGTTTTCCATAATAGCATATCAGAAACACAGGTATGGTTACAAGCTGAGCAAATACTAATATATAATTTTATCTGATATTTACAAACTCCTAACACTCATCTTATTCATTATTCAGGAGTTTTGCTGTTGTTCACTGTTATAGATTACTGTCCCAGTTTGAGTTTCAGCTTTAAAACATGCATGTATTGATATATTGTTGATTGTGTGATGAATGTTTTTTTATTTCAATATCTAACATTTTAATTGTTCATTGTTCAGTTCAGATTGTTAATCCAAGTTTGTGTTTCAGCGCTTCAAACATGGATGGATACATTAATGGTTATTTTTATTTGCTTTTACATGTGTTGTGTTTGATATTTTATCTATTTTTATGAATATGATTGCTATTATGATTCAAAACAATCTGATTTACACATAAAACTACAAAACCTATATCTTTTATATAGAATATTGTAAAACTTATATTTAGAATACATGTTGAATATTATATAAATCCAAAAGAAAGTTACAAAAATAACATTTACAAACAACATACTAACAAACAGTAAAACTAAGTTTTAAATAATCTGACTATTTTATGTTTTCAAAAATTCTGCATATGCATGATATTTACTATGCCTTACTAATTTTCAGATTAAAAATGTTATAAGTAGTACAAAAACAGATTAAAAGTTATTTTTAAATATAACTTTAACAAGCGACATACTAAAAAACTCTAAGCATATTGACTCTCGACTATGCATCTAACAACTTATAAATCTAACAAATAAAATACCAGATACTAAAGGAAGGTTGAAATACTTACATTAACAATCAAGTAAACAATTACACCATGATATGAAATTCCTTCATTATGCATCTGCATGATTAAAAAATTACAATTAAAAATAAGTAATAAGAACAAACTAAGTCAATATAATTTTTTTTCAAAAACAATTGCAAAAATTTAAGTACATTACGTCAATCCTAACAAATAAAATACCTGATACTAAAGGAAGGTTGAAATACTTACATTAACAATCAAGTAAACAATTACACCATGATATGAAATTCCTTCATTATGCATCTGCATGATTATAAAATTAAAATAAAAAATAAGTAATAAGAACAAACTAAGTCAATATATAACAATAAATAGGTCATTTACTCTACACGATACACAATTTATCTACACAATACACACACATAATCTGTTTACAAAGAAAACCCAAGTCTTACTACAACATTCCAAAATAATCATAACACAAAAAAATCACACTGTTTATACAAAACTACAATAGTTCCCCTTTAATCATTTATCATATGCAAATTAAGATCATTAAAAAAACACAGTTTCTATAACAAAAGCTTTTTATCATTCACATGCTTATGATTTATAATAAACAACAAAATATCATAAATAACGTGGTGGTGGTGTTATACAACAGCTCAATCACAAAATCAAAAACTCAATAAGCAACAAATCAACAAACATTCACAAACTCTTAAAACACATTAAAAAGCAAACTAAAATCATATAAAACCTGTTACAACACATATAAAGAATATTTTAATCATATTTTTTGAACTTTATAACACTTTAATGTTGCTATTAGGATAGATAAAACTATGTTGTTACAATGTTAATTTAACATAATGCCACTGTTTTAAAAAAACACACATCCAAACACCCCATTAAGTATACAACATGTACCATACCTACAACATTATACCTACATGGTTTAAAAATAAAAACAAATATACTCCAACAACAAGTTTAGGCAAATAAAGTAGTTACACTTGTAAGTTTTCATTTCAAAACAACAAGTGATAGTAATTCAAGCAATTTAAGGCTATGATAAAATAAAGTAGTTACACTTGTAAGTTTTCATTTCTTTATGATAAATAGATCTACATTCACTCAAGTTTATTTGTTAAAATTGTTAGCAATTCAAGCAGTTTAAGACCATTTTTAACATGACATAAACCATACAATAAATTAGCCCAATATACGATTGGTCTAACCAAATTCAAGTTGTAATTAGGTCAACCTCACTAACATTGTTTAGTAGTTAATACAAATGTCATGGTCGAGTCAGGTAATTTCAAAGCAAAAACAACCATAGCATCAACTAATATCAACTACATCTAACTTACACACATAAATCCTTGAAAAAAAAACCAGCAACCAGGAAATCGACAAACCAACACCAAAAACCGCTAAGCAGCCCAACCACCACACATAATGCCATTGTTTAAAAAAAAGACATCCAAACACCCCATTAAGCATACACCATGTACCAAACATATAACATTATACCTACCTTTTTTAAAAAAAATTAAACATACTTCAACAACCATTTTAAGCAAATTACTTAGATAACAATTATAAAATGCTTTGACTTCACAAATAATGAACCAATTTATCACACAAATAATCATAGCACAATCAACAACAGAATTAACTACAAAAAATACACTACAACTAAAATAGATATCACCCAAGATTCTTATACTCATTTTATTCAACCTTCTTATACTCATTTTATTCAACCTATTAAAAATATATTTGTTATTTTGCTTAATTTCATAAAGATATTGAATTCATAGTTTTGTTATTCTTACCAAATGATAGGTCTTTACCTCTGTTATAGCATTTACTGCCAATTTAAGCTCACCAACATGAAGATTACAGTTCTGTACAACTCTTCTTCATCTTCCACACGGAGCCTTAGCGATGCTATACCTGAAAAAACAATAACAACATCGTTTTTGGTGTGAAATCCGGTTAACACGACCTGACTTTGGCTTTCAATTTCATCTCATTACTATCTATCATTATAATGGAATCAATCCACAACATATGTACTTGTTTCAGTCTTTGGCCATCATGAACTGATTACAACTCTATAATTACACAAACTAAATAAAAAGTGTGAAATCATACCATCGGAAAAAGGAGACGAGAGATAACCCAGGCTCGTAGATGCTGAGAAAACGACGATGAAGGTGATGATGAAGCAGATTGAGAAGATGAAGGTGATGGTGAAGCAGATTGATGAAGGCTCGTAGAACCGTAAAACACTCAAACGCTCAACTACATAGGCCGCATTAGGGGTAATTTCACTGTAACATCGACGATGAAGGTGATGATGAAGCAGATTGAGAAGATGTTCTTGGTGGAAGAAGTAGTGGTGAAGGAGATGATGAGCGGCTGAAAACCCTAAGTCACACACATCGATTGTTTTTAGGGTTTGTCTG
Source organism: Tagetes erecta (assembly GCA_030867185.1). NCBI lineage: Eukaryota > Viridiplantae > Streptophyta > Magnoliopsida > Asterales > Asteraceae > Tagetes > Tagetes erecta. The sequence continues at coordinate 8,530,782 of CM061493.1, forward strand.
AAAAACGAGTTGTATTTATACCAAAAGGGTGATCCATTTTATTTGTCTGATAAACCATGACCCGGCCCATAACCCGGGATAATCTCAGCCCATCTTATAAATTTGATCTGACTAACATAAAGCAAGACCATGTTATTTAAAACCCATATTACTATCAAGTGTTTTTTTGGAGCAGACTACACGACGGTGTTGCAACCGAGACTCTTATGCCAGTGGATATCTCGGTTCTTAAAATCATATTTTTTCTTTATGTTTGTTTGAATGTTTCGTTTTTCGTTTCTTTCTGTAAGACAATGAATCCACTATTGTTGATTTTGGTATGAACGTTTTGTGTTTCGTTTTTTTTGTAAGACTAGCAATCCATTTTATTGTTTACGTTGTTCGTTAATTATCCTTGCTCGATCGCATACATGTGACTATTTAGCTATATTTAACTAATAAGTTCATGATTTTTTTCTCTCTTATTATATTCAATTCTAGATCCAATCAGCTATGAATCCGCAACTCCTCATGCTTTTGATGTTTAATATAATTGCGGAGCTACCACCACTGCTTATAATCTAATGTGGATCAGACTAATGTTAATTTAGATGATGTGTCAGGTATTCTTTAAATTTAAGCAAATAGTTTTCTTTACCTATATAAGGTTATATAACACATATGTTTATTGAAAACTTATGTCAACAAACTAAACATTGAAATTTTAGTGACTAACGTTGCTCCAGCTCCAACGAATGAGGTGACAGTCAAAGAGGAGAAACATGTCAATGTCCAACAACAAAAGAATGTAAAACGAAAAAGCAAAGAAAAATCGGAAATCCCTGAGTTTCCTCTAGATGATACTTGGTGGTGGGAAAATATAGATCTTATCGAAGAGATGTGTAGGAAGTACGATTAACTTCCGTCACATCTTCATGAGCTCACAACAGATCATTTATTTTCAGCTTGAATGTTAAGATTTGAATGTTTACGTATTTAACTCATGGTTATTTTAATATTATAGTCTCCAGTTTTCATCTTCAATTATTAATTACTTTACACCTGTTACGCCCATCACCTAGGTCCATGCTATAAACGAATGTCACCGAAAATATCGACCCCGCTGCATCGCGCGGGTCCCCACTAGTATTAGTAAAGTCACATCACATTGTAACGAAAATGTTGCATAAGATTCATTGAATGGATGCTGTATCAGAATATAATCTATAAGAAATAAGAAGATGACAACAAACTTTACCGGATCGGAATAAGAAAATTAAAGATGTTTATAATAACGTTGATGTTTACGGTATATATTATCGACAAATAGGGCTGGCAAATCGTGTTTTATCGTGCTTAACAGGTTTCTGACGACGCGAGTAATACAAGTATCAAACACGAAAATGACCCGTTTAACAAATGGATTTTATTGTTTGAGCATGGCAGTTATCTATTTTATGCACCAAGAAAGAGATGTGTTAAACCCTAAGCTCCTAATTTCAATTATATTAAAAAATAAGAAAATTACATATTATACTTTTTTTATTAACATGTCTTATCGTGTCTAAACAGATGACCCAATTGCCAGCCCTATCGACAAATTAATTGAACTGAAATTGAAAGAAATAGATTTTAGGTTAAACTCTAACATATATTAGAGAAGTGTAACATGTAATTGTATAACACAACCATCACAAGATGGCCTAGTGATAATAGAAGTTGGTGTAAGAGTTTTGTTTTTTAAAGTGACCCAAGTTCTAGTCTCATTAGAGATATTAAAGAGAGAAATTAGGTTAATTTTGTGGTGGCCAGTCACCAGCAATAAATAGAGAGATCACACCAGAGTTTGAGTGTTATGTGAACGGCGGGTTAATTCTCGCTCCCTTGGTTGTGGGTGACCTATGAGTTGATTGCTTCCCGTCTTGCTCTTGTGACGTGGGTGTCACAGGTCGGTTAGCGAGTTCGGTATACTCGTTTTTTTTATGTAATTGTATAACACTTCTTTATGTTTAGTAAAGTTTTGGTTATACCCTGACAATCATTGGTCTGAACCATTAAGTATTGAATCACTAAAACTTCAGAGTTATTAAGTGTTGAAACAGTAAGAGGTCTAAACAATTAAGTGTTAGTATATTGTTTAACTATTCAAAGGCAAATGTCTAGCTAATTTAGATAAGAGGTCATAACTATTCAAACTTAGTATAATGCTTAACCATTCAGAGACAAATGTCTGAACCATTTAGACATATGAATCATTAAAAGGCTAAAACAAACATCCCCTAAATACTATTTTCAAAAAACATGTTATTTTCTGTTTCAAAGAAAAATAACTACATAATTTACCATCAACTAATATGCTTGTTAGTTTTATTGTTTATCTAATGTCACATGATAAACAATTCTATTTACATTTATTTGTTTTTTTAAAGAGGGGACAATACAAATCATAATCAATCTACTCTTTGTAGCATGTGAATGAAATGGGTAATGGAATGTTATCATGTATGACCTCTTCACCCGGGCATCTTTTGTCGTATTAACATATTCTTCCTTTCTTTTTTTTTAGAATATTCTGTCAATATTATTTGATGTATGTTATAAATTATAAGGTTATAAGATAGAAGATAATTAGGTTCAAACTATGAAAGTGACCCATTTCAAATGGTAATATTTGTGAAGTGTAATTACTAAATAATGATTTAGATATTTTACAAATAATCATATGTTTCTTGTTAAAATAGTTACACAAATAATTATTAGTTACTATTATGTTATTGTGAATAAAAAGAAATGCATCATAAGGTGAATTTTAAATACACGGGACCAATGACCATAATAGATACTTGGAGTTAGTATGCCCCCATTGCTCCATGCTAGAGAATGTAACTTTTTTTCACATGAAAACGAACATGCATTCATGCATCGAATTATGTGAATGTTGTTATTTCTTTCACTATAGATTGATTTGAAATGTAATAAGAGAAACCCATGTTTAAAAACTATATTCAAAGCGTTTGATTAACTTTGAAGTTATTGTGAGTTTCAACTAGTTAATTGTGTTGAATATATATTTCAACTCATAATTAATTAGGTTGACTAAGTGTTTTACTCCATGTTTATAGACAATGAATGTGGTGTTTCAACTCATTCTTGTCCTATAAATACCAAGGTGAACCTTGGTTAAAGACACACCAAATACAACACCAAAGAACCAACTCTTTAAAATTATCTCATTCTTTCTCTTCTAATTTTTCAACATGTAGTTGATCTTCTTCATCTTTTTCTTTAAAGTATAACTTGGGTTATGAGTCAATCCCGACAGTACATACTGCTTCGGCTATTGTACCCTGGGAAACAAACGAGTTCTCTTGAGAGACTCGGAATTTGTTTTAAGGGACCCGTGTTGAACACGAATCCTCAGCCACGATTATGCTTCTGCTTCTTTCTTGTATTTCTAATTTTTCAATTGTAATCATATTGTAATTTACTTGTGTTCTTTATTTCTTTGTATTGTAATTGAATTTATCAATGAATTTTTAGTTTTTGTACGAACGGTTCCTCACAATCTTAAAACAATTTTTTTTAAATCACCGTTCGTATTTAAAAAAAAGTATATAGTCATTGTTCGTCTCTCAAAGTTGGACTTAGAGAACTTACACTTGACTTTTTTTTTTCTAGAATCAGATTTCATTTACAAAGAAAGTGGTTCATTTTTTTTAGCATTCGTTGGTTTTGATTTAGTGTAATTTTTGCTTATGTTTAAAACCTTTTGTAGTTTTTCATAAAACTTAAATCAATTACTTTGAGAGTTTTAAATTCTTATGAGTTTCTTTTGCATTCAAAAGTGGGTTTATTTTCATTACAACCATTTTGTTGAATGGTTCAATGTGTTAAAACAAAAAGGTTGAAAATCCAATTTTGTTTTACCTCAAATGTTTCGAAACCTTATGTGGTTTCAAGATTAAAACTTTGAATTAACCGTTTGTCGGTTTCAAGATTAGTACATTTTGTTACTTTTGTGAAAGTAACATGTCATAAAGTAATAATATATTCAAGTTGACTATTTGATGGATAGATAATCTTTGTTGCTATGAACATATATAATTGTTCAAATAATAATACTTTTGAACAATTTACTATATAAACAATATGATGCTTTATATAAAGTTTGTGATTGTTCAAAGTGGGAGTACCACTATGGGAGATCAATTTTGTGACTGTTCAAAGTTCATATGAGTCAATGATGAAATCTTTTGAGAAAAAGAAAAAAAAAGTTTATGATCCTAGATTGAATGACTGTCTATGTACGTTTATGTAACATACATATTAGACATTCCTAAATATTGAGATTTTGGGATGTTGAACAACTCTCATTGTTTGTTTAAACTATGAGATGAATGTTTTGAACGAATATTGGGATATTTCTTAAAAGCTGTGAAGAATCAGAATGATGCATCTTCTGTTCAAATGCTAGAGTATTGTAGTCTAAAGCATGCTAGACTAGTACTTGTTATGGTGCTCTGAGGAGACTACTAACGTGAAACATTCAACTCATATACAACATAAAAGTAAAGTTGTGTATAAGATAATATGGGTTTCGTCTGTCCTTCAATCATAGGAAAGTCATATTGTTTATAGAGAACTCAATTTTCTAGATCTAATCTAGATGGCAACTTAAAAGTATTTTAAGTTTGAGATGGTTGATAACAACCTGTGACAAGGCATGTGTTGCTTGAGTCGGTAAAAAAAAGTATTGATGACATCATTGATACAAAGACGTTGTTCTTGTTCAAATCATGGATGTCTAATACTATATTTAAACATATTCTATCTAAGTGCAAGAAATGTGGGGGGAAGCCATTTGAGAAATGGTATTTGAGAAATTTTCTCAAACCCGTATCAAAAGAGAACTTTTTGTTGAGCCAAATATAATGCAAATATGTGACTGAATCTACTAGTTAGACTCGAAGGTCAATTAGTTGTATTTGACATCCAATTACTAATGGCATGGATATGTTAGCCTTGAAATGTGTTTTTAAAGACAAAAATATACCTATATTCGGGTTGATACCTAGGGTTATTGTCTTAAAAATGTAAAAAAGCAAGATTAACTTGTGAGTTAATAACACATCATAACAACTCATCAACTGCAATTATCTGTATTGACTTGACGAAGTCATAAATAATGGTTTTGGATCCAACAACCGTGGGTTGATGAGAGACGGAGTTGTGGAATGAGACTAAAGCCCATGAAAGAAGGTATATGAAGGAAAACCTAACTTAGTTGACTGGAGATCCCAAGATCTAAGTTCAATAGGACAACCTACTCATATATCTAAGGGTGGTCACCGTGGGGGCATAGTTAATATATCAGTCGATATATAAGCTATATAAATGTTTATATATGTCCTCCTAAATTGTAAAGGGATCTTAAATACTTCCTAGTCCATTCCTATAACAACAGTGACACGTTGTAAGGCTAAGCATAACGTATGGTTAATGATTTGTGTAATCATAGTGACCTTAATGCTTTTAATGATTTTTTAGATAAATCACTTATGTGAAAGAGAAGTGGGGTCGCTTCGAATGAAATTGTGGGGTGCGCAATTCCTAGAGCTTTCGAAGAACCAGGCTAGTGTTCCATGACCATAACGGACACGACAATGAGGGTTTGACCGAACCAGGGAGAGTGTTGTGTGAAGTGTAATGTCGTCTCCATAAATGATGGTTGGTTCAAGGAAATCACGTCTACCGAACCACTAGGAGACTAAGTATGCATCACAACGGAAGGTTCAAAGGTAACACCTACCTATCCGGCAATACTCAACCGCTAAATTATATCTAAGAAACTTGTATGTAACGATCAATTTGGATTGTTGGAATAATATGTGAAAATGAGTTTTTCACGTGAGAAAACGGGTTTTTCATTTGAGAAAACGAGATTTTGTCTTTTTCCCATATGAGAGATTGTTGGAATATTTGTAAAACACAAATAATAATTTGTGAAAAATACAAAATAATAAGTAAATTGGTGTTATAACTTTGAAGTTATTGTGAGTTTCAACTAGTTAATTGTGTTGAATACATATTTCAACTCATAATTAATTAGGTTGACCAAGTGTTTTACTCCATGTTTATGGACAATAAATGGGGTGTTTCAACTCATTCTTGTCCTATAAATACCAAAGTGAACCTTGGTTAAAGACACACCAAATACAACACCAAAGAACCAATTCTTTAAAATTATCTTATTCTTTCTCTTCTAATTTTTCAACATGTAGTTGATCTTCTTCATCTTTTTTTTTAAAGTATAATTTGGGTTGTGAGTCAATCTCGGCAGTACATACTGCTTCGGCTGTTGTACCCTGGGAAACAAACGAGTTCTCTTGAGAGACTCGGAATTTGTTTTAAGGGACCCGTGTTGAACACGAATCCTCAGCCACGATAATGCTTCTGCTTCTACTCATTTCTTGTATTTCTAATTTTTCAATTGTAATCATATTGTAATTTACTTGTGTTCTTTATTTCTTTGTATTGTAATTGAATTTATCAATGAATTTTTAGTTTTTGTACGAACGATTCCTACACTTTCAAGTTAATTTATCATATGACTAGATTACACACTAGTACCCAAAATCGTTGGGTAACTATTAATTTTGAGCTATCTTAACACATAACATTGCGTAAAAAAGTGCTTATGTCCAAAAAAAATTGTTGTCGCTGACCTTTTTCCACACATATCATTTCCAGGTCAAGTCATTTTAGGTACAGAAAAGTCACATTTACATTTAGTGGCCTTAGCAACTTAAAAGTGTGACTTAATGTTAAAGATAGGGATTTTATATTAGATCACAAACCAAACTACATTCGGATAATGGATAAGCGAGCAACAAGCTGCGCCGCTATCTCCTTTTGAATCGCAAAGCCTATTCTACTAAATACAAATCCTTGGTTTCTCGGGCTCTGCGAGTCGCTGTGGACCACCTTCTGCACCCGCTCCAAAAAGCGTACCGCCTCGGGGGCTAGGGATCCAAAAGTGTCGAAGGCAAATGGAATGAACACGTGCTGGTTCTCTAAACATGCTGTCTCATGCTTAGCCACCTTCTTAGATTCTACCCTCAAAACTGCTTGTCTCGGAACGAAACCACTATCTCTCAGCCCCACCAATGGGGATACTCCAGTGAGGTCGACGCACGCATGTTTGCCCCCTGCCCAGCCAAATACAAGAACATCTGCAGGGCGCAGGGTAGATCTTCCCTTTCGCGGATCAGTCAGAAAGTTAACAGGTGCCTCCTTCTTGTAGAATAGGCTATAATCTAGCAATCCGACCATTAAGTGTGCTATGGACTGTAATACAAATGTTGGAATATATTAATGTGGGCTTGTCCATTTACCTAATTAACCAATATATGACTTATTTTGTTCTAACTTAATCTACCCTAATCAATCTTTTAACTAATATGGACCGGTTAATCGATGGGCTTAAGTTAACAGGTTAACACAGAATTAACAGGGCTGGCAAATTCTGACACGGACACGATAACACGACACGAAACGACACAGAATTAACAGGTTTCGTGTTTGACCTTAACAGGTGTCGTGTCATTAACAGGTTAACACGATAAAGACACGTTAATTATCGTGTCTTAACAGGTTAAAGATCTGTTAACACGATAGGTCACCTGCTAATATTTATTTATATGAAATGTTAGTGGAGAATGGAGGCGGAGATGGGCTTTAATAGACTTTTAATTTTTTTTTCATATTCGTTTATCAAGTATTATATTGGTTAAATACTATTTTTATGTAATTTTGTTGTTTTGGGTTTTAAGAATTATCATAATAAGTCATATTTATTATTTAAAACTTATAAATTTTTTTGAAAATTTTAATTTTTTTAAAAATGGGTTTTTATCGTGTCATATCGTGTCTTATCGTGTAACATGCTTTTTATCGTGTTCGTGTTTGGAAAAAATGACACGATAAGTTATCGTGTCGTGTTCGTGTTTGATCTTATCGTGTTCGTGTCTTATCGTGTTCGTGTCTTATCGTGTCGTGTCGGACACGATATGCCAGCCCTAGGCTTAACTAGTCATAATACATATTAGGGTTTTACCCTAGATCTCTAATCTATACCTTCTAATAAAAGAAGGTTTTGAAGGACACTTGTCATACATAGGAGACACTTAGAAAATCATTTTCCCGCTCAAAATATCGATAATAACATTTTTATTAGATGAGGATTTTCATTCCATAATTAATATTTTTGAATTAATTCAAGTTTAACAAGATAATTAAACGAAATTATTTCTAAAAATATATAGTTTTGAAAATATAAAAATCATTTTACATTTTGAATTCATTTGCTTCCTGAGTTATTGTTTTTTCTTAATATTATTTAAATATATCTAACAAATTACCTTTTGAATTCATTGCAAAATGTAATGTTTTTTTTATCAATGTGTCTACATTGTTAAGCCAAGTTTTGACGGGATTCTTGTCAAATATAAGCATGTCTATTGTCCACAAAAGATGGTTTTTAATGTTATATGTAATTTGTTTTTAAACGCTAAAAAACCTTTATTTAATGTAATAATATGTAAGTTAATTATTTTCAAATGTTTCTTTTTCTAAAGCGAAAATCACATACAAACATAACGAACTTTATATTCTGTTCCAGTTAGGTCACTTAATTTTTTTAGTTTTAATTAAATAACTTAAGTTTAAAAGGTGTTATACTCCTAGGTAATTACTTCGTATAATAGGTTAACATTGATTTTTAGATAAATTTGGGACCCCTTTGGTGTATTTTTATGAAATCAACTAAATATTCTTTCGAACTTTTAAAAAAATTCACATATTATTTTATAGTTTTTGATTTTTTTAAATTTTTTTGCAGTTTGTAAAAAAATTGTCGTTTTTTTTTATTTTTTACAAATTTATGAAAATTTTGGCAATTTTTAAAAAGTTTGGCGAACTATATTTTACTTTATTTTAAAATAAATGTTAAAATTAAAATTTATCTATCATACAAATTAATTACATAGGATTGAGACAACTTTTTAAATGTTGTCTACTTAAAACAAAATAATGTTTGTGTGATATAACTAGAACAAAATTTAAAATTGATTATTTTCTATAAACTTATCCATTTTCTAAACCGTTTAAATTTCTCTGTTTTTCATGTCACTACTCGTGTAACACACGGGCACTAAGCTAGTAACTATAAATAGAGAGAGTTAATTAGAGAGTTTAGGTATACAATTAAAATACACCACTAAACCCTAGCTGTCACTCTCTTCTCTCTATTATCCCATCAAGCCGTAGACATCATTACGGGAAACCACAACTAGATTCAATGGCGTCTTCATCCTCTCAATAGATCGGATTCTCAACCGTTACGTCTTTAACTATTATTATATAAACATGATTTTGGTTTACAAGTTGACAGATTTTTAAGATATAATCAACATCTGGTATCAGAGCTTTTGTTGATTATATCAATTCGAGTCATCATAATTAATTATCGATTTGCTTTGATGAATTAAAAAAAATCAATGTTCTTGAAATTGAATTAAAACTAAACTAAGTTGTTTTGTTTTAAAAAATTAATCGATCGTATACAATAAACCTGGACAACTTTCATCAATTTTGGTTCGATTATTTTAATGGATTTATTTACTGTTTTGCTTTGATTTTAGCCAACACCTCATATCATTATCAGCACTATTAAAATTCACTTTTATTTGGAATATAATTTCTTATAATGTATATTTGTGTTATATAATTCTTATATAATATACCAAAACGAAAAAAATTTATGTGGCATATTTTTAAAGTTTTTGGCTTATGCGGCATTATTTTGAGAGTTTATCTCACAATAATGATTTTTTATTTAAAATATGTATATAAAATATATTATAATAAAACTAATTACATTTATGGTCCCCTAATATTTTGGAGAATTCTGAAAAATTTAAGCGTATTTATATTTTTAACCATCTACTACAAGGGATGTACATGAGTCGGTTTATATTTGATAGAATTTAAAAATGAAACTTATGGATAAAGTTAATAATAACACACAATTAAAGACCTCAGTGTTTTATAAATATACGTAACACTTTTATACGATTTTTTTTAAAACAAACTACACCATAAAACTGATCACTTTATGGTGTAGTAAATTTGAGTATAACATTGCTATACTTAAATTCTAATTTTTAAAAGTATATCCTGTGTTTCATTTTACCACGGTTTTGTCTTAAACTGCTTGGAACATTCATGAATATCTTTAAAAGCATCACTTAAATGTTGTGTTTCCGAGCGTAGCGCAAGCACTAAACTAGTATAGTTATATACATAAGAACAAAATAAATAATCTTCTACATTTAACGATTTAATTTTTTGGATTGGATAAACTGTTGAAGGTAACAAAGGGTTAATAATTAATTAATCATGGAATAACTTATTACGTTTTATTCAATATATATTTGTATTATTTTCGCATCAGATTGTACCCTTCTTTTGTATAACGTTTTTTTATGACCGTACTTTTAAATGATTAAGTGAAAGTAAAATATTCGTATCAAACTTAGTAACTTGCGCGCATACATGAAACTTTAGACTTTAGCTCATAAACTCTTGAGCAAAAATAAATAGTCCAACTATCTTATGAACACTTGTTTTTAATCTATATGATTTCTTTAAATCCTTAACGACTTATGCTTATTTGAGTGACTAACCAATGAGAAGTCATTCAACTTAACATAAGTATTATTATAAGTCGTTTAAATTGACTTGATACTAGATTTAATTATTGTGTGTGCTTTGACTTAACATGTACAAACACTTCACTTCTGCCCAAAGGTGATTTGTGGTGTTTGTGTACGCCCTAAATCATCACTAAACTTTTGTTCATAATACTTTTGTGTTGGTCATAGCCAAAGCGAAGCTAACACTTGAGTAGAATCTTAACTAACTGATGATACATACATACTAAAATTTGACCTTATATGTGTAAGTATTACATTTCTTCTGCCCAAAGGTGATGTGTAGTACTTATATATGCCCTAAGTTACTCTGAATTAGTTTCTTATCTTGAATATTGGTCATAGCCAAAGCGAAACCAATATTCAAGTATAACCTTACTTGGTCTAATATTTGGTGTTATATTAGACATTCTTCAATGGCATAATTTCGTCCTCATAATTCTACATTATCCATAAATCAAAGCTTATTATTACTTCTCCTAAATTTTATATCTTATTACTCTTATTTCAGCACGCACTTTTACTCCCAATCTTGGGATTGAGTCTCTGACTTGTGCAAACTTTGCTTCTTGAAGAGATAATCTTAAACTTACTCTTGGTATGTTAGACTTAGATTATGCTCTAAGATATGACTCTTCTGATGCACTTAATGAAAAAAGCACCATTAAGAGAAAAAAAAAATCTTCAATAAGTGGGAGAGGTCGAACAGAATGTCTCTAATGGTGATTAAGAACTCCATCTCACTAATCATCAGGGGAGCAATCCCAGATTCCAAAAATGCTAAAACTTACTTGGAATCTGTTGAGGCTAATTTCAAAGGAACCTCAAAAGCGCATGCAAGCACCTTAATTCTGAAAATGTTGACTACTAAGTATGACGGTGTCAGTGGTGTACGTGAACACATAATGATGATGAACGACATGTCCCATAAACTTAATGGCTTAGACATGGAGATCAGTGATGATTTTCTAGTGCACTTCATCATGACTTCTCTTCCTACACAATTTGATGCCTTCAAAATCAACTATAACACTCAGAAAGAAAAATGGTCTATGAGTGAGTTGATGGCTATGTGTGTACAAGAGGAAGAGAGACTGAAACTAGAAAAACCACAAGTTGTTCACGTGGCCACTACAGGCTCACATAAGAGGAATGGGAACTTCAATCACTCGGGCGAGTTCTAAGGTTCACAACACTAAACAAAGTACTTCTTCCAGCATGACTAACTCCTAGGGAAAGCCTTTTTGTAAATTTTGTCGTACTCATGGGCATAAGCAGAAAGACTGTCCACAATTCAAGGAGTGGCTGAAAAAGAAAGGTAATCTTCCTATATGTATGGTAATTGAGTCCTTTAATATTAATGTTCCTTCCAACACATGGTGGATTGACTCTGGTTCTATGGTACATATAACTAACTCTTTACAGGGATTCCTTACAATTCGGATGCTGGAAAGAAACCAAAGAACACTTATGATGGGAGGTGGTGAGCCCTTAAACGTCGAAGGCATAGGCACTATGCAACTGCTCATAAAAACTGGACAAATCCTTGAACTTAAAGATACCTTATATGTATCGAGAATTACTTGGAATTTAGTATCTGTTCCTAAACTGGACATTAATGGTTTTGATGTTGCACATAGACGTGGCAAAGTCGCTATTTCCTTTAATTCATTACCTATTGGTTTTGGCTATCTGAATGGTCCCGTAGATGCTTGTTTGTATAAATTAGAACTAGACCATGAATTTTCAAAATCTTTGTTGTCATATAATGTTAATGCTAATTCAACTAAGAGGAAAAGAGACTCAGAAACTTCATCCATGTTGTGGCATCAATGCTTAGGCTACATTTCACGAGACAGAATGTCTAGACTAGTGAAGGATGAAGTTTTACCTAATCTCGCGCGATTTCTAAGATTTTGAAACATGTGTTAAATGCGTCAAAGGCAAAATGGCTAAAGGGAATAAGAAAAGATCCACCAGGAGCTCTAATTTATTAGAGATCATTCATACTGACATCAGTGGTTCCTATCCCAATGGAATATCTATACATAACTCTTTTATAACTTTCGTAGATGATTATTCTCATTACATGTACTAGTTTTTAATAAAAGAGAAATTGGAATCGCTTGAAACCTTTAAAGCTTATAAAGCTGAAGTTGAAAATCAACTGAATTGTAAAATAAAGGTTGTCAGATCAGATCGTGGAAGTGAATATTATGGTAGACATACTGATATTGGTTAGGCTCCTGGTCCATTTTCTCAAATTTATAAGGAGCATGGAATCATAAACCAATACACCATGCCCGGTACTCCTCAACAAAATGGTGTTGCTGAAAGGAGGAACAGAACCCTTATGGACATGGTGAGAAGTATGTTGGCCAATTCAGGACTACCTCAATTCTTGTGGACCGAGGCCTTAAAGACAGCAGTTCATATACTTAACATGGTACCTTCTAAATCTGTCCCTAAAACTCCTTTCGAGTTATGGACTAGAAGGAAACCAAGCCTGAAGTATATGAAAGTATGGGATTGTCCTGCATAAGCAAAACTCGACAATCCCCAACAGAAGAAACTAGACATGAAAACGGTTAGTTGCTTCTTCATTGGATATCCCAAACATTCTAAGGGATACAATTTTACCGTCCTTCCCATGTCACACGTATAGTTGAAACAAGTCATACAGATTTTAACTCACAAGTCAGTGGGAGTAGTGAAATTCCTGATTATAACCTACAAGAGATGCCAGCGGTAGGGGGAGAAACAAGTTAGTCATACCTCAAACTACACCTTCTGGAACTCTTTCACTGGACACTACACCACTGATAGTTTCCTTAGAACCTAATGATCATAACACACTTGATGATAACAATGGGGAACCACCACTTATAGAGCAGCTCTCTGAAACTGCCAATGATCTTAATCAATCTAATGAACCCGAAAATCAGCTTAGAAGGTCATCTAGACCTAGACGGTCTACTAACTTTGATGATTATGTAACCTACCTGAATTAAGCTGAATGGATGTAGGAAACTGTAACGATCCCATCTCTTATAATGAAGCAATTAGTAGTGATCAATCTTCTAAATGGAATAAAGCTATGACTGATGAGCTTAACCCCATGTATCAAAATGACGTTTGGGATCTGGTCCAATTACCCAAGGGTGCTAAACCCGTAGGATGTAAATGGGTTTATAAGATCAAACTAGATCCGAATGGAAACGGCAAACGCTATAGAGCGAGATTGGTTGGAAAAGCTTATGCTTAAAAGGAGGGCATTGACTATCAAGAAACTTTCTCTCCTGTTTCGAGGAAGGATTCCTTACGTATTGTCATGGCTCTTGTAGCTCATTACGATTTAGAGCTACACCAGATGGACGTTAGAACCGCTTTCTTTAACGGTGACTTACAAGAAGTTGTGTTCATGACTCAGCCTGAAGACTTTAAACCTGAAGGTAAGGAACATTTAGTCTGTAAGTTGAAGAAATCCATATACGGGTTGAAGCAATCATCACGTCAGTGGTACCTAAAGTTTGATAAGGTCATGAAGAAAGAAGGTTTTATCAAAAATCAAGTGGATCAATGCACTTGATAGACACAGAGGGACCTTAGGGACCTTAAGATAAGTGGGAGCAACTTTACTATTCTTATCCTTTATGTGGATGACATCATTCTGGCAAGTAATAGCTTAGACATGTTGCATGAGTCAAAGCGTTTACTATAGCATAATTTTGACATGAAGGATCTCGGAGAAGCCTCTCATATTATAGGCATCGAAATACACCGAGATAGACCTAGAGGGACCTTAGGTCTGTCCCAAAAGGCTTATATTGAACGGTTCCTTACTCGTTACAACATGCAACATTGTTCCCCCTTAGTAGCTCCTGTGGTTAAAGGAGATGTTTTGACTTATTCCAATGTCTAAAGACAGAGGCTGAAAAGGAGCAAATGAGACAAATACCTTATGCTTTAACTGTTGGAAGCTTTATGTATGCTCAAGTCTGTACTCGCCCTGATATCGCATATATATAGCTGGAATGTTAGGCCGTTACCAATCTAATCCTGGCCTAGATCACTAGAAAGCATCGAAGAAAGTATTGCGATACCTTCAAGGCACTAAAGACTATAAGTTGACATTCAAGAGAAGTGATAACTTAGAAGTTGTTGGCTATTCTGACTCTGACTTTGCTAAGTGCAAAGATGATAAACGGTCAACTTCGGGGCATGTATTCATGTTAGCAGTCGGACTTATCTCATGGAAAAGTCATAAGCAGCAGTTGACAACGACCTCAACTATGATGGCTGAATATGTAGCAGTGTACAATGCCACATGCCATGGAATGTTGTTGAGAAACGTTATTGCTGGACTCAAATTTGTTAACTCCATCTCAAAACCATTGAAAATTTACTGTGACAATTCAGCTGCTGTAAATTTCTCGAACAGTAACAGTTCGACTGGCGCTGGATTATATCTCGATACGAAATTCTTGTTTGTATGTGAACGACTTGAGGAAAATAATTTATGTATCGAGTATGTCAGTACAAAGGATATGCTAGCGTATCCGATGACTAAAGGTCTCCCGTGTAGAACGTTCGAAGATCTTGTGTCAAGAATGGGCCTTACACGAGACTCTACTTACTAGCATATTGTACCTTATGGCTTAACTTTATTATTTCCTCTATTTATTGTCTATCTTATTTTATGCGCGCCTTAAGCAAATATAGACAGGAACCTTTGCAAGGATTTATTTCAGTCATTTTGGTCTTACGTTTTGATTTGGAATTGTAGTATGATTAGTGGGGGTCCTGAGTTATGTAATGGCTCTACGGCTGTATTTTTCTGCTATAAATTCACTTTAAAACGTGATGAGTGTTCTTAACCTAATCAGCTTACTTAAAATTCATCGTAAATGGTTTTACGCGCTCAAGTGAGAGAATGTTGGAATATATTAATGTGGGCTTGTCCATTTACCTAATTAACCAATATATGACTTATTTGGTTCTAACTTAATGGGCCCTAATCAATCCTTTAACTAATATGGACCGGTTAATCGATGGGCTTAACTAGTCATAATACATATTAGGGTTTTCTCCTAGATGTCTAATAACTATATATAGAGGGCTAATTAGAGAGTTTAGGTATGCAATTAGAATACACCACTAAACCCTAGCCGTCACTCCCTTCTCTCTATTATCCCATCAAGCCATAGACATCATTACGGGAAACCACAACGAGATTCAATGGCATCTTCATCCACTCAACAGATCGGATTCTCAACCGGTACGTCTTTAACTATTATTATATATACATAATTTTGGTTTACAATCTGACATATGTTTTAAGATAAATCAACACAAAAGAGATACAACACATATCTAATACGAAAGATGTACCTCAAGTTGAATCTAAACAGTTGTCTAAACCAAATTTCCTTTAAGGGGGAGAACTACGATGGAATGTGATGGTGTAAATCATCATCTACAATAGATAATGAAAATCAATAGAAAAATAGATTGTTATGTAATGTCTATAATGATTGTCGTAATCATATGACTATCTATATTCAAGAATTCAACAATCAAGAAATAATATCATCGTTATTTTCGTTAAACCCGGATTAGCGACTTATGTTAACTTGTATAAGAGCCTCGGGTCATTCTCATAAAGAATTCGACCTAGCATTTGCTATTGTTTGTGTGATATAAAGATAACATGTCTTAAATCTCAGTTATTTGCATTTTCTCAACAAAAAACTAGTCACAATACACATAATTTCATAAAATCATCAAAAACATTACAAAACACTGTTTCATGAGTGTTTTCATGCAAACTTGCATCAAATCTTAGATTTGTACCAAGTTTTTGAAATTGTTGCTTAGATTTGCTTTAGGGTTGTAAATCTAGGGTTTCTACAACAATTTCATCCATTACTAGTGTGTGATATTCACATATATTTTTCTTTCCATAAAATATTTTAGAATTATCAAGTTTTAAATTTATAAAAACACTAAGGGGTTGTTTGGCAATGCTGAATGGTTAATATGTCTGAATGGTTAAGTGTTGAATGATTAAGAGGTTCTGTTAGTTTGTACATCATAATGAGATTTATAAAAAATTTCTTTCATTCACTTTTTCCCACATTGGAGTGGAGACATAAACATTATTAGTTTATATATGCAAGTATTCATGGCATGCTAAGTTCTTATGTCATGTTTTACTCTAGCACCTAGCCGCGCGCAGGGATGCAATTTGGTTCGAATTTCTTGTCACAATGCAGCGACCTGCAGACACGAATGCAGCTCCGAAAACCTGTGCAAGGGCCGTACTTTGTTTTTTTTTAACTCGGTTTTGGGCTAAAATATAAATTAACCTAACCCTATTTTTTTACTCCTTCCTTCCCCTTCTTCACCTTCACATCTATCGCCGCCTCCTTTTGTCTTAACCTGCACATCGCCCTTACTTTCTATTTCACCTGCACATCGCTGCCTCCTTTCTTCACATTCACCTACGCCCGCTTCAGCAGATCGACCTATTTTTTTTACCTTATTCGTCCTTGTCGCTGCTCTGGTCTTCTTCTCGTCGCTCGCTGTCTCCAGTGAACCGTTCAACTACTCACATACGCTAAATCGTTCGGCGTTTCCTTCAGCGCCTTTGTTCAGTTCAGCGCTCGACCAAACAACCCTAGCCTCTGACCGATTCAGAGCCTGCTTCCGTTCAGAGGCATTCATAGGCCAGCCAAATAACCCCTAATGTGCATTTACAAACATTACACACTTGGACAAGTACTCGTTGGAACGTAATATAGTATTAGTAAGATACCGGATATCATCTAATGACACAAAGGCTCCCGATAGTTAATCTCAATCATCTTCTAGTTCGATCTTTAAAATGGTTTTTATGTGGAAAAATAAAATTCTAGATAATGAACACCTTAACAAGTATCTATGCTTAAAACAAACTAAATAGTAGTTAGATCAATTCACAATTAGCTACCTACTTGAAATCGATTCTTTGAAATGGTTATATAATACTCATAATAAATTAATATTCCTTGGGCTACTCTTTTCATCATAACATGGCGCGTATGTGCATAAGTGAAGTGTTAGGCCTTATCTTAGGAGACCCCAAAGTTGGTCATACACAGCATAAAATAAATTCAAAAAATTCATTAATTAAAACATTGTAGCGGAAATAGCCATAAAACATATGTACGTCATTACCGACCATTAAACATTTGACATTTGTCTTTTAGAAATAGATAAGTCTTAAAAGTATTCTTAATAATATTCATAAATGGATGCCAGTTTTCACATGCCGAGTAGCTTGCACTCCATACCATCAACTCTACCTCATCAACTCACCTGTCAAACTAATATGCATACAAAAAGTTCGCTTAGCTGAATGAGTTCTAGTTTTATAACTATTTCAAAATCTCATACGTAAATTTACATATATAGTAAATCTCGTCTTTACACATCACATAATTCACCACATTTTATTTCTAATTAATTAGTTTATTGACTTAGGGTTCATCTTCGTTTATCAATCAATTCACAGTCTGCCAAAGGACCATACTAATCTTTCGTCTTCTCAAGTTCGCCAACGGGTCGAACTAAATCATCTTTGTTTATCCATCAATTCACAATCTGTCAAGGGGCTTAATACCATCACCATCATGACACGTTTTAAAACTGTGACGGGCGGACGCCTTAGGGGCTTGCAAACATATCAAGCGCTTGTTGACGTATGCTACAACTTCTCTCTTCATGCCCGACCACCAATAATCTTTCTTCAAATTGAAATATATCTTCTTTTCCCTAGATGAATAAAATATCGAGTCTTATGAGCTTCATCCAAAATTTTGCTTCATAAGTCTCCAAATCGTGGAATCCATATCGTTCCATAAATGATTCCAACACCATTGGTATTTTCAACTAATATACCCACATTTCCTACTATTCTTTCCCTTATGGTCTAGCTCTCCTTCACGGTAAGCTTCATGAATTTTATCCAGGATATTCGGAGTTATCATTATTTTGCGTGCTTTCACTGGAATACGCTCGTAATTCTGTTTACGAATTACGGCGTCTGCCACTACATTCGATTTACCTGGGTGGTAGTGAATTGCACGTGTTGTTGATGCGGATTAGTTTTCCATCTCCATTTCCATTGTACCTTTTGACCCTGCATAATAAAACAATCACACATAAAAATGGACTTACATGTTTCAATGACATATAAGTCAGATAAGTGTTCCTCGAACGGTTTGTATGCAACCCAAAAATGTATCCAAAATCTAATGGAACTACCGGAACCAAGATGTCCCTTTATGAGATTATTAAGGAATTGTCAATTCTGACAATTATGTTTCAAATATCGATGTATTGTTTCTGGTGTGGAAGAGTTGGCCATGTACGATTTGTGTTCCAAACTTGAAACTTTCAATGATTCATCGTTGGTAACACAAAAATGAATGTCAATGCGAAGATACGAATCGAGTAATAAAATAAGCTAAGTAAACAAGGTGCAGAAGCCTTAATTGGAAAAATGATTCATTTTTAAAATATGTAACAATCACAAAAAATGATGATTAATCAAATATTGAACACCAAAATGTTGATGAACCAACCTTGATAAAAGATGAAGATTTATAACAATGACATTTTAAATATCATAAAAGGCCCAAATTTTCACTCCGTTTAAGGTCCCGAAAATGGTTAAAGCGTCCCTGTCAATATACTTGATGGTATTGTAGTTAAGTAACACTTATTTAATCAGGTCCTAATAATTTGCCTAAAAGATTCATGAGTTATCTTACACCAAGGAAATACATAATGATAATGTTTTAGATATAAACAACACTGCATTACAAAATAACATAATTAGTTACTTAACTAGATATACGAGAATGGACGCACGATGTAGTGGTAGCCGTGTGTCTCATGTATGTGATTTCGTCACACACATTGATAAAAGAATTTTCCTGTTTCGCACGTTACAGTATAAAGTTGTAATGCCTCACATATTAAAAGACGAAAACTTATCCGAACATATATGTTAAAATGATAACCAAGTCAAAGCCAATGGGTTAAAGCCGTAATTATTTCAAAGTTGAGTAGAGGACAAAAGTTGTAAATTGACTAAATCATTAGAGTTAAAACCGCTAATATATAGGTTATAGTCAGGAGTTAAAATAATAGATATATTAAACTAAGTTGGAGGGCCAATTATGTAACTTGGTCAAAGTTAAGGTCTAAAAATAAGTGTCCCCTTAACTCTTATTCAGGATTATATACAGTACAATTAATCAATCAAAATGAATTTCAATTCTACATGTGACTCAACTATTGTAAACCATAACAAGTCAAAATAATAATAAAATTAAGGTGCTGTTTGTTTTTTCTGCAGGAAAAAGTCTGTTGTCTGCGGACCACATCTACAGACATTTGCAGAAGAAGAGGTAGACTAAACATCTGCAGTCTACAACAAGAAGACTGTTTGTTTTTTTAACTTCTGCAGTCTGCTGGAATAAACTAGTGATGGTGTTTAATTAAATTTAGATTAAACAAAAGGGGAAACTTAATTGGCTAGTGTTAGGGTGTTTATGTAAACGCACCACTGTTTATCTGAATTCGGTTCTTGTTTATGAAATTGTGATGAAACGTTGAAGCTTTAATTAGTTGTGATTCTATGTGCATGCTTTTTCAGGGACGAAAAAGGTTAAGTGTGGGGATATTTGATATAATGATAAATATACATAAATCCTTAGTTAAGTTTGTTAACATTTTGTGTCGTTTCGGTAACGTTTTTATATCAATTTTGGCACAACTAATGTTTTTGTGTTTCTTAGGTCCCATGTTGATAAAGAAACGGATAGATCGTGAAAAATCGAATCCGTAGGCGAAAATGGGGCGCGAAACGGAGTTACGAGCGGACCGGTACGCGTAAACGAAGAAAACGAACGAAACAGAAACAACGCGACACGGAGGGGGCTCACCACGCCACGCGGTGACAGGGCCAAACCTGGCCGCGTGACGCGGCGTGTGTGGTTGGGCTGATGGTGTTGGTCGCGCTACGCGGCCACAATCTCATTTCGTCACCGCGCGACGCGGTGACGCGATTTCGGCAGAAAGTTTCGACGTTTTTTGGCCCGGTTCGCTATATAAACACATAACCTCAAACCCTAGCCTCTTAGACTTTTCTTGGGACGAATTGGAGGCGATTTCAGCAGATCGGAGCGGGTTTTTTGAGGTGAAGAAAAGGGAACGAAGACAACGAATGCTCGCTGGTTCAAGGATCACTTCCTAGGCTTCTCGGGTTTAATCGTTCTTCCGTTTTTCTTGCTTTTCATCATGTTTATTACTTTTAAATTTGTGTTTTTCATTATGAACATGCTTGGCTAAACTCGTTAAAACTACCTAGGCTTATGTTGATTCGTTAATGTTTGTTTGAACTTGCGTTGGAATGATTTGGTTATGGTTTATGTTTAATTAAAAGTTTGAACCCTTATAATTGTTTGATGCATTGTATGTGTTTGAATCGGTATAATTGATATTATTAATCCATGCGTTCTTGGTGATTGTCTATGTCACGTAATAGGACTCGTTTAGTCATTAACGTGAGTTGTGATTATTATGGTTTAACTTCAGTATAACCATAGGATTAATAGTATTAATGAAATCGGTAATAACGTGTAGCCAACCTAGATATCCGTGAGGTGATAGGTTGTTAACAAGTCGTGATTAGTCAATTTGCTAGGTTTAGGTTTTTGTGAAAATTCCGGCTTAGTGTTAATTATTAATCTTGTTTGTTAAATTAAATGATTGGGTTTAAATGGCTTTAAGGGTCGTATCGTGAGATAGATCGTTAGCGTGAGTCAATTAGACATAATTTGATTAGATAACCGTGAGGAAATTTAATCCTGTAACCGGTGTGCTTATAACTTAATAGTTATCCTTTAGGTTTCTTCTCGAGAAGGGTCGAGGGTCTTAATTAGGAAAGCTTTTAAGTGAATAGATTTAGATCCCGGTTCCATAACCATTAGTCCAACGTGAGCGAGAATTAAAGTTAACGATGATTCTAGCCTAGGTGGTTTGTTTTCTCTAATCTGTTTTAAATCCGTCTTTAAATCGTCAGTTACTATTTTTAGAAAGTTTCTATTTTTAGCAAAACCCCCCTTCTTAAGTAATCTTTTAATTAAAGTTCGTGTCTAGTCAGTCGAGTCTTGTTTAGTTAATTAAACGTAGTATATAGAGTATGTGGGTCGACACCCGGACTTACGTTTCACTATATTACATCTGACCGGTCCACTGCCGGTTGTGTGTGATTTAGTAGTTCGGCTAGGTTTTTATAAATTTAAAACTAGGTGTTTTTAGGTGTTTATTTTATATATATATTGCACGCATCAAGTTTTTGGCGCCGCTGCCGGGGACTCTTGGTAATTGCGCTAATTAACTTTGTTGATATTTTACTTGCTATACACGTGTCGTATTTTGTTTTGTTTGAGTCGTAGGGGTCTAGTTTTTATTTTTATTTGATTTTAAGTCTAGTTAGTTGTTAGATTTTGTTTTGTTTTTGTATTTGTGTTGTGCAAGTTTCAGTTTATCAGTTTTATTTATTTGTTTATTTTCTTTTGAGATGGATGTGATGCAGGGACCAATTTCTGAGGAAACCCTAACAAGAGATATAGAGCTGATCAATCGGTTATTTGCTACGCGTTGGGATGATATGACTAATAAGGAGAAGATGACATGTAGGATAGCTCAAATAAGGTATTCAGAGGAGCTAGAGAGGATTCGAAAGAGGAGAAAGGAGGAAGAAAAACTTAGGGATAAATTTGCGATGGTGCAGGACATGATTTTGAATCGCTGGAATGAGTGTACTCCAGAGGATAAATCGAATCTCCTAGAGCTTTATGGATTCCTTACGGAGGAGATTTTGAAATACAAGATAGTTCAACCAGTGGTACCTAAACAGCCAGAAATCATGGAGAGATATGTGGTTAAAGATGATGAGGATTTACCACCTGCCGGAATTTATGATTTTTCCGTCCAAGATGATTCGTCTAGTGATGATGAAGATGGGTGGGAATTCAATTGTGAAGATATGCATCATGATCCTGAGTCAGGTAAGTTTTCTGAACTCCAATCTGAGTCTTTTGATTTCAATATTCCTGCATCAGTTGACTTAATTGAGGATGAACTCGAGTCATCGGGTTCATCTAATTTTTCATGTTTGTTTGTTGAGAATGATGGTGTGCAGGAATTACAAGTTAAATTTGAGCAGGGGGGAGTTGTGAAGGAGGTACCAGTCCCATCCTGGGAGGATGAGTTTGCTAATGAACTGATGGACCTGCCTATTTGTGAGGAAGTGGAATTTGACCCACTTGGCGATTTGAAGTTTCTTGAAGACCTTGTATACAATCAAACGCCAAGTGTGGGGATAAGTCAAGAGTTGAATGAGCCTGAGAACGAGGTACATACTGAAGAATCATCACAACCTCGGTTTAAATCAAGGAAAGAACCGAGGGGGCGCACATTGTTGCAAATCGGGAGATGGTTTACGAGGATGAAGAAACCCTTAAAGTGCAAGCATGACCAGTCTTCACGATACTTGCCATGCATCCAGTTCTTTCTAGGTAAGTATAAATGTTGGTGGTCTGACCCGTTTAAAGCTGTTAAATTTATTTTTAAAATTATTTTCAATTCTGCTTCTGACTTTCTAAATGTTTTTGTGGACCGAGTAGAATTGAACGGGTTAGATAGGGTCCAGATCAAAGAGAAACCTCCTGATTAAGTTCAAGTGTGGGGAGGTTTCTCATTGGTTTATAGAGTTTGTATATTGAGTCGAAATTTTTTTATTTTATTTTAATTTTAATTTATGTCGAGTCAGTGTTACGCTCGGGTATTTTTGTTTGTTTTTGCAGGTTTAAAACCATTCTCACCCGTACTCAATCTCCATTCGGGTGAGTTTGTATTTGTGAAAATGAAGATGGATCTCGAGAGTGTCGGTGAAGCTCGATCACGACCAAAATGCTATACGATCGAGGCTACAGTTGGAATGAAGACTTGGAGCTTACGCGTTTCACAAAACCAGCTAAGTCTTTTCCAATTCACTCTTCTATCTTTTATTTTTGCATTTTTGTTTTTATTTTTTAGATGTTTTCTATCTTTACATTGAGGACAATGTAGAACTTAAGTGTGGGGATGGGAAATAGTCATTTCTGATTCTTAGTTGTTTGGTTTGAGTCTTATAGAGTCATAAAAAAAAATCCAAAAAAATTGAAAAAAAAAATTTCAAAAAATCAAAAAAATTTCTTTGTTTAAGTTGTGCACTTTTAAATAGACAATGATAGGAAACTGATTCTGGTTTTCAAATGAGTTGTGGTTTTTAAACAAAGATGAATTTGGATAAACTTTTGGTAACCCAATTAGCTGAGATGGTTTCCCTAAGTGTACTAATAGAAAGTTAATTGTCGTGAATCTCGTGGGTCATCATCTTAGGAGGAATAGGAAGGCCTTAACTAAATAACAATTAGGCACTATTGTAGGCTTTAGAACTTAGATAGGTTAAGGGGTAGTGCCATTTTAGGATTTATAACACACTTCTTGTGAAAGAAGTGGCGCATCCGCAAATAAAATGTCCACCGGGTATAGTACTGAAAAGTGCTTAAAGTAGCTGCTAAATAAAAGAGCTCAAAGAAGCCAATTCAAATGAAAAAAAAAAGAAAAATAAAATTGAAAAATATAAGGCAAGAGATCCAAGACCTCATGTGCTCTACCTCTGGGATAGCGACTTGGATACGACACCCCTGGGTGAGGTGATCTTGTTTTATGAAGAAAAAAAAAAGAATAAACAGTCTATACCCACAAAATTCATCCATCAAAATCCACCCTAATATGGCACTAGCTCTTAGCTTAGTTAAGTTCTTTAGGTTATTTTGGTAGGAAAACCTTTTTGGTTTATCCGGTGCCTCGTCAAGCAACATTAAACGGGCTGACTTGTTTTTCCTTTGTGTGAGACCTTGTAGATAAATGATTTAATTAAATTTAGATTAAACAAAAGGGGAAACTTAGTTGGCTAGTGTTAGGGTGTTTATGTAAACGCACCACTGTTTATCTGAATTCGGTTCTTGTTTATGAAACTGTGATGAAATGTTGAAGCTTTAATTAGTTGTGATTCTATGTTCATACTTTTTCAGGGACGAAAAAGGTTAAGTGTGAGGATATTTGATATAATGATAAATATACATAAATCCTTAGTTAAGTTTGTTAACATTTTGTGTCGTTTCGGTAACGTTTTTATATCAATTTTGGCACAACTAATGTTTTTGTGTTTCGTATGTCCCATGTTGATAAAGAAACGGATAGATCGTGAAAAATCGAATCCGTAGGCGAAAACGGGGCGCGAAACGGAGTTACGAGCGGACCGGTACGCGTAAACGAAGAAAACGAACGAAACCGAAACAACGCGACACGGAGGGGGCTCACCACGCCACGCGGTGACAGGGCCAAACCTGGCCGCGTGACGCGCCGTGTGTGGTTGGGCTGATGGTGTTGGTCGCGCTACGCGGCCACAATCTCATTTCATCACCGTGCGACGCGGTGACGCGATTTCGGCAGAAAGTTTCGACGTTTTTTGGCCCGGTTCGCTATATAAACACATAACCTCAAACCCTAGCCTCTTAGAATTTTCTTGGGACGAATTGGAGGCGATTTCAGCAGATCGGAGCGGGTTTTTTGAGGTGAAGAAGACGGAACGAAGGCAACGAATGCTCGCGGGTTCAAGGATCACTTCCTAGGCTTCTCGAGTTTAATCGTTCTTCCGTTTTTCTTGCTTTTCATCATGTTTATTACTTTTAAATTTGTGTTTTTCATTATGAACATGCTTGGCTAAACTCGTTAAAACTACCTAGGCTTATGTTGATTCGTTAATGTTTGTTTGAACTTGCGTTGGAATGATTTGGTTATGGTTTATGTTTAATTAAAAGTTTGAACCCTTATAATTGTTTGATGCATTGTATGTGTTTGAATCGGTATAATTGATATTATTAATCCATGCGTTCTTGGTGATTGTCTATGTCACGTAATAGGACTCGTTTAGTCATTAACGTGAGTTGTGATTATTATGGTTTAACTGCAGTATAACCATAGGATTAATAGTATTAATGAAATCGGTAATAACGTGTAGCCAACCTAGATATCCGTGAGGTGATAGGTTGTTAACAAGTCTTGATTAGTCAATTTGCTAGGTTTAGGTTTTTGTGAAAATTCCGGCTTAGTGTTAATTATTAATCTTGTTTGTTAAATTAAATGATTGGGTTTAAATGGCTTTAAGGGTCGTATCGTGAGATAGATCGTTAGCGTGAGTCAATTAGACATAATTTGATTAGATAACCGTGAGGAAATTTAATCCTGTAACCGGTGTGCTTATAACTTAATAGTTATCATTTAGGTTTTTTCTCGAGAAGGGTCGAGGGTCTTAATTAGGAAAGCTTTTAAGTGAATAGATTTAGATCCCGGTTCCATAACCATTAGTCCAACGTGAGCGAGAATTAAAGTTAACGATGATTCTAGCCTAGGTGGTTTGTTTTCTCTAATCTGTTTTAAATCCGTCTTTAAATCGTCAGTTACTATTTTTGGAAAGTTTCTATTTTTAGCAAAACCCCCCTTCTTAAGTAATCTTTTAATTAAAGTTCGTGTCTAGTCAGTCGAGTCTTGTTTAGTTAATTAAACGTAGTATATAGAGTCTGTGGGTCAACACCCGGACTTACGTTTCACTATATTACATCCGACCGGTCCACTGTCGGTTGTGTGTGATTTAGTAGTTCGTCTAGGTTTTTATAAATTTAAAAATAGATGTTTTTAGGTGTTTATTTTATAAATATATTGCACGCATCAGTGGTTATGGTGGACATTTGTGGGTGGTGTTAGTTGTGGTGAACAATGGTGGGTGGTGGTGTTTGACACTAAGGGGTAGTGGTGGTGGACGGTGGTGGTGCCGTGGTGGTGTGGTAGACGGTGATGGTGGCGATGGACAGTGGGTGGTGGTACTAGGTGAAGGTGTTTAACTCTCCTCTGCAAACCTTAGAAGATCTCAGAAGTGGTTAGTCCAAGTCTGCACTAGGAAGAGGTCGCGCAGACCTTTTTTAACGAAACGTCTTCGAAAAAACAAACATTATGGAGATGACAATGTCTGCGCGACGCAGACATAAGAGGCTGCGCAGACCTTTTCTGCAAAAACAAACAGCACCTAAAAGAACTTGCCTACAACAACTCAGCAAAGCTACTACACACGTGTCAAGCCAAAAAAAATTCTCACTTAGAAATCGAACCAACGTTGCAACAAGTAACCACCTCCAATATACATAAAATAGCAGCACCAAGTTGATGAAAGCAACAAACAGTGACAACATATAGTATATATCCAATAAGGGGGATACTTCAAAACCAAAGCAGTTGACTTCTAGTAGATTATAAATATCAAGTCTTTAAATTTTTATGTTATATTTTTTAATAAAATGGATTTGGGTATTTTGTCGACCTCTTTCATGATTGGGTATCACTATGCATGGTGTAGTTTGAGTCCAATGTATACCACTTACTAACTTTAACTTATATATTATAGATTTTGGATTTTGGATGTTACGTGTTATAACATGTAGATTGGATAAAAGATAAATGATTTAAAGGATGTCGAGTTTAACAAGTAATCATTAGGTAAGTCATCTTTGATGATCATTGATCAACACGACAAAAGGATCCATTAGAAATCTATATAAACATGTGAAGATACACGTGTATTTTTTATTCTTCTTTGTCTTACATTTAACACCGTCATTTTATATTTGTTAGTTGTCATTGTATTCAGCCACTCGTGACCATTTGGTCTACTGCATCTACTGGTGTGAGGAAAAAGCTTTGTGGCCCTAAAAATACAAATTCATATCTCACTAGCATTAAAATGCTTTTCCCTTATCAACATGAATTCTCATTGAGTTGTTCAAGCATATTCAAGTCACTGAGTTATTCAAGCATATTCAAGTCACGGGTTTTACAAGCTAATCGGTTTTTTACTATAACCAGTTGGTGCCATTCTCAAGCGTCAAAATAATGAATAATGGTTGAAGTCACATATACGGTATGTTATTATTGGCCTATAAAGAGTCATATCGCTAAGCCCTAATTGTTGTCGTTGTTCAACTATTTAACTATATAATTAAATAGAGTTGAATCATAATACATAAGAATTTAGGGTTTTTTGACGGTAGCAATTGTATATTTATATATATTACATCAAATAAATTGCAACCCACTTTACTTCACTTAGGGGCGGAGGCATGTATAGGTCAGGGGTAGCCCGGGCTACGGCTGAAATTTCGTTGCGAAGTGTAAAAAATATATATATTCTCCGGTTTTATGTATAAGGATACCCCTAAACAATTAAAGGGATACCCTAAATCTTTGATTTTAAGCTATGAAAGAACAAATGAGATAAATCTATTAGATATTTTTATAATTTTGTTGTGTTATTTTTATTACTATATGAATGTCCGGGAAAAAAAAAATTCAGGCTACCCCTGAATTTTCGAGCTGGCTCCGCCACTGTCTTCACTTGTGAGATTTAAGTTCAAGACTTGGTGCTTCAAACACAAATACGTTACTAATGAGCCACCAACCCATTAGCACGTAAGAATTTAGGATGTTTCATATTTTTTTAGTACATTACCAAAAGTTTTTTTTTACCAGTGTTGGATATTTTGTGTAAATGAGATGTCAACTCTCAAGTAGTCGGTTGGTAACCGAATGCAGCTCCGAAATTCGAGGTTGGCGTTGTTGTAACCCGACTCGTTTTTTTACCACCATCTAGAAGAGACTATTGGGTTTTCTAACCCTTAAGTTAATGGGTTTTATGACAATTCATTTGTCATTAGTTGCTAAGTTTTATGACAATTCAATTGTCATGAATTGCAAGACTCTTGCATTGCTTATCATAAAGATAACAACCAAAACATGGCAACATAAGTTGAGTTTTTGGATCAATACCAAAAACCGAAGAAACATGGAGAGTTCATAACACACAAAAAACGCAAGAGCAAGACACATAATATCGATCATCTCATTTGCATCATCTTCTTAGGTTTCTTTTCAGGCAAGTGTTCAAGTCCGGCAGTACGCTGCTTTCGTCCGGTGTACCCTGGGAACAGACGTCGAATCTGTTTAAGGGAATTGTGTCAAACACAAGCCCGGATCTTTCTTTCTAAAATCTGTTTTGCAGGATCATCAATCCCGTTGTTGCTACCGTCATGTACGTTGATATCTCATTGAAGTTTACCTAACCAGTACGGTTTGTATTATTTGTAAATAGTTCTTTATATGTATTTCTGATTTGGTTTTGTACACGGTATTGTACTAGTGAATTTCCCATGTATAACAAGAGCATCGTTATAATATTCACTTAAATATTCTAATAAAAGCGAACTTATTTCCAACAACCAGTTCGTGATTATATAAAAACAATAACTCATACAAAAAGTTTTTATAATAAAGAAAAAAGAAAAAGAAAGAAAATGAATGCGTGAAAAAGAGAGATGTAATTAAAATTAGGTAGAAACAAGTAAGTGGGTAAGAAAGAAATATTGTTGAAGCGTGTCGGACGGAAGAATCGGTTCGCCACATATAATATACCCAACGGTTGTGGTTTTAGTTGGTCCACTAAATATTCCACTTTCCCCAAATGACAAAACCCACTTCTCACTTCCTTTTATCCTTCCAACTCCAACATGCATTGTCTCTTGAATCCTCTTTCATTTTTCTATGCCCAAAACATCCTCACTTACCCAACATATTCACTAGTCTTATGTGGAGATTAGATGCAAAATAAGGGATTTTGTTAACATAATTGACCTGACAGATAAATATATCCAGTAAATTCTGCTCATAATAAAACTATAGACAGTCTGTGTAGACTAAGATGATAATGAAAGAGACTCTATCCAGTGGATGCAAATATTGTTTCGTTGGGACTATCTTATGTATTTTTAAGGTATATTGGTTTTTATTGGTCCCAACTATCACATGTTATCTTCTGTTGGTCCCAACTATTGAATTGGCAGTCAACGGTCCCAACTTTTATCACTTTGGTAACCACTTGTCCCGTCATTAAATTTTTTTAACGCCGTTAAGTTTTTTTCCAAATTCAATACCGACGTTATAAGCCTTTTGATCGGAACGATAATATAAGTCGATTGATGTAAAAGTTACCTCAAAACGGCGCTCCGAACAACGAAATAGTGCTTCAATCGGGTGTTTAAACCTAACGGTGCTTCAATCGGATGTAAAAATTTTATCGTTCAGAGATCCTTTTCGAGAAAACTTTTACATCAATCGACACGTATTATCCTTCCGATCAAAAGGTCTAAAACATTGGTCTTGAATTTGAAAAAAACGTAACGGCGTTAAAAAAAATTTAACGACGGGACCAGTGGTTACCTAAGTGATAAAAGTTGGGACCGTTGACAACCAATTTAATAGTTGAGACCGGTATAAAACAAAAAGTGATAGTTTTTTTTGGACAGCGAAACGAATAAAGCCCGGCTACCCGGGGTAACCCAATAGCGAAAGGCGACCCCAAACGCTCTGCGAACACAGACAGCGCTGGGTAGCCGAAGCCCACCTATTAAACCAACTCCAATTCGGGGGAAACCCACTAGCCCGTTCGACCGTAGGCACGACAACAAGCTAGCGGTAAAACCCGTTTGGCTCAGAGATCGAACTTGTGTTGGTCACAAGTCTCCCTTCATTGCCCCCATTTGCCCCTTCCAAAGTGATGGTAGTGGGACTAGAACACAAAAAATGATAGTTAAGACCAATAAAAACCAATATACCTATTTTTAAATACATTATATGATCCAAGTAAGACAATACATAAACAACGGAGGTATAAGTGGACGTACAAGTGGGTCATATACTATTGGGTAGCATACAATGAGATATCGTATGATAAGATAAACAAGGAATGTGAAAGCATACAAAGGGATTGCATAAAATGCTTTAGACATGTTAATGTAGGAACTGTTCATATAAAAAATTAATTAAATATTTTTTATATTTATTTAAAACTATCATAAACTAAGTAATTTCTTAATTTTTTTGTATTTATTGAACATTGAAAATCACCGAAAAATTATCTGCATTTTAATTAAATAAAAATTACGGTAAATATGTTAAATATAGTTTTAAGACTAAAGTTAATAAAATAGAAAAATTGAAAGTCTAATAACCAAGGTCTCATCAACCTTGCTTATTAAAAGTTAATAGAATAACAAATGCATAATAAAATAAATTAAAATAAGAAATCTAGTAATCTTTTGTTTGGACGGTCCAAATTGCGTCATCTCTAATGAACCATTCAAACTGCACGTCTTAAAAACACAAAAACAAAAGGCCAAAAAAAAAGAAAGAATTATTATCCACACGAGAATGAATGAATGAAGCATGGACTCTCTTTTACATGCTTAAAACAATCATGAAGGGTAGCCAAAGGCTAACCCTTTTGATCTAGAGCCATAATAGGAATCATGCTTAGAGCATTCACGACAGTGGATCCACCATCTCTATCCCTATAATTACACTAAAAACAACTATCTTTTCTCTCTCATTCCAATTAAATAATAATTTTTTTTACCTTTATCATTACAGTTTCTCTCTCCTTCACTCACAACCACTTTTTTAAATCATTAAAAAATTATAGGGGATGAACAGTAGCTTTTCAAATATAGAGTTTCTCTCTCCTCCACCATCAAATTTTCTCTTTCCTTCACTCACAACAACTAATAACAACCCCCTAAAATATAAAAACCTCACTCACAAACATTTGATTACTCAAATGTGAATGCTCTTATAGTAAGTGGTACATCATGCAATGGAAAATGTACATTGACCATCCTTTGACCGGAAAAGAAGACATACCTAGAGGAAAGAAGGTTCTCATAACTCTCATGCTAAAAGGGCCCAACACGCCCAAAATGTTTTAGTTCAGTTACTTACCACTCAATCACTCATTATGTTTTTTGCAGCAAAAAGATGAAACTCTCTCTTGGTGTATTAGTGTGCGAAAGGTACACGGATTATGAGTAAAACTTAATAAAGTCTCAAGAAGACACTATAATACTCAAAAGCATGAAAATCTTAAAGAAGTTATTTCATTGTTGAGTGAAAGTGGTAGGTTTGGTTAATGAGAATTGGAATGTAGTTAATAACTAGATATTAGACCGGGCCGGGTCAGGTGTTCGGGTCTTGCGTATGTACTTTATCACTGCGTTGATAAGAAAAAGTATCAGGTAACATATGTAACGACCAGTGCCGGCTCAACCATTTTGGGGGCCTTAGACGAAGTAGAAAATTGAGGCCTTTTTTCTTTTTGATATAAGTCAAATGTCGTTATAAACCCTCCTCCTTTATCCGGGCTTGAGACCGGCATAATAAACTAAATTGTTTATAGTTGGCGGAGTTAAAAATTTTTTTTTTCTCCAAATGCATATACTTTTCTTTTTGTATAAAATGATTAAATTATTTTTACTTTTCTAGCTTTTTTTTGAAAGCAAAATCTTTAATAAATTCTTCATAATTAATTTCTTTTAAAAATTCTTCTTCAATTGACATAGTGGCTAACCCATTTAATCTTTCTTGTGACATTGAAGTTCTTAGATAAGTTTTTATCAACTTTAATTTAGAAAAACTTCTTTCTGCTGATGCAACCGTTACGGGAATAGTTAACAAAATTCTATAGGCAATATATGCATTTGGAAATGAATTCATAGTTTTAATATACGCAAGTATATTATTGATTGTGTCACGTTCTAAATGTATAATATATCGTAACGTTTTTAGTTCTTGAAATAAATCAAGACCGTTAATATCTAAACTAGTATCATGTTTTAATAATTTCTCAAAATTAGTAAAACATTCTTTTAAACTATCATCATCCAAAGATTTTAACTTTTTTATACTAAATAGAAAACCAAAATCCATTTCAAACTTTTTAAATTGATCAAATCTACTTGTGATTGAAGATAAAGCTTTATCTACTATATATAAGAAGTAGTTATGTTTAAATATTTCTATAGGAGTTTTTACACTATCATTACCAACATTTTCATCATATCTCCTATTTTTACGAATGATACGTTTTTCACAAAATTTAGGTTCTACATTTAACTCTTTTGCAATTTCTTTAGCATCAATCATAGCATTTTCAAATCCATTTTCTCTATATTTTTGGAAGAAACACTTAAGGTCATCTAGTTGTTCAATAGCATCATCAATACAAATATCTTTTGATTGTAAGTTCTTACTAACTGAATTAACAGCAAACAAAACATCATACCAAATAATTATTCCTAACAAAAACTCAAAGTTATCAATTTCATTTTTGGCCAAAGTTTTAGCCTCACTTTTAAGTTTTTTATCTTTACAATCATTATATAACGCCCATAATGCATTTTTTATTTGTGGTGCTTGATATCTAATTGCCTTAACACTTTCCACCCTACTTTCCCAACGTGTTTGTGATAGTGGTTTAAGACTTAAGATTGTCACATGATCTTTAAGTATTTTCCATCTTTTAGTTGATGAAGAGAATATTGAATATATTCGTTGTATTATTCCAAAAAAATCTTCAGCTTCGCTACATGAGGAAGCCATATCACAAAGTACTAAATTTAAGCTATGACAAGTTGTCATTGACAACCACATGGAGTATAAAAGGCCCTAGGATTAATATCTAATAATATTTTTTGCACCCCGTTATATTTTCCTTTCATGTTTGCTCCATTATCATAACCTTGTCCTCTTACATTTTTTATATCAAGTCCTATTTTTTGAATTTCTTCAACAATAATATCAAAAAGGCCTTTACCAGTTGTGTCGTCCACTTTTATAAATCCTAGAAAATATTCATTAACTGATATAGGATTTGTTGAAAGATCTAAACATCGTAAAATAATTGACATTTGTTCTTCATGACTTGCATCTGGAGTACAATCAAGTATTATAGAAAAATATTTAGCTTCCTTAACCTTATTTACAATTTTAGTTTTGATTTCATCCACTAATAAGCTAATTAGTTCATTTTGCATATTATGTCCAAGATAATGAGTATGAATTTCTTTGTTCTTGATTCGTCGAATATGTTCTTGCATTACTGGATCAAACTCAGCAATACATTGTATAACACCTAAAAATTTACCATTCTTTTTGTCAAAAAGTTTTTCATTTTCCCCCCTAAATGATATTATATATTGACCAAAAGTTTTTACAACTGCAATGATTCTTGTTAGCACTTGTTGCCAATGTACCTTTTTTTGTTAGCACTTGATATTATATATTGACCATCGTTTGGCTCTTTATCATTTGGTTCTTCATCATTTGGTTCTTCATTATGTAATTGCTCACCGTTTTGTTGATCTTTATTTAGTTGTTCACCATTTGGTTCATCTATATTTGATTGATCTTTATTTTTTTTTGTGATTGTTACATATTTTAGAAATGAACCTTTTTGGCTTTGAATTAAGTCATCTACTCTTCATTTCTTGATCTTTTTATCATTACCACATTCATATTTTCGAATTGACATTTTGATCAATTACAATAATGAAATCAGACAATCAGTCACTTAACTAGGCAACAAGATTAAAACCAAACACAGATAATTAAGTAAATATGAGTCAAACAAACAGTCAAGCACAGATTAAAACACGATTAATGTTGTTCTATCACAGTCAAGCACAACTAACCTTTTAAGATGTCAAGAGCAGAGCCACAGAAGCACATGCGCACAACTACAGCCCACACCGAGTGACCGTATGACCGAGCACTGCAGTCAGCAGATAAAGAGGATGGTGATTTCGTGATTTCAGTTCTTGATTTCGCAGTTCGCACACTCGCACAGCCGCACAGGCAGACAACGCAGAACAGAAACGAATCAAGCATTGAACAGATTGCTGATCTTGATTTCATTTTATTGACGAGGGGATGATTTTCGAGAAAAAAATGATGATTACTGAGTTAATGTTGGTACTGTTGGTGGAGGCAGTGAAAATCTCGAAGATGATTGTCATTGTTTCGAGAAAAAAATTTAGCAGTGAAGACCCCTCACTTGCCATTGCCGTTCATGTTTAAGATGGTTAGTTTTAGGGTTTTTTTTGGCCTTTTGAGTGGGTTTTTTACAAACAATTGGGCTTTTTAATATATACCTATATAATACTACTAAAAAAATGGGGCCCTTTAAAATTGGGGGCCTTAGAGCCCTCTCTAACTCATAATGCTATTGGGTCGGGCCTGGTAACGACACCATGCCGTAATATGCAACACATTAAAAAACAAAAAAAATTGAAAATTAGAAGTCAAAAAGATAACCTAGTCAAATTCAGAATGTTGAAGTATTATTATATGTCAAAGTAGAGTAAGAAAAAAAAAGTCAAAAACTCATCAGGGGCTAAAATCTCAATTATTAAAAATCGAGGACTAAAACCGTAAATACTTTAAAAAAATTAAACGACACGTGACAACACGTGATTGGACCACATGTCACCACCTAATTGCCCACCACATAACCGACCTTCCTTATTAGGAAGGTTATAAATTATAAATTAGGATAGAGAGGAATGTTTTTTAGTTTTTAAATCGCGAGTTAGTCGTTAAAAGTTAGTACCACCAAATTAGTATCCCCAAATATTTAGATCTGGATTAAAACCGAGGATCTTGAGAGGAAGACAAACTCGCCCACCACCTCTTGACCAATGGATAGAAAGGAATGTTTAATATCTAGTTATATATTATATCTATATAATAATTCAAGGTTTTAGGGGGTAATTTTTTGGGGAATTTTTTATAAAAGGAAGTTTTAGAGGGAAGATATGAAATATCATGCATGAGTTGATGAAACAAAATATCTTTAAATATTAAATATTTACAAATTTTTAAACAAAATGATTATGATTTTATAAATATTATTATTTAACCCGTGTGTAACACACGGGTGTTAAACCTAGTTATATTAATAATTTAGAAACTAGTATCCCCAAATATTTAGATCTGGATTAAAACCGAGGATCTTGAGAGGAAGACAAACTCGCCCACCACCTCTTGACCAATGGATAGAAAGGAATGTTTAATATCTAGTTATATATTATACTAGGTTAGTGCCCGCGCTACGCTCGGGGACATAACATTTATGTGATGATTTTAAGGATATTCATAGACATGAACGGTTCCTATTAGTTTTGAGATACAACTGTGGTAAAACTAAAACACAAAATTTATCTAAAATCTTGTTGTTTGGTATAACAATATTATAATCAAATTAAAGAAAATTAGACGTTCGGTTTTATGGTGTAGGTTTTTGTTAAAACAATGTCGTATAAAAAGTTGTGTATATTAAAATAATAATTATGTATTTAATTGTATGTTATTAATAATTTTATCTTTAAGTTTTATTTTTATACCCTAATAAATATATTCTGGCCCAAACACATCCTTAGTAGAAGAGGGTTGAAAATGTAAATAGTCTTAATTTATTAAATATTGTGCTAAATATTAGGGATCAAATGAAAATTAATAATATTATAATAAATTATTATAGATAGATATATATTTTTTAAATATAACAATATTATTAAATTTGAGAGAATCTCTCAAATAATGCCAACTAAGCAAATGGATCTCAAATGATGCCAGTAAGCAAATAGGATTTTGCTATATTATATAGAAGATTATATTAATAATTTAGAAACTTAATAATTAATTATTTTTTATGTTTTAGACTTTTGACACATATGTTTTATTTATATTCACTTTAGTCCTTATAAGTTATTATTTAAAGGGGCATTTACATATATCTCATTCATAAGATTATTTATTACGTATTTATCCACTTTTTAAATTCAATTACATATTTCCCCTTCCTAAACCACATATATTACATATTTACCCAATTTCTTTAAAATAGCCTTTTGATTTACTATTTTACCCTTAATGATCTTGATAAATATATTTTTATATTTTCTTATGGTTTGTGTAAAAGAAGGGGTAAATGAGTAATTTATTATGTCAAAGGGGATATGTGTAATTAAACTTTAGGCTTGGGTATATATGTAATTGATGGACTAAGAAAGGGGAAATATGTAAAAATCCCTTATTTATAAAGTTTTAAAAAAACATTTGTTGTTGGCTGAT
Source organism: Tagetes erecta (assembly GCA_030867185.1). Classification (NCBI taxonomy): domain Eukaryota; kingdom Viridiplantae; phylum Streptophyta; class Magnoliopsida; order Asterales; family Asteraceae; genus Tagetes; species Tagetes erecta. Next base: position 8,567,765 of record CM061493.1, read on the forward strand.
GTAATTTTTTTATTGTTTTGTATATTATAGTTGTTCTATGATTATGATTTGTTGTTATAGTTCGTGTGGTTATTGTTGTTATTGTTATTGTTATTGTGTTCCCCGTGTTCGATTCCTGTTTTTATCCAGTCTTTTTTGTTTTAGTGGTTTACATGTGTTTTGTTGTATATGTGTTTTGTTTAAGAGACGTTCTCCTTCATTTTTGTGCATTTTTTCATTTGTAACTAATACAAACTGGCTCTTTTTGTATATACTGCCAAATATTTCTTACGCAATACAAACCGGCTCCTTTTATATATACCACCGAATATTTATACAAACACCTCTTACGCAGCGAGCAAGAGATCGTCTCCACCTAGTAAATAGGATAAAGCCTCCCTTGCTGACTCATTGTTAATATTCAAATGACACTTATAACAATACATAAGTTGGAGAAAAGATATTAATCATGGTCAATTTGTGTATCTACTTTTCACATAGGCTTGTTAAGAATGTCTATAAGCTAGAATGTAAGCACATGCACAAGCTTTTTAAGTGGTATATACAAGTGATTTATATATTAATCTTATAAACAACATATTTAAGTAATAGAATCTAAAATTTAAAGAAAAATATAAGTAATCATATGGGTCCTAATAACCTTATATTTAAAATATAAGGTAAGGTTATAGAAATTGGTATTCAATTAAACTGGTTTTTCATTGATAACAAAACTTCACGACCAAGAGGATAAATACAATTGAGATCCTAATTTCATGGAGCTAAAGCAGGAAACAAATAAACAAATAAAGTAGTTTATTTTGACAGCTAACAAATTGATACATATCCAAATTGATATATATCGTTATTTCCTTTACTCCTCCTCAAGCTGGAGTGTGAAGGTCCCGAACACCGAGCTTGCCAAGAAGGTCTCGTAGAGGTTGAGCTCCCAAAGGCTTTGTAAATAGATCGGCAACTTGTTGTTTGCTGGCTACATGAAGTGGCAAAATTTCATGAGATTCAACGCGTTCTCGAACGAAAAAACAGTCCATTTCCACGTGTTTAGTTCGTTCGTGAAAAACTGGGTTGTTTGCAATGTGTCTTGCAGCTTGGTTATCACAATAGAGTGGTGTAGCGTCTTGTAAGTGGACCCTAAGGTCCTTGAGTAGCCAACGAATCCAAAGAATTTCACTAACCGTGGTAGCCATGGCACGGTATTCTGCTTCTGCCGAGGAACGAGAGACTACCGACTGTTTCTTTGTTTTCCAGGGTACCGGAGCACCACCCAAGAGTACCAAATAACCCGTTCGTGAGCGTCTTGTAAAAGGGCATCCCAACCAATCAGCATCACAATAAGCAACAAGGTTAAGACCACCATTTTTGGGTATAAAAATACCTTGACCAATAGTGGATTTTATGTAACGAAGCACGTGAAGAACAGCATTCATGTGATCATTTCTAGGATCCGAGACGAACTGGCTAAGAACATTAACCGCATATGCAATGTCGGGACGCGTGACTTGAAGATATAACAATCTACCAATGAGACGCCTATAAAGGGATGCATCAGTTTTGTGACTTTCATGACATTTATCAAGCTTCAAGTTTTGCTCCATGGGAAAGCTACTGGGTCGACATCCAAGCTGCCCACAATCGGTTAAAACATCCATGGCATATTTATGTTGACTTAGGACCACCCCGTCTCCAGTACGAGCAACCTCTATTCCCAAAAAATACTTCAATGGACCAATGTTTTTAATGCTAAAAGTCGTATTTAAGTGATCCTTGGTTCTTTTAATCTTGTCTTCGTCATTCCCAGTAATAACCACATCATCAACGTAAATTAAAATGGCCACAAATTTACCTCCATTTTGATAGGTGAAAAGTGAGTGATCAGCATGGGACTGTTTATAACCGATGTCTAAAAGAGAAACTGTGAACCTTTGATACCAAGTATGAGAAGCTTGTTTCAAGTCGTATAAAGACTTTCTAAGTCGACAGACTCTAGTTTCTTGTTTGTTGGAAAAGCCTTGTGGTATCTTCATATACACTTCCTCTTGCAAGTCTCCATGAAGGAATGCGTTGTCCACGTCCAATTGGTGCAACAACCAATTTCTTTTGACAGCGACCGTGATAAGTGTTCGAATGGTGACCAGTTTTGCAACCGGTGCAAAAGTATCATGATAATCGACTCCTTCTATTTGATTAAGTCCTCGTGCCACAAGACGAGCCTTATATCTCTCGATCTTTCCATTGGGTTTGTATTTGATTTTATAAACCCACTTCGAATCAATGACGTGTTTCCCTTTCGGCAATGTTTCTAATGTCCATGTTCCGTTTTCTTCAAGAGCTTTAATTTCACGTTGCATGGCGTCACGCCAATTCTTATCCTGCATGGCTTCTTTGAAAGACTTCGGCTCATTAACAGAAGTAATGGCAGCTAGAAAAACTTTGTGAGATTCCGAAAAATTGTTATAAGAAACATAATTTGAAAGAGGATGTACCGTAGAAGAAGTTTGATCGGGCACAGGTTTAGCGTGGTCGATGGATGGTGGCAGCGTGACTTCATAATCTTGTAATCGAGATGATGGCAACCTGGTTCTTCTAGTTCGTGGAGCTTGAGGTTCATTGGGAAGTTCTTCGGTGATTATGTTAGCCTCAACTTGTGCCTCATCTTCAATGATATCATCGGATGTAATAGGTTCGTTTTCCAAATTGGAATATGAGACAACTTCTTCATTTATTTCTTTTTCAACTTGTTTGACATTGTCATCTTCATACCACATGGGTATCTCAAAATTGTCAGAGATTGGATTCTTTGGTTTAAGGTGAGCAAAAGGAAAATTATGTTCAACAAATTTAACATCACGCGAGACAACCATCTTTCCATGCTCAAGATCAAAAATTTTGAAACCTTTCGTTCCCTGTGGGTATCCCATAAACACTCCCGGTCTCCCCCTGAATTCAAATTTGTCTCCTCCCGTCTCTATACTGCTATAATATGCTAAACATCCCAAAGTCCTCATGTGATCATAATCAGGTTGTTTTTTGAAAACAACCTCATAAGGAGTTTGATTTTTAATAACCTTGGATGGAAGGCGATTAATAATGTAAACAGCTGTCTCTATGCACTCTCCCCAAAATCGCTTCGGAATGCCCCCCTTAAACATGAGGGCCCGGGCGGTTTCGAGGAGATGTCGATGTTTTCGTTCAACCACACCGTTTGGTTGGGGTGTGTGAGGGCAAGTAGTTTCTAACAAAATACCTTCACGCGCATAGAAATCTTTCATGCGGTTGGAAGTATACTCGCCTCCATTGTCACTTCTTATTCGTTTGATGTGTTTTGAGAATTGGGTTTTAACCATATTGTGAAAGTTTATTAAACATTCACTAGCTTCACTCTTGTTCCTGATTAGAAAAACCCATAAAGCCCTACTAAAATCATCCACAATAGTTATGAAAAAACTTGCATGTGCCGTGGATGGGTTACGGTATTTACCCCAAATGTCACAATGAATCAACACAAAACATTCATTTGTCTTAATAAAACTCTTAGGAAAAGGAGACCGTGTATGTTTAGCTTTAGCGCACGAATCACAAACATTTTCTTTAAAATTGAAAGAAAAATCTCTTAAAAAATGAATATGTGATAACTTTGAATCAGAGGCATGACCTAGTCTTGAATGCCAAACTTTTGCATCAACCTTGATTGCCATAGCTTTTCTTTCTTGAGCTGCCATCCCCATCCGATACAGACCTTGAATGCATTTACACGTGCCAATCAACTTCTTCGAGTGTAAGTCCTGCATTATGCAAAAATTCGGAAAAAAACTTACTACACATTTCAATTCCTTTGATAATCTACTGACTGAAAGTAAATTGCAATTGAAGTTAGGAATATATAAAACTTCATTGATCTTAATTCCACCAGTTAAGGTGCAGTTTCCTTTAGCTTCTACCGGTATGCTGTCACCATTCGGTATCATAACAGGCGCCTCTCTTATAGCACGAGTGCCATTTTCGAGAGATTCCCGTTTATGAACAATATGTTCGGTTGAACCTGAATCCCAGATCCAGTCATCAGTTTCATTTTGCTTACCGGCCATGTTTGCTTTACGAATTGATTCACCTTCAGTGTTCTGCCCGTTGCCAGCAAGATGCTTCATGAGAATTTGATATTGAGCTTCAGTCAAGCCTGCTAAGCCGAACTCTGTCTCAACGTGGGATGCCTTCGACTTCATCTTGTCACCTTTAACTTTACCGGGCCACCATTCGGGATAACCGATCAACTTGAAGCAGCCTTCCCGGTTATGGCCGTCTCTCCCGCAATGAGAACAATGAACAATTTCATCAGCAACCTGCCTTGATTCTTTTGGGGGCCCTTGTTTGCTTCGTTGGAAATTTGAAGGTCCCTCTCGTCGCCCTTGAGTTCTAAACGCAGCTGGCTCCACTTGTGTCTTTCTCATTGTGGTGATATGCTTTTGTTGTTCTTCTTCCGAGGCAAGACGATAGGCCTCTCCAAGTGTGGGAGTTGGCTTAATGGAGAGAACATGGGTTCTTATTGTGGAGAGGTCCATATCGAGACCCATCAAAAACTCGTACAACCGCTCCTTTTCCTTGAATTCACTAAGTCTTTTCCCAATATTGCAAGAGTAGTTTCCACAGGTGCATTGTGGGGTCGGAAAAACAGATTGTATCTCATCCCATATCCCACGAAGTTTAGTATAATATGCCGAGACGGACGAACCATCTTGGTGAGTTATTGCGAGGGACTGTTTTAATTCTTAAGCTCGAGGTGCACTCTCTTTCCCGAACCTTTCCTTCAAATCTTTCCATATTTCAGAAGAGGCGTTAGCATATTTCACGCTTCCCCTTATGTCTTTATCCATCGCCGTAGTGAGCCATCCGATGATCATGGCATCACAACGCATCCACTGCATGTAGTTACCTGCTTCTTTTTCTGGTTTGGGAATCGTCCCATCCACGAATCCCATCTTGTTCTTCGCGAACAAAAAATTAGCCATCTCCTTGGCCCAGTCACTATAGTTACCGTCGGTTAATACTTCGTTGACGTGCATTTGTTTGGGTAAATCGGAAGGGGACAGATAATAGGGTGAGTTAACGTCAATGGCATCTTTCTTGCCACTGCCGCTAGCATCATTCTTGCCACTGCCGTTAGCATCATTCTTGCCACCGTCGCTGGGTTTTTCTCCGGTCATCTTGAATTACGAGCGTTGGTTCTTAAGAACCTGCTCTGATACCATATAGAAATTGGTATTCAATTAAACTGGTTTTTCATTGAGAACAAAACTTCACGACCAAGAGGATAAATACAATTGAGATCTTAATTTCATGGAGCTAAAGCAGGAAACAAATAAACAAATAAAGTAGTTTATTTTGACAGCTAACAAATTGATACATATCCAAATTGATATATATCGTTATTTCCTTTAAAGGTATAAAGGAAGCCGGAAGCAGAAAACTCTAAAGAGCATCTTGTACAATATTATTACAGTAACATGACAGTACTTTTTGGGTTGTTAACATGGCTAAGCGACAACAATAACCAATCAATATTTGTGTGGGAATTGTAAAGATATAAGAAAAGGCAAAAGTAGTCACTTTCACCAAAACTGATAATCATGCATGAAGGTAATCAAGGAGGTTTATATACTTGAAAATAGTCAAACAAGCCGGAAGCCTAGGTTATTTAACCAAGACTTCTACGACGCTTCAAACCCATATTCTGTGAGTTCATTCAACACTCATACAACATTCTCTCTATGCATATGAAATTCACTAAAAAAATATGATCTCACTAGAGAAAAAAGTGTGGCTTAATCATTATGCTCATGAGACAACGTACATACAACAACACTTCTTAATTTCTTATAATTGGGAACTAATCCAAACAGCAATTTAGTAAAAGATATGAAAATAATAATTAGTGAAAAATGATTATTGTTTTTTTTAAATCGCGATTTGCCAAGAACATCATTAATTAACAATGCAAAAGCTTAGCGTGGTTGAAAATGAGATACTTCATGACCAGCACCTCGAACTGTTGCAAACCAGAGACAATTGTAATCATTATTCGAACAACTAATCATGCCAATGTATTAGATCCACCGCTTCACCGATCAGGGAGTTTTTGACCGTGTGATTTGGTTTGTCTTCTTATCCCTTTTAATCTTTATCTTTGTAACAGGTCCAACACTTAATGATATCAATTGTTGAACTTAAAACATGAGTAGTATTAATCAGTATATGTAAATGTGAATATTGCAATTTGCAACTAAGAATGTAAGGTGATTTGTGGCAATGAACTAACACTATGTTAAAAAAAAGTTGTGTTGTCTTGTGACATGATTACATGATAATGTTTATGCTTTTCATCTAGCTGGCCGCTATCGATGTTCCAATAACCGTTTATTCATATTGGTGTTTTATCTAATCAAAGTGATTACATGATATTAAGTAATAAGGATTAAAAGTGCACTTGATAAGGTAGCAACGTGATCATTGACGGATCTAGAAAAAAATTTCAGGGGTATCGCTTAAATTTTTTTCTACTACGGGTAACGTTACACCTAAAAACGTAAAAAAAATCATATGCATTACACTCATTTACCCTAAGAATGAAACTTTTTTTAGTCAATGTATTTGTTTGTTTTGGTTAATCATTTAAAACTTATTACTAGTTTTGGGTCTAAAGTGAAAGTTCAAGACAAAAATCTAAATTAATGTTTCATAAAAAGTGCAATAAATAAACCAAAGTGGGAATTGAACCCACAAACTTTTAATAAAAGTCAAGCATGCTACTCCACTATGCTATGAGGTCAATTGATCGTTAAGGGAGAGAGGAGCGGTCGACGAGAACGACGACGAGGACGTTCCTCGTCACCACCTCGCCGGAGACGGTGTCGTCCTCGTCACTCCTCGTCTCCTCGTCTTCTCGTCACCCCCTCGTCAGCCTCTTTCACGAGGTCACAACCTCGCCGACGAGCTCCTCATCAACCTCCTCGTCTCTGATCTCGGCAATCCACTCCGTTCGCCCTAAAACCCACTTTTATTATATAAACACATACATACTTATATTAAACCTTTGGTGAAAAATAAAAATTTCCACTATGGGGTACAAGTTCAGAGGTAGCAGGCGCTACCCCTCCATACACTATAGGTCTGCCCCTGAATGTGGTTCATACAAATGCATCAAAATACACTTACCCCACATCCACTCTGTCTTCTCTTAGTAATCAATCTTTCTAATTCTTTATTTTCAATATGAGACCATATAATTAGTTTTTACCGTTTCACCTCGTGTGAACACACATGTTTTAACCTATTATAAATATAGAATGTACGTATGATTTAAGCAACATGGCTAAATCACTATGCTCATGACACAACATACAACCACACTTCTGATAGCATATTACATCTTTTATCTTCTTCCAGTGGGAACTAATTAATCCAAACAACAATTTAGTACAAGATTTGAAAATAATTAGTGAAAAAAGATTATTGATTTTTTTAATCGCGATTTGCCAAGAACATCTTTAACAATGCAAAAGCTTGGCGTGGTTGAAAACGAGGTACTTCATGACCAGCACCTCGAACTGTTGCAAACGTTAGTCCCTCGTACACCACCTTGTATCCGGCCACCTATCAAAATCTTAACTTGTTAAGTAATGTTGTATACATATATGCTTAATATAAAAATTAATTTGAAGTAGAGAACTATAAAAATATACTCCGTATATGTTTAATATAAAACTAATTTGAAGTAGAGAACTATAAAAATACATTTACATAGGGTCGACATGATGCAACCAAAGAAAGAGAGTAAATTATGCACTTACATAGCCTTATTATGTTTGTTAAATCCAAACAATATATACAAATGTTATGACAAGAAACGTTACTTGTTTGGTAGAATCCGTCCAATATCGCCACGGTTTGACCACTTTAAGATTCATGGCATCGATAGAATAGCGTGTACCAGAGACAGGGACTACTGCATCCACATCTCCGCTGTAAAAGATGTTTCATGACCACTTTAATCTTGATAACTAACGTCGGCAAGTTATGTGTTCAACGAGTGGTTTGAACGTACCTATAAAGAAGTATTCGAAGACCCGAAGCCATTAGTCTTTTGTATATCGGGAACATAGTCGAGGGGCTATCCTTCCACTTGGTAATGAGTTGGCTGCAACAAAATAAATAACAAACAAGCTTAAGAACTAATGCTAAACGATTTATCCAAACACAATATTGGTTTGGTCATAGGCCCAAGTAATATGTTGATCCAAAGGGCCAAACAAGTCAATCGACTAACACTAGTGACTTATGAAGCAGAGTTGGTTTGGACCGAAACCGCCTACCCGAACCAAAACCAGACCAGTTTGAAACTAGTATCTATACAAACTGGTTTAGATCTGATATAATTAGTAGGCTTGGTTTTGTTATTCAAAAAGAGGTTGTGACATAACTCATTGCCTGTTTATTTACAATTTTTATCGTAAAAATTGTTCGGTTGCTATATAAAAAGATATGTGACTTCTTCGGAAACAAATTTACATGTTTGTATTCGTTAGTAGCTACACAAGTTCGAAACTGGAATCAAACCTAGCTATAAACCCAAACCGAAACCAAAACGTTTTGACTGAAATTTGTTTTGACCTAGAACTAAAACAGGTTAGTTTTCATGACACGCAGTGGCGAAGCCAGGATTTGGAGGTTAGAGGGCCAAATCTTAAAACGCTTTGTTTTAGGGGGCCAAACCCAATATATATAAAAAATCAACTACCGACCAACAAACCAACATTTCGAACGGAAAAAAGTAAGAGGTCGTCCTCCGCCTCTCCATAATGATTCGCCCCTGATGGCTCGAACACTTCCCTTTTAGCCCATAAGTTTATTTATGTAACTTTTTTACACGATAATAGTCTAAACTCTAAAATCATATCTTTACAACCAAAAGTACAAATTCATATAAAAATAATTGTCTTAAACCACAAAAGTTTATATATCTTCAAAAATTTGACATAAAATACCCCATATGTTTAAGTTATTACATAAAGTGATAAAACACATTTTTTTTACAAACGGTTTATATATGACTTAAGACGTCAGTCCTGAACCCGCTAGATCGACCCGAACACGACCACACCCACATTTAGTTAAACCCCCGTTTTCGCATTTTCGACCTAAAACTTTGTTAAACCCATTCTGACCAAATTAAATCAAACCCACAATTTTGATGTTAAATTCGTGTCATGTCACAAACATCAACCAACTTTACCAACTTTTGAGCATGGCTAGATAGTTTATATGCACGACGAATAGAAAATATAAGTTTTTAAATATGGGTCGAAACCAAAAACCATTGTAGTTATATAACTCACTAATATGCAAGGTTGGTAATGACCTTGCATATTAGTCCCCTAACTTTGTCAAATTTACATTTTGACCCTTCCAACTTAACTATGACATAATTGTAAGTTTGTCCCTTTAACTTTGACTTATTACAACTTTTACCCCTGTTGACTTAACCGATTTATAACTTTTACACCCTACTTTGACATATTTACGACTTAAATCCTTCAGTTTTGACTTGGTTATCGTTTTGACCTCTAACTTTTTATATTTTTTCGTCTTTTAATATGTGGCACATTACGGATTTGTACCGTGACGTACGTGACATGAAACCATTTTCTATCAACGTATATAAGGAAGTCACATACGTGAGACCCTACCACATGACCCAGCCGTTGTATCGCGCGGCCCAGCCTTAAATCTAGTTTAAAAAAAGTCTAATATATATCAACCTGCAAGTCTGCCACGGATACGATAACTTGGTGGTGTTAGCATGGAAAACTTTTTGAACATTTGGACTGTTGAGATAAGTTGTAACGTATTCTCCTTCGCATGGATCTAACCCCTTGTGACGCTTCTTCCTTGTCGATAATCCATGGGGCAATGGCGTACAAGTCGGACCGTAGATGTTATAGAAATCGATGTCCCCGATTTCTTCACCCAGTTCTTCCTCTAACTCGTCGCAATAGTCGCTGTTGTTAGCATTGCTGCAGTTTTGAGTTAGTTTGGTGTAAATTTCATCGGAAATTAATGCATGGCTCCATAAATAATCGTTAAATCCTTTGTCATCTGTATCTTCATTCATTATTCCATTGCCAATCTATAAATACCAAAATGTATACATGTTAACATATTATTGTTGTTCAACCAAACATAAGCTTAGTTGTGAACTTTTGATTAAAAATAATGTAGGCAAAATGGAATGTTAATAATCTAATCTTTGATTGATTAATCATAATATTTCATGATGACAATTTTATAAATTTGTATTTTTATTTTTTCCTTTTATCGTCAAAGTTAATCTTACTCACATAATCGTTAGATATTTACGATTGGTTTCCATTTGATTTCAGTCACAATAACAAAATGAATTGCATAAGTCTAACCTTGTGGTTGAAATCGAGTGGAATTTTAGTTCGAATCAAGTCGATCATGAGGTGAGTCGGTTAATGAGAGAATAAAGATAATCATGTGAGTCAGTGGCTCATGAGTGATTCAAAATGCCGTTAACAACCCATAAGTTTAGTCACTTTAGATTGTTAAAATCTATTTTCTCAAGAATATGATAAAAGAGTTTGATAGTTATTTACCATAATGCCCTTGAAGTTTATGATTGAAGTAGAGTGGCCCTCCATGTTTTTCTTTGTAATTACATCAGCTAACTCTGGGATGTAAAATCCTGCAACATGACTTAGTTTTCATATATAATGTTTTCCGGAAGCTAATAAATTCAAAACAAAGTATATTCTACAATAAAATAAACGCTTTTAACATATTTTTAGTGTAATTATAGATATGATAAAGTTCCCGAAGTATGAATGCTCTAAAAAGTTTCTTATTCCAAACCGTTTAACTCATACCTGCATAGCTTTCCCCTATGATGTAAAAGTCGTTATTCTTGTAATGTGGGAATCGTATAAACCAATTCACCAAGAAAGTGTATGAATCGTCGGCTGCAATTTTAAAACAAAAAACACCATATTATATATTCTAACAGGTGATGCATATATTAATGTTATGATCACAAGAATTATGAATGTAATTTTTAAAAAAACTAGGTTTTGCTATTTAAAAAAATCTGACGCACAACTAGCTAAATGCAAACTCGCCTTCTATTTCGATGTAGCTAGGAAACTTAAATGGATTACATTTTATTGATTTTCTTTAATATGATAATATATACAATTCACCTTAAAGTGTCATTTTTTGATGCAATTACTAAAGGTAACTAGTGTAAAAGATTAGCTAAAATTGTATTGGCTTACTAACGAAGCAATAATAATAAGTAGATAAAAAAACATGCTTTACATAAAGCCATAAAGGGAAAGATGATGTGTTTGTAATAATGAAAAGAAAGCTTACTAGTTCTTTTATCCCCTGACAAGTCATAATCACTACTTGTGTTCGAGTAAGAGAATCCAACTCCAGCCGGTGATTCCAAGAATAATATATTTGCGACTATGTAACACGAGTCAGAACCAGTTTTCAGTAGAGAATTAAAAAAATAAGTCTGTAATTATAAGAAAAACACCTTTATTCCATGAAAATCTTCGTGAATAGAGCGTTTTGCCATCAGGGTTAACGCCAAACGGTCCAATCTCGAGCATGGCACCAACCCCGAGAGATGAACAACCGGGTCCTGTCTTGTTACAATAATTTGTTAAGTTCAAGTGAAATAATGTGCATTTGAACTTAGGTGAAAGTGTGAGAATTGATAAAAGAAAAATCAAACTAAATGCTAAGAAAGCATGTAGTGAATCTTTAGAATATAAAAAGTTGTTTTTATTAATTAGAGTAAATTATATAAACAAATATTAATCTTTATTGTAACTTTTTATTTTAGATATATGCTTAATTTTCCATCCTTAATGAAATATTCATGTGAATCATTCTTTATTACAATTCATAAAAATCGTCGTTTAAAAAATAATGATTTATAATTCGATGTAAAATCCACAAGGTGGCAGGAGCATTTTTACCCTACGAGATCAAGAATTAATATTGATACTTAATTATCAAATCAACAAATTCTATATAAGTAAAGTCATTCATGCACACTTGACATGCCACACGTATTGCAACATATATAGGCAACCAAGGTGACATGATGCATGACTTGCAACATATAAGTTAACTTTTTATTAACCACGTCAACAATCCGTAATAAAACAATTTAAAAGGTTGTATGCATTGATTCAAATTTTATTGTTTCATTAGTTACTATCCAAAAACCCATAGAAAACAAAAATAGATGCAAATGTACCTCCATTAAGCCAAAGGACAAGTGGTTTAGAAGATGGCTCATGAAGAGCTTCAACAAAATAGTAGAAAAGGCTTCTACCATTGATCCTATCAACATTAATATATCCTGCATATTGTTTGAACAAGGACCCTTTCGACGAGGGTTGGCCCGGAAGCCCTCCTTGTATGTAATCATCTTCCATTCTCCTCCCATTGTCGTCGGTTTTCATCTCATTGTAGCTCGACTCAATGATCAAATTCTCATTGACCGTGTTGACTTGGGGCCGGTTTCTTGAACGACGAAATGCCATCAGGGTTTCACCCTGATTAGCCCGCGAGCCATGGATATGACTGTCGCACGTTGTTACTGTTACAAGTATCAGTAGTAGAAGAAGAATGAGTCTTGTTAGAAACAATGTGTGAGTGTGACCCCTCTCCATTTCTCAAATGGGAAATGAGATGTAGCTTAAGTGTATTTATTGACAAAAACTTGTCACTTTTATATTTTAAAGAAAACGATACCGTTTTGTTTTGTGATACAAAAGGCTCGTGCTTTTTATGGCTTGGAACAAGACATACCCGGATACGAAGAAATGTTTCCTTGCATATTTCAATGATGATAAGGTTTTATATTATATATATTGTAAAGTTCAATTTTTATTTATTTATATATGTTGTAAAAAGTGGTGGGAGTTATTTATGTCTTTATTTTTAGGTGTTATTTATCTTTTGGTGGGGATGATTTATCATTCACATGGAGACTTTTTGGAAGGGAGCCTATGCCCAAATTTGTAACTAGTGGTCCAATCCAACAACATCAATTATTTCTTAATATTCGTGTATCGGTTTTGTAAATCTTTTGGATAATCTCTTGGGTATTTTTTATATAAACTACTATGTGATCACGCAATGTGATACGACGCGGGTCACGTGTATGTGACTTTTTCATGGGTTGATAAAAAGAGTTTCATGTCTCGCATGTTAAAATGTAAAGTCGTAGTGTTACATATTAAAAAATGAAGATATATATTCAAACATAGAGATCTAAATGGTAACTAAGCCAAAGTCGAGGGATTGAAGTCATAAATATTTGAAAGTGTAATAGGGGGCAAAGTGATAAGTTGACTAAAGCATCAATGATCAAAATGATAAGCCAAATTCGAAGAGTTTAAATTGTAAAGATGTCAAAGTTGAGTATGCGACAAACTTGTAAAAGACAAACTTGAGAGAAGAGTTTGCAAGTTCCGTCGACCTTGCAAATTAGTATTTAAGTAATGTACATATTTTTGAACACGTATTTTTATACCTAAGAATATATGCATGTTGATTTTACATATGTTATACCATTAAGGAGGCATAGAAATCGACTAGCGAGACGAGCGTGAAATTTGAAGTTTTCTATAAGGATTGAAGGTCATAGGACCTATATGATATTTCTTAGTGTTATGTTTCATGTTATATGTTTGGGTTGGTGATTTGGTTCGGGTAGGGTCAACTCAAATTGTTTACAATTCTACAAATGTCAAAATCAAACTTCCATCAACCTTCAACAATTAAACTCCTTAAGCCTTAAAATCTTTATCGAGCTAAAAAGTCAAACCAACCTTGTGCTAGCCTGGTGGTGGAGTGTGAAGCTGTGGAGGACAGTCCATGGTGGAAACGTCGCCAGCAGGCTGTTAGTAGACAGTCAATAAGTTTCGCCAGGTTATGCAAAGTCTCTCATTCTCAAGAGAGGGTTATGCAAAGTTTCTCATTCTCGATGGAAGGTTATCCAAAGTTTCTTATATTCGAGGGACTGGTTTTGCATAGTTAGAAAATAAGTTGTTGACAACATGTTAACAACCAAATTGCAACAGAAGGAGCAGTTGTTAGTTAGGTGTATTTAGTTTTTCAATCTAAGTACATTTTCTTGTATTTCTTCTTTTTAGTTGTCCATATTAATCAAATTGAGTAGTACAAAGTGTTCAAGATCATCATCAATTTCGTGTTTACCGATCGAGTTAATTTGACGACAAGTGGTATCAAAGCCACAAAAAGGCTCGATTCGGTTAACAAGATCAATTGAAGGTTGCAATGTTTTCGACTAAATTCTATCTAGAGAAATTTGCATCCGTAAAGATTTTGGTTTATGATAGTTCAAAATGCTAGCACTATTGGTTTACCAAGAAATTATTAATGCACTTATCAGTAGTTGTTGACTATTAGCTTGTGACAACAACTTGTACTAGTTTAGCTGTTTTGTTTGATTATCTTTGTAAACAGTTTTGGATTGTCGTTTGAGGTTGTGACACGCATAGGTATCGCCCGACACCTTGGTGCGATACCTAGGTGTCGCACGACACCTAGGGGGACACCTAGGTGTCGCATGGTGGTCACAGGCGTATAACTATTGGTTGGGTGTTAACCATTTTGGTAAAGCGTTCAAAAGAGATTGTGTGATCATTTTAATCAATATAATTACGTTTGAAAGTATTTTCATTGTTTGGGTGATTGTGTGCTCGTGTTTATACTCTCAAGGTGTTTCTTGACAGATTCTGCAAGTCTAGAAACATTCTGTTCGTATGAGATGTCGATCTAAGTGAAGAATTATGACCTACATCGGTGGTGAAGCCACAGTGCCAGCAAAATGCTACAGAGAGGGAGAAGAAAGAGACTAAGGGTGAGTGGAAAGACGTTTTGGGAAAGGCTAATAGCGCGATCATCTTAAGTCTTAGTGATCGAGTTCTTCGTAAGGTTTCAAAAGAAACTACGGTATTTATAATCTGGATGAAGTTGGAAACACTGTACATGACAAAGACATTGGCAAACTGACTATATTTGAATAGACTATATACATTCAGCATGGGAGTTGGCAAGTCTCTAAAAGATTACACATATGAACTTAACAAACTCATTTTGGATCTAGAGAATAATAAATTCAAAATTAGTGATAAAGACCAGGCTATCATATTCTTAAGATTTCTAATCTCTATCAAATAGTTATGAGCACTTTGTTAACATTTTGATGTACACTAAGGCTTTGTGAAGTCAAAGAGTTATTGATCCAAATCATAATTTATCCTATGAAAAAAGAAGGTGTGGGAATTAATCTTATGGATATGGGAGTGTTGATGTGATGAACGTCTCTAATGAGGAAATCAATATTGGATTCTTGATTATGGCTTGTCTTTTCATACGACACGATTTAAGTTGTGGCTTTGTCAACCATAGAGGCTAAGCATGTGGCATCAAATAAGGCTTTTAAAGAAGCGTTATGATTAACCAGGTAGATTGCTAAGTTAGAAGTTAAAACTGGGATACTCTGTGGTTTATTGTGATAATCAAGAAACTGTGTAACTAGCTAAAAATAACATGTTCTAAGATAGAACTATACACATCATAGTCAAATAGTATTTCATTAGAGATGTGATGAGTTTTAAGGAAATTAGAGTGGAACAAATTGATACAAAATAAAACCTTGCACACTTGCTCACGAGGTGTGAGTAGGGCTGGCAATTTCTGACACGGACACGATAGCACGACATGACACGACACGGAATTAACAGGTTTCGTGTTTGACCTTAACAGGTACCGTGTCAATAATATGTTAACACGATAATGACACGTTAATTATCGTGGCTTAACAGGTTAAAGATCTGTTAACACGATAGGTCACCTGTTAATATTTATTTAAAAGAAAAGTTAGTGAAAAATAGAGGTGGAGAATAACTTTAATGGAGATGAGTAGAAAGATTAAAGACTCATATGTACTTTGATGGACTTTTAATCTTTTTTGCACATTGGTTCATCAAGTATTATTATGGTTGCCATTCAAGAAAAAGTATTATTATGGTTAAATACTATTTTTATGGATTTTTGTTGTTTTGTGGCTTAAGAATTATCATGTTAAGTCATATTTAATATTTAAAACTTATGAATTTTTTTTGAAATTTTATTTTATTTAAAAAATAATTTCTTATTGTGTCCATATCGTGTCTTATCGTGTAACCTGCTTTTTATCGTGTTCGTGTTTAGAAAATTAAAATGACACGATAAGTTATCGTGTCGTGTTCGTGTTTGGCCTTATCGTGTTCTTGTCTTATCGTGTTCGTATCTTATCGTGTATGTATCTTATCGTGTCGTGTCTGACACGATATGCCAGCCCTAGGTGTGAGGTTCATGATTTGGGAATCGGGTAAAGTCCGTTTATTACTTTAAATGTGGAGATTATTGAAGGTTAAAGTCAAAATTGTAATAAAGTCAAGAGATGGTTAAAGTTAAAGGAGCATTCTTTCTATTTCTAATAGTTGGAAGAAGTTTAAACATGTTATGCAAAGTTTCTCATTCTCTAGGTACTGCTTTTGCCTAATTAAAAAATGGGTTATTGGATTTTAATACTTTTAATTATGAGGTATTGGTCGATGTCACTCCCAACTATGGGGTATTGACCGCTGTCACTCCCGTCGTTAAAAAACACTAACTCCGTTAGTGTTTGGGTCAAAAGTGTCACTTTGCAAACTTGAGGGGAAAATTTTATGTTTGCAAACTTGGTGGTTGTGACCGGAGTCGCCGAGGTGGTCGTGGTGAAATATATATATGTATTAAACAAACATAAAATTTTCCTCTCAAGTTTGCAAAGTGACACTTTTGACCCCAACACTAACGGAGTTAGTGTTTTCTACACATAGTTGGGAGTGACAGCAACCAATACCCCATAGTTAAGATTATTAAATCCAATAACCCTTAAAAAATAAGTTTTCAATAATTAGTTACCAATCAAATCTACTTTTTCTAATAATTGAGTAGCACATCCACATGTCACCATTTTAACTACTCCATATAGGATTTTGTTTAAGTGTCATGTTCTTAATAAATTTGATGGAGAATTTTTAGATGAGTCGTGGTATGCTCCATATTCGAAATAACCCGATATGTTTAAATTAAAAATTCACAAGTTATCATCAATTATCTATAAACCCGATATGTTCAAATACAAAATTTATCAATTATCATGATCTATATCTTAACCCGATATGTACCAAGTATCATGAATTATCTCCTAACCTGATATGTTCAAATAAAAAACTTATCAATTATTATGATTTATCCTAATCCGATATGTTCAAATTAAAGTTTTACCAATTATCATTAATTATCTCATAACTCGATATGTTCAAATAAAAAAATTAACAATTATCATGAATTATCTCCTAACCCGATATGTTCCAATAAAAATTTACCAACTATTATAAATCATATCCTTTATTGTAACATATGATTTTTTATATGAATATATTTGTAAATATCCAAATCGATTTAATAAGAGATATGTTAAGAATAAATTTGATATGTAAATTGAGTTAAAACCTATAAAACTAAAATTCGTGTAATACACGGGTACTAATCTAGTTGGGGATAAAAGGAGCACTTGCTTTAGATGTAGTTTGTTTTTCGATTTCGGTACATTTCCTTACAATTTCTTCTTTGTAATACGGATTGTTATGGTAACAAATCAAATTTAATAGGCTACTATTCTCAATCAATCAATTAGTATAAGTATAAACAAAATAAACATAAAAATGAAAATAACTATTTGCGAGTAAAATGAAGATAAAGCTAGAGAATAAGAAGCGGGAAGCTTTTTAGAAATGATTGTGTTATACACACTCATGTGCGTTATGCACAAGCCCCCTCTCTATCCTCTCGGCTCTCTCTACATATTGGGTGTGTGTTTAAACATAAAAATAACTATTTGCGATTAGAATGAAGATAAAGCTAGGAAATGGAACTGAGACGTTTTTAAAAAGGGTTGTGTTATACACACTCATGTGTGTCATACACAAACAACGTGTGTATAACAAACACCCTATATGTAAAGAGAGGAGGCTACAATACAAGGTGTTTGTATAACACATATTGATTGGTATGTATAAGTTAAGAAAGACCTGAGTCATATTTTTATTCTAACTTACTATTAAATCTAAATTTTTCAAAACCTAGTTCTTTAACAACTGGCTGGTTTTGGTTTAAAGCGATCACAAACTTTAACCGATCTAAACGGTCAAAAAGAAGCCCTACCATGCAACCAATGGTCCTCAACTGTTGCTCCTTTAGTGAACTGTGAACACAACACATCAATCTTATTCCTTTTTGACCATTTCTACTTTGAACCACTAAAAACAAATCATATTTCCAAATATTTGTCTATGAACCAAAAACTATAGACCCATCGAGGCATTGAAGGTCCCTTTCCACTCGTGTCGTGTTGTCTTATACGCAGCCAAATAAATCAATCCTACGTTATCTACCTGACTTCAAAGTTCAAACCGAAACATACTAGTTTAATTTAAACCTATCAATATTAAGACCCTCACAAAATTCCAGTTGCATGCATAGATATTTATATCCCATAAAAGAAACATAATAGGTTTTTATAATCTCATCATATGGTGTTCAAATTCAAATCAAATAGCAGCTAGTGTTCCAGGAAGATCAGCTAACAGACTGCTGATGGTTGTCATACCCGTTTGATCCATACGCTGACGCATCTGCACCTCCATACATACCTCCATCCTGATTGTGTTGCCCACCACCGTATCCACCACCTCCATAGCCGCCGCCTCCATAACCACCACCTCCATAACCCTGCTTCACGTAGTAGTTTCCGGTCCCCCCATTCCTCTGTCATAAAAGATACACAAGCATATACAAATGAGCAGATGAAGTAGACGTAATTATCTTGATAAATCTTGCAAGTTAATCAGTAATATAGGCATGTGAAATTCTAAGTTCTAACACGACACAAATCTAACACGAAATTGTTGGTTTGGATCTTGTATAAGCGGGTTTGGGTCAGTTTGGGTTTGAGCCCGTGAGCCCTTCTAGCTAAACAGGTCATGTTTGTGTCAACCCAATGGGTTTGTGTGTAAGACCCGCTTAACCCATTTATTTTTTGTATTAGTTTTTTTGTGTTTCATGTTACTAATTAAATTGATTGGGTGTTTTATGTCAAAAGTTTAAACTTAAAAGGAATATGACATAAAATTTTATAATTGTTTCGTAATAATTTGTATTTTTTTACAATTCTAAATTTAAGTATTAATATGTGAAAATAATAAAAACTTTTGGTTAAACAAATTGTGTTTGTGTCAACCCGTGAATATTCGTGTTGTGTTCAGGTTCACATGCGTGACGATTTTGTGTTCAGATCGTCTTGGTGTAGAGTGGAAACTCAATTGAGGGAAAAAGAGGAAGAAATTACCTGTCTGTTAACAGGTGTTTTACCCCATGATATACGAACCGTCTGTTTTCCAATCACTGTGCCGTGCATGTTCTGAATTGCATCCTCGGCGCTGCTTCTATATTTATTAAAATTCAAACAAGAAATAAGCTCCTTAACAAAATCATCACTTGAAAAACTAATAACAACATCGATCATGTATACTTTGGGCCCCGCAAGGGCTAAAGAAAAAAAAAATACCTGCTTGAAAATTGTACAAAACCACAGCCTTTTCCTACAGGTATTTTAACAGACAAAATCTCGCCACACTGAGAAAAAGTTTGCCTCAAGTCATCATCAGTGACTTCAGAATCGAGTCCTCCCACAAAAATCTATGCAATGTTCAAATTCGTTAGCAGGGCTCTGTTAGTAGTTCTCGTGAATTAACAAACAATGTAACTTACTGTTGTGTTTGAGGAATCTCCGTCAGATTGAGGAGCAGCACCATATGGATCGTTTCCTCCAGTCAATAGAACAGCTGCAACATAGACGAAAACTATATTTATAAGTATATGGATGGTGTGTCCATCTTCAAAAAGGTATCGAAATTGATATGAGAAAAGGCACATGTGAAAGAATCTAAAAAAGAGAGACTGCAGAGGGAACTGCTAGTTCGGTCCCTTCCATTTAAAAAACAAAAAAGATGAGAAGGTATGCGTAAGAAACTCAAAACCGGAGGTGGCAAAATGAGTGAGTGAGTGAGTGGGTGGGTTGGCTTGGGTTACGGCAAATGTGTAATATTTAGAATGACTAAACTCGTGAAATCGGTTTGATCTATACCATCCATTTCTTATTGTCTATCTTCTTTGTTACTAATAAGTTATTTGATTACAAAAACTACAACATTGGCTAATTACAATGATAATAAATTCTTTGAGTAAAATGATTTGAGAGGTTGTAAAAAGTTAAATTCCCAAATACAATTTACAGCACAACTTTTAACAAATTTGATCCATTCCATATCTGGATTCTTGTGTTGATCTATCGTTAGAACATATATGCAATAAATCAGTACCAGATGGTACCTGATACTTATGAGAGTAATATTCATCACATGTAACAAAATTTTATCGTCTATATCAATAATATGGAAAGGAAAACCAAAAAAAATAGCATAAAGCAAAAAACAGGGATGAAGATTGGGTAAAATAAAATTTGAAGTTAATTGAACAACACTCATGGTAAAAGAACAGTTCTAGTGGTAAATTGGAACAAGTCCAATGTGTATTATATATAGAATCAAATCGTAGTAACTTTTTAAACCTTTAACATATTAATAGTCCATGTCTGCCGTTTGTTTTTTCTTTTGTAATAAAACAGAAGGGAAAATTTCTTGAGCCAACAAGTCAAACCAAAAACCAGTTTAGACCTGAACCCAACTTTGAGCTGAACAATTTGACTGTTACCCAGCCCACCCATTTGCGTCATTACTCATAAAGCACACAACCTTCCAGATAAATAATACACATTTGCGCATGTATAGCTCTAACAGGTCAAGAAAAGTATCAAAAAAGTAAATTTAAATGCAGATCAAAACATGTCAAGTTGAGTTGGTCTGAAACACTTTTTGTCTAAAAACTTAGAGCTTCTATGAATAGATAACCTGACTTATATGACTATAAAATTGCATTATTGCAATAACAATATAATGCTTTAAATAAATAGAGTCTTATGCATCCCTTTCACTTAGACACATAGGGTTACCCAAACCAACCATAGGGAAAACAAAAGAACCTAGACCAGAAATGCATACCTTGAGATGAATACTGTTGCTGACCATATTGTTGTTGAGTAGGTGGTTTTTTCGGGGTTGCAACACCAACACGCATGGGCCTGCTTGAACAAAATTGTCCATTCATTTCACTCATAGCCCGTGTTCTCTCATTCTCATCACCAAATCTAACAAAACCATAACCTTTTGAACACCCAGTATTTGTATCCACAACAACTTTTGCCCCCTTCACTGATGGATATCTGCCAGCAAATGTTTCATACAGCAATGCATCCGTTACATCTGGTGCCAAATCTCCTATAAATATAGATAAATCCGAACCAGTGTCTGCACGCTTTTCACCCGAACTAAAGCTTGCCCAGTTCAACCGGAAAGCTTGGTCTGTGTTTGGCATCATGGTCCCATTGTAGCTCTGAAGAACTTTCTCAGCAGCTTCATGAGAATTAAACTCAATGAAGCCATAACGCTCTGATTGACCCGTTTGCTTGTTGCGTATCAGCTTTATAGATGCTACCTGCTATTTTCATAATATCAAAAACAAATTTCAAAGAATTATGCTACGCCTCTATACTTCTACTCGTCACTGAACAAAACAACCCAAAAACAACTCTGAACTCGTCAACTGAACATTATAGACAATCTCATAACTTTATAATCCATTCAAAAATTATACAGTACCCATACAACACAAAAAAGACACTATCACACTAATAATACCCTTTTATGCAAATAACTCACAATATCCTCAAACATTTGAACAAAAGATTGAAGCAAATGATGCTTACATGTATTAAATATCAAACTATGTTCCATAATTATGACAAGAACAAGATCTAAGTGGGATAAATTAGAATAACATGATTCACATAAACAACTTAAATAATAATTTAATTGAGTTTACAATCAAAAGAAGATTTTCAAGTTCAAATCACAAATATATAAACAACTAAAATATCTTCTCCAATCAGAGGATATCAAAACAGCATTGAATGAAGTAGATTATTACATGAAATTAGATACAAAACCATTGCATTGAAAAAATACTAGTTTTGGCAAGGTGAAATAGCCCCTTAGCGCATAACAATTGTACTCTTGTTTCTCAATTACAACAAAAATAACATTCCAAATGATAACAAACGACAAAAGTACAAACTCACAGAATAAAAATCAACGTTACACAATAATAGAAAGAAAAAAATTATATCAAAAGTCAAAACCCTAACCTCGCCGGTTTGAGCAAAACACGACTGAAGATACGATTCATCCATCCAGTGTTGTAGATCACCGATCCAGATCGTCTTATTATCCTCACTCGTAGTTTGAATCTGATTTCCTTTCGCTAGTTGTTGCGATTGTTGTTGTTGATATTGTTGAGCTTGATAATAAGGCATGTAGTGTGGCGGTGGTGCTTGATACATCATCGCCGCCGCTGGATGATGCATCGCTGCTGCTGCTGCTGCCGGATACTGCTGCATCGCTAACCATTGTTGTTGTTGATACTGCTGCATCGCTAACCATTGCTGTTGTTGTTGTAACTGTTGTTGTGACAAATCATTGCCGTTGTTGCTATTGTTGCTACCGTTTGTTGGTTGCATCTTCAAATCGGTTCCGATAGTGATTCGTATTGATTCCTCCGTTGTCTTGTTCGTTCTGTTTTGAACGCCGGCGAGGTGCAGAGTGAACGACGACGGAGGAAGTGGCCGGAGATGTGTGTGAAGGCGAGGATAAAGATTGAAGGGAAAGAGAGATGAAAGACGGCTTACGAAGACTAAAATAACATGTGTAATTTACTCCATATACCTTTGTGTTTTCATAAGTTTTGATTTTCACCTCTTTTGGTTTTATAAAGTTCATTAACAACCCAAAAGTACGTTTAGTCTTCAGTCTTCAGGTCTAGTGACATGAGGTGATGACCGATGAAGGTAGCATTGTGGGTTCAATGGGTACAACACCGCCAACGTTGTGGGTTTGTAATGGTGAAGGTTGGAAGGGTTCGTGAACCTAAATGCTTATCTTCTTTTATGTACAAATTCTAAACTTTTTTTAGTGAACGTGTATTGAAGAGGGTTTAATGGATTCGAAATGGTAGTGTGCCTTGTAATTTTGTTCAAACTTGTCATATTTGATTGCAAGATGATAACTATTTATTGGCTGGTTGAGTGGGTTTAAGGAGCTCAAATAAAGCGTCTCGTCACTCTAATGAAATTTATGGTATCACCGTATCAGTTTCAAACTTCACTCAAATGGGTTTTCTCCTTGATAGGATTCATGTTTGAGTTATGTCTAAAACGTTAAAATAAATATGGATATTTAATATCATGTCTCAGGAAGACTCACTTGGGTATTAGAGGTTGTGTTAAACGCCGTTAAAACCCCCAAAAGTGTCATCTAGAGTGATCGTAAGAGTAGGTTTTAAAAAAAATCCAAAACTGAAAAACTCTGAAAGCCAAATCGTATTTGTAGCTGAAAAGTTGAACCAAATTGTGAAAAATGTTTTTGTGTGGATTCGATGTAATCATGTTAATTTTTTGTTTGCCATCCAAATTCAGCTCAATTTAATGTGTGGATTCGATTTAATCAGTTGTATTCGGTTCAATTAGACATATTTTTATTCCAGCTAATGGACAGGCCTATAAAATTCATAATCGAATAAATAAACCGAATAAATAAACCGAATAAATTCTTAGCCAGACCGTTTAACCATGAAGGAATGCATTAGGGTGGATGGGGCACCCATGGTTAAGGGGTGTGACTTTAAGGTAACCACGCGGCTACACCGCCCAAGCCTTCGAACTTCGACATTTAAAAGTCGTATATGGTGTCCTCATGGTGTTCTTCATTACATATTAAATACACATCTTTATTAAATAGTAGGGCGGTTTAAATCTCCCATTTCACCATTTAGGGTATGTATGGATAGTATGAGTGAACATGACACCTTCACCCCCCTTACCGGCTTACCCTATTATATTTTGAAACACTTTTGTTTGTTGTTATCTTATTTAAGAGTTAACTTGCATATGTGTGTTTTGTCAATTTTAGCAATTTGTATCTTTGCATCTGCAAAACCTTAATTCGCCACAAACATTTCAAATTTGGCTCCATTTGCACTCAAAACCCTAACTCTATTAATTTTTCCTGTTAATTTTTTCTTAAATTACTAAAATACTCATGTTAGTGCAGGGACGTAAGTTGCTAAAATTGACAAAACACCGAGATGGAAACAACAATCTACTCTGAATAAAAATCAAATTACTACCACCACATAACCATCATGTCTCCACAAGTCACCACAACATTTTCATATTAGCCACCAACACCTCTTCAGGGTCCACCGTCTTCAACACTATCACATGCCACCATAACACCATCATCACCATCACCTAACCTCCACATCATGGTTACCTACTACCAATATTTTTGTCAACTACCACCACCACCATGGTCTGCCTAAAACCAGTAATAAATCAAACACCACAACCACTACACCTAAATCAAACACTATATATAGTTGAGCACCTAACTACCCTCTCCAACCCACTACAAACGACTACCACCACTGGGCACTGGTTCCTTCGTATCCGCTTCCCTTCTTCGTCTTCTCTTCCATACCCGTTGAATTTGAAAATCGATACCTCAAATGGAATCTGAAAACTGAAACCTAAACACCACCAAATCCAAATTGAAGACCTGAACGAATAACCAAATCAAATCAATGATGGGGGATTGTAGTGAGATGGTGACAAAATCATTGATGTGGGTGGACACATGTGGTTTGGTCGTCGCTGCCAAGGAGTGACGTCGATCTGAATAGATGGTGGCGAAGATGCTCCTTAATGGTGACGTTGGTAGTAGGCAACAGTGATGTTGGTAGTAGGCGACAGTGATTCGATGGTTCGGCGATGGTGTTGATGGTGCTATGGTGGAATGGTGGCAGGTGATGGTGTTGAGGATGGTGAAATATGAAGAGGTGGTGGTGGTCAAACTAAAGAGGCAATGGTGTTAGATACATGATGGTTGTATGATGGCAGTAATTTGATTTTTATTTAGAGTAAATTGTCGTTTACATTACTATGTGTTGTCAGTTTTAGCGATTTGCATCCATGCATTAACATGAATATTTTAGTCATTTACAAAAAGTTAACGAAGTTAGGATTTTTTTTAATAAATAGAGCCAAAATTAAAGTGTTAGGCGACGAATTACTATGTAAACGCATATGCGCAACCATAAATATTTTCATCGAAGGAGCGGTAGAGCCATGAAGTTATGAGATTTTATCGTTTTTTATCTCCAATATAATATAGCAAAACGAAATTTGCTTATGTGGCATCCGTTGAGAGCAACTCTGCTTATGTGGTATCATTTGAGAGTTTTTCTCACAATAATAATTTTTTTTATTTAAAATATGTATATAAAATATATTATAATAACATTAATTGCATATTAGTCCTCTAATATTTAGAAAATTTTGAAAAATTTAATATTAGTTACATTTTAAACCCTCTACTATTAGGGTGTACGTGAGACGGTTTGTATTTGATAAGGTATAAAACTAAAACTTACGGATAAAGTGATAATAATATACAATTAAAGACTTCTGTATTTTTCAAGCATAAATAATTTTTTTATACGAAATTATTTTTTTTTAAACTATACCATAAAACGAGCATTTGATTATCTTTAATTTAAGTATAATATTGTTTTACTAAAAAAATATTTTTTTTAAATAATTATGTTCCAGTTTTACCATGATTTTCTCTCAAAACTAACTGGAACCGTTCTTGCCGCCCATGAATATCGTTAAAAGCACCATTTGAATATTGTGTTCTCGAGCGTAGCACGGACACTAAACTAGTATATTAATATAGCTTTATCATAATTGGATTAATCATCACATAATAACCAGGCATTTTTATAGATGTTTTGCTTATGTAACATGTTTTTTACTATTGTTATATAGTTGTGTTTATATTATAAATAATTATTGTTTATCTAATCTACTGACATTGTATATTTTAATAATCAATTCACGTGGTATCCTCATAAAACTTTCAAATAAGTAAATTCTATGTGGCAAACTCTCATATCTTCTCTCATTCACTACTCGAAGCATAGTCAGGTTATGTCATATACCAAATCTTTTATCCGGTTTGAAACAAACCATGTCTAAAAAAGTTAGGAAATTTAAGTTATCTAAATTGTATATAATTCTAAAACACAAGGTCGGTTAGACCTTGTGTTTAGACCTTCGATTTT
The DNA here is from genome assembly GCA_030867185.1 of Tagetes erecta. Lineage (NCBI taxonomy): Eukaryota > Viridiplantae > Streptophyta > Magnoliopsida > Asterales > Asteraceae > Tagetes > Tagetes erecta. The sequence goes on from CM061493.1 coordinate 8,594,330, forward strand.
GAGTTAATTATAATAATGCCACTCATTCTTATTTCTAAGTTATTTACAGTTTTGATCATTAACTTTAACATATTTACGACTTTAACCCCATGATTTTTCCCATTTATCAACTTTGACCAAATACTTATCTTTGATATATTTACGAGTTTCACTAAATTGCCATTTTACATGTTATGTCATAACCTCTTCTTTGACATATTTACATTTTTTACTCTAATTTTGGATATACAAACTTTCAACCTCTATCTCTCTCACCGTCAAAATGCGCAACACATGTTGAAGTCGAAAACGTATTTAATATGTGTTATGAAGTAAAAAAAGAATGTCGTTCCAACGCATGATTCATGTCAAGAAACTCTCATGTCGTAACGCTTGACAAATGTCAAAATCTTAATGTCACCACTGTAACGCGGGTGACGAAATCACGTGACTCGGCCGCCGGCACTATATCTAGTTTCATATTATTATGGAAGTTAGTACTACTTTTATATAAAACTAACTATATGATTTTCATAAATTTTGAGTACTTTGATTGTAGCTCAAGTTTAAAATTATTTTTTATAGGTACGGTAGATTATTTTCTCTTTGTTATTATTATCAAATTCTATATATAATTGCATAATTCTTAGTATATTATATTTTCTAGGGGCAATTTCATATATACCCCTACAAAGTTGCATAATATCATATATACCCTTTGCATGCTTAAAAAGTGTTGTACATTATGCATTAAAAACTTGTACTTTGGGTATATATGATATTATGCAACTTTGTAGGGCCGGGTATATATGAAATTAAACCTATTTTTTCTAAATCTCCATTGAAATTGTTTTACTATAAATAAAATCCATAGTTTTATATTTTATTTTACTTTCAAATTTTACCAATCAATCTGTATTTATTCCTTTATTTTAGCTTATTTTTTTCACAACACATTTATATATATATATATATATATCATACCAAAAGTTATTAAAAAAATTTACTTTCAAGTTTAAAAGAAAAAAAATTTCACTTGTTATTTGTTTTGCAATAACCACAAACAAGAGTTATTCAGTGACAATCACCATTTATTTATATGTTGCACTTTCAAAAGTTAAAAATATGAAAAGTTTGAAATGCTAATTGTCAACAAGATGGTAATCTAGCTATTCAAATGTAAGTATACAAAAATATATTTTTAGAAATTTGTAATCTTTGGTCACTTATTTGCTTTTTATTCATTACATTTAATAATAGGGTTATGTTATTATTTTATAGTTAGATACTTAAACGTTAGTTAGATTGCTATTTCATTTATTTCACCTTAGTATTATATTGATTTTATTGTTTTTATATTTCACTTCATGAAAAGTTTTTATATTTTTAACCGTTGACACTCAGGTTTTACATAGTTTTTTTACTTATGAGACGTTTCTAATTAACATATTTTATGAGGTGTCACATATGTAGTTTAATATTGCACTTGTGTTTATGGTTAAAAGTTATAGCTTAAAAATTTCACCTTCGCCTTTCGTATTTTTATATAAAATTTTCCCCTTTATGAAATATACACTTAATTAAATAAAACCACAAATAAATGGTCATGATTATTAGAAAGTAGACGATCTACGACTAAAAACTATCAAATACTAATCCGTATCTATTTAAATTAAAAAAATAGTTAAACTTTAATTAAAAAGAGAAATTGGCAAAATAATGCCTACTACGACCTATTTGGCGAAATTAATTTTAAATGCGTTTTTCCGTGCATTTGTCTAAACTTTTCACGATTTTGCCTAATATAGTCTCACATCAAAATCATTTAACGATGTTAACTTTTTCGAATTTTAAATTGATATTTTTGAGAGCTTTGGTCAGGATGAGGATTCAAGGCAATTAATATGAAAGTTGTCTCAAACACGTGCTCCAAATGGCGAAACGGCGCTTCGAAAAGCCCTAAATTGATAACTAACTACAACGATTGAAGATAGTTTCGTCGTTTGAAGCACTGTTTTGATGTAAATTTTACATAAGTTGAATTGTATCATCCTACTGATCATAAGCTCTGAAACATCAATTTAAAATTCGAAGAAAGTTAACGACGTTAAATATTTTTTTGATGTAAAACCATTCTAGGCAGAACAGTAAAAAGTTTGGATCACTATAGAGAAAAACTTTGTCGCTAAGTTTGTAGCTCATCGGATATCACCATAGAGAGTTGTTATGCTTGGAATATTCCCTGGAAGAGAAACCTACAATTTGAAGATGAGCTGAATCAATGGAACACTTGTAAAATGTTGTTGGAGACCATGGCATTATCAAACGCCACGGATTACTGGAAATGGGAGCATAGCAGCGATTACTCATTCACCTCGGGTTCATTTAGAAGACAAATTGAACAGAAAAAGGTTTACTCTCTATGATGGAGATTTGAAGATAGCAAGTGGCTTCCCATCAAAGTTAACTTTCTTTACTAGAGAGTAATCCTAAACCGTCTTCTTACGCGTCAATTGCTTGCTTTTAAAGGGCTGCAAACATTAATCTGTGTTGCCCAATGTGTAACGGTTATATGGAAGGCATCGAGCACCTGTTTGTGTACAGTCACGTGGCCCGTCAACTTTGAACCCAAGTGGGCCGATGGACAAGACTTCCCATTGCTACATCACAACTCCTTGATAACATCATGGATATAAAGACGTATGGAAAATAATGAAAGACATAAAGATTCTTAGCTTTTAATGGTGAAAAACCATACCAAGTTTGTTTGGTTAAGCCTCTTAATATGGTTTTTCACCCATTAAAAGTGGTCTTCATTTAGTATTGTTAATGACATGTAATCTTCGCATTTGTTAAAACAACTAGCTTCGTATGAGTTGGTCCCTATCCATTTTAAAATAAAAGTTATTTACAAGTAGCTCAATTCCTCAGTGGTCTTCATTTAGTATTGTTAATGACATGTAATCTTCTCATTTGCAAATCCTCAGTTATTTACAAGTGGTCTTCATTTAGAGAGGAGGGAGTGGTCCTCCCAAGGTTCCTCAAGGAATTATTTTCACCAATCAGAATATGTCACAAAACTTTCAATAATGCACCTCTTTGAACCTTTTTGAAGTGGGAGTGGTTCTCCTAAGATTTTAGACAAGGAACAAAAACTTTCAATATCATACAACGGTAACTTGATCTCGTCCACGAGCTTTGCTCCTCGTCTATTACCTCGTTCATGGATCTCGTTTTGCAAGGTGTAGTTACCTCGCGAGCTCGTGGAGCTTGTTGCTCTCCTCGCCATCCACTCCGTCCCCCCTTAGTATTGTTAATGACATGTAATCTTCTCATTTGCCAAAATATATCATAATAAAGATTATTTTAGGGCAGTTTAGCTATTGAAAAACACACTTTCTTATATACATATTTTTGTGAATGTGGAACTTTAACTATAAGCCATCTTATCCGTTATTTAAAACAAGAAGGGCCATAACAATCAAAATAAGATAACAAAAAGGGGTGCATGTGTAAATATGATATTCAGAAAAGGGGTTGTTGGATCTAGGAAATTGCCCTAGTGAATTCTTGGTGCATTGTTTTTCACGAGGATTAATTACAGCCGTTGGATCATACGATCGGTGATTTCTGGCAATCAACCGTACCTATTGAAGGACTTATGTCTGATTAGCCGACAGATGCTTGTTATGGGACCCACTATCATAGATCTTGATCTAAACATAATTAATCTTTTAATAGCTTTGACTCAACCAATCGTGGTCGTTGATTGGTAAATCGACGGCTCGGAGACAGATCAAGTGGAAAGACGGAGTATAATAAATGGAGTCAAATTTAGGGTTGTACAGCACCGCGTCGCATGTGATACAGGTTACTCGTTTTGAAAATAACTTTTAGGCTTTTAGCTTTTAAATTTGTAAATTTACTAACATCATTTATAGTGGTAAGGGTTAACCAGCCCAAAAAAAACTCTATTATTCCATTCACATCAGATTTTTACCATAATCAAAATATTTAGGCATTTTGTACAAAGCTCAAAGACAAATTTTGCATCCAAAGCGCCATTATGTAATGGTTGGGGACGCTTTAGGGGCGTTTTGGGTTAGGTAAAACGCTCCATTACACATGGTCTAAGGAATTAAGCTACTTGTAAATCCTTATATAATATAGCAAAACGAAAAAAACTTATGTGACACCTTTTTGCTTCTGGTTTATGTGGCATTATTTGAATGTTTATCTCACAATAATGATTTTTTTAATTTAAAGTATGTATATAAAATATATTATAATTAAACTAATTATATTTTTGGTCTCATAATATTTTGGAGAATTCTGAAAAATTTAAGAGTATTTATATTTTTAACCTTTTACTACAAGGGGTGTACATGAGTCTGTTTATATTTGATAGGATTTAAAAATGAAACTTATGGATAAAGTTAATAATAATATACAATTAAAGACCTTATTGTTTTATAAATATACATAACATTTTTATACGATTTGTTTAAAAAAAATAAACTACACCATAAAACTGAGCACTTTATAGTGTAGTAAATTTAAGTATAATATTGTTAACTAAAAGTCTAATTTTTAAAAGTATATCCTGTGTTTCAGTTTTCTACGTTTTTATCTCAAAACTGAATGGAACATTCATGAATATCCTTAAAAGAATCAATTGAATGTTGTGTTTCCGAGCGTAGCGCAGACACTAAAGTAGTAACTTTTATTTTAAAACGGATTGGGACCGACTCATACAATGCTAGTCGTTTTAACTATTAAATTAGATAAAACGAACAAAGGTAGTAGAAAAACCTATTTGGATAATTCTGGTAGCTATAAAGCTACATGCAGCGTGCGTGAAATTCTTAGTATGATGTCCGTTAACGTCTGATAACATCATCTACACCACTACGTGACCTTTTTATCTAATCAGGTTAATCTTTTATTTAGTTTGTAATAGTTAAATAATGATAATGAGACATTATAAAAACATTAACAATTATATCATTTTTTTTATATATAATACCCCTTCTCTGGTTGATGTTCAAATGACAAATAATGTCTTTTGTAGACATCAAGTACTACACATATTTTAAGGGTTCAAGATTTATCATTTGTATTCATGTCATTGAGCTAGAAAGATAATTGCAATAACTTGCTTTCGGTGTTTGTGTCTTGAGTTTTATTTTTTTTTACTTGACTTGAAATGGTTGATTTGGAATTTATTTTAAGGAATTGGAATGAAAAAATGTAGCTAAATGATTTAAACTTGTTAAACGTGTTGAAAGTCAAGCATATATTTTTTAGCTTTGATGTATAAAATGTGGTGTTAACCTACTATTCGGGTACCTACCAAGTTGACCTCCCATAGCCATACATATTTTCTTCATTTTTGTCCCTAACAAACAGTCAAACATTCTAGTCGTGACATTTAATTTTTTTATTTAAGATGTGAATAGTTCAAATCTAATTTTGACGTCTAGTTTTATTAAAACGTACTAGCAGAAACTAATGCAAAAGTATATAAGAACTTACATAAACACTAGCGGATTTTGCTTAGAATAAAAAAAGAAAAGAATATTCAATCTTCTTTTTCTAAAAGATACAAGACTAAGGTGCAGTTTATTTTTCAGAAAAGATCTGCATAGCCTTTTATGTCTGCGCCGTTCAGACATTGTCATCTGCAGACTGTTTGTTTTTTCGAAGACGTTTCATTAAAAGACGTATGCGCGACCTTTTCCTAGTGCAGACTTAGATCAACCACTTCTGAAATCTTGTAAGGTCCACAGAGGAAGGTCTGAAATTAATCTTCTGATATCACCTAGTACCATCTCCCATTGTCCACCACTGCTATCACCGTCTACCACACCACCACCACCGTCCACCACCACCACCCACCATTGTCTACCACCACCCACTGTCTTCCACCATCCCCCACCCACCACCATCCAGTACCACCATCGCCACCACCGTCCCCCCACCATCCAGTACCACCATACACCACCACCCACTGTCCACTACTACCACCACCGTCCCCCCACCATCCAGTACCCCCACACATCACCACTGTCTACCACCATCGCTATCCCCCACCACCAGCTTATTTCAACAGAGTGCAGAAGTTAAAAAACAAACAGTCTTCTTATTGCAGACTGTAAATGTTTAGTTCACCTCTTCTTTTGCAGATGTCTGCAGATGTGGTATGCTAACTGCAGTTTAAAAAACAAAAATGTCTGCAGTCAAAAATGACATTTTAAAAACAAAATGTCAATAGTTAGCGGACCACATCTACAGACATTTTCCTGCAGAAAAAACAAACAACACCTAAAACGGTCTGGGTCCCCATCATAAATTAATGTATTCTAATCCTTTAGGAAAAAGCATGTACCAAAGATAGCTTATTTATTGCAAATAGTGGATAGTGAGTTTTCACGCCATATGACTGTGATAGATCTTGCTTGTTGAACTTATAGCCGGTTGATGAAGTATTAGCCTTTGAGAGTGATCCAAATGTCTGTAATGAAAATGCAAGCTTTAATATGGTTGATTATGTTAAAAGAACATCTTTATAATATTTTGATTGTGTCATAACTTTATGATAAAAAAACATAGTCGATGCGTGAGCATTAAAGTCGAACCGCACTTGTGTCCGCACCTGTTAGAGACTCATTCAAACGAGTGGAAAGCTCACGTTTTTTTGGAAGATGATATCTTCTATTGATTATTAGAATTTTAAAATTCCTATTTTATCTTAATTGATCCTATTTTAACTTTTTTATTGTTGTTATAAATAGGGATATGAAGGTGAATAGAAATCAACTGATTATTTTGAATAAATATTTGTAAGCTTTAAGCTTGTTACCGAATTATTCTGTTTGAATCATTTGAATGAAACCTTATGTTTCTTGAGCCATTTGATTGCGCATTTAAAACTGTATCAGGTGGTATCCCAGCTTTAGTTTGTCAAATGGCTCTTCATGAAGACGAGTATTATCTTGTTCAAAGAGTCGCCGATTGTGACACCTGAGAATTTCGGATTAACTCTGTTAACTAAATCATGTTAATTCCATTAATGTAACTATACTCTACATTTAATTAGTTGAATTAAATGTGCTACTTGTTACGCAAACAGTTACAGGTAACGGTAATTTAGAGAATTACCAAATCACACGAGTTAACACCTGGACGTCGGTGAATTGATAAAATAATAATCCTAAACAACTAACTAAATATAAACTTAGTGAATTTATATGTTATAAGACTTACGTGTTTAATTTCGTAAACTAACGTGAAATCGTGTGTTTTATGTGTTTTAACATTTTAATCAAGATTGGTGAAATTTATAGGGGTAACTTTATAGAAGTATAACCAAGTTTAACAAGTGTTCCAATTAAATACCTTAAAGTTTGTTTGTCTCTATAAAGTACCTTAAGTTTGATTTAATGTTATAATACTATGTAATCATTAGGTTACCAAGTTATCATGATGTTGTGTCATGTTATAATTATATTAATTAACTATTGTATAATCAAAGCCATGAGATTATTAATGGAGCTTAATTAAAACATGGAATCCGGCTACTCGTTAACAAAACAAAAGCTATGAGAATAATGAATAATGTTAATTAATAAACTTGAAATCCACTTGAAAGGGGTATCATATTATCGAACTGTATAACTAAAACAAAATTCCATTTAGGTTTTAATTCACAAAAAATCACATACTAAAACTTGGAATATATATTCATTCGTCATATATCATCTTTAATCAAAACCATGAGAACGTTACGTTTTAATTAATTCCATGAGAATGGATGGTTTTTATTAACATAAAATCACATACCTATGAAGGATCGTTGCTAGAAACGATTAAGAAGGCGGCTAATTAAGAACGATGAAGAAGGTTGTGTTGAGAACGACACTTGGTTGCTATCATTGAAGGTTTCAATGAACGATAAAGAAGAAAGTCGTTTTATTTATTGATGTTTATAGTTTTAGGGTTTAATATATATTTTAATTATATTAAAAAAATAAGTTTACTTGGTTACCTGGTAATTACATAGTATTAGAACACCAAATCAAACTTAAGGTATTTTATAAAGACAAACAAAGTTGAAGGTATTTAATTGGAACACTTGTTAAACTTGATTACATTTGTGTGACATTTTCTCAAATTTATAAAATAAAGGTTGATAAAATAATTAGAGGAGGGATATTTCTTGTTATTTTGCAAACTCCAATTGAAAGGGGATCCATGGATCATCTAGGTGATCCATGGGTGATCCAAAACCCACTCTTTTACCCATGTCAATTTTATTAAAACCAAAATAAACTCCCTAAACCTAATTATCATTAAAAAAACGTTCTCACCTTCCTCCCAACCCTAAACATACGGCAATAGCATCACACACACACACACACACAATTGCTTGGATTCTTGGCTTGTTGATCAAATTGGTTGATGTTAAATCAATCCTTCATGTTGCGAAAATCACATAAATAAAAACCCCAGTTCATTCAAATTCTTTAACTGATGATTTTGTGTGAAATTGGATATTAGTTTTGGGTTTATTTGATGTTTTGGTGAATTGGTAATTAATAGAATTGACGCTTATGTTTTTGTGATACTAGGGTGATTATGAAGGTATTGGAACATGGAATTTTATGCATGATCATACTTGAATATAATTATATATGAACTTGTATGATGATTATAATAAAATTTGGATACTAATAGTATTGCTTTAATCATGTTTTTTTAACAAAACCAGTGATGATAGAGTTTAGATAGATTCGCAATCTGATTTTCCTTGGAATATAACTTGTTGAAAACTGAACCAAAGTGGTTCATTCTTGATCCTATATTGTAGTTTAAGGAGTCTAGTTTCTAAAAAACTAAACCAATGAATATTTAGAGAAGATTAAGTTAGACCTTTTGATTTTATAACGTTAAATATGAAAATCTAGACAGAAAATGAGTCATATTCAAAAGGTCATAACTTTAGCATTACAACATGTTTTTGGATGATTCTAACACCAAATTAAATCTTAAGGTCTTAGCTTTCTATATTGATAAGATTTGTATTTTTATTCCTCTGTATGGGCGTCCAACTTTTATAAAACTTTATAATGTGCAATCAGGTGTTTTTTTGACCTTTTTGTAAAGATGTATTTTTAAAAAAATATTTGATTTGGGTTTCAAGTAAAGTTTATCAAATAAGAAATGAACATAAGACAGTATTGCAACTGTAGTAGAAATTTGGGACTTGTACATATTAGTTTGAGTTGGTTTCGGTACAACATAAAAACGGTTAACAAAGCTAAAAACTTTGAAAAATGAACTTACAATGTGTTTCACCTATATCATGTATGCAACTTGTAAATTGGATATCATGATAAATTGAGAGTAACACTAACATGCTTGTCTATATGTATTGGGATGATTGTTGACTTGAATCATGATTATTGGACTCGGTTTGGTTAGTTACTATCAATACTAAATTTTGTACATGAGAAATTGCTAGACATATGTTTTAAACATGATCATGGTTACATGAGGTTGCAAGTATGTTTATAGATTTTCTATGATGACATATTGATGATTCAAAATTGAGATGTATGCTTGCCGTAGTGAGTTGATATTAATACTAATTTTAATTACAAAGATGTTAATATTTGACATGGGTCATGGTAGATGAGTTGTATGCATGCTAAAACTATTTGTTGAGTTATTTTATGTGGTTTACATGCATGGTTTGGTAGTATTCTATTTTAGCTATGCCGATTTCCATTAACGAGAACTTTATTGAAACTATTATTTGTGTTTTGAGTTTAGACATCTAGGATGCCTTGAGATTATGTTACTATGTTATTAAAGATGCAATAACATGTTAGGAACTATGCTTATTTTGAAAACGACCATGTATGATATGTATTCCTCAAAGTATAAAGCTTATGTGTAAGTATGTATACATGTTATGATTAAGATATGTAAGAAGTTATGTGTGGGAATGAAATGTGTGTAGTTAAGAACATACATCCATTAACGAGTTTGTGTAGTGAGAACATGTATTAGAACACATCTTTCCTATAAAGGAAACTTTAATAAAAATCAAATTTGGTTTCGTCGCATATGTGTCTTGTAATGTGATTTGTGAGCTTAAAGTGATCAATTGAACCTAACTGAACATAACTACACTTAATAAATCAGCAAGTGATGTCGGGTCAACTCGGGTAAAAAAAGTCAACTTTGGTCAAAGTTGGTCAAAAGCCAAACATTTCAAATCACAAGTAAACAATTGAATTGTTTGGATGCTTAGGGTTTTACATACCTGCACAAACACACACTTATAGACTTATCATGTAGTAGGAATGTTGTGTTTGCTTTTACCTTGCTGATGCTTGAAGCTGTGCACCCGAAGGTGAGTTCACTGAACCTTTTCTATTTCTTTTACCCTTTTTAGGAAAGAAACGTCTACAACTACTTTTTACGGATTTAAAAATATTGTATGTCACATGCCTAGTTAGAGTTGCTTTTCTTGTTCATGAAAGTCCTCATGGATACCTAGTTGACAATTAATATTTGGGGTAATAGCTGGGGAATTTTGAGTAGTAATACTGGGTTTGATAAACACCACCCGGGCTAGTCGCGCTAGCATGATAGATGAACTTGTCGAACGAGTGTTGAATTGGCCTAACAGACTTACATGTGTATCCTACTGGGATGTAGCGCATGCAAAATACACACGTAATGTGTACACACATCAGCTTCGGTCAGATACATTTGACTCTAAGGGTATGCATTGTAGACTAGCTACTTACATCGGCATACTTTATTGATATTTCTGTCTGAAAACATATTTGCTGGGTTTATATCTATTATGTGAACTCACCAACCGTCGTGTTGACACTTGTTCGTATATCTTTTTCTCAGGTTTTTGAGGTACACATCACGCTAGGGCATGGTATGGCATGGTTTCATGATTTTGATATCATTACATTTCATTCTTTTTAAAATATGTTATTAACGTTTGGGCGCGTGTTTGCGCATTTACTTTACATTTTACAGTTTTGACATTACATTTCATTTTCGCTTCCTCAAACTTTTAAACTTTAACTCTGTATTAAATTTTCTCATTTAATGAGAAATGTATATTTTAAATTCATATAGTGTCGTTTGGTGTAACTAAGGACTGAGATCCTGGTTTGTGACACACTTAACGGTAAAAATTCGTTAGTGGATTTGGAGGGTGCGACACCGACCAAGGCATCGTTAGGAACATTTGTGGTTCACGTGCTCGTGGAGATCGATTTAATTGTGATCGCAGATTCGTCAGACGAGGTAATGAGACCAGGAACCATGACACATAGGATTTTGAGATCAAACGACTCAAGCGACGAGTCTAAGATCTTGATTTGCAACAAGAGATTAAACAGCTCCGACAAAGGATCTAAAACTTCAAGTTGCAACAAGATAAGTGCCAGACTAAAACCGAGTCGAGCACCATCGTCGGGGACGAAGGTGGTGACAGAGAGCAGCAACCATTTAGCCATTATCCATAATGGTTCTTTGAACCAATCTATCCAGAGGGTGAGTCGCAAGATGAGCCCGTGTCTGATGAAGACTGGTGAATCATAACGAATTTGAATATTTATGGGTACAATAACCTCTTAATGGAGTTGTCATTCAAGAAGACGAGCCACTAAAAGAAATGAATAATGACAATCTCAAGTCCGTAATAGTTTCTCCATGAAAAAAAGATGCAATCGGTGACTGGCTATTCCACCGTTAATATCATTTGGATTCAGAAAGTCAAACGAGTAAACTGGTAATTAAGGGTGGCTTATATTTTCCATCAATATTTTCGAAGGACGATGATTCGGTTACTCCTAAGGGAGATGAAGATAAAATAAAGGCAAGTCAAATCGCAGGTGTGATTAATCTCCAATAACCACATATGCTTGGGAAAATATTAATTCATGAGGCTAAGATATATCCACAAGTAGGTTCTAACTTTGGTATTATCGGGTCATCTATATGTGGGCACTTTCACGTCCAAAACAATAAAAGTGAGGGGCTGTCAAGTGTTGAAACCAAGTTACCTAGAAGGCGAGTAAATTAAGATAAAGAAAAGGGTGTCGACATGAGTTATGTAAGTGCATTATTCTAATGGGTCTTGATTGCAACACATGAAGAAAGAGGTAGAGTCTTTCGTTTTGACCCTGGTGGTTCTTACGTGGTCTAGTCTTTTCAACAAGGGGAGTATGATGTAGAGGCATTAAAGTCGAATTGTACCTATGTCCGTACCTGCTGGAGACTCATTCAAATGAGTGGAAAGCCCACGTTTTATTTGGAGGATGATATCTTCTATTAGTTATTAGAATTTCAAATTCCTCTTTTATCTTAATTTTTTCCTAGTTTATCTTTTTTTATTTTTATTATAAATAGGGATATGAAGGTGAATAGAAATTAGTTGATTATTATAAATAAAGATTTGTAAGCTTTAAGTTAGTTACTGAATTATTCGGTTTGAATGAAACCTTATGTTTCTTGTGCCATTTGAGTGCGTATCTAAAACTATGACAACCCGCAAGGGGGTGGTAGGGGTAACCATGAATGTATATGTATTAGTAGGATGCGGTGTATGAGTACATGTAGCGGTGTATAGTGATTTATGTGTATAGAACATTTAGTGACGTGCTGTAATTATTCTAAGCCGAACCGAACACGCAAAACCCTAGCGGATCCTATATATACCTACATTATACAAGTTCGTAGTTAATAATTAGTAAATAATTATTAAAGCAGGTCGTAGAGCAATCTAGGCCTTTTGGTTTCATTGTGCTGTTTATTTGCTGTGCACTTCGAAGGTGAGTTTTTTTGCCCTTTTTAAACCCTTTTTGTGACATCTGCCCCAAACCCGAACCCGAACCAGAATGCCCGACTCGAACTTGAAGTTATCTATCTTTAATGTATTCATATTTATATCCCTTTAAATGTATCCCTATATATATATATATATATATATATATATATATATATATATATATATACGTCGAGCTTTACGTCATTGCTCGTCTTTCATATATAACGATCGAGTTATTATCCAACGTTTACTAAATTAATTACTAAATGGAATTATTAAATCTCCAAAGTATATCTATTTTATTTTATAAATGTGATTTTATAAAGATTATTAAAGACAAACACTATTAAAGTTTCAAAACAACCATTAACGTCAAGAATGAAATAAAAACATAAAAGCGTCACTTATATAATCGTTACATTTCAACTCGTTTAAGTTAGTTAGTTAATATAATTTATAAATTAACTTTTTTCCAAAACTGTCAAACTTCCAAACTTATAATAAAGTTTATACAATCTCATAAATATTAATCAAAAGTAGAAGGACCATTCCTGTAAATATGCCAACAAATTCCCCCACCCTCGGCTCACCCGCAATTCCGGCGTAATACAAATTCCGGCGTTATTCCATTTTTAGCCATTTTAAACACAATCCAACATATATAAAACCGTCCTAACATCATCCCAAGCACGTTTTGAACCTGTTGCTATCTGTTAAACATCAATTAGTCGCTTTAAATCTAGTTTCTTAAACCGAGCCTTAAACCCACATTATTCAATCGATCCAAAACGCCCAAATTCAATGAATTGAAGCATCCAAAACAATCATAAAACAATCATCTCGTCGATTAGAATCCGTTGGTAGCAATTAATTGGATTACAATCAACGAATTAAACACCAATTAATCTCATTTATCTCGTAATCAACTCGCGAGCCGTTCAACTGTTTTTACAAAACAATAATCCAATTTATTCGAATTTTTCAATCTCTTAACCTCCCTCTCACTCTCAGACATCTCTATTTCTCGCGACAAACTCCAGAAATCTGTAATATATTCTCGTTTTCATTGTTCTTGTTCATCTTCAATCGAGCACCTAAACATTTTTTTCATTTATACTTGATTTAGGGCTTTCATTTATGGCATTTTGAGCATGGTTTCTGCAAAAGGAATTGCATTTTAGTGATCTCCAAGTCCCTTGTTGAATTCAAACCCATCGTGTTTGTGTTCTTCATCTTCATCGATTCAATTCGTTACTAAACAAGTAAGTATTTTATGTTAAAATGATCCTTATCATGTTGAGATTCAAAGACCTCTATCAATTTCTAGTTTCATTTATCCAATCCGAAGTAATTCATGATTTATATTTCTAGGGTTTATATGAGTTGGGGACTTTGTGTTAAAACATGATAAAACTATTTCTATTCTAATTTATAACAAAAACTCATCATAGGTTGTCTGTTGGTGCTTTGTAATTATTCTAAACCGAACCAAACACGCGAAACCCTAGCGGATCCTATATATACCTACATTATACAAGTTCCTAGTTAATAATTAGTAAATAATTATTAAAACAGGTTGTAGGGCAATCTAGGCCTTTTGGTTGTATTGTGCTGTTTATTTGCTATGCACTTCGAAGGTGAGTTATTTGCCCTTTTTAAACCCTTTTTAGGGAGGAAACATACAAGGTATTTTACAATAGCCTGCGGGCAAGTTTTTTGGTAAAAGTATAATTGCCTACGAGCAAGATTTTATAATGGTAATTTTATTAGGGTTATAATGCTTTACAGGAATTGGAACCTCATTCAAGTCCTTATATATATATTCGAGGTTGATTAATATATGATAGCGTGGAAATTTGAATACTACTACTGGGTTACGATGACACCCCACCCTTGATTGGGCGTCATGTGGTGCATAATGTCCTTAAAGGTTATGGGTCATCTTGGTTAGATGGCGACAAGGCAAAGTAACGTTCAGCTTTCATCTCGACGTGTTGGCAAGCAATAAGCATTCGGTCTTGCAAACCGCCTAATAAAATAGATTTTTGTTTATGTGTGTTATAAATGATATCTTTTGTTTATATACAAAGCTCATTGAACTCACCAACCATGTGTTGACCGTTTTAGTATGTTTTTTCAGGTAACTAAGGAGCTGAGCACGTAGGACATGCATGCATTGGCTAGTCCTTTGGACTGTTTAAAAAACTAGATTTAATACTCACTTTATTTTATTAGGTTGGTTTATTATTTTGTGCGCGGGATTTTGCGTACCGGATTTATTTATGCTTTCGCTAAACGTTGTTTTTAAAATTTAAACTCATTAATTTGGTTTATTTGATTAATTAAACATTTCATTAAACGTTGAGTCCGTGTTAACTGTAACTAATGGCTTGAGATTATGGTATGCCACACGCCTAACGGATATCCCGTTTGTGGAAATTTGAGGGTGTGACAAAAACTACATCAATGATGATCTTTTTACTAAACATGAATATATTGTCCTAAAACTTGATTTTGTTATTCCAAATCACATGATTTTGTTTAGAGCACCCAAGAGGGACAATATGTGCATGGTGAATTTGAAAAATGCATCTCATCAAGGAATGTTTTATCTCAAAAGCTTATGTTGATGAGTCATCTATTTGGCTTAAAAGATTAGCACACGTGAATTTCAAATATTGAACATGCTTGTTAAGAATTCTATGGTTAAATGTTTACCAAACAAAGAGTTAATATATGCTGATAATTGTGTTGTTTGTCTTAAAGGAAAGTAACATAGGTCTTCACATAAGTCCAAAGAGAAAATTTTTATCATTGCTCATCTACACTTGCTACACATGGATTTTTTTTGATCCAACAGGTGTGAAAAGCATGACAAAAAAAGTCTTATAACTTGGTAGTAGTTAAAAACTTTACAAGATGTACCCGAGTTTTTTTTTAAACGAAAGATGAAACTGCTGAAACTGTTAAATCTTTCATTGTAAGAGTTGAGAATCAAATTGAGAGGAAGGTTAAAATCATAATATTTGTCTACTTTGACTAAGGGACCAAATTTAAGAATTTTAATCTTGATGATATTTGTGAAACCAAATGTATTTCTAGACAATACAGTGCTCTTAGAATGACACAACAAAATGGTGTAACTGAGAGAAGGATAGGACATTGTTATAGGCTCTAAGGACCATGTTTCCTTACTTCAAATTACATTTAACATTCTGGTCTAAAGCAATTAGCACCGCATGCTATGTTTACAACATAGTGTTGGTAGTAAAGACATATGGTAAAATGCCTTATGAGCTGTGGTGCGAAAGAAGACCACTCATAGGGTTCCTCAATCTTTTTGGGTGTCATTGTACTCTCCTCAATACCAATAATCATTTGTCTAAGTTTGCTGAAAATCCCATTATTAGATACTTTGTTAGAAACTCTTCTTAAGCCAAAGATTATAGAGTTATACAACGTTGGTGACAATGCTATTGGGGAATATGATAATGCCAAATTTAATGAAAATTTTCCAAATATGATAACCCCAACTTGGATGTATGATCTTTTTGGTTTCATAAATACTATTCACCATATGCTTGAAAGTGTTTCAGAAGATTCAACAGGTATATCAACATAAATTCAACATATCAACAAACAACAGATAACTGAGGAATCAAGATGGATACAGTCCAAAACATCACAAATGATGCACCTGATCAGTCTGAAGACAAAAACAATGGACTATTGTTTGATGAAGACTCAACTGTTAAATAAGTTGAGAATGATGTTCAAGACAATCATAACATTTTATCTACAAAATAACCCGATTGATGCCAACTTCTCCAATCTTGATCTAAGTCAATAACTACAAGTAATTCCAAGACTTAGAATCCACTAGACTCATCTAACAGAGAACATCATTGGTGATGTGGAGGAGATGTTAAGACTAGAATCAAGGCAAACTTTTTGTCTCAAATGGAGCCAAGAAAAGTATATGAAGGTTCGAGAGAGAATAGTTGGGTGGAAGCTATGCAAGAAGAGCTTCTTAAGTTCCAAACGCATAAGGTTTAGAAGTTGTGTCCACTTCTAGGGGGAAGAATGCCAAGTATTAGAAATAAGAAAGACGACAAGGGATTAGAGTCGCTATGGGAGATTTTGGGCGACTAGGGTTTCAAGGATCATGATTCTTGAGTTCTTGAATCTTGATTCTTGATTCTTGTTCTTGATCTTGATTCGGTTACAATCATTGCTGATTCTTGGGTTGTTTGTTATCTATTTTCGTTTTTATCTAGGGTTTCACCTTTGAAACTTTGGATCCGATCAGTTTTTGGATTGATAGTTCGTTTTTGTGCCTAATCTGAATTCTATTTGCTTATTCCTAATCGGATTCTTATTATTTGATCAGTTATTTGCGTCTTTATTCAGATTAGGGTTTGGTTGATTGTCGATCATAATCAGATTAGGGTTTCATCATCATCACTCGTGCGTCATAATAACTGAAGCCTTGATTGATCTGATTCTGGGTCGTGGTTGTTTATTACTTTGTTTTGATACTTTGCAACACTTGTTGAGGGTTTCTTGATTCATCTTAAACGGATGATTTGATTAAACCCTTGCTTTGGTTCGCAACCCTAATTAGCCCTATTGGGAAAAACGGAATTAGGGTGTTGTGGGGTTGCAAATTAGGGTTTATGGAGGCTGTAATTGTTTGAAACCTGATTCATTGCGAATTAGGGTTTTCACTCAAATTACAAAAACGCTAACCCTAGATAATCAGCCATATGGAGACGGAAATTAGTCCAAAACCTATCAGTGCTCGAAAGGTAAGATTTGTAGAGAATATAGAGCCAAAAATTGAGGGTATTGCTCGGAAGGTGGTGAATATTGATGGTGTTCGTCTTCCTCGTCGTGGTAAGATGATAAATCAAGCGGATGTTCAAATTGAAAAACAAGCTGTGATTTTACCTGACAAAGATAATGAGGCTGCCACTAGTGACCAGATTATTGAGCCTAATGTGAATTCTTATGCTGCTACTCTACAATCCGGTACGTCCAAAAGTAGCATTAATTTTCGTTTTTTTGGAGTCTTTGGATACACAACAAGGTGTTGATGTGGTTCTCCCTAGGGAATCGGTTAAAATTGTCCAAGATAAATTTGCTTTCACTCTATATGGGTATTTTCTAGGGGATAGAGTTGCATATCCGGTTGTTGAGCATTTTGTGAAAACAAATTGGAAGAAGTATGGTCTTCAAAAATGTTTGATGAATGCTAATGGCTTCTTTTTCTTCAAATTTGTTGATAACAAGAGTATGCTTGATGTGCTTGAAGGGGGACCTTGGCTAATCCGCAATAAACCGATCGTTCTAAATACATGGTCTCCTACGACTGTCCTTAAAAAAGAAGACATTAGGAAAGTGGCGGTTTGGGTTAAATTGCATGATGTGCCTATTGCAGCTTATACGGATGATGGGTTAAGCATGCTTGCTTCAAAGATTGGTTCTCCAAGGTTACTAGATTCCTACACTGCTTCTATGTGTTCTGAAAGTTGGAGTAGAAGTAGTTATGCAAGGGCTCTTATTGAAATTTCAGCAGAGCACGAGTTTAAGGATGTGCTAACTATGGCTATTCCCGATGTGGATGTAGATAAATACACTACTGAGAGTGTTGGTGTGGAGTATGAATGGACGCCCCCGAGGTGTACGCAGTGTTGTGTGTTTGGACATCTAAATGATGAATGTCCTAAACAGGTTCGTCCTACCTCTAACCTAGAACAAGTTGGTGCTAAACCTAATACTGCCCCTAAACCAAAGGTTAATAGGGATGGGTTTACTGAAGTAAAGGGGAGGAAAAAGGATAACAAAAGTGGGTTTCACGTTACCAACCAGAAACCAAAATTTGAATATCGAGCGTTCGACTACAAGAAAATGATGGGATCAAGACCAACTACTTCGGCTGGTAAAGGTAGAGATCCCCTGAAGATTCAAGTACAAAACTCCTTTAGTGCTCTAGATTCGGAGCATGTGAAGGATGGGGGGGGGTGTTGGAATCTATCAAAGCGAAGGATAAATTGGAGAGAGAGGTGCTTGAAGTCTTGGATGAGGAAGAGGTTGAAGATATCTTTGATGAAATAAGAGATATATATAGAGATAAATCAGTGGAAAGCTCCTCTTCTCATGTGGTTTCCAATGGATAATAGTTTGCTCGGGTTTTGGAGGTGGATTTCCAAGGGTGGAGAGTTCATATTTGATGATGGCGGATGATGGTTTGTTTTTTGTTAGTTTCTTTCTATTAGGTCGTTTATCTGTGGTAGACTAGTTTGTTTGGATTGTTTTGGTTAGTTATCTATTTTGTTCACATATGTGGGGGTTTGTCCCACATATGAGCTAGTGTGGAACACATCCTCACTACTTGTTCTTCATTGACGGTTGTCTTTATAATAGAATCACCGGGGTAACCCTTTACCCAAAAAAAAGAAAGACGACAAGGGGATTATGATAAGAAACAAGGTAAGACTTATGGTGGGTACATATAAGATAAAGGAATTGATTTTAATGAGATCTTCCCATGTTTCCAGATTTGAAGCAATAAGAATTTTCCTTTCATTTGCATCATCTAGAAAGTTCAATATGTTTCATATATATGTAATGAATGGAATGGGGATTGACGAAGAGGTCTGCAAGTGCCAACCTCTTGGGTTTGGAGATCTAAAGGTTTCAAAAACTATATTTACAAGCTTGTAAAATCCTCTATGGCTTACATCAAGCACCTAGGAAGTGGTATGAAACATTGTCCAATTTCTTAACCACAAATGAGTACTCTAGAGGAAGAAGTGACAAGACTCTTTTCACCAAGAATGTGGGTAAAGACATCATGTTGGTACAAGTCTGTATTGTGACACCCCACCGGGTGGCGGAAACACCGGGTTGTCATAGAAATTAGATATCAATAGTAAACAAAGCACATGGTAATTATTTATTAAGTCTAATAATGATTTAATAAATTCGGAACATGAATCTTAAATAGAAACAACAAAATGTAATAAAACCAAAACGGTAAATGCAATTGTCTTATTTATTTTAACTAGGTCCAAAGCAATCCTAGGTCTTAGCAAAAGCAGCAAAACAATATTAAGCACCACCTGAAATATGTGAAAATAAAGTTAGTTAATGAAAGCTAGTGAGTAAACCACAAATTGATACATAAAAATATAGAAATCCGAGATCATCATAAATATGCTGTGCAAGCTTACATGTATAGCTATTTCATATCATTCTCAACCATGACCCTTGAACATACATTGAAACCATCATTGTAATATAACTTGTAGCCATTTATCATGAGGAACCAACTCAAGTTATTAATTAACGATAACTTTTCAAACAACCGTCGCCTAATCGTCTCGATATTTAAGTTATCATTATATATTTAGCAACTTAGGGACATGGCATAGCAACATAGTATAGCAACTTGTATCATTGTATAGCAGCGTGTAACATTGAATAGCAACTTGCAACATTGAAATTGAAATTGAATGGCCGGGTTTAAATCACCTAAAAGACATAACTCAAGGCTATTAAATCACCATCAAAGTTGAAACAGTTAGAAAACATTTGTTCTCGAGTGATGAAAATGCTCAAAGTCTATTATCCTACATTTTTTGATGTCTTCAACAATTTAAATTGATCTGAACATTAAGCCAACACTTATTTTTGGGTAACCTTCAAACCTTCCATTTCTCAACAAACCACCAAATCTAACAAAAGAAAATGAACCTTGCTCCTTCTATTGAGATAGAGCAGACTCTTTTATTCAAGATTTGTTTACTATTAATACATATATGTTTCTTAGGTCTCGGAGTTGATAAATGGTGAAAAAATCAAACACGAAGTTAAACGAGCCGAAAACGGGACTTGAAACGAACTGGACGTGAAACCGGATCCAAAGGCTGGCCATGCTACGCAACAAGACTAAGACCCCTAGTCGCACGACGTGGCGTGCAAAAGGGGCTGGGTTGGTTGTGTGGTGTGGAGCTACGCGACCATGAATCCAAACCTCGTCGTGCGACGCAACGAGGTAGTTTTGGCAAAAAGTTTTGAACGTTTTCAAGGGTTTTTGCTATTTAAACACTTTTAAACTAAAACCCTAGGGAGAGAGCCATTTTGGGAGATGAAAAATACCAAAAACGAAGTGTTTCAGAAACTAAAGTGGAGCTACGAAGGCAAGAGGAAAGCACGGGATTAAGGGTCGTTGATTTACGTCATCGGGTTCTTTAACTCCTTTGTTTTTTCTTGTTCTTCTCTATCATGTTTTGTAAATTGGATTATTTTTTCGTTTTCATTACTATGAACGTAGGCTAAGCTTTAATTACCGCCTAGGCTAAATGTTGAACTAATTGGTTGATGTTTGATGTTATATGGATTGCACGGTTGATTATGGTTTTATGATTACTGTAAACATAATTATGGTTGTTTGATGCAAACGTGTGTTGAAATTGGGATTGATAAATAGTATTATTTCATAGTTTCCTTGATGAACGTCTATCAAGTAATAAGACTGAATTAGGTCATTTACTTTTTGTTCTTGACTTTTATGGTTAATTTGCAATAACATCATAGGAACAATGTTATTAGTCAAACTAATGAAAATGTGCACCTAATCTAGATATTCGTGAGGTGATAGGTTAATTGATAAGTATTGGTTGTTTAAGTCACTAGATTTAAGTCTTTGTGAGGAGTCCGTCTAGATTTGAATTCTCAACTTTGTTTATCAAGTCAAATAAGCTAGTTAAATTACCTTTGTTGTCTGTGCTGTGAGGTAGGATTGCAATTAAAGGTACTTAATCATAATCTATTAGACAACTGTGAGGAAGTCTGATACTCAAAACTGGTGTTTGTAATAACTTATAGAAACCCGTATGTGACTTTCCGAAAAGGGTCAAGGGTCCTACATGTGGTTCTTTTAATTGACTATTTTAAGATTCCAATTCCATAGCAAAGCGGGTTTATTTAACTGATAACTGAAACATTAGAGATTCTAGCCTATGTGGTACTTTTCATCACTTGATCTCCTAAACCGTCTATTTCTTCTTTAAGTTTGTTTAATGTATTTGTTTAATTTAGTAGTTTTTAGCAAACCCCCCTTAACGCAATTTCCATTTAAATAGTCGTGACAGCAGTTTCAGTCTTTAAATTTGTTAGTTAACGTAGTATATAATGTTAGTGGGTTCAATACTCGGACATACTTTAGCTAGATTACATACAATCGATACACTGCTGGTTGTGTGTTTAGGATAGTTAATCGAGTCTAAGTTTATAAATCTAAAGCTTAGGTGTTATATATATATGTGACGCTTGCTAACTCTTTCTTGGTATTATATATATATATATATATATATATATATATATATATATATATATATATATATATATATATATATATATATATATATATATTAGCACACATCAAGTTTTTGGCGCCGTTGTCGGGAACCTTGGTAATCGCCTTAATTAATGTTTTGAGAACTTAATTGCTATACACGTTCTTTTTGTTACTTTATTGTGTTATAGGAATCTTAGGATTACTTTTTATTTTTCTCTATTTTTCACCACATAGAGTCTTTCTTGGTATTAAATATGTATAAAATTTGCGGAGGACCTCATTTTACTATTTTATCTCCACAATATTTGAGGTCCTCTGCACCACCTCGTTTTGCTAACTCTTTTGGGCATGCGCAGTCATATTCATACCACCTCGTTTTGCTAACTCTTTTGGGCATGCGCATTCATATTCGTCACATGTATATCCAATTGACTCATATTATTCACAGCCATATCCTTATGGTCAATTTTCTGATAGCAACTCTGCTAGGGGTAGTGATGGTGATTGGAGTAGGATAGAAGAGTTGTTGACTCAATTAGTTGCTAAGGATACTACCACTCAGAGGACGTTAGCAGATCATGAAATCCTTTTGCAAAGAAACCAGTTGATGCTCGATGATACTTGTAGAATAATAAGGGATATAAAAAGGAGGTTGAATGAAGAAGATGAGTTTTAGCATGAGCATCTGCATCATGAATCAGGTAATGATCCATACTTTCTTCCTAAATTTACTTATTCACATGACGATACGGAGGAGTAGGGGTGTCCAAAATACCCGAACCCGAATAACCCGACCCGACCCGAACCTGAATAAGCTAAATAGGGTCGGGTTTAATAGGGTCTAAAAGTCTTAATAGGGTTAATCGGGTTAACCCGATAAACCCGAATTAAAACTAGGGTCGGGTTTCGGGTTTGATTTTTCTAAAAATACGGGTTTCGGGTTAACCCGAATAACTTAACATCCCTACTAGTCATTAGTCAACCAAGCGAAATAGCAAAACAAGTAAACATCAACAAACCCATTCAAGAGCAAAATAAGAATACGTAAATTAACTACATACGTGAAAAACTGAAAACCCTACACACGCATTCTCCTACGGCAAACTGTGATGTCTCTTCACCTTTAATCATGTCTTCACAAGATCATTCACAAGATCAATCACAAGATCAGGTAATCATGTTTTTATAAAATTGTGTTGATAGATAATAGTGATGCAAGTATGCAAACAATACAATAAAGCATTGAGTGATCGACAATTGTTATGGCAAACTGTGACAACTTTTACGTGCAGTTTACCAACTTCACACCACATTATTCCATTAAATATCCAGTAACAATTAAAAAGTATGCATCATAAAAGTTTATGAAGTCACCACAATGATTGCTAAGTAACTTGAATACGGTTTAGTGGCATGCATGTGTTTTGTTTAGAAAATTATAATGTTACATGCAAATTAACTTAACTTGTATACATTAACTACGAAGTTGAGTACCTTTTAAGTTTCATGTATATGAGAAGTTGTTTTATTTTATGTTTATTAAGTTAATTTATGTTCACTCATACAACATCACTTATATGTTTTATAATTTATGTTCACTCATACAACATCACTTATATGTTTTATAGATGTCCGATTCAATGGAATATGATGAAACTATCATTATAGAAGATGATACAAACAACGATAACAAAGAAAGTCAATACTCTCAAGAGCATGTGAATCAACCAAGTAATTCAAAAAAATGATCAAAAGAAAGCCAATACTCTCAAGAGCGTGTGAAGCGGCCAAGGAATACAAAAAAACGGTCAAAAGAAAGCCAAGACTCTCAAGAGCGTGTGAAACAGCCAAGGAATAGAAAGAAACGGTCAAAAGTATGGATAGATTTTGTAGAGGAAAGGTTAGAAGAAGGGATGAAGAAAGAAGATCAAAAGGCTAGATGTCTACATTGCGGTTCACGATACTTATGTGAATCTAAAAGGTACGGTATTAATAATCTCAAAAATCATCTCCTTAAGTGTGAACCTTACTTGGCAAAATTATCCGATAGTCAAACAAAAATTACCTTTGAACATGGTGATACAACCAAAATGATGGCATGGAAGTTTGGCCAAAAGGAAGGTGTAAGAGCTTTAGCACACATGATTATAGTAGATGAACTTCCTTTTAGGTTTGTCTTGGGTGAAGGATTTAGACACTTTATTAGAATTACTCAACCGCTATTTCGTGTTCCAAGTCGTAGTACAATTACTCGAGAGTGTATGAAACTGTATTTAGAGGAGAAAAATAAAATTCGCGATTTACTTCGAAGAAACAATAGTAGGATTTGTGTTACTACTGATGCTTGGACATCCATAAAGAAAAAGAGTTATATGGCTCTTACCGTGCATTTTATAGACAATGACTGGAATTTGGTAAAAAAGGTGTTGAACTTTTGTCCACTTGATGGTCATCGGGGTGTGGACATAGGAAAAGGTGTAGAGTCTTGTTTGAATGAGTGGGGAATTAATAATGTGTTGACAATTTCGGTTGATAATGCGAGTGCAAATGATAATGCCATTGATTTTTTAAAAAAAGTTTATGCAAACAACCATAATTCTTTATTGCATGGGAAATGGATTCACGTACGTTGTGCGGCACATATTTTAAATCTAGTTGTACAAGATGGTATGAAAAAAGTTGATGAGTCGACTGAGAACATAAGATGTGTGGTTAAGTGGGTAAATAACTCGGGTCCTAGAATTGAGAAATTCCATAAATGTGCCGAAAGTGCTAGATGTGCAAGTACAAAAGAGTTGCTTCTTGATGTTCCAACTAGGTGGAACTCCACCTACAATATGTTAGAAGTAGCACAAGCCTATGAACATGCATTTGATAGGTATGATTTGGAGGATGTGACTTTTGGTAGTGATATTGAGAAGAAGAATCGTAAGGTTCCAACATCAGAAGATTGGAAGAAAGCAAGAAAGTTGTGTCTTTTTCTGAAAACATTTCATGAAGTTACGTTGAAAATTTCTAGGACAAAGTATGTGACATCACATACTCTTGTTGTTAAAATAGCAAAAGTTTGTGACATATTAAGGCAACAGGTTCGATGTGATATTATCAAAGAAGCACCAAAGGACCAACATCTTTATGATATTGCTAAGGTGATGAAACCAAAATTTGACAAATACTTTGGAGATATTGATAGTATGAATTTTATGTTATATTTTGCTTTCTTACTTGATCCGAGGAACAAGGAAGATTTTTTGGATATTGTAATGGAAGATCACTATGGAATGGAAGGAAAACCAATTGTTGAGTTAAAGAAATCGCACATAAAGAGTGGATTTCAAGAGTTATATGGAGATTATGTACGAATTCATACTCCGCCAATGGTACCATCTACTACATCTTTATCATCAACTAATCCTACATGTGCTGCAACAAGTCTTGATCATGGAGATAGGTTGAGAAATAAAATGAAAGCAAGTCAAACATCTAGTTCCTCAATTAGTGAATTGGATAAGTATTTGGGTGAAACCGTTGAAATTTTTGATATATTAACTTGGTGGAAAGTAAATAGCCCAAGATTTCCAATTTTATCTCTTATGGCTAAAGATCTGTTAGCTATTCCCATCTCAACGGTCGCATCAGAATCAGTGTTTAGCACAAGTGGAAGGGTGTTGGATCCATATAGGAGCTCCTTAGGTGACAAAACTATCGAATGCCTAATTTGCACACAAGATTGGCTTCGTATGGAAAGTAATTCGGAAAAAGAAGATGATCTTGAAACAACTCAGCTTGAAAAAGGTACATACTTTCTTAAATTTATATTTAAAATCTTTTTTATTTTAGTATTTGGGATGTTCATGAAGTTTATTTTTGTAGATTTGATGCAAGAAGATATTACAAGATTATAATTTGAAGACCGTATTGAATTTTGAATGTTTCACTTTGAATTATTATGAATCTAGAACTTGTTTTGGATTTTTTTGGTTATGAATATTAATGTTTCACTTTGAAGACTGTATTGAAGTTTTTTTTAAACCTTAGAATATTTGCTCATGAATGCTTGTTGATATGCCATAGTTCGAAATCTAATTATTTGATTATTGTTTGAATATTTGATTATGTCAATGAGATGATTTGAAATCAATATATATTAGTGATGTATATAACCCGACTAACCCGACCAACCTGACCCTATTAACACGAAACCCGATTAACCCGAACCCGACAAACCCGAACCTTAATAGGATCGGGTTGCGGGTTAGTTTTATTTTTTTTAAAACCCGACTAACCCGACCCGACTAACCCGAAACCCGATCGGGTTGACCCGATTAACACCCCTACAGAGGAGATCATACATGCTCAGCCCACTCCTTGGTTGCCAGGTAACGTTAATTTAATTTCTACTTTTTCTTCTGATTCTTCTATAAGCCACACAATATTGCACACTTGTCTTGTGAGATAATGTTTTGCAGGAATCACATGTAGAGCCAGATACTACAATGGACATCCTAGTCCCACCTCCGGTTCAGCATGAAGAACTAGTAGAAAGGAAGGGTTGTTCGGTTATTGACTATTCGTTAAGTAAGGAGGAAATAGATGCTCAACTGAAAGAGTATATTAGAGTTGAGTTAGAGGAGTACAACTTGATGATTCAGGTAGAGGATGACACTATTAGCCTAGAATTGGAGACGAAAATGGACGATGAAGTCCCACCTCCAGTTAACACGAACCACATCTATGATTTTGGGAGCGATTCTGATGACGAAATAGATGAGGAACAATGGGCTAGATATAAGGAATCCTTGGTTAAGGGAGTAGTGCATGAGGAAGAAGTAGAGTTAGTAGACTCCTTATGATGAATGTATGTGGTAGATGAGGAGTTAGACAATAGGTTGTCTGAGGAGGACGAGTTCTTAAGTTTACACTTAGAAAGTTCACCTGAAAGACGAACCAGTATAGATGATCACCACTATACCTATGGGTGTTCAAAGTTGGGTATCCGGATTCCCGAACTTTCGGATACCTGAAACTTTCGAATACCATTACAATCCGTATCCGAACTTTCGGATGCTCGAACTTCGGGTATCGGAAAGTTTGGATACGGATACGGATAGTATCCAAATATCCGAACAGATTTTAATAAAAGCATGTGGATTCAATATTAGTCTGCTGAACGGAAAAAAAACCCACAACGACATAGGTCAAAACTTTACTATTTTATTGATTTAGATTCAAATTGTTGTAGTAGAAAAACAACCAAAACAACTCAAAATCAGATCAAAACTATTTTGCTGAACTGAAGCATAAAATGATAGGTCTGCTGAATTGAAACAAAAAGCGACAACCAAAACGTTGAACTGTAAAAACGATATAGGTCGGAGCCTAGAGGTGCGTCGGAGACGATGTTTGGGGACAAAGGTTGGAGCCTAGAGGTGCGTCAGAGACGATGGTTGGAGACGAGGCTGGTGCGTCGGAGACAAGGCTGGACAAAGATGAAATTGTTTGTTTGTGTTCGTGGATCTAAAAAATGGAAATGGAGGATGTGAAAATATGGGTTCTCTAAAGTCCTAATACTATATATGTGTCATGTATATAATTATCATATTAAATAAATGATAAAAATGCATTGTTAAATTTCGGATAATCGGGTATACGAACATCCGAATTATTTCAATATCAGTATCCGGATTCGAATTTGCATGTATCCGAAGTTCTGGTATTCGAAACTTCGGATATTTTGGGTTTGGAATATCTTTTGGATCGGGTTTTCGAATGCGGATATTTTTGAACACCCCTAACTATACCTTATAAACACATTAAGTGTGGGGATCATCAAATAGGTGTGGTGGAAAAAAAGAAGAATACCACTGTTGGCCCATGATAAAATTAGAGGATGGATCCTTACCTAGTTCACAAAAGCACAAGAAAAGGCAAGAAAGGAAAACAAGAAAGATCGGGACTCAGAAAAGCAGAGAAATGCTTATAAACCTGAAGCTGCCTAAATCGGATCATGATCGGTCGTCAACTTACATGCCACACATCCGGTTCTTTCCAGGTAAGTATAAATATTAATGGTATGACGTGTTCCGAATTTTTAAATCAATTTTTGAATTTTTTTAATTTCACACCTATACTTTTTAGTGATTATGTCGACCGAGTGGAATTCAACGGGTTAGATAGGGTTCAAATCAAAGAGAAACCTCCTAATTAAGTCCAAGTGTGGGGAGGTTTCGGAATAATTTGTAGAATTTATATTAAGTCGCTAATCTTAGTTTTGTTTTTCTTTGTGTTGAGTCAGTTTTATGCTCGGGTATGTGTGTTTTTGTTTTTATAGGTTTTAATGATCATCACCCATACTCAATCTCCATACGGGTGAGTTCACTTTTGTGAAGATGAAGATGAAGCTCGAGAGTGGTGGTGTCGAGCTCGATCGCGACCGAAATGCTATAACGATCAGAGTTATGGATGGGCTAAAGGCTATTTGAGCTTACACATTCTATAAATTACCAGCCTTATCCTTTCCAGTTTTTGGCTTTTATTCTAGGTATTTTCAGTTTCTACATAGATGACAATGTAAAACTTAAGTGTGAGGATGAGAAATGAGCATTTGAGTCTTTTGTTTAGTTAGTTTTTTTTAATCCATATAGAGGTTTTTAAAAATCCAAAAAAATTGAAAAAGTTTTAGAAAATGTTTTTGTTCAAGTTGTGCAATTTAAATGGAAAATGATAGTAAATTGATTTTGGCTTTCAAGCAAAATAAAAAGTTGGTTTTTTAAACGAGAATGAGTCAAAATGGTAAACCTTTGGTAACCCAATTGGCTATGAAAGATTCCCTAAGTGCCAAATAACTGAACCTAATTGTCATGAATCTCGTGGGTCGTCATTTTAAGAGAAATATGAAGGCCTTAACTAAGATAACATTAGGCACCATTATAGACTATTGAACTTAAATTAGTTAAGGGTGAGTGCAATAATAGGAATTAATAGCACGCTTCTTTTGAGAGAAATAGCGATCAGAAAAAATGTCAACATGGTATATACTGAAAGGTGCTCAATGTAGCAACCTGAAAAAAAAAAAAAAGAAGAAAAGAGCTCAACAAAGCCACTTGAAAAATATGAGAAAATAGAACAAGTGCTTCAAGACCTCATGTGCCTACCTCTGGGATAGTGACTTGGAGCCGACACCCCTGGTTAGGTGATCTTGTTTTAGAAAAAAACAAAATAAAACAGTCTATACCCATAAGTATCATCCATCAAATTATCACCCTAATATGACACTATTTCTTCACTAAGTTAAGTTATTTAAGTTATATTGGTAGGACAATCTTTAAGGTTTAACATGTGCCTCGTTAAGAACAATTAATAGAGCTGACTTATGGCTTCATTGGTGTGGGACCCTGTAGATGATTGATTCCATTTAACTAAATCAAACACGAGGGTGACTTGATTGGCTAGTGTTAGGGTCTTTAATTAAACATACCTTTGGTTGCCTGATTCATTGCTTGTATGTGGTTTTGTATTTTAAATATTTATCTATGAAAATGATTGAAAACTTTAGTTGATTACGATTTCATGTGCATGCTTTTTCGGGGACGAAGAAGGATAAGTGTAGAGTTTGTTTACTTTTTTCATGTTTATATTATTTTTATTCAAGATTTGTTTACTATTAAAAAATATATGTTCCGTAGGTCTCGGAGTTAATAGATGGTGAAAAAATCAAAAACGAACTTAAATGAGCCGAAAATAGGACACGAAGCGAAATTGGACGTGAAACCGGAGCACGAACCAGGAGCCAAAGGCTGGCCATGCTACGCGGCCAGCTCAAAGCCCCTGGACGCGTGACGCAGCGTGCAAAAGGGTTGGGTTGGTTGTGCGGCGTGGTGCTACACGACCATGAAGCTAAACCTAGTCACGCGACGAGGTCCTTTTGGCAAAAAGTTTTGAGCATTTTCAAGGGTTTTGGCAGAAAGTTCTGTGCATTTTAAAGTGGAGCTACGAAGGCAAGAGGAAAACACGAGATCAAGGGTCGTTGATCTGCATCATCAGGTTCTTTAACTCCTATGTTTTCTCTTGTTCTTTTCTATCATGTTTTGTAAACTAGATTAGTAGCTGTGTACTACACCGGATTTTGATTATAATGGTTTTAAATAAATTTAAGTATCAAATTTATTTTTAACATATTTCCTATTAAATCGGTTTGGATATTTACAAATATTTTCCTAAAAAAATCATATGTTTAAATAAAGGAGATGATCTATAATAATTGGTGAATTTTTTATTTGAACATATCGGGTTAGAAGATAATTCGTGATAAATGATAAATTTTTAATTTGAACATATCGGGTTAGGAGATAGATCATGATAATTGGTAAATTTTTAATTTGAACATATCAAGTTAGGAGATAGATCATGATAATTGGTAAAATTTGTATTTGAACATTTCGGGTTAGGAGATAATTAATGAATTTTTTATTTGAACATATCGGGTTATTTCGAATATGGATCATACTACGACCCGCCTTGAAATCCTCCATCATATTAAATTAGAGCAAGACACCTAAGTAAAATCCTATGTGGATTAGTTAAAATGTTGACATGTGTATGTGTTACTCAATTATTAGAATAGATAGATTGGATTATGTTTACGTTTTCATTACTATGAACGTAGGTAAGCTTTAATTACCACATAGGCTAAATGTTGAACGAATGGTTGATGTTTGACGTTATTTGGATTGCACTTTTGATTATGGTTTTATGATTATTGTAAACATTTTAATTTGGTTGCTTGATGAATACGTGTGTTGAAATTAGGATTGATGAATAGTATTGTTTCATACTTTCCTTGATGAATGTCTTTCAAGTAATAAGATTCTATTAGGTCATTTATGTGATACCCCACCCGATGGTGGAAACACCGGGTTTTCATATAAATTGGATATCAATAGTAAACAAAGCATATGGTATTTATTTATTAAAGTCTAATAATGATATCATATGTTTTGAAACACGAGTCTTAAATAGAAACGGCAAAAGTAATAATCCAAATAGTAAATGGAATAGTCTTTATTATTTTAACTAGGTCCAAGACAATCCTATATCTTGGTAAAAATAGCAAAATAACTTCAAGCACCACCTGAAATATGTGAAAATAAAGTTAGCTAATGAAAGCTAGTGAGTAAACCACAATTGATAAATAATAGTATAGAAAAACCGAGATCATCATAAATATGCTACGCAATCTTACATGTATAGCTATTTCATATTATTCTCAACCATGACACCTTGAACACACATTGAAAACCATCATTGTAATATATCTTGTAGCCATTTATCATGAGGAACCAACTCATATTATTAATTAAAGATAACTTTTCAAGCAACCGTCGCCTAATCGTCTCGATATTTAAGTTATCAATAATTTTTTTTAACAACTTAGGAACATGGCATAGCAACATAGTATAGCAACTTGTAACATCGAATATCAACTTGTAACATTGAATAGTAACTTGTAACATTGAAATTGAAATTGAATGGCCAGGTTTAAATCACCTATCGGTGTTGTACATGCAGGTGGGTTTGTCAAACCATTAGCGCTAACATTGTATCGATGGGATTACAAAGTAATAATACTACTTTAAACTACCACATAAGACTGCATCATGATGCAGCAAGACTAACACATTTATATGATCTCTTTTGAAAATGAAAAAAGAAAATAGAAAATGTTGCATTGTAATAGAACACATATTTCGGCCCAAAAACGTAAAAGTAAAAATGTGAGTGAATTTACTCACCTCGAATTATGATCATATGGTAAAACAGAAATGTTCATCAAGATATAATCGAGGATTGTCCAAGTACTACAATCACCTACTAAATTTAAGCATACCTAATTTAAAAATAGAAGCATAAAGAATAATAATTAGAAATCAAAATCAAGAACCTAGGGTTTCGAATTTGAGATTTAAAGTTCCTGATTGGAATTTGGGGATTAGTGTTCCTAATAATTTAGGAGTTAGGTTTCAATTTGGGAATTTAGAATTATGTTTCAATTTGGGATTTGGTAATTTTTACCTTAGCGTGTTGGATTTTAATAATTAAATCCAATAATTGTATTTATGGTTTAACAAGGACGATTAGGTAAATAACGACTAGTTTGATATTAATATAATAGGTAAATATGTCCAAATGATTGCGTTTCGATTAACTATTTTGTCAAAAAATCAATTAGGAACTAGTTGATGAAACGACATTTTAAAATCTAGTATTTATAATTTGTTCTTGTAGAACCATCTTTACAGATTTAGTAGTAATAGTAATATATTTGTTTTATTAGATTATATTATTTGTAGAATTTAGAAACATGATTTAAATATGAGAAATACGGATAATATGATAAATATGAAAAATGTATAATATGAAAAAAAAGGGTGAATCGAACGCGTGACCTATTATGATCACATATTGATTTTTACCACTAAACCAACATGTATTTTTTTTAAGATTTTGTTTTCAAATGGTTTTATTAGTTAGTTTAATCGTGTGAAAGTTTTATTTGTTATTAAAGAATTAATTTAAGAAAAACCAAGAAAAAAAGAATAGTTGTGTGATTCGAACCAAGGGCCGATGCAGCCACCCAAATAATACATAACCGCTAGACCAATTGTTGATTTTATTATTAGAATTGGAAAGCAATTCATTTTATTCAGCTTCAATCAAGAACCCCAAATTCTATTATGAACCCTAGAAATCAAGATCATCAAATTAATCATATTGATGAAAGATACGATCAATTAACCATAGGGCTTAATTCCCCATAGGTCAACTAGTAGAATGACGTATTAAACTTACTTGATAACGTTGAACTGGTGATGAAACTATGAGTTGCAGGTTCAAGCAAATGGAGAATCAAACATCGAGTCCTAGTGATTTTTTTATTGAAATTGGAATAGCAAGGTGAGAAATCGAGACCGAATTAGTGTTTTACCACAATTGATTAGTTTAGTTTGATCTAGAAACGGACGAAATCGTTTGAGTTGATTTGATGGGTGATTAATTGGGTGATAATACTTCAATTAAATGGTATAGATAGATAGGGGTGTTTATTCGAATCGAATGCGAATTGGGCGAATTAGGCGAATCGAATTGGTTGAATTGGGACTTTTTGTAAAACCCTAAATCTAGAAGAAAGTATATGTCGATAATGGGCGGGTGTCATGTATATAGCACGTTGAAGTAAAAGTCCTAAGTTATAGTGATAAACCCTAGGGGAGTTAGAAGACTTAAAATGAAGAACGTGGGCGAAAACGGAACTCGAATCGGAGTTTTAACGAAGCGGCAAATGCGAAAACACCCGAGGAAAGCCCGAAAACTTCTTTCGAGCATATCTTGACTTAGCAGAAGAGTTACGGAGCCCATAATATATGAATTCCACGTGTTTCGACGAGAGGAATCTGAAAATGTAGGTTACGCGGTCCCCGCATCATGGGGTAGGCCCCTGCGCGTATCGCCTAGTGTCAGTCGGGTGGAAAACAACTGTCAGGCACTTGCCTGTTACGCGATACGCGCAGGAGGACCCATGGTCCTGCGCGTAGCGCCTAGAACAGCCCGACCAGCCTATTTAAAGGGGTGCAACCCCCCTTCACTCCTTTCTCATTTCCTCTTTCTCACTCTAGACTTTTAGAGATCAGAGAAAGTACTAGTTTTTGTTGCGGAATCGCGCCTCATGTGCGGTACCCTGCGTCGTGACGTTCCTTCGAGTCTCGGGCGCGTGTGGATCGCTTGGCGTGCGTCGAGGTTCTGCCCGAGTGAAGAACGGTGATCGTCAAGGTGTTGCGCGATTGAAGATCGGTGATCGACGAGGTAAATGGTCTTTCATTCTCGACTAGTTTAGGACGGGAATCGGGCTGGGAACCCGATGGGAATGCGGGGTGAAGATACCCGCATAGCACGAGGGACGTGCTAGGGGAAATGGTTGCGGGATTAAACACCCGCAACTAACGGGTAGATTACCCGGGGAGGGTGCGGGTTGAATATCCGTACCCTATGGGTATGATATCCGTTGAGTACGGGTAACATATCTCTGTAGGATTCATTTAGATTCCCGAGGTTTGGGATTTGGTAAGCGTAGGTGGCAACGACTCGTGTCTAGTCGTATGCTTCGCTAGTTATGCCCTAGGACTTACATAGTCTTAGGAATCGTTATTTATAACGTTGTGATATCGCGTTATAGGTGGA
Organism: Tagetes erecta; assembly: GCA_030867185.1. Taxonomy (NCBI): domain Eukaryota; kingdom Viridiplantae; phylum Streptophyta; class Magnoliopsida; order Asterales; family Asteraceae; genus Tagetes; species Tagetes erecta. Next base: position 8,628,772 of record CM061493.1, read on the forward strand.
TTATAGCTATTGAAGTTGATTGTCAGTATAGCTATTTGTGTTGATTGTGGAGATAGTCATTTGGATTGATTATCGGGATTAGATCAAGGAACGAAGCTAGTTGTGAGCTTGTTGTGATCTTGTTGAGGTGAGTTCATACACTTAAACTCTTTTGAAATGATTGTATGTTTTACAAAACTAGATGTATTGCTTAAACCTGTTTTGGTTGCAAATGATTGTGAGTTTTTGTATAAACTCTTTTGGAATGGTTGTGTTCTTAAACTGTTGTTTATGAACGGTTGGCTAGCATTCTACGGCCAATATCGGGCAATACCACTTCTGTTATTGGGTGACGGGCGGTAAACTCAGTGAAGGGTATATGCATATATTCTGCACCAGCGCAGACGTGCCTGACGGAGTTGTTGAGGGATTTATCGTATTGTCTGTGTATATTTATCTGATGATGCTAGTATGTTTATGAAATGCTTGTAAGTGATGGAGTTAGTGGTAACTCTTTGATCAATGGAGCTTGGCAACTCGTTGATCAAGGTTTTTACAAGTATTTGGTTGAATGTTTGAAATGTTTTGTAAAATGTTTTATTATGAACTCACCAGCGTAAGCTGACCCTTTCTTTTAAAACTTTTTGGCACACATCCTAGGTGCCGGGTGATGCAGGAAAGCACTGTTGAGGCTAGAGCAGGTAGAGGGCTTTCGGGCTTAGAAGATAGACGCTCTGGACCTAGAATAGTTGCTAGCTTTAGTTTGTTGATGTTATGTATTAAACAATCAATGGTCGTTTTGTAATCAAACTATTGTGTATTTGAAGTTTAATATATGAACAGCTTGAAGTGTTAAGCTGTGTGTGTATGTATGTTGTTGATTCCGCTGCGTTGCTCCTGATATCCATTCGTCACACGCGATAACCCCCGGGGCAACCATCTCCTGGGACCGCCTGCCGCGTTGGGGTTGTGACAGGCTTGGTATCAGAGCCGTAGTTTAAGCGAACTAGGTACAAGCTTAGTATTTAGACTTAAACTAAGATGAGATAAGATAGGATAAGTGCCCGCATAGGTGTATAGAAGTTGCCTTTTTAGAAAGGGAAATGGGTTTTGGTATGAACGTGGCGGAGAATGGCTAAGAACACGATCAGCGCGGTAAATAAATAATTGCAACTGGCCACTGTCATTATTTGTTTACAAGCACTATATTGTTCTTAATCATGGTCCATCATGTGAATACTGACTCCCTACTCTCTTTTGTAGGTAAAGTTATGGCTGGTAAAAGGAAAGGTAGTGGTAGACGTCCTCCTACAAGAAGAAGTACTAGGACGAATACGAATAAAGAAACAGTTAACACTGAGACTACCGAGAATCATGATAATGACGGAGAGAAAGTTATCATGACCGAAACCAAGTTTAATTCGGCGGTGGCTGATCAAGTCTCCAAGGTTCTTGAAGCCACGTTACCTAGGATCTTAGACTCTGCATTGCAGAGGAGATCAAATGAAGGGAACCGTGGAGGCGGTGGTGGTAGTGGTGGTACTGAAGGTGTCACACCCACAAAATCCACTAACAGAGTTTAACCGTTAAGTGTGTGACAAACCAGGATCTCAGTCATTAGTTACACCAAACGACACTATATGAATTTAAAACATACGTGTCTCATTAAATGAGAAATTTAATACAGAGTTGACGTTTGAAAGTTTGCGGAAGCGTAATCGAAATGTAATGTCAAAATATTTAATGGAAAACTAAATGCGCAAAACACGCGCCCAATAGTAGAAACACAGTTTAAATAGTTGTTAAACTCAAAATATGATGTTCAATGCAAGAAAACGTTTGAATGGAAAGCTGTGACTCCATGTCATGTCCTAAGTGCGTTGTATCAATGACCTGAAAAAGTGAAAGGCTAACAAGTGTCAACACGACGGTTGGTGAGTTCACATAGTAAGTACGAAATCAAGTATGTTCAGTTGCAAGCAGAAATATAAATTAAGTATGTCATTGTAGGTAGCTAATCTACAGCACATGTCCTTAGAGGCGTATGTATCTGACCGAAGCTGACGTATGTACACAATAAGTGCATTTTGCCTGTTCGTACATCCCAGCAGGATGCACTGTAAGTATGTTAGGTCATTCAACACCCGTTCGACAGGTCCTTCTGTCGTGCTAGCGCGACTAGCCCGGGTGGGGTTTGTCAAACCCAGTAGTACTACTCAAAATTTCCCCGCTATTTCACAAATACTAACGGTCAACTAGGTATCCATGGGGTCTTTCATGAACAAAATAAAAGTTGCTCTAATCCAGACATGCGACATACAGAATTTGTAAATCCGTAAAAGTATTCGTCCGAGTCCCAGCCCAAAAAGGGTAGAATAGTAAATAGTTTAGTTCAGTGAACTCACCTTTGAAGCACCCAGCAAATAAACGGCAAAGTTGCAACAAAAGACTCTAGACCGTCTTACGATCTGTTTTAAATAACCACTTACTAGTTATTAACTAAGAACATGTAATTATAATATAACATTCGCTAGGGTTTCGAGTGTTCGGTTCGGCTTCATATGATAATAATAATACACCACACAATATTTACATGTGCCACCCATAATAACTTTATACTTGTATTTGCAACACAATCCAAACATCATATCCTTAAATCAACCCGGCTCACATCATCATACGCATACCACATATATGTATTTCCTTGTTATTTCATCTTATCGTACCTCTCTATATATAAATCACCTCATCATACATTATATACGCCCAAATCCATTACTCCTACATACATACACGCAATACATACAATACAACACTTACTGATGTCTATGTTTTAATTATCTACTCATGCATGTTTTATGGTCATATATCTACACAACATCAACTTGATCAATACAATTCTTATGTATACATGTGGCCTTGTGATTTATACGTGTAACATAAAATACACACATACTCGTGCTCATACACACATACAATTCCTGCATAATGTTTCATGTATTCATACGTTTATACATATACCATATCAGATCACATGCAGTTGTACATTTAAACACCAGCATACATGACTACACCGACATTTTAAATACTGTCTCTAAACATACACACACAAGACAAATATATACATGTACACATGTTGTGCTGCTGTTTTGCTTCTTAATTTTTCTATCCACAAAGTGCACATGCTTGAATCGACATAAATAACATAGGCGATACGCATACATATATACCGCCACCCATCATTCGCATACATATATACACATGTTATCACCTATATATCTATGCTCATTTTGAGGTCACAATATTTTCATACATAAGCGACTAACACGAAACACAAGCTATACATGTTGCATATAACCACCTAACCACATGCATCAATCCTTTATACATTCTCAAAGTTTTATGTGTTTGCTGCTCCAAATTTAAAAGATACATACACACAATTCACGTATAGAAGACCTACTAATGTTTTCCTTTCTGATTGAACACTTATATATATACAGATCACACATGCACACAAACACATTTTATATATATGCGTACATCACTTACATACCTTACATATATACTAATATAAAATGATTCATATATACACATACATACTTGTTGTTACAAGGCTACAACCAGCATAACAGACTTGTCTAAAGATCACGCAACCATATACATACATACAAAGCTCATATACATTCACAAACACAGAACATAATTATACACGTAGCAAATACCATTGAACCGAACATAAGCCGTAACTCGTAACGAATCGAACCCCGGAACGAAAACGACACAATAACGAGTTGCGGGGCTGGTTATGCTTACCGGAACGATGAGAGCAAGAAGTGAACGTGGTCGGAGTTGCGGGTTTTCCGGTGGTGCGCGACAACGGTGCGGCTGTTGTGTTTCTGTTTCCCGGAACCGGCGACGATAACAGGTGGACGTCGTTGCGTTTCTGCTTCCCGACACCGGCGAAGACGGCGATGGTACACGGTGATGATCGATGCGGCTGATTAGGGTTTAGCGTGTGTGTATATGTGTGTCGATATGTAGAACACGAGAGACAGAGGGAGAGTCGACGGTTTGGGGTGGGGGGTTGGGTTATTAATTATGAATTTACACAATTGGTCCTTTATCATTTGTAACTAATTTAATTTGGTTTTAAAGTTTGTGAGGTAGTTTAATAAATTACAAAACAAACCCGAAACTTTATATAAATTATATTTCATGACACATTAGTTGCAGAAATTTAACGGAAATAAATGAAGATAGTTAAGAACGTTAACTTGAAATTACGGGTTGTCACAGAAGGCACCGGAGGCAGTGGTGGTACCGGAGGCAGTGGTGGCACAGGAAGTGGTGGCAATGCTAGAGGCGGTGATGATACTGGTGGAAACGATGGCGGGAGAATCCCCAAGCAAGGTTGCTTGTATGAAGGTTTTAAGGATTGTACTCCTAAACCCTTCAATGGAAAATGTGGTGCCATAGCGACGTACAATTGGATTTCTGCGATGGAAGCTGTGATCAACATCAGTGAGTGCCGAGAAGATCAAGCGGTCAAGTACGCTGCTCATTCGTTTGAAGAAGAAGCTATGCACTGGTGGAAGACGATAGTCCAAAGGAAAGGACAAGCCGCTATCGATAGCATGAGGTGGAATGACATGAAGGAGTTGGTGCTCCAACAATTCTGTCCGCAGAATGAGTTGGACAAGATGGAGATGGAGTTTCTTCGGCTAGAGGCTGGATCGATGACGCATCGTGAATACACCTCGAGATTCAATGAGATGGCTTTGTTGGTTCCCCACTTAGTCACTCATGAGTCCAGAAGGTTGAGATGTTATATCCAGGGGCTCCACCAAAGGTCCGAACGCATGTGAAGGCAAAAGGGCCAACGACCTTTGATGAAGCAGTAGGACTGAGCGCAATCATCTACGATGAGGTGCAAAGTCAAGAGGCACATGAACGAGAAAGGAAGAGGAAGTCGGAGGATAAAAAGAGTGGTTCCGGCAGTAGATTCAAGTTCAAAAGGGGAGAAGGCGGTGGCAAAGATAAGGGGAAGGCTGGAGAGGAATATCAAGAGAAGAGGTGTTACAGATGTCAGCAATCAGGACATCTGTCAAGGTCGTGTCCGACGATTAAGTGCTATAATTGTCAGGAAACAGGGCATTTTAAAAATGATTGCCTTAAAATTAAAGGAGGAAAGAACCCAGCCAAAGGGCGGGTGTTTGTTATGAAGAAGGGTGATGATAAAGAAGTTAATGAGGATGTTGTGGCAGGTATGTTCCCTCTAAACAACGTTTATGCTAAGGTTTTATTTGACACGGGTGCAAATAAGAGTTTTGTGTCAACTTCCTTTGGTAAATACCTAGGAAAAGAACCTATAGTGTTAGATTCTGCTTATGAGGTAGAAACCGCAAATGGAGGAAGTGATGTGATAACAGTAGTGTATAAGGATTGCTTGCTTAATTTAAATGGTGTCGAGTTTCCAGTTAATGTTATGCCTATGAACTTGTGTGGTTATGATGTAGTCATAGGAATGGACTGGTTAACTTATAATCGAGCCCAAGTTGATTGTGAGAAAAAGTTGGTTAGGGTATGTAAGTCAGATGGTGAAACATTAATGGTTAAGGGAGATAGTATCGGAGGTAATATCCGGATGATATCTGCAATTAAGGCTAGTAAATGTTTGATGAAAGGTTGTAAGGCTTTTATAGCCTATGCTTTAGATGCTAAGCCCGAAAAGCAGATTTCGGATATCCCAGTCGTGTGTGATTACCCTAACGTGTTTCCTGATGACTTACCTGGACTCCCTCCCAATCGACAAATCGAATTTCGAATCGATTTAATACCTGAAGCAAGGCCGATTGCGAAGGCTCCTTATCGTTTGGCGCCCTCCGAATTGCAAGAGCTGATGAAGCAAGTGCAGGAGTTACTCGACTTAGGCTTCATTAGACCGAGTTCATCCCCTTGGGGTGCACCAGTGTTGTTTGTGAAGAAGAAGGACGGCTCCATGCGAATGTGCATCGACTACCGTGAGCTGAACAAGCTGACTATTAAGAACAAGTATCCTTTGCCGAGAATAGACGATCTGTTTGATCAGTTGCAAGGAGCCAGCTATTTCTCCAAGATCGATCTTAGGTCTGGATACCATCAACTGAAGGTGAGGGAAGAAGATATTCCCAAGACGGCCTTTAGAACCCGTTATGGGCACTATGAGTTTTTGGTTATGTCCTTTGGACTAACTAATGCCCCTGCAGCATTCATGGATCTCATGAACAGAGTTTGCAAGCCGTACTTAGACAAATTTGTCATTGTCTTTATCGATGATATTTTGGTCTATTCGAGAGATCAAAATGATCATGCTGAACACTTGAAGAAGGTTTTGGAAACTCTCAAGCAGGAGAAGCTGTACGCTAAGTTCTCCAAGTGTGATTTTTGGAAGAGAGAAGTTCAATTTCTCGGGCATGTGATAAATGAAGCTGGTGTTCAGGTAGATCCAACTAAGATAGAGGCTATAATGAAATGGGAAGTCCCGAAGACTCCCACGGAAATTAGAAGCTTCTTAGGCTTAGCTGGGTACTACCGAAGATTTATCAAAGACTTCTCCAAGATTGCTACACCGATGACTGCATTAACGCGGAAGAAGGCTAAGTTCAAATGGGGACCCGAGCAAGAAGAAGCCTTTAGTGTCTTGAAGAAGAAGCTTTGTAGCGCTCCAATTCTTTCATTACCCGAAGGTAATGAGGACTATGTGGTATGTTGTGATGCCTCACTTAATGGTCTTGGTTGCGTGCTGATGCAACGAGAGAAGGTCATTGCCTATGCATCACGACAATTGAGCGTTCATGAGAAACGTTACACCACACATGATTTGGAATTAGGTGCCATAGTGTTTGCCTTGAAGACGTGGCGACACTATCTTTATGGTACTAAATTCGTGATATATTCTGATCACAAAAGCCTCCAACACCTTTTTTATCAGAAGGAGCTAAATATGAGGCAACGTAGATGGATGGAATTGCTTAGCGATTATGATTGTGAGATCAAATACCACCCTGGCAAGGCCAATGTGGTAGCGGATGCCCTGAGTCGGAAGGAGAGGGTTAAACCCATTAGAGTAAGGGCTTTGCAGATTGTTGTAACAGTTGATTGGAAGGATCAGATTGTTGAAGCTCAAACAAATGCTTTAAAGAAAGAAAACATTAAGAAGGAGCGAATGGTTGGAAAGGAAGGTTTGTTGACAAAAGGAAAGGATGAGATTCTAAGGTTTGGATCAAGAATCTGGGTTCCAAAGTTTGGAGGAATTCAGGATAAGATTCTTGATGAAACCCACAAGTCTAAATACTCGATTCATCCTGGAACGGATAAGATGTTCAAGAGCATTATTGGTGGCCCAATATGAAGAGATCAATTGCACAGTATGTGCAAAGGTGCTTAACTTGTTTGCAAGTTAAGATTGAGCATCAAAAACCAGCAGGTCTGTTACAACAGATAGAATTACCAGTTTGGAAGTGGGAAAGAATAACAATGGATTATGTTACGAAGCTCCCAAGAACTCGTGCAGGGCATAATGCCATATGGGTGATTGTGGATCGATTGACCAAGTCGTCCCATTTCATACCATATAATGAGAGCTACTCACCAGAGAAGATGGCGAAATTGTATATCAAGGAGATCGTGAGTAGACATGGCGTGCCACTTTCGATCATCTCTGACAGAGATAGTCGATTCACGTCAAGGTTTTGGGCGAGTTTGCAAAAAGATCTAGGAACTAGATTGAATTTGAGCACGACATATCATCCTCAAACTGATGGGCAGAGTGAGCGTACGATCCAAACCCTTGAGGATATGCTGCGTGCGTGTGTGATTGACTTTAGTGGTAGTTGGGATGAATTCTTACCATTGGTTGAGTTTTCATACAACAACAGTTATCACACCAGCATAGGGATGGCACCGTTTGAAGCACTTTATGGAAGAAAGTGCAGAACTCCTGTTTGTTGGACGGAAGTTGGGGATGATTAGTTGTGTAGTACAGAGATGATGTTAGAAACAACTGATAAAATCCAACTGATTAAGCAAAGGCTGAAAGCTGCCCAGGATAGGCAGAAAAGTTATGCTGATGTTCGTAGAAGGCCCTTAGAATTCAAAGTTGGAGATTACGTGATGTTGAAAGTATCTCCATGGAAAGGAGTGGTGAGGTTTATCAAACGTGGAAAGTTAGCCCCGAGGTACATTGGTCCATTCAAGATTGTTGCGAGAATTGGGAAAGTAGCTTATAAGCTTGAGTTACCGGAAACCTTGAAAGGTGTACACGATACCTTTCATGTGTCAAACTTAAGGAAATGTTTGGCAGATCCAAATCAAGCTGTATCTCTCGAAGATGTTCAAGTAAGCGAGAAGCTATCTTTTACAGAGAGGCCGGTAAAGATTTTTGATACGCAAGAAAGAAAATTGAGAAAGAAAAGAATCCGGTTAGTGTTGGTCCAATGGGAAGGACAAAGAGGATAGGAGAAGACTTGGGAATTGGCTAGTGAGATGAAAGCCAAATATCCTCAGTTATTTTTGTAATATTCGAATTTCGAGGACGAAATTCTTTTAAGGAGGGGAGAAATGTAAAACCCTAAATCTAGAAGAAAGTATATGTCGATAATGGGCGGGTGTCATGTATATAGCACGTTGAAGTAAAAGTCCTAAGTTATAGCGATAAACCCTAGGGGAGTTAGAAGACTTAAAATGAAGAACGTGGGCGAAAACGGAACTCGAATCGGAGTTATAACGAAGCAGCAAATGCGAAAACACCCGAGGAAAGCCCGAAAACTTCTTTCGAGCATATCTTGACTTAGAAGAAGAGTTACGGAGCCCATAATATATGAATTCCACGTGTTTCGACGAGAGGAATCTGAAAATGTCGGTTACGCGGTCCGCGCATCATGGGTAGGCCCCTGCGCGTATCGCCTAGAGTCAGTCGGGTGGAAAACAGCTGGCAGGCACTTGCCTGTTACGCGGTACGCGCAGGAGGACCCATGGTCCTGCACGTAGCGCCTAGAACAGCCCGACCAGCCTATTTAAAGGGGTGCAACCCCCCTTCACTCCTTGCTCATTTCCTCTTTCTCACTCTAGACTTTTAGAGATCAGAGAAAGTACTAGTTTTTGTTGCGGAATTGCGCCTCGTGTGCGGTACCCTGCGTCGTGACGTTCCTTCGAGTCTCGGGCGTGTGTAGATCGCTTGGCGTGCGTCGAGGTTCTGCCCGAGTGAAGAACGGTGATCGTCAAGGTGTTGCGCGATTGAAGATCGGCGATCGACGAGGTAAATGGTCTTTCATTCTCGACTAGTTTAGGACGGGAATCGGGCTGGGAACCCGATGGGAATGCGGGGTGAAGATACCCGCATAGCACGAGGGACGTGCTAGGGGAAATGGTTGCGGGATTAAACACCCGCAACTAACGGGTAGATTACCAGGGGAGGGTGCGGGTTGAATATCCGTACCCTATGGGTATGATATCCGTTGAGTACGGGTAACATATCTCTGTAGGATTCATTTAGATTCCCGAGGTTTGGGATTTGGTAAGCGTAGGTGGCAACGACTCGTGTCTAGTCGTATGCTTCGCTAGTTATGCCCTAGGACTTACATAGTCTTAGGAATCGTTATTTATAACGTTGTGATATCGCGTTATAGGTGGATTATAGCTATTGAAGTTGATTGTCAGTATAGCTATTTGTGTTGATTGTGGAGATAGTCATTTGGATTGATTATCGGGATTAGATCAAGGAACGAAGCTAGTTGTGAGCTTGTTGTGATCTTGTTGAGGTGAGTTCATACACTTAAACTCTTTTGAAATGATTGTATGTTTTACAAAACTAGATGTATTGCTTAAACCTGTTTTGGTTGCAAATGATTGTGAGTTTTTGTATAAACTCTTTTGGAATGGTTGTGTTCTTAAACTGTTGTTTATGAACGGTTGGCTAGCATTCTACGGCCAATATCAGGCAATACCACTTCTGTTATTGGGTGACGGGCGGTAAACTCAGTGAAGGGTATATGCATATATTCTGCACCAGCGCAGACGTGCCTGACGGAGTTGTTGAGGGATTTATCGTATTGTCTGTGTATATTTATCTGATGATGCTAGTATGTTTATGAAATGCTTGTAAGTGATGGAGTTAGTGGTAACTCTTTGATCAATGGAGCTTGGCAACTCGTTGATCAAGGTTTTTACAAGTATTTGGTTGAATGTTTGAAATGTTTTGTAAAATGTTTTATTATGAACTCACCAGCATAAGCTGACCCTTTCTTTTAAAACTTTTTGGCACACATCCTAGGTGCCGGGTGATGCAGGAAAGCACTGTTGAGGCTAGAGCAGGTAGAGGGCTTGCGGGCTTAGAAGATAGACGCTCTGGACCTAGAATAGTTGCTAGCTTTAGTTTGTTGATGTTATGTATTAAACAATCAATGGTCGTTTTGTAATCAAACTATTGTGTATTTGAAGTTTAATATATGAACAGCTTGAAGTGTTAAGCTGTGTGTGTATGTATGTTGTTGATTCCGCTGCGTTGCTCCTGATATCCATTCGTCACACGTGATAACCCCTGGGGCAACCATCTCCTGGGACCGCCCGCCGCGTTGGGGTTGTGACACTTTTAAAAACTGTATTGGTATTCGATCCACATTCGAATAAAAATCTATGTATTCGATTCGATTAAGTTATTCTAATTCGAATCGAATTCGAATAGAATCGAATGTATTTGCTTTAAAAAAAATAAATAAACAAACACATCAAGTAACAATACAAATGTAGCACCAACATAACATAAGTCTACAACATCACCCAAACAATGTGCAAAACATCACCCAACCAATATGCAAATACTAGCACGTCAATAAGTCTAAAACATGTTAACAAAAGGTCTAAAATTGCATAATCAAACACAAAAAAGACTATAAACAAGTATAAAACCTGTAGAAACAACAATTAAGCAGCTGTCACGGTACCAAATCATGTTCATATGCAGAAACAACAATTAAGATTGAGTAATGGGTTGAGTTTGGGTATTTTCAACTTTACTTCAAGCTTAGTAAATCATATTCATATATAGATAATTAATCAGATATATTAAAAAATATATAAATTTCTAATTTGAATTGGGCGAATCGAATGCGAATACAGAAAATCATATTCGTATTCGATCCACATTCGACAAATTATTCGAATCGAATGTGAATCGAATTCGAATGACTGAAAGTCGATTTCGAATGGCCTTAATCAAATTCATTCGAATCGAATTTCGAATTATTCGAATGGTATTCGAATAATGAACACCCTTATAGATAGATTCAATTCGATGATATGAATGCATTGGTTAATTTGTTTTCGATTGAAACAGTCGTTTTGAATGAATTGGTATTTGGGTTCTTGTTTTTGAAACCATAAATAAAGAATTTGGTTGAATCATTTAAAATCGAGCAGTATAGTCCAATTAAAAGGTAGTCATGGGTTCGAAATTAGCTTAGAAACACTTTAACGATGTTTAATTGAATCAAAACAACAAGAAAACCGCTTTTGAAGCTTACCGGAGTTTGGCCGGTCTCCGGCTAGCTCGACGGAAACCATGATGCCGGAAACACGGGCATGCGTGAAGGAGGGGGTTGGGCTTTGAAAAGTTTACAGTTTTGGCCCTTATACTTTCTATTGTTATTAGTTTCTTATAATAACTTTTTAATATAGCTTTTAATATTTACCCTTTATAGCCCAAAGTTAATTAAAACTCTATTTTAACTAACTAACTAACTTAGCCACATTAACGTGTAACGTTTATAGTATTGACGTTTTGTAATGCCCAAATGACATTTTTGCCCATCGGTCTCTACTGGCGGGTTTGTAAAACGTCCAGTTATTTACAAATTGCCACTGCATGATCAGGGTCGTAAACACCATGATTGGACGCCCTAGATTGTTTCGTACACTTTTTACAGTTTTTCTTATTTGTAGAAAATCATGCTCTGAAACTTCATAATTAGTGAAAACTACAAAAAGTAGGACCGGGTTCGAACCCGAGTCCTTTGGTTCTCTTATTACCAAATTTCCCAGCTGGTCTAGGTTGCTTTTATTGTATAAATCGGTTTTTAACCGTTAAAAACAATAACTTGTAGAAACCCCCAAAATCTATTAAGAACCTTAATTCTAGTTTCCTTGAACTGAACCAGAAAACGATAAAGATGAACAGATTCATGTTAGGGCTTTTGATTATCATGTTAAATTGAGTATAATGGATGTATAGATTACCTTGAAAAATGACGAATTGATAAAGATAGATAGTGAAGAAAAGATGCGGATGTGCAGAACCAAATTCGATCAACGAGTGATGTTGTAATTGAAATTGGTATTGCAAATTGATAAAGTAAATGCGTGTGAATGAATTGCAGGTGTTATATGAGATTGTTACGAGGTCAAAGGATTGAAAAGGTTTCAAGTTGAATTCGAGATAAATGGTAACGATTATATTAGAAAAACGCGTAATAATCAGATTGTAAAGTTGTTTCAAGTTCGAAACTTGTGGATAAGGTCAAAGAAACGATTTGAGTGAGATCAAAACGCATAAAATTGAGATTTGGGTGTCACCGGCGATTTCTCCGGCGATGTGGGCCGGAAAACGTTTTTGATAAGGGTGGTTGGTTTTGATTTGGGTAACTATTTAAAATCTTACACTTAAGTCTCTTTAGGTTTACATTTTTATTAATTTAAATAAAAAGATTTTTAAAACAAGTTTCACAAATGACATAACCAACCCTTAAAGTTAGTTTTGTTAATTAATTCAATAACTTAACTAACCACACTAACTTTATAATTTTATATAAAACTTATTTGCTTTATAGAATTTATTTTTTTATACAAATATGCAAATTTGTTTTATAAACTCTTATATATTATTTAGTGATTATATAATATACTTATTGATTCAAATGGAACAATTTAAATACAGCATAATTACTGACTAAATACTTTTATTTCATAATTAATCGAAACGATTTCATGGACATTCAGATGGGTTCAGGTTTGGATTTGGATTGGGTTGGTCCAAGGCAAATGTTACAAAATCCATACAACATTCAATTAGATTTGTGTTCACGTGTGCATGATTGATTGGATCATAACACCTCTCATCTCTATACCATTTCTTATCAATCACATGATGAATTCTAAGATCCAAGCTCAATTCGGATTTATCAATTGGTATCAGAGCTTTCAGTTGCTGAATTCATCATTGTTTTGTTCGATTAAGATCAGATCTGGACCGCCGGAGATGTAAAATGAAGAACAAGTTGAGTTCATAGAATAGTTAACTTGCTCGTCATCAGCTCTGTGAAGAATTACAAAGTTGATGATTAGTTGTGATGATTCAATGCTATTTTAGTGATCGAAAACAGTTGATTATTCACATGAAAGTTTCCACACATCTATAAGATGTGCGAATGAAGTTGTGATATCAGCATTACGTAAATTGTGATTGTGCAACAGCTTAGAAGATATCATGATGTGATTTCATTACAGCAACATATGATCATGTTGAAACATTATTTTGCATCAGCGAGCAGCAGCAGATGCAGTAACCGATCATAATGATAGAAGCATGATAATGAGATCAACGATGGTACAGATTGATGAAAGTAAGGGGTCTATATCTTATTTTTAAAATGAAAAAAAATTGAGTTCAGATCTATGTTATAAAAAAAACAAACAGTCTTTAAGGGTAAAGTCTTCGCGCATGTAGACATTAGTCCCCTTAAAATGTTTGAAGAAAAACCCCTAAATTAAAATGGGTTCGGCTTCCATAATCTATCTAATAAATCAAACTTTTAGGGGGCAATTTTTGAAGGGATTTTTTTTCTATAATAGGAAGTTTGGGAGGTAAAATTTAGCTAAGTTTTTCACCATGCAAGTTGATGGAGTCAACTCCTTAAATGTTATATATTTACAAATTGTTAAATATAATGGTTATAATTTCTTTATAAATATTACTATTTAACCCGTATGTAACACACGGGTATTAAACCTAGTTACAAATAAACATAGATATACATCGTCGACGATATACATCAACTTGCATGGCGATAGCCGTAGATATACATCGTCGACGATATATTATGTGTATATATCCTACGGTTATTTTTTAAAAGTTGATGGTCAATGGTAATTTGACACAAAACTAGGTCGTCAAATGGACATTCTTGTAATTATCTCCCAAAACTTTCTTTCACTTTATCCAAAACTAGGTTTAATACCCGTGTGTTACACACGGGTTAAATAGTGATATTTATAAAGAAATTATAACCATTATATTTAACAATTTGTAAATATATAACATTTAAGGAGTTGGCTCCATCAACTTGCATGGTGAAAAATTTAGCTAAATTTTACCTCCCAAACTTCCTATTATAGAAAAAAAAAATCCCTCCAAAAATTGCCCCCTAAAAGTTTGATTTATTAGATAGATACACGAAAATATATGAACATGCCCAGATGTGAATTTGAGACCTCATCAAAGTGGTGTTCGACTGCTCGTACAGGCAAAACTTCTCCTACTAGGCCACATACCCATTGGCCGGTAATCAGCTCTCCCACATACATCGACTCTCACTTACATCTGGCGAGTGACGACTCTTTCTGTGTCTCCTCCAGCATCTCTCACTATACATCCAACGTTTTTCTCTAAGCGTTTCAAGGTAAGTGTGATTTGAATTATTTGTATACTTTGATGAAATTACGGTTAGAACTGTATTTGAAAGTAATGTGTTCAAAAGTGTGATTTAAGTGTACGAGGCTTTGGATCTATGCTTTTTTAACATCAATTCATATAATAAATCCATGGACTTCAATGTGTTCGGTTTCAAAAGATGCTACCAAATGCTTGGTATTAAATCCACTGGGATGTTATGTAAAATACACAAGAGCTGGGATGCTTACAAAAAGACTAGCTGCTTGAGGATATAAGGATATTAGTAGGTTGTTTTTTTAGTCCACTATAATGCTGGACGTTTGTCTATCTTGATGAATTTATGTTTATTATTTTTAAAGATATGGCGGATGTTTCATCAAGCCACTACGACGGTGGCAGGGGAATGAAGATCCCCATAGTCATTCATATAGGGTTCAGACTAATTGTAAGTCTTATAAGTTGCTTGTTCTTGTTAGTTTTTTAATTAAGAAAATACATATTTTCTTTTTAATTGATAAACCATAGGATTTTATTGAAATTTTATAGTTGACTTTTTTGTTTTATATTTTTGCAGCAGTATCTTTATTAGTTTACACTTTTAATCCCTTTTAAAAAATTGTTATTTACACAATCAAAAGATATTGGTAATATTTTTTGGAATGGAATAAGAAGAAGAGAAGAAAGAGAGAGAGAGAAAGAAAAAAAAATGATGGGTCGCTTAACGATGGATAGGGGAGTGGTTTAATGGTGGTGGCGGTGGCGATAGTTGGTGTAGTTGTCGTGTCGTGGGTAGACGATGTCAACAGATGTGCAACTTGAATGATATATATTGAAAACTCATGTAAACAATCTGTATTTTTTGCATTTTAGATAGCAGTTGATGTGGTTGCTGGGGTCTATGTTTAACAAATGTGAAAGCAGACATGAAAAGCTAATAGAAACATAAAAGGGCTCACGCAACGTGCGAACCGACGACTACAACTAGTTAGATTTATAGAAGGTATTGGCTATCTTCATTATTGTCAATATTAGGTTGTTTATATTATAACTTTTAAGATTTTGGTTTGAGTTATCATGACATGTTTAGTTGGATACATTATAACTTGGATATTATTGCTAGTGTTGTTAGTAGCACTTATAGTAAGGTGCTGTTTGTTTTTTCAGAAAAGGTCTGCACAGCCTCTTATGCCTGCGCCACGCAGACCACGCGCAGACATTGTTATCTGCGACTGTTTGTTTTTTCGAAGACGTTTCATTAAAAAACGCCCGCGGGACATCTTCTTGGTGCAGACTTGGACCAACCACTTCTGAGATCTTATAAGGTCTGCAGAGGAGGATTAAACATCATCACCTAGTATCACCACCCACTGTCCATCACCACCATCACCGTCTACCACATCACCACCACCATCCACCACCACCATGACCCACCATTATCCACCACTACCCATCATTGTCCACCACCACCCACCATTGTCCACCACAACCACCACCACCCACCATCGTCCACTAGCACCACCACCCACAGACTACCACCACCGTCCCCTACCCACCACCATCCAGTACCACCATCACTGTCCCACCCCATCACCCACTTTCCACTACCACCATCCACCATTGTCCACCACCACCATCACCCACTACTACCCACCATTGTCCACCACCACCACCATCACCCACTACTACCCACCATTGTCCACCACCACCATCACCCACTACTACCCACCATTGTCCACCACCACCACCACTACCCACCATTGTCCACCACCACCACCACTTACCATTATCCATCATCACCCACCACAACCACCACCACCACCCACCATTGTCCACCACCACCATCACCCACCATCCCCCCCCACCACCACCCACTGTCCAACACCGTCCCCCGTCCAACACCGTCCCCCACCCACCACCACCACACATCATTGTCCACCACCACCACCCACTGTTCACTACCGTCCCCCACCCACCACCACCACACATCATTGTCCACTACCAGCGCCATCCACCATCACCCACCGTCCCCCCCACCCACTGTTCACCACCATCCCCCACCCACCACCATCCAGTACCACCATTAGTGTCTCCCACCACCACCACTACCACCAGTTTATTTCAGCAGACTGCAGAAGTTAAAAAAACAAACAGTCTTCTTATTGCAGACTACATGTGTTTAGTCCACCTCTTCTTCTGCAGATGTTTGCAGATGTGGTCCGCAGACTGTAGACATTTTCCTACTAAAAAAACAAACAACACCTAATATTCTTAGTACCGGTATAAGTTGGATATTTTGACCCATATAAGTTTCTAATAAGCTTATTATGCTTATTTCAAAAGGACCATTCAATTGTTACGAACCCAAATCTAATTCATCTTTAGTTTCTATGTGGAATCACATTAATATTGAATAAAATACAACCAAATGAAATTGATGCAGATTGACTTTTGTAGTCTTTACTTGTTCCCCACTTTCACAGCCTAAAACAATTCTACAGATTTACAAATTAATATAATCACACATAATTCTTGTTGAACATGTTGCTTATCCATTGTTTAGTTATGTAATTGTTTAGTTATGTTATTGTTTAATTTATAACAAAATAGAAGATGAGAGAAATAGAGCAATGGCATTAGCGGGTGAAGGACAGGAACTGACGAGGTCCAAGTTTTTGAGAGCTCTTATATACGAGTCGTCGCCTGAAGAAAATAATTAGCAACAAATGATGCTACAACAATAGAAAATGAGCAATCGCAAGCACAAGTTAATCACCTCATCGCAAATCTTTGGTGCCTCGTCGTCAATTCATCAACACAAAAAAGATGAAGAGGAGGACGAGGATGGTTGATGTGATGAGTGGATACATTGTTTTATGTTTGGATTTAGATTTTGGTTTAAAAACCTAGAAAAAAGTTACTTTGAACACCTATAGCGACGACTTGTCCTCGCTATAGGTGAATCAGGCATTTGATAATCTATAACGAGGACTTGTCGTGACTATAGGTGAATCTGACCTAACACAAACTATAACTTATAGCGACGAGATGTCTTTGCTATAAGCATAAGTTTTTTTAATTATGATTAATTTTGTTTTTGAAATCATTTTTCGGGAATATTTATAGAGACACATGTCCCAATGTTTTTAAACCTGTTCAAACTAGTTGGTTAAACTAGTTGAAAGAGTGATCGTGAACTTGACCGAGATGATTTAGGGCGGCATTTTGGTTAACCGACATGTATATCGAACCGTCGAATGTTTCGGTTAAACAGGTTTGCCATTTATCATTTTTTAAAATCCTATATTTGTAAGAATAGGCATGTTCATCAGTCACCAATCACCTCTTTTCTTTTATACATGACCAGTCATTGATTATTTTTACATGTCATGTCCTCGCTATAAGCATAACCTATAGGATGACTTTTTGTCTCTATAGCGTTGACTTTTGTTGTCCTCAAGACCTATTTTCTTATAGTGCGTGTTACCTATGACATCCTATAATAGCGGTCAGAGGAAGTGGGAATGGAAGCGTCGACCGGTTGCAGGTGTGTTTGCTGCTCAGTTTCAGCAACTCCAGGATCTCATTGGAAATTTTATTCTAGGTGCGGGCGGATTCGTGGCGATGGGAAGGTGATAAAGATGGAGTATTTATGGTTAAGTCAATGAGGAGCATCCTTGAGCTTAACCGAAACCCATTTGATTACTCACCCTTCTCGTGGTTGCAATGGGTGCCACTTACAGTTAGGTGTTTTGGATAAAGAGCATCTTTAAATAAAATTGCATCTAAGCATTCTCTTCTTCGAAGAGGCGCAGTGATCTAGTCCCATTTAATGCTCAGATTTGAAAAGACATCCATAAATGGTGTGGTTATCATCTTGCTTTGGACCTACCTTTGATAAATTCTCTCTGACTTTATCACCCATCTAAATGAGAAGGCGGATTTAAGGAACACTCTATACTCGACTCTCTTGGCTACTTTATGGTTTATTTGGAAGACCCAAATTTTCTTCAAAGAGAGTGGCGGTGAATAAAGTGTTGGATGAGATCAAGTTCAATACGTTCGTTTGGATGAAGAAAATGGTGAAACTTAAGAATCTTGTCCATCACACATGGTGTAGTTTTTCTTTTCCGAATTTGCCCTTGTAATTGTGTTAATTTTGTGGTGTATTTCGGTCTTAGCATCTTGCTAGCGGCTTTACTTAATAAAAGTTGCCTTTAAAAAAAAGAAGGATCAATCCAACTTCTTTTAAGTAACCGGTGATTTATTTTTGGGTTAGTCTATACATACACCCTTGTTATTTGTCATACCCACCTCCCTTCTTAAAAGTAATTTCATAACTTGTTAAATTCCGCCTAAAATAACTTTAAAATTTTTTTTTCTAATTTAAAAACACTTTTGATGAAAAGTAATCCATTCTCATTAAAAACTGTTAATAAAACAAATGAAAACAGTTTTGAAAAAAAACACCCTTGTAAAAATCATACGGTAAAAAAAAATAAAAACATTTTTCAAAAATATAAGAGCAACTTTTAAAATTAATAAAAATATCATAGGTTAATAAGTTCATTTAATGAAACACTCGTTTGAAATATATAATATTTTTATAAATATAACAAACATAAGAAATTTTAATCGGTTAAATAAAACATATAGAATTAAAAGAGTTCGTTTAGACTCGAGATTTAGCTCGAGCTTTGTATGTGAAGCTTGGGCTACAACTCGTATGATAAGTGAGTTAGAATACTAGCTTGAGCTCAGGCTCGGACATGTTTACAATTGGCAAGATTTAAGCGATTTGCTAGCTGGTCTCAAGTGACTTACGAGCCGGCTTGAATCATTTATACCGCTACTACTTTATATTTATTTGTTTAACTATTGATTAACTTAAAAGTTCTTATTTTAGTGTATTAAGAGGGTGATACGTCAAATAAAAAGTTAGCAAAAAAATTAATTATTTAAAAGTTAGAGAAAAAGATAAAACAAATAAAAAATAGCTTAAAGGAGGTATATATAACATCACCCTTTATTTTCTTTATATGGTTCTTTCAATCCATATTTATAAATTAGAATTAAACTAGATTTAAGACCAGCATTGCAACGGCCGGGTCACGCAGTCTGGTTTTACGTATGTCACTTCGTCACATGTGTTGACAAAAAAAGTCTCATGTCTCACACGTCACGGCGCAAAACCATAAAGTATCACATAATAAAAAATGACGAAATATCAAATGTTAGAGGTCAAAACAATAACAGTATTGAAGTCATACTATATGTCAAAGCAGAGTAAGAGGTCAAAGTCAAAAAGTCAAGGGCTAAAATGACAATTATAAAAGTCGGGGATTAAAGTTATAAATACGTCAAAAGTCGGGGATTAAAAACGTAAATACGTTAAAGTAAAAAAAACTAAGACGCCACGCAGTGAAACATGTAAAAGTCAGGGGCTAAGTTGACAATTAGTAAAAGTCAGGGATTAAAACCGTAAATATACCAAAAGTCGGGGATTAAAACCGTAAATACGTCAAAAGTTGGGGATTAAACCGTAAGTACGTTAAAGTAAAAGGTCTAAAACACCACGCGGCACACATGCAAGGCCGGTGCAAAGCACTGATCTTGCAAAATAGTAGGTATTAGTCAAAGTCGGGGATTAAACCGTAAATACGTGAAAAGTCGGGGATTAAAACCGTAAATACGTCAAAAGTCGAGGATTAAACCGTAAATACGTTAAAGTAAAAAGTTTAAAGCGCAACGCGACGTAACACCCAAGACTGATGCAAAGAACCGACCTTGCAAAATAGTAGGTATAGAAATTTCATATACAAAACACGTCTTATTTGCATTAATATATTTTAATTTACTTTTTTTTATTCTTTCTATTTAAATTCAATAAACAAACAAACATATATTTAGTGTTTAAAATCGATCCTCGATATCCACATGATCATTTCAACACAAGATTAATTAATTAATATAATTTCATTAAACAACATATGGTTTATAATGTTCGGAACGAAAAACTTTACAGCAAAATCAAGCTACTAATATATACTAACTCTAATGACATGACAGTTAAATAACAAACAACAATTGTCTGTCACGTCCCTTGGTTCTTGCCGAAACTACATCTTGGTCCTTCATGACAATTCTCCGTAAGTACATCAATTTCTTCATGAAACCGTGAATTTTGTAACCTAGTAGGTTTTCACTTTAATAGTCTATATATATAGACTAGGTTAGTGCCCGTGCTACGCTCGGGGACATAACACTTATGTGATGATTTTAAGGATATCATGGACATGAACGGTTCCGATTAGTTTTGAAATAAAACTGTGGTAAAACTGAAACACGAAATTTATTTAAAATCTTGTTTGGTATAACAATATTATAATCAAATTAAAGAGAATTAGACGTCCGATTTTATGGTGTAGTTTTTTGTTAAAACAATGTCGTATAAAAAGTTGTGTATCTTTAAAAAATTGTTATGTATTTAATTGTATGTAATTAATAATTTAATCTTTAAGTTTTATTTTATACCCTAATAAATATATTCTGGCGCAAACACACCCTTAGTAGGAGAATGTTGAAAATGTAAATAGTCTTAATTTTTTAAATATTATGCTAAATATTAGTGGATCAAATGAAAATTAATATTATTATAATAAATTATTATAGATAGATATATATATATATATATATATTTTAAATATAACAATATTATTAATTTTGAGAGAATCTCAAATAATGCCAACTATGCAAATGAATCTCAAATGATGTCAAGTAAGCAAATACGATTTTGCTATATATATATATAATAATAATAATAATAATAATTCAAGGTTTTAAGGGAGCAACTTTTAGAGAGAATTTTTTTAATCCATAAAAGGAAGTTTGAGAAGGAAAAAATGAAATACCATGCATGAGTTGATAAAACAAAATATCCTTAAATATTAAATATTTACAAACTTTTAAACATAATGATTATGATTTTATAAATATTATTATTTAACCCGTGTGTAACACACGGGTGTTAAACCTAGTGTGTGTGTATATATATATATATACTAGATTAGTACCCGTTTATTACACGAGATTTTGATTTTATATGTTTTAATTAAATTTATTTATAATATATCTTTATTAAATCGGTTTGAATGTTTACAAATATTCTCCTAACAAAAATCATATACTAAAATAAAGCACATGATTTATAATAATTGATAATTTTTCTATTTGAATATATCATGTTAGGAGATAATTTATGATAATTGGTAAACTGTTTATTTGAGCATATCTGATTATGAAATAAATAATAATATTTGGTAAATATTTTATTTGAACATATTGGGTTAAAGGATAAATCATGATAATTGGTAAATTTTTTATTTGAACATATCGACTTAATAGATAATTCATGATAATTGATATTTTTTTTATTTGAACATATCGGGTTATTTCGAATATGGAGCATACCATAACCCGCTTCAAAATCCTACATCAAATTAAATGATAGCATGACACCTAAGCAAATTCATATGTAGAGTAGTTAAATTGTTGACATGTGAATGCGTTACTCAAATATTAGAATAGGTATATATATATATATATATACATATATCTACAAATAAGTCCCTAAACTTTATTCAAACAATTAAAGTGCAACATTTAGTAAAAACAAGATTTATTTTCGAGAGAAATGTTCATATACAAAGTTAATTTTTGTTATAAAATGTGAGAATGACAGAATGGTAAAAAAAAACACAATGATACATTAAAAAGGTATAACTCACAATATAAATCGAATTAAAAAAAATTTCTGAGACCTTGTTTCCCACGTCGTCTTTCTTAAAAAAATAAACCAAAAATTAATAAAAATCAACGTTTTCATTTCTTTTTGAAGGAGGACACAATGGTAAAAAAACACAATAACACATTAGAAAAAGTATAACTCACAATAAAAACATTGATTTTTTTATTTTCATTTATTTTTGAAGGAGTATGCCGTGTGAAACAAAATCTCCGAAACACTTTTTTGAAATTCGATTTAAATTGTGAGTTATGAATTTTTAACCCTTCATCGTGTATTTTTTATATCATTATGTTATTCTCACATTTTATAACATAATTCTGTTTTTTTTAAAGGAACTTAACATGCATATCATATCCTTCTAGGCTTCTATTGTGGTAACCATTAAGTTGTGTGGGGAAATTAAGTGATAATGAATAAACATGAAGAAGCAAAGGTAAACTATATCTACCAAGATATGAAAGAACCTAAGTATTGGGTCAACACAAGTAGTCCCCTTGTTTCTAATTGGCTGAACCCTTGTGCCTTTGTACTTTCTGGTCCATCTCTTATCTTATTATACCTTCTTATTCAGTTACCTGCATGTGTATCTTATTGCATAACTAAATGCCCACCAGGACAGTTACGTTACACCTTGAGCTTCCTACATCACATTCCATCTGCCTCTTGTGATTGTACTGTACTATTACATAAAACTTGCAGGTACAAAATTTATTAAAATCCATTTTTGTTTGACATTTGCCTAGCAAGAAAACAGCAGCATGCCCATGGCAGTGTGGTTCATTATGACGGGTCATACAAGCTGTGCAACAGATGCCAAAAACGCGTAATTTGTAAATACATGTTCTAAGAGTTAGTTATGACCATAACGTCATTTTAGTTTTATGTTTTCAGAAATCACACATAAGATCCCAGCTCTTCACTCAGACGTGACATGTTTTGTTTTTGTCACTAATTAACTGCGTTAGAAAGACAAGATCCCCTCCAAAGATCATACTGCGTGAGTGAACACTTGAGTTGTAACTATAGTTTTCAAAAAAATACTGGAACCAAAAGCGTAATATTACCTTACGAGTTGAACCATACATGTAATTAACTCTGAAATAAAAAGTGAATACTTGCACTTGTAACTTTTATCTACATTTTGTAATCATACTGTAGTAGTGGAAAAAGTTTATATACAAGAGATATTAGGGTCTTATTGCCAATGAGGTTGGTGGCTTATTGGTAAAACTTGTGTTTAAAGTAATAGATCTTAGATTTAATTCTTAAAAAATAAGATGTGTTGTAATTTATTTACTTTATATATAAACTGCTAGTTTTTTTTTAAATTAGAGACTTGTTAAGTAGAAAATTGACGGGTGGCCTTGATTTTAAGGGTAGGGAAATTACAGAGGGTAGTTTGTTGTTTAAAAAAAGGGTTATGGGCCAACAGAGTTAGTGGTCATATGCATAATACGTAACACTAGATCTTGGGTTTGAATTTTATAATAACATATGTGGTGTATGTGTGTTTAAAAATCAATGTGATAGTGTTAAAAAGAAAGATTATGATTGAACTAAAAGTCATGATCAATTTAGGAATCCTATGCAATTATAGAGTCACATTACTTTGTTTCCATAAATGTATGTGATAATGATGCACATCCACATGAAATGAAAGATTCCCCCAACAAACTTCCCAATTTTATTGTTTATTGATGGATTGGATTTATGATAATTAACCTGCCACCATCTCTTTCTTTTAAATCAATCATGCTAGCTTATTTATAATCTATCATATTGGAATTGACTTCTAATGCAATAACCATAATGATTTTGACTTGGTGTTACAAAATTTCTTATAACTTTTTTTATCCTTTTTAGTTTTCAAGAATGTGTTAAGATTTAGGTCTAGCTTCACACATTATTAAACAAAATTCTTATAAAAGACTAAAATAAACTAGAACACACGTTGACTATATCTATATATAAAAGGTATATACATTGTAGATGATTTAATAGAATAAAACAGTTTGCATAGCAACAACCATTCTATTACTAACACAAGGTTCATTCAAGTATTCAACTGTCTTTTAGGTTGTTAATAGGTTTACGTAGGGGTGTGTATGTATCGGTTTTTGACTCAATCTGAATCGAAACTTAAAAATTTGGTTTTTGTGTTTTTAAAAGCCATGGGTTTTAGGTTTTCAGTTTTAGGTTTCCGGACTGGGTTTGGATTTGAGTTCACTTTTTACGGTTTTTTCAACTTGGGCTTTAAATTTATTGTTTTTTAGTACTAAGTACAAGCTAAAAACATAACTATTAATGATTAAGAAACATGTTATAATACTAAAGTTTAACTTTATGTTTCCATAAGTTTAACAATTAAAAATCAACCACATTTCTAGAGACAATTTGCTCAAAAACAATAACCATAAACAATATTTTGAATGTTTTCTTGCTTCAACAAAAAACCACTATAAATTATAGATAAATTACAATATGAGTCACATAATAATGTATAACAATATGGGTTTTTGCATAACATGAGTCCTAAGTCTTACTATATGATAATTAGCATACATGTAAACACTATTGGGTCGGTTCGGTTTTTACGGATCGTCTTTTTACAAAACCCAAACCCAACCCGAATGTTCAGTGTTTTTTATAAATGAAACCAAAACCCACGGTTTCTGTTTGGGTTTGATTTTTTGGGTTTGTTTTTTCGGTTTTATGCTCACCCCTTTTACGTTTATCTATATGTTCTTAAAAACGAAAGAGAGGGGGGGCAGTGTGTTAGGTAGTTTTAACACACTACTATGAACATGGAAAGTTCATTAATAAAAAACACTTACACAAATGAGTTCTAATAAGTTTCAAGAAAAAAAAGCATCATCCTGTGGTATCTATGATAATTTGGTTCAGCATTTTAGTCAGCACCACATACTGTTAACAAAATAACTTCATTAATTTGACTATATAACCACACGATACAACATCATACAAGTACGTAACTCTTATATCAATGAATTCATATTTGACTTTTGCAATTCTACCAAAACTAAAGAATGAAGTTTTTATATATGGAAGTTGAATGGGGATTTTAAGTTCTGGTTGACTTGGGTTTATGACCACCAACAAAACGAGAGTACATACAAAGCAATTTTCAACAAAGGTTTTTAGTGTAAAAAACGAAAGTAGATATGAGGCGACATGCGTATGCTCGTGAGTTTTATTTATATAACTTTCAATTTACACCATATGACTACGACAACACTTGGGAGGTATCGGTCATGTTAATGTCATTATACTGCTCTGTAAATGTCATCTTGTGCTCTGTCAGAGCACAAGTAATTTTACTCTTTACGTTTAAGTTTTTAAAATTATCTATTAGTTTATATAATATTTAAAATGTAAAAATCCTTATATAATATAGCAAAACCAAAAAAGTTTATGTGGCACCATTTTAAAGCTTCTGGCTTATGTGGCATCATTTGAGAGTTTATCTCATAATAATAATTTTTTTTATTTAAAATATGTATATAAAATATATTATAATAAAACTAATTACATTTTTGGTCCCCTAATATTTTGGAGAATTCTGAAAAATTTAAAAATATTTATACTTTTAACCCTCTACTACAAGGGGTGTACATGAGTCGGTTTATATTTGATAGGGTGTGAAAATGAAACTTATGGATAAAATTAATAATAATATACAATTAAAGACTTCAGTGTTTTATAAATATACATAACTTTTTTATATGGATTTAAAAAAAAATAAACAATACCATAAAACTGAACATTTTATTCTCTTTAATTTGAGTATAATATTGCTATACTAAAAATTTAATATTTAAAAATATATTTCGTGTTTCGGTTTATCACGGTTTTGTTTCAAAACTTATTGGAACGTTCATGAATATACTTAAAAGCATCACTTGAATGTTGTGTTCCCGAGCGTAGCGCGGGCATTAAACTAGTAACTTATATATTGCAAACAAAATTAGGAAGGACACGTGTCTTCATGAGAGAAAAAAAAAACAAGTGTCTTTAGGAGAAAAAAGAACAATGAAGTCGTTTAGCTGGTCTTTAACCTACACCTTCACTCTTCAGCAAGAACTAGATTTAACACCAGGCCGCACGTTGTAGCGGCCGGGTCACACAGTCGGGTCTTGCGTATTTGACTTCGTCATATCATGTTTTGAAAAAAAAAGTCTCATGCCCCGGACGTCACGACGAAAAAACGTAATGTGTCACATGTTAAAAAACGATGAAAGCTGTACTATATGTCAAAGTGGAGTAAGAGAGCAAAGTCGAAAACTTATCAGGGACTAAAATGACAATTAGTAAAGGTCATACTATGTGTCAAAGTGGAGTAAGAGATCAAAGTCAAAAACTCATCAGGAGCTCAAACAACAATTAGTAAAAGTCGGGAACTAAAACCATCAATGCGTTAAAAGTCGGGGATTAAAACCGTTAATACGTTAAAGTACGAAAAAGTTAAAACGCGACGTGGCGGGACGGAAGAGGCCGGTGCAAAGCACCGACCTTCCCTATTAGTAGATATATAAATAACATGTGCAACTATTTGTTATCTCTACAAAAATATGTTGTGTAGTTAAAAAAATCAGGTACGCGTGACACTATAGTACCACTAATAGGGCTGTAAACGAACCGAACTTTCAGCGAACAGTTCGTGAACCGTTTGGCGGGAAGTTCATTTGTGTTCGTTCGTTTAATAAGCAAACGAACACGGACAAAAAAATCCGTTCGTTAAGCTAAACAAAAGGACATGAACAGAGGTTGCGTTCGTTCGTTTACGTTCGTGAACGTTCGGTAACTTGTTCGTTTACGTCCGTTTGTTTAAGTTCAGTAGTTCATTATGTTTTATAAATTTTTATTTATCATTTAGGTGAATACTTTACTCTTATAAAGACAAATATATATAGTCATGGTAACATTACTTGTGTTGCTTATGAAGAATATCATGACCATGTCTCATGGGTTTGAATGTATGATTATAAATATTATTTGCTTCTTAAGGCTTATTTGGTTTTGTTGTATATGAATTTTAATTTGGAATAAGCTTAATCAAGAAACAATGGCTTATTAAGATACTAATTTGATATAGTGACTTAATCGAGGTTATGAGGTTTTATTATTATGTTTTTGTGTGTTTTGTATCTTTTTTATCTAACTTTTCTTTATCGTAAACAATCCTAGTAAATCAAAAATCTTGGTCTCTTAGGTGTTGATGTGGTTAAGGATAATTATTGGGATAATTATGACCTATTGATTAGTTGTCATGTTAATAAACTTTGAATAATTGTCTAATTTGGTCAATCTTAATTTATTATTTTGGTGGCGAATGTTAAAAATTAACAATTTTTTGTTAATATTTTATAGTCAAACGTTCATTTGTGTTCGTTTTGTAAGTTTGTGTTCATGAACAATGTTCACGAACCGTTCGCGAACAACTTTAAAATCTTAACAAACGAACACGGACAAAGTTTTCTGTTCAGAACTTATTCACGAACAGTTCGCGAACAACTTAAAACCTTAACAAACGAACACGGACAAATCTTGTTTGTATCCGTTCGGTTCGTTTACATCCTTAACCACTAACATAAGTACTTTAATACATAATAGATGGAAGATGTTAATTAATTATGTGACAAAATGAAACCCAAGAAAGTTTGGTGGCAAATATTTTTTTAAACAGTTGTCATTTATTAAATCAAAATAGCAAGATGATAATAAAACATTTTATAAAATATATTGAAAATGACACAATCTCTCCGACGTAACTTGAATCCCCTTACCATGATTTTTTTATCGAAAGAGAAGCAAACATTTTAATTTCATTTGTCACATCGATAATACTCCATCATTTTCCGTTGAAAATACGATTATTTCTCACTTTCCAAATCCTCCAGAAAGTTGATAAAATTATCGCATGTGTCAATTCCTTCTACCCCTTATTTCCCAAACAATATTCATAGCAGCTAAGACCTCCTTCACAGCCACGAAGATGTAATTAAAAGCATTACACCAATCAAATATCTTGTTTCCATGCCCGATCCACATAGCCACAATGAGCTAAAAGATGATCAACCGATCACTCCAATGATCACGTTCATCAAACGAGAACGAAACATGCACACCTTATCTTGCTAAATTTTATTTTATCAAAGGAATCACCAAATTCATAAAGAATGGTTCGATCAGACCAGGGTGTATCTATGTTTTTATTGCCTTAATCCCTAAGACTAATGACTCACTCATCTCGAATGATTCTTGCCCGGTAAGCCTCATTGGAATCATCAACATGGTACTCTCTAAAACTCTTGTTAATAGGTTAAAAACGACAATGATGGACTTGATTTCCGAGGAGCAGAGTGCATATGTTTCAAACCGATCTATCCTAGATGCCCTCTTATCGACAATGAGACAATCTCATGGTTAAAGAAGTTAAGAAACAAAGGCATGATGTTAAAGTTAGATATAGCAAAAGCTTTTGATTCACTAGACTGGGATTTCCTAGATCAGGTTCTTAGATAAATGAATTTTCTCATGAGATGGAGGAAGTGGATTAGCGCTAGACTTGGATCAAGCCATGAATCTGTTCTAATAAATGAATGTCCCACTTGTGACATCTGTCTCAAACCTAAACCGGAATGCCCGACTCGAACCGGAATCCGTTTGTCTTTTATTTAACTCGTATTTAAATTTCATCAAGAATGTAATGTTCTATTATTAATATAAATGAATATGTCGAATTCTATGTTATAATGTCTTTAATAAAACAATTGAGTAAATATCTAAGATATAAATATTTAATTACTATATATAAAGATTAATTCCAAAATATATAAACTGGTAATTTATAAAAGAGATTTTATACAAAAATATCAAGTTGTTACTATTAAGTCTAAAAGTAACCATTTAGTGTTAAAAACAACGTAGATGTATAAAAACGTCAATCTTATAAATGTTACAAGTTAACGTGACTAAGTTAATTGGTTAAAGTTGAGATTTATTTAACTTTGGTAAAAAAACGACAAGTATTAAACTTATATTAAGGTGCTGTTTGTTTTTTCTGCAGGAAAATGTCTGCAGTCTGCGGACCACATCGGCAGACATCTGTAGAAGAAGAGGTAGACCAAACGTCTGCAGACTGCAAAAATAAGACTGTTTGATTTTAACGTCTGCAGACTGTTAAAATAAATTAAAATTTAAATAAATATTTTGATTTGATAAACTCGTTTATCATGTATTACTTTTATAATCAAATACAACAATACAAACACTCTTCCAATATATCCCAACAGATCTTAACATCATCATTTTCATCAAAAACCATGGGTTTACAGTGATTCTGCTTGATCGATTCGATTTTTTTGCGTTTCCGTTCTCTTCCATTGCTCGATCTGTGATTTTAATCATCTTTTTCGGTTAGATCTGTTGTGGTTTTGAGTAATGGAAGCGATTGAACACCTGGCTCAACTTGGAGACTTGATGCTCTGCTGAACGATGAAGATTACAACTTTCGATCTCAGGTTTAGTAGATCTTATGTTGATGTAGTTGGGAAGTATTGTTGTATATGGCTCATGTTGGTGAAGTGAAGAGAAGATGTTAGAAGAGATGGATGTAGATCTGCACCAGAAAGAGGACCGGGAAGAGGTTTTTTAATGAAAGGTCTTCCGAAAACAAACACTCTGCAGACCTAAACATCTGCGCGTGATCTACGCGGCGCAGACAAAAGAGGACGTGCAGACGTATTTTAAAAAAACAAACAGCCCCTAAATCTTTAACTTAAAATTATTAATGATTCCAAACTATAGACGTGTAAAGTGTAATATTTAAAATAATCACCCAAACCCCCACCCCAATCCCGGTTTTCCGATGGGCTACTCCGGCAGCATTGTTGCCGCAATTTTCCTGCCAAACCAAAAATTCCGGCAAGACCCAACTCTAATCTATCAGTTTTAAATCCTTTTTTCGCGTTTTAGCCGGTTTGTTTACCTGTTTTGAACCCAAAGTGTGTTAATCAACTCAAGGTTCCGACGTATTGAGCCAAATCCAAGTCATGTGTATCGACCATCAAAACGTAAACCGATTACAAGTTTTCTCTGAGAAAATCAATTAATTCCGAGAACCAAATCGAAGGAGCAACGATTCTAACGATAACACAAACAATTAATTTCAACTTAACAATGAATTAATCATCAATCAAATCAAAGAAACATGACCCGAAATCTCTATTCGTTTTCTATCAAGGCTAATACCAAGACGCAAATTAACAAGTAATTCATCTCTCATGGTTCTACACCTATCTATTATATCAATTTCAATAAGAGCCTGCTTAAAATTAACCATGGTGCTTTATTCTTCTTAAACCTGCAACTGTCATTAGCATCACAAATTCATATTGTTCATCGGAAATTGGCAAAGGAATTTCATTCATCTTAAGGGGGTGGAATGTAACATCTTACATCGGTTGGGAAGGAGAACAAAGGTTGCCTTATAAGGAGGTGGAAATCTTCCTTACCATGACGTGTTTTAAAATCGTAAGTGGAGGCGCCTGAGGGCGTGTCGACTGCCGAAGCAAACAATATCATGGTGCGGTTACCCTGGGTTGTTACACCTAGTTTGTTACATTGTTGAAGCTTGATTTTTGGTGGGATGTCTAATTCTAATTAGAATTTAAATGAGATGTCTAAGATGATAAACTATGACAATCAGAATGAGACTCCATCTAAACTTCCAAAGTTGGTGAAACGATCTGAATTCACGAATTGGAAAGATCGTTTTGTGGGTTTTCTTCTTTATAATGACACTTCATTGTTGAAACCGCCAACGACCCTTGTTGTTTTTAGATCCACTAGCATCAAGAAGCAGGCTTCAACATACAATAATGAAGAGAAGAACGAATATGATAGAGAAAGAAAGGCTTATGTTGCTATCACTATGGGTCTTACTACTGAAATTCGCCATAATGTTCGTCAGTATAAGACAGCTAAGGATTTTATGTACGTAATGGAACAGAGGTTCGAAGGTAATTCTAAGTTAAGGGCATGTTTGGCTTTGCTTATTAACTTCTTCTTATCTCCTTCTCCACCTCCTTTTCTCCTTCTTTCAAAAGTCACTCATCACTAACTTCACCTTTTCTCCTTTTTTAAACACAAAAACTCCTTTTCAAAACACTATCCAAACACTATTTTTTAACTTATTAACTTCTCAAAAGTTAATAAGTTAAAAGTTGGTTTAAATAAGCAATCCCAAACATGCACTAAGGAAAAATAAGAAAGTTTAGGTCAAAAGACAGAGAAAGTATACCTTGTAGAAAAGTGGATTAAGAGGTAGCCTATAGTGGCATTTGTTAAAAGCATCATGAATCTTTGGATGATCTTATTAGCATGTATGTCCACTTGATTTGGCCTCACATAGTTATGACTTTAACTTATTATCATTTTGACTTTTGATCACCTAATCAATTTACAACTTTGACCTCATACTCTACTTGGACATATTTATGACTTTAACCCTCGGCTTTAACATAGTTATCATTTTGACTCCATGTTTGGAGATATCTTCATCATTTAATATGAAATGCATTATGATTTTATACTATGACATGCAAGACATGAAACTTTTTATCTCATCACATGTTAGGCAATCACATTCATAATATCCGACCGTCGCATCACATAATCCAATCACATAGTTATTAAATTCTTATGTATTCTATATTTGCCCGGCCGACAAAAGTTTGTTCCCACACGTTACTATTATTGCTACTAAAAAAATACCCCTCAAACAATATCTTTCTATTCTAATAATTGAGTAGCGCATCCACATGTCAACATTTTAACTACTCCACATAAGATTTGCTTAGGTTTCACGCTCTAATTAATTTAATGGGAAATTTCAAAGCGGATCATGGTATGCTTCATATTCGAAATAACCCGATATGTTCAAATAGAAAATTTACCAATTATAATGAATTATCTCCTAATCTGGTATTTTTAAATAAAATATTACCAATTATCAAGAATTATCTCTTAACCCGATATGTTCAAATAAAAACTTACCAATTATTATACATCATCTCCTTTATTTTAGCATATGATTTTTGCTAAAATATCTTGTAAATATCCAAACCAATTTAATAGAGATATGTTAAAAATATTTTTTTTAACAGCGAAACGAATAAAGCCCGGCTACCCAGGGTAACCCAATGGCGAAAGGTGGTTCCAAACGCTCTGCGAACAGACAGCACTGGGTAGCCGAAACCCACCTATTAACCCGACTCCAATTCGGGGGAAACCCACTAATCCGTCCGCCCGTAGGCATGACGACAAGCTAGTGGTAAAACCCGTTTGGCTCAGAGATCGAACTTGTGTTGCCACAAGTCTCCCTTCATTGCCCCATTTGTCCCTTCCAAAGTGGTGGTAGTGGGACTAGAACTTAGGTCTTTTTTGGAGAATCCAAGTCTCTTACCACTACACCACATTGAAAGTTGCAAAAACATAGGTACTAATCTAGTATATATATTACTAGTTTAATGCATGTGTATTACACGGGTAAGGACATGAAAAAGATAAATTTAAATATTTGTGAAAATGGGTAAATTTGTAAAAAGTTAACCATGTTTCATTTTTGTTTTAGTCAGGTCACTCAAACTGTGTTTTATTTCAATTACATAATTTAACTTTATAAAGGTGTTTCAATGCTAAGTAATTAACTTATATAATAGGTAAACATTAATTTTTCAAGGGATAACTTCAAAACAATTATTTCTACTTTCACACCACTAACTGTCATGAGAACTGGCAAAACCTTTTAACATTCTTTGTAAAATAAAATAAAATAAATATTCACTAAACTTTTTAAAAACTGAAAAACAAAAGTTGTAAAATTTTCCTAAATTTGTAAAGAAATCTTAAAGAGAGACAAACCTTTTAAGAAAATGTAAAAAATTTTAAAAATTTCAAAATAAAAAAAAGAACTATGAAATTTTTAAACAAATATGATGCCAGAAAAAACAGGTCCCAAATTCACAAAACAGGTCCTAAAAATTTAATGGCAGAAAAACAGATAAAAAACTGTGAAATAGTTGATAGCAAAAAAAAACTCAAAATGCGTCCCAAATACACCTAAAAATCAGTGTTTATGTATTATACAAGTTAATACCTAGGAGTAGAGCACATTTGAAACTTAAGTTATCTAATTGAAACAAAACAAAGTTTGAGTGACCTAATAAAAACAAAATATAAAATTCGTTATGTACGTTTGTATAGCATTTTTTATTTAAAAAATAAGCATTTGAAAATAAGTTAGATATTATTAAGTTAAATAAATGTTTGTTATAGCTCAAAAACAAATTGCATACTACATAAATCATCATCTTATATGGACAAAAAACATTCTTATATTTAACGAGGATCTTGTCAAGACTTTGATTTAGCAATGTAAACGGATTGATCAATAACATTACATTTTGCAATGTTGAAAATTTTTGGAACAACTGAATGCAAATTGTTCGATTGAAATACATTTTGGAAAAATAATAATTAAGGAAGTAAATTAATTCAAAAGTTAATATGATTTTTATATTTTCAAAACAAATAATTTAAAATAGTAACATAATTTTGAAAAAAAAATCATTTGATTACCTTGTTCAATTTAAATTAATTAAAAATTAATTTACTTATGGTATGTAAACCTTAACCTAAAAAAATGTTACAAAATTTTAAGCGGAAAAACTATTTTCTAAGTGCCTCTAATAATTGACAAGTATTCTCCAAAACCCTCTATTATTAGAAGGTATAGAATAGATTATTTCATCTGTCCTATTTTAAATGTCTATCTTTTCATTTTTATTGTCCCAATTTAATTGTCAATTTCCAAAAATATAAATGTAATTTCCAATTTTTCCTCTAATTATTATTGACACAAAATATGTCATTAATTTCAAGTAAGGATATTATTGTTATTTTATAGTTTAAAAATATAATAATTCAATATTTTTTTAATTTTGTAATTTGATTTCCATAACATTTAAAATCTCTAATATAATATACCAAAACGAAATTTGCTTATGTGGCATCCGTTGAGAACAACTTTGCTTATGTGGTATTATTTGAAAGTTTTTATCACAATAATGATTTTTTATTTAAAATATTTATAACATTAATTACATATTAGTCCTCAAATATTTAGGAAAATTTTGAAAAGTTTAATATTAATTACATTTTAAACCCTCTACTACCATGGTGTAAGTGAGTCGGTTTGTATTTAATATGGTATGAAATTGAAACGTATGGATAAGTGATAATAATATACAATTAAAGACTTCCGTATTTTTCAAAAACACATAACTTTTGTGTACAAAATTATTTAAAAAAATTACACCATAAAACCAAGCATTTAATTATCTTTAATCTGAGTATAATATTGTTATACTAAAAAATATATTTTTTTTTAAAGGGGCATTTGCATATATCCCCCTTTAAACCTTATTAATTGCATATTTACCCAACAAATTTTTTTTATTGTATATTTCCCCTTCATTAAGAAAAATATTGCATATTTACCCTTTTTAATTTAATTAAGTAAAACCTAAATTATACATTGACTATTTTATCCTTACTTAATTACCTTATAAAATTAATACATATTCAATCATAATTGGATATTAAATACCACTATTCAATCATAATTAGTATTTGAAAGGGTAGTTTGGTCAATATGATAATTATCATAAAAGATGGGTATATACGTAATATTAAATTTGAGTTGGGTAAATTCGCAAATACACTGGTTTAGAGGGGGATATATGCAAAAATCCCTTTTTTAAATAATTATGTTCTGGTTTTACCACGGTTTTATCTCAAAACTAATTAGAATCGTTTTTGCCCCCATGAATATCCTTACAAACACCATTTGAATGTTGTGTTCTTGAACTTAACACTGACACTAAACTAGTGAAACAAATAAAGTAAAATGGTTACCATAATAAACATTTTGAACTTTGACATAAAATATATATTCTATGAAAATCAAACACTCCCAACAAAATCGAAACGAAATAACAAACTCCATAATTTTCACTACTCACTCTCTCTCTCTCTCTCCTTAACGGTTTACTCTTCTTCGTCCCTACAAAAACAACTATACTGAAACCATTTCAGTGATATGGATAACAACATTTCATACGATCAAAATTCACCGATTAAATCACACGGCAGCGTACGGCGGCACAGAGATAATACGGAACTTACAACCTCCAGTTCTAGTAAGAGAACAAAATTCAATTTCCGAGATCACGAGGATAATTCCCCTGAGGACATTGTTTCTTCACCAAATTCAGGTACCTGTGATCATGTTTCGTCGTCTCAATCCTTGAACAATCGTTTGAGCTTAGATCTGAAGGTGAATTTCAAAATTCTCTAAATATGTTTCGTGTTGATGCTTCAGTTTACTGTGAATTGATTGTGTCGATGATTCAATTGCAGGTTGAGCTTCGTTCCGGCTCTGAAACCTCCATCTCCGGCGATGACAGTTTCAGGTTATTTTACGATGTTCGTTTAAATTGCTCCTAATCAGTATATGATCTCGATGAATTTGAGCATCAATAACGATTTCAATGATTTGCAGCAGAGAAACGAGTTCATCTAGTGAGATTTATTCCGATTTAAACAAAACGGAGACATCACCACCACCGGAGGTTACTTCCGGTCGAAATCCGGCGACCGGAAAATATCCGACGGTGGCGGAGATCGATGAGTTTTTCACGGTGGTTGAAACGAAAGAACGAAGGCGATTTTCGGAAAAGTAAGTAGCGTAAAACTATAAAAGCATGTACAGTACACACTATATATGAACTATGATCCGTGAAGCTTAAACAGTATGTTTACACTAATTATGTTGTTTTGATCAGGTACAATTTTGATATTGTGAATGATGTACCGTTGAATGGCAGGTATGAGTGGGTTCGGTTAAAGCCGTAACTGCTCGAGATCGCGTTGGCCCAAAGACAATCAAATATGAAAACAAATCAGGGGCGGAGTTATGAAGAGCTCAGGTATATCTCGAGATACCACTCAGCTTTCGTTGCAAAGTGTAATTTTCACTGCTTTAAGTATCGACATACCATTTTTTCTTACTGTTTTAAGTATCGATACACCTATGAACAAAAATTAGAATACCCTTAAGCGAAAATTTCTTTTAAAACACCTCTAAAATATTGTTTTAAATCCGTTACTGAAACAGATAAAAGGTTAATTCTTAATTTTTTGTTAATTACCATTTTAGAAGCTTCAATTCTTCTACTGCAACCTTGCTATATTCATTAGTGTCACTAGTTTTTGTGGGGTATGTGCATTTGTTCTATGCAATATGATAAGTTAAAAAAGGGATTTGAACCCACAATATCAATTAGAAATAGAAATACAACATATTCAACCTTAATGTTTTGCATTTGTCATTTTTTTTCTGATTGTTTGTTTTAGATTAATTAGCGTTTAAGCCAATCATTAGTGATTGATCTGTACTTTTGGATGTTAATTATATCATACATTGGGCATGTTGTAGTACAAAGTTATTTTGTTCTTAAAGCTGAATTGGATGAATGTGTGTACTTGTGTGTTTATATGTATAAAAAGTGTGAGCACATGTGTTCAAAATTTTTATGGGTTTGAGTGTTGATGTTGAATATGAAGCAGATGCATGTGTATTGTGGTTCAAAGTTGTATGAGTGAAGCCTGAGGTGGTCAATTTGGTGTGATGAATTGAGAAAAAGGGGCTTTTTAGTAATTTTAGGATCATACTTTTTTGCATTTTGTATGGTTAACCTCTCTCTAGACCGGTACTTTTTGGTACAAAATGGTTTTTTAAGTCTTGAAGTTTTAATTTTTATTTGATGACTTTTTTTCAATGTTATCAAAGCTGCACTACACGTCAACTTAAATAGTTAAATGTTACTCCACTTTTTATCAATGTTATAAACTAGACTACGTATTGGGTTATACGTCCTGAGATTTATTAGCCGTATCGGTCTGCTCAAATTTAAGGTTATTAGATTTTAATAATTCAAAGTTTACTGGTCGATATTAATTCTACCTTAAGAAATTTTTTATGATGGTTTCAACTTGTAAATTATTTTTCTCCGTCAAGTCTTTTGTAAGTGTGACATAAAAATGGTCGGGTAAGGTTTTATGAGACACAAAAATGGTCTGATAGGTTTTTTTAGACACAAAAATGATCCGTTAGAAAAGGCTCCGTGGAGGAAAATAAATTACAAATTGAGACTGTCATAGTGAATTTCATAGTTGGGATTAATATCGGCCAATACACTAAAGTTCAGATTATTAAAATCCAATAATTTAATAACCGGATAACGTAATAACATCTTCTGACAATAATATCCTTACTTAAAAATAATGACATCTTTTGTGTCAATAATAATTAGGGGCAAAACTAGAAATTACACTTATATATTTAAAATTAACATTTAAATTGGGATAACTAAAAATGAAAAAGATGGACATTTAAAATGAGACGGTGGAATAATTTATTAGGAACTAGATTATAACCCGTATGTTTCAAAATTTGAATAGCTAAAAATATCATATTAATATAAATCACAATAAACAAAAAACCATTCATTCGATGTGTAAACATTAATATGAGAGATAATCATAAAAATGTATAGTTACATGAATAAATCACCACAAATTAACTAACTCATATAATATGGGTTAAAGTTGCTGCCCGAGCCACCCATATATATAATTATCTCAATACTTTAATAAACCAGTACAATGTTTCTAATCAGAAAGGCATGTCCTAATATTTTAGGCACAACCTATTTGAAATGTTCACGAAAATCTTTTAATACGTATAAATACAGATCTAAACACCCCTTTTAGTCCGAACAAAGCATTATTTTGATTACAAGTAGTTTAACGGATTCCGATTTTCATGTATGGTTATTGATTTCAACACTGGAAATGAAATCTATGGTTTTAAAAAGAGTATTGGATCATAACAGATCCAACTATAACTTTTTGGCCGTTATCGGTCTCAATTTCTGAAATATGTGCTGGTGGTCCCAACTTTGATCACTTTTTGCCACAAATGGACCGTCATTAGAATTTTTTAACGGTGTTAAGTTTTTTTTATTTCAAACCGACGTTTTAGGACTTTTGATCGGAATAAAAACACGAGTAGATTAAAATAAAAATTATATCAAAACAAGACTCCAAATGACGAAACGGTGCTTCAAACGGGTGTTTAAACCTAACGATGCTTTATCGGGTGTACAAATTTAGTCATTTGGAGCACTATTTCAAGGTAATTTTTACATCAATCGAATCATATTCTCCTTCCGATAATAAGACCTAAAACGTCGGTCAGTAACACACAAAAAAACTTAACGCCGTTTTTTTAACGACGGTCCACTAGTGGTACCAATGATCAAAATTGGGAGCGCCAGCACATATTTCGGAAGTTAGAACCGTTGACGGTCAATAACATATTTAGGACTGTTAAGATCTAATACTCTGTTTTAAAATCTCAATGTTTTCATCTGAAAAACTTAGTATTTCATTCTTCTTAAATTGAATGTGATCGAATGATATAAAACAGAGTAACCGTTCGCCTTTAAACTTTAGACAATTCATTAAACGTCATGTTACGATAATGAAGTCTGGATACCCGAAATCAAACACCATAACAGCTTAAAAAAATTCACTAACCTTGTTTGGGTGAATTTTTATAGTAATGAAGAAAAGTGTTGGGTGACTTCATATATAACCAATGAATACATAAGTTTAGAGATGTTGTATGTTAAAAAAGAAAATATGTTTAGAGCTGAAATTTGAAAATAATATAAAATATAAAATGGCCGGTAAAGTGAAAAAGGTGACAAAGAGAAATGGATGCACGTGGTGGTGTGTGGTGCTAACTTTGAGATCGGAATCACTCGGATCTGATGCAGCAGGACAGTTTTTATGGGATCAATTAATTACTGAAAAATAGAGATCAGGGCAACTACAGAAAGAGAATGTTGCTTTGCCTCTCATCACACAAACACTATTCAAAGTATTGGTAAAATATTTATGTTACCAGCGTTAAGTTATAGGTTTGTCAGCAAGTTGTCGTATGTTTCTTATTAAAAATTAAAATATCGATGTCTAAAAAAAGGAATTTTTACATATATCCCCTTTATAATCTTTTTAATTACATATATCCCTAACCCTTAATTTTTATTACATATTTCTCATTCCATTAAATTTTGACAAAATTATTCTTTCTATCAATTCTCATAAATAAATATATGTGTAGATGAAATCTAGACAAAACTTGATATTATTATATCATATAATAAAGCTAGATTCATAACAAGCCGTTCAAAAAATAAAATAAAATAAATGATTCGTAAACATAATGGCCTAATGGATTCGATTTAGATTAAAATATGTAAATAATCATTTAATTAGTTCATTAAGGGTAAAATAGTAATTCAATTAATTAATTTTAATAAAATGGGTAAATGTGTAATATATATTCTTAAGGAAGGGGAAATATATAATTGATTTTTAGGATTGGGTAAATATATAATAAAAAAACTCATGAATGGGATATATGTAAATGTCCCTTAAAAAGTATTAAAAGTATTGATGTGTTGAAAAAGTTATTTACAAAAGGAATTGATTTTAAAAACATTTAGTAAATTTTATCTTTATGTCTTTATATCATAAGTTAAATTATGGATTGTGACTTTTTTTTTCTTTCAAAATTGTATCGGATGTCTGTTATAAAAATAAACTCTTGGTTGTGTTGACTTTTAATGTAAAGGCCGTTAAGAATTGGATATATCAAAACCCGTTTTTTATAATACAATTTTTAGGACTTCGGTTAAAATAGAAAAGATATGTGGGAATAGTAGCAATCTGCTGACTTGGGCTATGAACAGTAGCAATCTGCTGTGACAATACTATTCCTCACACATTTACTTAGATCTGTTGTGAATAGTTCCCTACACATCTACTTGTTAGGATCTAGAACACACACACGAAACTGAACACACACTCGCGAGTAATAACGAACACGAGACACAAGGATTTATAGTGGTTCGGTCGTCGTGACCTACGTCCACTCTGCTGCAACTAGGTATTTTATTATTCAGGTGCTCAAGGAATTACAAGTACAATGATAGCATTATATAGAGACTAATCTAGGGTTAGGAAACTTAATCCCCAAGTTAGGCCCAAGCCCACGTAGACTACTCATTAGGGCCGGCTGCCACTAACGAGCCTACACACCCAACAATCTCCCACTTGGAGGCTCGAACTACGCACCATCGTCTTCATCATCTTGTACCTCTTGTAATCTTCCTTACTACTAGTTGCAGTCGCCTTCTCATTAATTAACCTGAAGGCCCGTTGAAGCTCCCCTGAACTCGAACACATCAGTCACGGCTAAGTCTGCCTCTGACTCGTTCTTTGTCTCTACCGGCTCCCACTGGCTCAAACTGCCGGATCCTAAAACAATATGAGAACAAACACTCTCCGAATAAAGCAGATAATTCTCTGGAGAGACTTTGACACTTGGAATACTGGTTCTCTTAACCCATTGTCTGGTAGTTCTGACTGAAGCTTTGGTTGGCCGACTACCAATGCTCCCATTGCCACGAAAACCCCTAACTGATTTTTCTGAACCTTTCCCAGCACATTCAACCTGAATCTGACCTGAAGCTCTAGGTTTATCATCTGCAAAGCAAACCTTCTTCTGCCCCTTAGATTCTGGGAACCGGATTTTGTTTCTCTTCTGAACTAGAATAACCTTTCCTTCAGATGGTAAACTGACCATATAAAGCGAACCACGTTTCTTTCCTCGAGCTATGACAAGATTACCTTTTACCACTTTCCACTGCCTGTTCCTGAACTTAACTTCATATCCTTCTTCATCCAACTTCCCAACTGAAATCAATTGTTTCTTTAAGCTAGGAATGACCCTGACATCTTTCAAAGTCCACTTAGAACCGGCTGAAGTAATTAAATCCATGTCACCCATGCCCGTAACATCTAAAACTTCATTGTTCGCAAGCCTTACCTTACCAAAATCACCCTCTTTTAGATTCTGCAATGCTTCATTGCTGTGGGTAGCATGAAAAGAAGCACCAGAATCCATAACCCAGGAATCCACACTGTTCTCTACGCTACAGATAAGAACATCATCATCTCCGTAGTCTTCTACAGTGTTAGCATCTTTCTTAAGATTAGGACACTGATTCCTAAAGTGCCCTGCTTCCTTACAGTTCCAACATATCACATCTTTACGAGCCTTATACTGACTCCTTCTCCTGCCCTGACTATTTCCCCGTTCATTCTTTCTTCCCCTGCCCTCTGTACTCAACAAAGAACTTGAAGATTCACCTGAACCTCTGCGTCGTACATCCTCCCCCAGAATTAGATCCCGAATCTTCTCAAACGTAAACTTACTAGTATCCGACGAGTTACTAACTGCAGTTACGGTTCCGGACCAACTCTCTGGTAATGAGGATAATAATAATAGGGCCTGAACTTCATCATCAAATTTAATATTGACAGATATTAAACGAGACAAAATCGAATTAAGATTATTGATATGAACTGTTACCGAGTCACCTTCCTTCATCCTAGTATTCACAAGCTCTCGGATCAGATAAACCTTATTTGCTGCAGAAGGCTTCTCATACATGTTTGATAATGTTGTCATCATACCACTAGTTGTGGTCTCCTTCTGGATGTTATAGGCAACATTCTCAGACAAAGAAAGCGTTATTACTGCCCTAGCCTTTTTATCCATCTTATCCCAATCTGCTTGTGAAGTCTTTTCTGGTTTTTCACCCTCAAGCACTGCATCCAAGTCTCTTTCACAAAGTAGAGCTTCAATCTGCATTTTCCACCAACCAAACTTTTTCCCGTCAAACTTCTCAATCGTTACTTTTTCGTCTCCTGCCATAATAATAGCCAAACGAAAAAAACTGAGACTGCCCAAACCAAAGACTTTTGGCCCACTGCCAAAAAGAAAAGGAACTTGAAAATTGACAAATAATAGCTTGCCGCTCAATTCACGATCCAATCCTAACAAAAAACTAATGCTCGGTTAAGAATGGATAATTAGTCAAACCAATTCTATCTTGCTTGGACGGATCCAACACAATAAATTGTGTTATTTTGACTTCTTCAATGTGAACGCACAAGAAAAACAAACCAATGATAATTGATTCTTTTCTGCCTCTCTATCTATGTGAACACAATATCGAACGGTAACAAAGTAATCTTTTTGCTCGATCGAACAGGTTTGGTGACGGCGGACTGCGGAATGCCGGTTGGCTAACCCTAAATCAACACTCTCGCATTGTGTTCTTCGCGTGTAACGAGCCGTAGCTCTGATACCAGTTGATAGGATCTAGAACACACACACGAAACTGAACACAC
This sequence comes from Tagetes erecta, assembly GCA_030867185.1. Classification (NCBI taxonomy): domain Eukaryota; kingdom Viridiplantae; phylum Streptophyta; class Magnoliopsida; order Asterales; family Asteraceae; genus Tagetes; species Tagetes erecta. The sequence continues at coordinate 8,671,734 of CM061493.1, forward strand.
ACTCGCGAGTAATAACGAACACGAGACACAAGGATTTATAGTGGTTCGGTCGTCGTGACCTACGTCCACTCTGCTGCAACTAGGTATTTTATTATTCAGATGCTCAAGGAATTACAAGTACAATGATAGCATTAAATAGAGACTAATCTAGGGTTAGAAAACTTAATCCCCAAGTTAGGCCTAAGCCCACGTAGACTACTCATTAGGACCGGCTGCCACTAACAAGCCTACACACCCATCACTATTGAGATCTGCTATGAACAATACTATTCCTCTCACATCTACTTAGATGTGTTATGAATAGTCCCACACAGATTAAATACCGCACAGTTTTATGATGACATTTATATACGAGTGTAATGAATGAGAATGTTAATCACGAGTATTTCATTGAAACTTTCACTAGATCGCGTTCGATTCAATACGAGCAAGCTCGGTGAATACGGAAGAATAAGATCCGAAGACGGTTTTAGTAATTGATGTTCTAAGCTTCCTAAATCAAATCCATCCAATGATTCATGAACTTGAGCTCCAAAATTGAGATTAAAAAATTGTGTTTATATTTTTTAGTAACCTATCAAAGTTGATTTTTTAACCTAGGGTGAAATTGAGCATTGAAAATTCAAATGATTTTTAGTTTGAGTGTTTCTAAGATATTCACATCATTTGTTAGATCTTATTCAAGCAAATTCAAAATTTAAAGTGTTGGTGATTTGAATATATAAAAGTAATTTGTCGAGATTTTGAATTCACTAAGTGGATGTTGTTTTGAATATATAAAGGCTTGAAATTAATCCAAATAAAGTTCACTGGTCTCCTAATGCTCAAATTTGAAGAATAGTATTGAGGATTACATCAAATTCACAAAAGTATAAGTTCTTTAGAAAGGCTGTTAAACATAAATTTAAGTTTGACTTTCCAAAGTCAAATTGTAGATACTTGACAAATTTGGATTGTATATCATCTACCAACATAAACAATTGTTTAAAATGGATAACCGAAGCAGTTCAAAGGATAAATTAAAGTTTTTCATTTCCGAAATGAATATGTTTGAACAAATTAAACAAGAAAAGAAGTCAAGTCATTAAAAAAATGTAAAAAATGATGAATGGATTGAAAAGTTAAAAGAACATAAATTCTTTTATGTTTTATATTCATTATTCTATGAATGGATTGAAAAGTTAAAAGAACATGTATTCATTCAAGTCATTGAGAAGTCACTGATGCATACACAACTTTGTAAAGTTGAAAACGTTAACTAGAGGTTATCTAAGGATGTTAAAAACATAGCTTATGAGGTTGAGAAAATCTATAATTAAGATAAAACTAAATTCAAGAGATTAAAGAAGAGGTTAATGATAGAGAAATAAAAAAATTGATCACCGAGCTGGAGTTATACAGATCATTTCCAAAAATACCCATCGATATATTGAAAGAAACATGCATACTTGAGTGTCTTGCACAAGTGAAGCATTATCGAAATCATTCTTTTAGGACTAATGAGAAATTGCAAGCAATTATCGCAAAACTAAAAAACTCTAAAGAAAAAAACGCAAGAGTATTGAAAAAGGATATGAGAAGATGATCAACTCACTGAGATTAAAATTGAGTAAATTATTAAGTGAAGGCAATGTTCCAAAATTGTTTTTGGATTATTGTTTTGATTAGTGAAGCGGAAACTCACGAATAAATAATTGATGTTGATGATTTAGTAAAACTTGTCATATTGCAATACGTTTACACATTTAATCTTCATCTTAAATTAGTGATCGTTCATTGAAAGACCCGTCCATACAACTATTGACAATCATTTATTCTTCCGTAACACACATTCGATCACCATATTGATCATTCACATAACTATTATTGTACATGTACCAGAGGTCATAACTACCATAGTACTTGTACAAGGGGTCATATCTATTATAGTACCCATACAAGCGGCTATACATAGGGTCATATCTATCATAGTACCCATACAAAGGTTACCAGTATAAGGGGTCATATCTATCATAGTACCCATGAAAGGGGTCGTAGTTTCACTATCATCATTAGGTTATGCGTGATACAATCCATCATGTTATATAGCACAACATACAACTAATCATATCCACAAATGATCAAATAACTCCTTAAATACATGTAAATATTGCATGAACACTAATATCATTGTCATAAATGCCAATAAAGTTCAACATAGCAGGGTCTAAGGGGGTGGCTAAGCCTTGGGTGGGATCAAAGTTCTTTGGTGTCTTATAAGACATTAAGTCTCCAATAAAATCTGTGTCTGAAATTATGTTTTTTAGTATGCATATCACCTCAAAACAGTTTAAAAAACATTAGAAATATGAGATCTAGAACTTACATGGTTCCAATATTTCAATTCAAGTCTAAGTAATTTAGAGTATGAACACACTCACCCTTTCCAACGAATTTATTAAATTCCCTAGGCGGAGATTCATGAGGAACCAACTCATTTTTAACCCAAAATCTGACATTTTTACCTCTAAATATTTATTTTTTATCACCCAAGATGCTAAATGTATGCTTTATATATATACAATTCCAAACGTAAAAATGTGATCTTTTGATGACTTTTCTTTTCTTATTTTTCTCAAAACCCTAGATTCTTATCAAATCTAAAAGAGATGTTTAAGAGAGATTTCTTCCCTGGATTTTTGCTCTTTTCTTGATGTTATGATCCACTAACACTCAGATCGTTAATCTATACAACCAAAATCTTCAATTTTCTTCACTTTCTCACACTACTTTCTCTCTCTAAGATTTCTCTTACATTAGATGAAATGAGATGAATGGTGGTGATTTGGGTTGTTTAAAGGTTGGTTATGTGCACTTAAACACTAAATTTCCTTGGCCAATGGTCCTCCTTTAGTCCATATGTCACACCTAGTTTCACGCAGCGGATTAGTATAACTAATGGGGTCGGTGGTAACGGAAGTTGGTTACCATCGGATTATAGTCAAACAACCATTTCAAAAGTTACGGAAAGTTAAAACGTCATAATATTATTACAAACATTGTTGTAAAGATCCTTTTTATGACATAGTTTTCCACTTTATAAAAGTGATTATTTAAAAGTCGGTCCCAAAATAACATTTCCGTAGCATGGCGTTTGACACCAAAACCATTCCATTCCATAGCACACAACAAGTGCTTTAATCACCTGAAAAACATGTTAAAAACGTTTATCAGTACAAGACTAGTGAGTTCACAGGTTTAGGATACGTAGTCCATATCAAAACCAATTATGATTGTACTAATAAGAGACAATATTTATCCAATCTTGTTGACTTAAAGTTGCAAAGTTTAAGTCATATGAAACAACCATAAACCCGTAATCAATCCATGACATTTACCCTCCGACATTGCAATTATATAATCTCCCGTCGTCATTGACCGGAGCTACCAGTACGGGAGTGGGCTGTCAGTACACCCGATAGATCTACCAATATAATCCAAGGACCCCTGTCACCGAGGCTAATGATTACGTTATTTTTGAGGGTTTTTCCCGCGAGAACATCTTGTAAACTTATGGTTTTTCATATAAATCAAAATATTTTCCATCTCTTACTTTAAATCATAATCATTTATATTTCACATGTTTTCCCCCAAGTTTGAAATCAAAACGTATTGAAAATGGGGCCGTGAAACTCACCTTTGATTTCCGTCAAGTTTTTTGCTAGCACTTACGAGCCCAAAATTAATATGCTCCCAACCTACTAACACCCTATATATATATCCAAGGGTTCCCGTTAATAGTCGTACAATGGTCATCCAAGTTGTTCATCAACTCTAGACACTTTTATGAAATGATTTATCATTTCGATCTAACGACACGTTGGTGATTCCGTTTACGACCCGTTTCCAAATAATATTTATATAAGTAATCTCTTTATATAAATATATTTCAAACAATACTTATATGAGTAATCTCTTCATATAAATATATCTTAAAGACAATCATTGGTCTTTAAACATTTGTAAAACTTTACATATATGATTTATCATATATAATTCTCGGTTTCGTTTTTATAAAATTCACACTTTTAATATTTATATAAAATAAATATTATTATTATCAAAGTGTTAAGTTTTCTTAAAACCAATATCTTCAATGAAAACTCATAAGATTAACTCTTTATCCATTCACTCCGAGACCAAGTGAAAATACGATTTTTTTTAAGCAATCGACTAACTTTATTTTTAGTCGTTCTTGGTGTTTTGATTTTATAACTTTAAGTACCTCATTTCATACTTATTTTAAGGTCAAAACACTGATTCAAGTTCACTTATTAACTCTTGCAACTTGACTTAAAATCGTTCACATAAAACATGTAGTTTCGGTCATAACCGAAGCATTTTTCGCAACTAGTTATTCATATAACTACCTTTTTCATTCATACCACTTTAGATAAACATAATCATGCTCATACACACTGATTATACATCAAAAGTTGCTGTTACAAAACTATTTTATACATGCTTACGGTTTAAGCCGAAATAATCGGTTTTACCGTTATTTCATACATAGTTTGTTACTAAACAATGCTTAAACCACCAAATTTCTTCACGTAATGATCATACATATATTTTCACATAAATAAGCATGTAAAAGCTGTAATAATCTTATTTTCAAGTTTAAACCCATTTTCGAGCCGAAAACAACGTATTTTTACTAATAAAACGTCTAGTTTTATTATAGCGTTTTTCGACAACTTACTTCCACTTTTTACATAGAACATATATATTTTCTACACTCTTATAACATGGTTAATATCACAAAATGTCCAGAATTTAATTTATCCATTTTAGATCATGAAATTTTATCACCTTTCTACACTTGATCACATTTAACAATTTCATGGTTCATGCTCATGTAACAATTGATTCTTGCATTTTAACACTTTTTCCACTCTATACATACATGTACACGTACACATACATGCATATACATATGTTGACTTTTTTTAAAGTCAAAATTACCATATTTCATATAATCATAACTTCAACTAAATCAAAGATTCACCCAACAATTATCACATTTTATCACCATAACATTATTACACTCATTTTTCATATATCCAAGTGCATTACTCATACTTACACTTAACAAATTAGTACTTAGACTAATAACCCATTTCCTCACAAAAATAATCATCATCAAGTATCAATATTATTATCATATTCTCATTTTAACATATATCACCTTTACACATAACACATTTTTCTTCATATTAGTCAAATTTACCAAAACTCATATATCACATAACCCACATTTTGACATTATCATACTCATCATCATCATCATACGCATACACATTACCATACTCACATCCATATCATACATATACACATACAACATACCTATTTAATCATAAATATCATTTTGTATGTATGATCAAACTATAAATTTTATGTTTTCATACCATCTTAATATCAAACCCATAAATTTTATTTATCAAAAATATATTTTTGACACACCACATATATATACGTACGTATATATGTATACACACACAATTTCATTTTGATTCTTTTAATTTTTAGAAGTGTTTGATTTGATGAAAAACTTTATGATTCAAGGATGAATCATTCTTTTAAAACAAGAAATCAATATTAGAGTTTATACCTTGATGAACTCTAGTTTGCAAGTATATAATTCTTTGATTTCTTTACTTGTTCATGTCCAAATCACCTTCAATTTCACTTCCATATCTTCAATTTTGCTTGTTTCATCTTGTATATTCTTGATTTTGGATGTGTTTAGGATGAGTTATGGAGTGTTAATGATGAAAGAGAGTAGGATTTTGTTGGTGTTGTTGATGCCGTAAGAAACAAAAGAGAGAGAGAGTGAGTGAGTTAAGTGTGAATTATGGTGAGTTATGGTGAGTTTAATTGTGGGTTGAGTGGTACTTGTAACAATTCATTTGATGATGAGGCATTGAAGGTGGCAAGTTATGGTTAACATAGGCATATAGAGTGGTGAGTAATGGAAATGTGTCATGCAAGTATTATGTTTAATTTGTGGTATTGGGTATTAATTTGAGTGTAAGGTGGAATAATATTAATGTGTAGTTTTTATTATTGGATTGTGTTAAAAATCTTTGTATGTATTAATAGGTAGTAACACAAATAATATTTGTGACAAATGATAATGGTTTTAGCCGTGATTTTTGGTTAAAAATGGCGTTACGATTGTAGTGTGGTATTTATTTGGTTGAGTGGTATTAAATTTGAAGTGTAGTTTTTATAGTTTGTAGGCATTAATCATTAAGATGATTAATGAGTAAGTTTTCTAGTGGAAGTAATATTTATTGAGTTTTATAGTAGGATACCTAGTATCCATTTTTTTTTATAAAAACTCTTTTGTCCAAATCCCATGGATTTAAAAGTTGTATTCCTTAGTATTAATCATAATACTTACAACTTATTTTTATGAGTCTCACATGTTCATATTAAAATTATGAACTACTCAAAATGATATTTTTCTGAAAACAGGCAAAATCTGAAATGTACTCGCTTGTCCGCAGTACAAATCGAAAACTAATATTTTTAGATTTTTACCTTTTGTTTTCTTTTGTAATACTTTTACACATGCTAATATAGCATAAAATCCATTCTAGGATTTTTAAAGTTTTCCCGGGTCATCATCAACGTTCGTCTTAGTACTACACTGTGACTCCACACAGTATTTTCTTGATATTTTTAAATGCAGTAGCGTTTATTACCTGGGCTTGGCTAGACTGAATTGACATATTTTAAATTTACTACTAATAATGCTATAATATATAATTTAGTTTTTGTCCTAGTACGGATATTAATATGTAATTTTGCCGGGTGTCACACCATAATCCTTCTTTTCTTTCATTATTTATAAATAACCTAAAACTAAAGCCCATTATTATTTTAATTGCTTGTTTCAACTTTTTGGCATTACATGCCATGTCAAAGTGTATGTCCATGTCATGTATATTTTTTTCTAAAAAGGCACTCGTCAATGCATGTTGGACTGTAGAGAGGATGTTGTTCTTGTTAGGAGTTTTTTTTACCAAATGAGTATTGGTGGAAAATTTATTTATTAAAATTGGTGTTTTGAGAAATATTTACAAAAGTGGGTGTTTTTTTGATAAAGTTTCTTTTTTCACTTATAATATTATTAGATTAAAATTTTAAAAGTTTACTTCTAAGTGACCTTTTTAAAAAGTTTACTTCTAACAAGATTAAATAAAAAGATCTGTTCGGTCATTAGGTTAAATAGATTTTTTTATATGTTGTATAACTCATTTGCAAACATTTTAAAGTTTCTTTTTTATTAAGTGTTTATATCATTTAAAAACTTGTTAAATAACTATAAACGACTTTTATGAAATCGACCTTTAAAATACCGCCAATTTTTATAAACTCCCTCTATGTTGCCTTTCAGGTTTTTTAAACTTCCTCTTTAAAAAGCGTTTGGTTTTTTTCTAAACATCTTTTTAAGAAGTTTTTTGCAAATGTTTTTTGTAAATGTTTTTGTAAGACGAATGGAGTTAAATAAATTACAAGTATCTTTTTTGTAAACATATTTTATAAAAGTGTCTTTACTAATTCAAACACATAATATGAAAAAACAAATTTCTAATAGAAATACAAGTACATTTTTAACGTTTTATAAAAAAATATCACGATCAAACAAAATGTTGAATATTTACTTAATTCTGTAAAATAAGTTAAAGACTGTTTGCAAATGAATTATAAAGCTTCTTAAATTTTGATTGATAAAATCTAACGATAGAGACATACAATAACTTTTTTTTAATTTAGTAGAAATATTTTCCTTAACCTTGCTGATAATTAATAATGAGTTATTGTTAAACCAATAATATTAGGAGTGAGAAAAATTGTGTTTATCAAAAACACCCAAATTGGTAAATATTTTTTAAACCACTCACTTTGGCAAATAATTTTTCTATTAACACCTATTTGAAAAAAAAAACTCTCCTTGTTAATTAATGAAATCGTTGTAGTTGTAACTTGGAATTGTATAACGAAAACAAGCAAAAGCATAAACATAATCAAAATCCATACCACACATACACGATCGCGTAAGGTGTAGTCATGTAACCCCAAGATTAGGCCCTTGAGGCCACAAAAGCATAGGATGAAGCCTCTACTACAGAGTACAACCCCAAACGCCAAACATAGTTGGTAAGCAAGGAAGTCGCTATTAGAAGTTACCAAAGAAAGGGTCTCCACAAACGACCATGTCCTCAATTTCTCCATGTAATCCTTTGTAAAAAAATTGTTGGCTCGATCATGTGCGTAGGTGGCACATCCTCAAACTAAAGAAATGTTTAGCAATACCCATACAGATTCAAATTAAGAGTAGTTCGCTATAGGGGGCCACCGAGTTTAAAAAGAAGTCGCATCAAATCAATAGCATTAACATCTCTCTTCTTTGCATGCCCACTAATAAACTATGCTCTCTGCTAACGGCTCCTCCAAAAAGCTTCACCTCCAATAATGGCCTCTCGATGTCTACAGGGAAAACACCCTCACAAAGATTCTAACCATCATAAGAAGGCTAAAGTAACTCAGTTTTCTTAATATTTAGTTCAAGACCCAATGCAGGACCCGTGAGAACCAAAAAATTCAGGTCATTATCTGTATAAAGCCCTATACATGTTTACATTTTATATTTACATGTTAGACTTAATTGGCATAGAATTAAGGTCTTTACATACATAGAAAAGTCCACTCACTATGTAATATTCATGGGTAGTAGTAGAAATACTAGTCTGTCACATGGTACAACCCGATACACAAAAATGTTGGTGATAATCAGTCCAATAGTTCAAGAAAATATATCAAATATATTATGTTACATTTTTAATGGTGAAAGGTATAAAAATATACATATAATACGTGTACACGTGTATATTACGCGAACCGAGTGTATTAGCATTTTAACGTGTTAATAAAATGATTTTCCTAACAAATTAATACACTCTAGTGAATCACATAACTCTCAAAAATAATATTTCCATGTAACAAGATTTATTAACCATCACAAGATGGCCTAGTGGTAAAAGGAGTTCGTGTAAGAGCTTGGTGTCCAAAGTGACCTAAGTTCTAGTCTCACTGGAGACATTAAGGGGGAAAACTAGGTTATCTTGTGGTGGCCAGTCACCAGCAATGAATGGAGAGACCACACCAGGGTTTGAATATAATGCGAACGGCGGGTTAATTCTCGCTCCCTTGGTTGTGGGTGACCTATGAGCTGATTGCTTCCTGTGTCTTGCTCTTGTGACGTGGGTGTCACAGGCCGGTTAGCGAGTCCGGTATACTCGTTTTTTTATGTAACAAGATTTATTATATAATCATCAATCTACGACTAACTAAATCAAGTGATCACGTTACTTACAATTGTTAACAAGAATCTTGCAACAAAACCATTACCAGTTTACCACCCTACCCATTCCCTCTCCCTTTCGGATTAAACCCATCACAACTCCCTTCCCAGGCACCATCGCATCTTAATTTGTCTCCAAATATACTTTAACCCAATAGTTAATGACCATTACAACTTTGAAAGTTTTAACCTTGTATATCAAGACATATTCTTCATCTCACTTTACAAATTCAACACAACAACTAACACTCTATTTTCCTTCTCTTGTTCACGTCATCAAGCACACACACACTCACTCCATTTTTCAAGTTCTACAAGTATGGTTTAAACAAGTTTTACGAGATTTGCAAGAAGTTTCAAGCAAAGTTCTAGTGATTTCGAAGCTTGTACAACACTTCCTGATCATCTTTCTCCTTGCTTGCTTTAAGTGAGAATCATCTCCTTATCTTCTTCATTTTGTTATTTTAACATACTAGTGTTGTGTAACAATTTTCACCAACAAAACTACACATATTAAAAAAAAGACATAAAAACTAGAGACTTTTATACAAAATATAATGTTGTTGACAAATACTAAATATAACCTAACGGTGATTCTAAAGTGTAAAAATTGAAGTATAAGTTTCTGATATGTGTTTAAAAATAGTCATTTGTTAGTTTACACAAAACATTAAAAACATAAATATGGTTAGATTAGTAACAAAAAATGGTTCTTGGACACTAACATGGTGATTATTACGACCAGTATAACACCTGGAATGTTGAGAAAATATGTATATTTTATAGTATAAAACATCGACCTTTGAAACACTAATTATGGACTTTAGGGAAAAAGTTAGTATTTTTTTTTATAAAAGACATGTTAATGGAAGTCACGCTAACTAAAACCAACATGCTAAAATTATTGCATATTATCCAATTTATTTGTCGTATGTATGGACTCGCGATATAGGGCAAACATATTATAGTGTCAAAGATTGGTTATAGGTTGATATATTATAAAATGTCGCTGCCCTAGCTAGACAATGCTCATTTCATTATCACACGGACTTAAAGTTTTACACCAAGGACATACAAGTTTTCCACATTCATGTATTTAAATGTGTGAGTCACCAACTTTATGTTGACATTTTAAGTATGTTTTTCATGTAATTGAGCACATTCACGGTAATCAATAGTACGGAAAACAAAAAGGCAAAATGAAAACAACTTTTAGGGATTTTACTTGTGTAAATCAATCATATGAATCATATTTGTCAAATCCTAAACCTGGCAACCACATACATTGTCTTAACCGGGCTCACGTGTGCATATAACTTGACAGGACGCTCATAGTGAAAACCCCACAGAGACCGACGTAGCAACCGTTAACAAAAATTGAACCCTCACATGTGAGTAAAACCTGTTAATCTCATAGTTTTTTTTACCAAACTAGTGTTAATAGAACAGTTATTTACTAAATTAGTGTCCTTGAAAAAGTAATTGTCAAAATGGTGTTTTGTGAAACTTTTTATTTCTCACTCTTGATCTCATAAAAGTGTATATTTATAAAAAGTTCTAAAAGACAATCAAAGAAAAAAATTACAAAAGAATTATAAAAAAACACTTGACGTCTCTTATATGTTTTACGTGTATTAGTTTTATAATTTCTTTCTTTATTATTTTATAAAATTTTGTGTTAATTGTTTAATTCATTAAGGGTGGTGGGAGTGGGTTGTGACAAACCCTCACTACCATCACAACCCACCAATCACAACACTACATATCACAACTACTCTTACACTATCCTTATTTTTTATATTTGATGGTGTCAAGTACCCTTACACTACCCTCACAACCCACCAATCACAACACTCCACCTCACACCTCATTTATAAAAAGACAAAAATATTTAAAATTTGTGAGATGTGGCACAAAAAACAAGGCAAACTTGCAGCAAACTTTCAACGGGTATGGGTACCCGTGGTCCTCATACCCGCACCCTACCCGCACCCTTACCCGTGTCCACACTCACCACCCTAAGAACTCTTTGTGTTAGTTTTTTTTTTAAAATGTTTCCTTAACAATTACCCATATATTGGTTTTTTAAGTTTATTACCTCCTTTCTAATTTCTTTAAAATGTTTTTCAATAAAAGCTTAGTTTTATGTTTTTTAAGGTGTACGTATATTTTTTGAAAAGATAAAAAATATAAAATTTAATAAGTTTAAAAAATATAAAAATTAACAAGTTGGCTTCGCTCGACTGTTTACAAATCGAGCTATAAAACTCTAAACATGTTACCTTTTAACCTTACACAACAACACGTAAACTTATAGGGTTGAAAAGAAATTAAACCGCCAACCCACGACTAGTCAACCCGACACGACACCCCACTCTTAGGATATCGTAAAAGTTATGTTGTATGAATTTTATGCAATAGCCACGAACTTAAACAAGAAACCGAATATAAAAAAACAAATTTATTTTTAAACTTAAAAATAAAAGTGTTTGTAAAAAAAATGTTTTTAAATGAAAGAAGCAAAATTAGTTTTGAAAGATTAAAATTGTTTAAGCGCTAGGGTGCGAAAGCATGGGGAGCGAACATGATGCGATTGAAAAATAAGTGTTTATAAAAAAATCATTTAATTTTTTTTATTAATCAATGAAGATAAACGTTTCCGGCATTAATTTTTTAAATTAATTATATTATAAATTTAAGGATATATTTTTATCCAATGGAATTAAGAGTGAGAAACAAAAAGGTTAGGAACAACACCAATTATGTAAATATTTTTTTATCAACACTAATATAATAAATAACTTTTTCACCAACACCATTTTGGTAAAAAAAAACTCTTTATCTAACCAACATTAACAAAATCATTGACTATCTCATCCTAAATTTGACCACTTAATTTGTTAAATTCAAGAAAATAAATAAGTATACAAAATTACAAACTCACACTAGTTTTCTAAACAAAAAAGTCCATTGGGCCCTCAATTAGATCCAGTGGGCTAGTAACATGTGGTTAGTTAACTAGCGATCATCATCATCATCATCATCATCATCACACACACATAGTGACATAGAGAGTGAAACACAGAGGAGAGATAAACGATGGTAAGAGAAGTATCCGAAAGCTGTATGGATAGTTTATTAACGGAGATCGTATCGTCTTATTGCAACCGTTTCTATGCTACTAAACCGGAGCTTGCTGCTCGGCGAATCGAAGCAATTGGTTACCAGGTCGGTCACCAGCTCACCGAAAGGTATCAATCAATTCTACATAACATACGCTAGCTTTAACCTGAATTGATGTCAGTTCCTTGATATTGTTCTAGTTTTTGTTAGATTGAAGATCAATTTCATTGACTGATCATCCGTACATCGAATTAGGGTTTATTTTAGTTGCATAATCTCGATAGTTATGGAAAATTAGGAGCTTAGGATTTTAAACCACTGTATTTGTTAGATGTTCAATTGTTCATGCTTATATCCAAATAGAATGATTAAGGGACATATATGCTTTGAATTATAAATAATAGAACTTTGTTATCTACATCAATCCTGCTGGTTGTTTCTAGGGACATTTTTATGCATCTGATTGTCATCATTAGAAGGCTTTCAAGTTATTTTGGCTGTTGAAAATTGCAAGTATTAAGATCGTCTTGATCTCTGTTTTCTTATTAACTATTCATCGTTTTAGGTAAGGGAACAATGTACACATCAGAAGTGGTTCATATTACTTCACTCTTATGCTTGAAATTTGCTTTATTTATCTACTTTTTATAGCAAAGAGTTCATAATTATTTTCTTTGAATTGAGCATTTTAAGTTCAAGTGCTCTGCAGAGGACTTAACGTCTTACAAATTTCAATATCATATCATTGTGTTGGTTGTCAACTGTTAAGCATATCTAGGATCTTTCTTGCTATATTCTCTTAGTTAGGTAGCAAGTAGATAGAAGGATTAGTACTTTTACCCAGGGGTAGCCTTCCTTGTCGCCAAAGAAATACGAACAAAACACTTTCAGAATGGTTTTACAAAGGTTTTGAGAGATCTTAGAACTAGTATCGAGTATCAACCTAATCCAGTCTATGTATGTTCAAACAGCTATATTATTTTCTTTGAATCCACACCTACATATAAACAAAACACTTTCAGAAGGTTTTACTTGGTTTCACAATGGATTATATCTAGCTACTTATTTTCATATTGGCAATCAAGTGTTATCTTCTATATTGCTTACTTTGTGGATTGCAATTTGCTGAGTTATGATTCTGGTTAGATATACAATTGAGAGGCCACGTTTTAATGATCACCTAGAGGCGATCAAGTTTATCTGCAAAGATTTTTGGTTTGAGCTCTTTAAGAAGCAGATAGACAATTTAAAGACCAACCACAGAGTAAGTTTCTTACCCCTAATTCTACAACTATAAGCTATTGTGAAAGATGTATATGGTTACTTATTTATTTATTTGTTGCAGGGTACGTTTGTATTGCAGGATAATAAATTCCGCTGGCTTTCACGCGTGTCAGTGGATCCATCTGTAGAAATTTCTGGTGCTGCTCAAGAACCTTCTGTCATGTCAGAGAACAAATCAGCACAAGCAACTGGCCTGCATCTCTACTTTCCCTGTGGAATTATACGAGGAGCGCTTTCAACCTTGGGAATTCCTTGTGCTGTTACGGCTGATATTTCAAACCTTCCTGCCTGTAAGTTTTCAAAAATTTTCCGACTCAAAAGGTTTAGGACAAGTAATATGAAAATGGAAACTAGGAGGTCAAGTATGTCTGTGTTATGTTCATTAGGGAGAGCTTATGCAGTAGTTATTTTTAAAACTTGTTATTTTTCTACACATTGATATATATAAAAAAATAATACTTTTTTTTATTTCTTTATCTTAACTCGTTGAGCCAATGATTTTCCACAAATTAGAAAGGTAATTCATAGGCTATCATCATCTTCTATATTTTTATATTTGTTTTTTCATTAGAAAAGTGCTAAAATAGCCATGTAGTGATTTTGCCTATTTGAAAGTTGGGCTAATTTTGAAATGTAAAGTTTGATAATGAGCAAGAGAATGCGCTAAACGAGCGAGCCATGTGTCGAGTTTACCTATACTCGGGCTCTTCTCATTTGATTTTGAGTGAGCCATGAGATATTTGAACATCCCTAAATACAATTTCTAGACGTGTCCCCTAACTCATCATCAGTCTAACAAGATGGTTTTTTCATGTGCAGGTTCATTTGTAATTCGGATAAAGGTGTAGCAATCTCGCTACAAGAGTTTAAAATGGACCGAGAGGTATTCCTGATCTCCAAACCAAGCTCTATGTTTTCAGTTTTTATTATGATCATGTAAGTAAACAAAAAGTTGCAGACAAGTAATTCAGCTGTAATTAGAAATTGGTGAAACTTTCTACCATTTTAATGGGCTCCAATAAAAGTTTTACAGGTTCTCAAATGAATAATGATAGTGGTCACAATTAGGCATATTCTTTGCCCAATCATCAATTAGATTTGTGATCATATTGAAACTCATCGTTCGACGAATCCCACCTAACCTAGCCAATAGTCTTACGTGTTTGGGCTCAAAGAACTCTGTGCCATGGAATGCTATTTTGATTTTGAACTATGAGTCTATGACTGTGCAGAAACTAATCCAGACTCGTATGAAAATGTCTCCGAACCTGCAGTGTATGGTTCAGTCTACAGTGCGTTGTTTCGTCAAAAGTCTGGGTTTCGGTTACTTATTTTTCCTACAGCATCTAATTTACAATATTTGCCAAATGGAACTCGAACCCTTGACACCACTCTAACTCCAATTGTCTTTGCCATCGGACCAAACCCCACTCTATACGTTTTTATTGTATTTAAAAATTCGCACAAATCTTTGGTCAATAGTCAATACATAACCACGTTTTTATTGTATTTAAAAATTCACACAAATCTTTGGTATTAAAAATTCACCCCTCTTTAGAGCCTTTTATAATATAGAATGGATGGAATGAGGGAAAGATTGGGAATGGATTCAATAAGATTAAAATAAGAAAAAGACTAAAGTATAATACAAAGATTGAGAAAAAAAACTTATTTGGTGGAAGCATAACCATGAGTTCTTGGATGGGCAACCAATCTAGGAAAACCGAACAATATCTTGGCATGACTTACGCCAAATGTTAAAGATGATATTAGAGCCAGAGATCGGATCGATGCGTGCTAGCAAGGACGTTGGGCTCTGTAAGAGGGGTGGAGATGTAAGTCCCAAATACCACGTCAATTGAGGAGGAAAACAAAACATTCCTGATAAGTATAAGGCTCACTTTTCAAGATGTCTCACAGTTGATCATACATAGCATAAAACAGTTCAAAACATTCATTTAATTATAACAATAGTTGCAACGGAAACGTCTTAAAGCTAAAATACTTCATTACATAAATTTACAACATCAACTTCGTCTTTCAAATAAAAATTATGTCTTTAAAATTATTTTAATAACTTTTTCAGTCTTCAAACGTCAAATACTTTGAGATCCATGTCATTCTCTTTTATCCATCTAGCTCGTATATCACACTAATATACATATAAAAGTCAGCTTCGTTGAGTGAGTTTTAGTTTTATATCGTTTGCTTAAATCATACATATACAAAAATCTTGTAATGAAATCAAGTTTAATAAAGACACATTATATTGACACATTATATCTACCAATTCATGTTGGTTTATTAAGTTTGATTCTTTTTCTCTTCTGTTCTCTTATCTCTTTTTGAGGTCATTCTCTTCTGTTCTCTTATCTCTTCTTGAGGTCAGCCAATGTTGGCCTCATTAGTTTCGTTCTATGTTAATTGAATTTCTTCATGGCTAGTTAGGTTCTTAACAGCTAACCCACATATGTTTATGTTCCTCTAGATGGCCCTGCTAGTGTAGGGTCTTACTGTTCTCTTTAATCCACTAGTATAAATAGTTCCTCTGGATGACCTTAGTTTAGATGGCAAAATTGAAATGTTATATGACCTTAGTTTAGATGGCAAAATTGAAATGTACATGATATATAATGTAACACAATGTAAGAACATGACATCTCTTAAAATCCCATACATATAAGTCAAATGGCAATCTCATCTTTGTGATGCAATTAGGGTAGACATGTCTAGAAGTCCATATTTGCAAAATCTAAAATAGTAGGGCCCAAAGGGTAACACCTCTGGCTAAATATCTCGTATATAAAATCCATAAGAAACCTTTGGTGTGATAGTTTTATGCAAAGTCCATTTTCTCTTGAAAGATTTGGATACAAAATTTTGTTTCACATATGATATTTTGGTACATATCGTCTCAAAACATTAAAATGAGTAAACAAGGGGTAGAACTCATTTGTTTACGGTTCATTTTCAATTTATCTAGGCTAGAAATACGTTACACAATCTACATAGAGGTTGATACACAATCTGTTATTTTCTGCTAAGTTCGCTCGTTGTTTCGCCCATAATCTTGCTGTCGAGTTTGACAGTTTCACTTCCAATTTTGCTTGGCCAAAACTATTAGTTTTGCTGTCCAACTTTTGTTGGGACTTCCTAGATTACTAGAACCTCCTAGCCATATTTGACATATTTCGTTGGCGAAACTAGTACTTTTGTTGGTGAATTTGGCTAAATTCGCTAAACGAATTCTTAGTTTTGTTTGATGAATATCAATGGCGAACCAACTTGTTTTTACCCAAAATCTCAACTATTTATGTCTAAGTTTTTAGTTTATCATTAATGAGGCAAAATCTATGATTTTTATTCAATTCCATATGTAAAAGTGTGAAATTTAAATTATTTTTCTCACATTTTCATAAACCAAAAACCCTATATTCATTCCAGATTTAAATTAGGTGTTTTGGATGTGTTTCTTACTTGAAATTTTACATTTTCTTGTTGTTTTGATCCACAAACACCGAGATCTTTATTCCGCAACCAAAATCTTCAAATTTTCAAGTTTTCTTCACTTTTTCTCAATACTTTCTCTCTAAGTTTCTTTCAAATTTACAAGAATAAGGATGATGGAGTGGATTAGGGTTGTTAGCGCCGACCATGGGCCTAAAGCCTCTAATTTTCGGCCAATTGACCTTCTTTCGTCAATATTCCCTCTTTTATTGTATCTTCTAAAATAATCCATAAGGGGGTTTCGTCAATATTCCCTCTTTTTCAAAAGGGGGTTGCGGCGCAACTTGTTGCCCGTTTACCAGCCACTATATTGTAAATTGTCGTTTCTTCTAATCTAATTGTTTCACTTTAAAAAAAAAAAAAAAAAAAAAAAAATCCATAAGTAAAACTCATTTTATTTTTAACCGCTTATTTCAACTTTTGGGGGCGTTACAATAAGAGCATGGATACATTCTCTACCAAAACGTTTTTTTTATCTGGGCGAGCAACTCTTCAACTGAAACTACATGTTTCTTATTGGATGTTATAGTAAAATTATTAGAAATCAAGTTAATTAGGATTAGAAAATAAAAATAGTAGTGCTGTTGACCGCCAAAGCAAATAATTATTTAGAGTTCAAAACTTTCCTCAAAACAATTTGTGGCCATATGATATAATAACATTTTGGGAGATAACCGTCGCCAAAGCCAAAGGTCAATAGGTCATTAGTTTAAATTTAACATTTTTTGTAATTGTGGTTTTGATTTTTTAATTCAATTAAAACCATGTCACTGACTTTATTTTTGTGTGATAGTGGGTGTTCATATAGTCGAATCGAACTTGACTTCATGATTCAAATTCGAAAAAGATGTCAAAATCAAATCAAAGTTGAAATATTCAACTAGTATTCGAATTCAAATCGAAAGAGTTTGACTTACTTCTAACTTTGAATTTATTAAATTTGTATTTAGAATATTTAGATTTAATCTAATAACATTTACAAAATTCGATAACTAGACCTAGACTTCGAATCGATTCGTTAACTTTTTGAATCCTCTCTTCTAATAAATCGCTAACCCATGTTACCACATTGCGCCACATGTCACCACCCGATGCATCCCCATTAAGTATTTCATAAACTTTCCAAAAATACAGTATTATTTCTTTAAACAATTTAAGATTTATTTTAATACTTTTCCAAAAATAAGTCTATTAGTTTAGATTTTCTCACTCCTTGATTACAAAACATTTGTAATTCATCTTTATAAAAAACAATTATTATAATAATAAAAAAATGAATCACTTAATTATTTTATCACTAAACAACTTTAGCTTTAAATTACTAAAATTCGGTTTTTTCTTTTTAATAAATAAATTCAGTTTTTCGTGTTTTAATTTGCATTACTTTGCGCGTTTATGATACGTTTGTTATTCCTTTAGTATATACATTTCTTTAATGTTCAACCTCGTGTGAACACACGGGTGTTAACCTAGTTTGATAATGTTCCTGCTAAGAAAACAAATAAAACTAATGAGTAAATTACATTTTTAGGCCTTTATAATAGGTCATATTTTAGTTTTTGATATTTTCTTTAATTTTTTGCACTGAACGACATTTAGTTAAATTAAAGGGTCGGTTTTTGACCTTTGATTTAATGATCGTTAAGTTTTCCAGTTAGTTCCCCTCATATGCAATGAGGGTATTTTAGTCATTATACTTTTAAAGGACAAAACTTGTAGTAATACTTATTATTATTATTATTATTATTATTATTATTATTATAATAATAATAATAATAATAACAAGTATTACTACAAGTATTGTCCTTTAAAAGTACAATGACTAAAAACCCTCATGTACATTGCACATAAGAAAAACTAACTGAAAAACTTAATAATCGTTAAGTTAAAGGCCAAAAATTGATTCTTTAATTTAACTAAAAAAATTCAATTTGAAAACTTAAAAAAAAATAAAAAATCAAAATATAACCTATTATAAAAAAGATCTAAAAATATAATTTACTCAAATGTTATTATCTTATCGACCCAAATGTGTTAGGCTTGATATTTTTCTTATAAACTCTTTATGCAATTATGTTTTGTCTTCTATTTGTCAAAAAAAAAATTATTTATTTATTATTTAAAAGTAAAAGTACGCGACTACGCGCCAAATGTATTTTTTTCAGGTGAGTTTGACTTGCCAAATTGACAGTTAGGCATCGTCAAATCACTTTACACGGTCAACGTGACACCCAACTTCTAGAAACATGCCATCGTGGCACTTTCTAACAACGACATCGTTTCCAGACTTTTGCCACGTAACACTTCCGTAATCAAAACAACTTCTTCCGTTAAACGCCACGTGTGCACCAAGAGAATATCCCACGCAAAACCAAAAATAAAAATTCAAAATAATCAAAACCCGTGTGTGAACAGCGTCCTAGGTGGCATCCACGTCAACACAAAACACTTATAAATAGTTTGACCATCCTCATTTCTTCAAACTATCATAACAATATTCAATGGATAGATTGAGCAATAAACTTAACGACCAAGCAACCACCGGTTTTCACAACGAACCGCCACAAACACCTCCAACGACGTTTGAGCCGTGGAGACGGTTAACAAACGACGAAGAAACATCCGTCATGGTTGCTGCTTTAAAAAATGTAATAACCGAACAATCAAATTTCCAGTTATTACCTCAGCAACCTTACACTTCCACCTCCACCTCCACCACCACCGCCACCAATATTGAGGCAGCGGAATCACTTGCGGTTCCGCTGCCTCAAACGTGTCCCTATTGTGGGATTAGTGGTTGCTTGGGGTGTAACTTCTTTTCTGGTGGCGGTGGTGGTGAGGGTGACACTGGTGGAAGTGGTCCGGTACGAAAAAAGAAGAATTACCGAGGTGTGAGGCAGAGGCCGTGGGGGAAATGGGCTGCGGAGATTCGGGACCCGAGGAAAGCGGCTCGAGTGTGGTTAGGAACGTTTGAGACTGCGGAAGCGGCTGCTAGAGCTTACGATAGAGCTGCCATTGAATTCAGGGGGCCTCGAGCGAAGACCAATTTTCCGGTGACTGATTACGCGGCTTCTTCTTCGTCGTCGTTGCCTGAAAACAAGCAACGAGCGTCGAAAAAGAAACCGGAAAGAATGAAAGGCGGGGTTAGTGAAATGAAAGAGGGTGATTTGGAGAAAAAAATTGAAGAAGATTGGATGATGATTGGTGATTTTAATGGCGGTTTTTCTGATTCAACTCAAAGTTGAATAACAAACTAACGACTATTTGATTATTTATTTATTTTTTATAGTATAGTTTTTTGAGAGGTTGCGATTATTTGTGCGACTTGTTGAACGAATGGGTTGATACATGCGTGATACGTATATAATATAATTTTTAAGAGAATGTTGATTCATTGGTTGAAATATCAGCTAATTAATAACTAATCTAGACAGTCGGAGTTAACATAGTAATGAGAGATTTTAACGAGGTTAGATCGGCAAACGAAAGAATTAACTCAGCGTTTTGAGCATCCTCGACAGTGAGATTTAATAAACGGAGTTCAGTATTGGTGGGCGGCTTACATGTCGTCGAATGGATGCAAACTTAGCAAGCTTGACAGAGTGTTGGTTAATTCGGCGGTGAAAGACTTCGGACCATTGTCAAGCCGATGGCTAGAGATTTTGGGCCTATCCTGTTTGAGTGTTTCAACTCATCTATTTAATATTTCAAGGTTTTATTGGTTAATTTTTTGGGAGAAAATTTTTTTTTGTTATATAATAAGAAGTTTTGGAGATAAAAATTTTATGGAATTTTACATCATGCATGAGTTTGGAGCCAAATTTTGAAGTATTAAATATTTACAAATCTTTAAAAATAATAGTTATGATTTCTTTATAAATATTATTATTTAAAGCGTGTGTATCACATGGGTGTTAAACCTAATGGATCAATAAACCGGGATTCGGTGACATGTTTACAAACGCTTACGTAGGTGCGGATGTCTTTGGCCCCCAGATAAACAATTTATGTGTAGGTTGAAGGTTGAAGGCTGTAAAAAATGCTATGAAAGCTTGGGCAGCAATTCAAAAGGAAATATTTATTAAATGTTTCTGGGATTTATTTAAGACCGATATTAAAAATGTAGCTGATTATTTTTTAGCATTCAGCCTTTATTGCTCTCATTGCTAAAGTCATCGACCCTCTTTCGGTTCCGGAATATCGTCCGATCAGCCTCATTAGATGTCTGAACAAAATTATCTCTAAAATTCTCGCCAATCGTTTGAAAGGTGTGATTAACCGTTTGGTAGGAGAAGAACAAACTGCTTTTATTGCTGGAAGAAATATCTTGGATGGACCTCTAATTGTTAACGAATCAGTAGCATGGGCAAAAAAGACTAAAAGGAAAGCGATGTTCGTCAAGGTAGACTTTGAAAAAGCTTATGATATGGTCAGTTGGAAATTTCTCGATTCAATCTTGGAGCAGGTGGGTTTTCATCCTACTTGGAGACTATGGACTAGCAATTGGTTGATTGCGGCCAATCCTCTGTCTTATCAATGGGTCTCCGACTCAGGAATTCATCCCATCCAGAGGCCTCCGTTAGGGTGATCCGATTTCGCCTTTTTTATTTATTTGGTTCTGGTGTTTCTAAATATTGCCTTGAAATATGCGGTTAGTGAAGGCCTTATTCATGGTATCCGTCTTCCCAACAATAGTCTAGTGATTTCACGTGTTTTATACGCAGACGATGCACCTCTAACGAATGAATGATCTTTATCCAGTGCTTTAAATATGGTACGAATTCTAAGATGCTTTGAATTAGCTTCTGGTCTAAAAGTGAATTCATGCAAGAGTCACTTGTATGTGGTTGGTTTAGATATGATTGAGTTAAACTTGGGGGCAATATTTTCCATTGATAAGGATCTTTTTAAAGAAAATGTAAGTCTGAATAATTTTTTTATTGTTTCTGTTGGAAATGGTGGTGGCACTAGTTTTTGGATTCGATAAGTGGCTAGGAAATGCTCCTTTAAAAGTTATGTTCCCTGGATTGTTCAAGAATGAAAAACAAAAGAGATGTTTGGTTGTGAATAGAATTGGGGAAAATAGGGACCGACGAAGGTGGGAATGGTCTCACCACCCGACGAGTTGTCTTCTTTTAGCTCAATCTCGTCAGCTAAATGTCATGTTGCAAGATGACTTCACAAGCAGCATATGAAGGACAGAAGGAGCACTGCTACAGTTGGGTCATCGACGTAAAAACTTTGGTCTATATATGCGATGAGATGTCACAAAACACCCTTCAAAATAATTTTTCTTTTTCTAAGTTTTATACCTTAAATTTACTATGTTTTTTTTATAACATATAAAAACATAATTTGTCAATTTAAACACAGTGGGGTTTGCAGGTTTAACAACCGTCGGTTTTATAACATAATAACCAAAGGGACAATTTATATAAACAATTATATTTTAATTGGTGGACTATTTTTGTGACCTAAAAATTTACTTTATTCCTATTCCTTTTTTTAATGACTAACCACCAACTAACCAACAATGCAACAATTACTGGGTTGTCATACTCATACATACATGACTTTCACTTAGCAATTTATTTTAGCTTTAATTAATTATAACTTTTTTTTTATTCCACTATCTAGTTAATATTTTTATAGCCAAGCAACATATCATGAAAATAGACATTAGCTATTTGTCAGGCATATAGATAATACCGTTTTCGAACCGAATCAGTTCAAAGAAACCATTCTGTGAGTGCTATTTCCGTTGCTAAACTTTTATCATTGCAGCAAGTTCTACTTTTTAGAATGCTTTAGAAAATACACACAAGAGGATTAAAATTTTTTCATCCATCAAGCAGATCACAAAATTTAAATGCTTGTACAGATGATTGAACATATGCTTACAAATTGCATGAGTGTGCAAATTTAGGTGAAAAAATTATCATCATATAGATATAGATACCCTCACAAAGCGTCACGAGCAGCAATTCGACATGTTATAGCATCTCCTAGGGTTGATATGTCAAGTTCCACCCCTGTTATTTTGTAGTGCTGTTGAATGTGAAACAAAATATGATTACTACTTCATGCAAGGTTTAAAAAGTAATGCAATTAGAAACTTGGGCACACCTCCTAACCATAGCTCAAAAAGAGAGGGGTGTAAAGGTGGGAACATTAACCCGTTTAATTATGAACGGGTCGATTTGGGTTATGGGTCATCGTTTACGGGCAAAATAAAAAATTTACGATATTGACATATTTACGACTTCGACCCCCCGACTTTGACTTGGTTATCATTTTATTATCTATGCTTGGATATATCTGTCTTTTATATGTGACGGATTATGGCTTTACACCGTAATGTGTGAGACGTTAACCTTTTGCTATCAACGCGTGCGACGAAGTCACATACGCAAGACCTGGCCGCCGCATTACGTGGCTTGGTCTTAAAACTAAAGTTCACGGGTCATCCTGGCATGACACGTTACACAACTAGCCCGCATGCCATTTTGCCACCCCTATAAAGGCAGTAAAGAGTTGCTGGTTAACATTCCCCATCAAGTACTGACCATGCAGTTTGTGAAACACACTTTTTGACATGATACACTATTTCAAGAAAGATTTATATGTTTGTTGCTAAATTGTCAACAAGATAATACCATACCTTTAGTATTTGAGGTTTGTTTGCTCTTACTTCCAACTCTTCTAAATCAATTTCTTTTCCTTTAATAAGTGTCTTCATGCCAGTCATCTACACAAACAAAAAATATCCTTAGCACACAATAACAAATTTACATTAAGTCTTTCAGTGGGCTGATGACATCACCTCTTCTTCGGTAGCACTGAAACGAGCAACAAGAACATATGTGGTGCTATCAGATATGCCACAACGTTTTAACGACTCAGAAATCTGGTTGAAAGCAAATATGTAAACATAACACTTGACATAAACCGCATATCCAGAAATTAAAGTGGATGTATAAATGATGCTATAGTTAAAGAGGTGTTTTACATGTTTCGAGCCGGAGTAGTTATACACAAGCTCAGAGTGAAGGGTACGAGTAGTCAACGAATCCCTTGATTTAGCTACTAGCGTTTTATGAGCAGCTGCTAAAACAGGAAAGACATCTGGGATCTGAAAATCGTTTCAGGTAAGAAACTGAATATTCAAATCCATACAAAGCGGATGTTTAAAGTACGCTTACCAGAGATGCATTGAGAAGGGCTATTTCAGGCTCTAATGTTCCCGCTTGCATTTGCTCCAAAAGTTCCCTTGCAAGTATCGAATGGTATTTCAGATCTTTGACAGTTACTCAAAACAAAATCTTTAACCAAATTTTTATATAAAATGCGGGATTTTATCAAATTGTTCAACTAATGATCTTGCTTTAAACAATAGCTAGACACCCCAAAGCAATTTGGTCCCAAAAGGCGAGGACGAGGTGCGCACATCACATACGTGAGGTACACGTCTATGTACAAACTTACATGAGGCGCGGCTTCATCACCCCGATTCATTTCCATCAGCCACTCGCGCGAGTGATGACAATTGACAAAGATGTTAAAAGACATACAATATTGTAGTTGTTGAAGCTTATATACAAACATAGGTGAATTTAAGCAGCTGCAAAGAACAGATGTACCTCAATTTGATAGAAATGGTCAAATGTGATTCACATAACAACACAACAGTTTGAAAAATACAAAGATGAAACATGGTTGAACAGTGGTGAAGTTCAAAATGATATCTTAAAAACAAGCAATTAAAAGAAAGAAAAGAATAATACTTGGAATTAGCGACGTCTGTGAAAAGAGCAACTGATAGACTAGTTCCAGATACCTCGTAAACCTTCATATCTGCAAATCAAATCAAATCAAATTGAAACAAAAACTTAAGGTTTAGGGTTTGTAAAGGGTAAAACATGAATGAGGGTCAAAAACGTCTTTTAGCTTTATTTTGTCATTTTATTTTTCTTTGCCGACTGTATTACCTACCATGTTCTAACGTAATTTTTTTAATAGCAACACCTTAATTTTAAAGAAGAAATACATCATTACTTGCTTACAGCAGGACTAGAACCCTCAACCTAGTGCTCCTAACACAAGTGTGTTACCAATGGGCCACTAACCCCATTGGCTTAGTTTGAGATAATTAAAGGGACGAGTGATGAAATGAATAAAAAAAACTAATGGATAAATGAATGAAATGGATCATTTTTGTGGATCTGGTCTTACCTCGAGTTAGGTTTCGAGGAATGGGTCACAACATTGACCGGTTCATTGTTCGGTTAATAGGTCAGGTCGTGAGTCGATTCATGGGTTGGGTGGATTGGGCCATGAGTCGGCTTAAGCTTCAAGACATGACCGCTACCCCAACCTGATTTAAGGTTATTTTGTAGTAAATTCCACCCATAAGAGGGTCGAATTCATTATTGGTTTTCTCATCTACTATCCGAAACTCATTATACCTTATTTCAACATGAGTTGGGTTGCGGGTTGATTTGGGCTCAAGTCGTGAGTCGGTTCGTTGGTTGGGTCCTGGTTCAATTCATGAATCAGGACATGAGTTAAGTTATGTTTTAAGGTGTGAGTCAGGACATGGGTCCGTTCATAAGGTCTTAGGCTGCGTCATGTTTCTAATAATAAGCTAAAAAAGATTAATTTCATTCCATTAAAGAATGAAAAACACATGAGAATTGATGGAATCAAAATTAAGTCTTTTACAATACCTCATAACAGAAATGATCAAATACAAAACTGATTTTGCCTAAAAGTGTGAGAAGTAACTTAAATCACATCAAAACTAGGTTAAACGAACTCCGTTTGAGATCATTCAAGCGGTGTTGGAACCGTCTCATCAAGCTTTACTATCTTAGCTTCTAGGATTTAACTTAAGAGTTTAGTTTTAAAATTTAGTGTTTGCCTCGTAATCTTAGCTTTTAGGGTTTAGTTTTAAATTTTAAGTTTTTTTTGGGTGAGGGTGGGGGGTCTAGATTTTAGAGTGTGGGTGTGGGGTTTTAGGTTTTTGGGTGGTGGGCGAGACTCTGACGTGGGTTTAGGTTTTTAAAGGATGGGGTTTTTTCATTCCCTTGCAATGGTGTGTTCCGTTCCGACTCATTCATACGTACCAAACACTACCTAAATTCTTATTCTTAAGGGGTAGTAGTGTCAATTCCAGACACAACACGGAACACACCCTAGACATGAACGAAAATAATCAAGTTTTAGGAATTCAGAATTCTAGCATATAATCTGCTTGCTTTTATCATATAATCTGCTTACTTTTATCTAATATAATTTATTGTCACCTATCTAGCATGTGAACTGAGCATTCATTAGTAGTGTGTTAATTTTGGCAAAATCAAGTTGAAGTTTAGGATGTTGCATTCATGCATCTTATTGATTTAACCCGTACAGACCTAGCATCACTCAAGATAAAAATATACCATTAACAGCCTAAAAAACATATTTAGTTCGCACTGTATGTGACAAATGTACTCGGTATATAAATCATAACATTACTTGTAAGTTTGGACCCTAGTCGTTGTTTTTAATAGAATTGATTTATGAACTTTATTTCTTGGTAGTTTTCATAAGGGTAACTTTGTAAAAATATGGGGTTTTCTAATATGTGCCCTAAGGGCACATATAACATGTTTTTATTATGGTAAGTATTCTTACTAATTAGATAAATATTCTACTATTTACCATAGTTACCAACAAAATCATGTTTTTATATTTAGTTTTTGTTGGTAAATATGGTAAGTAGTAGAATATTAATCTAATTAATAAGAATACTTACCATATTAAAAGTTTGTTATTTGTGCCCTTAGGGCACATATTAGAAAATCCCTAAAAATATAACCAAGTTTGTCAACTGTTCCAATTAAATACCTGAAACTTTATGTCTCTTTAATGTCACTGAAGTTTCATTAAGTGTTCCAATCTTATGTACTAATTTTACAATTATTTGAATTTCTAAAAATTGAGTTGGGCAAATGAAATATGTATAAACTTTAGATACTATTTTGTGATTATATTTATTCAATTTGACTTAAACTCAATGAATTTAGAACTTTGTTATTAAGTTGTAAATTCTTAGTTTTCACTTTTAAATCCCGATTCAAATTGATTGGAAAAAAATTTTCGCTCTTTTATAATCATAATTCATATATGTTTCATATGTCCAACTCAATTTTAAAAAAATCAAATATTTGTAAAAATATTACATAGGATTGGAACCCTTACGAAACCTTATGAAATTTCAATGATTTTAGGAAGACAAAAATAGTTTAAGGTATTTAATTGAAACAGTGAGTAAATTTTATTAAATTTCTATGACATTTTCCCTTTTCGTAACTAGTGAGTTAGTCTAATAATATAGCATCTCCAAAATAAATTGTAAAACAAATCTTGTGTTTTAGTCAAAGGTTAGAATTTGTGTTTTAGACCCATTCATAAATTAAAAAAATATCTATACGTACGTATCCAGTCGATCAAAACATAAAAAAACAAACAATATATAGATATGTTAACATCAATCTCACAATAAAGAAAAATCATTTATATAAAAGTTGTAAAAGAAATGTATGGATAAGTTACTATGAAACACCATCGACTGGATGGGTTTCTCAGCGAAACTGCCAGTTTGATTTTGGCCTCCCATGAATCAGAATAAGAACTTGTTTTTTTAGCTTATCTGGGATTATGAAGGCACTCAAACAACAACAATCACAATCGACTAGATTTGAAAATACAAATTACAAGTTGAAATGAAAAGAACTTACCGACGTATTTGAGATGTGGAGATGAGATCGGCTGTTTAAAGGGAGCGTGTGTGTGAGTGTTTACAAAAACCCTAAAAGGCTGTTGAGAATTAGAAACAGGCTGATCCAAAATGAACACTTTTTAAGTTTTTGTTCGAAAGCCCATCATCAATGGTCCGATGCTAAGATTGGACACCTCACACTACTCTAATTTATCTAGAGAATATTTTTTAAGTTATTTAGTTTTTAAAGTTACGAGGAAACTTCTTTTTGCTTTTCTGAGTTTTGCCTAAAATAATCGTTTGCGTATAATAGTTTTAAAATTACGTTTTGCTTCCATAAACTTACCAATTTGTCACTGTTTGTTACATCAGAATTAATTCTGTCAAAACCAAACATTAGTCGGTCTCATATCTCTACCACATATCTCTACCATTGATTAGGAAAAGGCTTGAAAATGACTAACCTGCCCCTCACGTGATCGAGGCGCATGGGACTGACTAATATTTGTTTTTGACGGAATTAACTCGGATGTAGCAAACGGTGACAAATTTGTAACTAGAGGGAGGCAAAACGCAAATTTAAAACTATTGTATGCAAATTGTTATTTTAGACAAACCTCAATACTCTAAAGTTAGTGAAACCCGGACTTATTTTGTTTAATTAAATGTTGAAACCTGAACTTATTTGGTTTAATCAAATGTTGAACCCGAACTTATTTTATTTGATTAAACTATACGTGTCCCTTTTATCTAATGTATTTTTATTTAGTTTTTTCAATTTGTTAGTTTTTAAAGTTAATGAAATCTGAACTTATTTTGTTTGATCACATATCTCTCTCTTTCTCTCTTCTTCCTTTTCAAGAAACTCACAAAAAGAAAGAAAAAAACATCTTTGATTCTCTGCTCTCATAATCATTTGAACTCAAGAAACAACCACACACAAATTTCAAATGAACCACCACGTAAGCCACCATAATTCGTCTTCTTTCTCACTGTTCTCCGGTAGGAAACAAGAAACACAACAACACCACCGATGTTCTCCTTTCTTTTCTTGTTATTTGAGTTCACCGGAAATAAAATATCAACAAAAACGCTACGAATCTCCAAGAACAATCACAACCAAAGATACTGGTTCTCTTTTCTCTCATGATCTATGACCAACAGCAAACAACCATCACCTTGAATCATCTTCAGTTTTCTGATAACCTGAAACGTTACCACCATCATGAACAACACCACCCTACCTTACACCATAAACCATCCACGTCATTGTTGCTCCTACTTTGTGTTACTTTTTGTTTGTTTAGATTCGAAACAAGATCAAGAGGCTCGTGTGTGAAGGTGGTTCAAGGCTGTTATCCGATGGTGGGATTTATCTAAGTTCCGGCAAAAAACATAAAAGAAGTAAAAGATGGCTCAGTAACACTAGTGCATTCATTATAGATTATTCTTCTCCTTACAAACCCACGACCATGTTGGCTTAGTAGTGGTTTATTTCGGAAATTGCTCAAGCCACCTTTCCGGTAAAGTTAAAAATGCCCTCTACGGTAGGCAAGTATGATGACTTAGCCGATCCGATGATCATGTTAAGATATTCATCAGTGCAGGTGGTGTTAAGTTGTGGAAAATGCCGATCTGATGTCACATGTTGTCTCAGACTATAGTCGGAGCTGCCCATTTGTGGTTTGATAGTATATATGCTCGTGGGAGGAATAGCTAATTTTGAGGGACTACTCCAATAGTTTACCTAATATTTCTGTTAACAACGGGAGGCATGTTAAAGATAAAAGCGAAGTTTTGCATACCCGGTGCCGCGAAATCGAAAGTGTCGAGGATTTCACTACGCGATATAATCGTGAAAGTTTGCAAATTGGAGGGGCAGGGGAAGATCGGAAGGTAGCAAGATTCATTTCAGGGGTGCGACATGATTTTCGTTCGAGCAGAAAATATGTCAATGCAAATCATGATATAGATCGAAAACAATCCTATCGTGAAGGCAGAGGATCTAATGACGGATTAAATACTAAAAATTGTCAGAATTTCAATTCTAGAACCAGCAACGTCAAGCGTTATACCGTCACCGTATAAATGACAATTACCATAACCGTATGCTTATGACAACACTCAATATACCCAGCATATACCCCTCACAAAACACCTAGCCAAATTTTAAACACAGAGCATGCCCGCTTCCCTAAACCAAATCCCATGCCAGAATCCCAAACTATGATCAAACCAAGTATTTTGAATATCACAAAGAGAATGGCTACTCAACAAACAATTGTTTTCAGTTGTGCATACAGATTAAATCCATGGTAAAGTCATGACAGCTTTCCTACCCATTGAAAGGTATTAAGGCAATTCCTCCCTCGAACACAACTACAAAAGCCAATCCAACTTCTCAAAGCCTACCAAAAATGTTGATACGTTTCGCAGTTTGAACCAACATTTATCTCGAAAAAGACCGGCAGAAGATTTGAAAACATGGATGGAAGTTCCAATCTCTTTTCCATCTGTTAGGAAAAGTGCATAATCATGCGGTTCCATATCCATGCGGGCCTAGATAGGAGAATATAATGTTTGTAGGGTTTTTGTGGATTGCAGTAGCGTCGTGGACATTATGTTTGCTCACCGTTTAAAGAAATTTGATGTGATAGACCAACACAAAATGATAAACATTAAAATTATTCACTCTTAAACATCGTAGTCTTTCACGTCTTCAACCTCTTGCCTCTAATCTCTCTCTCGAACACGTCGTGTTGACATTTCCGTTAACTTTAACGTTGACTTTGATTGTGTTGATAATATTAGACTACTTATCATACCCAACAACAATTAACATGTATTTAATTCCATCCGACTAAGTGTAACACATGTACAAGTTTTGTTGTATTAACAGTACACCCCTATACTTCTAACTATTACATAAGAGATACTAAATACATGGGCGTACCCACCCTAATAGGGTGGGGGCATCCGATCCCCCGGCGAATTTTTTTTGTTGTTTTTATATTTTAAATTCTCGATCGACTCCCATAATATTTTACTCTCGACTCCCTGTCCAGTTTTGAAAACTCAGTTGATGTAATTCCACAACTCATATGAGACACATAATATTTAACCAGGGATTGAGTTAAATTATGGTTAGAAGGATAATAATATATATTTATTTATATTGTCATGTATATTCAAGCATTGAGGTAATATAACCGCACGTGATTCACCATTGCAAAAAATCATCAACATAGTCGATGATTCGAATGGTCATGAGTACAAGAAAGGAAATACATAAATAAATTAACTACTTTTGCTAAATAATCAAGTCAGAAGTGAGGAATGATGAAAACTTTAGTTGTAAACCAAGGTGTGACACCCGAGAATTTCGGATTAACTCCATTAAATAAACCACGTTAATTCCATTAATGCAACTATACTCTACATTTAATTAGTTGAATTTAATGTGCTACTGTTACGCAAACAGTTACATGTAACAGCAATCTGAGGATCACGCGAGTTAATGCTCGAATGTTGGTAAATTAATAAAATAACAATCCTGAACAACTAAATAAATAAAATTTAGTGAATTTATATATTATGTGGCTTACCTGTTTAATTTCGTGAACTTTCAAGAAATCGCATATTTTGCCAATTTTAATGTTTTATCGTATTCGACAAATTTTATAAAACAAAAGGTTTTATAACATATCTAGAGAATAACTTTTCTTGTATTTCTACAGACTTCAACTAAAAGGTGATTCATGGATTATCTAGGTTATCTATAGGTGACCCAAAACCCATCTTTAATCAAATTAGAACAAATTAAAACAAAATTAAAACTACAACTCTTGAACAACAAAACAAAAATGTGCATCAACTCTTCCCTAAACCCTAGGGGCGGCTCCATACATGCACACACATAGTTTTATCATTCCTTTGGCTTTTTGGTGAAATTGGATGTTAATATTGGCGTTATTTGATGTCTAAAGCAAAAACCAAGTAAGTATTGATCCTAATTGTTCATATATATCACCAAATGTAGATTTCTAAGAACCCTAGTTCATCCAAAATCTTCAATTGATAATCTTAATATGAAATTAGATATTGGTTTTGAGTTTATTTGATGTTTTGGTGAGTTGGTAATCAATAGAACCCATGATTGTGTTTTTGTGAAACTAGGGTTAACATGAAGATGTAATAACATAGACTTTTATGTATGATCATGGCTGGAAGTTTGTAGATATAAACTTGTATGATGATTAGAATGAAACTTGGATAATAATCATATTGTTTTAATCATATTTTTGACAAAACCGGTGATGACAAAATTTTGACAGATTCATACCATGATTTTCCTTGGAGCGTAACTTCTTGAAAACCGAACCAAAATGAATCATTCTTGTGGCTAGATTGTAGTTTAAGAAGTCTAGTTTCCAGAAAACTAAACCAATGAATTTTTAGAGAATAATAAGATAGACTTTTTGATTTTATAAAAACAGATGTCAAATCTGAAAATCTGGGCAGAAAATAGGTCAACTTCAAAAGGTTATAACTTTATAGTTACAACGTATTCTTAGATGATTCTTACACCAAATTAAACCTTAATGTCTTAGCTTTCTATATTGGTAATATTTGTATTTTATTTCTACTTTATGGTCGTCTAAATTTTATAAAACATTATAGTGTGCAATCAGATGTTTTTCTGGCTTTTATGTAAAGATGTATTAAATTTTCTCATTTAATGAGACACGTATATTTTAAATTCATATAGTGTCATTTGGTGTAACTAATGACTTAGATCCTGGTTTGTCACACATTTAACGGTAAAACTCTGTTAGTAGATTTTGAGGGTGTGACACAAGGTTCTCAACATCACCATTTTTATATCATATATAACACAAGTCCTCCAAGATAGTCTTGTTTGGAAACATGGTTTGGTTTCATTCACTTCTTATTTGTAGATTATTTAATGGCTTAAGAAAGATGTAGAATGAAGACATATAAGGTTTAAGAAACAAAATAAATAATTCATTTATAAGGTTTTAAGAAAAACATTCCAAACTCAAACCTCAAAATGATGATTTACCAAACTTTATTTACCTTGATAAATATATTGTAATTTTTAGAGGATATTTCAATTATTTAGGAAGAAAAATAAGATCAAATATGAAAGAAAAAAGATAAAAGTAAGAAAAAAATTCAAAAGTTGCTATTGAAAATTTGTTGCAAAAAATATGGAATTCTTAGATAGATTGAGAGAGTTTGAAAATAGTTTAGAGTGATAACTGATAAAGGCGATTAATTTTGATTAGTATTTATAGATAAAAGTCGTTGGGGTGGTGGTGCAACGGTAAGGCGCAAGTCTTAGGTCCACAAGGTCAGGGGTTCGATCCCTGGCCCGGGGGGGGGGGGTTCCCATTTTATCCGGGTGGGTTTCCTCCTTTCAGGAGGGGTTGCAACGGGGGCCTCTGTGGGGTAGCTCATAATGGGGTGGTTGCCTTCGGGTGGTCTAGCAATGGGGTTTTCTGGTGTTGCTGTTAAAAAAAATTTATAGATAAAAATTAGGGTTTGACATTAAAGAAGTTAGTTAAGTGGAGGGAAATAAAAAAATTTCAATTTTAAATATATTTGGAGGGAAAATGAAAAAAATTTACTTTTAAACCCTTAAATTTATTTTTTTGTCATTTTGTAATTTGACCCGACCCGGCTCAACCCGAACCGAGTTGAATCAGATTGAAAAAATATTATATATCGATACTCAAACGATCACTACCAAATTTCCAACCCCCATGAAAAAAATTTCTAGGTACGTCACTGACTAAATACATCTTTATACTAATGACACAAATGACCCATAACTTAACATGCATGGATTTGAGGAATTATATTCAATAGGGATAACTTCAAGAGTTTACGAGAAGTTCCAAATAGAGAGATAGAAGAGCTGAAGTAAGGAAGGAGCTGAGTTAGAGAAAGAAAAGCATAAGTTGCTTTCAATTAAAGCTGAAACATGTAGGATCATATGTTTTATGCTTAGCATGGAACAAGATTTTCAGAGATGCTAAAGCAAGTTTTAAAGAGATCAGTAACTAGCTTGTGATTCATTATGAAGAGTATGTTCATGGCAAAAACAGAGATGATGCTTCAAGTGATTAAGATGAAACAGAAAACGTTAGTGGGAAGGCAATGAAGCCAAAGTACAAAGATAGAGACAAGAACAACTGCAACATGTTCGTGATCAAGTTAGAAGCCGAAGATACTAAAGGCATGGAACAAGAATCTAGAACCAAAGTTAACAACCAAAACAAAAGTTAAGTATGGTTTATGGAAGTTGACAGTCTAGGAAGTTATGTTAGTTAGAGTTTGTTATGGTAGTTAAACGACAGCTGGAAAGTTAATATCGGTTACGAACAATTACGTTGGTTTGTATGTACAATATATAAATTGGTTTCATGTGATTTTAAAGATTAACACATTCAGATTATAAAGGAATAGATTTGTGTCGTGTGAGCGTTGTTGATAGATTGTTTGATTCGAGACATTATGATCCGTATGGACAACAGTGGTATCAAAGAGAGATTGCAACACACGAATCGGAGATCATAGGCTAAAGTCACAAATTAAATCAAACCCCGTTCGTTCATGTTCAGTGTACTGATCTGGGCCAACAAGGATAAATGCCAAAAAAAAAAAAATAAGCCTAAAAAGCACTACAGGAGAAATGACATTTAGCAAGAACAAATCCTTGCTAAATGTCCAAAAGTCCTTGCTATAGCTCTACAGTAAGGACATGTTCTTGCTGAAAATTCCTTGCTAAAGCCGCGTTGCTATAGGTCCATAGCAAGGACGGTCAACGCATTCAGCAAGGACGTCTTTGTCTTTTTAAAAAATAAATGAATAATATTCAGCAAGGACTTTATCCTTGCTATAAGGTTTTCGGTAAATAATTATAAAACCGTATATAATATTTATATTTATACGATTATACATATATTCATGTATTATATATAAATGTATTAAGCTACACTAAATACTAATCGACAGCGAGGATATTGTCCTTGCTGTATCTTAATGTATTATACGTGTATATGTACGTTATCCTTGTTAAAGACTTTTAGAGTGAGCCAAGTCCTTGCTAAATCTAAATCATTATTTTTTAAAATATTTTACATTGTCCTTACTAAATATTTTAGAAGAGACAAAGTCCTTGCTAAAAGGCTTGGATTTTTCTGCAGATTTTTGCTGTAATTACAGCTTTCCGCCTAGAATTTTTCTGGGTCGATACCTGTTACGCTTTCCAAATTTTCAACAAACAACAAGAATATCATCAAACAACAACAATATCATCAATCATATT
This sequence comes from Tagetes erecta, assembly GCA_030867185.1. Lineage (NCBI taxonomy): Eukaryota > Viridiplantae > Streptophyta > Magnoliopsida > Asterales > Asteraceae > Tagetes > Tagetes erecta. Next base: position 8,707,179 of record CM061493.1, read on the forward strand.
ACCACAATATCACCATATCACATGACATGCAAAAAACAAGTTTGGGTTACAAATACAACTACAATATCAACATATAAACCTACGTAGGGAATACATGACAAAAGATCAAGTTATAGGAAACATAGGGATAACCTAGTTAGAGGAAAGCAAGATAAAAAGATCTAGTTATAGCAAAACATGAGGATAACCTAGTCAGAGTTGTCGCTCTCGTACTCAGAGGCAAATTCAATCACAATATCATGTTCTGCCAAGCCTTCAACAACGTCTTTCATTTTAGTAGCAAGGCGCTTGTATTTCCTATTTGATAATGCCAGCTTCTCATCAACTTGTTCTTGGGTATAATAAACAGGGGGTGGTGGGGTACATTGACCAGTACTAGAAGATGATGAACAGTAGCGAGCCAAACCGGGAACAATTTAGACATGTATCCATACCTGGTCATAAATTGAGTAAAAGTCACAAATTAAATCAAAGTTTGATTTTGTGAATTTAGACATTTTACACAAATCTATCTCGAATCAAACAATATATGAACAACACTCACACAGTCACACGACACAAATCTATTGTATAATCTGAATGCATTGATCTTTAGAATCACATGACACTTGTTTATATAGGGCGGCCGGTACATACAAACCGACATAACTGTTCCTAACCGACATGAACTTCCCAACTGTCGTTTAACTACCATAACCAATTCTAACTGACATAACTTCCTCAACTGTCAACTTCATAAACTGAACTGTACTGTTGTTTAGGTTGTTGACTTTGGTTCCTATTTAACGTACAGTTAATACTCGATCAAGAACTTTGACTATACAAATTATGCATATAATTTTACATATGGTGCATGCATGCGATAACTAGACATATTATTGCAACTATTTATAAAATGACATACACGCACACATATAAAACACACTATTTTTTTTTAAAAGCGAAGTACAAAGGAGACATATGCCTTTTATAAGAGACACAAACTATAATATGCAGGACTATAACACAATATTAGTTTACAATTACATCACAAGCCAAATCTAAACTAACAATATCTAAGTCTTGATATTTTGAGTCATCATTGTCATAAATTCATCCATATCGATCACACCATCTTTGTTAGAATCAACAACTCTCACCATTTTTTGACAATCTTGCAAGCTACACCTCTCCCCAAGTCTCTTCATCAATTCATAAACTTCGTCAACACTTATCTTCCCATCCCCATCGAGATCAAACATCCTAAATGCACTTTGCACATCAACTGCCTTCACCCCGCCACCTTTCCTTTGCACCTCCATAAACTCCTTGAAATCTATGAAACCATCACCATCCAAATCCGCAACCTCAAATATCTTTTGCACGTCCCTTTCTGTACTCCCTTGTCTCAACGCTTTAATTATAGCCTTGTATTCATCCCTTGATATCTTACCATCTTTATCGCGATCAAACTTGTCAAACACACGCCTCATCTCAGACGTGCTTTGTTGGAAAATAGGCAAACCGGAAGACTGTCTATCCATGCCAGAGAACATCCTAGTAGGTTTACGAAGGAACTTATGCTTCGAGATGTTGTATTGCATGTCAAGAAAACTCATTTTCGACATTGTTTGGATGTTTAGGCTTTAGATGGCTAACCTTTGAAACAACAATTAAAACCGAAAATATGATGATATGTAGGGGTTGGAGTTTAGATGCCTAAGGGTATTAAATGATGGAGTATTGTGTGAAGCAACTTGTTAGGAGATAAAAAGATGGAATGAATCAAAGCTTTTAGCATGAGATATGGTCTATAATAAAGTTATTCTTATTCTTTGTGTGATTTAGGAAAGCAAGTATTCCCTTTGGGCTTTGGTCCATCGTGGGTACGTTAAAAGGTTTCTTTCTACTAAAACAAGTTACATGATTAAGATTCCACACTAATCAATATTCCGTTTTTTCAACTTTTAAACAAGTCCTACCGACCTGACTATGACTCGTTTACTTCAGGAGTACTCGAGTTTGGCTCATTTGAAGTTCTATATTTGAAGTTCGAGTCCGCCTCATTTATTATTTATTATCCTCTATGTATTCATTTAACTAACTAGTGTTAGAAACTCATGTGTTATACAAACATAAATTTTCTATTAAATAATTTATTAATTACATTGATAGATGTGGTGGTAAGAGATGCATCTTCTATTTCTATTAACAACACTTTGGAAGGAACATTGAGGGCAATGAAAGGATACTTGTGCCAACACAAGTTCGATCCTTGAGCCGAACGAGTTCTACTGTTAACTTGCCCTCGTGCCTATAGGCATGCAGGTTAATGGGTTTTCACTAATTGGAGTTGGATTTTCCAGGAAATTAGTGGACTAAGGCTATTCAGCGTTATCTGTGTTCACAGAGCGTACGAGGTCACCTTTCGCTATTAGATTACACCGGGTAGCCAGACTTTATTTGTTATGTTGTCTAAAAAAGTACAATGATAGCCATTATGAATTAAATAAGATATTAGACTGGGTTATCGTTTTGACTATGACACAATACGACGTTGTCTTGTGACGTATGAGACATTGAACTTTTGTTTATCAATGCATATACGCAAGACTCGACCTCATGACCCGGCCGCTGCAATATTGCGCGGCCTAGTCTCATATCAACTACTTTTGAACTTTCACCATTAAAAATGATTTATTGATTGTGAAATGTTCATATGCAAAGTATGATTTTGTTACAAAGTGTAAGAACAATTTATAGTCATTATATCTATTTTTAATGATTAAAATCAAGTTGTAGAAAAACAAGTTGGTGGATGGGTATTTTTGTCAAAGCCACTTTTAGTGACTTTCTCTCTCTTCACATGCAAGACACATGTCAATTCCCCACTTTTTTAAACGTTAATAACTATTACATGCGACATTATTTTTAATAAAAGTAACACTAAAAAACAAGCATTTTTTTATCTTCGAAACACGTGTAGTATTGATATAAAAAAATAAAAAAGTTAATAACTTTTACATACAACATTATTTTTAATAAAAGTTACACTAAAAAACAAGCATTTTTTTTATCTTCGAAACACGTGTAGTATTGATACAAAAAACACAAAAAAAAAAATTCATGTATTTTTACCTCTTATGTAATATCATGTCACTGTGTTATATTTTAGCTTTTGTAATACCATGTTTTTTCCAGCTCATTGTGTAATATTTTAGTTTATGTCATTGTGTAGCACCATGTTTAGCTTGTGTAATACCATATTTTTTTCCAGCTCAAACATACATTCTTATTTAACCTAAGAGTGAAGTTATCATACAAAGTGAAAAATGATACAAAGTGTGAGAATAATACAATGATTTAAAAAAGACACAATGAAGGATTAAAAAATTCATATCTCACAAAACAAACCGAATTTCAAAAAAATGTTTCGGAGACCTTATTCCCCACGTAGTCCTCCTGTAACAGCCTAGCAAAACCGCACCATGATATTGTTCGCTTTGGCGGCCAGAACACCCTCAGTCGCCTCCCCTCACGAATTTAAAACGCATCATGGTAGGGAAGGTTTCCATCCCCTTATAAGGCAGGCTTTGTTCTCCTTCCCAACTGATGTGAGGTGTTACATTCCACCCCCCTTAAGGAGCCCAACGTCCCCGCTGACACATCGGTCCAGTCCCTAGCTCTGATACCATCTGTAATAGCCCAACGAAACCGCACCATGATATTTTCCTCTTTGGCGGCCGGAACACCCTCAGGCGTCGCCCTCACGGTTTTAAAATGCGTCATGGTACGGAAGGTTTCCACCCCCTTATAAGGAATGCTTTATTCTCATTCACAACCGATGTGGGATGTTACACCTCCTTCATAAGAAAAATAAACGAAAAAATAAAAAAAGTTAGCATTTTCATTGTGTCTTTTGGGTTTTACTTTCATTGTGTCTTTTATAAATTTTGACACAATGAAAGTAAACAAAAGACACAATGAAATTGTTGATTTTTTAGATTCTTTTTTAATCTTTCGTTTATTCTTTTTATGAAGGAGGACTATGTGGGAAATAATGTCTCCGAACCACTTTTTTGAAATTCGATTTATATTGTGAGTTATAATATTTTTTAATCTGTCATCGTGTCTTTTTTTACCATTGTGTCTTTCTCACACTTTGTAAAAAATGATTTTGTATATGAACATTTCTCTTGACACAGTGATACTTTAACACACAATATAACACTACGATCTACTAAAATATATACATAACAATTTGCATTTACTTGTAGTATTCAAACAAACAATCAAATTGACACAATGATAAATTTTTAACACAAAATAATTCAATGATCTACACAATGACATAATACCACACAATGAGCTGACAGTGAGCTAAAAACATAGTATTACACAAATTATAATATAACACAACGACATGATATACAAAATAAGCTGATAAACATGGTTTTACACAAGTTATAATATAACACAATGACATGATATTACACAATAAGCTTAAAAATGTGAATTTTATACGTGTTTCAAAGATAAAAAAACACTTGTTTTTTTGGTGTAATTTTTATAACAAAATAATGTCATATGTAAAAGTTATCAAAGTTTTAAAAAAATAATGGAGAATTGATATGTGCCTTGCATGTGGAGAAGTAAAGTCAATAAAAGTGGTCATAACAAAAATAACCATCAACCAACATTTTTTTATACAACTTAATCTCAACCATTAAAATTTAATCTGATGGTTGAAAATTATTCTTACACTTTCTACCATTTTTATCATTTGTAGGATAATATTGATTTGTGTTAATCCCTTATTTAAAAAGTTTGACTCGGATTTTAGAACTTTTTACACTTTACTATTTATTAACTCATTGGTTAGAAACTAGGTTGGGGGACTATGTCTTGATTACCAAAAGGCCCCATTACTAGGGGTGTTCATTATTCGAATACCATTCGTATTATTCGAAATTCGATTCGAATCGAATTCGATTAAGGCCATTCGAAATCGACTTTCAGTCATTCGAATTCGATTCGCATTCGATTCGAATAATTTTGTCGAATGTGGATCGAATACGAATATGATTTTCTGTATTCGCATTCGATTCGCCCAATTCGAATAAGAAACTTATATATTTTTTAAAATATATTTTTAATATATCTAATTAATTATCTATATATGAATATGATTTTATAAGCTTGAAGTAAAGTTAAAAATATTCAAGCTCAACCCATTACCCAATCTTAATTGTTGTTTCTGCATATGAACATGATTTGGTGCTGTGACAGCTGCTTCATTGTTTTTTAAACTTGTTTATAGTCTTTCTTTGTGTTTGATTATGTAGTTTTAGACATTTTGTTAACATGTTTTAGACTTGTTGATGTGCTAGTATTTTGCGTATTGTTTGGGTGATGTTTTGCACATTGTTTGGGTGATGTTGTAGACTTATGTTATGTTGATGCTACATTTGTATTGTTACTTGATGTGTTTGTTTATTTTTATTTTTTTAAAGCGAATACAATCGAATCTATTCGAATTCGATTCGAATTCGAATAACTTAATCGAATCGAATATATAGATTTTTATTCGAATGTGGATCGAATACGAATACAGTTTTTAAAAGTCCCAATTCGACCAATTCGATTCGCCTAATTCGCCCAATTCGCATTCGATTCGAATGAACACCCCTACCCATTACAACAACATTAGGTCATCTTCTTCACCTAATATTTATGCAAATCTATGTAGAGGTGAAAAAAAAAACCAAAATCGAAACCGATCCAACAATTGAAAATCGGTTCTGATAAGAATCGAACTGTAGATTTTGAATAAGTTCTACTATTTTTTTTCAATATCTAGGTTCCAAAAGAATTGGAATCGGTTCCTACAAAAAAACGGTTCTTGGAAAAACCGATTTCTGGAATAACCGGTTCCTATAAAAAGCGGTATGTTTTATTGTTGTTACTTGTTTAATGTTTTAAGAGCTATATATCTTGTAATATTTAACGTTTTTAATGTTACTACTTATTTAGTATAAAATAATAGAAAAATATTATGATCATAGACTTTAAATAAAAACCCAATGGAGAGTGAATATTTACAGCAACCTAATGTTCCTACCCATCTCATAAAAAAACGGTATTTAAGAACCGGAACAGGTTACATAGGTTCTAGTTTTTACACAAAAAAACGGTTCTAGAACCAAACCGGTTCTTGTAAGAACCGGTTCCTTTACCGCCAACAAAAACTGGAAACTATTCTTCAAAAAACCTATTTGTGCACCTCTAATGCTACGCACACGCTAGAGAGAGGCATAGCTGCCAGGAAAAATTACATTTTTCTCAATTTTGTTATCTTCTTTTCATCTCATCTACTTTCCATTACTATCAATCATACTTTGAGAGGATCAAATTTCAAAAAACATGATCAATACTTGTATTCATACCAGAAGGTTAAATTTCGAGGTCCTCCTAGAGGTCGGGCTTTGAGCGGTCGCTTACCCTGCTCCCTATCTGAGTCGAACTTGGATGTCAATGATCCCAACATAAGTAGTTGATGTAAGATGCCTAATACTTCATAAGATGGGGGTGCTCTTGGATTCGAGTCCGACTCGAGACATGAAAAATGAGGTTTTCAGGTTGGTCATAGGGTTTTGTCACCTATGGTGGATTTATTCTAGATGGAAGATTAAGATGATCTATCGCCTACGAGTGATTTAAATTTCATTTAAATATAATAATATATATATGATTTCTAAATATTTACACATGAAAAAATTTCCATCTCCGTATATTAATAAAAGAGTAACTTTTTACAACATGTTTTTTTAAACATGACACACAATTTTATTCTATATGTCACTTTCACATTAATCTTATCAATTAAATTAAAAATCTTTGTTATTGATTAAATCAATTTTACATAATTATTTATTAAAACACATTTCCTTTAACAACATAAATTCTGAATTTAAAATTTAACTACGATTCTTATTACCTATTTTAAATCACCTTAAGAGATTTTATACTTTTTACAATCAAAATTGAATGGTCTAACCAAGAATTCTTACAACTTCATCATCATAATAGTAAACTAAAACGAATAATTCCTACAATTGTCTTCATAATAATAGTAAGTTTAAATTTTGATACGTTTTATTCTAATTTAAAGGTTAACTTAAATTCGAAAAGGTATATTTATACAACTCAAATTTTTTGAAAAAATAAGTTTTTATTTTATCTCTAATACCTTAAATTTTTATGCTACAAAAAATTATATAGACTTCTATTATTTAGGAAGATCGGTTGTGGCACCGGGCAACCAATACTAGCCATGTGTCCCGTCCAATTGGTTGGTTTATTTTTTTTCAAATTCCGAGATATAGTGTTAATAATATATGTTTTTTTGTTTATATATGACAATGTGTAATGGGGCATTTTTGCGCATCCAAAAAGCCTCAAGGCACCCGAAAGCGCCCCCAACCATTACATAGGGGCGCTTTGGACTAATTTTTTGTTCTAGGCGTTGTGTACAAAACGCCTCATAATTCCTAAAATCAAGATTTGTCCATGTTTTCATTGGTGAATCCCCTTATAATTAATGCTTATACAATGATTAGAAGGGGCTCTATGAGGCTCTTTCCATTACATATTTTTTGGTAAAAAGCTCCTTGATGAGTTGGATTACACATGGCATACAAAGCCCCTTAAGGGGCTTTGTCCACTACACATGGTCTAACAAATATGCGTGTAGATTAATTGGTAAAAGCTCGCCTCTAAAACTTTAGATGACACCGGTTCAAGTCTTGCTGTCATTGGAACTTTCTGTATTTTTTCTTTTCTTTCTTTATTTTTAATAGTTTCTCTTTTACCCTCACTTAACTTTGACATGTTAACGACTTTGAAACTCTTAATCCAATATGACATATTTTCAACTTTGACACTTCGTCTTTGACTTTATTATCTATTGGACTTGGTTATCATTTTGATATTTAAATACTTATTGCGAGTCATGGTTCGAGGAATGGTCAGGTCATGAGTCGCATCATAGTCAGTTCATGGTTTAGGTCACGAGCCGACTCATGATTTGAGTCTTGGTTCGGTTCATGTGTTGGAAAACCATGGTTCGTGACGTGGGTAAGGATATGGATCGCTTCATGGGGAATTGAGTCTAGTTAATGTTTGGGGCATGATTTGAGTCATGGACTCATGGTTGTGATGATGAACCAATTAAATCATTTCATTCCTTGAAAAAAACAAAGCATGAGAGTTGATGTAATGAAATTGGCATTTTTAGAAGGAATGAGATTATTTGAGGTAATAGGCGATAATAAGTTATTGATCAGCCAAACATACTCTATTTTATTCTTTCACAATGACCCATTCCATTCTAACTCTTATTCTTACATACAAAACACTACATTATCATCTTATCTTCTAACTACATGTTTACCTATAAGTAATAACTATTTATATTATTATTTATTTTGACATTACATGGATAAGAGGCCTACCCCAGCCCAACACTACCCAAGTCATGAATGTATTACAACTAGATACTTATAGCATACTCTAGGTGTTTAATTTTCTTCCTTAATTTGAGGTCTTGATTAGATTATGTTATAACAAAACAAATACCTCAATGCAATAAAGCTAACACTAACTAGGGTTTTGTATATTTTAAATTTTATGTTCTACTATATATACCCTGATAGGTTGAGACCTTTGAGCCAGTTTTTTGCCACTAAATTAAGAAATCCCCTCTAACATGGGTGGCATCTGACATATATTATTATAACATAAAAATATATAAAAAAAAACATTACTTTGACAAAACTAAAAAGCAACATGCATGCACCAAATTAAGAGAACAGCTTGTTATCTCTTGATCTAACATAGCTAAATGTGCCTCTTTGTGCACACGTTCTTTAATTAAACTAAGACTAATAAAAACAAAACTTGTACACTGTTTAGCAGACCAGAAAAGGAACAAATACCCTTAGGCCAACCTTTGTTTACAATTTGTAAGGTTGATTCATTGCCACTTGTTAGTTTTACGCCTACTGAATCAGTAGTTTGCGGACATTTCATTCAAAATTCCAAGTGAAAAGTGGATAAACCATGTGAGGTTCGGTACCATGTTACTGATTAAAGGACAAAGCGCGGAATCATTTTTCTACTAAACCACATGTTATTAGTCAATCTAATGCTTGTCTTTATGTTAAAATTGTTGGAACTATTTTGTATAAAAACAAAATAGTAATTATTTTGTGAAAAAACTAAATAATAAATTGAATTATTTGTTGTTTCAATTTATATTCAAGTTTAGGATGTTACATATTTGACTTGAATTCATTTGAATATTAAACTTAGCATTCAAGTGGATGTTACATCTTTTGAGTAAAGATGATATTTATGGTTCAACTTCTAGACTCACTATAAATACTAGGGTGAACCTAGTTGTGAGAACACACTTGAACTCACTAAAAAACATTCACTTGTTATCTCTCCTTCTTCTAAAGTTCTTATTATACTCTCTTCTTCTCAAAGTGCATTTTCGGGTGCTAGAGTCCTCCCCGGCTGTACATACAGCTTCGGCCGTTGTACCCTGGGAAACATTCGAGTTCTCTTGGGAGACTCGGAATTTGTTTTAAGGGACCCGTGTCAATACACGAAGCCTCGGTCACTTGTTCTTTTCTTCTTTTGTACTTGTTATTTCCTTTATTTCGGTTGTAATTATCGTATTGTAATTTACTGCTTTATTTGATTTTTGTATTGTAATTGAATCAATATAAGTATCTTTAATTTTTTATGCGAACGGTTCCTACAAAAATGTTAATCTAACTAGATATATAGCGATTGGTTTATGTGTTTTGTGATCATATTAGATCTAGTACAAGGGATTAACATTCATTTTGAATTATCTAAGTTTAATACATCGAAATAGAAGAGACAACAAGTTGCTAGCCTTTATTTTGGGTAAAAAAACGTAACTATGTTTTTTAAAAACTATAATATTCACAGACTTTGCAGATCATATATAACATTACTATGAATGACCTATTGGACTCGACTAAAGCTCCATAGGCCAGACGCAAGAAAATTAACCAAACGTATCAAATGAAAATAATATAAATTCATGCATGTTGGTTGTCAAGGCATGCTTCTCTCGTGTTTGATGATCACTTTGCATGAAGTAGATTTTAACATGCATTTATATAGTGAGTCGGTAAGGTGATGCCAGCGACTGATTGATAGATGTTTGTGTATAAATCAAACAAAGTTGTTGTGAAGAACATGAAACTTTGTGGTTGTACACTTGTACTAGCTAGATATGCATGTAAGATGACATGATGTTGTTGTCTTATTGGATGTGTTTGTTTCTTTAACATGACATAGTTAGCTCTGCAAGTTTCTGCACCAATTGTGTCTTTTAGCTGTTTTGTTTTACAAACACCAAACAAGGGTTTGTTGAGATATATACTAAATCTTTCATCTTTTATTGAAAGATCTGATGGATAGGTGTGATTTTATCTATTTTTCCCTCGACCAAGAATGACCTTTTTCACTTGTAGGGTACATGTAGTTTTGATACCCATCTCCCACTATAGTAGGAAGGATGTATTTTTCCCTCGACCAAGAATGACCGTTTTCACTTGTTGAGATACCAAACGATTGTTCGTCATAACCACAATCGGTGGATAGCAATACGGGTGGTATACTGGTATACATTATCATCTTGACTGAAAGGATCCATTTTATGAGAAAAGTGATAATGTTTGTTTGTAAAAAGTGAAATATTTATAAAATAATAGTTGTCTGCATGGTATATATTTGGTGTGATATGTTGTATACATATAATTCAAGGTGTAGAAAAAAAAATTGTTGCAATGGCTACCCAAGTAGTCAAGCATCAAACATCGTCCAAATATTTTTACTCCTTTTCCTCTTTCACTCGTGAGACAATCAATAGAGCCCCTTTTAATCTCTTTCACGCCCCTCGGAGCGTAAGAAAGAGGTTAAAAGGGCTTCTGGTCCAATCAATTTTTATCCACATTTCTTCATAGAAATGATTATTTCGACGACGTATCTCAAAATATAAGAAAAGGGAAAAGGGCTTTTGGTCCAATGACATGAGGGTGATTAATAAGAGTTTGAGATCCTAGAGGTTTTAGGTTCAAGTCTTGACTCAAGAAGGTTTTCACAAGTGGTGTGTTTCCTTCTTAATAGTGTTCCTAAGCAAGTCAGAGCTGATGCGTCAAAATCAGTATGAACGGTTGATATTTCAAATAAGGAATGCTCACTCGATTATCGGGAGTAGTTTCAAACGCTAATAAAAAAGTATATAAAAAAATGGGTAAGTAACAAAGTGGAGTAAAAGATATATGAGCCACCAGTTGAGAGGTCAAACTTCCAAAAGGTGGCCGGTGGGAGCATCTTCAATTCAATTCTACAGCTCATTCACTGTCATATTCAATTCAAGATAAGATTTTGAAATATGCAAATTCATTACTATTTTAGTTTTGTCTATTCATCATGTCAAATGGCTATCGCAGAATAGAAACCACTTAGTGTTGAAATAACTCGTATCGAGTTTAGTCGGTTAAAAATGAGTTGTGGTATTGAAATAAGCCGTCACAAGAAACTATAATATTAAAATGATATTATATAAGTGTTATTAAAATAATATAATGTATCTAAGGAGGTTGTAAATATTTAGATAAACCTGTCAGTTTAACTGGAACATGTATGATCAGAACCACTTTATATTTAGAAAAAATTCTCAAAATGTCTATTTTGATTAAAAATATACTACATATTGTCCTCTTTGACTTTCTATGCAAAACATGACCCTTTCTAGCTGGTCGTTCGACTAAATAACTAAAAATGACATTTTAGACGACTATGACTAGCCTTCTAGCTAGTCGTTCGACTAGCTTCCTTATAGGCGTGTTAGATTAGCTTGAATGGTTATCTTTGGCTCTGAAAAATCAAAAGGGAGAAAATGTGACATTTTTTTTTGTCAAAGTGACTATTATGGAATTTTTCCTTATATTTAAGGGTCATGTTATCTAGACATCCACAAAAAAATTTTACATCCCTCAATAGAAACCGTCTAAGGAAATACAGTTCCTATAGGGTTAAATGCAATAAATGCGGACGCCAACTGAGATCGTATAAGGCAATACGATTCCCACTGGGACGATGTATTAAGCTATTCCTAACATAACGGGAGTTTTTATAAAGTTTATAACAAAAAAACCAACATCATTTTATAACAAAAATACCAACATCATTTTCTAAAAAAAAACCAACTTAATTTTTGTTAAAAAAACCAATAACATTTTATAAAAAACAACTAAATAAAAAAAAGAGTAAACTTCGTTTTGCCTCCTTATGGTTTGCCTCAAATAACAGTTTGCATACAAAGGTTTTAAAATTGCGGTTTGCCTACTTGAACTTGTCATTTAGTCCCCATTAGCTACAACCCATTAACTCCGTTAAATATTTTGTTAAAATATTTGGGTATTTGGTCTTTTTTATATATATGAAAGGACTAATTGTGTCATTTACTCATTTCATTAAGGTATATTGATTTCTACGAGTCCCAACTATCATTTTTTTGTTTCTACCGGTCCCAACTGTAATTTTTTTTTGTTTTTACCGGTCTCAACTATTGAATTGGCTGGTAACGTTCCCAACTTTTATCATTATGGCAACCAACACTCCGCCTTTAAATTTTTATTAACGCCATTAAGTTTTTTTCTAATTTAAGAGCGATGTTTTAGGCATTTGGATCGAAAGGGATTTACGAGTCGATTGATGAAAGAAAGTAGGATTTTAAATTTTTAACGATGAATTTACAAAATAGTCATTTCAATAGGTTAGAATCTAATATAATGGAAAAGTTTAAATAAATTTTATTATTAGTTTTTATGTAAAATATCTAAAATACTCTTAATCTTAACAGGAATATTTAACGGAGTTAATGTGTTGTAGTTAATGGGGACAAATTGACAAGTTCAAATAGGCAAATTGCAATTTTGAAACCTTTGTATGCAAACTGTTATTTGAGGCAAACCACATGGAGGCAAATCGAAGTTTACTCTAAAAAAAAACCTTCAAAAAAAAAAAACAAAGATGAAGTAAAAAAGAAAAAAAAAACTTCAAAAACCAACCTAATCATTGCGTAATGACGACTAAATTCAAAGACTCTTATAGGAATCATATTGGACAATACACGTTAATCCATGGAAACCGTATTGCATGTCTAATACTATTCCTATAAATTTAAGGGATGCATGTGTGGATAACCAAGGGGAATGTGTGGACAACCAAAATCATATTTAACCAAAACCCTGGAATTTTGTGTTAGTTCTTTTCAAATCGTTGCTCCTAATTTTAGTCTAGCATCAGAAAGCACCTATTGGAAGGTCAAAACTCACTTCTAGCGAAAATAACATTGAGAGGGGTTCAAGGAACATTTAGAACATTTTCTAGAGGTGAATGCAAGCTTGCTATACACAACATTGGCTCCACTTCTTTTTCTCCAAGAACCATAGTCAGATAAACACACTTTCACATAATAATCTTGTTATGGTTCTAGCCCCAAACACCCTCACTTGTGCAAGAAATGAGGTTTGTTATTTACGGGGGTGATCGATCATTTCATGGGTTAAACCGTGAAACCCGCTTTAAAAGCCCGGGCCGAGACTGTATGTAATCGTTGATATATAAAAGGTGTGGGTTTACGGTTTTCAAATTCTAATGTTCACGGGTTCCGTCCGGTCTCGGGCCTAAATCCTTGAAAACACAATGATTATATTGTATTATATGTTTTTGAGAAAATTGATAAGAAAAGGATGGTTGAAGAATAAAGATTAAAGAATATAACCTTTTAATGGAGCGTCTTTTTTGTAGTTACTATCATTAATAATTGGAATGATGTTGTATTATTTTGCCATTGGTACTTTAGTACTCAGTATCTATCTAATAAATCAAGGTTTTTAGGGGGCAAATCTATATAATAATTTAAGGTTTTAGGAGGTCAACTTTGGGGGGAATTTTTTATAAAAGGAAGTTTTAGAGGGAAGATTTGAAATACCATGCATGAGTTGATGAAACAAAATATCTTTAAATATTAAATATTTACAAATTTTTAAACAAAATGATTATGATTTTATAAATATTATTATTTAACCCGTGTGTAACACACAGGTGTTAAACCTAGTCTAGCAAATAAAACAAGGTTTTTGGAGGCAAATTTGGGTGGGAAAATTGGAGGGCAAACATTTTAAAATCAAAAGTAATTTTAGAAACAACGCAAAATTAATTTCTCTACATTTTAGAATATATGATATTATGGTTGCAAAATCAACGCAATATCGAATAACTGAACATCGACAGGTGATTTTAAATCCTAACAGTTTTCAATATTGAATTTTATTATAATAATTTTGATTTTTACATCGCATTTTCAATCGTGATTTCTTCATTAAATGAATTATTTATTTTATTCAGCCCGTGTGTCTATACGAGTATTAAACTAGTTATTGAATGTTAGATTGTTTTTACAATTAGTAGTATATGATTTTTGATATTATTGAATGCAGTTGATATTTTGGTACTACTGAATGGTCAATACTAGTAAAGTCAAACATGACCATATCACTTTGTATATGAGAGAAACATTTTTTGTCAGACATGATTATTTTGTGTCGTGTAAATCAACCAAGCCCGTTAAGATCGACCGACCTGCTTAAGTCCATCTAAACCCTAGACTGCTATAAATTATATATATATATAGTCCGGTTACAGTTTTTGAGTTTATACTAATCTGTTTTCGGTCTGGTCTTGGGTTTGACGATTCAGTCCGGGTAAAAGCATGTTTGCCACTCCTAGTCGCTTACACGCTTAGTCCCAGGACTTTCGTAGTTTTATTCTTATATGCGCTCCACGAATTTATTTTTCTTCATGTACGTTACCCTCTTAATTTTGGGCTTTTTGCTGACTTATTTCACGTAATTTTACATCATTCACCAAAACAATATTCTAATTTTAACAAAATGAGTATAATAATAATTAAATTTGTATGTTTTATCATCTCAAAATTAATTATGATAATTTTAATTAGAAGCGAACAAAGAACGTAAGTAACTTTCTTTGGACGACACTATCATATACCGACTCTTAAACACCTTTAAATTGATTCACTCAATGTTTGAATATGAACAACAATCTATCATACGAATAATGACGTAGATAACAAAACAAAATTTTGATGTTTCTTATCATCCGAGATATTTTGGGATACGTAACCAATAGGATGTTATCTACGTGCACAAAAAATTCTATTAAAATAAAGTAATAACTAGATTTTATGTAGACAAGTCGCGTTCACTAGTTAAGTATCATATATATAGTGGTTATAAGGTCACTTTGATAATGAAAATGTCCTTTAACCCTTCAAATGAAGACAAGTAATACCCACATAAATGTTATTGGAGCATTGATGTCTTTCTTTTTTTTTTAAGCTCGAACTTTCATGAATTCTGATAGATTGACACAACCCGCGTCACATGAGAGTTCCTAAGTCAAGTTAGACAATCACATACGCTGTCTCAACCGGGCCCTCGTGGTGCATTTAGCTTGACATGTTGCTCACAGGGAAAACCCCACAGAGGCCAACGTAGCAACCGTTATCAATGATCGAACCCTTACCCGTGGGTAAAACCTGTTTTTCTTACCAGCATTAACTAGATCATTAACATTGATGTTTTTCCCTAGCAGTGCATTATATGATCAGGATATCATTTTCTTTGAAATTTTACTGACATGTAGGAAATAGATACATTTTTAATTAAAAATAAAAAATAATTAAATATACTGATTCTTTTTTTAACGATGACTTTCATTAATTGTGACGGACATAACCCTTATCACATGCGGATCCTTAAACTAAGTCAGGCAACAACATGCGTTGTCTTAACTGGGTCCGTATGGTGCATCTAACTTAGCAGAGCGCTCACAGAGAAAAAAAAACCCACAGAGTTGGCGTATCAACCGTTAACGAAGATCGAACCCTCATCCGTGGTTAAAACTATTTGTTTAACCAACATTAATTGAATTATTGACTGGTACTATTAAAATGAGGCTTGTGAGAGTTAAACTTGAGACCTTTGATATACTATAAGAAATAACTTTACCACTCCACCCAAGTTTACGAGAAAGATAAGCTGGAACTCTAATGTAAAAAAACTGAATTCATGTCAATATAAAATACAATCATGCACGTAACCTTTTTCACTTAATTCTCGATCCACAAAGTTTCTTCAGATTTGTTTGTCTGCAACATTAAATGAACCAAGAGCATTTGGTTGAGATATTATTCAATACGAAACAGATTTCACACCTTTTTTCATATGAACACGTCTATTTTTTAGGGTACAACAACCAGAAGAATATGTATACTGTCATGGATGGTTTCACACCTGAGGTTGAACCACATATATTTTTGTTTAGATGATGACGGTTTTGGTGATGTTCTCAAGTAGTCTTAAAGTGATCAAAACAAGACTTAAACGTCTACTTTATAGTTTAAACTGAGAATACAAAGAGTCCTTATAACAGAAATAATACACAAATTTACTCTACTTAATTTTTGAATTAGTATTTTGTATCTATATTAATTCACAAATCATTACCCGTAACATAGTCACACGTCTTAAAGCATTAATAACTCATTCATCTTAACTTTTTTTCTTTTTTTACATAGAAAAGCACAAATGAAATGGTTTAATAGTTATATTAGTAAATATAATACAAATAGTTATCGATGTTCAAAAGAAGTAAAAAACACATTTTACACTAAATTTCCAAACATTTAGTTCATCTTTTACAAAGATTTACTTTAACTATCAATACATTTGATACCTTCATGATACATAACATATGCTTAACATTTCACTTACAATATATTATATATACATTCAGAACTTGTTTTTGCATTTATAGAACATATAATATGTTTATAAGGGGAAAGAGTTTCAATGGGATATGTTTTTTTTTCCGAAAGTGTTAGGGTACATTTTCCGGACTATTTCATCAAAACAGAGAAAATATTTGTCGGGACAGTTTGTCAAAAAAATAAAATATTTGTAGGAACCGTTCGTTAAAATAAATAAATACTTTATAATTTTACAAATTACAATACAACAATCAAAGAAATTAGTAAATTAATTACTATACGAGTATTACAAGTGAAAAAAAATAATGAGTACATACAATAGAAGAAGAAGATGGTGATCGAGGCTTCGTGTATTAACACGAGTCTCTAAAAATAAATTTTGAGTTTCCCAAGATAACTCGAATGTGTCTCAGGGTACAACGACCGAAGTTGTTTGTACAACTGAGGAGGACTCTAGCACTCGAAAGAGCACCTTGATAAGAAGAGAGTGACGTTAAAACTTTTAGAGAATGAGAGAGATCAATTAAACGGTATTTGGTGAGTTTAAGTGTCTCTCACAACTAAGATTTACCCTAGTATTTATAGTGATGTAAAAATTTGAAACATCATTCAAGTCATTACTTGACAATTGAATTCAAGATGAAATATCCAACATTGTAACATCTATATTTGACTTCAATATTGAGAGACTTCATTCAATTTGAATTCAAACTTAAAACAACCAACTCACTCAATTTTAATTATTTTTTATTTTCAAATATTAAATATAAGAATTCCAATAATCCCTCACATGTGAAAATAAACAAAATCTTGTTATCCTTATGTGAAAACTCCTTTTCACATATCTTCCAACAGTTCTCCACAAAGATGGATCTCGATCCACACTCTCTCAGTATCAAGATACAATTTCAACGGTTTAATATTGTCGAATAGATCATGGTTAGCTTTGAGCCTTCCTTTGTGATGTATACTTAGTCTTTTAGTAGTTTGGCAGACGTGATGTCTTTGAACCAACGACCATTTATGTAGACGCCAATACACATTACACATAGTTATTCCTATTCTGGTCAACCCCTCAATGTCGAGTCCATTATCGTCATGGATCGCACTAGCTTGGTTTTATGAGAGATTTAGGATATGCGCTCCCCACAAATCCATTCGAAACGACTTCACTTCTCTCTCAGATAAATGATTAACAAAAATCATTAAAAGCATTAAGGTTAAGATGATTTCAACAGACCGTTAACCAAATGTATGCTTATCCTCACATCATGTCGTTGGTCATTATAGAAATGGGCTAGAAAGTGTTAAGAATAACTCCCTTTATTGTGTTTGGGGTAGCCCCTACAAAGTGAATGTAGTTTATGTAGTTAGGTTGTCTTGTTGAACCTAGCTCTTAGGATCCTAGTCACATATGTTAGGTTTTCCTTTGCATTCACTTATTTTGTGGGCTTTAGCTCATTCCCATTGACGACTTGAGTACTAACTCTATTCTTAATAAGTTTGTAGGTGAGTCCGTGAAATTATCGTTTGACTTCACATAGTCAATCCTGATAACCCCCATTGAGATAGTTTTGAGTCATATCTTTTGAACCTTGGGTTCTAATATAAATACATTTACTAGACACCCCCACACTTTCATGTATTTGTATGATGATTTTTCTTCTCATATATAAAATACTTTGTAAATTTCAAAATTACAATACAATAATCAAAGAAAGTAGTAAATAATAATACGAGTATTACAATTGAAATAAAGAAAATAATAAGTACAATAGAAGAAGATGGTGGTCGAGGCTTCGTGTATTGATACGGGTCACTTATAATAAATTCTGAGTCTTCCAAAAGAACTCAAATGTTTCCCATAATACAATGCCGAAACTGTAGAACTTTAGTTTACCCTAGCACTCGCAAGAGCACATTGAGAAGAAGAGAAGATCTGCACTTCCCTTTTACAACATAGGAGGGAGGCGCCTCAAAGAGAGATCAAGTAAATGGTTTTTGATGAGTTCATGTGTCTCTCAAGTTACCTTAGTATTTATAGTGAGTAAAAAGTTGAAACATCATTCAACTGATTACTTGATATATAAATTCAAATGAAACACCCAAAGTGTTTGCATCTACATTTGACTTCATTAAAGAATTCATTCAATTTGAATTTAAACTTGAAAACTCACTAAACTTACTCAATGTTAATTATTTATGTATTTATTTTCAAAGAACTCCAAAATATTGAGAACTAGATAAAAGACCTGGCCGCATGATACGGTGACCGTGTTTCGTTTATTTGTATTTGTCACACGCATTGATAAAGTAGAGTCAAAGTCTAATATCTCGCATCAAAGTAAAGTTAATGGGTCAAAAGTGTAAAACTGTTAAAAAGAAAGAAAACAAAAGAAAAAAAAACTAAAATTCCATAGCTAGTAGGATTTGAACTCTAGTCCATGTGATGCTAAGGGCAAAGCATAAACCAGCTAATCTAGCAACGCTTTTGTATATATATATCGTAACAAAACATATGTATCATAAACAATAGTCGGATTTTTAGAAAAAAAAACAAACAAAAAGTAAAACCGGTCAATGAGGCTTTGACACGTGGTCGATGATGGTTGTCTGGTGCCACCACCAACCTTACATTATAGAAGGATATAAATCTATATATGAAGAAGTTAAGATGATACACCACATGCATTGTTCTACTTTAGAAATGAGGCACGCAACTTTATTTAAGACACAACTATTGAATCTTAGCGTTCTCAATTTCTAACCTCTGAAATATGTACGTGTTGTTAATCTCAACTTTTATCATTTTTTATATTAATAAACCGTCATTAAAACAAATTAACACCATTAAGTTTTATTTGAATTTCAGGCCGGTGTTTTAGGGCTTTTGATCTGAAGAAGAATACGAGTCAATTGATACAAAAATTATATCGAAACGGTACTCCATATGATGAAACAGTGCATGAATAAGGTGTTTAAACCTACGGTGCTTTAATCAGATGTACACATTTCGTCATTTGGAACACCATTTCAAGATAACTTTTACATCAGTCGACTCATATTTTTCTTTCGATCAAAAGCCCTAAATCGTCGGTCTGTAACTAAAAAAAGTTAACGTTGTTAAATATTTTAATGACGGTCCATTAGGGGCAAAAATGATAAAATTTGGGGCCGCCAACACATATTTAAGAAGTTAGAACCGGTAATGGCTAGAAACAAATCTATACCTTCTAATAAAAGAGTGTTTTTGATGCCACATGGCATCCAATGGAGCCACTATTGGTATCATTTTCCCGCTCAATAATATATTACATATTTAATTCTCCTATTATTACACAACATACGACCATCATATAATATATGTTTACTTATTAGTTACAAAATAATTATCATATTTGTAATATATTATTCTCTATCAATTACAAAAATAATTAATAATTATCATATTCTTACAAAAGTAAAAATATCAATTACTAAAATATATATCAATAATATTCCAAAGCATTGATTTTTGTAATAAATAATATTTAAACATTGTTTATGTCTACTAAATTAGTTTATCGGTCTCTTAGCTCTATACTAAAGCTCGTGGTTTGTATCAGTACAAGATGCCATCCATTTATATGATTTTGATCAGATGTTTATTCTTGTGAATCCTTAATTTGTTTTCTAATTTTTTCTTATATGGGTTTTGTTTTTGCTGGTATTAGAGAACATACCCAATATGATAATGATTTATAGTGTAATATTTACTCGTCATATGATTTTTTATTTATTAGGCTCGATCATAATTAAATATTTTTTGTTATTTAACGCGTGTTACACACGGGTATAATCTAGTCTACCTAATAATTCAAGGTTTTATGGGGCCACTTTTTGGGGGGAATATTTGTTCTATAATAGGAAGTTTTTGTGGGAAATTGAATGAAAACTTTCACCTTGCATGAGTTTATAAAGTCAAATTTCTTAAATATAAAATACTTACAAATGGTTAAACACAATGTATATAATTTTTTATAAACCTGTGTATAACACACGGGTATTAAACCTAGTAATTAAGAATGTTAAGATCCAATACTTTTAATAAATTAAACATTCCATATATACCGCAACATTTAAAAAGTTGTTTTACGAAGATGATAGGTTATCCCGAATGATAATGGTTAAAATACTAACTATTCTTTTTGTAAAATAATATTATGCAAGTATGAATTAAGTGATGAAATTATCACATAAGTTTTAACTATGAGATGTAATTCTTATCTAAGAATACATTTTACATGAGAATTTCATTCCCTTGTGATTATTCAATGCACACATTGAAATTATCACGCAAGTGTAAATTACCCTTACGTGATTTTGGATTTTATCACACATAACATCTTTCATTATCACTCAAGAATTAAACCAAGAGATGAATTTTTATGCAAAAGTTTTTGACATGTGATCAAAATTCTGTATAATAACTAGCATCCAACCCCCAATGGAATTATCATATCATATTAAGTTTATAATAACGGTACATTAAATGTACTCTTTTCTTACACCATTACAATATAGTAACGCTTTAGTGGGACACTTCTAAAAAAAATTATCAAAAAGTGTTACGAATATATTTTTACTGTGACCTAGTGGTAGGATGACTTGGGTTTTCATAATAGATTCAAAGGGTTTTGGTTGATTTAGGCATTGAAGCTTGTCCCATGCTACCACTCGGCTTCGTATCCGATACTAAGGATTTTAAGTGGCATGGTTAAAAGCTAATGTTCGGCTTTTACCTGGAACAGTTAGTTGACGAGTTTCGACTCCAATCAACTTGGCGCGCAAGAAGGGTTGTGGTGAGCATCTGCTGCGTTCGCAGTAATATGAGAACCCTAATGCTAACGAAAAACATATATTGGTATCAGAGATGAAGTTTCAATCTCGATATTTACACATCTGAGATGCAACAACTATTCTTTTAATAAAAAATAAGTGTCAAGAAGAATAACTGATTAAATGTCTCTATCCCCTGATTAAGATATAATTAAAGAATTATTAAGATTATATATTTCATAAAGATTAATCCACCTTTCTAACAATACATACGTCTATACTAGATCAAACTATAAAATCTCTCCAATCAATTTCTTTTCTTCTTTTTATTATAATTTGCACACCACTTATAAAAAAAAATATAAAAACGGTGATATTCTTACAATCAATTACAGAGGAATGATCATGACTAAACAATAACCTTGAATGAAAGTGGAGCCTTATATATCGAATGGTGTATAAGCGACTACCTTACGTCGGTCACACTATTTTTGTCCCTACTACTAAAACTTCTTAATCTTCTCATTTTTTTCAGAACCGAACCAGACGTTGAACCGGTCTTTTTACCGGCCACCGGTCCGATTGGTTGAATCGGATTTAAGGATGATTTCATAAATATTTTAAATATGAATATAAAAAATATAGAAAAATTTAAAAAATTTCCGGTCCAACCTCTTTTTCTTCCGGTTCAGCCACGCGGTTTTCCAGTTCAACCGGTTCTTTCGGTCTGACTGGTCGGGTCACGCTCAAAGCGGTCAAACCCCTAGACTAGACTGGTTCCATTCCTAGTTTCCGGTTCAACCGGCCGGTCCGGTTTTCAAAACACTGTATATCGATAATGTACATCGATAATGTACAATGTTCAGGCCGACTCTAATCATAAAGTCCTCTGTGTTACAGTATTAAGCTCTTTTTAAGATCAAGGGTTAAGTTTGAGCCTCGCATTTGACTGGTGGATGAGTGGATGTAAGTTAGTTGTGATGCAAAATACGAGTAAATGATATGCATAAAATTATACACGTTTTTACGCATCATTTGTAACCCATTTATGGTTGTTTTCCTAAAATTATAGTAAATTATTCCTAAAAAAAGTTTCGGAACAGTCGAGCCGGAAAATACAAAACAAATAAAAAAACAAATAATTCAAAAAAGTGTCACAAAACCAACAAGGCGTGGGTCATGTCTTACAGACACACCCGATGCCTACCTCACAAGAGACAAAGAGATTTTCCAGAACCCCCGAAGCTTCTAGGCGACCCACTGTAGTTTACCACACTCGTGCCCTAAAGGCACAGGGTCGTGCCTTCACTGTCACACCCCGCTTGTAGCGTAAAAACACCGAAGCATGATAGACGAGATCATCATAACATAATGATATTTAAAGAAAAATATTAAATGATATTTCGTACAAGTAATAAAATTGCTGACACAAATGGTGGCTTGTGTCAGGGTTAGTCATTTCCACAACAAACAAAATCTTACAATCAAAATCCTAAGCTCCACACCGGAACATTTGAAGGGCAAAAACACGCCCAAGCAATAACCACAATATGAGTACAAATCAAAACAACCCAATGTAATTTCTCAATAGTCTATCCTAACAAACTAACCCCAGCTCGAGTCTTCACTTAGTATCTCTATAAATCCACATTATTCTAAAACTAACTTCAAACATTGTAAGTGTCCTAAAAAGAAATCCTTGGAAATATCGACACTAGGTTGGTGAATTTTCATGTTTTAATAAATACTTTGAATTAGAAAAGCCAAATCTTTCATGTGTGTAATATTTAAATAAGCAATTACGGAATTACTTAGCAGACATCATAACCATAACCTATGATAAACCGATCATCCATAACCAAAAGCACAATAACAAACAAAATCACACGGTAACAAACAAAATTCACAATACGCATTAACCAAAATCACACACGTTAAACTCTAGTAATATCTTTTGATCTTGAGTATCAATCAATCACTACTAGAACCTCTGTTCAACTAACTCATCCGAACTTTTTGAGACTCGAACATGTTAAGTGAACGGTTCTTATAATCCTAAACGAATTGAGGAAATTAACAACTCACATATTACCACACTAAATCCTACGTCAGAGTATATGGGTCAGGATTTTGTTTCCGGGCACGATCATGATACACCATACTTCTATCAGTGAATATACATACGACACATCAAAGCTTTATCAAATCTAACGCTAATTACATTTCTAGACGAAAATTCATAAAGAAGGGAGACTGTAACATTTTCCATGATTTCATCTGCAAATCCAAACCTGTTTGAGTATTTATATAAATATACCGATTTATCAAGAATCAAAAATAGTTATTTAATCATTTTTGTTTAGCAGTTTTGTGTATTTAAATTATTAATTATATCATTTAATCACCAACCAAGGAATTTAAACTTTATAAAATAATTTTTATAAAATTTGTAAGTTTATTCTTTAAAATGTACTTTACAAAATGAATTACAACAATTATATAAAAACTAATTTTATATAATAAGTTAAGTTTTATGAAAGTTATTTAGCTAGTTTGGTTGTATTATTAACAAAACTAATTATTTGGGCCACTGGTGTCATTTGTTAAATTTATTTTTAAAAACGTTTAAAAATAAGTTAAAATCAATACAATCTTCGGGGACTAAACTATAACTTCGCATTCAACATTCCGTCGATCCTTGACCGATTCATCAAAATATTTCAAATCAAACTTAAACGCAAAACTTTTTTCAACCTAATGGAACGGTTACAACCCTATATTAATTTTAAACTTAATTTTATAATGAATTTTATGAATCAAAACTCGTTACTCGTACGAACCCAATCAAACACAATTGACATTATTAAACTCGTGCAAAAACTCCATTGCACCCCTTTAGCTTTTTTTTTTTCTTGTATTTGTATCCGGTTCTTGATAAATTTGTTTATTTGAATCTTTTCGAAGCTTCATTGTCTGTCAAATGTTATTTTTAACTGGTTAATGATTGTGATTTTGATTCTAAAAGGTTTTGAACCTTCAACCAACGAATTTATGGATTTCAGCGAATTTGAACGAAAGCTCATTGGTTTTCGGTCAAATTTATGTTCTGTTGTCAATCTGCTCAAATTAATTTCGTTGGGATCTTGTTTAAATTTTATCTTATTTTGTTATATTTATTTTTTAATATTTCATGTTTGATATTTTGACTAATCGAATCTTGTTTTCACTTGAACGAATATAATGTGGATTCAAAGTATGATCCGAATCAGTATATATACCGTGGCCTTTCTAGACAAGAACCATTCTAAAGTAAATACAATTAATGATCTATTGAAAGGTTCTTGCAAAGTCTTTTTGTTTAGAAGTTTTTTTTTACTATTTATTTCTTTTTTTTGGAATAGTTACCTCATACATCCTTATTTGTCTTCTAGGAATTAATTTTATTCATTATGAGACTCAAACCTTCAATAAATCAAAAAGAACATCTTTAACTACATATCTATCTAATAAATCAAGGTTTTAGGGGGCAACTTTTGAGGGGAATTTTTTTAATCCATAATAGGAAGTTTTAGAGGGAAAATATTAAGTGTCATGCATAAGTTGGTGGAACAATATCATTAAATATTAAATACTAGATTAGTACCTGTGTACTACACGGATTTTAGTTTTATAGCTTTTAACTTAATTTACATATCAAATTTATTTTTAACATATCTCTTATTAAATCAATTTGGATATTTACAAATATATTCATATAAAAAATCATATGTTACAATAAAGGATATGATTTATAATAGTTGGTAAATTTTTATTGGAACATATCGGGTTAGGAGATAATTCATGATAATTGTTAATTTTTTTATTTGAACATATCAAGTTATGAGATAATTAATGATAATTGGTAAAACTTTAATTTGAACATATCGGGTTAGGATAAATCATAATAATTGATAAGTTTTTATTTGAACATATCAAGTTAAGAGATAATTCATGATACTTGGTACATATCGGGTTAAGATATAGATCATGATAATTGGTAAATTTTGTATTTGAACATATCGGGTTAGGAGATAATTGATGATAATTTGTGAATTTTTAATTTAAACATATCGGGTTATTTCGAATATGGAGCATACCATGACCCGTCTAAAAATTCTCCATCAAATTAATTTAGAACATGACACCTAAGCAAAATCCTATGTGGAGTAGTTAAAATGGTGACATGTGGATGTGTTACTCAATTATTAGAATAGGTAGATTTACAAATTACAAATCTTTAAACATAATGATAATGATTTCTTTATAAATATTATTATTTAACCCGTGTGTAACACACGGGTGTTAAACCTAGTAACATATAAATAGCATACCGCCCATTAGGGTACTTATGGATGATGTGGCTTTGATGTGGGAAGGGCAGCGATGGAGGAGGTGGTTATTTTTGGCTTTCACAATTATATGTAGTCATGTAGAAATGATAGGTATGATAGTGTTGAGGTAAGATAATTTGATGAAAAGGATAGCCTTCAGTGTTAGGACAACAGCTTATGGCACAACTATTTAGTAACTAAAATGTAGCTAATTGTGTCATCACCCGCGTGTTGCACGAGCCGAAGTACAAAAAAATCGACAAAATCAAAACTAAGTAAAACCAATTGTAAAGAAAATACACTCTTAGCTTAGAGTTATAAAGATGGCACCATCGCTGCATTAGTGGTTCCATCCACCCTTGCTGCCACGCCATGGCAAGATCATTTTTTGCGTTTGAACTTATCGCTGCCAATGAATTTAACTCTAACGGTATGTCGAACAACAACAAATATTCTCATAATGGTCTTTACCACAAAAGAACGATGAATACAGCCAGGATGATCTTTGCTACAAACAAAAAGTACAACAAATACAATTGTATATACAACCCCGTAAAGAACCAAAATACCGCTACAAGCCACATGAAAAATACTAAAACATTCTCTCTTCTAATAAAAAGGAGCCTAATCTTTTGTTGCTTAAATTATAACTATCAAAAAGCATGATTAGGCAAGTTTGATATCCACCATCCACGATAAATTCAATACTTATTAGCTCAAAGTTTAAAAAACCACTCCATGGATGCAATGGTGGTTGCAAGTAAAACCTACCAACCACCGAATCTGCTACGCCATAGCACAATTGTCATGTATTTTCGATAACATTTGATCTCATCATTGCTAAGTCACAAACCCATACAATAGAACTATGCACACACCAAGAACAATAGAAACATCAAACTACATACATTGGGACTCGTGAATTAAAATAGATCTGGCACCAACGGCATGCAAACGAAAATCATTGGCACCATCCACTATGAATCAGATATGATGAAGGTGAGTGATAATTTGGAATAAAAAATGGTTTCATCCATCTATAGTACCACTAACGATCATCACCATCAACCATTACTCAACGATGGCGGAGCAACTAAAACGTCATAATAGACAGGGTTTCACCCATGTACAGATGCCCTCTACAGATCTGCTGAAATCCAGCAGAACGTCAACAATTCCAATAACTAGACCATCGGCCACATCCAAAACAAACCATCGCAAAATCACAATCTGTTAAATAAGAACAACACCTTCTAAAGTTGTTGTCGAAGTTCACCTCACAACTGCAACAACGATGTCAGATGTATTAGTTATTCAATATTAGAATAGATAGATAGATAGATAGACAGGAACAGATAAAGTAATAAGCCGTCAAAAGTTTATAATTTTAAAATAGAATAAACTACAGTTTTGGTACATGTGTTTTGATATCATTAACAGTTTTAGTCTCACCTTAACAGTTTTGGTCCATGTGTTTTTATTTTCTAACAGAAATGGTCCCGAACACTAACTCCATCCAATTTTCCATTAAGTCCCTCACACGCGCTCCGCATCTGAGGGTAAAAATGTCATTTCTCCTATTATTTTATCTAGATCATCATCTAGGTTAACATTTTTATTCACTCGCATATCAAAAAGAGTGGGAGAAATGACATTTTTACTCCGCAAGTGAGTGAAACTTAACGGAAAATTGGATGTAGTTAGTGTTCGGGACCATTTATGTTAGTAAATAAAAACACAGAGACCAAAACTGTTAAGATGAGACTAAAATTGTTAATGGTATCAAAACTCAGGGACCAAAATTGCGGCTTACTCTTTAAAATAAAAATAAAGAAGAATCCTTTGTGTATAAATACTAGGCCACGCACACAACCTCTAAGCCATTCAAAGCAATAAACGAGTGTGTGTTTTGAACACCAATCAAATTAAAGCAATGGCATGCTTGAACGTGCAAGTAAAGAATGAAAACCAAGGAGGGTTCATGGACCCAAGAATATCTTTCTCAAATGATTTTATTGACTCAAATCACCATGAACATCAAAGCTACAATGAAGCTCCTGTGTCTTCTGATTTTGAGT
Organism: Tagetes erecta; assembly: GCA_030867185.1. Lineage (NCBI taxonomy): Eukaryota > Viridiplantae > Streptophyta > Magnoliopsida > Asterales > Asteraceae > Tagetes > Tagetes erecta. The sequence continues at coordinate 8,735,390 of CM061493.1, forward strand.
TTTCACTTCCCACTTTTTCATCAAACTCTGCTGATGAAGTGTTCTTCAAAGGCAAAGTTACCCCATTGAAGGAGAAGGTGGTCACACTCCGAGATGAGCTTCGTGCCGGTCATGACGACAATGATGGTATGATCATCAACAAGAACTCAACAGGATGGTGGAAAGAGAAGTTCGGTCTCCGAAAAATCCAAAATGGGAAAACTGATATCAAGAATCTTGGAGGGTTAGAAACCATTGATGAAGCAAAGACCAAACCTACATTTTATGGTTCCAGTTTCACAGGTTAGCATGCACGCGGTTTCGGAATTTATAAAGCATTATTAATCATTTGTGGTTGGTTTTATAATGTTAGGCCTTGTGTTATCATCAAGCTAGCTCCTTGAGGCTTGACCACTCTAAAAGTGTGTCCATCAAACTCTCATCAAAACAAATGTTATTATATATTTAATATCTTTTTCCTATAAATCTCTTTGTCACGTCACTATACGTGACCATGGTCACTTTGAACCAGTCACGCCCCAGGCACCTGTGGGGGTTATATATGATGGTGAGGGGGCGTGACAAGGGTGGTCAAACCCTATAAAACTAACACATAGTAAGAAAAAATGTTTTTTTTAAATATGAAGTAAGATGATTTAATATAGTTGTATTGATGTCAAGTAATTTGTTTTGCAGGAAATAAGTGAACTAACTAAAGAGTAATTAAGGAACTCATCAGATGGTGAATATTTTCCAAGCAAATTAATATTTCTGATTAGTATTAGGTTAAGAAGTTGTAATTGTGCGCCCGGAGTCATTTAACTGTTTCTATATCATGTACAAATATTTGCAGTTGAAGGTATTTCAATCCCTTTGTATATCAGTTATTTCTTCTTTTTTTGTGTTTTTTTTCCGAAAAGGTTAAATAACTGTATTATATATTGTTAGTTGGTAATGAATCAGATGGAGTGAAAAAGAAAACATTTTACCCAATTAATCTTTAATTTGTGTGTTTAAGATATGCATAAATACTGATGTGCACATACTTTTTTTGTAATGTCTCTTGTGTTTGAGGTTTAAATTGTGCTCATATTTGGAGGTTCAGTTCTTAAATGGAAAATGAAACCTTCATAACTTTTCTTTATAGTGAAACATGGATCTTGTTCAGAGTTGAATTATATTTAAATATCTTGTGATTCATGCTTTATGGATATTGCTTCTTTTTGCTCACTTGGAAAATTCAGGAGCAATATATGGAACCATCATGTTCCTTTCCTTCCTTTAATAAAAAATATTTTTTTTATTATTAATTAATAGAATAAAATAGTTTTCACTGATTGTCTTCAAACAAATTTTAATTGTGGAAATATTTATTATTTTTTATATAAAAATTCATAGTTTTTTTTAAAACTAGTTGAGAATGGTGTCATATTTTTTTAGAATAATGGTGGTGCCGGTAATAAAAAAAGTGTGGGCGAAAAAGAATGGTGCCGATCGACACCGATGTCTTGTATGTGTGTCCGCGTGCCCATGTTCTTAATAGTAAAATAAAATAAATAGAAGATACATAACAAAGGGCATATGGAGTGTCTTTAATTAAAACAGGAACCAAATAACTATCCTCATGATAGTAGAGTAAACAGTTTTCTTTATTATTGCATACATATGGCCCATAATTAAGGGCTTATAAGTGATAATAAATTACTATGCATCTTTTGACATCATGAAGTTAATACACATCAAGGATTATGTAGCTCTAACTGTAGCTATCACTAGACCCTGGTAAAAAAACATTGGGTTCGAATACGCGCTGATAATTGTTAATCGAATCATCGAGACATTTTTGCTTGAGAGGACTCTTTTCGGCTGTCAAAGTTCCTTCATAAATCTAGCTCTGAGGCCATTTTTTGGTACTGGAAATGGACTATACTGTATTAAGTTTGATGAACCCACTAATTCCCATCTGTTGCGCAAAATCACCAACAAACACAAAATCAGCGTCGTCCAATCATGACAACTAAGTTTGTATCAAGCAATATATCCTATTAATTAATATCTACTTATTTGAGTGTTTAAATGTTAACATGCATCATATGATACCTATACTTTGTAAGCATATGGTGAAGTAGAACAAGCATCTCAAGCTTCGCAAGTTCATTTCCCGGACATGCATGCGTTCCTGTACCAAATGGCATGTATGTGTATGGTGTTGGAGGCTTCTGCCAAAAAAATATATCAATGAACAAAAAAAGTACTCAAAAACCACTTTAGAAGTAACTGGTTTATGCTTACTTAAGTATGATTCAGACTTTAACATTGGCGGAAATTTCATTCCGTACCTCAAATCTGAAAGGATCAAATTTTTCGGGTTCAGCAAAGAAATCTGGATTATGGTGAATGTTTCTAAACAATGGCATCACTTTCCATCCTTTTGGAATAAGGTATCCTGTTTGTTTATTCGCATCCGATCATTAAAACCACTTTGTAAACGGGTACAAGCGTTTAAAAAACATCGAATCTGACTCACGTACCCTCGTATTCAACATCCACCGCTGCTTCCCTAAAAGTAAAAGATATAACACTTGCCTTCCTCATGGTCTCTAATATTACCTGAAATTCATGTGCATGTATATTAGTACGTATTAATGCATCTGTAACATCTGGCTTCTCATAACAAACGATAATATTATTATTCTCTTTGACCAAAAGGAGCTCAAAGATCTGTTTCTGGTTGCCTGGGTGAAAACTTCACAGCCAATGCGCCCAAAACACATTGTTGATATTTGAACCGGAGCATTCCTTATGGCCCAATATCTATCTCCGCTATAGATAGAACGAAACAAAACGATGTGAGGTTTGCTAAAAATTTCACAACATATGCCAAATTATACATACTCTATATGTTAGTGGCATTTTTCTTGCCATCACCCAAGTCGAGGACCACGTCTCTCCATGTTCGGATTCACAAATTTCCTTCTGCTCTGCCTGCCATCAGCAGTAGAAGTTCCTCATTACGATCACGCTATAAAAAAAGATTCACATACACGACGTTGGCATGTATGCATAATCACATAACTTAAACAAAAGGTTCATACTTACATGATTGCATCATAATCACATTCTGAAAGTGTTTACTTCTATAATCTTACCTTAACAGCATCCAAAAGTTTAGGGTCATCAGTAAGATATTTCAGTATCCATGTAAGAACACTAGCTGTTGTATCTTGAGCTGCAAACAATACCCCAATGATGTTATCTGCTATCTGTTCATCACTTAATGCGTTTCCGTTTTCGTCCCTGAAGTTCAAGAGATGGCCCAAAAGATTGCTTGAAAACTTATTTTCCTTATTTTCTCGCACGATCTCACCAAGAATATGATTAAGCCTTTTCCTTGCCTTAACATTTTCATATCAACACACACGTTTTATTACGATAACCAATAACATACATAAAATATACGTTGAACTTTAGTCTTATTTACCTTCAAAGATTTATGATATGCAGTTCCAGGTAGCTTTAGTGGGAAACAATTGTAACCTTTTTCCAAGATGCTATAATTTTCCTTAAGCTCGTCTGTATATTTCTTGTTTAGCTGACCGAAGATTGACAAAACGCCCACCTCAAAAGCAAACTGCCAAAACTCCATGTATGAACAAACACGAAATTCACAGGTTTGGGTTTTGTATAAACAAGTTTGGGTCCTATTTGGGTCAAACATGCGAATCCGTTTAGCTAAATGTTCATGTTTATGTCAACCGACGAGTTCGCAGGTTGACCCATTTAACACTTTTATTCTTTTAAACCTGTTTTATCACTTTAATTATGTCATAAATTTAGTTGGCTGGTGTCTAATTATTCCAAAATTTAAAGGTTAAAATAGAAGGTAACGTAATATTATATAGCTATACTAAGTGTTTTATATTCATTTGTATTTCCTCTTACAAAATAGTGATTTTAAAGTATTAGTATGTGAAAGAAGATATAGAAACTAAAAAAATCTGGTTAAACAGATTATGTTCGTATCAACCTATAAGTTATCGTTTCTTGTAAAGGTTCATATCTTTGACACGACTTTGGTGTTCGGATTTAGCTAGGTCCGTGTAAAACTTTCGGGTTGGTATCGGGTTAGTCTCGCCAACGGCCAACCCACGTACAAACATGACCCATATAACATTTATACAAGTTAATGAAAGCTAACCGAGAAAAATGACTCGAGTGTAAATTAATTAACTGGTACCTTCTTCATCTCATTGAATGTGTTAATCACTTGACCATTGGCCCATGATTCCAAACAAGATATGGCTAGTTTTTCGATATCAGGAATCAGCTTCCGGGTCACTTCCGGAGAAAATGAGGTTTGAACCAACTTCCTCATGCAAGCATGGTAACTTCCAGTGTGAAAAAACAATGCTGATGGTCCAATCAACTTTTCTTTACTTTTCGGATATGTAGGTTTGAACAAGTGAGGTCGAGACACTAGTACAAACCGAGCAGCCTCAGGATTCGCTAGCATAACACAAGGGTATCCAAGTATATGCGTTTTGAATATATCTCCATATCTGATCAAAATGTGAAAAAATATATAACATTATTAGGTATACACAAACAAACATACCCAGTATAATCACACGCTTTCGGTAAAGGAGTTAATTAGTACCTTCTTTGCTTTGAGGTGAAGAAAACATTTGGATCTTGTGTGTACATTTTGAGAGTCTCTCCAATGCAAGGCCACCCCATTGAACCAGGGGGAAGCTTAGCTCTACTTTTATGCAACCTCTTTTCTTTCTTGAACAAATAATATGAGAAAATAGATGATAAAAGGATACATGTATAGAAAATAGTTGCAAAATGCTTCATGATGTGAGTGGGCTGATTATTAACAATGTGTGATTGATGTATGATGAAGTGGATCCTTTTGGTTTTAGTGGTGAGGTTTATATAGATCCAAATCAGTCAGAAAAGATGGTACATTTTCACCCGAAAGAGGTAAGTATTAGTATATCTTAAGAGTTGATGTGCTACTCGTATATATGTCGATATACTCAATGCCATAAACAAACAAATTAACATATACACAAGTTCATGTTTGCGTGTTAATTAGATGCAAATTGCGACGCAATGAACCTATATATATAGGGAAAAACATAGTCGCAAGACGTTGCGACGCTACAACAACAAAGTCAGTTTTTGTCGGAAATGTGCTGCAGTTTGCGACAAACAAGGTTGCGTGGTTAAATTATGTCGCAAAAAGCTCACGTTTCTAGTAGTGGAATTTTATGTTATGCCTCAGGTACCTTATCTTCCAGCTCTGATAGCTAGCTTAATACTGATCTCTATAGTGTAATGGTGACCCACATTGGACATGCAAAACAAGTTGAGAATTGAATCTATTGTGGCCTCAAACAGGCAAAACATTTATTTCTGGTAACACAAAATGGGAATAGAACAGTAGGAGTGAATTTGTGTGGTTTGAAGCAAATTGCATAAAGTGCATGGTGGTCATGGTAGGCCCTAAGAATAAGACCCCATAAACTTTGTCTAGAAAGGGCTCGTATACGCATCTCGAGCTACATTTGTACGTGCAATAAAATGATCAACCCGTCACCGGCAAAGATAGCGGAGGGCGGAGGCAGTGGAGGGTCACGGCCCCCACTTTTTTTGGTCTGAAGTGTTGGTTTGTTGGTCGGTAGTTGATTTTATATATATATTGGGTCCACCCCCCCCCCCCGGGCCGGGAACAAAGCGTTATAAAAAAAATTATGGGTTTCGTGACTTTGGCCCCCTGGCTAAAAATCATAGCTTCGTCACTGCAACCTGTGAACTCATTTAATAATAAAGTTTGTGGAAATTCTCCATTATCTCCAATCCAAACGATATAATGACCTAGGTCTATAGTATCGTCCTACCACTGTCGATCGTGGCAAAGCTTGCAGGTAACCATGCGCGCGCTCAACCAAATATGTAGTCTTAAATTATATAGTTACTAGAAACAAGACCTCCGGTAACCAAGTTTTGATTAGTAGCTATGTTCCAACTAGTGATTTGGCGGTGCGCGGTGCACCAAACATCAAGTGGTTAATTGTGTGTCAAATTAAAACATATGTCAAATGGTTAACTTGTCGTATCAGGCATGAAACATCATATAATGATTTGGTACAACTAGCACTATCGTGGGCTGAGGGACCCTGCATGTCTATTTCAACGGTTCTGGAGACTTCAATTCATTGGATCATCGATCTGTTGTATCATTGCCCATGGCTTTTTGCAATGTCAAGTTTTCATAATTTTAGTATTTTCACAAGCGTATTCATTTACTTACAATGTTAATGTCACATATGTCGGACAAATCCGCAAGTAGTCCCTATGCGAACGTAGGTCCCGTTAATGAATTTAAGGGTCGAGGGAGTGAAAACTTTAGAAAGTTTATAAACAAGTTGCTCTGCTCGGTTCGGTTTGTAAACGAGTCAAGCAACGAGCAAGGGTCCGTTCGGTTTGGTTCGGCTCGAATGTTTTTAATTTATTTATATTTATATATAATATATTAAGTTATTTTTGCAAACTTTGATCCATAAGTCAAATTTATTTTGGCCCATAAGTGATATCAAAAGTCCAAGACAAGGTTTTCATGTTAATACTCATAACCCAATTTGACCCATGTTTCAAATATCAAATCCTAACCCTAGCTCACAAGTCACAAGTCACAACTCGCATTCTCACAACAACACAAACACAAACACAGACACACAGTAGCATACCTCCAGCGGCCCAGCCTCCTCTGCTCGTCTCCTCCTCCTCGTGCGTTAGTCGTCACCTCCTCATGGTGCGTCACCTTCTCCCCTCCAGTCACCACATATCTATAACACTAAATCGACTATCGACCAATAAATTAACACATCGGACGAAAAAAGATGGAAGGACTGTGACCCTCCCTAGAATGTACATAGCTTCGCCAATGTCCACACCCACTACCCTAACGATGAGTTACCAACGAAATTTACTTAAGGATCACTCATAAAGAATATCGGTGATGAAATACAAATGGAGTTTAGTGGTTGTTACTATCATGCATCCACATATCAATGGACTATTCACCGAGTTATTCTTATGGAAGTGTATCAACAAAACACCGATGGAAATCCATCATCAATTATTTTTTGTTGAAAAGGCTAAACTGTAAAAGTTGTCCATTATGTTATATAGTTGTTTCACATTCCGTCATTTAATAAACTTATTTACAAACACCTTTAAATTAATGTTTTATATTAATTTAGTCATTTACACTAACTGATGTACGTATTTAGTAAATGTAATTTGCATGTTCCGTAATTCAGTATGACATACCAAAAATAATATTTTTCAATAGAATAAAACTTATATACAAAGTATGTTTTAAGTATTTATAAAGGTTATCTAGCTCTAACTTCGTAGGAACATTCTAATAAAATTAAGGGATAATGACATAATTTTTTCATTAAAAGTAATTTGAATTTATATCCTTATATAATATATCAAAACAAAAAAAATCTCATGTGACATCTTTTCATAACTTTTAGCTTATGTGACATTATTTGAGAGATTGAGTGGAGTTATACTACAAAGTCCAATTTTCCTAGAAAGTCTAAGAAGCCATGAGATGATCACATGTGGCACTCCCTTAAAATTAGAAGGAAGGGTAAAGATGATAATGTCTCTATATTTTAAGTTTCACCCCATTTTTTTAAGGGTTATTGGATTTAATCACCTCCAACTATTGATTATTGGCCGCTGTCACCCCCAAGTATCACTTTGGCCAATATAACTCCAAACTAAACACTTTGGTGTGTGTATCACCAAAAGTTAAAAAAAATTAACAAAAAATTAACCAAAAGTGACTTGAATTGGTTAACTTTTGGTGATACGGTGTCCGTAACACCAAAAGCTAACCAAAAAATAATCAAAAATTAACCAAAAGTGGCTTGAATTGGTTGAATTTTGGTGATATGGACACCGAAGTGTTTAGTTGGGAGTTATATTGGCCAAAGTGATACTTGAGGGTGATAGCGGCCAATAGCCAATAGTTGGAGGTGATTAAATCCAATAACCCTTTTTTTAAACGTCCATAACTTTTACATACGATATTATTTTTTAAAAAAATGCACCATAAAAACGAGCATTTTCTTATCTTTAAAACGCGTATAATATTCATATATAAAAAACAAAAAAAAATTCACGTTTTTTAGCTCATTGTGTTATTTGTCAAGTCATTGTGTTATTTATTCATGTTATTGTGTTATAACACAATAACCTAATAAAATAACATAATGATCTAAAATAACACAATGACTTGATGAAAATATAACACAATTACCTGATGAAAATATAACACAATGACCTGATGAAAATATAACACAACGACCTGACGAAAATATAACACAACGACCTGACGAAAATATAACACAACGACCTGATGAAAATATAACACAACGACCTGATGAAAATATAACACAACGACCTGATAAGAATTTAACACAACGACCTGATGAAAATATAACACAACGACTTGATGAAAATATAACACAACGACCTGATGAAAATATAACACAACGACCTGATGAAAATATAACACAACGACCTGATAAGAATTTAACACAACGACCTGATGAAAATATAACACAACGACCTGATGAAAATATAACACAACGACCTGACGAAAATATAACACAACGACCTGACGAAAATATAACACAACGACCTGACGAAAATATAACACAACGACCTGATGAAAATATAACACAACGACCTGATGAAAATATAACACAACGACCTGACGAATATAACACAATGACCTGACGGATATAACACAATCTGAAAAATATAACACAATGTCTTGACTAATATAACACAATGAGCTGAAAAATATAACACAATGACCTAACGAATATAACATAATGAGCTGAAACTTCAAAAAAAAATTCATTTTTTATATATCAATATTATATGCGTTTTGAAGATAAAAAACGCTTGTTTTTTTGGTGTAATTTTTATTAAAAAGTATTGTCGTATGTAAAAGGTATGGACGTTTAAAAAAGAGGGTGGAATTTGAAAATGAGACAAGACTAATATACCATTGGACTACCATTTAAAGTTTTAACTATTTACCATTATGCCACCTTGTGTTTATGAGCCATTGATTTTCATTTAATATTAGATCTAATGGTCCAAATTCCTTCTTAGACTTTTTAGGAAATTTAGACTTTGTATTTGAACCTAATTCTTGAGAGATTATCTCACAATAATGATTTTTTATTTAAAATATGTATATAAAATTTATTATAATAAAACTAATTACATTTTTGGTCCCCTAATATTTTGGAGAATTCTGAAAAATTTAAGAGTATTTATATTTTTAACCCTTTACTACAAGGGGTGTACGTGAGTCGGTTTATATTTGATAGGGTTTAAAAATGAAACTTATGGATAAAGTTAATAATAACATACAATTAAAGACCTCATTGCTTTATAAATATACATAACATTTTAATATGATTTAAAAAAAATAAACTACACCATAAACTAAACACTTTATTCTCTTTAATTTGAGTATAATATTGTTATACTAAAAATCTAATTTTTAAAAATATATCATGTGTTCCGTTTTACCACGGTTTTGTCTCAAAACTAAATGGAACATTCATGAACATTCTTAAAACCATCACTTGAATTGTGTTCCCGAACGTAGAGCGGACACTAAACTAGTTTACTTATTAAAAAAACCAGTTGCATATTTTCCTTTATAAACACTCGTTAACTACATATTTACTAAATAAAAAAATCAATTACAATTACTCCTTACAAACCTATTTAATTTGCATATATACTCGTGTTGATTCAATTTTAATTGCATATACAATTACTATTAGGTTAAATACCTGTGTAACACACGGATTAAGTAAAAACATATTAAAATAAATAATTAGATAATCATGTGTCTTTTTATGAAATAACTTGGAGTTAAATCTTGAAACATAAAAATTTGAGGTATTAGAGATAGAAACTAAAGACAAAATTACATGGACGGCCCCTGTGCTCAGGTCCGATTTCACTTTTGGCTCTTAACTTCCAAAAATGACAAGGATAGACCGGTACTTTACATTTTTATTTCACATTTGGCCCCTGACATAGATTTCTGTTAGTTTTGAAGTTAAGTCCGTCCACATAACAATCACGTGAGGGAATATTCGAAAAATATACCCTCACGTGAAAGTCACATGGGTTGACTTAACATTCAAAACTAACAGGAATCCAAATCAGGGGCCAAATGTGAAACAAAAGTGCAAAGTATTGGTTCATCCTTATAATTTCTGTGAGTTAGGGGCCGAAAATGAAATTAGGCCTGAGCACGGGGGCCATCCTTGTAATTTTGTCGAAACTAAATCTTTAATTTATAAATAGTTAATGTGTATAAATATATAGTTTTTCGAATTTAAATTAAATTTTAAGTTTAATAAAATTTAACAAAATTTAAATTACTATAACGATAACGAAATTGTTGGAATTCTTCGCTAAACTATTTAAATTTGATTGTACAAAGTATAAAATCATTTAAGGTGGTTTAAAAAGGATAATCAGAATCTTACTAAATTTTATATTCAAACTTTATGATATTAAAAGTGATGATTAGTAGTAGACTAGTAGGGTGACATTCAACTAGCTCGTTATTACTTACATTTGTAATAGACTAGGTATAATGTAATAGTTAGTTTTAAAGTTTATTATTGCAAATATGGGTTTAGCAAATTTAATAAATTCTACATAGCGAATTTATTATATTCTTTCCAGCGAATTTCTCCTATATGTTGCCTAAAAATAGAAGACCAAAGCTTTACAAATCCTCACAAATTTTAATCTCTTGGAATTGTAATGTTATGTTGTTGAATTGATATCAGAATATTTTTTGTTTGCTACGAGTGTTATTTTACATCTTTTAAGCATCATTAACATCTTTGTTTGATTGATTGATTGTCAGAAATGAGTTGTTTATTGTTTATTCTTTTTTTGATCATTCGGTGTTTGCATGTTCACAAACCAACTTATAAATTGTAGATATGAACAATTAAAAGCACGAAATACTGATTATAAAGACCAACAATATGATATTAAACACGGGTTACAAGATTCAAGTTACCAAACCACTTTCATATAATCCAACTAGCATGATTTAAATAATAAAGTTACCTAATATTATTGTTGGGTATGAACACCTATAACATTCTCATGCATAAAATTTTCACTTTTAGTAAGTTAAGAACACAACTTGAAATTTCAATGACTCAAGATTCCTAGCATATTTTAGACAAAAGCTATAACTATTATATCCACTAAATAACAACCAATTAGTGGTATTTAAGGTGCTTTAAGTAAGTCAGGGGCGGAGCTTTGAGCAGCTCAGGGGTACCTGAGGATACCCCTAAACTTTTATTGTGAACTGCAATTTTCACCGGTTTAAATACTGGAAGACATTTTTTTATCGTTTAAGTATCAGGATACCTCTGAACGGAAACTAGGGTTTCATTGAGCAAAAAAACTATTTTACGGTACTCCATAAATTAGCATGAAGTTTGAGCACATAACCCTCCTTATTTCAATGTCAATAACCTATCAGGCAAAACTACTTAACTTACTACAAGAATAAGATCATGGGTTTTACGTAATCAAATAAAAAAGAAAGAAAATGCAGATGTTGAATGAAAGAAGAACATGGCTTCCTTGGGCTTCAATCCAACAACCTATTGGGCCTTCAAATCTTTGTTGTTTGATCTTTCATGTCGATGTTACGGGTTAGTTCATCATAGCTCGTATCAAGGAGGGGATGTATTTTTATTTTTTTTTATCAATTAGGGTTAAGAGAGATTAGTTTTATTTTTATAAAAAAACTATCATGGGTATTAAAATGGGGTTTGGGTGCTCTATGGATCACCTAGATGATTCATGGGTCTATTTTAATTAAACTTTGCTAAAATAACAATATAACCCCCCTAGAATCTAATTTTTATACAATAAAAATAATACAATTCGCTAAAACATTAATATGCGTAAAATACACGATTTCACGAAAGTTCACGAAACTAAACACGTAAGTCACATAACTTATAAATTCTCTTAAGTTATATTTATTTAGTAATCTGAGATTATTATTTCATTAATCCGCCAACGTTCGGGTACAGACCCACTGTTTAAATCTGTAATGTGGCGACGGTCGGGTCTTACGTATATGACTTCATCACACGTTGTTGTTTAAATCTGTAACGCGTCATACACCATATGATGTAATATAAAAGTGTATATGTCTGAAGTTAAGAATCAAAAGGATAGTTAAATTAAAACTTAAGGGTTAAAATCGTAAATATGTCAATGTTAAATTAAAGAATAAAAATATAAAATCGACAAAGATTGAAGACTAAAAAGAGTGTGCAGGTCCGCCCACACCTTCTTTTAGTACTGTAGATAATAATAGTGACGATTTATGGCTTTAATGAATTAGTTTTATCATGTTGGATATGATATTAACAGATAAAATGAAAATAAATATAAATATGGATGAATGAAAAGTAAATACAATGAAGCCTCCACTCTTCATTTAATTCATATATCTATGAGCGCAATAGACTAACATAACTTAAGTTAGGGATGTTTGGTAGTATTTTAATGGTCATTTAGTGACAAAACTTCTGAATTATTAAGTGATAAATAGATGCTGAATTATTAAAACGTAGCATCCGAACGATACAACCTCACAAATCATCATATTTTTAAATACTTACGGTTTAATGAACATTTGAACCATTAAGAGGTAGCCTCTGAACCTCTTACTGGTAATTCAAAGACTACCAAACATCCTCTTATTGTTCGGTGATTCTCTTAATTATGGCTACATGAGTGTTTACGCAATAATTTATACACATAGAAAAACCGACACACTTAATTAACCAAATTTAGCGCAATGCATGATTGAATGATCAAAATAACATTTGAGATAACTGAGTTAACCTGAAAATATCGGGTTTCACATACATGGAATCCCAACAAAGATATCTTAAGATATCTTCTTTCACGTACTATAGAAGTTCTTTAGCCTCCATCCTGATTTAAATGAGCTTGAAGAATGGAGATAAAGTACTATAGAAGCTCTTTAGCTTCCGTCCTGATTTAACTTGACGTTCTAACTATACAAAAAGGGCTATAATATTTGCATCATTTTGCTTTTTGTTGTAAAACATTCTATGTAGCATGACTTATGCATAGCTCTTTTAAAGACTAGTGGATTAAACATGTATAACTACTTAGTTGTTTTAAACTTTCATTTTCATATGTATCGAGTCAAGATAACATTGTTTCATGAAAACAAGCGACATCCTAAAGTCTAAGTGTCCGCAACAAGCAATTATTTTGACTCAATGCATTCTATGAGTTCTTTTGGATGTGTTCTCTTGTGATTTAACACGTTTGTGCCTCAATGAGCAAGTAATAAGAAAAAAAAGGTAATTACATAGTAACCATGGAAGTGATCTCACTTCCCAAGCTAGTGACCCGACAACGCTGCCTAACAGTAACTACCCAACGAACTCCATGGGAGCAAAGAGCCTGTAAGCAGAATTCAAACCCGCGCCGACTAACTTCGAGAATGTTTGACATGGATGTCGGTGGCCACCTGCATATAAAGATTTACTCATGCATACCATAAAATTTTAAGAATGCGATATAAAGAGATAGAATGTGATTAATAGATTTTTTTAGCTCAAACGAGACAGCTCGTCTTGAAATTTTACAAACCGAACTAACTTGGCTTGAAAACCAGCTTTTTAAGAAGCGAATTGAAGAACTTCCCGAGAACCGACTTGACTCAAGCCTTGGTCCAATACCAAACACGCGCACGCGTACGCAACCCTCCACCATACACAGGCAAAAAAAATCCTACAGTGTCGGTCGAAAACATAACCCTTTACAACAAATTACAGTAGCATTTTCTCCTAAATACATCGTTGCTCTTCATCATCGGATTAAACTTTCTACTTCCGTCAGGTACAATTGATCGATGACTAAATTTGTATACTTTACGCGTTATGATTTTAGGTAATAGATGGTTGGATTTGTTCCATCGATCATCTTTGTTGCGTTAATTGCAGCTAACTTATCGAATTTTAGTATGATTTAGTTTCGAAGTTCGGTTATCGTCGGTGTTTATTTTAGCAATTTTCAGTATTTGTTTTGTCTTCTGATTTGTTCAATTGTGTAGTTCGAAGATCATGAAAACATAGATGTGAGTTTTTGGTAACCTAGTTTTGTGTTGCATTTGTAAAAGGTTATTTGATGCATATATGATAATTAGTAGAAATATGTTAGGGCATCTTTGCTAGAACAACAGGATTGAGTTGTTAATGAATCAAAGACTATATTTGGATTAGGTTCTAAATGAAATTACGACGGTAAGCGTTTGAGCCCTTCGTGTTAGAAGTCAGCTTTAACATGTCTCCGGTTCGGTTTTATACCCATATTGTTTGCATAGGGTAGGATTTGTTACCATCAAAAACTGGTTATTGCAGAAACTGATTTTGATTAAACTTAACTTTTACCCAGTTCGGTTAACAGCCGAACCCGTTTTTAAGAAGAAAAACTGAAATGCACACCTCTAAGGCCACCTGTCTAGCGCAAGTTGCGTTTTACCTATCTTGTTGGTAAGAAAGGTTTTGGCTGGTCCAGTGCGTTTTCCGTTAATAGTTTCTCACATTTAGCAATGGAAATATGAAATTTCATTTGTTTATGATGTACAGGCACCTTGAAGCTTTGTGAGCAACTGATGGCTAATGGAACGGCATCAGGGTTAGTATTACCTTCAGGGTCCATGGAACAACCATATACGTTGATGAAGAAAACAAAGTCATTACAAGAGAATTGTAACACATCAGACGGTCCGATTGCTATACTTTGGGACATGGAGAACTGTCCTGTTCCGAGTGATGTGCGGCCTGAAGACGTGGCTGGTAATATCCGAATGGCCTTACGAGTCCACCCTATACTCAATGGTGTGGTTAACATGTTCTCTGCATATGGAGATTTCAACGGTTTTCCTAGGCGGTTAAGAGAAGGTTGTCAACGAACAGGTGTCAGGCTTATAGATGTACCAAACGGAAGAAAAGATGCTGCTGATAAAGCGATATTAGTTGATATGTTTCTCTTTGCTCTTGATAACCCTCCACCGTGTTCCATTATGTTGATTTCTGGTGATGTTGACTTTTCCCATGCGCTTCACGTTCTTGGTCAACGGGGGTACACTGTTATTCTTGTGGTCCCATCTGGGGTCGGCGTTTCATCAGCTTTGAGTAATGCTGGTAGTTATGTTTGGGACTGGTCTACTTTGGTTCGTGGAGAAGGATTTGTACCACAACCGCGGTCTCATATATGTCATACTAATGAAACCTCATATGCTAAAAATGAAGAAGAATCAATTGTATATAGAGGGATCTCATTGACATCTCGGTCCTCATCAGATAATGATTCGACGTGGGTACAGCCTGGAGATCTGACCGGTTTAAAGGGTCAACTAGTGAAGCTTCTAGAAGCTTCTGGAGGGAGGTTACCCCTCGGGCGTCTTCCTTGTGAATACCAGAAAAGCTTCGGAAGACCCCTTTGTGTTTCCGAGTATGGAGCTTTAAAGCTAGTAAATCTTTTGATAAAATTTAGTGATGTGATCTCTGTCGAAGGGCAGGGTCCGAAGAAATTTGTGTTACTCAAGAAAGGCTCAACGGGTGCGGTAATTACGCATGATAGGAAAGGCAAGGGCGTAAGTGAGGTGTCTTCTGATGAATTTTCCGAAGATGAACGAGTAGTTGTTGAAGAACAAAATGATGGAAACAATATGCTTAATCAATTTAAGCATGAATTGCAGGAGATACTAGTGAGTTATTCTTGTAGAATTTTATTAAATTCTTTCGAGGCGATTTATCAGCAACGATACAAACGGTCACTTGATTATAAAAAACTTGGCGTGAACAAGCTCGAGGAGCTGTTTGAAAAGATGAATGATATTGCAACATTGCATGAAGAACCAGTGACCAAGAAGAAGTTCCTGGTGGCTGCTGGTTTGTAGGGTTTGAGGGCTCCATGGACCACTTTACGAGCCCACTTGGTTTGTCTTGAACCGTTCGGTGGTTTGGAAAGTAGCTGCTTGCCTTGTGGTTATTGGGATCAAAGCAACGGCTCTGTAGGCTAAAGCTGCAGCGACGTTGATTAAGCCGAAGCCTGTGGTCATGTTTTTACTTGTATGTAACAGGTTAATGTTTCTTGCTCCCACATGTTCTTACACATATGTTTAACCATGTAAGTTGTGTGCTTTTTTAAATTATCATTGCCTTTTGGGGAAAAAATGTCTCGGACCTTTTTTATCTAACCAGGTTTGTACCTCAATGGTCTATAAAAAATCTTTTACTCTTACCACTGTGCTACCAACCAAATTAGGGAAGCCTCTAATGTTTAGATGGGTTTTTATGAACCCAGAACTGAACAGATTTAACGGTTTGGTTTGGTTCGGTTATTTCACGGTTCTAACGGTTCGGTTAGGTAATAATTAGGGGCTGAATCGAAAAATGAAAATGCGGAGTTTTTTTTGTTTCAAAACAACAACAAATTGACTAACTCATGTCTTCGACATCAAAAGATGATGTCCTAACCACTTGACGAAAGGTACCAAAAAGCTCAATTCAAATCGGACTTGGTGTATTTAAAAATTTAATAAACATATTATATACCTAAAATTCAAATAAAATAAACATTTCAATTCAGATCTAAATAAAATGCAATTTTTAATATTTAAACACTGTTTGATTATATTTTATTGTCAAATATTCATTCTTTATTCATAAGATACGTATAATCCAAATGTCAAGTTGCAGTGTTATAATTCCAGCAAAAAGCTTGCGAATGTTAGCCTATATTCAACAATTAACACAACGGTATACGAACTATAAAGTTTTATATTTTTATTACACACCTATCATCAGTTTCTAATAAGTATTAATTAAAATATGTTTTATCGATTATTGTTATTTATCGAACAGTTGTTTCGACATAATCCAACTACTTGTATTAATGTTAGAGTTCTCCACTTGTATTAATTTGATAACTATACTTTGTCCGTGTTTACATATTTAAATGTATATTTCTAAGCTTATTAAGTGCATTGTAATTGTTTTGATACACGTCTAACAATTACCAAATAATCGTAATTTGTGTGATAAGTTCACTAGTTAAATATATATTTTTAAGGTGATTCAGTACAAATTTATTTTCAAAACATTTTTTCAGAACAAGAATGAATGATAAATGAATGATCTCGCTAAGAGTCGTGTTAACGGATTGAAATTTCGTACATGTACTTCTTAGCTATATTTTGATTGTGCAAGATACAGCTTGAAGGATGGACGCATCTAGAGAAATCTTGTGACTATTACATGTGATAGAAATGAATGATTTTGGCAACTCTGTGATAAAGATGATGGAATCACTTAGATTGAATTGATGAATGATGATGATTGGAGTTTGGATTTTGGAAATAAGTATAACACATGGTACTAGGGTTACTAAGAGGCGGTATGAATGTATATATATACATTTATACAGTTGAACTCACGTAAAAACTAACGAGTTAAGAGTATATTAAAAAATGGAGTTTTTTTTTTCAATCGGTCCTATGAAGAAGAAACCGGTAACTGAATCGAGAACCATTTACTCATAATTTTAGGAACCAAGAACCGAATCAATTAAAGGATATTCGGTTCGGTTCCGATTTGTATGGTTCAATGCTTTGGTTATTTTTTTATCTGAACCACGAAGTGCTTACCCCTAAGGGTCCTAATTTCTTTTTTTGATTAACTATGGTCTTCAATTCTTCAAATTAATGATCTTTTTCTTCTGTTGTTTTTAATTAAATAGTTGTTGTACGTGGGTTGTTTACTGATTGGGTCGTCTTCTCCTTCCACCTCCCAACCGATCATCACCACTGCACCAAGTCATCCCATTTTCTTCCCCTCAATTAGCTTGAATCAAACACCAGCAAATTGCCACGATTTAACTAGCACATTTGTCACAACCAAACCTAATGACCCTTACCCTTATGTATATGTTGGATTCTATAGTTCAAATCCCTAACCATGATCCGAAAGGTTTGTCACAAATGGATCCATTATTGGCCGAACCACCGTTGGCTTACATAAATTAATGGTTGTGTATGAAAAACGAGAGGGCTTTGTATGACAAACGAATAGGCTACCTCTCGGAGCAACCTGTAGTTGAGGCTTTCGGTTCGAAGCTTATAAAATGTGGTGCGGGTTCATAGTGTAAGCCCCAACGACAAAAGAACCTAGGTGCAGAGCATTTTAGGGCGTCATGTGTTCAAGTTTAACGTTTTCATGTGAACGAGTTTGTGAACGTTTTGAATTGTTAAATAAGTATGCGTACAATCATTGGTGGCCGAGACGGATCAAACAATCACATCTAACAAACGAACAAACACGAACATGAGATATTTGGGAGACAACCCGCGACTCTTTTATACAATCAAACGAACTTACAAAGAAAAGAAACAAATAAAACCAATGACCTAGATCCTTATTTATAGTTAATATTAATCTTCCTTCCCAAGATACCTCAAACCTTTCTTAAACATATTGGGATTCAATTAACTAAAATAAGCCAACTTTACTTGAATAAAACATATTAAAAATAAACCCTCAACTGTACTATTATTTCAAGATTAACCTTTATTCACCCATTTAATCTTGAATTGTCTTGCCAAGGTCTTGAATTCCTAATAGCACTCTCAACTGTTCAACTCTAATAAGTGGTTCGTCTTTATTCTTTCTTTTCAATTGTCTTTACCAAACTTGTTTGATAGGTTTTTCACACTCATCATTCAAACCATTCACATTCATCTCAGATGCATATTCAGTCTTTACGTTATTGTTTCTCACTTTTCTTTTCTTTCTTTTCTTATACAAACATACTTGACAATCCAACTTTGACCTAAAATTCACATCTGGGTTAGAATTTCTTTCTTTACTAGACATTATTGAGCTTTTCTTTCTAACTCTTCTTTTAAACCTTTCATTCGGTTCAAATTTTTCGTCAACAAATGCTTGATCGTTAACTTTCACATAGGTTTCTACATGTGCAGATTTATCAATTACATAGTTCATTTCATTCATTACTCAATTCTTTCTTTCATCATCAAGATCAGTAGCAAGCTTCTTGCTTCGATGTTGTTTGCTGATCGTAATAGTTTCTTGATCTTTAAAGTGGTTTGAGTCAGAAAAACATGTCTGAAGATTCAGCCTCTTCTTTTCTTCCAATGCAATATATTCTTTCTCTTTATTCAACCATTCATTTTCTTCACTTCTAAAACAATTTGCAAAGCTTCTTCTTTCTTTACAGATTCCCGAACTTCCTTCTTACTTGCTTGTTCTACTTGAACAATCACATCCAACCTTTCTTTCTCAATGATCTCATCTAACCTTTCTTTCTTGGCGGTTTTTTTCCCTTCTTCCTTTTGAATTTGATCAACTCCAATAAATTTGTGAGTAGGTTTATTCCTAGGTTTAAACAAAGCCACTTTTGCTAGGTTTAAACAAAGCCACTTTTGCTATGAATATTTCGTGGATCGGAAGATTGCAATGTTATTGGCACTTTAGCAAACGAATTGGATAATAAAGCCATGTGGACTAAAGTGGAGTGACACAACAAGTTTAGGGGAGGTTTAGGGTACGTGTTTCTTGTTCTTGGCCACAACTTGAAAAGAAAAGAGAGATGGGGGGAGGTGGTTAATTAACTGCCCAACTTATGAATTGGGTAGGATTGCAAATTCTCCTTGCCTTAATCCGATGTTCAATGTATTTGTTTTAGTTAAACCGTGGAATGATTTTATTATATTTGATTGATAATACTGATTACAATGGATCCTATATATGGGATGAGATATTACACTTAACTACCATATACTATTATACTTCATAATATATTGTCTAATAGTTTTCAATGTTGAAAGGTTGCTAACGAAGCCTCTACATGCCATTTTCAATATCATTCTCTGGCCCTCGCACCAGGTCACGGGTTTGGGGGCAGAGTTGCTATTGTTTCTATGATGATCGACGCCTAACCTATGCTCGTCGTTACTACACTCCAAATCAAGTGATGTGGTTCTAACTGTTAGTCGTTGACAAAAGCAAATAGATGGAAAACCAAAGAGAAATTAGAAAAAGATTTTAGAACTCTTTTAATGCATACTTTCATTCATGATACCATTCAGGATCACAATATTTGAAACTATCCTTAAAAATAGAAAAGAATGGAAACATGCTTAACTATCCACTACTAGTTTATTTATTTCTTTCCACTTTTAGGTCTACTACCATTCATATGTCCGGCTACCTAATGTCTTTTATCAACCCAACTTTGGCTTATCAGGCCCAACTAGAAAGATTTCCTATTTCTCCATGGAACCATCTAATTATGGTCATCAAACACATGAAAATGTTGATAGTACGGAGTAGAGGTGAAAAAAAAACCTAAAGAGGAACCGAAACCGATCCAATAACCGAAAACTGATTCATAAAAGAACTGGTTATACAAGAAACGAACTGAAACCGAACCGAATCGTAGGTTCTATCTAAATAGGTTATAATATTTTACTTTCAAATTCTCAGTTCCAAAAGAATCGGAACTGGTTCCTGGAAAAGCTGGTTTTTGAAAAAACCAGTATGTCTTAATGCTATTATTTGTTTAATGTTTTAAGAGCTATCTATCTTGTAATATTTAACGCTTTTAATGCTACTACTTATTTAGTCTAAAATAAAAAAAATTCATAACCAGACTCTAAATGAAAGTCCAATAGAGATTGAAGATTTGCAGTAATCCAGCGTTCCAGCCCATGCTACAGAAAAAACCGGAACTGGTTCTATAAGAACTATAACCGGTTACATAGGTTAGTTTTTTCACAAAAACCAGTTCTAAAACCGAACCGGTTTTATCCTGCGAACAAGAACCAAAACTAGTTTTTCTAAATAACCGAAATGTCCACCTCTAGTACGGACCCATCGCCTAATTCCAAGCCTGACCTTTTTGAAATAATATATGACACCTTTTAGTTTTCCGAGTCCTCGAGTCCTACTCACTTTGGCTTTACTACTAACGTATCACATATTCAGGCATATATGAGACCTTAGACTTCACGTTGCTATGCCATATTTTACTTTTGACCCCGGTTAACGTGTTGGGGTTTTGTTTTTCCTTTGTTTGGTTTCTGTTTGTAGTTTTCGAAATCTTAGTTACTTGTTACCCTCTTTTATCTATAATGTTTATCCTCAGTAAAAAAAATGAGACCTTATACTCTTGGATCCCATACTCTAGGGCCACCTTTCATATGGCCAAAGACATATATATCCTTGGTTAATCATGTTGTCCCATATCTATACTATTATTAAAGCAGATTGGAGGGGTAATTTAAGATACCCAATTTGTTGACCAGATACAACCTTTTAATGCACAGTGTACAAGTGATTTTGTAGTTTAGACTTTTTAACACATGTTTAATATGAACAATTAACATAGTTACACTACAACCCCTTAATTTTCGAAATCAGACATAAAATATTACAAAATCTGCCCACTAAATTAGGAAAACGAATTTTTTTTATCTTTGGATTGTTTCTTTTTATGTGTTTTATTTTAGCAACTAATAGAACCAATAGATTATACAGCATGATTTTGAGAACAATTAACTATAAAATTTTCATAGAGCCGATATGCATGAAGAACAACCACATTTTTAAACCTATTTAAGTGTGGTGTTTTAAAAAAAAAAGACATATTTAAGTGCAACAATCTTGAGTTGGTAAAAAACGTAACATAAAGTTTAAAATCACATTCCAACATAATATACAGTCCATACAGTCATAAAATTTATAGTCTGGTTTAACATACAGTTCATAATTTCCAGCTAGGGATGAGATTGGTACTGTACCGGTACCGAACCGGTACCGATACCGAAAATACCGATACCGAAAACATGAAAAAGTGGGTACCGGTACCGATACCGAATCTATCGGTACGGTACCGGTTCGGTACGGTACCGGTACGGTATAGGTACGGAACAAGTACTTTTAGGTAAATTTAAGGTATTGGTACCGAACCGGTACCGATACCGAAAATACCGATACCGAAAACATGTAAAAGTGGGTACCGATACCGGTACCGAATTTATCGGTACGGTACCGGTTCGGTACGGTACCGGTACGGTACGGGTATCGGTTCGGTATTTCGGTACCAAACGCTCATCCCTAATTCCAGCTGAATATACAGTCCATAAAAAAATAAGAATATAGTCCTGTTTAACATTCATATTTATTTACAGTCATAATCACATGAGCCAACATGAGTTATGCTTGCTGCTGCTAATGTGTTTTTGTAGCTCAACATGATGATGTTGTTACATAACATACCTTTAGGTTAAGCCTGCTGCTGCTGCTCGCTAAAATGTCCACGCCATCCACAAAAACTGGGTTTTTTTTATCTAATTCCAACAATTCACAGCAGACATTAAGTTACAAAACAAATGCAAAATAATCTTGAGTTGGTAAAAAACGTAACATTGAAAAAAATATTAATACTTACCATTATATTTTAGGTTATGCTAGCTTGTTGCTGCTTCAAATTTGACGCTGCTCGACTTTGGCCACTATGGAGTTTTGTGCATCTTCTGGGAACGTTCATGATCTGCCCATTAAGCAGCAATCTGACCGCAACTTTTTAAGCCCCCGAAACCGAGCAAAAGTTCAAGACATTTTCATCAAAGTTCCAACACATGTTACAACATAAAATTATTTCATTAAACTCAATACAGCAAACACATATTGGATGCATAAATTTATGAATGTATGTGCTGTGTTTTTGAATAATCTCTACTATTCAATCAATGCATGACTTCGTCAAAACCGTAACCTTTATATTTAATTGCAGCAATGCATGACTTGGTCAACACAAAAAAACACAGTCCAAACCATTACAATATACAGTCCATATTGCACAGTCCAAACCAGAATAATGTACAGTCCATATTAAATCTCAGTTATAACGGTTGACATGAAAAGCCTAGATTTTCTATAAAATCCAGCATTGACTTTGACATTATACAAATTATTCACAAACATCATACATTTGTATATACATACACATAGATACACCTACACATGCATACATGACTATTGTTACTAAAGGGAATTACCTTGTAAAGTTGTGTTTGACCCGTTGCTGATGTGGTTAACATATCTCAGTCAACCCGGAAATTCGTTTGCATGTTTCACCTTTACAAAAATAGGTCCATCTATTAAAACTAACAATATATCAGAAAAACATACTAAAATACTGCTGCCTTTTTTGAAAAAAATCCATATTTTACCTTTAAACCCGTGTTTGATTTATTATGTTGAAATGTAATTGATGTTGAATTTAGTGTTAAGCAGAGCAAAACAGTACATTAAAATTTCCCTAAAGTCAAGACGCACATTCTTCACCTGCAGAAGGTGCTCAGCACTTGATTCAGCAGCTCAAACCGTGCTTCTGCTGGTCTACCAAGGTCCCAACTATCTGCAACGCACAACTATATTACAATCACCTACCATTAAAATTTGAAAAGTTTATTAATAATAGTGTCATAATTACCATGTAAAGTTTTAGGTTAGCTTGGTTGCTGCTGCTCAAATATGTCAGCAACTTTGTGCTTCAACCGAACCGAAGTTTTAGACATTTTCAACAGGTTCCAGTCATGTTACAACAAAAAACTATGTCATTAAATTGAACTAAACAAAATGGATAAAAAAATACTTTTAAGTTTATATATAGTACTACCACGTTTTCAAAACCTGTTTTTGTGCTGTTTTTTTTAAATAATCTATTTAATTCTAGCAATGCATGTCTTGGTCAAAATCGTAACCTTTATATATGTGTAGTATAATACTCAATTTATCCAAGACAATCAAACAAATAATATGATGAACAACAATCTCCTACTTATTTGTAAGCTTAACATATAACACTGCAATATCTAATTAATATTAAACCTTTAAATTCCGAAAACCAACTTTCCTACTTAAAAGGCTGGTTAAACTTCATATCAACAGCCAAGCGGGAAAATAAACAAATTACAAATTTCAAACCATACATACAACCACTATATATAGACGGGTTGATTAGCTTGTATGTATTCATTTCCAATAAACTTCAACAATGGAGCAGATTTCTAAAAGTTTGAAAGACAACTCAGTCAAGGTTAGCCGGTTTTATTAACTTTACATTCAGTATAGATAATTTTGTTTCATGTATGATAATCTGATTTTTCTCTGCAAAGCGATTTGAACAGTTCTTTTGAATTTATAGCCTCAAAAGTTAATGCTACAGAGGTGTCATGTTTACAACACATTTATATTTCAGCAACAGCAGATATAAATCATAACAGTATAAAAAAAACTGATTATTTTTGCAAGATGAGTACTTTAAAGTTGATTGGGACTTAAAAGAGGCAAATAAGGATGGTCATTTTGCAGAAAAGGTGTGTGTTTGTGTTTTCTTATTTGCCTTTATAAGTGTTTTTAATGAGATGTTTTTTTTGTAGACTGCTATGAAAACGGATATACACATTGGATCATCTGATTTGAACTCACCAAAACTCGATGATTCAAAGGTTTATATATACAATTTTTAAAGTGTTTACAACAGCAGATATAAATCATAACAACAACAACATATATAAATCATAACAGTATAAAAAAAACTGATTATTTTTGCAGGATGAGTACTTTAAGGTTGATTGGGACTTAAAAGAGGCAAATAAGGATGGTCATTTTGCAGAAAAGGTGTGTGTTTGTGTTTTCTTATTTGCCTTTATAAGTGTTTTTAATGAGATGTTTTTTTTGTAGACTGCTATGAAAACGGATATACACATTGGATCATGTGATTTGAACTCACCAAAACTCGATGATTCAAAGGTTTATATATACAATGTTTACAGTGTTTACAACTATGACATATATGCTAAGTTTTAAATAAAGATGCTTTTGATGCTAATTAGTTAATTGTGGTCTGGTTTAAGGTTATGATATTATCATTTATAGTTTGTTATTATTTAATGCAACCTTATTTAGTTATTTATGCAGGCTGATTCTGACAGCAGTGTTGAGATTATCAACCATGGGTTAATGTTCAGTCCATACAAGTCCGATCTTGAACGAGAATGGAGTGAAGAGGTAAGACTATTATTACAAATTAAATATATATATTTCTATTGATACTTACTGAAAAGTTAACATACATGACAGGATCGGATTTTTGAACAACAAGATAAGGTATATGAAAACAGAATTAAAAGGGTCAAAAGGCTTAGTGAGGAATGGAATTGGAGTGAAGTTATAGAGCTTGACGGTTCAGATGAAGAAGAAAAAAATCTTTTTAAGAATTATACAAATTCTGCTAACAAGAAGAGTCCACTAAAGATCCCGAAAGTTTCAATTCAAAAACGAACCAGGCCTCATTTAGTTTGATGTTAGATCTTCAAAAGTGTTTTTAGACTTCTTTTCTATGTTAACAGTTTTTTAATGTTTTATTTCGCATATGTAATCTTCCCTATTTCCTTTTGATTTCAATGAATTAATAAAATAAGTTGTTTTTGCTTAAAAATATAGTGAGTTTGTAGTTTTCAGCATTTGTAGTCTTTTAACAGATGGGAAATGAACAATAAACTGCAATGGAAAATAAGGATGCGTTTTCAATTATAAAACTACTGCAATTTATGCACATCTTCATCTTAATTACTAATTATCATGATATGTAAATTACAAGAGAAGGAAAGATGATGACCTGTAAATCTGTAATAGGTGTTCGGATTAGTAAATGAGTTTGAATTAAAAACTTTGTATTTATCTTTAATCTAAACATGTACACTTATATAAGGTCAAAACATATTGACTATTTAACTTTTTATTTTCATCATTTTATAAATGATTTCAACTATAATCATGTAAATTAAATTTAATATATGTAGTTTTATTTCTTTTTTTAGTTTGTTTTCTGAATGATTAAAATTATTATTGTAATAGATATATAGTATACTAATTAATTCGATCCTTATACAAACATTAATTTTTTTTATTTTGGTTTAAAAAACATTTTTACTTTTCAGTTTCGAGCCCATGATTAAAAAACGTTTTTACAAACATTAATTTTTTATTTGGTTTAAAGATAAACAACAAACTCCTGAAAACTCTTGGATTTGGTTCCATATTTTTAGATATAAACATAAAAAATTAAAGTTAATAATTATCTCTTATAAAAAAAATTATAACCTACCAGATTTGTAGTATAAATATACACTGAAACACAACATAATTCACATTTCACCATACGCAAAATCAGAGGTTTGAATGTCTTTTACATATTTTTCTATCTATGCTACATATTAAATATATATACATGTTCCTAATCTGTATGCATTTCCTAAATATGCAGTTTTTTAATCCCATCTCCGTAGCTTTTAAAACAGGTATGTAAATAAGTTTTGTTAATGGTGTCCGTTTTTTCTTCTTGTATTTCAGTTCATAACCTGTTAGTTGTTCATCCTTTAGTTATTGTTTGACCCACTTTGAGTTTCAGCTCTTCATACAGGTACGTATACATTTACTGTTATTATGTTTTATTGTATGTGTTGGTTTATATAAGGTCAAAATATGTTGACTATTTAACTTTTTATTTTCATCATTTTATAAAAAGATTACAACTATAATCATTAAAATTAAATTAAATATAAGTAGTTTTATTTCTGTTTTTAGTTGGTTTTCTGAATGATTAAAATTATATTTGTAATAGATATATAGTAACTAATTAATTCGATCCTTATAAAAACATTAATTTTTTATATTTTTGTTTAAAAAACATTTTTACTTTTCAGTTTCGAGCCCAGGATTAAAAAACGTTTTTACAAACATTAATTTTTTATTTGGTTTAAAGATAAACATCAAACTCCTGAAAACTCTCGGATTTGGTTCCATATTTTTAGATATAAACATAAAAAATTAAAGTTAATAATTATCTCTTATAAAAAAATTATAACCTACCAGATTTGTAGTATAAATATACACTGAAACACAACATAATTCACATTTCACCATACGCAAAATCAGAGGTTTGAATGTCTTTTACATATTTTTCTATCTATGCTACATAGTAAATATATATACATGTTCCTAATCTGTATGCATTTCCTTAATATGCAGTTTTTTAATCCCATCTCCGTAGCTTTACAAACAGGTATGTAATTAAGTTTTGTTAATGGTGTCCGTTTTTTCTTCTTGTATTTCAGTTCATAACCTGTTAGTTGTTCATCCTTTAGTTATTGTTCGACCCACTTTGAGTTTCAGCTCTTCATACAGGTATGTATACATTTACTGTTATTATGTTTTTATGTATGTGTTGGTTTATAATTTATGGCATGTTAATCTGTTATCAATCTGCTATCTGTAAAACTGATAAAATAAGTTATTATGGTTAACTTAGTTTTTATATATTGTATAGCTATGAATCCGGTTTGTTTTGGAGATTTATTTGCACTTTAAGTATTGATAAACATCGATATTATTAGTTGATGTTTATCTTTTAAAACATTCTGCTGCTCTAAAACAAATGACATCAAAATAAAATGATACGTATGTAATATTGAATCAACCCATGTTTAAGGACCAAAATGAGTATTTACATCAAAACAAACCTATATGTATCATGTTTTACCAATATAAAAACTTTATATATTTTGGTTGTACATAAAAAATAAAAACTTAATATTTAAAATTTGAATAATACGTATATGTATCACTTTAATCTATTATATTAAAACCCAGCGTCATCAAAAAACACACATATTAGTCAAACTTTTTATAACATTATTAAATAAATAAAACTTTTATAACATGTCTTACGGAAAAAATATGCACACAAATACTACATATTATATAAATAATACCTACTACAATAGCTTTAAATCAAATAAAACCTAAGCAGTTATATAATTATCCTTTATAGTAGCATGTTTTTAATAAACTCAAAATCAGCATAAAACCCGGCAAATATAAATTCCTACAATAATCTATTTCAATCACAGTCAATGTTAACGAAGCCTAGATGGAGGCCAAATTCCAAAACCTCTCTACTGAAGGTTGGACAAGCACATCTAGGGAGTTAGATACTTCATATGATTGATTTCAATTAAAAAAATACGATAAAAACAAGGTTCATGTAAAACAAAAATATTGTATTTAAGACAAATAGTCAAGCTTCATGTAAAACAAACAAAATGAAAGTTAAGAATGAAGTATAATATGTAAAAGAACCTCGCCTATAGCCCAAGTTTTAACATCAGTGGGCAGTTGATTCCCGAATCCAGTCGGAAACTCACTGATGAAGGTACTTGCTACCGGTCGAAGTGTTTAGAGTACTTACAGTGATCTTTTTAATATCCACCATAACAATATACTGACTCCCATCTTATATAAATTCTCTCCAGTGGGCAGTTGACTCCCATCTCCAATCAAAACCTCACTGGTTAATGGTCTTACAACATTACATAACTTGGTTACTCACTGATGTAGGTCTACACAAATATATGAAAAAATTAGGACAATAAAAGATCATTCTTAAGAGTTATTCAAAACAACAAACACCCAACTTACTAAACATAAGCTTCTAATACAATAAATCAGTCATTAACTAAGCTAACGTTTTTGTTGTTTTGAAACATGTTAGTACAGATGAGTTAAAAACCTTTAAAACTTGTTATAACCCAAAAAAGTTATAAGTGTTTTGATACAAGACTTAGTTACTTATTTTGCATATAAATATGTTTTGTAAGGTTGAAAAACTGATATATAAATGGGATTAAAAGCATTAGTAAATGGATATTTTCTTACACTTAATCTCTGAAGTAGCACCATATTTTAGACTTGAACACAGCCGGTATGTTGAATCAAGGCGACACAAAACATGCACAACACATAATAGATATTAACTAATATTTGCATAACTTTATCTATACCAAATGCATAACAACCACAATAGTATGAACAAGATTTACCTTTCTGAGGCTGTGCCAGAAGAATATTATATTTCCTCATCCTTAATTGATGCAGTCCAATTATGAATAAACCTTAAACGAATGACCTACATGAAAAAATAACAAACTAATAAAATGGTACATGATTTAAAAAACAAATCAGGTCACGTCACTACGACTTACCAACACCTTACTGTTTAAACCCGCAAGCGCCTTCAATAAACAACCTAGCTATAAATGTTACCTACACAAAATGATGAAAACATTAAATTGTTGATAAATTTCAAAGAAAACACTGAAAAATTTTAGGCCACCATGCTCAAAATTTTTTATTACCTAACATCAATGTAATTGCCACGTTATGCCCTGCATCAATCTCACCTTTAAAGTCATTTGTTTTAGTATTGTGGCTTCTGCAAAAAATTAAATAAAAATTAGTTAAAATACATGAAATCTGAAAAAAGCGCGCAAGAGATCAAAACAGAAATGAACTTTTATAACAAAGTCCAACCATATTCAAATAATTTAAATCCAACAGGTTGCGTTCTAGCATATGAAAATCAGGTCTATCTGCTTCTTTTCAGATGATGAGAACTAATTTTAACTTTCAAGTAAAAGCAATAGTAATGCAATAGTAAGATCAGAAGTCAAATATCCAAAGTCAAGAACCACCTACTATTTGAATTCAGATTCTGATAATGACATTGTAAATCAAAAATCAAAATCCAAATTAATTCCGACTGATCAATATGCTTACACCATGCAGTCAAAAGATACAAAAATATGCAATCAAAGGCCAATATGCAGCCATTGTAGTTTACGACTGTAAGACCCTCAGTCATTTTAACAAATTCATGCAGCGGAAAAATACGAACCAGAAAATTTCTTGCTTTATAAAACATTCATAAACGTTTGAAAACCATTTAATACTATGTTTCAAGTGTTTTGTCTTTCATTTGTATTATGTACATTAAAACACAAAGTCTAATTAAAGACTTCATGATCATGTCCCCGTACAATCCATGTCCTGACTCGATCTTCAAACATTCCTTGTTTTGTATGAGAGGGACCCTAACTACCTGCGACCACCACATAACCATATCATTAGTTAAATAAGTAACTTCATGCAATACTTGAACATTAAAGATATTATATCGAAAGAAAACTCCATGGTCGTGTTAACTTGTCTCTGCAAGTTTAGATCCAATCTGGTTACTAACTTGAACCCGAGCTCTGGATTCTAACTTTTAACTTTCATTTGTTAATCCTTTACATACCTGCACTTTCATTGCCCATGACATAACGACATTGTTAACGATATTATAATGCATGCATGCATATAATGCCCATGATTGTATTATCAAGATCCAACCATTACATACTCAACCGTTTCATACGTGATGTTTATAAGTGACTAACGTTCTTGCTCATGTCATACTTGTAATTACACGTTCCATAACAAGTTAGAAACAACGACTTATATATAAAAAAAATATGGAAGTATGTGCAGAACATGGCCATGTGTCAAGTAACATGGCCATGCTACTATCAAAATTCTTATCAGATACTACATGGCCATGTTTCTACCAGACATGGCCATGTCAGAGACAAAACTTAAGAAAACTCCACTTAATTCTTGTGTTTTTCAACAAAATAATCTTGTGATCAATCGAAACTATAAAAATCCAAATAAGTCGCAACTAAGTAACCATCCGAATAATACGTACTATTAATATGTATCCTTATTCACATGTCATCTATACATTTTCATACTACTCATGAAGATTAGGATATTTATCCAACTTCATATCATTCCTACTTCGAATCCTTACATATTAGTATCCCCTTCTTCATTTTCATACAAGTTTATCCATTTCCTACAATTTCACATACCATAGATACATAAGGATCACCTCATGCATTACCATGAACAACTCAAGGTTGCACCTTAATTTCCACATTCTACAATTATCTAGTTCTTATTCTACGTTTATACATAAATATGGCATTAACAAACCAAGAGTTTAGTTCATAAGTCACTTACCTCGAGTTCTCCATGTCCTTGCTTGTTTACTTGCCTCATCTTGACCCGATAGCCCCTTCTAAGCTTGAGTCCCTCTTGAAATGATTCCTATTACTTTCATGCCGTCACATTCACAACATTATTAGCATATTGCCCATTCATAATAATAATCATTTCCAACTTCTATGTCATGTTGACTTTCATAGTTCAATCATTAACATGCATAAGACATGAACTAACAATCACTTGATTATATCCATTCACTTGCCATCATATATGATGCCACATAAACAATCTAACATTTATCATATAATCCCTTGTCTTACTATCGTGTTACAAAGTCAAACAATGTTATTCCCACATTTGTTTATGTATACAAACTGTCAACTTAGGAACATATGTCCATATTGACACACCATATGCATTACATTCACATGTTGTAGGACACACACAGCCTTATGATCACTTAGGTACATACATTAACACATTTAATCCCATACATCATAATGCAACGTTCGAGATTCAATATAAACAATTACTCACATTCCAACTCGTTTGACCCGTTTGTGTAAATACTTGTGCAACTCATTCGCAAGTATCTTAGACACTTAAAACGCAACCATGTTGGTGCACATAGTCAACTATGTCCAAGATTTCATGTTTAAATAAAATATGTTCAAACATCTATTTTTATATGTGTTTTAGAAAGCTTACTTTTGTGCAGCAATTTTCTGCGTTGCTGCACTAATCGACTATTTTGACCAACTTACAATTTTATTTAGCCTTTCATTCTCAAATATGAATTGTAGTATACTCAAATAGCTTTTCATTCATATATAGCACACCTTCACAGGATTTTCCTATGATTTTATATGATTTTTACAAAAACAGGACAGAAGCTAGTTTAAGTCCAATACTCCAATTAGCATGCAATCTATTCCTACTAGCAAGTTTAATATTTCGTTGTGACCAACTTCCAATATGAATTAGCTTCTTATGTTTAGAATGAAATAGAATATACTCAAAGGGCTTTACAAGCATGTATAATACTCATTGTTTGGTGATAATCAATTACATCCGTTATCACATTCCATTCATGTCCATTAGTTACTTGCATATAAATTTACCTAGTATTGACATTTCATCAAACACTTGATGTGCATATAACATTTAAAACACAATGTACAAGTAATTCATGCTTACCTTCCTAGGTCACGGGATCAAACACCATATTTTTCTTACTAATCAACAAGTTTCATGGAGCCATTAACATCTACTTAGCATATTCAACTTATTTAAGCTAATACACCAAGTTAACTAAAATTAAGCATGAGTTCATTCTCATGTTATAAACCCCCCTCAACACCATACTTTAACCTTTGTTCAAACCTATCGATTACTCAAATTACACTCACGTGCTTGCTAATCTAGTGATTCCATACATAAATACCACATCAATTCATGTTGAATTGCTAGAGCTCATACAATACTTTCATTATTCATCAATTATCTAACCAAAGAAAAACCATCACCAAAAGATGTTCTATAACTTACTTTAGGTTTATTATGATTAGATGATGAGAATTCTTCAATCATGCAAGGCTTTAATCTTCATTTCAACCTTCAATTCGGGCAATTTTATGAACTTGATGTTGGAAACTCTTGTTCCTGATTATGATTAACGAAGAGAGAGAGAGAGAGAGAGGAGAGAAAGATTGAGATTATATCAATTGACCCCCTACAAAATCTTATTTCATACTCTTTCAAACTTTACATGCTTAGCCCCTCAACTTTAAACATTCATATTTATACCTATGCAACCAACTTGTGTGCCACAACACATATTGACAAACGTAGTGTTATAACATAACATACAGATATGAACTTTCAGGTTTTGGGGCGTTACAAGTCTACCCTCCTTAAATGAGGTTTCGTCCCCGAAACCTTTTTCATTCTTCTACTCTAAGACTATCATTACCATACATTTATTTATTCTTTCCAATGTCATAGATGGAACATCTACCTAAGTATGTCGTGTGATGAAACTACTTACCTTATAATCCACAATGGACTCTCGAGCTCCTAAACATTATTAAGCTTTAGGCACTCATTACATTCCATTCATTTAAATCTCATACTCAAGTATCATACTAAGTTTATTGCAAACATCACTATTTCTTATTTATTCATTCAATTCCTTCAAAATACATGCTACAACATGAACCTACTCATGATGGATACAAGTGTTTTACTTCTGAACAAGCATCATAAACGTTTCATTCCTATTCTTTTATATATAAAAAAAAAAGATTCTTACAAGCAATTATAAGGCATAATGAACTTGTTCAATATCATATTCCAACTTTTCGACCATAATTGGTCATACATTCTTGTGATAGTCACAACAGTGCTCATCACGAGCCTGCTACATTATTCTACTATTATCATTCTTCCTATCTACTTCCTTTAACATACATATGGTTAAGCTATGGATGTACGCATATCACAAACACATTCCAATCCTTGGTACAATTACCATGTTGTAACTGCTATTTCGTTCTCATTCATTCATAGTAACTCAAGGTTAGACCATAATTATAGTCACTAATTGTTTCAACTTCTATGTGCGTCTCTTTCAGGGTTAATTTCAAATTGTTTCATCTATACTAATTACTTTTTAGTTCGTTTTATACCTTGTATTATATACATATGCACTTAGACACGAGTGTTTCATACATATACTCCATATTAACTCAATATTTCCATTCAGGGTCTTGAGATTACTCTCAATAACCACAAATCCGAGTTGAGAATTATCCTAATATTAAACTTTAAAGGCCAAATTTTTATACTACATCATATTTTGACCTATCTTTCATTCGTGTAGAGGGAATTATTTAGTTTACAAGTTTCTATTTAACAAGCATAAGCTAAATAATTACCAACCTTGATTTTATGACACTGCCACACCAGTCAAGGATCCATAAGACGGATCGACATTCTTCATTCCAATGCCCATGCCATACTTGGATTAGTCTTAATCATCCATGTGACTAATTCCAATCATAGTCATATTTTTATCAATTCTAGTGGTTTCATCATATCGAGACTTCAATCATTTGAATCTACAAAGTCAAAAGTTAGACATATATTTACATTTCATAACTGTAGGCTTTCAACAGTCTACTCATGGTTCCTTTCACATGCAATGTCTAATTATCTACCATTCTTTCATAGAATTGTTATCTACATGCCAAACCATATCACACATTAAATTTCTTACATACGATTCTTACATTATATTCATTATATTGTCAATATATATATATATTGGACTTTGATTTTTTTTTTCAAGGTCAAACTACTACATTTACTAAATTAAGATCTTTGATCACCGAACCATTCTATCCATGCTAATCCTAGACCGAAGTGTGCATTTATATATTTTTTTTTTGTAACTAAATCATTCGTCTGGGTCTTCGCCCGTGAGTCATCACGACTCTCATAAATCGATTACTAACTACCAAACATGTTATTTCATTCAATATTTTTTTTTTGTCACAACGACAATTCCAAATATGTTATGCTTACTTCATGCGGTAAATAAACACTTCATGCAATATATTAATTCTTGCCTTATACCTACCAATTTTGAACGTTTGACTTTTCAGAATGGTCAAACTGTTAACATGTTCTTGACTAAATTCTCCACAGTTAGTTCTAGCATATTTATATGCATATTCATTCATGTAATACGTATATAAGCATTTCGGTAGCCATACACATGACCCCGACTAATTTATTAATATTATGTACTTATATAATTCATATACATTCAATTCCACTTACTTACGGGCTCGATACTTTTCATTCCATACACGTTTGATCTATACTTACTTTTGGACTAGAACTTGCATTTATACTTTCTTTTTCTTTTTTCTTTTTTTTTTTTTTTTATCCATACTTACCTACGAACTCAAAACTTTCTATTCCATAAGTGTCTAATCCGTACTTAGCTATGAACTCAAAACATTCCATTCCATACTTGTCTAATCCGTACTTAGCTACGTAATCAAAACTTTCCATTCCATACGTGTCTAATTCGTACTTAGCTACGGAATCAAAACTTTCCAGTCCATACGTGTCTAATCCATACTTAGCTACGGACTCAAACATTTCCATTCGATACGTGTTTGATCCAAACTTACATATGGACTCAAACATTTCCATTCGATACGTGTTTGATCCAAACTTACATATGAACTCAAACATTTCCATTCGATACGTGTTTGATCCAAACTTACACCAAACATTTCCATTCGACAGGTGTTTGATCCAAATTTATATATGACTCAAACAATTCCATTCAATATCAAATACTCTCGATCACTTGAGAGTCTTACATTTAAACCACAAACCATCCTTAAATTACCTTTTCTTACTCTATCATGTTTAGTTTATAAGAGCTATAAGCGCCCCCCCTTTTTAACCTTCTTAGAGAACCCCTTCGCGTTCACCATTTTGTATATGGTTTGTTCCATCCTTTATTTTTTTATTAATTTTTTTTTTGTTTCATGATCATTTTCTCCACTTTACTAGGCATTACCTATAATGATTCTCATGGCCTCACATGTTTCATATGCTTCTTACGCACTGGCCAGGCACGCATTTCACATACTAGTCATGTGCTTTCATGTAATCATTATCTTATGCCTAGGAAGTGGGTTTCAACTTCATGTAATTCTTTCAAATCCTTTATCTAGACAACATTGTTTCCATCCCTTTTTAAATGTACGGTTCTTCAAGGGCTCCTTTTTTTTTCACTAGTACCAATATATGCTAGTATCACGTACCTGTGATCAATCTGTCTTATCTGCATACTTTGAAATATTCCATTGATTGCGTCCTCAAGACATTCTCATCATCCACTAAAGATCACATTGATATAAACATCAAGTTAGTTTCAACATACTTGCGAGCTTACATTCACTTCTACTTTTGGGTCTTGACTGAGACTAGGATTGCACGGGTCACTAATCATAAGAGCACACAAGTTTGAGTTCAAGTACCTTTCTTATTATACTTGTTTCACTCAAACCGGGGCTCTGATACCAACTTGTAAGACCCTCAGTCATTTTAACAAATTCATGCAGCGGAAAAATACGAACCAGAAAATTTCTTGCTTTATAAAACATTCATAAACGTTTGAAAACCATTTAATACTATGTTTCAAGTGTTTTGTCTTTCATTTGTATTATGTACATTAAAACACAAAGTCTAATTAAAGACTTCATGATCATGTCCCCGTACAATCCATGTCCTGACTCGATCTTCAAACATTCCTTGTTTTGTATGAGAGGGACCCTAACTACCTGCGACCACCACATAACCATATCATTAGTTAAATAAGTAACTTCATGCAATACTTGAACATTAAAGATATTATATCGAAAGAAAACTCCATGGTCGTGTTAACTTGTCTCTGCAAGTTTAGATCCAATCTGGTTACTAACTTGAACCCGAGCTCTGGATTCTAACTTTTAACTTTCATTTGTTAATCCTTTACATACCTGCACTTTCATTGCCCATGACATAACGACATTGTTAACGATATTATAATGCATGCATGCATATAATGCCCATGATTGTATTATCAAGATCCAACCATTACATACTCAACCGTTTCATACGTGATGTTTATAAGTGACTAACGTTCTTGCTCATGTCATACTTGTAATTACACGTTCCATAACAAGTTAGAAACAACGACTTATATATAAAAAAAATATGGAAGTATGTGCAGAACATGGCCATGTGTCAAGTAACATGGCCATGCTACTATCAAAATTCTTATCAGATACTACATGGCCATGTTTCTACCAGACATGGCCATGTCAGAGACAAAACTTAAGAAAACTCCACTTAATTCTTGTGTTTTTCAACAAAATAATCTTGTGATCAATCGAAACTATAAAAATCCAAATAAGTCGCAACTAAGTAACCATCCGAATAATACGTACTATTAATATGTATCCTTATTCACATGTCATCTATACATTTTCATACTACTCATGAAGATTAGGATATTTATCCAACTTCATATCATTCCTACTTCGAATCCTTACATATTAGTATCCCCTTCTTCATTTTCATACAAGTTTATCCATTTCCTACAATTTCACATACCATAGATACATAAGGATCACCTCATGCATTACCATGAACAACTCAAGGTTGCACCTTAATTTCCACATTCTACAATTATCTAGTTCTTATTCTACGTTTATACATAAATATGGCATTAACAAACCAAGAGTTTAGTTCATAAGTCACTTACCTCGAGTTCTCCATGTCCTTGCTTGTTTACTTGCCTCATCTTGACCCGATAGCCCCTTCTAAGCTTGAGTCCCTCTTGAAATGATTCCTATTACTTTCATGCCGTCACATTCACAACATTATTAGCATATTGCCCATTCATAATAATAATCATTTCCAACTTCTATGTCATGTTGACTTTCATAGTTCAATCATTAACATGCATAAGACATGAACTAACAATCACTTGATTATATCCATTCACTTGCCATCATATATGATGCCACATAAACAATCTAACATTTATCATATAATCCCTTGTCTTACTATCGTGTTACAAAGTCAAACAATGTTATTCCCACATTTGTTTATGTATACAAACTGTCAACTTAGGAACATATGTCCATATTGACACACCATATGCATTACATTCACATGTTGTAGGACACACACAGCCTTATGATCACTTAGGTACATACATTAACACATTTAATCCCATACATCATAATGCAACGTTCGAGATTCAATATAAACAATTACTCACATTCCAACTCGTTTGACCCGTTTGTGTAAATACTTGTGCAACTCATTCGCAAGTATCTTAGACACTTAAA
The DNA here is from genome assembly GCA_030867185.1 of Tagetes erecta. Lineage (NCBI taxonomy): Eukaryota > Viridiplantae > Streptophyta > Magnoliopsida > Asterales > Asteraceae > Tagetes > Tagetes erecta. The sequence goes on from CM061493.1 coordinate 8,773,494, forward strand.
ACGCAACCATGTTGGTGCACATAGTCAACTATGTCCAAGATTTCATGTTTAAATAAAATATGTTCAAACATCTATTTTTATATGTGTTTTAGAAAGCTTACTTTTGTGCAGCAATTTTCTGCGTTGCTGCACTAATCGACTATTTTGACCAACTTACAATTTTATTTAGCCTTTCATTCTCAAATATGAATTGTAGTATACTCAAATAGCTTTTCATTCATATATAGCACACCTTCACAGGATTTTCCTATGATTTTATATGATTTTTACAAAAACAGGACAGAAGCTAGTTTAAGTCCAATACTCCAATTAGCATGCAATCTATTCCTACTAGCAAGTTTAATATTTCGTTGTGACCAACTTCCAATATGAATTAGCTTCTTATGTTTAGAATGAAATAGAATATACTCAAAGGGCTTTACAAGCATGTATAATACTCATTGTTTGGTGATAATCAATTACATCCGTTATCACATTCCATTCATGTCCATTAGTTACTTGCATATAAATTTACCTAGTATTGACATTTCATCAAACACTTGATGTGCATATAACATTTAAAACACAATGTACAAGTAATTCATGCTTACCTTCCTAGGTCACGGGATCAAACACCATATTTTTCTTACTAATCAACAAGTTTCATGGAGCCATTAACATCTACTTAGCATATTCAACTTATTTAAGCTAATACACCAAGTTAACTAAAATTAAGCATGAGTTCATTCTCATGTTATAAACCCCCCTCAACACCATACTTTAACCTTTGTTCAAACCTATCGATTACTCAAATTACACTCACGTGCTTGCTAATCTAGTGATTCCATACATAAATACCACATCAATTCATGTTGAATTGCTAGAGCTCATACAATACTTTCATTATTCATCAATTATCTAACCAAAGAAAAACCATCACCAAAAGATGTTCTATAACTTACTTTAGGTTTATTATGATTAGATGATGAGAATTCTTCAATCATGCAAGGCTTTAATCTTCATTTCAACCTTCAATTCGGGCAATTTTATGAACTTGATGTTGGAAACTCTTGTTCCTGATTATGATTAACGAAGAGAGAGAGAGAGAGGAGAGAAAGATTAAGATTATATCAATTGACCCCCTACAAAATCTTATTTCATACTCTTTCAAACTTTACATGCTTAGCCCCTCAACTTTAAACATTCATATTTATACCTATGCAACCAACTTGTGTGCCACAACACATATTGACAAACGTAGTGTTATAACATAACATACAGATATGAACTTTCAGGTTTTGGGGCGTTACAACGACCAGATCAACTTTTGGCATTTTGATTGCATATAGCCACAAGAGATAAGTAAGAAAGATGGACGCAACACTAAAAATAACGAAGAAATTACTTAATCAATCTGTTACAATCTTTTGTTGATTGTGTAATGCATGTTTTTATATTTCAATATCTAACATTTTAGTTGTTCATTGTCCAGTTCAGATTGTTAATCCAAGTTTGTGTTTCAGCTCTTCAAAAAGGTATGTATACATAAATGATTATTTTTATTTGCTTTTACATGTGTTGTGTTAGATGTTTTATGTATTTTTATTAGTATGCATGCTGTTATGATTCAAAACAATCTGATTTTCAATGAAAACTACAAAACATAAATCTTATATTTTGAATATTGTAAAACATTAACCCCTATAAAGCTAACAACACCTTAGCAAAGTAATCCATATGCATGTAGCAGCTTATATATCTAAAAACAATAAGATAGATAAATAGATGTAAAAAAAACCAAGTTAAGGAAAATCTGCCTATTTAAAATTTTTAAATAATCTGCCTATGCATCATACTAACTATGCCTTACTAATTTTCATATTAAAAATGTTATAAGATGTACAAAAACATATTAAAACCACTATTTCAAATATAAGTTAAACAAACGAAATACTAAAAAACACTATGCATATTGACTCTCGCCTATGCATTAAGAACAGAGTCTACATTACCTTAATTTAATTTCCCAATTACCTACGAACATGTGTTATACACATTTATCACAAAATAAATCAAATTGCCTACCTATTAGCTGTGGACAACCGCACGAAATCAAAACAAACTTTAAACTATCACAACAAAACAACTTTCTTTAAAAAAAATGCAATAGTTTAACTGTAAAACTAAAAAATAAAACAAAAATGGATAACAACAGATAAAACCTTAATAGGTAGCAGCCTGTTTCGCTTAGCCAAATAAGCTTTATCCCATATCCTGCAAACCAAAATATACTCAACTAAGTCAATAAACGAATCAAGAAAACTGAAATACAATAACATTCAAAAAAATTGAAAAACTTACATCACCAACTGAGGCAGAAACTACAACACCACTACTGCCCGATGGAACCGAATCTAACACATTTTTATCATATCCAGCATCTGCTCCAATTGCACATCATCAGTTTCAAATCAAATACACACAAAAAAAATAATCACAAAATAAACATCAACAACCTTAGCTAAAAACAACATATTCAAGCATATGTTATAGTTTTATACAACTATAACAACGACTACAAAGGTGTTTATAGCAAATCAAAACTACAAAACATAAATCAAAATATAATCAACTAAGTCAATAAACGAATCAAGAAAAATGAAATACAATGACATTCAAACTAATCGAAAACTACAAAACATAAATCTTATATTTTGAATATTGTAAAACATTAACCCCTACAAAGCTAACAGCACCTTAGCAAGTAATCCATATGCATCTAGCAGCTTATAAAATATAAAAACAATAAGATTTTCAGAAAAAAAAAATTTCAAAACTTTACCTGCTTTACGTCAATGTTGATGCTTACATGTCGAATATATTATGTAAATCCATAGGAAAGTTACAAAAATAACTTTTAAAAACAGCATACTAACAAACAGATGTTAAAAAACCAAGTTAAATAAAATCTGCCTGTTTTATATTTTTAAATAATCTGCCTATGCTAATAGTTATATAAAGAAGATAAAAAAGTTACAAGCTTTTCAGGTGCCACTTTATTTTGATAAATTGCATAATGTTGTATTATTTTGCTTATGATTTTGCTTATATGGTTATTTTTATCTGCTTTTACATGTGTGGTGTTTGATATTTTATAAACTCTTATGAAAATGATTGCTGTTATGATTCAAAACAATCTGATTTAAACATAAAACTACAAAACCTATATCTTTTACAAATAACATACTAACAAACAATTGTTAAAAAACCAAGTTTTAAATAATCTGATCATTTTAAGTGTTCAAAAAAACTGCATATGCATCATATTTACTATGCCTTACTAATTTTTCAGATTAAAAAAGTCATATCTCAGTTATTACATTTTAAGTGTTCAAAAATCCTGCATATGCATCATATATTCTAAAACAGTTAATTGCACTTGCTAATGACCAGATAAAATCTTCCAACTAAAAAGCACACAACTACAAAAGTTTCAAAGACTAGGCAGATTATTTTCAAAAATCCTGCATATGCATCACATAACACTTTGACAATTAAAACTACTATTGTTGTAATATCCTACTTAATTCAATATTCCATCATATTAATACACGAATACTACATATTTTATAAACAATACTTCCTACAATAGCTTTAAATCAAATAAAAACTAAGCAGTTATATAATTATCGTTTATAGTAGCATATTATCTATAAACTTATAATCCAACTTAACTGAATAGTTGTATACATAACAGTTGCAACACAAACTTATCTACACAGTCAAGGCACATATCACTGATTATCATTCTCATTTTCAAGTAACACTACTCTGATATTTCAAGTAACACAAACTTATCTACACAGTCAAGGCACATGAAATCAACAAAATAATAGAGACTGAAAAAAAATAACAAACTAATAAAATGGTACATGATTTAAAAAACAAATCAGGTCACGTCACTACGACTTACCAACACCTTACTGTTTAAACCCGCAAGCGCCTTCGATAAACAACCTAGCTATAAATGTTACCTACACAAAATGATGAAAACATTAAATTGTTGATAAATTTCAAAGAAAACACTGAAAAAAACTCATCTTTAAAACTCAGATTGATAAAGCAGATTGACGGGGTATTTTAAGCTTTTCAAATACAAAAAACACTATTCTGACATTTTAAGGAAAAGTGCTTTAGTTTAAAAAATAACCATTACCTTCTTGAATCTCTATGAACTTGGAAATGAAGGCATTGTGATGAACTTGAAAATGAAGCAAACCTATTGAATAATTCAAAAATCAACAGATGCAAGTTAATGAATACATAATTCAATTAGAATAAGCTAAATAAAATGTTAAAAGCACATCAACATGTACAAACACCAAACCTAACCTTCCAATTGTTGCCAATCTTGATTTTTATGTCGGACACGGGTGGTTCGCTGGTGAAACCATAAAGCGAGCAGTGGATATAGTACATATGTATTTTCATGTCACAAAAGCCTGTATTAGAACAACTATTAGATTACAATTAAAACTACTAAAATAAACCACTATACACATATACAATCAAGCATTTTTAAGCACACAACATCATAAAAATAAGGAATAGAAGACAAAATCTATTAGAACACAAACAACAGCTACATTCACAACCAACTACTATAATCAATCACAAGCAAACAACCACACAAAGTAGACATACCACACTAAACTGACAGAATAGAAATTAACATGTTGTTATATCCAGAAAAAACAGAGAACATTTAACTACTAAACTACTTACTAACATTTACCAAAGTAGTAACACACATACATGCATACATCTTTTGAATCAAACTACTAACATTTAACTATAGCATTTACCAATTCTACTAACATTTACAAAACTAATAACAGAAATATACAAACATAAAAGTTTCGGGTCAAACGTTTCATAAAACAGAGCATACAAAACAGCCGCTATGTTGAATCAAGGCGACACAAAACATGCACAACACATAATACATATTAACTAATATTTGCATAACTTTATCTATACCAAATGCATAACAACCTAATCTTTTACATTTGTGGTGTTTGATATTTTATGAACTCTTAGGAATATGATTGCTGTTATGATTCAAAACAAACTGATTTAAACAATTGTTAAAAAACCAAGTTTTAAATAATCTGACCATTTTAAGTGTACAAAAATCCTGCATATGCACCATATTTACTATGCCTTACTAATTTTTCAGATTAAAAATGTTATAAGTGGTAAAAAAACAGATTAAAAGTTATTTTTAAATATAACTTTTACAAGTGACATTCTAATGCCATTGGCTTAAAAGAAGACATTCAAACACTCCATTAAGCATACAACATGTACCAAACATATAACATTATACCTACATGGTTTTATAAACAAATTTACACACTACAGCAAACATTTTAAGCAAAATAGATTAATAGATGATGAAGATGATGATCCCTAACTTTGATTATTAGATCACAACTTGATAAGATTACCTATTGCCGTTTCTTCACAAGTGACCTCAGCTTATCTGTTGTAAAATCCATACCCTACATAATAAAAATGCAAACTTTAACATAAATACATTTCATTCCCACATTTCCATGCACATCAGGACTGAATGGCACATCAGTTAAAGTTCTTGTTTGTTATCTGCAGTGTAATGTAAGCCTAAAACAGGACTGAATGTCTACAACACTAACCATAAACTACTACCAAAACCTGAGTGTATAATTCTAAATCTTCTTGTTTATTCTTATCTTTCCGGTTAACCAATATGAACATATTTTTGCACATGACAAACATATATAAAGTAAAGATTGTTTGATTTCATACCCAGAAATTGGTCAAGACAGTCTTCCCTACACAACATTAAACATATAAACCAAAATAACAAGAAAAAAAAATCAGTATTACTGAATCACTACAAGCATCATTAGTCAAATATTAACCTTAGTACAAGATTTATACCCACTTGATTTGGCTAGATTGTGCATAGCAGGTACGTTTCATACTTCCTGTAGGCTTTATAGAAGCGATCCACCTCTTCTTTCTGTAAGTCAGTAGCATACAATGAGAACAACCTCCATAAGCAACAAAACGAACAAGATCTATAATGAAATTATACAGTCAAATAACAAAACCTAGGGTTTAAAAGCAACATAGCTATGATCTAGGGTTTATAAAGATTACCTGAGATGCCAACAACGGCTGATGAAGGTGATGAAGCAGTAGATCGATGTTCTTGGTGGAAGAAGATGATGAAGCAGTAGATCGATGTTCTTGGTGGAAGAAGATGATGAAGCAGCGAGATGATGAAGCAACGAGATGATGAAGCAGTAGATCGATGAAGGTGAAGATGCGATGAAGGAGATGATGAAAACGGCTGAAATATTTAGGGTTTGTCTGAATGAACAATGAATGAACGATAAGCGGTATTTAAAAAAAAACCTACCCGCTTTGTTTGGTCTGAATGATCCATGACCCGGTCCATAACCCGTTTACCCATATTAACATCCATTGGCCCAACCATATAATAAATTTGTTTAACCTCAAAAAAAAACAAGCCCAAAACTTTTGTTTTGTTTTGTTAAACACTATTTTTTTAGAATTTTTGCAGAATTTAATTTTATAATTATTTTAATTAAATACAAATTTTTATAAGTTAAATTATTTTGTATACGATAAGTTATATTTTATAAAATAAACATTACACTTTACTAAAACGAACTATTATTTGGCCATTATTTATAAAGGATAATATGATGATTATTTTTATCATTACTACAAATTTTATTAAACTCATTATCATCACTACAAATTTTATTAAACTCATGATCACTACAGATTTTATTAAACTCATCACTACAAATAATATGTATGAATGGCAACGGTCGTCAAACTACTTCAATCTATGGTTGTCTTTTGTATCTACTCAAAATTTTCGTCTAATGCATTTCATCGCATCTCCACATCCTATAATCAAAAGTCGTTTTCTATCGGTATTGACGAATCGTCTGTCTTTCCCGTTAATTTTGAACAACCAGAATATTTGTCAAAGACAATAATTCCACTGCCTAACAAGTTTTGTTTTTTCTGTAAGACGAGCAATCCATTTTATTGTTTTCCATGGCGTTGTTCGTTAATTACCCTTGCTTGATCGCATCTATGAGACTATTTAAGCTCTATTTAACTAATAAGTTCATGATTTTTTTCTCTCATATTATATTCAATTCTAGATCCAATCAGCTATGAATCCGCAACTCCTAATGCTTTTGATGTTCAAGATAATTGCGGAGCTACCACCGCTTCTTATAATCAAATGCAAGTGCGTATGCAAGGAATGGCATGATTTCATATCAAGCAAGGAGTTTCTATTGGCGCACACCAAATATGCTGCCGATTCATTAGATTAGAAACTTATCACCACTGGGGTCAAACCGACATGCCTTTCAAGGCTGTTGAATCGTCAAAGCCCTAACTTTTTGGCGAGTAATGAAGTAACGGCCCCAGCTAATATCCAACCAAAAAATATTATATTCTTAGCGAGCTTGGATGGCATGTTATGTGTTACCCTAGAACACGCGTGTGACTTGCTTGTTTGGAATCCGCTAACAGGTGCTTATAGAATGTTGTCCAACCGTGTTAAGCAAGGTTTCTTCAAGACAAACGGCGATTCAGTTGGTTTCTATGTTGACGCAACCTATGATTACAACGTTATTCACATAAAACGTAGGCGAGGTACTCTTTCTGTGTATTTGTTTTCATTAAGTCGTGGATCGTGGAAACATGTACCATTCTTGAAGAAGACACCTTACTCTACTGATGGCTACGAATGGTCTTTAGCAACCTTCTCTGGAGATGCTGTATACTTCAGGGTTTCCCAATCTGAATTTCTAGATGGCATCAAGAGCGTTATTCGGTTTGACGTAAACACGCATAAATTTTCTGTGTTAGAATATCCGAGGTCTGGGACTTTGAGTCTTAACGGTGCTTTGTTTAGCTGGCGCTCGGAACTATATGCTTATGATTCTTGCGGTTACTTTAACAAGCCATTTGAATTATGGAAACTTCAAAACGGAATTTGGAACATGATAGATGTATATCGTTATCGAGTATGTCTTCCATTTCCACGTTTGACTACCCTTACTCATTACAATCTAAATGGGTCTACAATTGTCATCACTGTTTGGGGACAAATTCTTGAAATCGATGTGAACCTTTTAGAGGTTAATCATTTTGAGCGTGCAGGGTTTCATGGGGTTATTCATGGTGCTGTTTACACGGATACCGTACTTTCACCTTGGTTTTAGCTCCATTCCTTCCGTTTAAATATTATTATTGTTCTTTTTGCATTGTTTATTTTCGTATGGATAGAATGTAATTATTGATTTTGTTTTGATATTTAATGGTATTGACTTTTAAGAACAATTTATTTCATGTTTATGTCTTTGTCTTCTATTATAGATAAATTATAAATGCTCATTGCCAATATTTATACTATACAATAAAAACAAATATTTGACTTCTTTTGGAATATTTATATTGTACGGTTTTTTTTATATAACGTGTTATAAAAAAAATAATAAACTTATGTAAATTGGATGACAAAGTATTACTTTTGAGCCAATATAAGCACACTGTTCATGTTTCTTTAAAGAACAAATTGTTTAAGTTTTTGGTTTTTGTTAATGCTAAAGGTATAATTGGTCATGGATTCGCATATTGTTGTCGATGATTTTACGTCAGTCACACAAGAGTGCGTTTGGTATACTGTGTGCTTTGTTTGGGTCGACTTTCTTTTGCCTTGCGCGTCTGGGGACAACATGTTGATAGTTTTTCTAGACCAACACGTAAGTTAGCCTATCTTTAATTCTTATAAAGTTTACAAAATAACATTAGGTGCATGGTTTTAAAATCAATAGATTTGTTTTTTTAGAGACAAAGGGTTGTTGGTTTTATCCCGAAAGCTTTCATATCGACGTACGTAGACATGGATCCGGTTGGGAACATGTTTGTTCTAAACCGTTTCCGAAGGGAGATATTCGATATCAAGGACTGGCCCAAACACAAAAACTACCTCTTGGTTTGGAGTGACTTCAAGGTTGATTTTAATGAGCATACTAAACTTGTACGATTCTCCACTAATCTTCCAAAAGGGTTACGTGTGTTTCCGTTAGTGCCAAACATTAAATATCTTTTGGAGAACAAAAGCACTAATAACATAATCTACGGTACGTATAATTTTTTATGGTACATACAAATTTTGATTCCATGCTACATAATTTTTTAACCAAATATAAAGAGCATTTATTGGTTTTAGATGTTGTTGGGAAGATTGTCAACGGTGTGCGGTTATGTGGAGAGAGTCGTATGTTTCTTAAAGATCATACGTAAGGCACTAAAATATACTAATATCATTGACAACATACTTTTAAATCCATTAATCATACAATATATTTCTTTCCTAATATAATTAAAGATTTAACAGTGGTGGCTTAATACAATTATCTTTATACGACCCGCCGGAGATTCATATGGTGAACACCTTTCGTGCGATGATAGGAAAAGCAATTGTCTTTGTATCTCGGGTTAAGTTGATTCGTTTGCCAGAGGGTATGCTAGCCTTTCAACTTTTAAAAAATTCACATATATTTTTAGGATCGACATATTTTTCTGTAACTTACACATCTCATCTCATTTTTTGATTATAGGGAATATTTTACGGTCAACTGAGTTCACTAGGGTTGTCGTTGAACCAAACATGCCGGAGGCTCGTTCTATTTCAGAAAATATATTCTTCTTTTAGTTTATGTATTTCGTTACCAATATTTGTTACACATTTACATCGGTTTATTTATTGACTATAATAATATAGAATATTCATTTATTACTATATACGATAAACATTATGTTGTTTTTTCATACAAAGTTACATATAACTGTGTTAAATAAATAAGTATCATGCAACTAGAACGATCAATATACACCATACAACTTAGATCGCAAAAAAAAAAAAACCACAATTCCAAAAAATTAAATAAAACGAAACAAATAACTTTCGTGTTGACTGTATGTGCTTAGTTTTTATTTTCTTTTTGTTATTATGTGTGTCATACATAAATTGTTAGGACTTTGCTTTACTTTAGGTTCTTGCCATGTATGTCATATATAACTTAGTTATTTTAACATTGCTTACAAAATGTTGTATTGATAGATAAAATGCCTAATCATACTTACAACGTAGTTTTTCGTCCCATAAGGTATTCATAAATTTAATATGACCAACGGGCAACCTACGGATCATGATGAAGTTTCCTCCTCAACTCCATCGACCTCACGAACCCTAAAGAGAAAACAGTATCAAAGACAACGCTATTTAGACAAAGAGAACAACAAAGCGGCAAATGTCACAAGCGCCGGTGTCTCTCAACACACTCCTCTCATATCACGTTCCGCTAATCAGTCGTGTGAAAGAGTACCTCTAGGAGCCTTACAACCTAATAGTAGTAACACGTTACAAGATTCAAATGTGAGAGTGGCATGTAGCTTGATCGAGCAAAGAAGAGAGTGTAATAGACGATATTATGTTGCACGTAAAGAGAGAGAAAAACGAATTTCAAATGATGCTGAGGTTTCACAGATTACGGTTGGCGATCAACCACCAGTAGGAGACATGAACTTAGAAGATGATCCATATAACTTTGTTTATGCCGATGTACCAACGGAGTCTCTCATCTTACAGGATCGGAGTTCATGTTTGAAATGTTTTGCAAAACTATTTAAATTTGAATTCCCTTCCTTTTGTTGCATGAATGGTCAGACTGAACTAGCACATTTAGACATCCCTGGTGAACTGTACCGGCTTTTCACATTGCAAAATGAAACTGGCACATTGTTTAGGTCCAACATACGAGCTTATAACACCAATTTTAGCTTCGCCTCGATGGGTGTCACGTTAGATGAAACACTAAACAATATGAGGGACGGGGTATATACGTTTCGTGCACACAAAGGAATCTATCATAGAATTGACCAGTTAGTCTCTAGGGATGGAACACCCAGATACTTACAGCTGTACTTTTATGACCCCGAAACCGAGCTGGAACATAGGCTCCAATGGCCAAACCTTGATCGGAATATTACTGAGACGTTGACGCGTGTTCTTTCTACAAATCCTTATGCAATGACATTCCGTAGACTTTCCGAGCTGGGTCCTCTAGACAACTATAAAGTCACTCTTAACGCTTCTGTTGAGGTTGACCAGAGGGTGTACAACCGACCAACGACATCCGAGGTATATGATTAACATAAATTTACATTTACACCTATGGTGATTATTACTCATAAAACACATATTCTTTAGGTTGCCGGTATCTGGGTTGAAGGCAATGACAATATTACAACATATAAAAGAAGTATTGTTGTGTACGGAAGGTCGGAGCGTTCTCAAACCATTCAGCCGTACTTTGGATGTTACGATCCGTTATGCTATCCTCTGTTTTTTCCTAATGGTGAGTCGGGATGGCATCCTAATATACCACGTAAAGGAGTCCCAATCAGTGATGTTAATAACCAATCGGATATCATCGACGAAGAGTCTAGAGGTACAGAAAACTATTCTGTGATTTTAAAGATGAGTTTTATTTTGTACTAATAATTTGATTTTTTATCTGCATCTAGGTGCTAACCAACAAAGTGGTAGGACAACGGTAGCCATGCGAGAGTACTATTGTTACAAGTTTCAGATTCGCCCGATCGAAAACTTAGTATGTTAGGTTGTCGGCTGTTACAACAGTTTGTCGTCGATATTTACATAAAGATTGAGACATCCCGTTTACAGTATGTTGAACACCACCAAGGTGAGATACGAGCCGATCTATACCAAGGTATTGTTGATTGTGTTCATGCTGGGGAGGTAAAACCAAACAGAGTCGGACAACGGATTGTGTTGCCTGCGAGTTTCGTTGGAGGGCCTCGCGATATGCGACGTCGTTTTTTAGATGCCATGACTTTAGTTCAAGACGACGGACGTCCCGATTTTTTCCTGACGATGACTTGTAATCCTCAGTGGCCTGAGATATGTGATAACTTAAAACCGGGCCAAACTGCACAAGATCGTCCAGATCTTGTTTCTAGGGTGTTTCGTGCCCGATTAGAGGAGCTTAAGCATCATCTATTCAAGAAACATATACTCGGTCATGTTAAGTCATACGTTTGCGTCATCGAGTTTCAGAAGCGTGGTTTGCCACATGCGCATTTCCTCCTTATCATGCACGCGGAAGACAAAATGGGAAACCCGGATCATTATGATAAGGTTGTGTGTGCTGAGATTCCTAACCCGGTACGACATCCGAAGCTCCACGAAGTTGTTGTTAAGCACATGATGCATGGTCCCTGCGGTGCTTTACGAAAAAACAGTCCTTGTATGCAGGGTGATCCACCGGTGTGTCGGTTTCATTATCCCAGAGGGTTTAATGAACAGACGACGCAAGGAGAGGATTCATATCCTTTATACAGAAGGAGAAACAACAATATTAGTGTCGATGTGCGAGGCTCAAATCTTGATAACAGATGGGTGGTCCCTTATAACCCAAGGCTTTTGATGATGTTTAACTGCCACATGAATGTCGAGGTTTGTTCAAGCATAAAATCTGTCAAGTATCTGTTCAAATATGTTTACAAAGGACACGACAAGCAAGTTATTCACGTCGATGAAGACGGGCAAGGTGTTATTAATGAGATAAAAACATATCAGGATGCGCGTTACGTGTCTCCTCCTGAGGCCATGTGGCGTATTTTTTCATTCGACCTTTCTAAAATCCATCCTTCGGTGTTGGCCTTACAGCTTCATCTCCCGAACATGCAGATGGTTAGATTTAGAAAGAATGATACGCTGGAAAACATTGTTGATAGGGAGGCAGACAAGGATTCCATGCTCACTGCATTTTTTAAAACAAACAGGTCAAATCCCAATGCAAGACAATATCTTTATAAGGATTTTCCTAAACACTATACATGGAATGCAAGCACACGTAAATGGAACGAACGTAAAGCTCAGGGACAACGAGGTCGTATTATTGCTGCTAATCCCGCTGAAGGCGAAAGGTACTACTTGCGACTGCTTTTGTTAAATTTAAGAGGACCTACTTCTTTTGAAAATCTTCGCACGATTAATGGTGTAACGCACCCAACATTTCGAAGAGCGGCTCTAGAGCACGGGTTAATAGAGAACGATGACAGTTTATCGCAATGCCTCACGGAAGCCTCTTTGTTTCAGTTCCCCGGTTCACTTAGAAGGTTGTTCGCTACAATAATGGTATTTTACGAACCTGGTGATATTCGTAGGTTATGGAATGAACACTTCGAATCTCTTTCTGAAGATTATCGTTTGCATTGCCAGAACGCGGAACGAGTACAAAATATGGTTCTTACAAACATTAGGGTCTTTCTACAATCTATGGGTAAACATATTCGCGATTTCGATCTTCCTGATATAACACAAGAAAACGTACAGCACGCAAGTTCCCGTGAGGTACAGGAGGAGTATGAGATAGTTGTGGATCCTGAACACTTACGTGCAAAAGACGATCTAAATTCAGACCAGAAAAGGGTGTTTGATGAGATCATGTCGCATGTGGATGACAATCGTTCAGGTGTGTTCTTTGTAGATGGACCTGGTGGGACGGGGAAAACCTTTTTGTATAAGGCTTTGTTGGCTCAAGTTCGTTCGCGCGGTCTTATTGCTCTTGCTACTGCCTCATCTGGTGCTGCAGCGAATAATATGCCAGGAGGTAGAACGGCTCACTCGAGGTTCAAAATTCCGATTACCCTTGACAAAAACTCGATGTGCCCGATAAAAAAACAAAGCGGTGCAGCTGAAATACTTAGGTTGGCCACATTAATCATATGGGACGAGGCATCAATGGCAAAGCGTCAGGGGATAGAGGCCGTAGATCGAACATTGCAGGATGTTATAGGCGTTAGTCTCCCCTTTGGTGGAAAGATAATGGTAATGGGAGGGGACTTTAGGCAGGTGTTGCCAGTCATCAAACGTGGCACTCGCGCACAGATTGTGGACGCCAGTCTACGGATGTCACCTTTGTGGTCTGTGACGAAGAAGATGCGTCTGACCATAAACATGAGAGCGCATACAGATCCGTGGTTTTCTGATTTCCTACTGAGAGTGGGTGATGGAACTGAAGAGTCAATCGAAGGTACAATTATCCGTATACCAGACGACATGACGGTTCCGTGCATAGATAAAAAAGAATCGGTAAAAGATTTGATCAAAGTGGTATTTCCCGCGATGCAAGAAAACTTACGCTCTTCGGATTACATAATCAACAGAGCAATATTATCCACAAAAAATGAAAGCGTTGATGAAATAAATGATCAAATGATTGACATGTTCCAAGGGGAGGAAAAAGTTTACTATAGTTTTGATACTGTAGAAGATGATCACCACAACTTTTATCCGGTCGAGTTCTTGAACGCACTAACTGTTAGTGGACTCCCGCCTCATAAGCTTCGCTTGAAGATTGGGTGCCCCATTATACTGTTACGGAATATCGATCCTTCACACGGTCTATGTAATGGCACACGGTTGATATGTAGAGCCTTCCAACGCAATGTTATTGATGCTGAGATAGCCGTAGGTCAACATGCAGGGAAACGAGTTTTTTTGCCCAGGATCCCACTAACTCTTTCAGATGATGAAATGTTCCCGTTCAAGCTTAAAAGAAAACAATTTCCCATTCGACTTAGCTTTTCAATGACCATCAATAAAGCTCAAGGTCAAACAATCCCTCATGTTGGAGTTTATCTTCCGGATTCTGTTTTTTCTCACGGGCAACTTTATGTGGCGTTATCAAGAGGAATATCACGGGGGAATACAAAGGTTTTGGTACACCCTGCAAGAGATTTCAAACGAAACGAAGTGTACACCTCAAATGTCGTGTATCGGGAGGTTTTGCATGATAGGTGAAATGTATGTGTGATATAACTTAGGAATATGTTTTCATATGATTAATGACTTAGGAATAATTCATTATATATATTTGCATTTTTTTCAAACTATTATTATAATGTTCTTACAAACTTATTTTACATTTTGTTATTTCAGAGTTCAAAAATCTAATATGGACCAGACTAATTTTAATTTGAATGATGTGCCAGGTATTCTTTATATTTAAGCAACAAATAACACATGTGTTTATTGAAAACTTATGTCAACAAACTAAACATTGAAATTTCAGTGACCAACGTTGCTCCAGCTCCAACGAATGAGGTGACAGTCAATGAGGAGAATCCCGTCAATATCCAACACATGAAGGATGTAAAAGGCAAAGGCAAAGAAAAACCGGAAATCCCCGAGCTTCCTCTGGATGATACTTGGTGGTGGGAAAATATGGATCTTATCGAAGAGATGTGTAGGAAGTACGATTAATTTCTGTCACATCTTCATGAGCTCACAACGGATCATTTTTTTTTTCAACTTGAATGTTAAGATTTGAATGTTTACGTATTCAACTCATGGTTATTTTAATATTATCGTCGACAGTTGTCATCTTCAGTTATTAATTACTTTACACATGTTACGCCCATAACCTAGGCTCATGCTATAAACAATTGTCACCGAAAATCTCGACCCCGCTGCATTGCGCGGGTCCCTACTAGTCACAATAAAGAATAAAGTTATTGCTGGTAACGGTATCGGTGTGGCATTAAGTTTTTAAATATCATGAAACTAAATAAACAAATCAGAAATGTATTTTAATAAACACATTTATATAATCAATTTAAATTGACTTACAAGTTACAACTAAAGATAACTTGATTATTTTGAAATAGTTTAGAAGTGTGCATTATATTTCGTATTTAATTATATAAACATTGTCTAAAAAAACACTAGATGTATGAATAATCAAACAATAAAACTCGTCATTTCAAACACCATCTCCCCTTTAATATCTAATCAAAAAATAAAAAAAGTTAGTATAATTAAAGTGATGTGATAAGAAAATGGATTGTGTCTTCAAATTTTGGTGGGGCAGCACCTAATTTCATTAGTAGAAGATGACATGGAGTTTGACCAAGATGTGGTGAGCATTGGCTTTGTCCCATGTTTAGGTAAATAAAGGTCTAATCATATTCGATTCGATACGTGTAACTATGTTAAGGTTTATTTTATACGACTAGATGTTGCACCTATAACTATAGTTTTGGCATATGAACGCTATTGATCAGTTGATTTTGAACTAAGGTTACAAAAATAATAATACTTTATGTTAACGTTTGTTACACGTAAGATAACTAGAAAAGGCAGCTCGATAATTAACAAAAAAAAAAACCAAAATATTTGTGTGAGGTACTAGAACAGTTATTAATCACCCCTACAGTTATGTGATTAATAATAATTTTTATCGTGGGTTTAAATATAGTTCATGATATCAGTTTATCTAGGTATAATTAATCGATACAGAATACAAATACTAACTATGTGTCTATGTTTGCTTGTGTCAAAACCAAATATGTTAACGTAATAATAAAAGTGTAATATTTAACTTAGAATAAAAAAATTTTGAAATGAGCTGAATTGGTATTGAGTGTGATTTTTCGCCATCGCGTTTCAAGTGACAAAATCTTAACATTTAAATAGCAATCGGATATATACCCGACATAGATGAACACACTAAAATACATAAACACATTCCATTGGCTACAATTGTCGGTGCATGTCGCACTTCGTAGGGATGAGATCGGTATCGTGCATGCACTTATAATATCGATACTGTATATGAGGAGAAGTGAGTACCGAATTCGGTTTGGTACTGATTCTGCAGATATTGTAATGATTTTTCGATACTTAAAGGAACTTATAAGAAACATTAATAATCTTGAACTCGGAACATAATACAGTAAAACCTCTATAATTTAATACTTGATAAATTAATAACATCGATAAAATTAATAATTTGTTCGGTCCCAGCTTGAGACCAGTATAAAAATGAACCCAATCGATAAAATAATAAGATAATAATTTTTTGAAATCCTAATGTAAATATTAGTCCCAATGAAACTATAAATTAATAATTACTAAAATATTTCAAATATCTAAGATTGTTTTGTGAAAAATGAGTCTACAACCATCTTTTTGTTGAACTTTAAATCTATATTGAGTTCATATTAATCTCCTCGTTGCACTTATGAGTTGAGTCACTGTATTCTCATATTGCAACAAAATGTTGTGAAGAGTTGTTGCTGCTTGCAATGCTTCTTTCCAAGTGACCGATTCCAAAGGTACTCAACTTGACAAGTTTATTAATGTGTGAATGTATATGGGAATTTGAAGGTCATTGTTTATGTTTTATTTAAATAGGTAAAGTGAACGAAAATGGAAATTTTGAAGGTCGATACATTAATTTGTAAGTTGTTCAAGAATAGAAGCCAACTCTTCAAATTAATTAATAATAATTAATTTATCGATATAATCACATCTCGCTAAATTAATAAAATATTCTGGTCCCAACATTAATAATTTATTAAGGTTCTACTGTATATAAAAAAGATGTCCTAAAAGTGTATCAAAATTGTAAATAAAACTATTTTTCGATACATGATAACAATTCGTAACTTTTTGTTCTATGACTACCTGTACCACCAAACACTGATAAGGAAATTAGCAAAATCAAGTACTCTTGTTTTTGTTTAGTTTGTATCGGTCTTCAGTACTCAATATCAAACGCTCCTCTCTAGCATTTTCCGAAATCAAAATTGTAAATTGACTGTGACACTCTACCTGACGGCGGAAACCTCAGGTTGTCATAGAAATTGGATATCAATAGTAAAAAACACATGACACACTTTTTTTATTAAACTCTAACATAACATAAGTTTTAGAACGTGGGTTTTAAAAAGAAACGGCAAAAGTAATAAAACCGAAACAGTAAATGCAATTGTCTTTATTATTTTAACTAGGTTCAAGACAATTCTATGTCTTGGTAAAAGCAGCAAAATAACATCAACACCACCTGAAATATGTGAAAATAAAATTAGCTAATGAAAGTTTGAGAGAAACCAAAATTGATAAATAATAGTATAGAAATCCGAGATCATTATAAATATGTTTCGCAATCTTACATGTATAGCTATATCATATCATTGTCAACCATGACCCATTGAACACACATTGTAACCCATCATTGTAATATACTTGTAGCCATTTATCATGAAGGACCACCCATGAATCAATTAAAGATAACTTTTCAAGAAAACCATCAACTAACCGTCTTGATGTGTTAGTTATCAATAATTATTTAGCAACTTAGGGACATGGCATAACAACATAGTATAGCAATTTGTAACATTGAATACAAACTTATAACATAGTAACTTGTAACATTGAAATTTAATGGCCGGGTTTAAATCACCTATTGATGTTGTACAGGCAGGTGAGTTTGTCAAACCATTAGCGCTGACATTGTACCGGTGGAATTACAAAGTAACAAAACTGCTTTAAACTACCACATAAGTTTGCTTCTTGCCGCAGAACAAGACTAACACATTTTGTGATCTTTTTTATAAAACAAAACAGAAAATGAAAAACATTGTATAGTATTTGAACACATATTTCAGCCCCAAAACGTAAAAGTAAAAAATGGGAGTGAATTTACTCACCTTGAAACTCGAGCACGAAACAAATAATAAATAATTTGAATTGAACCGAGGATTTCCCAAATACAAGAATCACCTAAGTAAATGAGAATCCTAACTTATTAAAAACACATAGAATATAGAAACTAGAATATGAACAATAAGAATCTAAGAAAATTGAAATTTTAGGGTTTCGAATTGGGATTTTGGGGGTTTCCCATTAAACGACTAAAATCTATCAACTCATTTATTTGCAATGGTAGTAATAGTAATACTTATTATTTTTACAAACAATAGAAACTCAAATAATATATTTTAGCAACAATTATATTATGTCAAAAATACGTTATATTTGTTAAAAATACTTTAAAACATTTACACAATTTTTAAAGTATAAAAAAATCCATTTAAAAGTCTTATTTGTACAACTTTTTATTTATAAAACTTTGTATGTATTTTATAAATATTAACATACATTTTTATAGTATTAAAGGTATTTGTAATAAATAAACTTATAAAACTAAGTTTATAAACGTCGAAATGGGTTCAACTACAAAGTCTAAATTTCCTAGAAAGTCTAAGAAGTAATTTAGACCATTAGATCTAATACTAGATTAGAACCCACATATCACACGGGTCACATAAACAACTTTAAATGGAATTACTTCCGTTTATAAATTATTTGCATGGCATACATAAAAAGATGAAATATAAGAGATGCATCTAACACATTGGTTAATACCTCAATATAGTAGACTACAAACGTATCAAAAATAACGTTCAAGTAATTTTGGATGGATTGGCTTGACATAAAACAAACGTGTCCAAAATGAAAAGAATAATTTATAAACTAATTTCTTATTTAGCATGATAACAAATATATATATATATATATATATATATATATATATATATATATATATATATGTGGGGAAAGTGAATATGAGGCTGTAACACATGTAAGCTTACATGCGAAACAATTCAAAACTACATCGTTTTATTAAAATTGACATCAAAACTACATAGTTTGAATTAATAAATTCAATAGACTTAATTTGAAATCTCCTAATTTAATTTATTTACTTTCATACTTCCATACCTCTTGCACACGTTCTTCTTTGTATGCTTAGTTTTTAAATTAATGATTTCAATATACAATAATATATTGATTAAAAATGACTCACTCCAATTAAGAAAGTTTCTTAACCAACTGAAACGTAATTTATATCGGATTGACAAATGAATTAGCTAGAAAATTAAAATCACGTTAATTAATATCTTATTTGAAGGAATCCAAACAAAAAAAAATTATTTAAAATCATACATTCCGTTTGAATCTGCGATGATGAGTGAATTTAATGGTTATAGTTTGAAGCCAGTTTATTAAACTACGTAGTTTTGATGTTAATTTTAACAAAACGACGTAGTTTAGGGGTGTTTCGCATGTAAGCTTGCATGTGTTACAGCCTCATATTCACTTTTCCCATATATATATATATATATATATATATATATATATATATATATATATATATATATATATAGAGTGAGGTTCACCTACATAGTATTATAAATCTAAGAAGGCTAAGAAGCAATAAGAGATTGACATGTGGCATCTAGGAAAATTAGGAGAGGGGGTATTTTAGTCATGCCCATTTTTTTAAAATATTCTCTCTCCACATGCAAGTCACATGTCAATTCCCCAACTTTTTTAAAACGTTTATAACTTTTACATACGACATTATTTTTTTAAACAAATTACACCATAAAAACGAGATTTTTTTTCTCTTTAAAACGCGTATACTATTGATATATAAAAAACGAACTTTTTTTTCACATTTTTTCAGCTCATTGTGTCTAACGTCAGGTTATTGTGTCTTCCGTCAGGTCATTGTGTCTTTCGTCAGGTCATTGTGTGATTATGTCATCCGTAAGGTTTTTGTGTCATTCATCGGGTCATTATGTAATCTTATTTGACAAGTATTACACAATGATCTAATAATAATTACACAATAACACAAAAAGTATTTCAAAGATCTTGCTCTCACATCATCATCCTTAAAAAATAAATAAACAAAACTTAAAAAAACTACTATTTTCTCATTGTGTCTTTTTTCATTGTGTCTAATTTAAAAAATAAAAAAAACCGTAATTTTTTTAATTTTTTATTAATTTTTCGTTTATTTATTTTCTGAAAGAGGAATACATGGGGAACAAGGTCTCCGAACCACTTTTTTCAAATTTGATTTATATTGTGAGTTATAATTTTTTTAAAAGTGTCATTGTGTCTTTGTTTATCATTGTGTCATTCTCACACTTTGTAACAAAAAATGACGTTGTCTTTGAACATTTCTCAAACATATATTAACAATTTGTGACACGGTGAAAATTTCTAAACACATAATATGACACAACAAATATTTAAAATAAGATGATATTATATAATGACTTAAGAATGAACCGATAAAAGTGATATTTCACTAGTTATAATATAACATAATCACATGATATTACACAAGGACTAGACAAGTGCCAAATTTTTTTTTTATTTTTTATATATCAATATTATACGCGTTTTAAAGATAACAAAACGCTTGTTTTTTTGGTGTATTTTTTTTAAAAAAATAATATCGTATCCAAAAGTTATGAACGTTTTAAAAAAAGTGGGGGAATTAACATGTGCCTTGCATGTGGATAGAGAAAGTCAACAAAAGTGGCTATGACTAATGTACCCTTCCACCAATTTCTTTTCCTACAAATTGATCTCAACCATTAAAAAAGAGATCTAAAGGTCATAAATCCTTCTTAGCCTTCTTAGATTTACAACACTATGTAGGATAACTCTCCTCTATATATATATATATATATATATATATATATATATATTTCGATGTTCTTTAACAATAATGAAGAGTATGAAATAAAGTATTTTTTATGACCACCCATTAGCGTTGAAACGTTACATGTAAACAATATCTCGCTAATCAAAAAGTAAAGACATTAAAAACAGTTGGGTAAAATAACTTGTATCGATCAAAAGAATGCCTCTTACCATGTTGCTTGTGTAATGGGTAAAATTAACGGATTAACTTCCTTATCATGCAACACATCAGACACAAAGGATACGTTTTCAACAACTTTGTTCTCGTCCAAGGTGATAGAATCTGTAAGCATTTTACCTTGATGGATAAGCATCCACTGTATAATAGGATAACATCTGATCCTTGAGCAGAATCTACTTTTATTTCTTCACATATAGGGACCTACATGAATAATCACACTATATTACCACCATATAGACAAGCTTTAATCACATAAAACATGCTAACAACTTAGCAAATGTAACTTTTATTGTAACAAATCATAAAATCATAAGCTATAACCATGCAGAGCATATTGCTCTAGTTGTCAAAACGGGTCATTCGAGTGCGAGACTAAGTGGCCTAAGTTCGAGTTAGTGTCAAAGTGTTGTTCAAGCCGAAAAATGTAGCTCAAAATGATCACTTTGAATACTATCTCCATTCTCCAAATATGCCTGCAAATGTAATTTACAAGAAAAAGTATATTGTTCCTACCTACTCCTCTATGAATATTCAAATTCAAAATATCTTTATCTCATTATAAGGGTGATACGCTTACATCAATAGTTTTTACTCACAATTGACATAATATAATCATGTTGAAAACTGATACACATGTTCGAATAGAAAAGTGAATTACAGTAAGTGTTCTTTGGATGGATATATATATATATATATATTTATATTTATATGCTTCCAACAAGTGTACATGGAAAACTACTTTGAATTTTTGTATAGATGAATGAAATATAATTATATATTATTCTAACAAATATAATTATTTAATTTATATAACATCAAAAGAACACTAATTAAAACCATTTGAACTAATCCCCCACTGTCCTCTAACTTTAAACAAAACTATACTCCAACTTTAACCAAAACTATTTTGCATCTCTTCTGGGTTAGCATCCTTTAATTTCAAGTTTGCTTAAGAAATTAACAACTCCAACCTATTCTCTTGCCGCCGAAAAGTGCACCAACTAAACCCGTCAGCTGATAACCAATAATGCCACACACAAAATTAAATCACCAGTTGCATTATCAATTAGAAAGAGGGCGATATGGAATGAGTGGATGATTATACAATTGAAACCAAATTTTGTGGTATAAAAACAATCGAATAAAGCTTACATATGCACTGATCAACAATTCATTCTTCATCTATTGAATCTAATACTACTTATCATCATTGTTAGACTATCGCCGTTCATTGGTGGTTTAATCATCATGGCCACCACCGAACCTTAACCAACACTAAGAACTTTTTTTGTCATCACGAATGATTGAAACGAACAGAAATAAATGAAAATTTATTTATATTGCAGAGGGTTTTTACTAAATGCTTTGAAACCTTGATTATCTTAAATTCAAAACAAATTTGGGAAAACTTTTTTGAAGTATTGAATTCTTTCCACATGATAGGAAGAACGAACGTCACAAAGTCGAAGATACATATAGATTGGGGTTTGTGAGAGAGGCAAATTGAGGATAACGATGATATGACTTTAGAGTTGCGGGTCGGATCAAAGAAGGGTCCGTATTATTTTTAAATAAATGTGAGGGTGACACGCAGGATTTTTTACTATGTAGATATTGTTAGATGGTGACACATGGATGCGTTACTCAATTATTAAAATAGGTAGATTAAATGAAGATCAATGGCCCATAAACACAAGGTGACATAATGGTAAATAATTAGAACTTTAAATGGTAGGTAAGGGTATATATAGTCTTGTCTCATTTTCAAATTCCACCATCTTTTTTAAACGTCCATAACTTTTACACACGTCACTGCTTTTTAATAAAAATTACACCAAAAAACGAGTTTTTTTTTATCTTCAAAGTGCATATAATATTGATGTATAAAAAATGAATTTTTTTTAAAGTTTCAGCTCGTTGTGCTATATTTGTCAGGTCATTGGGTTGTATTTTTCAGCTCATTGTGTTATATTAGTCAAGACATTGTGTTATATTTTTCAATCATTGTGTTATATTCGTCAGGTCATTGTGTTATATTTTTCAGCTCATTGTGTTATATCAGTCAAGACATTGCGTTATATTTTTCAGGTCGTTGTGTTATATCCGTCAGGTCATTGTGTTATATTCGTCAGGTCATTGTGTTATATTCGTCAGGTCATTGTGTTATATTTTCAGCTCATTGTGTTATATCAATCAAGACATTGTGTTATATTTTTCAGGTCATTGTGTTATATTCGTCAGGTCACTGTGTTATATTCGTCAGGTCATTGTGGTATATTCCTCAGTTCATTGTGTTATATATCCGTCAGGTCATTCTTTTATATCCGTCAGGTCATTGTGTTATATTCTTCAGGTCATTGTGTTATATTCGTCATGTCATTGTGTTATATTTGTTAGGTCATTGTGTTATGTTCGTCATGTCATTGTGTTATATTCGTCATGTAATTGTGTTATATGCATATGCTCATTGTGTTAAATTTATCTAGTCGTTGTGTTAAATATTCATCAGGGCATTGTGTTATATTTTCATTAGGTCATTGTGTTATATTTTTATCAGGTCATTGTGTTATATCCATGTTTCAACTCATTGTGCTATTTGTCAGGTCAATGTGTTATTTCATTAGGTTATTGTGTTATAACACAATGACCTGAGAAATAACACAATGACCGGAATAAATAACAAAATGACTTGACAAATAACACAATGAGCTGAAAAACGTGATTTTTTTTGTTTTTTATATATGAATATTGTACGTGTTTTAAAGATAAGAAAATGCTCGTTTTTATGGTGCAATTTTTTTAAAAAAATAATATCGTATGTAAAATTTATGGACGTTCAAAAAATTGGGGTGAAACTTAAAATATAGAGACATTACCAATTTTACACTCCCTACTATTTTTAAGGGATTGACACATATCATCATTTCATGGCTTCTTAGACTTTTTAGGAAAATTGGACTTTGTAGTATAACTTCACTCTATAAAAGTCATGGTTTTACTATGATTTATATGAATTGTTTAGGTTATGGTGATTAGTGAAAATAGTAAATAAATAAAATCGGCAAAATATGGCTCCATGGATTCGAACCCAAGATTAATTTGTTCATATCATCCACACTTTACTAGACGCGCTACATAGATCTTTTGTTAATAAATGGATTTGAAATAGTTTTAACATTAATTTAAACAAAAGCCCCATTTCACATAAACCCTAGAATCATAATTTCGCAAATTACTTTGGATTGGAAACATTGAAACCAAAAATTGATTGAGGGCTTTGAATGTAGACAAGATAACGAGTATTTTATATAGATTAACTTACTTGATTGGCAACGAATTGGATCGATGAGATGATGAACAAAGAACTCGACGTTTTGGAAATAAAAATGATACTTAGAGGCTTGTAAAGTTCAATTCCACTTGCAGATACACTCCTTAAGATGTGACAAATGAAAGCCCTAACATAATTGGAGCTAAAATGGATGATTTAGTGATTGACAATGATGAACAAGTTTAAGAAAACTGAGAAACGCTTATGGATTTCTTGTTAGTTTTTGATGAAATTGAGATTTCAGGGAGCAAATGCGTGTGAAGGAGAGATTGCGAGCCGATTGAATTGGATTTTGTTTTGTAAAAAACAGTCGAGCGGGTTCAGGTTTGATTACATGATAAATTGGATTAATTGGTGTTTAATTCATCGATTTTAATTCGATTGAATGCTATCAACGGATCCTAAACATTAGAATCGTGGTTTTAATTGATTCAGTTTATTGAACTTTTGCGTTTTGGCTGATTTGGTGTTAATGGGTTTTAAGAACTTGAAACCAATTCAATAAATCGCTTTAGAACGTGTATTAGATTGTGTGTAGGGCAATTAGAAGGTGGAAATGAGTTCGAGACACACCTAGGAACATTTTATATAGGATTATTTTGGGTAAAAGTGGGTAAAAACCAGTTTTTGGTGCTCGTCGAAGCGGTGCAGGTGGGGGGGGGGGGGGGTTAGGTTTTAAAAAGTTACCGGTTTAGTCCTTCATGTTTGAAGTTTATTTTCCTTTGATTAAAACTTTTAATTTTAGTTTCAAAGTTTACATAAATGGCCCAAAGTTAATGACATCATTATTTTACCTAACTAGCTTAAACGTGTTTACTCGTAACACATATATAATTGACATTTTTGAATGTTTAAGTTGTTGAGGACGCTAACTAGTTATTATCTTGACCTAGAAGTATTTATCTTTAATAACTTTTATAAAATCTCTTTTATAAAATACAAATTTATATACTTTAAGATTAAGTTCTTGTAGTTAGTAATTAATTAGTAAACGTTATATAATAATTCAGTCGTTTTATTAAAGGCGATATAACATAAAATTCCGACACATTTATTTATATTAATAACGAACGTTTAATCACGATGAATTAAATACCAATAAATAGAAACAGAACAATGGATTCAGGTTCGAGTCGGGCATTTAGGTTTGGGTTTTGGGGCAGATGTTACAGTCTCCCCTCCTTATAGAAATTTCGTCCCGAAATTTGCTCAAACCGATATAGAAGATGCAATGAATAGATGCGAAAACAAGTGTTAAATTTTGATTTCTATATGATGTGAATTAATTTATGATTTCTGCATAGATTCAAATAGTAATTAGTTGTTATTTTTATATCAACTTAGAATATAGCTTATTTTCTCGATGATATACAGTGTGTATCTTTTATGAATATAATACTTCGAATACCACAACATTACTAGCCACAAATAACGCTTCATTTGATAGTATTACAAAACACTTATATATAGGATGTACCGGCGACCTATCCACCATGCCCTTGTCATATCAAATCTGTCGCATTGCCCTCAAACACATGGCAAAACTTACTATGCTTTCCATGCACCAACTCCTATAATTCTATGTGCACTCGTAATTACTTTAGTTTTTGCATGGACCACATAGTTCATTCAATCACGCGCGAGTTAAAGTAAAAAAATTCTAAATTACTATGATGATACACATAGGTTTCCGAAATCATACTCAATCGAATTTAGTTCTGGTGAATTATAGCGTAAGATAATATGCAAATTGATGTATCTAGGGAATTAAGTTTATTAGGTAATCATTACTCACATAAATAGTTCTGTTCACCGACATAGATTGTCAAGTTCGAGTACCAAAATTGTAACAACTTAAGTTTTTAAAAACCAACTTCATATGTGTGAGATGTATATATCAAATGTTCATGATTAAGTTCATAAGCATTAATTGATAGTTTATTAGGATTATAAGAAAATTAGTTTCATAAATATTTGATAATGTGATTATTCCAGTTTATAGTTCAGATGCATATATCACTCGATTCATATTGGATTCGATTTTTTTAGGACGCTTGAGTTCATATGACAAGAAGTTTTAGGTAAACCAGGTGTATTGATTATGGAAGTAAATGATGTTATAATAAGAGTTGATGCTATTTTTCTATAAGCGATTTTAAAAAGAAAGAAATATCCAATTAAGTAATAGTTTTATAAGAGGTTGAATTAATATTAACCCTAATTAGGAGGGATTGATTTGAAAATAAATAACACAATCTAAGTTTCAAGTACCTGGTATTAGAAAACATATAACATGGTGTTTTGTTGCAAGTCTTTGTATCGTTTGAGAAAACATGGAAATGTTGCGTAATAACCAATCCCTTTTTAAACAAATCAATTTTTTTATAGAATTAACTATTGGTTGGTAGTTTTACAAAAACCGCAGAAAAAAAGTTTTTTTAGGTAGAGAGTTTATACGTAAGAGTCTTACGTGTAAGACACGTTGGGTTTGGATGAGTTCATGAAAACTAGATGTATAGAATTTCTATAATGGCCATATGTATGGGTGAAACATTTTAGTTCTACAATCTTAGGAATAGTTGTGTAATGAGTTCACATTGAGTTTATGATAATGAGTTTATGAATAGCGTAACAAAGTTGATTAATGCGTACATGTTGGGATGGTACGTTTATAATTTGATGATGGATTGTTGAATTAGAAACTGGATGAGGGTCTTATGATTAGATGAGTACTTTAGACAATATTTGAGTATTAAGATCTAGTTAAGTTACTTTGGGAGTAAACGTTCGATTCGTAAATCAAATGAATACGCTGGCATGACAAAATAGTAAATCCGTTACGAGATTGCAGGAATCATGAACAAAGTCTTTAATTTAAGATTCAATAATTGAATTGAGATTAGAAGTATGCCATAGATTTGATATTCCGTATTTGATTTGAAGTTTTGATAATTCGATTGAGGTTAGTCAATATGTCTTAGTTTTGATTTGAAACATTTGGTTTAGTGGAGTTGTGTTATATGGATAAGCTAGTAGGCATTTCATATAAATAATAATATAGTATAGAATCGAATGATACCATGTAACGTAAGATAAAAAGATTTGGAACAAGATTTTTTTTATCGAATGAAACATCCGGTATGAATGATAATAGCAGTTTGATCTACTTAGAAAATCATTGAAATTTCAAAAAATATAGCATAGTAATCACTTAGAAATCATATAATTCTCTTAGAAATCATAGGAAGTATGAATAAATCAAATTGGAATTATTGCAAACATTTAAAGTAACACAATAAACAATGAAAGTATTTAGAAATCTTTAGAAAAATGATAATCTTAGAATCATTGAAAGATATATAGAATTTGAAGTCTTAGGAATGTGTCTTCGTGTTGGACACTTATGACTTATCAAAGTGTTAAGTTCGTTGTAACGTATCGAAGTAAGCATACATGCCTCTTTAAGGGGATTTATACGAATACTTTGCCTTAGTCAGGATTTTCGTGATACAGGCGTTTCCACTTCCAGATTACACATGTTCAACACATTTCAAACTTACTTAAGACGATGATGAGATTCCACAAAGAGAAAGATCCTAATCACACAGACGAGTCTCTTGTAGCTGCTTCGCGAAATCGAATAAGAAATAACATTAAGAAAGGTATAGAAAGATTTATAGAAAGAACATGTTCTAGAAGAGTTTTCTAAGCACAAACTATTTGCACTAAGAACTCTTAGGTTAAAGTCTAGGTCGGTGTGTTTCTAATACCTATCCTAGTTCCCTATAACCATGGCTCTGATACCAAAATATGACACCCAACCCGCGGCGGAAACATTGGGTTGTCATAGAAATTGGATATCAATAGAAACAAAGCACATAGCACACTTTTTTTATTCAACTCTAATAATTGTCATAACATAAGTTTTGGAACATGATTCTTAAACATAAACGACAAAAGTAATAAAACCGAAACAGTAAATGCAATTGTCTTTATTATTTTAACTATGTGCAAGACAATCCTATGTCTTGGTAAAAGCAGCAAAATAACATCAACACCACCTGAAATATGTGAAAATAAAGTTAGCTAATGAAAGCAAGTGAGTAAACCACAATTGATAAATAATAGTATAGAAATCCGAGATCATCATAAATATGTTTCGCAATCTTATATGTAGAGCTATATCATATCATTCTCAACCATGCCCCCTTGAACACACATTGTAAACCATCATTGTAACATAACTTGTAGCTATTTATCATGAGGGACCACCCATGAATCAATTGAAGATAACTTTTCAAGAAAACCATCAACTAACCGTCTCGATGAGTAAGTTATCACTAATTATTTAGCAACTTAGGGACATAGCATAGCAACACCGTATAGTAAGTAGTAACATTGAATAGCAACTTGTAACATAGTAACTTGTAACATTGAAATCGAAATTGAATGGTCGGGTTTAAATCACCTATCGATGTTGTACATGCAGGTGAGTTTGTCAAACCATTAGCACTAACATTGTACCGGTGGGATTACAAAGTAACAATACTACTTTAAACTACCACATAAGTTTGCATCTTGCCGCAGAACAAGACTAACACATTTTATGATCTATTTTGGAAAACAAAATAGAAAATGGAAAACATTGTATAGTATTTGAACACATATTTCAGCCCTAAAACATAAAAGTAAAAAGGGGTGTGAATTTACTCACCTTGAAACTCGGTGATATAGTGTAAACTATACGAATTCCCGTTTAGAGTTTGTATCCGTTCTCGAGTCTTTTGTTTAGTTTTTCCTTATGTTTTTTTACTATTGATCCATTGATGGTTTGTAGATCTCAAGTGGAAGAAGTGTTGAAAAGATGAGGTTAAAAGAAGATCGTAGGCGAAAACAGGACGCGAAACGGAGTTACAAGCAGAATAGGACGCGAAACGAAGTTCGGGATCTGAATATGGGGTGTCACCACGTCATGCGGCCACCACGTAACTTCCTCACTGCGTGACGCGGCTTGGTTCTAAAAGATCACATGTAATCTAGGTCGTGCCATGCGGCCACACTTCATTTTCTCACCGTGCGACGTGACGAGGCGTTTTCGGCGGAAAGTTTCGACTGTTTTTGGCCCTGTGCACTATATAAACATATTTTCTTTAACCATAGCCTCTCATGCATGACCAAGGGACGAATTGAGGCTGAAAGTAGGCATTTTTTAGGCTCGAAGCATGAAATCTAGAGAACGGAAGCACGTGTTGATAGGTTCAATTGGATCGATAATATCGCTCAATGATCAGAATAAATCATACACAAACACAGTTCAATCACAAACACAATTCATACTAATAATTCGCTTTTGTATATTGATGATCAAAGCAGATTTGTAGTACAAGTGCAGGAGAAAATAAATCACACACACTTAGTTCTCTCTCTAACGTGAATAGTGATCTAGCCTCTCTCCTCACACTCTCTCACTACATGCTTTTTAAGCAACAATTACAATATTAGGGAAGATAACAAAATAGACCCTAAACTATACATAAAAGTATAAACAAATACAAAGTAAATCTTAACTAGGAAATAGCCCTAACAGTACCCCCCCTAAGATTTATCTTTGAATTTCAGCAAAATCTTCAACAGTTTTTTCATCTTTTTCAGCTTCAATCTCTCTCACCAATCTTCTGATTCTTCTTTGACATCCAGCAACTCTTTCCCTTTGTATTCTTCTTGTTCTTTAAATGCTTCCTCTATGCACGACTTGAACTTTTCTGCTATCTTTGCTTGTCTTGGTTTGGACTCGTTTGTAAGGATTGGGCAGGCATTCATACGTCTCAGAGAATCAAGCGTTAAACCTGCAAAATCAATGTTAGCGTAAAATTCATAAGGCAGCTCCTTTCCTTTGACTTGCACCTCCAATGTACCCTTCGCAGTAACCCTCATAAACTCTATCTCCGGAATGTCAACCTTCACAAGGTTAGCATTGAGTAATGCCTTCCTTACACGAATCTTTTCTGATGCAGCTGCTATCACCTCAATCATCACCACAAACAAGTTTCGATCCGCTTCAGCAACTTTGTCTTTACATCTTTCCATTCTGTAGCTTCTCAGGAAATCAATGTAGGATGGATGCAGCAATTTCAGCTCAAAAGTACTGAATAAGGTGATCATATCCTTATCCCAGTCATCCATATTTCGCACAATTTTCAACTCAAAAGTTTCCTGATTGTAGAAAACTTTAAGAATTGGCTTAGTCGCTTGAGAGCCATCTATTACTTTCAATCCCGGATCAGTCACCTTGTCAAAGTATTCATCAGAAAATTCTTCTAGGTACATGTCTTCACATACCACCAACTTCTTTTTCTTTCTCTGTTTCTTCGATTGAACATATGCATTGTCCTCCTGTTGACCTCTAAATTCCAAATACTTTGGTAATCGGCTTATCCCAGCATCCAACAGCATTGCGCATTTATCACCACGCTCAGCATGCGTGTGATTTATCAGTCTTAGCTTGTGCAACTCTTTCAAATCTTGAACTTCTAACTTGAAAATGCTAGAGTAGTAATGGTATACATCGCATAAACCATTAACTCGTTTAATCATGAACGCATCAAACACCTCGTCATATTTCCATGCAATAATCTTTACCTTTTTGGATTTTTCCGGTACGATCATTGAATCAAGAAGTTCAGCAATCGACTGACCCTTGCTCAGCAGTGATCTCACAACATCACCTGCTGTGGCTGATTTGTGCCATGATTCACGTACATCCATAGGTATATTATATGACTTGACCTCACTAGGAAACATATCCATCAACTCATGTCTCTTTTTATGCGCATCCTCTGGTAAAGCCATCACCGGTATTTCTTTTGGTCCGAGAACTTTGTATCTTTTGGTCAGCTCGTAGTATTGAGGGTTGTTGTAATCTAGATAAAACATACGATTGTACATTTTCTCCGTCTTCATGAAACTTACAACAATTTTCCTCAGTGACTCTTGTTTCAATCTTTTCAAAGTCCTATAAGGATAATTCCTTGAGCTCAGCCATTCTCGCATACTTCTGGTTGACATTTCTTCAGGATTTTGGTGATAAAGCTCAGTTGAAGGTAAATCTTCAATGTTTAAACTTTCTTGTAACGGTGTCCACTCACCCATTTCAATAATAAACTCTTTCTCATCAGCAGCGGCTTTATCTTGAGCTACCAAACACTTTTCATACTCTTCGTTGATTTGACTCACAGTCAGCCCATTCAGATACACTGGATTGTACTTCATCTTCTCAAGATAAGCAAATCTTTCAGGTAAGTCTTCTGGAATCTCGTGATCAGGATTGGCTTCAGGCTCAGCTTCTGGTTCAGATTCTGTGAAATCTATGTCATCAAGATCATCTAATGCCTCAATCATTGGTGCATTGTCAGTTTGAACCGGCTCAAACTGACTTGCATCTTCTGTTACAGTTTCAGACACATTTTCGACCATTTCAACAACTTTAGGCACTTCTTCAACTTCAACAGCTTCAGATTGAATCGGCTCAATCTGAACTGATTTATCAATTTCAGCATTAGTCACAGTTTCATCTGCCTTAGCCAACTCTACTACCTCAGTTTCAACTACAGCTACAGATTGAATCGGCTCAATCTGCACTGTTTCCTCCAATCTCGCCTTTTTACTACAACTTTCATCACCAGTAATTTCCGGTACTGCATCTAACTTCCTTTTTCCCTCAGCTTTGTCAGAATTGACAGAATCAGCAACAGCTTCATCGGGAATAACTATTGGAGTTTCAACCCTTATGCCCACATTAGTTGTACCACGTGCTCGAGTATAATAGACTTTTGCTTCCTGAGTAGCTTCAGTAACTTCTATAACTTCATCAGAAAAATCTTTGTCAGATGTGGACCCGGATTTCTTTGATCGAGTTTCTTCTAGCCATTTCTCCAACATTTCTTTCTCAGCATCCAGAGTATTGCATTCAGCCTTCAACTCTTTGTAATCATACTTCAAGTTGTCATGTTCTTCCTTCAACTTATCATACTCAGCCTTCAATTCTCCATGTTCAACCTTCAACTTTAAATGATCAGCATCCAAAGCTTTGAAAGTTTCCATATTTTGATTCTGAGTAGCCCAAAACTCTTCAAGTCTCTTCTTCTTTCTATCATTTGAAGCCTTTAACTGTTCATTAGCATCTAATAACTTTGCAACCATCTCTTCCAATTCTGCAATCTTTTTCTTATCCTCATTCTCATCAACACTTGACACAATTTTTGGCGAAGACTCCAAAACTTGTTCATTGTTTTCAGCAACAGGAGATGATGTGGTGGGTATATCAACAGAAACAGGATCAGTAATGCCAGCATCAGCTTCATCATCTATCTGTGCAATAGACTCAACATCGGCCATTACTTCCTGAGCAATCTGAACAACATCTATCTGTTCAGGCTCATCAACACATTCTTCAACTACATTCGGTTCCTCTACTAACACAGGCTCTATTACTGGTTTCGATCTTCGTGATCTAACATATTGAACAGTAATAGCCTTAGGAACTTCAACTGCCACTTCTTTTTCAACACACGCAACCTCAACAGGTTCTTCAATCAAGGCAGGTTCAATGACTTCAACATTTTGTATCTCCAATTCCACTGGTTCAGCTATTTCA
Source organism: Tagetes erecta (assembly GCA_030867185.1). Taxonomy (NCBI): domain Eukaryota; kingdom Viridiplantae; phylum Streptophyta; class Magnoliopsida; order Asterales; family Asteraceae; genus Tagetes; species Tagetes erecta. Next base: position 8,807,188 of record CM061493.1, read on the forward strand.
ATATTCTCTGCCTCCTCTGAAACAGATTCAGCATCATCACCACCATCATTTTCACTATCATCATCTCCATCATTTCCACTTTCATCACCTTCTTCACCATCACTGTCATTATCATCATTTTCATCATCCTCAGATCCATCTTCTTCATCTTCTGCATGACGAGCAGCATACTCATCATCATCCAGTAAATTGTCAGGCACCTCATCAACAAGGTCCTGTGGGTTCACTATCTCTCCATGTGAAATATGATGATAAACTATCTCAATATCTTCTTCATTATTTGCTATATCTCTCATATAGTCAAATAGATCAACACTTGGCACATTCCCGATACTCATCTTCCTATAAGATAGATCGTTCATGTCCTCAGTATATAATATCCCACCAACAACTCCTTCATCTCTGATAATGGGATAAGCAACATTGATCATCAACTGCAAGAATCTCGGGTACATGAGAAACTTGAATCTTTTGCCCTTTACCAGATTAAAAACAAACCCATTCATAATCCACTTCGACATGTTGAATGGTTTGTTTTCAGCAATTGCTACAATAGGAGATGCTATATCTGATGGGAAGTTGTCAAAACCTGCACTCCTCCTTGACATGCACTGTTGAATGACATAACACAACAGCTTCCATTTCTTCCCCAACCTTGCTCTATAGAATTGTGACTTTGGAAATGCAGGAGGATGTCCCATATTTACAAAGCACGCTTGACATTCAGCCATAGTCAACTCATCATTTGCTCCTACTTCATCCTCATCAATCCTCAAAGCTGTTCTGATTGTTTCTTCAGAGACAGTCAAAACTAACTCTCTAGTAATATTTCCTCGAACAACAGTCACTCCAGCATCATTTCTGATCACCTCAGCTGTTCTCCAAAAGCTTTTAATCAACCTTGCATATATGACCGGCTTGGCACACATAGCATACACATACTTTGTCCTCTTGATGAATTTGATCATATCTCTGTACCCTTCAGTTTCAGGAATAGACTCATCTAAACATGCCACCAGATTGTGTTTAGGTTCAAACTTTAGATTCTCCATCTGTTAAAACAAAAACAAACACAAACAAGACAAATGTGTTAGATTCTTCATTAATAAATTTCAAATTTTCATAAGTGTTTGAACAACAGTTAAAAAATAAAACATTCACATAATCATTTTAACTCCTAAATTGATCTAACAAACTGATTTTCATCATTTTGATCAAAACAACTTCGAATTTTAATGATTATACAACATTTTTCAATTTAACAGTTTAACACTTAAGAACATAAATTTGACATTTGCATGATGAAGTTGTTTAACATGTTAATCTTAGTTTTAACAATGATTTGTTAATGTTTAACACATATTTCGTCAGTTTGAAGTTAACACTTAAGAATTTTTCAAAGTTCATCAATGGCGGTTGACAGTTATGAATGATTTTCATTGATTCTGTTGATTTTAAGGATTTTTGGGCAAATGAGTGTTTGATTGTTAATGATCGACAGATTTTACACTTAAAACAACATTCGATTTTGGTTTTAACACACACAATCAAAGTGTCGATTCAGTGATCAAAAACACTGTTCATCATCGTTTTTCATTTTATCGGTCGATTTGCAAGTTTATCAAGAACAAATCACATAAACAATACCTTATTCAATCGATCAGACTTGTTACAGAACAAACGATTGAATATGATAAACAACGATTTAAGTACAGAGGATTTGCTTGAAATTGTGTGTGAAAAATGATAAGTGTTTGTGAAGAGGTGGGTTTTTATATGGTTAAAAATTAGGTCAAACTTTGAGGTGCCGGGTCAACACTTTGGGACGGGTAAGCATAAAAGGCCCAGTAAGCCTTGACGGGTCAAGCACAGTTGAGCCGTGTCATGCACTGTTGGGACGGGTCATGTACTTTGGACAAGTCATAACATGAGACGGGTCAACATAAAAATGTGTAAAACCACTTGACGGGTCAGTTACTGTGGAGACGGGTAAGTCACTGTAGAGACGGGTAAAGGTTTGGAACAACTACACCTGTTGTTGATTTTACTCATCACCTGACAGCACAGTAGACTAAACATCACCCGGCTTGCATAGTGACCTTCATCACCCGGCAACACAGTTGTCTTTTATCACCCGGCATGCTTTCTTCATCACCCGGCAACACAGTTATCTTCTATATCACCCGGCATGCTTTCTTCATCACCCGGCAACACAGTTATCTTCTATATTACCCGGCATGCTTTCTTCTTCACACGGCAACATAATTTGTTTGCACTATTACCCGGCAACACAGTGTTATACACTTACACGGCAAGATAACTTCTCTTTTACCCGGCTGTATAGTGACAACATTTCTTCACCCGGTTGTATAGTGAAACAACTTGTTACCCGGCAGATATTAAAGACTTCTTCACCCGACATGTATTTGACATGTTCATTGCCCGGCTATACAGTAGTCATAATATCTTTCACCTGGCTTCACCTGTTTTTCTCAATCACCCGGCATATATCAGACACACAACTTTGCCCGGCTGAACAGTGTCTTCATTACCCGGCAGAACAGTTGTTTCTGATATCTTTGCCCGGCTACAACACTTGAGCAATTTTTCTCAACTTTTCTCGTCTGTTGACTTTTTCAACTACATTTATTGCACCTGCAAACATTCTCGACATATTAATTAGACAAGACATCCTTAAAGGAATTTGTCACATTAATTATCAACAACATAAGACAAGTCAATAAATTTAATTTCTAATTAAATTCATTTTTCTTTTTCAAAAATGTTTTTGTTTTTGCACAACCAACATTTTTATATCCCGAAGCAATTTCTTAAAAACAAATTACAAGACCTTGGGTTTGTTTTTAACATATCCAATACCTTTGCTTTTCATACCACATAATCTTGTTCATTCAAAACACACTTATTCAAAATATTTTTGGATTTTTGCAAATATTTTTCTTCTTCAATTTATTCTCCACCTAAACTTGAAATTTCTTGAAATTTTTAAGTTTAACAAGGATGTCGATGTGTCAATAATGATTCCAAATGCCTGCACACACAAAGCACACACATTAAAATAAAGACATATGCAATGCAATGAATCAAAATATCGCAGTGAGATCATACCACACATTATCTGAACATGTTTTGCAAGTTTTGAATAGACATTTGACTTATGTTTGATTGAGTGATGATATGAAAACATACCAATTAGCTCGAGTTGACACACTTACTTTTTCAGTATCATGATGATATTTAAGGTTCGATTATAATGATTTATGTGACCCACATGCATACATATGTCAACATATTTCCTTATCTCCACTACCTGGATGCATATTGCACAAAATCTGGTCACTTACAATCATAAACAGTGTGGAATCTGGGTTCTATTCGGATTTGGTCCACTTTGGGACTTCTTTTTATTCCATTTTGGAATTTAATTTCCTATCGTTCCCCTTGGGAATCTTCTGAATTCCTTTTTGGAATTTTTGTTTGGTGATGGTCCACATTTGGGACTCTTTTTGTTCCAACTTTGGGAATCTTTTGCTGCACCTTGAAGCTCAAAGAGACTTCGTGTGAGACTTCAGGTCTGTGGATACCACAACAAAGAAGCTCACGATGCGGTTCATCACACTGAATAGACTGCATCGTTACCCGATCATGCACAACTATCATCACAAGCAATGTATCAAAAGATATATATCTAGACATGTATAGCAATGGAACTTAACACAAACACCATTGAATTTAGGTTTGTCAACAATGAAACTTACTTTTTCAGTCTAATTGTCTGAGCTGTCTCGCACATCAATTAACATTCATCAGTCTTTATTTAAAAATGATGTATCAAATAATGTCTAGTGTAACTATCATTTCTCACTTTTTGCAATATAGATTCTTATGACATGATATTTTCTTTTCTTTTTGCTTTTATATTTTGTTTTTGCTTTTTTTTTTCATGCACACACACAATGCAAAACAATAAAATAAAAGACAAATTAAGGAATCAATACTTGACATCAACTTATTATATTTTTGACTTTTATATTTTCTGATTTTTGTTTGTTTTTAAAAAAATAGAATTAATCATGATTGATTAACCCTATGGATTGAACTAAGAATTCAAACCGTCCTGACAAAAAGGATTTTGTGAAAAGATCTGCCAGTTGTTTGTCGGTATGAACCTTAATCAAAATTATTAAACCTTTTTCAGAGTTGTCTCTGAGAAAGTGATATCGAATTTCGATATGCTTGGTTTTTGAGTGTTGAACAGGATTAGCAGTAATGAACATAGCAGCAGTATTATCTATGTAAATAGGAGTTTTGAGAAAGTTAAACCCGTAGTCAAGCAATTGATTTTGTAACCACAAAACTTGAGAACATCCTGCAGATGCAGCGATATACTCTGCTTCAGCTGTGGATACAGAAACGTTGGTCTGCTTCTTGCATTGCCAAGAGACAAGCCTAGGACCCAGAAATTGACATCCACCAGAAGTCGATTTCCTGTCAAGAGCACACCCACCAAAATCACTGTCAGAATAACTATATAATTCAAAATTCCCTTCATAAGGATACCATAACCCGAGACTTGGTTTCCCTTTAAGGTATCTGAAAATACGTTTAACAGCAATCAGATGCGACTCTTTTGGATCAGACTGATATCTGGCGCATACACATACAGCATACATGATGTCTGGCCTTGATGCAGTAAGATACATCAGTGAACCAATCATTGATCTGTATAGTGTTTGATCAACAGATTTCCCTTTCGGATCCGGCTGAATCTTGCAGTTCACATCAGATGGCGTTCGAATAGTCTGACAATCTTGCATCTTGAACTTTTTCAGCAACTTCTCAACGAACTTTGATTGGTTGATAAAAATTCCATCAGCTGATTGTTTTACTTGCAATCCAAGAAAGAAATTAATCTCCCCCATCGAACTCATCTGAAATCTTGACTTCATGATTTCTTCAAACTCTTTGCACATGGACGCACTGGTTGATCCAAAGATGATATCATCCACATACACTTGAACACACAAAAGATCTTCATCTTCCCTCTTCATAAATAAAGTTGGATCAATCTGACCTCTTGTAAATCCATGTTCCAGCAGATGTTTAGATAACGTCTCGTACCAGATTCTTGGAGCTTGATGTAGACCATATAGAGCTTTACTCAACTTGTATACACGATGAGGATAATCAGGATCTTCAAACCCAGGAGGTTGTCGGACATATACATCATCGGTAATTGGTCCATACAGAAAAGCACCTTTGACGTCCATTTGAAACACCTTAAACTTCATGAAAGAGGCATAAGCTAAGAAGACACGAATAGCTTCAAGTCGAGCGACCGGAGCAAACACTTCTTCATAATCAATACCTTCTTCCTGAGTGTAACCTTGTGCAATAAGTCTGGCTTTATTTCTCACAACAATGCCACGTTCGTCTGGCTTGTTCTTGTACAACCATCTTGTACCAATCGCATTTTCTCCTTCAAGTAAGTCCACTAATGTCCATACTTCTTGTTTGCGAAACTGAAGTAATTCCTCTTGCATGGCTTCAATCCAACTGTTATCTTGCAGCGCCTCTGAAATGTTCTTTGGAACCACTTGAGAAAGAAAACATGAATAAAGACAAACATTTGCTTGATCTGTCTGACTTCTTGTAGTTCTCTGATTCAAAGGCCCAATAATCTGAGAGACAGGATGTTTCTTGTGAATTCGATGAATTGGTATGTCATCTCCTTGCACTTGACTCTCCAGATTAGACTGATTCAGATTCGGTAGATCTTGTAGAATAGTAGACACATGCGGAGTGAAGTTAGGAACTTGATCCGGTGAATTGATGAAGTAGTCAAATGATTCTGGTACAACTTCAACATTCGGATCTGATGATGGTTGATTCTGAACAGATCCACCATCATTAGGAGAATTTTGCGGATTAACATCATCACCAAGAATGTTAGAATCTTGATCTTCTTGAGAACCAGAAGGACCCGGATCTTGACTGGATTTGACATGATCAGGATTGTGAAAAGACATGAATGGATACTCAGAACTAAGATTTCCATCATCGTCATTATCAGAATCGTCACTAAAGCATCCCAAGTCGCCTGATTCTTTGTTCATTTTACCTGAAAAATCAAATAAGTTAGAATTGAAAGATTTCGATAACGAATCTAAATCAAATAACCATTCGGGACCATGAGCCACTAACGGAAACGAATTTTCTAAAAACTTTACGTTAATAGTTTCAATAACAGTATTTGTTTTGCTATTAAAAACTCGATAAGCTTTAGAAACAGACGAATAACCAAGGAAAAATCCATCGTCAGATTTTGACTCAAATTTCCCGAGATGATCACTTAGATTTAGAATCGATACAGGACAACCAATAATGTTCTGTTTTGCACAAAACACGCAGTAGCAATAGCTTCGTCCCAAAAAGTGATAGGGATTTTGGCATCTGCGAGCATGGATCTTGCTGCTTCAATCAGTGTCCGGTTTTTCCGTTCCGCAACCCCGTTTTGTTGAGGCGTTCTTGGAGCACTAAATTGTCTAGCAATTCCTTTTTCTGCACAAAACACATCAACATTAGTGTTCTTAAATTCAGTTCCATTATCACTTCTTAAAATTTTTACTTTACACTCCAATTGATTTTCAACTTTGATGATAAATTCTTTTAATAACTCAGCAGTTTCAGATTTAACATGCAAAAAGTAAACCCAAGAAAATCTAGTGAAATCGTCAATAATGACAAAACAGTAAGACTTCTTTCCGATGCTTTGGACATTTGTTGGTCCGAAAAGATCCATATGTAGCATCTGCAAGGGTTTTGAAATGGAGTTTTCTGGCTTGGACTTAAAAGACATCCTATGCTGTTTTCCTTTCAAACACGCTGGACAGAGATCAGTTGTGGAGAACTACTTCGATGGTATTCCCACAGCATGATTTCTAGTAACCAGTCGGTTCATGTTTCTGAAGTTTGAATGGCCCAGCCGTCTATGCCAAAGCTGACTCTCATCATTTGATGCATGAGCAATGAGACAAGTGGTTTCGGTTTCAGCATCAATCTACGACATATCAAGCTTGTATACATCACGATCTCTTGGAGCTTTAACCACCACCCATTCATTGTCAATCTTGAAACCTGGTTTGAGTATATAACAGAAAGAATCATCAAATAAAGTTGAATAAGATTTATCACAAATTTGAGATACACTTAGTAAATTAAAGTTCAACTGTGCACAGTAGTTGACTTTATCAAAACTAATGACCCCATTCGACAAAGTTCCTTCTCCTGTTATTTTACCACCGGCATCACCTCCAAATGCAACGTGTGTACCATTCTTCAGCTTAAAGTCTTGAAGCAAGGCATGGTTGCCCGTCATATGCCGGCTACACCCACTATCAACGAACCATGAGTTGATAGGTCTTCTTGGGCGTACCTGCATTTCAACAATCACTTAGTTAGTTTGGTCAACCCAGGCCCACATGGTCTTGGGTTTTCCGAATCTATCTGTTATAGTAACTTGTTGATAATGAAGATTTTGAAAACTTGTTTCATTTGAGAGATTTTGAAAACTGTTGCGCCCATTGGCGTGATTTGATTGCTTCCTTCTCAAAGCAATGAACCTTTCCTCTAACTTAGGATCAAGGTTGTTTTCAAATTTTTGATTTCTTACCATCAAAGCTCTTGGTTTAAAACTGTTAACCTGCACATTTCTTGATACAAAGTTATTTAAACCAGAATTGTTTCGATTGAAATTTCTCAAAACAGGAGAATGACTTTGATTAACATTTTGAAAACCAAAAGATTGATTTCTTTGAAAATTTGGAAACAGAGTCATTTCTCTTGTTGAGTTTGTTCGAAAGAAACAATCCTTTGTGTCATGATTTCTCCTTTCACAAATTTCACAAAATTTGTTATAAAAACATTCTTCTGAAGAATGATTTCTTTTGTCACAGTAACTGCAGTACCTGTTAAAGAAACATTCAGCAGTTGCATGATTATAACGATCACATATCTCACAATGTTTCTTCTAATCCTAAAGAGCCGATTGTTAACTTTTGATGTTGAACCCACTCGTGATTCATTATCAGTTTTGTTCGGTTTTAGATTAACTTGATTCTTTTGTGGAAATTTTGATTGTGAATTTGCTTGCTTGGGAACTTGGTTCGATTTTAACACACCTTGTTTGGTTAACCTTTTTTATTTAATTCTTTTATCATTGACAGCGGAAGACTTAGGACCTGAACCTGTTTTCAGACCAGAGTTAGATTTGATTGAAGAATTGATTGGTTTACCATAAGATCCGTTTAAATCAAAAGTTCCTGCAGACACAAACTTAATTGTTTTACCTTTTGTCACTTTCTTCTTGACAGGTTTAACATTTTCAGTTTTAACAATTTGAGCTTTGGTGTTGTCATTAGATTTTATGACACTTTTACCTTTTGACTGTTTCGTTTCAGATTGATTGATTTTCGATTTTAATTTCTACACTTTTGCACTCGAAACTTCAGTCTTTTTCACTTCTTGCTTCTTGATCAGTTGATCAGCAACTTGCGCCTTCTGTTCCTTCTTCCACTTGATGTATTCAGGATCATTGTATCCTGAAAATTCACCTTCATCCTTCACGTTTTCTTCTGACTTCGGATTCAGTTCCGGATACTCAACAAGTTGAATCAGAACAGGCTCTGATTTGTTGCTAGCTTCATCATCAGCTTCAGTGGTCACACCTTCTTCTTCTTTCAAACTTTCAATCAACACTTCAGACCCTTCGGATTCGGATTTACTTCTTTGAATTTCTTTGAATTTTCGTTCATTTTCAGGTGAATGATCAAATTCATTGAAGTTTTCAGGTAAAGATTGTGTGATTGAATTAGGCATTGGTTCATGAGTAAAACCCAACCCTGTTTTGTTTTTGTTACCTCTTTCACTCATCAGTTGTTTAACCATTGTTTTACAACTTTTCACTTTTGTTAATTCAACTTGTGTGACAGCATGAGCAACTTTTTCTTGTTCAAAGTTCTTTGTCATTTCTTCAAGTTGTTTGGTCCCAAGTTCCAGATCTTTTAAAGTTTTGTTCCATGATTCTTTAAGTGACAATATCTTCTCATCAGAAATTTTATGATCAATTTTAAGTTGTTCATGAATTTTCTCATGTTTACTTAATTTATCACCAATTTTAAATGAATGAGTTCGATAATGTTCTACTTGTTGAATGCATTGTTCAGAACATAACCTTTCTTTCACATCTATAGGCAAAGGAACATAGTTAGGGGGTAAATCAGTACTAACCTTTGGTTGTTCAGTAGATGACGAAGACTCACTGGATGTAGCCATTAGCGCAATTTCAGACTCAGATTCTTCAACAGGATCAGACTTTGCACTCCAGTCATATTCTTCAGAATCTTCACTCACATCTTCAACCAGTTTACCATCCCCTTCTTCAGACCAATCCTCTTCGATTTCACAAACTAATGCCAAACTTGAAGTAAGATCAGCTGTGAACTGTTCTGCATAAGCGCTCCAGTCATAACCATCTTTCACACTAACTACCAATGCTTTAGTTTGATCTTCAGGTTTCTTTCCTTCATCCTTCAGTTCTGGCATGGGAAGACTTTGATATGGTTTCTGAAAGAAACGTTGATTTCTGCTTTGATAGCTTGAAGACTGTTGTGAGCTTTGACCTTGACCTTGGTTCTGTCCACTTGAACTCGCTTGATCATTATAGTTCTGATTCTTAGGAGCTTTGCATTCTCTTGAAAAATGACCATAGCAGTTACAGTTGAAACATCTGGCCTTCGATTTATCAAAACCAACTGTCTTGTTTGCATGTGGCTTGAAGCTTCGGTTAACATATGCATGTTTCTGCATCCTATATGTAACCATTACCATCTGCCAGTTTAAATCCATTTCCTCAACGTCATCAGGATCCATCTCAAATAAGTCTTGAAGAACAACGTCCATTTGACTTAAGTGACTTCCTTGGTATGCTTGAAAACTTGCCATAAAAGCTGTAAAGGCAGTTTTGGTCTCGTCATCTTGTAACAAGATGTTCATCACATCTTTTACCTTTGCTTGAACATTCGAACTTTGACTTTCTGCTTGATTCTTCAGATTCTGACTTTGAACTTGAGCTCTTGGTGGAGATTGAGGTTGAGAATAAGTTGGCGAATTTGGAATGTAAGACGAATCAGTGTAGAAACTTGCACCAACGAATAAATCACCCTCATCTTCAAGCTTAGTTGCATCTTGTGCAAGAAATGCATTCTCCACTGAGTTAGCAGGATTCACAATGTACTTGTACTGAGCATTTGAACCCGTTCTATCAGTATTTCTCGAGCTTTCATCTATCTCAACTTCTTCTATCTTTGCAATGAGCAGATCCAAATCCATAGGAAACTTCTCAGTATGTTTCAGTAAAGTCACAGTCTGTTTCCAAGATGATGGAAGAGCACATAATAATCTGTCATTCAAGTCTTGAAGATCTGTCTTTGCACCCACATTTGTCATCTCAGTAGTTAGATGAACAAACCTATTCATCATCTGGTGCACAGATTCTCCAGCAATATGTTCAAATAACTCCAGTTGTCTCTTCAGCTTTTGTTTCTTAAGACTTCTGAGTTGTTCACCTCCTTCACAGATAGACTTTAAAGCTTTGAACATTGTATAACCCGTCTGATAAGCATCCAACCTCGACAATACTTGTAGTGGCAATCCTTTACACATCAAAGAATAGGCTTTGCTATCATTCTTCACTTTCCTTAAGTCTTCAGCAGATAGATTATCTTCTGGATAAGGTTCAGTAGAGTTTTTGGTGTAAGTACTTGCACTATCCGGAGCAGTTTGTGTAGGTATGTGAGGACCTTTATCAATCGACTTCCAAAGATCATTGTCTATTGAGCAAAGATGATGCTTGAGTCTAATAGTCCAATTCTTGAAATCTGCAAGATTAACAAGTCTAGGAACACGGTTATCAGAATCATCATTAGGTGCCATTTTAAAAGATTTTAAAGAAAATATTTTGGTTTTTGTTGATTTTTGAAAAGAAACAGTTAAACTACTAAAATAAAGACAAGTAAATAATGATAAGACAAGATAACAAAGTTTAAAACAACTAAAATTGAGTCACACGGCTGAACAGTGAAATTTTGACTTTCACCCGGCTGAACAGTAGATTTGATCTTCACCCGGCAAGAAAAAGTCTTCACCCGTCTAAACAGTCACACGGCTCAACAGTTCTTTAAACTTGAAATCTTTACCCGGCAGAACAGTTACCCGGCTGAACAGTTACACGGCAACTAGAAATAACTTCACACGGCAGATAACTTGACCCGGCTTGAATCTTGACACGGCAAAAAGCTTTACCCGGCTGAACAGTTGTCGATCACACGACAAAGTTGTTTACCCGGCTACACAGTTTTTTGATCACCCGGCAGAAATTTCTTAATCACCCGGCGTAACAGTGTATTACCCGGCACAACAGTTGTTGATCAGGCTGAACAGTAACACTTTTTCCTCGTCAAATTCTTTACCCGTCTAGCACAAAATCCTTTACACGGCTGCACAGGACCTAATTGTTCACAAATCTAAGTCCAAAGGAAATTGTCTAAGTCAAATTTTATCACCCGGCAAGTTAATCTTCAACCAAGTTCATACTGTTCATCATCTTCATCATGAGAATTTTTCAGGGTTTATCAAAAACTTGTCCAATTCGTTCAAAATTCACACACAAGCAGCTAAATAGTCCGATTATCAATCCCTAATCTCAATCAATCCAAAACATGATCAAATTTTGATGAACTTGAGCAAAATTCGATCGAACAGTAACTTTTTCAATCTTCTTAATTCCTCAGATCTGATGATAATCTGATGGAATCTGCACAATTGATGTGAATTAGAAGTGATTGCGATGATAAATCACAACTAAAAACAGCAACAATTCATTCAGATCATGATTTTTGAGCAATATTGTAGTGTTTTGCTTGATGAATAGCGAAGAACACAATACCAACAGCTCTGATACCAATTGATAGGTTCAATTGGATCGATAATATCGCCCAATGATCAGAATAAATCATACACAAACACAGTTCAATCACAAACACAATTCATACTAATAATTCTCTTTTGTATATTGATGATCAAAGCAGATTTGTAGTACAAGTGCAGGAGAAAATAAATCACACACACTTAGTTCTCTCTCTAACGTGAATAGTGATCTAGCCTCTCTCCTCACACTCTCTCACTACATGTTTTTTAAGCAACAATTACAATATTAGGGAAGATAACAAAATAGACCCTAAACTATACATAAAAGTATAAACAAATACAAAGTAAATCTTAACTAGGAAATAGCCCTAACACGTGTGATCAATGATTGCTCTTTGCATCTTCCGGGTTCCTTCAATCTTTTGTTTTCGTTTCTTTTTACCATGTTTTATGACTTTGAACTTGTGTTAATTTTCATGATTATGGTTGGCTAAATGCCTTTGAACCATATAGGAATTAGGATGAAACGTTATTTTATGTTGAAACTCATGTTTGGTTGTTTTTTATTATGGACTATTTTGTCTAAGTAAAGTTTTGCTCTTTTTATCATGTGTTGCATGTCATGTGTTTGAATTGGTTTGATTAGTTTGATTATTCCGCTCTAGCCTTGATGATTGTCTATGTCATAGAATAGGTTATTGATTAAATCATTGGCTGTGTGTTATGATTGTTTTGTGGTTTAACTCCAGTAAACCATAGGAATAGTTCTATTAATTGAACTAGTAAAAATGCATAGCTAACTTAAATATCTGTGAGGTGATAAGTTATCAATGAGTCCCGTTCAACTAATAGGCTAGGTTTAAGTCTTTGCGAGAAGACCTTCTTAGTGTTAATTGTTAACCAGCTTATTATGTCATTTTATTAGAATGAAATGACTTAGAATGCTTAACTGTGAGGTAGGTATTCTATTAAGGTCACTTGAACATAATTCATTCTAGTGCTTGTATTAACTTGATAAAAACCCGTAGGTGTCTTCTCGAAAAGGCCGAGAGTCCTATTTAGTAGTGTCTCCAAGTGAATAATTTAAGATCCTAGTTCCATAACAATTATACCAAATGCGAGTAAAAGCTGAAGTTAATGTGAATTCTAGCCTAGGTGGTTTGCTTTCATTCCTCTGTTTTCACATCTCGTCTTTCGTGTCATTTACTTTGAATGCAATTTAGTTATATTACACAAACTCCCCCCTTTCAAAGAGTTTTTTTATTTTAATCAGTCGTGTCTAGTTAAGTTGAGTCTTGACTAGTTTATTTAACGTAGTATATAGAGTCTGTGGGTCGACACCCAGACTTAAGCACATTATATTACATTTGACCAGTCCACTACCGGTTGTGTGTGAAATAGTTGGTTAGTCTTGGTATTATAAATTTAAAAAATTAGGTTTTTTTTATTTGTTAGTTTTTATATATATTTGCACGAATCAAGTTTTTGGTGCCGTTGTCGGGGACTCTTGGTAATTGCGTTAAATTAACTTTTTGAGTCGATCTTAACTGCTATTCACGTGTTTTTGTTTCGTTTGTTTGAGTCGTAGGAGTCGGTAATTGTCTTCATTGCTACTTGTTGATTTTGTCATGTCATTTCTTTGTCATTTTTAGTGAATTTCTATATATTTAATTTTTCATTAGGGTCCTTGCAGTTATATGTCGCATATGCGCTCACAAGGACCAATCTAGTTGAAAGTTGGAGCTATTGAGTCGGAGCCGGAAGTTGTAGCTGTTTCGTTTGTGGAGGTCAAGGTAAGTACATTAAATTTAGATTTCACCCCGCACCCCTCACCGCACAACTCAACACCTAGCAGTCCTAGGTTCATGATGGCAGATAATAGAACTGTTCATCAACAGGCGTTCGACGGTTTCACCGGAAGCTGTTCGTCCATCACAGCGCCTGAGATCACGAACCTAAATTCGTGGCAGATTCCATCATACATCATGACCGCCCTCGCTAACAGTCAATTTCACGGGCGGGATGATGAAGATGCACCTTCTCACCTGGCACGCATCGCACGCATTATGAGAACTTTTAAACTACAAGGTGCATCTGATGACGCAATCTAACTTCATATGTTTCCATTCTCACTTGCGGATTGCGCTATCACCTGGCTTGACTTACAAGCAGGGGGGACGTTCACAACGTGGGAAACACTTCGTTCAGCTTTTCTGAACAAGTATTTTCCACCACTAAGGCATCTCGCCTTCGTGATCAGATCCACTCTTTTAGAATGGAACCGGATGAGCCCTATTACCAAGTTTGGGAGTGATTCCAAAATCTGATATCTCGCTGCTCCCAACATGGGCTTTCATCATGGGCTCTAGTCGATAAATTTTATAACGGGTTAACATATGAGACTAGAGCCCGATTTGATACTTCTGCGGTGGGCATTTGATGGGTAAAATGATTGTGAACCAATGTAATGAATTATTTGAGAGTTTTGCCCAGGCCGAGCATGAACAACGGTCCGCTAACAGGAATTCCATTCCTGTCACTAGTACATCCTCATCCACTTGAGGTGTGCACCATGTTAGCATGGAAACTAGTGTGACCGCTGCTTTAGAAAATCAGACCCCCGAGATGAAAGATCTTAGGATTAAGGTAGGTAAATGTGAACTTGGTCATGGTGGTCATAATACCTTAGAGTGCCCTTTAATGTCTAGAGAAGAACATGTAGAGTTTGTAGACAATCAGAATAGGTTCCCCAATAACAATAATAGTAACTCTAATTGGAACCAGAATTCAAACTTTAATAGCAACTCTAATTGGCATTCTTGATTGTACAAAATTCCATGCAAGTCGGCGCTAGTAGGAAGAGGTGTGCCAATAACTAGCGTTGAATGCTCATTGTGTTTTAATGAACCCGAAACAGTGGATCACCTTCTTTTGCAGTGTCATTTTGCGGCTAGAGTTTGGGAGAAGATTTGTGTTTGGTTAGGGTGGCATAGCAATAGGGGGACTCGATTTGAGAATGGATTGATAGGACAACTTCGATGAACAGTTCGGAGAAGATCAAAGGTATGGTGGTTATGATTATTATGGCGTCGATTTAGTTTGTGTGGCTTGCTAGAAACGACCTTATCTTCAACTCAAAACCTCTATCGGTGGACGGGGTGGTTGACAAAATTATGGTTAATACTTTCCTTTGGTTAAAGTATCGTAGTAATGAGGTAGGTGTATGTGGCATAATTAGTGTAATAATTCTTGGATGTAGGAGTGCTTGTTTTGTTTTGTTTTTGTTGTTAGCTTAGCGTCTTGCTACAGCTCGGTTTTTTCTAATAAAAGTGCAATTAAAAAAAAATGGGATTCAAGGCTTAACTCGATTGAAAATTTGAAATCAGGTAATTTAAGCCGGTAAAAATTTCGTCTTTTTTACCGGATAGATAATTTTATAGTCTTTTTGTGTTTTCCTACTCATGCTTGTGTCAATAATCCATGTTAAATGTTTAATCGTGTGATGAAACAGGTAAGTGAAAAAGACTTACCTGTTTTGTAACAAAACTAATTTTAGTTTGCTAAAACCTATTCGATCTGTGTTGTATAGTGTTTGTAACCAGTAACCAATGTTGATATAATATGTGACGTTAGTTTGTTACTTGAGCTAATATCATTGAGGTTATCAAATTACGTAGCATGGTTAGTTTTGCTTAAACTAATGGCGTTGATAAAATGTTGTTAATTTTTTGCCAGAAGTATTGTCGTTGAGGTTATCGAATTGAATAACATGGTTAGTTTTTCTTGAAGCAACAGTTTTAGTTTGACTTGAACATGTGCATCGTTAAACATGGCAACACAAAACCTTAAAATTGAAAAGCATTAATAGAATATTTCCTGAGAGAATTGACGAATTAACAGAAAACGAGTACCATGTTGTAACCTGTCTCCGTAGGTTCATTGCGCAGGTTTGTAAGTATAATTTTATGAGTTGGTGTGTCTATTATTATGAATTAAGATCTGTAGTCCTTATGACATAGATAAACTACACCAATATAGAAATAAGAAACCTAACAAACGTACTATACAATACAAGTCACGATCAGGGGCGGACCTATGTGGTGGTCAAGGGGGTCGGCCGCCCCCCATGAATGTTTAGTTTCCTTTAGTATATATATCATCTAATGATGACCGACCCCCAAGAAATTTTGACTCTGACCCCCATGAAATGAGTATAAGACAATTGTTGTGCTCCATTATGTGTTCACGTAATCGCGTCATCGGAGTTGTAGGTGGAAGGAGTTGCAGGTTGTGGTCTTGTGGAGGGTGAGGAAAGAAGGAAGAAGAAGAAGTAAAAATGAGATATAAAGATAAAGTATGAGTATTATGTAAAAGTTTTAAAGCATGCCTCACGTATGTATATCTACTAACCTACAAATAAGTTAAAAAGCTAGCTGGTCAAAAAAGTATGTTGTACGGCTAGTTGGTTAATTTTAATAGGATTAGTTATAATTTTCTCTAATTTAATAATGGATAAATACCATAAAAAACCAACATATTTTCTGTTTTTTCTCACAAAAGTTCCTATATATTTTTTTGCACGTAAAAAATCAATATACTTTATATTTTGTTTCACAAAAGTCCCTCAACAATGTTTTAGACATTAAAGTCCCTTAATATGTTAGATTTGAACAAAATTAGGTATTTAAAAAAAACAACTTAGAAATTTATTATGGATTTCATTCTCATAACAAAGTTTGTATTGAAAAAAAAAAGAATTGGTTCATTTGAAAAAAATATATGTAGTAAAACAACCGAATGTGTTGTTTTTAAGTTGTTTTAAAAAAATATATTTCACAATTTTATTCAAATCTGACATGTTAAAGGACTTTAATGTTTAAAAAATTATTGATAGACTTTTATAAGACAAAATAGAAAGTATGTTGGTTTTTTACGTGTAAAAAAATATATAGGAACTTTTGTGAGAAAAACAGAAAGTATGTTGGTTTTTTATGATATTTTCCCTTTAATAATTATTTAACTTTAGCTATTTATATTTCATATCATTCTATTTTTGGTTTCTTTTTCCTTAGAACATATTAATCAAGATATATGTCTAATTAAATAATAATTTTCCATTGAATGTGTTGGTTTGTAGCTAGTCCGATGCTAATACATATGCATTTGAAGTATTTGGTTTTAATTTCAAACCTTTACAACCTAAGTGTGTAGTAATTTATTTTGATTTAACAATATATGCAATTGCTCTTGTTAAAAAAATAAAACAATGTTTCCTAGTTATAAAACTCACTGATAAAATGCACGATGAAGTATATCAGGTTTAGTTTTCTTAACAAGATTTAATTATTTTTCTTATAAATAAACTGTGATTTATATGGGTTAAATTGCTTTTGACATTGTTTAAAATTAACCTAAAACAAATACCAAGTTAAATTTTCCCCGACTGACCTATGAAAGCGAGACGCCTAGCACTACTCGCCTCAAGCTTCTGCTAAATTGTTTAAGTGTTAGCCCAACCTGACCCGACCCGAATTGCCTCAAACCGGACCGAGTAAAAAATATTTAGCAACAAAAGCGTCTCATAAAAATTTTTGACCCCCATTTAAAATTTTCCTGGGTCCGTCACTGGTCACGATACTTCTCATTATCTAACAAAAAACAAGTATCGTATTGAATATTGTCGTCTTCACTGCAACGCCACCAGCGTAAAGTGCGGGTACCCTACTAGATATAATATATAGATATTTATTTATACATTAAAAAGCTATAAACATATACATAAAAAGTCAGCTAAATATTTATTAAAGCACATACAAAATGTTATATATATTTTTTAAATTGTGAAGATATTATAAAAGAGCAACTAGCAAAAAGCTAAAGTCAAACAAGTATAAAATTACAGATTATTGAGAACACTGAACGAGAACAACTTGGTCCAATCCAAGCAACCTATCTTAGACATGTTAATTTTTAACCCATTAAAAGCTCAAAACCTTAATATTTTTCATGACCATGTTAATATTCGGATTGAAACTTCTAAAAATGCTATCAATCCTATTCTTTCATCTAAAAAGTGACTTTAAAAAGTAGCTTTAAAAAGTGACACATAAATATTAAACATAATATGTACTAAAAAGTAACTTTAAAAAGTGGCTTTAAAGAGCGAACGTAATATATGGTTATAAAACGTGCCAGACTTTTAAAACATTATTTCAATGTCATTGTGTTAATTTCTGTTGAGAAAAAGTAAGATTCTTAATTTCTCTTTTTCTTTTTGAGAGTTTTTTACCAAATAAATAGGTGTACATATAAAAGAATTTATCAAAATGGATGATTTTAAAAATATTTTTTAAAATGGATGTTTTCTTATTTTCTTTATTTTTTATATAATTTATTATTCTTTTAATTAATTTATCCTATGAATACATCATCTATGTCTTGTAATATAGAGGGTTCAGCTAGTTACTCTAAATTTTTTATAAAGACTAAAAAGGCTTATGAGTCATTAGATTTTAAATAGTTAAAACTTTAATTGTTAGGCTTAGACTAAAAACACAATGTGACATAATGATAAATAGTTAAAACTTTAAATATTAGGTCAATGATATATTATTAGTCTTTGACTCATTTTCAGATTATACCTATTTTTTAAATGTCCATAACGTTTACATATTACATTATTTTTTTAATAAAAATTACATCAAAAAATGAGCATTTTTTATATTCAAAACACATATAATATTGATAAATAAAAAACGAACTTTTTTCACGTTTTAACTCATTGTGTTATTTCGTCAGGTTATTTTGTTTTATAGTCTAATATGCTTCATATTGGAGTCATTGAGTTATAACACTAGTCAACATCACACGCTATAATGGTGCATGTTTATTGAATTTTTTTAAAGTTTTTTTAAATTAATAAAGTTGGTTTTTTAAATTAAGTTTTTTTTATAAAATGATCTTGCTTTTTTTTTAATAAAAATTATAGTGAAATCCAAACAAATTAAACCTATACATACATTATAACTAATCGAGTTAAGTGCAAAAGTATACTCTTGTGGTTTACACTCAATAGCACTTTGTAACTCCGCTTGAATATTTAGACACTTTACAACCCTAGGCTTCCAAAAGTTGATCATTTGTATCCCTTCGTTATTTGACTATCATTTGACCGTTAGAAACCTTGTAGTGTGAACCCTAAAAATTGGTTAAAAGAACCGCACTAAAAGGAATCTAGATTGCGCACTTATCTTGGGAGGTTGTTTTGAGTGTGACACCCCGCCCGGCGGAGGAAAACACCGGGCGCGTCAAGTGAATTGGATATCAAAAGTACAAAGTACATGGCACACTAAAAGCATATTTTAGTATTAATTAAGTAATAATGTCGTGACAAAAAGAGGCAACCGAGCAGTCTTAAAATCGTAACAGAAACCGGCGAATAAATATTGCTTATTGTCTTTTTATTCTAGGTCCGAAACATCCTACGTGTCTTGAACCAAAACCGTATCAAACACCACCTGAAAAACGTGTAAAATAAGTTAGCTAAAGAATTAGCTAGTGAGTAAAAACACAATTAATAGTAATAATATGAAATCCGAGATCATTATAAATATGTTTCGCAATCTTATGTGTATAGCAATTGCATTATATATCTCAACCGTGACCATAGAACCACATAGAAACAAGTATCATAGACCCCGCAGGGTAACCTTTAGCAACAAGTCATGAGGAACCACTCATGTTACAAATACTGATAATTCTTGTTTAGCCATCATTTAACCGTCTCGATATATAAATTATCAATAAATGTTTAAGCATCGAAAGGGACATAGCATCGTAGCAACAAGCATCACAAATATTAACTAGTAACATAGAATCAACCATAGAATCGCCGGGTCTAATCACCTATCAGGCCATTAATGTAGGTGGGCTTGTCAGACCATTAGCGCTAATATCATACCGGTGGAAATTACAAGATAATATAAATACTATTGACTATCACACAATTTTGCATCATGCGGCCAAACACGATTAACACATCTAATGATCTCATTTTTGAAAATAGAAACATCAAAGAAACCGTTGTATTATAGAAACACGTATTTCAGCCCAAAAAATGTAAACAATAAAAAGGGGAGTGAGTTTACTCACCTGAACAATAAAGATAACCGCAACGCAAGAAAGTAACTAGAGAGAATCGAGGATCGCCCAGACATTAGAATCACCTAATTAACCGGGAGAACCTAATTTAGAAACGAAGCAAGTAACGAAATGACTAGAATCAAGAAAATTGAACTTCCAGGGTTTTGGATTTGGGGTTTTAGGGTTTAAAATTATAAATTTGAAATTAGGGTTTCAAAATATAATTTGGGATTTTCTTTAGGATTTTGAAGTACCAATTGGGAGTTAGGGCTTTAAAATACAATTTGGGAATTTAGGGTTTCAAATCTAATTTAGGGTTTTAAAATCCAATTTGGGGATTTAGGGTTTCTAATCCAATTTAGGGTTTTAAAATCCAATTTGGGGATTTAGGGTTTCAAATCTAATTTAGGGTTTTAAAATCCAATTTGGGGATTTAGGGTTTTACACGAAACATTGTAGTATTTTTCGTTTTTGAATATATATATATATATATATATATATATATATATATATATATATATATATATATATATATATATATATATATATTATAAGTATTTCCCCTTTTTGTAGTATATTTGTATGTTTTTAAATTTTGCAAATATTCTTAACATAAAAGAAATCATTTAGGTTATTTAGAAAAGTATAGGTTTAATGTTTAATATATAAAACATCAAAATTTAAAGAAAAGAAGGCAAAGAGGGTCAAACCCGTGACCTTGCCTCACAACACCAACACCTTAACCACAAGACCAGATTCATTTTTGTTATTGAAACTCGTTTTTAATTATTTTAACCAATATAAATCACCAGTACCCATTATCAAAACAAGCCCTAGAAACAAGATTATCCAGTGAATCAAATCTAAAATCAATAGAGGGCTTTTAATCTACACAAACACACGATCATTTTGATATACAATACTTACTTGATTGATGAAGAAATGAGTCGAAGAACAGATGAACAAGATGCGACGGTTTTGTGAATCAAAGATTGAGAATTGATGTTTTTGCTTGAAATTGGATGAATAGGAAGTGAGATAGATGCCGTAGGAGTGTTCTGGTTGATTTAATTGTGTTGTTTCAATCCGTAGGTTGACGAATGGGTTATGTGTTGGTTTCGAATGAAAAACGATTAATTGGATGTTGAATTGATATGTTTAATTCACTTGGTCGTTACTAATGAATTCGAAACGCAGAAATCACTGCTTTAGTTAATGAAAATCATTGATTTGGTGCGTTATAAACGATTTGAATATGTGGGTGTTGAATCCGTTTTTAACTTTGTAATTACACACGAATTTGAGTGGATTGAACAATGAATTGAAAGTGGTAACGTGTTCGAATCATGCCCACGATCGTTTCTGTGGTTTTAATTTGAGTTTCGGTGTTAGAACGAGCGAACCGGACCTCGCCGGACTTCGGCATTTTCCGGCCAAAGTGGCCGGAGCTTTGCTCACCGGAAATACGGGTGAATCGGGTGGGGGGTTGGGTGAATTTGTAAATTACATATTTGGTCCCTGCACTTTCAGGTTGTTTTAACTTAGTTATTATAAGTTTAATTAAAGTTTATAAATTGACAGTTTTGGCACAAAATTAAATATATATATCTTTTAACTAACTAACTTAACTAAATTGAAACGTTATAGTTCTAGCTCGTTTACATCATTAAGAGACTATTTCGAGACTTTTAAGCGTTTTTGTTTAACGTTTTCGATAATTTTCTTTTACGAGCTATATATATATATTTATTTATATATATATATATATATATATATATATATACATTTTGAGTTTTTATGCTCCAACAATATTTATTTGATATACGTGAATGTTTTGTGACGTAAATACGATTATTTAATTGAAACGTGAACAACGTAAGATTCAATGCGTTTATTCATAACAATAAGAATGAACGTTACATTTTGAGAAAATAAATACGATTACAATTTAAAGGATAACAACTTCGGGTTCGAGTCGGGCATTTGGGTTCGGGTTTGGGGCAGATGTCACAGTCTCCCCTCCTTATAGAAATTTCGTCCCGAAATTTGCTCAAACCGAAGTAGAAGAAGATGAAGCAAAAAGGTGCGGATACTTAACCTTCATTTGGTCTTAAATTCATGTTCACATTTTGAGTTTTAATGATCATTAACGATTGATATCAGATTACGCTTGAGTTGTTTGACTTCACGGTCCATAATTTCCAATGGCCGTTCAATAAATTGCATCGTTTCATTATCGATATGCACAATGAGATTTTTATCAGATAAGTACATTTTTCATATTAGAAACATGAAACACGGGATGAACACTGCCCACTTTCGTAGGGAGTTCCATCTCGCAAGAAACTCTTGAGAATTTGATCAATAGGAAGATGAACATTTTGATTGAGACATGATTTTAAATAACGAGATTAAGAAGTTATTTATTTTTAATTTGCTTTGTCTCATTGTGGATTGTTTATTTAAATCTTTTCACTTATAAGAGTTCGGTCGAACTATTTGTATGTAGATTCGAATAAATTTTATTTGCTACTCGAAATAGGAATAGAATAGGATACTAACTTACAATGAAATATTTTAAGTATATGGATTTAGAATTATTTAAATGATCATCGAGAATAGTCGTAATTGTTTGAAACGAATTAAGTAACCTTACACATAATAAAGTGACTTATATGCAATTAGTAAAATGAGTAAACAAGTCAAGTGAAAATAAGATGATTAAATATGGCCCCGCAACACAAGACAAAACTTACTATGGTTCCCATGCACCAATTTCCATAATTCCGTGTGCACCCGTAATTACTTCAGTTTTTGCATGGACTTCATAGTTCATTCGATCACGTGCGAGTC
The DNA here is from genome assembly GCA_030867185.1 of Tagetes erecta. Taxonomy (NCBI): domain Eukaryota; kingdom Viridiplantae; phylum Streptophyta; class Magnoliopsida; order Asterales; family Asteraceae; genus Tagetes; species Tagetes erecta. The sequence continues at coordinate 8,830,189 of CM061493.1, forward strand.
AGAAGTCCACAACAATTTTTGGTTAAAATGATGATACGTATAGGTATTGATATCATACTTGATAGAAATAGTACTTGGGAAAATCATACTAACATGATAAGTAGATTGATGGATTCAGAGGAAACTAACGTCCATTAGGTAGACATTGCTCATATAAATAACTTTGTTCAACTATATAGATAGTCAAATTCGAGTACTAGGATAGTAACGCTTAAGTTTGTCAAAATCAACTCTATGTGTGTAAGATGTAATTATCTAAGTTTTCTGATATTGACCAGTTCATAAGTATTAGTTGATGGTGTACATGTACTAATATAGCTTATTAGGATTTTTAGAAAAATAGATTCATGAAAATTTGATAATGTGGATAATCCGATTTATAGTCCGAAGGAATATATCACTTAGTTCCTATTAGATTCGATTTTTAAGATGTTTGAATTTATATGACCAACCGCTTTAGTTAAACCAGATGTATTGACTATGGAGATAAACAAGTTTATAAGAGATGGTGTTGTTTTTCTATAATGTAGTTTTAAAGGCTAAATAAAAAGTTGAAAGTTTTAATCTTTACCATAGATAAGAGAATTGAATTGAAAATAAACGACACAATTTAAGTTATAAGTACTTGGTATTGGAAAAAACAGAAGTCATGGTGTTTGTTGCAAGTCTTTGTGTCGTATTTGAGAAACGGGAAAATGTTTGTGTAAATATTTGGCCGACGTTAGAATGACCAGTCACTTTTTAAAGAAACCATTTATCACGAAATTTATGTGTATGTATATATATATCTATTTTTTTACAAGATACTAAGGCCAAAAGGTTATTAAAATTTCTTTAAAAATATATATATATATATGTATATATATTTGTTTGGGAAAATAAGAAAATTATTTTAATAGAATCGAATACCGTTAGTTTTACAAAGTCCATTGATTACACGTTGTGTTAGGGTAACGAGTTTATAAATGAAACACATTGGGTTTGGATTAGTTCATGAAGACTAATTGTGTAGAATTTCATTGGTGGTCATATGTATAGATGAAAACATTTAGTTGAATGCGTTCGAGAATAGTTGTTAGTGAGTTCGCGTTAGGTTTGGATAACGATTTCATGGATAGCATCGTCTAGTTGATTAACGAGTACTTGTTTTGATGGTTAGTTCATAATTTCATAGTAGATTTATAGTTGTAATGATGGATTAGAAATTAGATTAGAATCTTATAGTTAAATGAGTAGTTTTGAAACTATTTGAGTATAGAAGTCAAGTTGAAATATTTTGAGGGTAGACGTTTCGATTCAAATGCATTAGCTTATAAGAATAGCAAAATCCGTTAACTTTTATTTAGTTGTGGAATTTAGCCTTGACTATAATTTAGAAATCATAATGAACCTTTGACTGGAGAGTCGATAATTGATTTAGGATTAGAGGTACGACTTAGATTCGGTAATCAATATATGCATTATATGCATGATCTGAAGTTTTGGAAAATTTGATTTAGATATGTCTTAGTTTTGATTTGAAGTGTTTGGTTTACAACGGTGTAATTGTGTTATATGGATAAGCTAGCGAGTATATCGCACAACTATTATTGTAGCTTAGAAACAAATGAAATGATGAAACGTAGAATAACACGGTTATGTAGCAACATCTTTGACCGATAGAAACATCTGATGTAATAATAGCGCCTCGTTTCACTTCGAATATCATAGAATCTTATGAAACATACCATAGAAAATCACGTAGAAAATTTTGAAACTTTAGAAATTTCGATTAAATGAAATAGTGATAGTACTTAGAACATCATAGAATCCCTTGAACATTTCATAGAAAATCACTTAGAAACTTTAGAAACATTAGTAAATGAAGTTGGAATATTATTTGAATCACTATAAAAATTCATAGAAATAGTTATAAATCGTAGGGATGAAAATCATAGAATCATTAAGAAAATGAAATTCGACGGCTTAGGAGTGTGTCTTGGTTTTGGACACTAATGACTTATCAAAGTGCTAAGTTCGTTTTTCAACGTATTCGAGAAGGCGTGCTTTAGCCTATAGGTTCACACTCATCTCGTACATCCCCAGGTAAGCATACAGGTCTCTTAAAGAGATTTATACGAAATGCTTTGCCTTAGACAGGATGTCCGTGATACAGGTGTTCCCCCTTCCGGATTGCACATGTTCCCACGTTTTCAAACTTACTTAAGACGATGACGAGATTTCACAAAGAGGAGATCCCAATCATGCAGACGAGTCTCTTGTAGCTCCTTCGCGAAATCGGATAAGAAATGAGATTAAGAAAAGCATAGAAAGGCTCGTAGAAGGAAAACAAATAAGTTCAAAAGAATTCCTAAGTACATCTATTTGCACTAAGGACTCTTAGGTTATAGTCTAGGACGGTGTGTTTCTAATACCCTATCCTAGTTCCCTATAACCATGGCTCTGATACCAAACTGTGACACCCCGCCCGGCGGCGGAAAACACCGGGCGCGTCAAGTGAATTGGATATCAAAAGTACAAAGTACATGGCACACAAAAAGCATATTTTAGTATTAATTAAGTAATAATGTCGTGACAAAAAGAGGCAACCGAACAGTCTTAAAATCGTAACAGAAACCGGCGAATAAATATTGTTTATTGTCATTTTATTCTAGATCCGAAGCATCCTACGTGTCTTGAACCAAAACCGTATCAAACACCACCTGAAAAACGTGTAAAATAAGTTAGCTAAAGAATTAGCTAGTGAGTAAAAACACAATTAATAGTAATAATATGAAATCCGAGATCATTATAAATATGTTTCGCAATCTTATGTGTATAGCAATTGCATTATATATCTCAACCGTGACCATAGAACCACATAGAAACAAGTATCATAGACCCCGCAGGGTAACCTTTAGCAACAAGTCATGAGGAACCACTCATGTTACAAATACTGATAATTCTCGTTTAACCGTCATTTAACCGTCTCGATATATAAATTATCAATAAATGTTTAAGCATCGAAAGGGACATAGCATCGTAGCAACAAGCATCACAAATAGTAACTAGTAACATAGAATCAACCATAGAATCGCCGGGTCTAATCACCTATCAGGCCATTAATGTAGGTAGGCTTGTCAGGCCATTAGCGCTAATATCATACCGGTGGAAATTACAAGATAATATAAATACTATTGACTATCACACAATTTTGCATCATGCGGCCAAAAACGATTAACACATCTAATGATCTCATTTTCTAAAATAGAAACATCAAAGAAACCGTTGTATTATAGAAACACGTATTTCAGCCCCAAAAATGTAAACAGTAAAAAGGGAAGTGAGTTTACTTACCTGAACAATAAAGATAATAGCAACGCAAGAAAGTAACTAGAGAGAATCGAGGATCGCCCAGACATTAGAATCACCTAATTAACCGGGAGAACCTAATTTAGAAACGAAGCAAGTAACGTAATTTAAATACTATACCTAATTTAAAAAGGTTTAAATCATCGGCTTTATGTTGTGTTTTTTTAAATAATGTCCTGTGAAAAAGTTATGATTCTTTATAAAAATTGAGCTATTTAATTGTAGATTATTATCAACTTTATACATAAATTTCATTTTTATGTCATGTCAAATAAAAGATGACTCATTCACAACTCTAGTAGGAAAGAGTTTAAAATGTAAATAATCTTAAGTTTCTAAATACTCTCTTAAATATTAGGGGATCAAAATGTAATTAAGGTTATTATAATATATTATTACTGAATTAAACCTCATGTGTTACACGGGTGCCGGGTGAAAACATAAAAGCGCAATTCTAAAATTTTATGAAAAAGTAATACTTGAAAATAAACTACATATTACATGAACAAATATGAGTTTTGAACAAATATATTTAAACTACAAATACACTGTTAGTAGGAAATTAGATATTGACGCTTTTAAAATGGGTATCTTATAAATCCTACCAATTAATTAGAAAAAATTAAGAAAAAATAGACATACAAATAATACAGATACCAATGATTCTTAGTTGAAGTGGTTAAGGTGTGGTACCCAAGATTTATAAAAATGGGGAGGTCTTGGGTTCAAGTCCTACTTAGAAAAAAAAATGAAGGTCTTAGGTTAGGCCAGAAGGTTTTCTCATCAAAGGTGAGTTTCCTCCTGTGACAGTTAGGGTGCAGTCCCAGCCGAGAAATGAATAGGTGGGCCAGATTAAAATAAGATATATCTTCCGAAGTAAGGTCCATATTTGCCGTTAAAAAAACCAACAATCCAAATGATAGATATCCGGAAAAACTTATGGTGACACTCATATGTACTGGACCGAGCGTATCGGTCCGCATGCATGAGTCTGGGTTGTAAATTTTGATATAGTTATTTGTTTAAGTTGTTTGTTTTCCGTTTTAATAGTTATTTCAGGGATGTAAATAAAATAAATTGAAACTTTGAAAGAGAAAATTATGGTAATTTAATGTTATCGATTTCATTCCATACATAGCTTAAAATAAAAGATTTTTAGTTTTCGCGGGAAAAATGCTCTAACACCCTTTCCATTAAGTGACAAGTGTACTTCAAATCCTTCTTTTATTATAAGGTATAGATATAGATCCTTATATAATATAGCAAAACAAAAAAATCATATGTGTCATCTTTTCATAGCTTTTAGCTTATGTGGCATTATTTGAGAGATTATCTCACAATAATGATTTTTTTATTTAAAATATGTATATAAAATTTATTATAATAAAACTAATTACATTTTTGGTCCCCTAATATTTTGGAGAATTCTTAAAAATTTAAGAGTATTTATATTTTTAACTCTTTACTACAAGGGGTGTACGTGAGTCGGTTTATATTTGATAGGGTTTAAGAATGAAACTTATGGATAAAGTTAATAATAACATACAATTAAAGACCTCATTGTTTTATAAATATACATAACATCATTTTTATATGATTTTTTTTAAAAATAAACTACACCATAAAACTAAGCACTTTCTTATCTTTAATTTGAGTATAATATTGATATACTAAAAATCTAATTTTTAAAAATATATCATGTGTTCCGTTTTACCACGGTTTTGTCTCAAAACTAAATGGAATATTCATGAACATCCTTAAAACCATCACTTGAATTGTGTTCCCGAGCGTAGCGCGGGCACTAAACTAGTATATAACATGACCCGAATTAAATAGTATCACTTACTAATAAGGATAGTGAAAAGAAAAGGAATGAAAACGATGGTGCAAGAAAAGGCAATACAAATTTTAATTCTAATTTTAAAATTGATCGAGTAATATCAAATATCAATCACTCATATTAGCAACCTCAAACCGTTTGTTGGCTGGTCTAGTTCAGCCAGTTTAGAAAGGGCCTTTGATCACATAAGATATACACAAAATGATGATTATTAGTATTATGGTCCAAATAGACGTTTTGTTAGGAAATAATTTAATGATATCCATGATTAGATTCAAAATAAAAAAAATGTATTTTTATATAATATAGCAAAACGCAAAAAGTTTATCTAACATATTTTTAAAGTTTCTGGCTTATGTGGTATTATTTAAGAGTTTATCTCACAATATTGATTTTTTTATTTAAAATAAGTATATAAAATATATTATAATAAAACTAATTAATTTTTGATCCCTAATATTTTGGAGACTTTTGAAAAATTTAAGAGTATTTATATTTTTAACCCTCTACTACAAAGGGTGTACATGAGTCGGTTTATATATTTGATAGGGTTTAAAATTGAAACTTATGGATAATGTTAATAATAACATACAATTAAAGACCTTAGTGTTTTATAAATATACATAACATTTTTATACGATTTAAAAAAAATAAACTACACCATAAACTGAGCACTTTATGATGTAGTAAATTTGAGTATAATTAATATTGCTATATACTAAAAGTCTAATTTTTAAAAGTATATCTTATGTTCCGGTTTACCACGGTTTTGTCTCAAAACTGATTGAAACATTTATGAATATCATTAAAAGCATCACTTGAATGTTGTGTTCCCGAGTGTAGCGCTTTTGCGCTCTTGGTCAGGCCTGTAACAAGTATCTAAAAAATGTTTTCTGGGCATTCACTAAAGGGAGAGTCACTCAAGGGCGGACACTAAACTAGTTATTGTATAAATACACAACAATTTTATTTTCATTATTGTATGATTTTATTACAAAAAAATTCACTGATCACATCCATATATGTATATATACACCCCATAGTTTGCTTTGTAAACTGACTCAAGTTCAACAAGTTTGACACCTTTTCACCCATCCAAGAAACGAAACATCGAACCAGGAAACAAAGGTGAAATGGCAGCCAACAACGAGATGAAATCGGTGTCCGCTAGCGGAGATCAAGTGAAGTTTGAACAAGAGTTTGGCCACAAGAGTCTTTTGCAAACTGATGCTCTTTATCAGGTAATTAATTTTCTATAACTTACTTGCATATTGATCCAACCTTGTACAGAAATATTAAACTCTACCAACCGGTTTGATCATTTGAGTTTTGTTTGGCAGTACATTCTTGATACCGGTGTGTATCCAAGGGAACCGGAACCCATGAAGGAACTTAGAGAGGTCACCGCGAAACATCAATGGTATTCGACAAAGTCGTTTAATTTTGCTACCTTATTGTAAATTTTGTTCAGCTATGATATGATTTATTTTTACCTTAGATCTATATATGCATGTTTATTCTTTTGAATATATGCAGGAGTATGATGGCAACACCCGCCGATGAAGCGCAATTTTTGAACATGTTATTGAAGTTGGTGAATGCCAAGAATACGATGGAGATTGGTGTTTTCACTGGTTACTCTCTTCTCGCCACTGCCCTTGCTCTCCCCGATGATGGAAAGGTATATTAAAGGTTTTATGTTTTTCTTGTATACATTGTAAGTTTGGCACATGTAGGGAAGATTTTTAGGTTTGTCTTGGTGTAAGTTGTTGAGACCGAATCAGGAGTTGGTAGCTAGGTCAAAATCAGTCTACGTTTGATTCAACAACGAAACTAGGTCAAAATCTTTGGTCTATTTTATAGAGTTTGTGGGACAAATAAAATTAAGAAGACGGAAAGAATATATAACCACATGTATAAAGTAGTTTTAGAGACAAACAAAGTTTAAGTTATATAATTGAAACACTTGTTAAACTCGATTATATTTCTAGTTTTTTTTTTCAACTTATAATTGAGTTAACAAGATGGTCATTCTCAATAACCATTACACAAACATACATATCTACCTCTACCTATTCTAATAATTGAGTAACAAATACACATGACATGATTATAGCATGTCCACCTAGGATTTTTCCTATGTGTTAAACTCACATTTATCCTATATATTATTTTATGCGGATCTTCAACTGGGTTTCTGGGTTTGAATTTAACCCGATATTTAACATATATCTTATTAATATATTTTATTATTTTTTAGAAACAAATGAAAAAAATTTGTATAATTAATCTCTATCTATATCTTATAACTACTCTTTAGTAGGATTTGGATAATTTTTTAATTTGAATCATAGTTATGAAAATACTAAATTTATTTATTTTGGATTTCAAATATATTCATTTGATATAATAGTAATTTTAATAATATTACTTATTTTAATAGTAATAATACATCTTTAATAGAATAATTAAGTTATATCAAATTTAAATAATTATTTATATTTATTTGATTTAGCTTTTCTAATAACAAATCTTTTATATTAATAAAAAATATCGTTTTTATCATTAAACCCGTATATGACACGGGAAAAAACATATATTAGTGTATACTTTTATTAAACGTAACTAGTGAACAATGTTTATTCTATAAGCTAACTAGGTTTAATACCCGTGTGTTACACACGGGTTAAAATAGTAATATTTATAAAGAAATTATAACCATTATATTTAACAATTTGTAAATATATAACATTTATGGAGTCGGCTCCATCAACTTGCATGGTGAAAAATTTAGCTAAATTTTACCTCCTAAACTTCGTATTATAGAAAAAAAATCCCTCCAAAAATTGCCCCCTAAAAGTTTGATTTAATAGATAGATACTTTTGGAGTTAGTATTGTTATAACATAAGGACAAATAGGATTATTAATACCATCAATCATACACGGTGAACCTAGCTATAAGGCGTCGAGTTCAATGTCAATCTGGTTTTGAAAACATTACTTAGATTTTAGTTGTGACCTAAGAAACCTTTGGGCATAAACTTTTTGAAGGATTGTTTGGCTAGCTATCGGCCTAGCGCTATAAATTTTTTTTTTCTTCTAATTCAGATCGGGTCTTGTCTGGTTTATTGTTGAAAAGCATCTATCTATAACTGCATAAGCATACATCATGCTAACGGGTGTTACACACATTATTTCATAATGAATCATTCATTTATCTCTAAATCATACCTTTTAAATCTATAATGAATTATTATAGATTTTAGCAATAGATACAAATCGAGAAGACTATGAATTAGGACTTCCAATAATGGAAAAGGCAGGTGTTGCACACAAAATTCAGTTTAAAGAAGGCCCAGCCTTACCTATCCTGGATCAGATGATTGCCGATGTAAGATAAAAAATTCCAATCTGTACTTTTTGTTGTTTTAAACAGTTTCAACTATTATCTTTTGATTTCTACCGTCCAAGCTATCGAATTGATCGTTAATGGTCACAATTTTCATCACTTTGACAACCAACAGATCCCCGTTAAATTTTTTTAACGGCGTTAAACCTAACGGTGCTTCAACTGGATGTAAAAAAATTTTAACAGCGGTCTGTTGGTTGCTAAAGTGATAAAATTTGGGACCGTTACCAGATAATTCGATAGTTGGGACCTAACTAAAAATGTGATAGTTAAGACCGTTTAAAACCAATATAATTTATTATTTCACTTAGACATTTTATTGTACTTTATATTCCTATCTGATTAATTGTTCATGTATATAAAGGAAAAAAATCATGGAACGTTTGATTTCATATTTGTTGATGCTGATAAAGACAGTTATACCAACTACCACAAACGATTAATAGATTTGGTTAAGGTAGGTGGGCTGATTGGTTACGATAACACCCTATGGAATGGCTCTGTGGCCGCACCACCAGATGCACCATTGAATTCGTATGTCAGATATTATAAGGATTTTGTGTTGGAGTTCAACAAAGCCATATCTTTTGATCCAAGAATCGAAATATGTATGCTTCCTGTTGGTGACGGAATTACCCTTTGTCGTCGGGTTATCTGATTTTTAAGTATTATAGGAGCAATGTCACTTTATGCGCATCATTCGGGTCTATTTTAATTGTTTTTAGTCTATATATATATTTAAATAATTTACCAAAATACTTGGTAATGTTGTTAGTATGTAGTAATGGACGCCTTAAGTTTTAGCCAAGTCAATTGTAAACGTTTGTTTTCCCATTTTAAGATTGTTGTAATTTTGGATTCTTGTATGAATGAAAAGGTTTTACAGCCAGAAATATGTGTGTTTCCATTGAAGCTTTTGTTTTCTATACATGTTCACTTTGTGCTTGAAGTAACCATTGACCAGTTCTAATCAAGAATACCAATTCCATGTTAGACTACCCGGCGCATGCACCCACCCACGAGGAACACCTTACCTCGCGAGTATACCACCCCATAGTGGCACATCCTTATGGGGGCCGGGATGGGTGTTGGCCTATCCGCGTTTATTCGTCAGAAGTGTCGATTTTTACCCCGATACTTTAAATTTGTATATATATTTTGATCTCCCCATGTAAGATACAAATTATGAGTCCTATGTTTTTTAGCCCACATGTTACAAAAGTTTAGGATCCACCACAACTGCCCCGTGTGGTGGGTGTGGCGAGCTGGCCTCGTGAGAAAGGTAGCGAGGTGAGGGTCTCGTGACGAGGTGGGTAGGCCTGTAAATGAACCAAACGTTCATGAACAGCTCGTGAACTGTTCGTTGAGAAGCTCTTTTGTGTTCCTTTATTTAGCTAAACGAACAGACACGAACAAAAAATTTTGTTCATTTAGTTAAACGAACGAACACAAACACATGTTGTGTTTGTTCAATTATGTTCGTGAATGTTCGTTTATGTTTGTTCATAGGTGTTTGTTTATTTAAGTTGATTTATGTTTGTTCATTTAAATATTAAAACAATATTTAATATGCATACTAAAAAAAATTTCATATATATATTATTCTTTTTGAGATTTTGATTCCATTTGGATCATTTTGTTTGTTTATTCTTTTTAGTCTTTTGTTAACTTCTTGTTGAACATTTTGAATGATTTTGGTATATTTCTTATTTTGATTAACTATGTATATTTAAACCACCAATTTACAAGTGTATTTTTATTGAATTATGATGAATTAAACTTGTTCGTTTTTGTTCATTAACGTTCGCTTACGTTTAATTATTTGTATACGTTTGTGTTCTTTTATATTCGTAAACTGTTTGTTTAGTTTTTATTAACAAACATAAACGAACACAAAGGAACACGAACATTTATATTTTCTTAATGAACAAACACGAACACGAAAGTCGTATTCGATTATGTGTTCGTGTTTGGTTAAAATTAAATGAACAAACACGAACATGCCAATGTTCGTGTTTGTTCAATGTTCGTGCTTGTTCGGTTCGTTTACAGGCCTAGAGGTGGGGATCTCATGGCGAGGTGGGTTATAAATAGTTGCATGTTACATTTCCAAAGGCTATTTTATTTATTGAAAATACCTTATTTGCTTTACATTAACTTTAATGTACAACCTTGTCACCACACCATAAGGTGAGTAACCCTAATCAAAGATATGAAAAATGTTAAAGTGACTTAACACAATCTCATCGGATGGACTCACCTTATCATCACGTTATCTTATGGGTGCTCCTACTCCCCTTACATAGTTGTTATCAGATTATACTCTGTGTTATATGAATACATGAGTTGAATAACTAAAAGTACTTAATTATTATCGAGCATAATAACAAAAAAATCATAAACCATGAGTCCATGACTATCTTGAGTACGTTTTTTTAACACTAACAAAGACTTTAAAAATTAAAACCCACATGGGAAAAATTAAAAGACAAAGATTGTTAAGTGTTGCTACAACAAGATTATGGAGAGGATGGTACTAACGATATGTCTAAGTCCAGGGTTAGGTTCGGTTATGATTCTAAGTGTTAAGGTTAGAGAAATGTTAAGTAAAGAGAGGAGTGAGTGTGTGTGTTTTTTGAGAGTGGAGTGCAAGAGCCAATGTGAATGTTAGTTGATTTGTCTTCAGATTGCAGCAACTTATATACACAAGACATTGTGTATTGCCCAAGCAAATCTGATTCAAATCTGAAAGGTTCAGGAGCTCCTGGCTCGAGGCTGCCCCTCGGCCAGTGCATCTTCCATTCTTGACAGCCTGCAGCACCTCAGGTGTGAATAGTGGTTTATGTTTTTAGCCATTTTCGTGTAAAGGGTTTTGCCTGCATTAATTGCATTCAGTCTTGCTTTACCAAGGATATCTTTTGAAGATATTGCAAGATATGTTTGAATCTTTGTTGTGGGAATAAGTGTCAGGTTACTGTAGCGCTACTGTTCACGTACCAGGTTTCTGGCTCCTGGCTGCTGGCTTCCGGCTGCCCAACCAAGTGGTTATATGACCTACGTCATCAGCCCCCCAGTCATGAGCGCTTGTGATGTTATCATAAGTGGTTGTGACTTATGGTTTTGTGTTGTCGTTTTTAATTTTTCTCGAGCTTCCAGCTTCTGGCTGCCCGGTCCCTCGTTATTACTCAGCAGGTGAAGTGATGTGTTCTGGCTGATGGGACGTGACAAGACCTTGTAGGTCTGCTGCCCATGATGGGATGGGCTTCTAGCTCCCATCTGACCGTTCGTTTTTTCTTCCCCTTTTTTAGGCATTTGTGATAACTCCCCCTTTTACTTTCATAACTCCCTTTTCTTCTTCCTTTCATCTCTTTCCTTCATCACCGGTTTCTCTCTAACACCATTGCTTCCTTCGTTGTTGCTTCTACCATGGCCAAGAATGATATGAACTCTCAATTCTCTCGATTATCACAGAAAGAGGTCGACGAGTTTTGTAACCAGTTCGGCATTCCTTTGTCGCTCGATCCGATAGTTCCTTCGCCTAGATCGCCGGTTAGCAAATTGGTTGCCGGAAAAGTGACGCTTTATACTCGTCACTTTGAACATTATAACTTGAGGTATCCTTTTTCCAAGTTTTTTCTGAATGTTATTGAGTATTATCGCTTGTCCATCTGTCAAATGGCTCTGGTTGGAATCGCACGTATCATGCATTTTGAGATTACTTGCCGCGCTCTAGGCCATGAGCCGGATCCCTTGGTTTTTCGATGATTTTTTCAGTTGGCGAAAAATGGTAATTGGTTTACCATTGAGAAGACCCAAGTGGAGAATGTGTTAGTGTCATCTCAAATTGGTTTATCGGAGTCTTGGAAGGATTGATTTTTTCTTGTTTCGGACGACATTGTTCCTTTTGCCATGCTATGGAGAAAGCCTGAGGATCCTTTGAACGAGAAGGTTCCATCTGTTGATGAGGTTAATGAAGTTTTGCTGGAGAAACTTCGATCTTCTGCTTCTCGCTTAAGGACCTTCCTAGAAGAGTTTTTGGTGAAACTCGGTTTGAGTGACAGGTGGTCTGACCCGCACATGGAACCGTCCATGTTTGTAGATGATGAAGGTATGTTTTTGTATATATTTTTTCTTCAGTTACTTGTTTCTTGCTTTGGCTTCCGCTCATTTTGTCTTTTTTCGTACTCATTGTAGTTGTCCGGGTGTTTGATTATATGCTTTTGGAAGATTTTTCAGTTGTGAAGTTTGAGGCTTCAGTTGTTCCACCTGGTGCTACTGGGGTTGTTTTGCGCACAAAGGCATGTAGACATTATTTGGGGGAGGCTTATGAAAGTGTTGCTGGTGGATCGTCTTCGAAAATTGTGGTCAAGCCTAGTGTTCCTGTTCGTCGGTCGAGTAGGAAACAGTTGACCCTTCCTGTCTCTTCGCCAGGGCATGAGGGGGTTGAAGAGGTGTCACAAGCTTCTGGTCTTCAGTAGGGCTGGCAAATCGTGTCTTATCGTGATTAACAGGTTTCTGACGACGCGAGTAATACAAGTTTCAAACACGAAAATGACCCGTTTAACAAATGGATTTTATTGTTTGAGCATGACAGTTATCTATTTTATGCACCAAGAAGGAGATGTGTAAAACCCTAAGCTCCTAATTTCAATTATATTAAAAAATAAGAAAATTACATGTTGTACTTTTTTGCTTAACAGGTCTTATCGTGTCTAAACAGATGACCCAATTGCCAGCCCTAGTCTTCAGGGTCTTTCATCATCTGACCCTGTCGATGTTGACGACTACAATTTTGTGGCTTCTCTCATTGGCATTGATCCCAAGGTCAAGGTTGAGGGAATTAAGGATGTGGACCCTGCTGCTGAGATGGACCCTTTGCTTGAAATTTCAGGTTCTGTCGTTGAGGGTGTTGCTGAAGTTGGTGAGTTGCCAAGCATGAAGAAGGGTGGAACTGGTTTGCCTAAGAAGCTTTCAGTCAAGGTCAAGGGGAAGGCTGTTGAAGATTCCTCCTCAGTCCCTGTTGATCAGGACCCTGATGTGGATGATCTTTACATCCCCGATTGGCAGGTTGGTGTTCATGATACGTTTTCCAAGGCTTCCGTATGTCGTGAAGCTATTCATGGTTTTGCCCCTCCTGCCGAGAGGGAACGGAATGATTGTTTGAAAAACATCGAGTTATTGAAGAAGTTTTTCATCAACGGGGCAAGGTTTATGGCGCTGGTGCCAGAGATAACTACCGTTGGGGGGACACATATAAAAATTTCACTGATTTGTCAGCCGCGAAGGGGGAGGTGGACAAGATTTCTAGTGAAAGGGCTGAGTCAATTAGGAAGCTGACCCTTGAGAAGGAGGATCTTGCCTCTAAGCTTTTCCACTCTTCAGTCCCAGATAGCTTCCGATCGTGAGGAGCTGGAGGCTGGGAGGAAGGAGCTGGAGGCTGGGAGGAAGGAGCTGGAGGTTCAGGTTGAGGAGCTAAAATCAGGGAAGGCTAAGGCGGCTAGGGCGATGGAGGAGAATAGGCGTCTGGAGGAGACCAATAAATGGTTGGTTGAGGAGGGCCCCAAGCAGGTCGTTAACTTGCTTAATAGTGCTGAGTTTAAGGAACCTCTTTCAATGATACACATGAAGGCCCTTGCATATGGTCGCCATCAAGGATTACTCTCCGGGTATGCCAACTGTCTGAAAGGCGTCCCCAAGGAGACCTGTAAGGAGTATAAGCCGTCCTTATCTTGGTAGCCCTTCGTGGCTATGTTTTATGTCGTCCTACTAGTTTGTTTGACATTGTGATCGATGACTTTTGTGCTATGACTATCGTGTGTGTTGTTATTTTTGTTGGTTGTTTTCTTAATGTTATGTTGTGATGTGATGCTGCAGACACCAAATCTTACATAAGCGAGAAAGAGTTTTACCAACTTATCCTATCTGTTAGACGCCACAATATCTTTTTATGTTTGTGGACTTCGTTTTCATAAGTTATTCTTTTCTTTGTGTACTTATGGAGCCGTTTTGATGTAAGGGGCTCACCCTTTTTCATGGATTGACCTTGTTACAATAATTTCAAAGCCATGGAATTTAATTGTGTTAGGAATTCACCCTTTATACAGGAAGGTATAGCGCCTTGTTTCCTGTTGAGCAATATGGCCTAGGAGCTCATCCCTTTTTCATGGAGAGGTGTAGTTCCGGACCCCATGGAGTTTTTATTATGAGGGACTCAGCCTTCGATAGGATAATGTAGAGAGAAAGTTTTTTGAAACAAAAGGTTCATTACGATTTCAACACACGATTACATCAATAATAGGCTTTTACAATGTTTCATCACTTAAACGTAGAAGTGCTTTAAGTGTTTTCCGTTCCAGTGACGAGGAATCATCTTCCCTTCTTGATCTGTTAACTTGTAGGACCCTCCCTCGTGGGCTTTTTTGACGATGTAGGGTCCTTCCCATTTGGGCCCGAGCTTCCCGAGGCCTTCTTGTTTGCTGGCTTCATTATTTCGAAGCACTAGATCTCCTGGTTTGAACATTTCCTTTTTAACCCTTGAGTTGTAGTAAGCTTCTAGCTTCTGCTTGTACCTGGCTTCTCGGATCACTGCATGGTCTCGAGCTTCTTCCAGGAGGTCTAGATTTAATAGGATCTCCCTGTCGTTGTCATCCCTGCTTCTTTTCCTGCTGCGTCTGGTGTTGACACCAATTTCAGCTGGGATGACAGCCTCAGAACCGTATACCAAGCTGTATGGTGTTTTAAGGTGACTTGTTTTCTCAGTGGTTCTTATGGCCCATAAGACGCTTGGGAGCTCTTCCAGCCAATTTTTCCCGTACCTTCCCAACCTGGCCTTGATACCTTCAACAATGCTTCGGTTCATTCATTCGACTTGGCCGTTTGATTGAAGGTAAGCTACGGAGCTGAACACTTGCTTGATTTCGAATTCTTTGCACCATGAGCTGAATGGTTTTTCTGCAAATTGACGACCATTATCCGTAACGATTTCCCCCGGTAGTCCAAACCTACAAATTATATGTTCCCAAACAAAGTTAATGACTTGTTTACCGGTTATGGACGCAAGCGGTTTGACTTCGGGCCATTTGGTGAAGTAATCGATGGCCACGAGCAAGAACTTGACCCTTCCAGCAGCTTCTGGGAAGGGACCCACGATATCCATACCCCATTTGAAAAATGGCCAGGCAGCCATGACCGGAACTAAGTCATGCTGCGGGTTTGTTTTGACGGGAGCGTGCAGCTGGCAACCTTCACACTTGCTTATTTCTTCAGAGGCATCTTTGTGCATTGTGGGCCAATAATAACCCAAATTCATTAGCCTTGTCACGACTGAGCGAGGTCGAGCGTGTGCACCGCATACCCCTTCATGAACTTCTCGATAAAGATAATTACTTTGCTCTGGCCCTACACACCTCAAAAGAGGGGAGAGGTACGATTTCTTGTATAGCACGTTATCTTCTATGACATAATGTTCAGCCTTGGACGGGAGCCTGGAGGCTTCTGCTTCATTGGGGGGAAGCTTCCCTTCTTTGAGGAAATTTATAATGGGCGTCATCCAAGCCTCTTGAACTTCATCAACTATATCTTGCACTTCTATTTCGCTGATGGATGGGACCTTTTGGACCTCGACCAGCACTTTCTTAGTCAGGTGGGCGAAGGTTAGGGATGCGAGTTTGCTTAAGGCATCAGCCTGTTTGTTCTTTGACCTTGAGACTTGTTGGAGGGTGCAGCTTTTGAATTCTTTCATCAAGTCTTTGACTTTGGCTTTGTATTTGATCATTGATGGTTCTTTTGCCGTGTACTCATCATTTACTTGATTGGCTACTAGTCGGGAGTCACCGAAAGCTTCTAGCTCTTCGACCTTCATGATTCTAGCTATCCGTAGACCAGCCAGAAGCGCTTCGTATTCAGCCTCATTGTTTGTGCATGGGAACTCAAGGCGAAGCGCGTAAGTGTATTCGGTTCCAAAGGGATCAGTTATGATTAATCCAGCTCCGGAACCTTCTACATTGGACGTTCCATCGGTGAACAAAGTCCATGCAGATTTTGGCCTGGGCACCTTATCTTCTTCAGCTGTCACTTCGTTTACTTCTTTGGTTTTTTCTGGGATCTCTGACAGGAAGTCAGCTAAGATTTGGGCTTTGATGGCTTTCCTTGGGGAGTATTCAATGTTGTGCTCCCCTAGTCCCACTGCCCACTTGGCTAATCTTCCTGAATTTTCTGGCTTCTCAAGAACGGATTTAATAGGCTGGTTAGTCAGCACCCTGATGTGATGAGTCTGAAAGTACCTTCTCAATCGTTTTGAGGTATGTACCAGGGCGAGCACCAACTTTTCCATGGGGGTGTAGTTGATCTCAGCATCCCTGAGAGCCCTGCTAATGAAATAAATTGGCATTTCTACCTTGGCTCATTCCACCACAAGTACCGCACTTATAGCATCCATACCTGCATGAAAGTAAACAAGTGTAAGCTTGTAGCTTGTGACTCCTGACCTTAGCTTCTAGCTTGTCAGTCCAAGTACCTGCTGAGAGGTAAACAGTGATAAGCTCTCCCGCCACAGGGGCGGTGATAGTTGGCAAGAAGGCTATTTGTTTTTTGAGATCTTGGAAAGCAGCTTCTGCCTCTATTGTCCATTTGAAATCTTTTTTGTCGACACAATTTTTAAGAGTTTTGAAGAAAGGTAGCGATTTTTAGCCGATTTTGGCAAAAAGCGCTTTAGTGCAGCAATTTTACCTGCGAGACTTTGCACTTGTTTTTTGGTTTGTGGAGATTTCATGTCAAGCACGGCTTGTATTTGACTAGGGTTAGCTTTGATACCTTGCTTATCTACAATGTGTCCAAGGAACTTACCCTCCTCAAAGCCGAATGAACATTTTGCCGGATTGAGCTTCATATTGATCTTTCTCAAGTTTCTGAAGGTTTCCTCCATATCATCCACGATATCGTCTTCAGTTTGACTCTTAATTACCAGGTCGTCGACATAGGCTTCCATGTTCTTCCCAATCTGCTCCGCAAAGGCTTGATCAATCAGCCTTTGGTATGTTGCCCCCACATTTTTCAGGCCAAAGGGCATCTTTGTGTGACAAAAGATTCCTTTGTCCGTGTAAAATGCAGTTTTCTCTTCATCCTCTTTCTTCATTTGAATCTGGTGATAGCCCTTGTAAGCATCTAGGAAACACCGGTATGGGAAGCTGGCAAGAGATTCGACCTTCCTATCGATTTCAGGAAGGGGGTAGCAATCTTTTGGAGAAGCTTTATTGAGATCTTTGAAATCTATGCACATTCTCCATGATCTGTTAGGCTTTTTGACCAGCACAGGGTTTGCTACCCAAGAGTGATATTTGACCTCTCTTAAAATACCTGCTTACAAAATCAACTGTTAATAGTCATGTTATCAAAAGATATGTTAACTATTTTTCTAAAAAAGATGAGGGGGGAGCTAGCAGCCGGGAGGTGGAAGCTGGGAGCTGGGAGGTACCTGCTTGTACAAGTTTTTCTACCTCCTCATCTACAGCTAAGCCTCTTTCAGGAGCCAGGCTTCTTTTCTTTTAAACAACAGGCTTATGACCGGGGTAGATGTTCAGTGAATGTTTAGAAGTGTCCCTGGGGACCCCTGTCATATCTTCCGGGCACCATGCAAAAACGTCTTGGATTTCCTGCAGCAACTTTATTATTTTTCTTAAGATGTGACTAGAAAGGTTGTTGTTAACCTTTATTGTCTGTTCGGGATATGAAGCATTGAGGCTCACTTCTATGACCTGCTTCTGCTCAGCGTCTGAAGCTTCCTCAGCAGAGGCTATGAGAAGAGCTTCTGCTGTGGGCTTCAGGGTGGCGATTCCTCCTTCTGTTAAAAACTTCATCATCCCGTGACTTGTCGAGACTATGGCTTGGAAGGCACTTATACCCGATCTCCCAATTATGATGTTATAATGAGAAGGGTGTCGTACCGCAGCAAACGTCAGTTCTTCAACCCTGGAGAGGTCCCCGTCCCTAAAGCAAACTTCAAGAGTTATTTGACCTAAGGGGTGGACCCTCTCCCCCGCAAATCCAACTAGTGGTGTCTCGGATGGTTGTAGTTCCGCCCTTGTTTCTTCGCTGAGCTGGAGAAAGCATCTTTCATACATGATTTCAGCTCCTGTCCCACAATCCATGTAAACCCGATCTATCAAGGAGCCATCTAGTTCGGCTTCTATGATGACCGGTGTGGTGATGAATGTTTCGGGATCAGTCAGGGGGAAGTCAATGCTCTGTTGGGTCCAGGCTCCTGAGCGTGGTCTCCCAAAGGGCCTGGCTGCCGTGTGTAACATATTGCATTATGCCCCCTTCTTGCTTTCTTTTTTATCTTTGAACTCCTTCACCAAGTGGGCCAGGTCACCTGACTTAACAGCTTCTTCGATTCTCTTTTTTAACTGAAAGCAGTCGTTGGTGTGGTGACCAACGTCATTGTGAAAGACACAAAACTTTCCTGAATCTCGCTTGGTGAGAGGTCTGGGAGGTCTGAAGCTGTACCTAGCCTCCTCAGTTGTGAAGACCTCCAAAGGTGTTTTTGTCAGCACAGTAAACACATGTTTCTCTTTGTCTTGACCCTTACTCTTGCGTGGGGAATCTCGCCTGTCATCCCTTCTTTTGTGGTCATAATGGCGGTGTTAGTCCCAAAACACTAGTGAATCAGAAATTTGTTGAGAATTTGGATCAAAAAGGATAAAATATGATGAACTTGATGAACAATGAGAAGAACACTCATAAAAACACAGATTTGATCTATAAAATTGATTGCATAAGATGTTTACATGAAAGACCCCAATCAAATGCTCATTCAAGCCCCCTTAAAACCCTATTTGCACTTACTATTTATAGTGAGTGCATAACATGCTAATTACACTAATAGTCCCTAGACTTAGACTAATTAGAAAATAACAAGTTAAAAGGCTAAAACATGTCTAAAGCTAGATTAAATATATTTTGTTGACACAAAATATATTTATTACATTAACGATCCTAGACATAAAACAACTTCAACGTCTTGACTCGGTTCTTCGTCTCTAACGCGCCATTTGACTTTTTACGTGGACTTTGACCGGGCGTTGACTTTTGTTGACTTTGACTGTGTTGATAATATTAGACTACAATTCAGGTCCAACAATACTCCCCCATAGTCTATTATTATCAACGTCTTGCATCGTGTTTAGCACCGATAAGTCAATACAGTTGAATCTTCAATTTGGTGAGCATCAGTCTTAATTTCAGATCCAACAAAACTCCCCCAAGACTTATGCTTGCCAAATTATGTTGCTGAAGATCTTTATCTCACAATCTCCCCCATTTTGTATGCTCCCCATTTTTTGTGCTTCCTTTCGTAAAATCTGGAACGGCTTTTCAACTATCTTTTCTTGAGTGCTTTAGAAGATGTAGGAGGAGGCTTCCTAGCTCGGTATCTTCTACAAACTTTGAGGAACAGGTTCTCTGGTCAGGTGCTTTGCTCAACTGATGATCGGCCATCACTTGCAGCAAATATCTGTAACGCAATCACAAACAAAATCTCGAGATTTCTCATTAGATCATTTCATTAAACAAAATAAACCCGTGTTTATTTGTGTATGAAAACAAATGAACCCGTGTCCATTTGTGCGTGCAATTTCCCGTGAAATGCATGTGAAAATGATAACATTTTAATAGCATAATATGGAAGACTTGAAAATAATTTGAAATGAAAATCTTTTTGAATTTTTTTTTTTTTTTTTTTTTTTTAACTAATAAAATTTAAAAATTCGGAAATGAGAGGACGAGTCCGACAAGATCACAAATATTTTAGACAAAGAGAACACATCCCATAAGGTACACATGACCAATAAGACTCAAGAACCCAAACATAAAATAAAAAGGATAATAAACGAAATTTTCATGAAGGATATCAGATAATGCATTTCGAGCAACCATCCAGAGAAACAAAGACTTGGCTAGATTGTCAATATGTTTGTCCATTTAAACCCATGCCTTGTTCCTTTCAACAAACAATCATGTGACGATCTTATCATGTTTTGGTTCGATTTGAAGAAACTCGGGCGACTTGGTTTCCACAGACATTCAGCAAAGTAACTTGTCCTAACATCAGGTTTATCGAGCAATATGATTGACTTTGCTTGAATTTCTTGGATCAAATCTTGAATATTGATCGATTCATGAGTCTCTTTTGACACTGTGCAATTTTTGCATCTTTTTGTGAGTGGAGCTTGTCAGCAATTGATTCTTTTGAACACAATGCGACTTATTATTTGGGAAACTCAAATAGTTCAGAGCTCCAGGTCTATACTGACGTATAACAGAGGAGATAAACATTTGAGCATGCTCGGTGAATCTTCAGGTCAATACTTCCGTATAGCAGAGAAGATCCACCAACTCCAGGTCAATACTTCCGTATAGCAGAGGAGTTAAGCACTTGACTCAAAACGTTCTGAGGAGTTAACGAGTAACTCACTCGGAGGCTTTTCCGAAGAGCATCACTAGCAGCTTTTTATTTTATTTGTTTTGCTAACTAGAAACTCAATTCAGGGCTAGGGTGAGGGTGATTTGGGATATTTGGGGAAATCAAGGCAAAGATTTGACGCTCTCAACCCATTTTTGTCAAAACTTATTACTTTGTGCAGGCCAAATGTCTTTGAAAGTACTCCTCATCACCGAGCTCTTTTTGAATTTAGTTTGGTCACAGAATTGCTGTCTAATTGTATTCGGGCTGAGCCTATTGACACATCATTACACAAATCATTATCCTCCTTCAGATGCTATCCATTCAAACCTGAAACCTTCAAAAGACACAAAATATTTACACATATAGAAAATTTTGAATAATGATTTTCAGTTCATTCTCATTTTGAGATTTTACTCCCCCAAAATTTCTATTTCAGCACAAAATGGAAATTTTCAAAAGACTCAAGAGCGACCTCAAAGGGATGAGAAAACTTTGATAAAAAATACAAGTAAAAATGTTAAACTCCCCCCCCCCCCCCTTTTTTTTAATCCTTTTTTTTTTAACTATTTACAATATATAAAACAGAAATTAGCAAGGAAACGCCTTCCATATTATCCTATCAAAAGATTATAAATGAGATATCAAGAAAAATGCAGTGGCTGTAAAATTAGATATGTGAAAATCAAAGAAGGATCCAGAATGTGGATAAGATACCAAAACCATGACCTGTTTGTTCCGCCTCAAATTTAAATAAGGAACATTTTCTGTCAGTAAACCGGATTACTAACAGTCCTCCTGAAATGTTCCTGCACTCATCAACAGATTAGTTAGAAAGGGGAACCCAGGCCATCGTAGTCCTGGGCGTTCCTTTTTCATCAGTGTAAGACACCTGTCTATGCACACAACCTGTTCTTGTATCACTTATCTTTTCCTCTTTCTTTTTAATTTGCCAAATTTGTTTAGGTTCAAACATTTTCGATTTGAAAAAGTTAAATTTGGAAATCATTTTCTGTTTAAGTCCCGAGGAGAAAGAATTTTGTTTTGGTGATGTTGTCACATTCATCTTTGAATCATGTGAAACCGGCTTCACATGAGACGGTAGGGATGGAATGTTCTTCATCCGACCTTTCAAAGATGTATGATTCTTACCTTGAAATTCAAATAAACAAACCTGTTTACCTTTACCAAGTGGAGGATTCTTTCTAGACACTGATCCGGAGAAGCAAATTGTTTTGCCTTTACCGTCCGAAGCATGTCGTTTTGGGCATTTCTTGAGCACATGATCACCTTTTCCACACTTGAAGCAAGCCTTGAATGGCTTTTGATGCTTGATTGGCCCGTGTGGAGCAGTCGGGGGTGGGGCTTTCTTCGAGCTTGATGCAACTTGTTGAGACGCTTTTGGCGTCTTTTGTCGAGTTGTGGGTGGTTGCCTGATTTTTGTTTTGCTTTGTTGGATGGGAGATGAGATCTTCACTTGCTTGTTCTCAAGTCTTTTACAAACTTGAGATAGGATGGAAAGAGGTGAAGGCTTCTTCTTTTGAGCTTTGGATGGAAGACTGACTTGTTTTGCAGCTGGGACAGAGATCCGGATTTGTCTTGATTCAGGCTTTGGAAGCATTTCAAATTTGACAGTTGCAGATGACATCTTGATCTTTGAAACTCCGAGACTCTCCTTTGTCTTTGATTCATCATCTGAACTTGTCCAGTCTTCAATGAGTACCTCCGCTTCCAACGGATCTTGATTGATAGGAATTGAGTGTGTTGATGTGATCAGAGCTTGATGATCAAGTGATTCCTGAATTAACTCTTCCTTCTCATTCCTGACAGGCTCAAACGTAGGAATTTCACCTGCTTTAAACTTATCAAAGAAATTAGAAGTAACAACCGTTACAGGATTAGAAACAACAGGGACTGAGCAATCATTAGCTTGACTGTCAGTACCCGTTTTACTATATCCCATACCAGTCGAAGAATCATAATCATCTCGCACCTCCTTCAAATTAAGTCCCTCTAAACCTACATGCAAACTGTTAGATTCTTGTTCAAACAAATCATTTTTAGGATGAGGTTTAGGTGTTGGTGAATAACACACAGTGAATGGAGGCGGAAAAACCGTCTGAACATCTGTGTCATATCCAACCCCATCTTTTAACCTAGCCCCCCTTTGTTTTGAAGCAAGCTCATTCATTTTCATACTAGCGACAGTCCACTTATCAAGTTTTGTTTGAAGTTTTGTGGATTCATACTGTGCAAATATGAGTCTTTCACTTAAAAGATTTATTTCAACATTTCGTTCATAAAGATTTCTTTTCAAAAGTTCAATTTCAGCCAACGCTTCTTTGAGTTTAATCGAATAAGAAACTTCATTTTTCTTAAGTTCAGTATTTATGGTGGTTAATTCAGCTTGCTTTGTTAACAAAAGTCTATTAGCTTCATAAATACCAAAAAGACGAACTCTGCATGCAGATGAACACATGTCTTGAACTGTCTCATAAGGAAGTCCCATAATGACTTTTTCAGCAGCCAGTGCCTTGTCACAGTTGCAGACCCTTGTATTTCTTTTCAGTTCCTCTTCCTTTGCCTTCAGCATCTCTTCATTCTCAGCTTCCTTCTTTCCATCATCATTTTTCTCATCTTTATCATCAACAGTTGACTCACAATCAGATTTACTCTCACTATCAGCTATCGAAGCAACACCACTTTCTAAGACATTCTCACTTATCTCTGCAGTCGATTTCGAATCAGATCTCATTGATTCCAGCCTTTCGGTCAATTCGGTTTTGTAATCAAGTATGCTTGTGACCGATGAGATGAGGTCAGTATTTATCGTGTTGGTTTGAGGATGAAGAACAGCTTTGTAAAACTCATTTCTTTTAATATCCAACTCAAAAGATTTTAATATGTCCATCACCTCCGCCAGTTTGTAATCAGTAAATCCTCTTTCTCTTCTAATCGATTTTCCATGTGAACTCCACTTTGGTGGGAGAGAATCAAGCAATCTCTTAACTCGTTCATGATTTCCGAGTTCTGGATCATGCTTCTTCAGGTTATTTGCCACCATCACAAATCGATCGAGAAACTCAGGCATCCTTTCATTCTTTAAAACTGCAAAATTATCAAACCGGCTTTGTGCCATTGTGAGATCATCAGATTCGAAAGATTTAAAAAGTTCTGCATAAGCCATTTTTTTTAATCGAAAAAACCGTTTAAAATTTGGCCTAAAAATGAATTTTAGAAAGTCCCGGCCACTAACAAAACTTTTTCAACTTAAATGAAAAATTTTGGCCCAAAGATTGACAAAATAAACACCCGGCCATAATTTAAAAAAATTAATTCTTAAACTTTAAAACGTTTTGTCTAAACACACGACCCATTTTGTAGACCTCTTAATCCCGAGCCCAATTTGCGATTTACAGTCCAAGTAAACAGACCCACATTACAGCCCAAATGCCAAGCCTAAAACCAACTTAATTTTCGGCCCAATAACTCAAAAGAAATTCAGCCCATTTTGTTTTTTTTTTTAATAATGTTAGCCCAACCCAAACAGCCCAATAACCCAAACAAAACACTAACCCTAACTTTTATTTTGAAAGATTTCAGCCGTTTTTTTGTATCATTTAACACATAGTAACTTAACAACTCAACACTTCAATCTCTCTTGTCAGCATTCACACACAAAACTCTTTCTCTCATGTACGTTCTCTCTCTTCTCGATCTCTCTCTCTCTTTTGTTTAAACTTAGCAGACAACAATCCACATTTACAACATCATCACAAGATCTGCTCTCTCTCTTTCTTTGCTTCATAAACAGCAACAACATAAACACAAGATCACAACTCACTCTTTTGTTCTTTCTCCTCCCTCGATCTGCTCTCTGAACCAAAACACATCACAAACTCAAGAACATCATTAACATATACACTTAAAGATCTGCTGCTGCTGCTCTTCTGTTCATTCTCAAGAACCACACAAAAAATCTTCAAACACCTTCACAACAACTGCTCTCGAACTAAAACAGCCGGTTGCTTCTTTTCTTTCACAACATCAACATCAACAAACACACGCACATCTTACAGCTTCAACTCTCTCGTCACTTCAAACACACACAAGAATACAACCTTCCATCTCTCAGATCTGGTTTCTCTTTTTTTTTTTTTTTTTTTGATTCTGTCGAACAACCGCAACAACACAACAAGTTCACAACATCATCAACACACAATTAAACCAAAACTGCTGCTGCTCGTTTCTTCTTCTATGACTGCTTCTTCTTCTGGTTTCTGTTGTAACAACATCAAACATTATACCATCATTACAGCAAAAGACCTGACAGTTGCTTCATCTTTTTCTTTCTTCTTCTTGATTCGGTCGAGTAAAAACAACAATAACATCAACACATCATCGATCTACTGCTGTTGCTCTTGTTTGAAACAAACCTAACCACGACAGCTTCAGTACAATATATATATGGTTAAATGGTTGTGGGTAGGGTTAAATGGTTTTATGTTGGGTATGACAGATTGTTTAAAGAAAATGATGGTATGGGTTTGTGTCAAGTTTATGGATATGGCGGTTGTATGGTTGGGTATGGGTTGGGTTGTAGATCCTTGATGACCAGGTAATTACAGTATGTTGTGTATTTGGTTATGGGTGGGGGTTATGGTTGGAGATTGTTTGGTTGTGTATGGTTATGGGTGGTTTAGGGTAGATGTGGTTATGGTTAAGTTGTGGATGGTTTAAAATGGGTTTGGGTTAAAGATTAAAAAAAATATTTTGGTTTGTTTTGGTTTATGGTTAAATGGGTTTATTTTGGTTGTAGATCTGGTTTTGGTAAAGGGGTCTTGGTTGTAGATCTGTTACAAATTTAAAAATTGGTTTTGGTTCTTGGTTAACGGATCTGATATGTTTTTTTTTTTTTTTTTTTTTATTGGAAATGGGTTTTGTTTTCAGGTACAAAGGTGTAACAAGGGTAGATTTGCAAATACATGGCTGACAGCGAACTTACAAGTAGACGGTAGAACCTATAGGTTCGCTAGCTTTCAAGCCGAGTACAAAGAGTCGGGCGAACTTATAGGTTCGCGCAGAACCACGGGCGAATCTATATAAAATGCTTTGTCAGCATAACAACATAGATTCGCTCCAAAAAAAATGAACTTTCGTTCAGGTTCGCTAGATGAAGATTTGAAGCCCTGAAGAACACCAAGAACACACACACAACTGTGTGTGAGAGAAACTTCCAGATCTGAAGATTTCTTCTTGTTTTCTTGTAGATCTCAGCTTGTAGATCACAAATATGTTGTTGAAATCAACAGATCTGATGATTGTAGATGTAGATCTGATGATTTTGAACTCAGATCTGGTTTCTCTCTCTAAAAACCAATCAGATCTACTTTCTCACTCTAAAACTTTCTTCTACCTCTAAAATCAGCAACTTTCTTCAACAAATGATTCAAAAAATGGATCTCGGTTAGGCTCTGATACCAATTGTTAGTCCCAAAACACTAGTGAATCAGAAATTTGTTGAGAATTTGGATCAAAAAGGATAAAATATGATGAACTTGATGAACAATGAGAAGAACACTCATAAAAACACAGATTTGATCTATAAAATTGATTGCATAAGATGTTTACATGAAAGACCCCAATCAAATGCTCATTCAAGCCCCCTTAAAACCCTATTTGCACTTACTATTTATAGTGAGTGGATAACATGCTAATTACACTAATAGTCCCTAGACTTAGACTAATTAGAAAATAACAAGTTAAAAGGCTAAAACATGTCTAAAGCTAGATTAAATATATTTTGTTGACACAAAATATATTTATTACATTAACGATCCTAGACATAAAACAACTTCAACGTCTTGACTCGGTTCTTCGTCTCTAACGCGCCATTTGACTTTTTACGTGGACTTTGACCGGGCGTTGACTTTTGTTGACTTTGACTGTGTTGATAATATTAGACTACAATTCAGGTCCAACAATACTCCCCCATAGTCTATTATTATCAACGTCTTGCATCGTGTTTAGCACCGATAAGTCAATACAGTTGAATCTTCAATTTGGTGAGCATCAGTCTTAATTTCAGATCCAACAGGCGGTGAGATCGCCGATCCACAAAGGGTTGAAAGTGTGGCTTCTTGTTTGGGGATGAGTTTCCCCTCCAGGGTTGTCGATCTCGCTTCCTGGTCTCCCTATTGTCAAGCGCCTCCTCACCCCGGAGGTAGGCTTCAGCACGCTCAAAGGTTTCTTTCATCGTTTGAGGTATGTTTTCATGGAGGTTTCTAAGGAGCTTCTTTGGCCTTATAGCGTTCATGAAGCCGGAAACACGCATTTATTCCGTGGCTCCGTTATAGCTCAGCCCTTCTTTTTTGTACCTCTCCATGAAGCTTCTCAGATCTTCGTTGTCTCTTTGTTGGATCTGATAAAGCACCGCTGCATCTTTGGTGTACCTTCTTTGCTGTGTGAAGTTCGTCAAGAAGCTTCTGTGCAAGTCATCGAAAGATTGTATGCTCCCTGCTGGGAGGCTACTAAACCAAAGTCGTGCAGATCCAACAAGTGTTTGCATAAACATGTGACAACATTCTGCATTAGTCCAACGTTCTACGGAGGCTGCTCCGGTGAACACTTGGAGGTGGTCCTCTGGATCTTCTGTCCCATCGTATGTTTTCACGTTTGATGGCATCTTGATCTTGGCTTGAAACTCGAAATTAGCAATTTCTTCCGAAAAGCAGGACAAGGAGCTCGATCTATAAGGCTTCGAGGGCTCGCTTGGTGTCGTTTGTCTGGAAGTTCCTGCCTCGTGTGTGACCACCGGAGGTGATACTTGCTGCGAGGTCACAGGAGGGTTAGGAATGGGTTGACCAGTGATGGGAATATATGAAGCCTGAGAAGCCGTTAGGGGGGAGCTGGTAGGCGGAAACAACCATGGATAAGCCCCTCCCCACTGTTGAGCAGCCTGGGCCATCATGAAGGCTGCCATCTGGGGATGCATGTAGTTAGGATATGCAAATCCTTGAGGTGTGAACGGTGAAGGACTTGAGCAGCTTGTCGGGACTGGTATGAGAGACACCACACTTTGGAGCAAGGGTAGTGACCTCAAAGCCTCTTCAAAAGATTTGGCTGTAGGAGGTGATACCGAAGGTTGATGGAACATTTGATCCATAGTGAGCTCTAAGTTTCTTGGAGTTATGGCTGGTGAAGTCTCTTGGTTCACCCTTTCAACCGGTCTGCTACGAGTTTCTCTTGGAGTCCAACGAGACGTAGAGGGGGAGGTTGTTGAATCAAAAGGTGGTGGTGGTGGAGTGAGAGTTATCTCTGGCTCATCACCATACGCAAGTCTAACCCTTACCCCTTTTGCTCGTTCTTCACTAACGTACCCATTCATCAACTCTCTAAGTTGCAAAAAATGTCTCCTTACTCCTTCAGGGGTTAGATCTACTTTTTCCACAGGAAAAAACAAATCGTCTCTTGGTGACGACAAACCCATTCGCGAAGGAGATGAAGTGTGAAAAGATTGCAAGTCTTGGAGTGACAGTTCGACCTGAGGTCCGTCCGTTGTCGGAGTGTTTTGTCCAGCCATTTCAGAAGATGTATGGCTGGAAGCTGACACATGAAACGTCGAAGATGACCTGAACTCAGGGGGATCGTTATCCTCAGCCATGAAGAAAAGTACTTAGCAACAGCGTTGAGATCTAGTGGGGACCTGTTCTAAGCAGCGCTGCCCCACGGTGGGCGCCACTTGTTGCTACAACAAGATTATGGAGAGGATGGTACTAACGATATGTCTAAGTCTAGGGTTAGGTTCAGTTATGATTCTAAGTGTTAAGGTTAGAGAAATGTTAAGTAAAGAGAGGAGTGAGTGTGTGTGTTTTTTGAGAGTGGAGTGCAAGAGCCAATGTGAATGTTAGTTGATTTGTCTTCAGATTGCAGCAACTTATATACACAAGACATTGTGTATTGCCCAAGCAAATCTGATTCAAATCTGAAAGGTTCAGGAGCTCCTGGCTCGAGGCTGCCCCTCGGCCAGTGCACCTTACATTCTTGGCAGCCTGCAGCACCTCAGGTGTGAATAGTGGTTTATGTTTTTAGCCATTTTCGTGTAAAGGGTTTTGCCTGTATTAATTGCATTCAGTCTTGGTTTACCAAGGATATCTTTTGAAGATATTGCAAGATATGTTTGAATCTTTGTTGTGGGAATAAGTGTCAGGTTACTGTAGCGCTACTGTTCACGTACCAGGCTTCTGGCTCCTGGCTGCCGGCTTCCGGCTGCCCAACCAAGTGGTTATATGACCTACGTCATCATTAAGCATTAAAATCTTATCAAGATCTTACAAATGTATGACAACTTGTAATAATACAAACCATGGGTTTTGAGATTAAGTTAAGAGATCAACAATATAATTAACAATAAAAAACAGTGTTTAAATTAATACTAATAGATTTACGTTCTCACCCAATCATCAAAAAATGTGCTATATTTAAACTTGTTAACTACCTTTATTTCATTAACAATGATTTGTTGTTTAGTTTCATACTTAACAAAAGTTGCGGCTTCTCAAAGTGGGGGCTTTAGTTCTCAATGTATTGGAAAATAGTGATCGGGATATGTTGAAAAAAAAGTGAAATAAAAGTTCCAATAAGCCATGTTACCTCATAACAAAAACTTACTAATTTCATATATATGGTCATCAAGTGCTCATATAAGATTAATGATGCGACCAAGCGTTGTTCTACCAAGAAAAAGAAAGAAAAAGATGGTGCAAGTTACGATGAGATCATATTAGATCTATACATATGTGTTTTTTCTTTTGAATATATTTAGGAGTATGATGGTAACATCCGCTAATGCGTGCAGTATTTAACATGTTATTGAAGCTAGTAAATAGTGTTTTCACTAGTTACTCTCTTCTCGCCACCGTTCTTGTTCCCCAACGACGAAAAGGTATAATACACTAAAAGAAATATGACTTTTGACGACCAGTTTTTTGGCGACGACAGTAATGTCGTCGCCAAAGACCCACAAAACGACAAAAATATTTGTTTTTTTATCAAAAAAGTCAATTTGTTTTTGGCGACGACAATGTCGTCCCAAAACAAATTTCCATTTTCTTTATCATTTAAATTTTGCCCAAAAAACTGAATTATTTTTGGCGACGACACCAAAATAAATTTTCATTTTCTTTAATGATTAAATATTAACCAAAAAAGTCAAATTACTTTTAGCGACGACAAAAAGTAGTCCCAAAACAATTTTTATTATCTACAATAATTAAATTTGACCGAAAATCAAATCATTTTTGGTGACGACATGTCTTTAATAATTAAATTTGACCGAAAAAATCAAATCATTTTTGGCGACGACATGTCGTTGCCAAAAGATGGTCCCAAAAACATTTTGGTTAAATTTTAGAATTTTTTTCCCGTTTTTGTGAAAAAAATTCCCTCCATTTTATTGGTGGCGACTTTGACGACGACATGTCGTCGGCTGTCGTCGCCGCCAAAAGATAATTCAAAATTATTTATTTATTTATTATATATATATATTGGGCTTACGTAAGATAACAAAGGATGGTTAAAACCTAATAGACTATCAAATGGTTGAACCGACTCTAATTGGACCTATAATGTACATATTGGGTCATTGGGCTTTTTATGTACGTATTGGGCCTATTAGGTACATATTGGGCCTATTATACTCATGCTGGGTCTATTATACATACATACATTCACATATTCATTCCTTCATACATACATACATACTTATGGATGAATCAGGTTAGACGAAAACGAATGATTGAGAAACATATTGGGCTTACGTAAGATAACAAAGGATGGTTAAAGCCTAATAGACTATCAAACGATTAAACTGACTCTAATTGAGCCTATTATCTACATATTGGGCCTATTGGGCTTTTTATGTACTTATCGGGCCTATTATGTACATATCGGGCCTAATATACTCATGTTGGGCCTATTTTAGTCATGCTGGGCCTATTATACATATATACATTCACATTCCTTCATACATATATACATACTTATGGATGAATCAGGTTAGACGAAAACGAATGATTAAGAAACATATTGGGTTACGTAAGATAACAAAGGATAGTTAAAGCCCAATAGACTATCAAACGGTTAAACCGACTCTAATTGGGCCTATTATCTACATATTAGGCCTATTGGGCTTTTTGTGTACTTATCGGGCCTATTACGTACTTATCGGGCCTATTTGTTGATATTTAGACGTGCACAAACCGGGTTTTTTTTTGGACCCGGAACCGGGTTTGGGAGGCCAAAACCCGATCGGGTCCGGGTACACCATGGAACCGGGTACGGGTAGGGTGGGGGTAAAACCCTACCCTGTGGAACCGGGTAGGGTCGAGTTCGGGTCCGGTTCCTACCCGGGTCGGGTCCAAACCGGGTATGCCGTGTAAAATTTTTTTCTTCTTTTTTTTACTTTTTTTTTGTTTTGTGTACAATATAAAGTTACTAAATAAATACGATTTATTTCAACTGAAAAGAGTTAACCAAATACAAGATATTGACGTTACGATGCAAAAAAACTACTATTTTTAAACAAAGTCAATATATATTTTTTTGAAATCTAAGCTTCTTTATTTTTTTCCTCTTCTTTTTTGGTCTTCTTTGAGTTCTTCATCAGATATTCCGGTTGATAGACCCTCCTCAACCTCTTCATCATGTATTTTTGACTCCGGTTCGATGTCGTCTTCTAAGCTCGTTAGGTGTTGTTTGCGATCAATCGCGTCCAAGTGATCTTTGAGACAAATACACATCTCCACAGCCTCCGGAGAAAGTCGGGTCCTCCGTAAAGATATTACCCCGCCACAAGTAGAAAAATCCGATTCCGAAGCTACCGTAAAAGCTTGGGAGCTTAGTAAATCACGGGCCATGGCGGAAAGAACCGGAAATTCCATTTCCCTTCCTTTCCACCAAGCCAATATATCAAAACTCTCAATGTCATCGGCCGACATAGTGGAAGTATAATCTGTTCCACTATATCTACCGAGCTCGCTACTCGGAGTGGCACCCTTTTGTTTTTTTGCCACGGATTCCCGAACGACATTCAAAAAGTTTTTCTTCGGGTCCTTCTACGGCTTACTTGAGCTAGCCTCCGATTGTGAAAATGGTGTAACCGTTGTTGGCCCGTATCTTAAGTGATAAACATCAAAAAGTCTTTGAAAATCGTGATTAAATTTTGCTTTTGCTTCCGATGCGTGATTTGGGTTATCCATATGGAGATCCAAATTGTCAAAAATTTCTTGAAATAAACATTCGACTCCTGTACTATTATAAAACAGGTTTAAAGCGGCGGCACAAGTAAAAACCGAAGGGAGCTCTAAAAAATATTTTTTAAATTTTTCTTTCATCGCCGGTATCATTTCTTTAAAAAAAATTATTTTCAAAAGTTTTAATATTAAGAGCCATTAAATATAATTCGTAAAGCACCAAACTACTAGTCGGGTAATAAACCCCCGATAAGTTTTTAGTTGAATTTTTAAAAAAGCCAAGAAATTCAACAAATTTTGGTATAAATTTCCAACAATGTTCCGAAAACACGTCGGCTAACCCGGCCGACACAAGACTACTATGAAAAACTTTCAAGCAATCCCGTTGTTTCAAGGCACTCTCTAACATGTCGCATGTCGAGTTCCAACGATGAGGTGTATCCCAATTCGCACCTAAATATATCGAATTCGTATCTCTACAAAATTGTTTATAATCTTGACAAATTTGCATTTTAGCTTTAAAAATCGAATAAAGCATACATTTAAACGTATATATATATTGGGAACATAATCCGGACCCTAGCCCGTCTTTCATTACCAAATTAATAATATGTGCGACACATCGACTATGAAAAAAATCACCGTTGCAAATCGGTTCATATTTTACCATAAGTTTATCAACCACATTAGTATTATTTGAAACGTTGTCAAAAGCCATTGAAAATATTTTGTTTTATAAACCATAAGTTTGTAGTACGTTATCTATAAGCTCAAACAAATCATCTCCGCTATGTGGAATCGGAAAAAGATCAAAAGCAATGGTACGTTTCATCATTTGCCACGAATCGGGATCCACCCAATGAGCGGTTACACAAAGATAAGACTTAATGCAACCGTGTGGAGCCGACCAAACGTCGCTAGTTAAATTAACACCGGTTTGTAAGTTTTGGAAAAACACAATTAAATCTTTTTTACAAACTCCCCACAATTTCAAACAATATCGTCTAAGGGTCATACGACTTACATGGGTGTAACGAGGTTGAAGTGTTTCCCGAATCAAAGCCGTCAATTGCGGGTTGTCGAAGTGGTTGAATGGCAAACAATATTGAATCACGAACTTCGCCATACGATCTTGGACCATATCGACGCTATAATGAAATATTTCGCCACCACCCCCCATATAGGCTTGATCGGACTCGGGGGCATTTTTCAACACCGGACAAAACTTCTTTGTAATATGCTTGTCCAAAGTCGAGTTTGAAGCCGCCCCCAACAAAGCTCCACAATACTTGCAACGAGCTTTGTGTGACCCGTCACT
Organism: Tagetes erecta; assembly: GCA_030867185.1. Taxonomy (NCBI): domain Eukaryota; kingdom Viridiplantae; phylum Streptophyta; class Magnoliopsida; order Asterales; family Asteraceae; genus Tagetes; species Tagetes erecta. The sequence goes on from CM061493.1 coordinate 8,863,817, forward strand.
CATCTCAACTAAATCCCAATGTTGCCACACTCTTTGGCTTCGGTTATGTTGAAGAACTTGAACAACATTGGGGGCTTGAGAAGAACCGGTTGCGGATTGTGATGCCATTTTGAGATTAACGAAAATGAAAGAGATGAAAAGAGAGAGTTTTTTTTGCGTTTTTTGCTTGCGTTTTTTGCGTTTTCGAGTGTTGTAATCAACCCAAACATCAAAGATATATTTATAGTAGCTAAATGGGTGTTAGGGGCAATAAAACACAAAAAAAAGGTCAAAAAGGACCAAAAAAACGGTAATATTGCCATTGCCAACGGCTAGTTTCGAACCAGGGAAAAAAACAAAAAAAACGGTCCAAACCGGTTCCGGGTCAAGCCGGTTCCAAACCGATTACGGGTACAAACCGGTTCCTGCGCCAAATTCCAAAACCGGTGAAGAACCGGCGGGTATTAAACCGGGTTCACCGGGTACTGGGCCCACCGGGTACGAACCGGACCCGGTTCCGGGTATAAACCGGTGGGTCAGGTCCAAAACCGGTTTTTTTGTTCTTGTCTATTGATATTTATGATGAATCTGATTGATCATAAATATTTGTTGTAATTTCTCGTCACAAACACATTTTAATCTATAACATTTGTTGACTTGAGATAAACCAAAATCACACGTTAGTATTATTTTAATTCATAATATTTGTATTGTATACTTGTATTCTTTTTTACAGATGTCAGTCTATTCCACTTATCATGGGGGAGACTGTGGTGTTGATCCCTCCGGGGGCTATTGGAACCAATCGCCTGGGTGCTAGGGAAGTGGTATGACAAACTTCTAATTGGGCTTGTATTTTCTTGAAAACTGTTTTTAAATACTTGTATTTTCTTGAAAATAATAACTTTGTTTTTTATTTGCTTACTTGAATTTGTAAGGGGAACAGGAAAACGATATAAGAATAAAAACCAAAATTTAAAAGCTGTGTTCAAAAAGAACTTCAGGCAAATCTTGGAGATTGATTTTGAGAAGAGGGATAAGGGAACCTACATCGCTGTTGGTCCTAACAGCAGCAACTTCAATTCTCTGGTGGGGACTCTAATTTCTAAGATCCCCTATCACTATTACACATGGAGAGAAGTCCCTTCAGAGCATACTTGTATCTTATTTGACGAGCTTCAGGTGAAGTGTTTCTAGTTTAATGTTGTATTTATGAAAATATATAATAGTCTCTAACTGTTACTTTTATCTTGCTAGAATACTTTGATGTGATGACTCATCTAAATGGGCCGGGGGTGCCACCATTTGGAATGGGCTGAACACATACTTCGGGATCATCTACAAAAATCAAAAGTACAAGTCCGGCCTCACACATTTTACGGCTAGAGGGGGGAAAAATAATGCAGAGGCGCTTAGGCAAATGCCTCCCAGCAATTATGGGGATGAAGAGTGGCGCCAGTTTGTCGATTATCGGTGAAGTGAAAAGTTTCAAACACGCTCTTCGGCGAACAAGGGTTGCCGGTTGAAACAAGAGATTGTCGTTCGCCATGGTCGGAAAAATCTAGCTCACGTTTGCTATGATAATGCAAGGTGTTTTAAATTTAAATATGAGACATTATAAATGACACTAACCTTATGTTAATTACATGTGTTTACAGCGGGGTGTAAGCCCCATTGAACTATATAGGCGAGTGAGAGTTCGAAATGGTGCCTTATAGAGCGGCATGTGGCACAAAACTATGTAAGTTAATTACATCGTTTTTCACACTTAGTAGTTTGATTTTTGTTATTCTTCATGAATTTTTTTTATGTAAATGAATACTTATTTGTATTAATTACTTGTATGAACTGCCTTCAATATAGGAAAGGTTGTTTAACTTTTGGTTTACTTTCATGTCTACCAAATGGTTGTTTTTACTATGTAAGTAATTTTTTTACTTGAACTTATGTTAGTTTTGTTGTAACCATGCAGGCCCATATGATCCAGATGAGAGGTGATCCCCGTAACACGCTGACTGAAGATGAAATTATGCAAAAGGTGTTAGGAGAGTGTCGTGGTTGGACCCGGGGGGTAGGGCAGAAGTTATCTCAATCTGCCTTTGCAGCTGATTCCTCTTCGTCAAATAGCTGAAGATATACCGAAGAGGAGGTGCGGCGGATGATGGCAGAATATACCGCCCCGCTCTGGAGGAAGCTTAATATGACCCCTCCCTCCTTTAATGTTGAAGAAGAAGGGAATAATGATGATGAGGAGGATGACTAATTGGTAGTTTTGTTTAACATTAACCTTTGATACATTTGATATGTTAGCTATTTTGGTAAACTTTGGTACACTTTTTAGTATGTAAAAATTAGTTTCGCTAACTAAGGTTTGTAAAACTTTGGTGTTTATAATTGTTATGATGTTGATGATGATGTTCGCTAGATATTGTTGACGATGTGTTGTGGTTGTTTATTAGGATGCATAAACAGGTTTTAAACGCAGGTTTAGTTAGTGAAAAATTACCCAGAAAATCTGGGCAGCAACTGGAAAATGCAGCAACTAGATGTTGCATCAGTACACTTCAGCGATGACATTAGCGACGACATGTTGTCGCCAAAGGTCAAATGCTGCAAAATGTTTACTTGTATTTTGTCGTCCCTGAAAGCCATATGTGACGACTTTTGGCGACGACATGTCGTCGCTAAAAACGATTAAAAATCATTATTTTTACATAAAAAATAAAGTTTTATTAAAAAAGAAATACTTTTGACGACGACATGTCATCGCTAAAAACGATTAAAATATCATTATTTTAATATAAAAAATAAAGTTTTATTAAAAAAGAAATACTTTTGGCGACGATATGTCGTTGCCAAAAATTTTTGGAATTTCTTTTTCCTTTTATTCCCTGGAAGGTGGGCCCCACATTTGTCGTCGCCAATTTTCGTCGCCAAAAGGTATTGGATGCCAAGTTTTGGTAGCCAGAAATGTCGTCGCTAAAAGTTTCGGCGACGACATTTCTGACCTTTGGGGATGACTTTTGTCGTCGCTAAGAGTCATAATTTTTGTAGTGATAATTTTTATACATTGTAAGTTTGGCACATATAGGCAAGATTTTTAGGTTTGTCTTGGTGTAAGTTGTTGAGACCGAATCAGGAGTTGGTAGCTTATGCAGTATAGGTTTGATTCAACAACGAAACTGGGTCAAAACCTTTGGTCTCTTTTATATATAGACAAAGTTTGTTGAATCATCTTCCTAGAGATAGTGATGTGGGACGATTTTATGGGACAAATAAAAGATGGAAAAAAATGTATAAACCACCTGTATTAGCGTTGTAGCAACATGTATTTCTTTTATTAAGTTATAATTTAGTTAACAAGATGGTCATTCTCAATAACTGTTAAAAACTTAAAAAAAATGTACGTAATATACTATATATGCTTTTATTAAACTTAACTTTTTTTTAACTTTGAATTTCATTGAAAACACAAAAGGGAAGGAGCAAGAAACTCCAAACTCCATCAAAGACAACTGTTACATAGATAAATAAAACTAGTCCTTCCAAAGAAGCGATTTAAAAAAAGATGTATTTTTAATCCTAACATAGCCAAGAGACTTAATATCATGAAGAAGCTTTGAGAGAGTTACTATGACCTTTGCACTAGGCTGTTGCAGTTATCACTTTGTTCTCGAAAACCTTCTCATTTCTCGACTTCCATAGACTCCAACATGTAGTGAGAATGATAGCTTGAATAATCTTTCTTTTCTCCTTCGAGGTGTCAATTGTGTTTGGCACATCCAAGAGAACTCTAACAGTGAAAGCAAATATGGGAAGGATATTATCTTGCACCAATTAGAGATGTGATGCGCGAAGAAGCAGGTCGTTAGAAGATGCGATGACTCATCGTGATCCCCACAAAAGGGGCAAATATTGGAATTGATTGTGATGACTTTATACTCAAAGCGTCTCTTGTATCGATACGATCTTTTTCAGCCATCCATTCTAATACATTAACCTTTATTGGGACCCAACCAATTGTTCCAATGCATAACAAAGGGGCTGTTTGTTTCATATCTAAATGGTTCAGTTCAGTGCTTAATCATTCAGATTTAGCACTCAGAGCGTTTGTTTCATAAAAAATAGTCTCTGAATGATTCAGTTAAATGCTGAATGGCTAAGAGACATGGAGATGCTGAATGAAACTGAATGGAATATATACCAACTTTACTCTTATCTGTATTTCTACCTCAAGAGCCCTTTTATTGATAGATCTTCTTAATGGTTTAAACCTCTTAACCATTCAGCACTTAATGATTCAGATTTTGCCAAACAGCTCCAAAGTTTTTATGTTCGTTGTTATCTTGAAGGAGGCCTCTCATTGATGCAACCGTGAGGGTGCCAGTGTTGTTCTTCGTCCAAGTTCATTCCTCTAAGTTTTTGTTGGGATGAACCTAGATGTGTGTATTGATACAAGATTACAATTGTTATGTTTCTGCTATAGAATGAGGCTGCCGTTTTCCAAAGCCAACGGCATGTAACCTGAGACCCCTGCAAAGAGAATGCGTCACAAACAAGAACGGACTTACAAGATTCAAGTGCGAAGAGTTCTGGGAAGAGAGCTTTGAACGGTCTATCCAAGGCCCATTAGTCTATTCTGTAACTAATCAACAATGTTTATTCTGTGAACTAATACTTTTATGCTGGAGTTAGTATTGTTATATATAACATAATATCATCATCATACCCGGTGAACCTGTAAGGCGTCCAGTTGAATGTTCGATTTAGTTCCGAAAACATTGCTTAGGTTTTAGCTGTGACCTAGGAAACCTTTGGGCATATAAATATTTCCACCTAACCTAGATATTTCCACCTAACGTTTTGAATTACAAAATCGTTGCACTAGTTCGCCAATCATGACAAGAATTCTATCTCTATATAGAGAAAAAAGTCACTTTTTTCTAGTGCAATTCCATTCATTCTATTTTTTTCGTTCCTATTCTCCTTTCTCAAAAAAAGGGGACCTTAAACAAAGTTAAAGGATTACTTCGTTCTTGAGGGACAGAACCACACCACACTACAGGCAGAATACAACATAAGAAAGAGAATCAGTATACTAGAGAGCTGGAAAGAAGCTAGCTATAAGAAATCACTTTTCCGCGGAAAGGCAGCAAAGAAGTCGACTTAAGATAGCACAGGCAGATCAAGTGAGTCGGCCCGCTTTGCTAATCCGTGGACCAAGGGATGTAGGCCTAGGAAAACTTGAAAGAAAGAAGCAATATCGACGGTACCAAAAGAGCTAAGAGCTCAAAGGACAACTCTTTACTCACTTGTTCTACGTTTACCATTCACCAACACTCACGGATACTCCCCCCCCCCCCCCCCGGCTGGGAAACTTCCAACCTTCTATACCGATACCTTTCTTGCATACCACTTCTGGGATTGCTTGAGAACTTGCTCCATGATCCGCGTCAATAAAGAAAGAAAGTCTTTTAATTCCTAGTTCGATATTCCAGATATTCCATTAGAATGACTGATGTTAGACTAGCTGACTCCCTAAGCTTTGCCGTATTGCATTAGAAAGTGGGGAATTCCATCGTCTTTGGTATGCGAATTTCAAGTTGCTACTGCTCTGCTGCATTAGAGGTTGCTTAGCCGGTATCTGACTGAACTAGCTGGTTTAATTTTCATTAGTTGAAAGTGTCACACCTCAATTTTCCACAAACGGGGTATCCGTTAGGCGTGTGACATACCAGGATCTCAAGCCATTAGTTACAGTAACACTGACTCAATAAATTTTAACAAAAGTTTTACTTAGTCATTAACCAAAAACTCAGGATATAAAATATAGGTTTTCAAAGTTTAGCGGAAGCTTTTAAACAAACCCATTATTTAAATAAACTTGTGCTCAACAGTTTAGCACAAAACCAATAATTGTTTTCAATAAAACCAACAAGATAAATAAAGTTTCAAAACAAATTAAAAGACTCATGCATGATATGTCCTACGTGCACAGCTCCTAGCCACCTGAGAAAACATACTAAAACGAGTCAACAAATAATGTTGGTGAGTTCAATGAGTTTAAGTAACAAGAGTATATAAAAAATACTGAAACCGTTTAACTGATAAACATCATTACTATTGCTGGTTAGCTAGACCACCTCGTTTACTACATGAGCACGTCGAGATTAAACTGAACGATACGATAAGGTTGCCTTGTTACCACCACGACGGGTGACCAAAAGTTAAAGGACAATTTGCACCACCTGGAAACCAATCCAGCATGATGGGGTCTGCCGAACCCGTAGTACTACTCAAATTTCCCCGTTATACCCACTGTATATTAATAATCTCGACAAAAAGGAAAGGACTTTAGGTTTGGTGGAATCATGCTCAGTAAAATAAACAGTTAGACAATAGAATTCTGTTTTATCAAAACCGTTGCCCGAAGGCCCTGCCCGAAGGCGTAAACCTCAGCCCAAGGCTGTTTAAAACCGTTGCCCGAAGGCCCTACCCGAAGGTATAAAACTCAGCCCAAGGCTGTTTAAAAACCTTGCCCGAAGGCTCTGTAAAATGATTGCCCGAAGGCATAAAGTTTTGCCCGAAGGCACGTTAAAAACATTTGTATGTTTTCTCCCCGAAAAATATTTAAAAGCGGGCAAAGAACTCACCTTTGAAGCGCACAGCAAATATCAGCAAAACGCAACTAAAGAACCTAAACCGTCTTACGACCTGCTTAATAGTTATTTGTTAATCATTAGTTATTTATATTTGTAAGAATGCATATATACTTATATACACATACACATATTACATATAGCAGCACATTTCATGCATCCTATCACTAGTTTGACCCAACTCACATTATCATATATATATAGCGTGACTCATATATTTTTCATACTTGCACTTTATGTCATGTATTCACTACGATTGCATTTGTACACTTGTTCTAACAAGTCATACGATACTGATTTACATCCATTACTTAAGATACACGTTTTGCATATATCACATACGATAGATCTATGTACACAATGACCATAGAAATATATAAAACATGCAACCGTCCCCTATTTCTATTTGTGCTAGAGTTCTATGCCACACACATTTAGATCCATTTACTTACATTATTATATTTAAAATGTTCACACACATGATCGTTCAGTACATACATACATCATATACACCACCATATATACACACATGTAGCACGATCCCCACTGCTATTTTTGTTTTTATACATACATGCATATTACTACCTATACCTCCTATGTGTATATATATTTACAAGGTACATGCACAACACATTCTTAACACACATGATCGACATACACATATATATATATACTACGCTGTTTCTGGTGTTCATCTACATATATTGTCGCCGTCAATGCTACACAATACAAAGATACATCCATCACATATATCATATATCCGCATACGGTATTCCCACTCGTTTCAATCGATCATATATCAACTCAAAATTTCCCATACCTTATCCTGCATATATTCACCTTCACACACTTATGCATACATGTACATATACTGGCCATTGCTATAACATACATACATATATCATCTCATTTATACATATATCCTACATGTCTATATATATACACAGAGTGACCAAAACCGATGGCCACTGTATCCTGTAACGAAACCGAAACGACCCAAAAACTAAACCGTAACACGATAAATAGCAAAAAGAACACGACGGACACGTACCGATTGTCGAGCGGGATGAACAGAAACGATTCTTAGACGACTGATGATGATGAACGGTGGCCCGTGACGCCGGAAAAATGATTGGAGGCGGCTGATTATGACGAACAAGGTTGAGCAGCAACGGTTGTCCTCGTTCTCTGTTGCAACGGTGGTGCGCGACGATTTATATAACAGATCAACGTGTGATGGGTGGTGGTGGCGGTTGATCTTAGCGACGATGGAACTAGAAGCGGCGCAAGGGTTTTTGGTCGAGTAAGGATGAACAAGATGGGTTGGGGACGGGGGTTGGGTTATATAATTTAAAATTTATATTTTTGGTCCCTAAACAATAATGGATTATTTAATTTGGTTTGAAGCTTTATAAAGTAGTTTAGTAAATTACAAAACAAACCCTAAACTTATATAAAACTTAGCGGAACAATTAAAAGTAGTTAACGGTGTTAACCTGAATTTGCTGGGTGTCACATCATCCCCTTGTTAAAAGAATTTTCGTCCCGAAAATTACGTTGTGTCGTTGGTTGACCGCAACGAAAAAAAAACAAAAGAAAAGAAATTTTTATTTTTTTATTTTTTTTATTTATTTTTTTTTTTTCAAGTTGTCATATCATCCCCTCGTTAAAAGAATTTTCGTCCCGAAAATTACGCTGTGTCAATGATTGACTGCAACGAAATAGAATAGAAGAAAGAAAATTTTCAGGATGTCATATCATCTCTTTGTTAAAGAATTTTCGTCCCGAAAATTTAATTTCTATAGTTTGTGTTATACGTTTTTACTTTAATAGTTAAGAAAGATTGTATTTGTGTTTCATTAGATAGCCACTTCATTAGGTTTAAACCATCTAAAATAATCATTTGCAGGATTTCAACTGGTCTAATGTATCGCGGGTTTGAAGAGATTCAAATGTTTCTTTGAGATCCACTCTTAAGATTTATTAACAACGATTTGTAATCAGTTGGTTTCGGAAATTTAGATCACGGAGCTTCGAGTTGTTATTCAAATTCTCAAGGATCAAGTCTTATTAAAGAAACATTGTTATTCAAGTTGTTAGAGATCAATAATTTGACTTAACCGTGTGTAGGTGCTCGACTTTATTAAAGATGCGTTGTCAAAACACGGTTATCAAGGATGTCATAGGCATTATAAAAAAACAGATGAAGAATGAATTTTGATACTATTTATATGTTTGAAAGTACATGTTTTACGCGAGGATAATCAAGGAATTTAATAAGTATTTATGATTTGTTGTGATCGATAGAACGAGTGGTTGAATGATATAGGGTAAGATGATATAAATGTTTACTTACTAAAGTAGTGTTAAAATAAAAGTGTCTGTGTTACATGGTGTCCCTAATCTTTTGGAATACAATCGGTTTTCTCTTTAATGGAATCTGAGTGTTACGATCATAAGTGTGCATGAGGGGGGGGGGGGGGGGTATATGATACACCAAACATTTGTTCACAGAGAAAGTTTTCTAATCTTTTTATTTGAATAGAAGATTAATTCAATCGTGTAGGTATTTTAAGGTGATCTAGCAATATTTCATTACGGATGGATTAGATAAGAGTTCAAACAATAAGATGTTGACAAGGATTTTGATAACAAGATTCATTAAGTGATAGCGTTTGAGTTCACCATTAGGGTGTTTAAGGGATGGTGAGAGATAATAGTCTGGTTTGCTAACGGGTTAGATAAGCATGACGTGTTATTTCATTACTTGGGTTGTGTAGCTTAACTAATTTCTTTAAACATGTAGTTTCCTCTATTAGGATTTTCATTGTTTGGAACGATTAGGTGATAATTGCTTACATCGCGCTTAAATAGTTTTGATCAAGACCATTAATTACATACAAGGTGGATTCTATTAAATTAACATAAGTTTTGAAAGAAAGATATTGCACGATTGGAGTGCCGAATGACAATGGGAGCATTAATGATTATATTTCTTAGCAGATACAATGTGTATTGGGATACGAAATAAGAGATTGTTATGCTGAATTTTAATGGATGAGACAAATAAAGTTTAAGATCCAAATGAATCCCATTCATCAAGCAGAACGCTAGTTGGCACCAACTGTTTATTGCGGATTATACTATTCATCAATTGAATCCTTAGAGTCACAGAACATACTCAATGTTCAGAGTTATATACCCGGGGGGGGGGGGGGTAGTTATAAAATTCACTTAGCTTTTCATTATCATCGTGGGAGATGGATACCTGAAAGTCATTATGTATAGCAAATTGCTATATGAATGATAGAATAGGGTTGTTCGTAAAACAAAATTCAAGGATGATCGCTTTTAGGCTCGTAACACTGATAGCATTTAAGTTGTGTTACTGTTACGCAAACTATTTGGTAGAGAAATTTAAATATATATTTTTTTTTTCGATGTACCGAATATAGATAATGTTTATGAATTTAAATGTTCTTGATGGATAAACAAATTTTTAGATCCAAAGCATTTTATGTGATGGGTTTATTCTGACATGAACGAGTTTTTCAATTAAGTCGTAGTTATATAGGGCTCTTCCAAGAAACTCTTACAATTAAAAGGATTTTTAATGTTCGATTGGGAAAACCATGATATTAAGTTATTACCGTTATTGAGTAAGAGCTCATAACACATGACCATAATTTATAGCGTCCCATTGTATCATGAGTTTGTGGTATTAGCATGGTAGGAGTTTATATTTGAAGGTGGTATTATAATTGTTTACTACACATAGGTGTATTGTAGGATAAACTTGATACAGTATGTTACTTAGAGATAGAGTTTTGTTTCAGGTAAATCTGTGTTGTTTGATTCTTCACTTTTAGGTTTTGGTTGTAACCCACATGACAGGTTTTGCCAGGATCATCGTGTACCTGTAAATTCACCATTATGTTGCGCACCCATAATCGTCAATTTACCTTACACAATCACCCTAGTTTATCTCCCATCATGGGCTTTAATCTTAAGTTTTATCATGCTTATTGTTTTGTGCTTATTTATAAGTTAATTTATATTATTCCGAATATAGGATGTATAAGAGAGGTATGGTATTCATATAATACTTGCTTATTTACAAACTTTAGGTTGTGTTTGTGCTAGTATTCAAACGCAGTCTTTGTGTAGAACTAGAATACCATCAGTATTCATCTCCACGAGATCCCACTTTGAGTCAATGGTTTCACGAGTGCAGCAAGCAATGACTTGACTAGAGAAGGTAATTATGACAAGATGGAAGAAAAAAAAAAAAGAAAAAAAAATTTAAGAGTTTAAATTAATAGTTTAGCACCAACAGAGAACACGAGGGGGGGGGGGGGGGTAGTGCATTCCCCAGATCCTTCATTCTTTAAATACCTAAGGAATAAAGAGTCTAATTATCCGATATTGACGATCATTAACTACCGAGTCAGCGATGAACTCCTAACAACGCTTCGCGGATCACGCAAATGAATCCGTAATATAATGAGAATGAGAATTAAAATCAAGATTAGAAATAAAGTCTACCGTTAAGGCATTATAAAATAGTATAAGGAAGTCTGCCTAAAGAAAAAAGTATAAGGAATCACATATAAGGTAGCACGTATAGGAACACGTATAGGACTAATCTAATTTAACTAATGTGCAGTGTGAGTGTAACTAATGCAATGCCTAGTTATAGTCTAGATGCAAATGCTAGTTCCCTATAACTTATGGCTCTGATACCATCTGTAACAGCCCAGTGTAACCGCACCATGATATTGTCCGCTTTGGCGGCCGGAACACCCTCAGGCGCCGCCCCTCACGGTTTTAAAACGCGTCATGGTAGGGAAGGTTTCCACCCCTTATAAGGCGGGTTTTGTTCTCCCTCCCAACCGATGTGGGATGTTACATTCCACCCCCCTTAAGGAGGCCAGCGTCCCCGCTGGCACATCGGTCCGGTCCCTATCTCTGATACCAATCTGTCACACCTCAATTTTCCACAAACGGGGTATCCGTTAGGCGTGTGACATACCAGGATCTCAAGCCATTAGTTACAGTAACACTGACTCAATAAATTTTAACAAAAGTTTTACTTAGTCATTAACCAAAAACTCAGGATATAAAATATAGGTTTTCAAAGTTTAGCGGAAGCTTTTAAACAAACCCATTATTTAAATAAACTTGTGCTCAACAGTTTAGCACAAAACCAATAATTGTTTTCAATAAAACCAACAAGATAAATAAAGTTTCAAAACAAATTAAAAGACTCATGCATGATATGTCCTACGTGCACAGCTCCTAGCCACCTGAGAAAACATACTAAAACGAGTCAACAAATAATGTTGGTGAGTTCAATGAGTTTAAGTAACAAGAGTATATAAAAAATACTGAAACCGTTTAACTGATAAACATCATTACTATTGCTGGTTAGCTAGACCACCTCGTTTACTACATGAGCACGTCGAGATTAAACTGAACGATACGATAAGGTTGCCTTGTTACCACCACGACGGGTGACCAAAAGTTAAAGGACAATTTGCACCACCTGGAAACCAATCCAGCATGATGGGGTCTGCCGAACCCGTAGTACTACTCAAATTTCCCCGTTATACCCACTGTATATTAATAATCTCGACAAAAAGGAAAGGACTTTAGGTTTGGTGGAATCATGCTCAGTAAAATAAACAGTTAGACAATAGAATTCTGTTTTATCAAAACCGTTGCCCGAAGGCCCTGCCCGAAGGCGTAAACCTCAGCCCAAGGCTGTTTAAAACCGTTGCCCGAAGGCCCTACCCGAAGGTATAAAACTCAGCCCAAGGCTGTTTAAAAACCTTGCCCGAAGGCTCTGTAAAATGATTGCCCGAAGGCATAAAGTTTTGCCCGAAGGCACGTTAAAAACATTTGTATGTTTTCTCCCCGAAAAATATTTAAAAGCGGGCAAAGAACTCACCTTTGAAGCGCACAGCAAATATCAGCAAAACGCAACTAAAGAACCTAAACCGTCTTACGACCTGCTTAATAGTTATTTGTTAATCATTAGTTATTTATATTTGTAAGAATGCATATATACTTATATACACATACACATATTACATATAGCAGCACATTTCATGCATCCTATCACTAGTTTGACCCAACTCACATTATCATATATATATAGCGTGACTCATATATTTTTCATACTTGCACTTTATGTCATGTATTCACTACGATTGCATTTGTACACTTGTTCTAACAAGTCATACGATACTGATTTACATCCATTACTTAAGATACACGTTTTGCATATATCACATACGATAGATCTATGTACACAATGACCATAGAAATATATAAAACATGCAACCGTCCCCTATTTCTATTTGTGCTAGAGTTCTATGCCACACACATTTAGATCCATTTACTTACATTATTATATTTAAAATGTTCACACACATGATCGTTCAGTACATACATACATCATATACACCACCATATATACACACATGTAGCACGATCCCCACTGCTATTTTTGTTTTTATACATACATGCATATTACTACCTATACCTCCTATGTGTATATATATTTACAAGGTACATGCACAACACATTCTTAACACACATGATCGACATACACATATATATATATACTACGCTGTTTCTGGTGTTCATCTACATATATTGTCGCCGTCAATGCTACACAATACAAAGATACATCCATCACATATATCATATATCCGCATACGGTATTCCCACTCGTTTCAATCGATCATATATCAACTCAAAATTTCCCATACCTTATCCTGCATATATTCACCTTCACACACTTATGCATACATGTACATATACTGGCCATTGCTATAACATACATACATATATCATCTCATTTATACATATATCCTACATGTCTATATATATACACAGAGTGACCAAAACCGATGGCCACTGTATCCTGTAACGAAACCGAAACGACCCAAAAACTAAACCGTAACACGATAAATAGCAAAAAGAACACGACGGACACGTACCGATTGTCGAGCGGGATGAACAGAAACGATTCTTAGACGACTGATGATGATGAACGGTGGCCCGTGACGCCGGAAAAATGATTGGAGGCGGCTGATTATGACGAACAAGGTTGAGCAGCAACGGTTGTCCTCGTTCTCTGTTGCAACGGTGGTGCGCGACGATTTATATAACAGATCAACGTGTGATGGGTGGTGGTGGCGGTTGATCTTAGCGACGATGGAACTAGAAGCGGCGCAAGGGTTTTTGGTCGAGTAAGGATGAACAAGATGGGTTGGGGACGGGGGTTGGGTTATATAATTTAAAATTTATATTTTTGGTCCCTAAACAATAATGGATTATTTAATTTGGTTTGAAGCTTTATAAAGTAGTTTAGTAAATTACAAAACAAACCCTAAACTTATATAAAACTTAGCGGAACAATTAAAAGTAGTTAACGGTGTTAACCTGAATTTGCTGGGTGTCACAGAAAGTCTCGCACTATTTACACTTTTTAAACAAAGACTGTGTAAAATGGATATGATATAAGGGAAGGATTGACCTGTTGGTTGACTTCTCAATTGAGAAATGGAATGAAACTAGCAATCCTCTCTTCGGTCCTAGACGCATGGAATTGGCTAAGCATTTTATTCGAACAAATATAGAACCAAAAGGGATGGTTTTGCGTCTATTACCAGTTCTTCCTCCTGAGTTGAGACCAATCTATCATATAGATGAGGATAAACTAGTGACCTCGGATATTAATGAAATCTATAGAAGAATTATCTATCGGAATAATACTCTTACAGATCAATTAACAACAAGTATAGCTACGCCAGAAGAATTAATAATATCTCAGGAAAAATTGCTACAAGAAGCCATGGATGCACTTCTTGATAATGGAATCCGCGGACAACTGATATAGTGCAAATTATACGTTTATCCCGTGTAGAGTTTATACCCTTTTTCGAATCTTTTCAATTAGTTTTCTTTCAGTTTTATCTACTAGTGATTCATTTGTGTTTTCTAGGTCCCAAGTTTATGAAGGGTTGAAAAGAGAGCGAGAAAAGAAGAACGTAGGAAAAAACCGGACGCGAAACGGAGTTACGAGCTGAAAATGGGAAACGAAACAAGTTGCCGAAGTTTCTGTTAAAATGAGCAGGTGGCGGTACCGCCACCTAATGTCCTCAACGCCGCGGTACCGCCACCTACCCGAGTTATCGCTAAAACATGGTTTTGACCTAGTTGAACGAGTTTAAAAGGGAACGCGCAAGACGGCTTTAAGGGATGAATCTGGAGGCTGAAACGGACGAATTCAGAGCAAAGAAGTTGGAGTTTTGGGCACGAAATCAGTTCTCGGAGGTTGTGATCGGGTACTTTTCATCCAGCCTACTTGTGTTTGCATGCGTTATTTTGATTTCTTGTCATTTATGCTCATGAATACATTAAACTTGAATGATTTTGTGTTTTTAACTTTAACTATGAACTAATTTTATTAGTTACCTAGGTTGATTGCTAATGGTAACGGTTTATTGATTGAAGTTTAGTTTTTGGTTGATTGATAAAACGAGTTAGTAATTTTATAAAAGTTTAATTTTTATATTCTATGGTGTGTTTTGAATGAATGAATGGGTTGTGTTATTTGTTAAATCGCCTTACGTAGCTTTGCAAATGTCTTTTGTGTATGGTTGCGTATCAATATCGTTAACTTTCATTTTCGTGTTTGGAATGGTTTTCTAGACGTAGGAACCATAGGAGGTTAATTAATAATTCAATAAATTCGTTTGTCCTACTAAGTCCAAGACCCGAGAAGTGAGGATTTGTCAACGTGTCTTGTTTATCTAGTTGTTAGAAATAGGGTACGAGAGGAACTTTTCTAATAACGAAGTAAACTTGTACGTTTGAGTCATAGAATTAATTATTGAACCACCCCTTGTGTCTTAGGATATATTGGGTCGGTGAAACTGAGAGGGGAGCCGATCATAGGGTATTTAATTACTGTTAAAGGAACCGAGAGGCGATTTAACTAACTAGTGAGCTTAATCAACGTTTCGGATAACCAAAAGGTCACACCCGGATAATGGTCTAGGATCCTTAGGAAGTCTGTTGAGTTAGTCTTTTATGATCCTAGTTTCGTTTCAACAACCAAGTCTACAGTTTAATTAATAGTCGTTCACCATTAGTAGCAACCTAGGTAACGTTTTTCTCAAATCTGAATCAAGTCTTTTACGCTTTCAATTCGTTAATTTTAATTAAAGTCGTGTCTAGTTGAGTTGAGTCTTGTCTAGTTTCTTTAACGTAATATATAGAGTCTGTGGGTCGACACCCGGACTTACGTTCACTATATTACATTCGACCGGTCCACTGCCGGTTGTGTGTGAAATAGTCTTCTAGTCTTGGTTTTATAAATTTAAAACTTAGGTGTTTTTAGTTGTTAGTTTTTATATATACATTTGCACGCATCAAGTTTTTGGCGCCGTTGCCGGGGACTCTTGGTAATTACGTTAATAGACTTTTTGAGAACTTAATTGCTATACACGTGCTTTCTGCTATTTTATGTGTGTCGTAGGAGTCTAAGAGTTTTATTTTGTTTTTGTTCATATTATATTATTTCCTATTCTTTTTATTTTTATTTTTATTTTTATTTTTATTTTTATTTTTATTTTCTTTGTTGTTTATTTAACTTTATTTTAATTGTAATCTTTGAGAGACAATGCAAATACAAGTTTTTGATCAGCATATAGAATCTCTAACAATGATACCTATTGGACCCCATTTGCGAAGTCATCGGAAAAATTATATGTTGCTTCCCAAACTTCCGGTGAGGGATCCAGTATTGATATTTGACCAAAGGGGGTACTTAACATCATACCGAAGTTCCATTGGAGTTTTAATAGAGCATAAGGATTCAAACCGCCTCGTTCATGATCTGGAAGGGATATTTGTAGGGTACCAGAACGAACGAGGTGAGTTTTTCAATCTAACTTCAGAGCCAGAGACGATAATGGACAAAGAGCAAGTTCCAATGCCAGAAAATGCAGCACAAATTTCACCTCAAGGTAAGTCTTCTGACCATGGTCAAATTAGTGATTTGTCATCTGAAATTACTGATAGTTATGAGGTTCCTAGTTGCACTTCACACTTGTCTTGTGAGAATGATCTTAAACAGGAATCACGATCCGAACAAACAATTAAAGATGAACAAATGAAAGTACATGAGGTCATGAATACCCGTTGGAACTGTAACACCTATAAAAATTTCGTATCCGAATTATTAGTTAAGATGCTCGACCTTGTGATCATAAATAAGTAGTTGGTATATATATATGACAATTATATTTCAAATATTGTCAAACGAGTAAGAAACGGATTAAATGTCTCTTTGAAATATGAAAAGTTTAGACGATCAATTATTATTTAGGAGACCGTCGTATAATAAAGAAAAATATATTATATTTGAACTTTCTCCGTTTTTAACGAAACTTAGGCCGATGCGTAGAGAATGATGAGCTCGTCCTAGCGGTATATTCAAAATTTTGTAGAACGCTATATTTTAAAAGTTATACGAGAAAAACGAATGAAACAGCTGAATTAATTAATAATGATAATATAACCAAGCTAGCTAGCACGTCATATATATTTAGTCCCACATCGACGCATGAATTGAATTCAGGTGCCTGCTTACTTTCTATATATAGAAAGCTTAGGATTAGAAGTTTATACATCCATTTTTTTTTGACGGGAACGCTCTAGTTTAGAGAATCCCGTGTATACAGTACCCTGATGGGTGTTGTTAGTAGTTATTTTTGGAGCACGAGTAGGGAGACTCTACGTCAAATTGCCGTAGATAGTTTAAGAGGTATATTCTTGTTTAAATTTATGTCTAGTTAATAGTTATATCTATTAGTATATATTTTGTGGGGATTAGGGTCAGGGTCGGGGTAGACATTGGGTAACTTGACCCTGGTCTAGACATGGACTGATCAACCATGTCTAAACTAGATAGAGTTATCCATAGTTGACCACGACGATGACAAGCCAGTACCCACTCCTTACTTAATTAATAGCTAAGATTTGCCCTAATTATAAATAGGAACCAAACTTCATAGCTGTTATAGTGGCGCCAGTTAAGCCACATGTATAGATTCAAAGTGCACAAGGATCTTACTCAGAAATCTCAAAGGGTTAGAGAGTGAGAAGAAGTGTTGTCCAATGACAATTATTCTGATTAAGGTGAATACATTTGTATTTTTAAATGCTTTTGTAAAATCTTTGCTATTTCGAAACAGCATGAAAAGTAGTTAATTTATTAATGCATGCTGGTAAAATACGAGACGGACACTTGGCACGTACGGTCTGATCAGAAATGGTATACACGTGTTTAGGCAGAACTCATACGGTGAGTTCTGTAACTAAGCGTGGCTGGTACAGTTTGTGTGCCCAAAGGAGTGAGATTCCCTAGGCACCAGAGTTATAATGAAATAACTCACAGCCAACAAACTGTTATCAGTGTGCAACATGGTGTGTATTTTATCCATGTTTCTAGTATGGTTAATCTAAATTAATGCTTTCATGCTTATAAACGATTTGGGTCTACAAATGATATTCACCAGCATTATCGCTGATGTTTTATTTTTAAAACCTTTTACAGGTAATGAATAAAAGAATGGAAATGCTAAGTGCCATGTTGTACATATGATGTTTTACATGTGCATGTTAGCTAATTAAGCACAAGATACATCAAGGAAGAATGGACGCATTCGATGAAGAAATCTTGTGGCTTTAAATATTATAGTAATATGAAATTACTATGTTTTGTAAAATAACGGGTAGTTAAGCCCAGTTATATGAAAACAATGTCAAATACCGGGTAGTTAAGCCCAGTTACATGAAAATGATGTTTGCAAACATTGTGAAATATTATGAAATGGGACCAATGTTTTGAGAAAAATATTCCGCTGCATTTTAACTCTCTGTTTTTAGAATAAAATAATCAAAGCAGGTACCAATCGGGTCACACGTCCGGGCATGCCAAACCCGGGGTGTGACAGGTTGGTATCAGAGCCACAGGTTTCAGCGAATTAGATACTTTATTTAGTATCTAGGCTTTAACCATGATCAGGAAGAATGCCTACTAAGAAAAGTAGGTAGATATCTGCATAGAAATGTATGACTTACTGTATAAGTCAAAACAATAGTTTGTTTTCAATTAATTTAGAAATGATGCCTACTAGAAAAAAGTAGGTAGGTGACAGTAGTTAAATGCTTTATATAGCATATTAGAAGACAATAATTTGTTTTCTATCTATATAATAATAATCCTACACCAGACTTTATGTCTGATGATATTAGGGATTTCCTTTCCTGTAGAATGTCTAAACAAATAAGTGGACCTTCTACTAATACTCGAAGGAGAAAGAAAAAAAAAAGATATATTGAAAATAATAATCTGGATAATCAAACTCTCAAAGGAGATGAGGTACAATAGATGATTAATCAAGGAATAGCAAATGCTATACCAAAACTTATAGAAGCTCCAGAAAAGAATCATGAAAGTAAAAAAGAAAAAGAAAAGAACATTAGAAAGAAAGCTATACAAATGGATCATGAAATAAAGATTGTGTTTAAATGGTCGAATTCAAAATCATACTAATAAGCTCGAACATTATGCAGTGAAACTGTCTGACTAGTCTAAGTAAGATATTCCATAAAAAAATGAACAATTGAATTATATAGTTGAGTCAAACCTTAGTAAACTTAGGATGTGAACATTCTTTTATAGAATACTATAATACTTTTATGTGTTCTTAGACTTTAGAATCCTGAATACTAATATGACCCATAAAAGAAAATGTTTATATTGTGAAAAGCAAAATAAGTCGTTAATGACAACTGAACAATATCATGGAATGAAAATAATATTCCTCATAACGGCTATGTTATATCTAGTGGTTATACTATGAAGGAAGATAAAACCCGCTAAACTACACTTAGTAAATACGGTGTAATAGCCGAAGCTATAGAAGATGGATACCAAATGATAAAAGAATCGAAATCGAATTGTTGCAAGTAGTAATGTTATATTTGATGACATGAGAAACATGGTGTTACAAGAACCTAAAACACCTTAAGGACAAGAATGAAGACTCTGAGTTAAGTATTAATCACAACAATTATCATAAAGATAATTATGTATGATAAAACCTCTAAAGATTCATATTGATAAGTATCAATGAGACATAAAAGGCAAGTTGTTGAAAATATTGTCAAAATCATACCCAAATGATCATCAAAGCTTTAATAAAAAGTCAGTGTGAATGTGAACATTGTACTAAATATATTTCTGCTAGGAAACATTGAAAGTGATAACTAGACTAGCCTATACTTCAGTATATGATGCAGTAGTGCACTTAAAATAATGGCTAAACTAAGAGCATACAGTCAAGTATGACGTGGCCATATATTTGAAAACGATGGCTAAACTAAGAGCATACAGTCAAGTATGACGTGACCGTATATTTAAAAATGATGGCTAAACTAAGAGCATACGGTCAAGTATGACGTGACCATATATTTGAAAAATGATGGGTAAACTGAAAGCATACAGTCAAGTATAATGTGGTCATGTATTTGAACTATGATGACTAAACTAAGAGCACATACTACGATATGTGAAATGCTCGTAACAATAATAAACAAACTGAAAGTGTATGCCATTGTCAGTGGCACACTTGACAAAATGAGTATATGTTTATATAAAGGGAAGATAACTTCTGAAAGATACTTATTAAGAATGTCTTGAACATGTAAAGTGGTAAATAGCTAACCACACTTGGCCCCCAAATTTAAGAAAATGACCTATCATATAAAATCTTGCCCTATAGTGAGATTTTGAAATGGTTGGTAGATGATACGACCATAGTCATGATAGGGATAATGGCATAGTTGGATCACTAGTTATAAGAAAACTAGCTAGCTTTACCACAGACTATGAACGTTGAGAACATTGCGTATATTAAGGATATCAAGATTATAGAAAACTCGAAAGAAAGCAACTTTCAAATGGGGACCAGAACAAGTTGAAGCTTTTAAAACCCTGAAAGAAAAGTTGACGAATGCACCAATCTTAGCATTGCCTGAAGGTAACGAATACTTTGTTGTATTCTGTGATGCATCATACACCGACTTCGGGTGTGTGTTAATGCGACGAGATAAAGTTATCGCTTATGCATCTCGTCAACTTAAAGTCAATGAAATAGGTTATCCAACTCATGACTTAGAGTTAGATGCCATAATCCTTCCGCTAAAGTTATGGAGGCACTATCTTTATGGAGCTAGATTTACTATATACTCAGTTCATAAGAGTTTAAAACACATATTTGATCAGAAGGAGTTAAACATGAGACAAAGACGTTGGATGGAAATCTTGAGTGCTTATGATTGTGAAATCTATTATCACGAGGGGAGAGCCAACGTTGTGGTTGATGCCTTGAGCAGAAAAGAACATGAAAAACGTAAAAGAGTTCGGGCCTTACGACTTGAACTACAAGTTGATTTAATGGGTCAACTAAAGGATGCTCAATTGATGGCCTAGGAAAATGAAAATATTGAAAAAGAAGGAATGAATGGAATGCTCAATCAACTAGTTAAAGGAGACGATAAAATTCTTAGAATGAATAAGCGTATCTAGGTGCTAATTACTGGTAATCTTAGAGAAAGGATCCTGGAAGAGGCTCACAAATCTAAATATTCAATGCACCCAGGAAGAGACAAAAATGTATAAAACTCTAAAAAGCAATTACTGGTGGATAGGCATGAAGAAACCTATTACTACATACGTTGCAAAATGTCTAACTTGCTCACAAATTAAAGCAGAACACCAAAAGCCATCTAGTTTATTGCAACAATTAGAGCTACCAGTATGGAAATGGGAAATGATAACCATGGACTTTAGCACTAAACTTCCACGAACCAGTCGTGGGAATGCTACGATTTGGCTCATCGTTGACAGACTCACAAAGTATGCCCATTTTCTTCCAATGGAAGAAACACACTCTATGGATAAGTTGGCACGACTTTATGTTAATGAAATAGTATCTTTGCACGGTGTGCTTTATTCCATAGTATCATATCAAGATAGTCGTTTTACATCCCAATTCTGGAAAAGCTTCCAGAAAGCTTTGGGAACAAAGTTAAATCATCCAAACTAATGGACAAACTGATGGACAAAGTGAGAGAACCATCCAAACTTTGAAAGATATGCTTCGAGCGTGCGTGCTTGACTTTGGTGGTAGTTGGGATGATCATCTGCCATTAATGGAGTTCTCTTATAACAATAGTTATCATTCAAGTATTAATGCAGCGCCATTTGAAGCCTTGTATGGCAGAAAATGCAAAACCCCTGTATGTTGGTCTGAAATTGGTGAAATCAGTTATCGGGACCAGAAGTTGTCCAGGAGACAACTGATAAGGTTCTCCAAATCCGAGAGCATTTAAAATTAACTAGAGAACGACAAAAGAAATATGCTGATAAAAGAAGGAAGCCGTTAGCATTTGCCAAAGATGATAAGGTGTTGTTAAAAGTTTCACCTTGGAAAGGTGTTGTCCGATTTGGAAAGAAATGGAAACTTAGTCCACGTTTTGTAGGACCTTTCAAGGTAATTAAAAGAGTAGGACTGGTGGCTTATCAGTTGCAGCTACCAGAGCAAATGAATGATGTGTTTCATGTATCAAATCTAAGAAAATTTCCGGCAGACGAGACATTGAAAACGCCATTAGAGGACGTAGAGGTTGATGAAAACTTGACGTTTAAAGAACAAACCTTGCAAGTAGAAGACAAACAAGTGAAAAGGTTAAAGAGGAAAATCTTAACTCTTGTGAAAGTAAGATGGAACTCCCGGCGTGGTCCAGAATATAATTAGGAGTTAGAATCACAGATGAAAAAGAAGTACCCTCACCTGTTCCAGTAAATCTCGAGGACGAGATTTAAATAAAGGTAGGGAGGATGTAACACCTATAAAAATTTCGTATCCGAATTATTAGTTAAGATGCTCGACCTTGTGATCATAAATAAGTAGTTGGTATATATATATGACAATTATATTTCAAATATTGTCAAACGAGTAAGAAACGGATTAAATGTCTCTTTGAAATATGAAAAGTTTAGACGATCAATTATTATTTAGGAGACCGTCGTATAATAAAGAAAAATATATTATATTTGAACTTTCTCCGTTTTTAACGAAACTTAGGCCGATGCGTAGAGAATGATGAGCTCGTCCTAGCGGTATATTCAAAATTTTGTAGAACGCTATATTTTAAAAGTTATACGAGAAAAACGAATGAAACAGCTGAATTAATTAATAATGATAATATAACCAAGCTAGCTAGCACGTCATATATATTTAGTCCCACATCGACGCATGAATTGAATTCAGGTGCCTGCTTACTTTCTATATATAGAAAGCTTAGGATTAGAAGTTTATACATCCATTTTTTTTTGACGGGAACGCTCTAGTTTAGAGAATCCCGTGTATACAGTACCCTGATGGGTGTTGTTAGTAGTTATTTTTGGAGCACGAGTAGGGAGACTCTACGTCAAATTGCCGTAGATAGTTTAAGAGGTATATTCTTGTTTAAATTTATGTCTAGTTAATAGTTATATCTATTAGTATATATTTTGTGGGGATTAGGGTCAGGGTCGGGGTAGACATTGGGTAACTTGACCCTGGTCTAGACATGGACTGATCAACCATGTCTAAACTAGATAGAGTTATCCATAGTTGACCACGACGATGACAAGCCAGTACCCACTCCTTACTTAATTAATAGCTAAGATTTGCCCTAATTATAAATAGGAACCAAACTTCATAGCTGTTATAGTGGCGCCAGTTAAGCCACATGTATAGATTCAAAGTGCACAAGGATCTTACTCAGAAATCTCAAAGGGTTAGAGAGTGAGAAGAAGTGTTGTCCAATGACAATTATTCTGATTAAGGTGAATACATTTGTATTTTTAAATGCTTTTGTAAAATCTTTGCTATTTCGAAACAGCATGAAAAGTAGTTAATTTATTAATGCATGCTGGTAAAATACGAGACGGACACTTGGCACGTACGGTCTGATCAGAAATGGTATACACGTGTTTAGGCAGAACTCATACGGTGAGTTCTGTAACTAAGCGTGGCTGGTACAGTTTGTGTGCCCAAAGGAGTGAGATTCCCTAGGCACCAGAGTTATAATGAAATAACTCACAGCCAACAAACTGTTATCAGTGTGCAACATGGTGTGTATTTTATCCATGTTTCTAGTATGGTTAATCTAAATTAATGCTTTCATGCTTATAAACGATTTGGGTCTACAAATGATATTCACCAGCATTATCGCTGATGTTTTATTTTTAAAACCTTTTACAGGTAATGAATAAAAGAATGGAAATGCTAAGTGCCATGTTGTACATATGATGTTTTACATGTGCATGTTAGCTAATTAAGCACAAGATACATCAAGGAAGAATGGACGCATTCGATGAAGAAATCTTGTGGCTTTAAATATTATAGTAATATGAAATTACTATGTTTTGTAAAGTAACGGGTAGTTAAGCCCAGTTATATGAAAACAATGTCAAATGCCGGGTAGTTAAGCCCAGTTACATGAAAATGATGTTTGCAAACATTGTGAAATATTATGAAATGGGACCAATGTTTTGAGAAAAATATTCCGCTGCATTTTAACTCTCTGTTTTTAGAATAAAATAATCAAAGCAGGTACCAATCGGGTCACACGTCCGGGCATGCCAAACCCGGGGTGTGACAGGAACCTACTAAGTAAGGCTGAGAAACTCCATTATCTCGAAGAAAATGGGAGGCTTACATATGAACTAGCTAATCTAAGGATGGCAAGAGAGAAAGCCGCTCAAGAACCAGAAACATCAGCAAAAGAGGTTGAGACAGAGAGAGTGGAGGATATTCTTAAAGAAGAGGTTGTCTCTACAACAGGGAAGTATTCTAAATCTGATTTAAATTGTTTTGATTATGATATTCATGAATCGTATAAATCACCTGCTGATGAATTTGAATCTTCATGTTCATTTGATATTTCACACTTGTTCGATGAGGTTGATGTGATGCAGGACTTGCAAGGTAAGGATGATGAAGATGAAGGCATGAAGGAGGAGTTTGTGCAATCTTGGGAGCATGAATTTGGTGACGAGTTGGTGGATTTACCAACTTTAGAAGATGAGGGAGACTTTGATCCAGTTGGCGATCTTGATATACTAGAAGCATTATTGAATGGGAAGCCGACAGTGGAAATCAAAATGTCACGAAATGTAGAAGAAGAAGAAGTGGTTGTACAAGAAGAACACCACAACTGGACCATGAAAGAACGAGGATGGTATAACAAAAAGGAGAAGATGCGGTTCACACACAATCATTCTCCACATCACATGCCTCGCATCAGATTCGGTCCGGGTAAGTTCAAGTCATGGTGGGCGGACCCGTTCAAATTTGATATAATTTTCTTTAACTTCACTACTAAAATTTTAATGAATAATAAGAAACAAGTGGAGTTGAACGGGTTGGACCGGGGTTGGATAAAAGAGAAACCTCCTGATTAAGTTCAAGTGTGGGGAGGTTTCTTATCAGTTTATAGAGTTTGTATATTGTGTTGGTATATTTTTGTTTAGTCTAATGTGTCGAGTCAGTATGCTCGAGTTTTGTGTTGGTTTTCACAGGTTTACCGTACTCAATCTCCATTTGGGTGAGTTTGCATTTGTGGAAATGAAGATTGAACTCGGGAGTGTCGGTGTCAAGGTTGACCGCGACCGAAATGCTACACGGTCAACACTTGAAGATTGGAACGAAGACTTGGAGCTTACGCGATTCGCAATACCAGCTAAGTCTTTTCCCATTCACCTCTCTATTTTTTTTTATTTTCGCATTTTTAGTTTTATTTTTAAGTGTTTTCCATTTCTACATTGGGGACAATGTAGAACTTAAGTGTGGGGATCGGAAATAGCTATTGAGTCTTGGGTTAGTTTTAAGTGTTTCTTTTGAGTCCATATAGAGTAAAAACCAAAAAAAAAATTCAAAAAAAAAATATTTTCTTTTGTTTTTGTGTCTTCTCAACCTTTATGAATGAAAGGACGGTAACAATGTGACCTTATCAAACCTAATT
Organism: Tagetes erecta; assembly: GCA_030867185.1. Taxonomy (NCBI): domain Eukaryota; kingdom Viridiplantae; phylum Streptophyta; class Magnoliopsida; order Asterales; family Asteraceae; genus Tagetes; species Tagetes erecta. The sequence continues at coordinate 8,889,616 of CM061493.1, forward strand.
TAAGTGATTTTTAGTGGGAAACATGTTATTGTTGAAGTGGAATAAAAAGTTGAGTCATACTAAAGCCTTGTAGCTAGTTTGATACAAAATGAAGTTGCTTTTAAGAATAGTGGTTTATGATGAACTTTAATTTTCATACTTCTAGTTCTAGTGGTTAACATTTCATGGCGTATGATTTTATAATCTTAAATCTTGTATTGATAGGATGTTTCGGGGTTCGGAGACCATGGGTCTTTATGCGGTCTATCATCTGGTATTCTTACTTCTAAAAAGGAGGTATGAATATTCAATAAAAGCTCAAAGAGCAAAACCCGCAGTTAAGCTGCCATTATAAGTCAATAAATTTGATCACAATGTGCTTAAAAGTACAAATTCACTACTGACTTGATCAAACCACCCGTTAGTCATATGGGGTCCCCTTGCTCGCGTCCTAATACCAATAAGAAACGGACCACAAGGGACACGCCATATGTAAGCCCACAGATGAAGTCGTGCATAATCACGTATGGTGATGAATTTGGGACATTGCTTGATAACGGGGGTATGTCTTGTAATGGGGAACATTAGCTAGGAATAAATTGAAAATTGAATTTATTTTATGTCACTTGTGAAATGTGTAATAAGCAATGTTGTTGAAATTGCTTGAGTGTTGATTGTGTTAATGTTTTAAATCATTTGGTTATCAGGTTTAAGTCAAGTTGGGGTGACTCGACCAATAAAACCATGGAAATATTATATTAACTATGAGTCTCACTCTAATTAAAAATCACTGAAGTTTTAGTCACTGTTACTTGTTTGAATAAAGATTAAGGGTTTGAGTTGTAATTGTATATTTTTAGTTTTTTTTTGTGGAGATTTGAGTCTTGAATCCCTAAGATAAGTTTATGCTTTTTCAGGGACGAAAAAGGTTAAGTGTGAGGATATTTGATATAGTGCAAATTATACGTTTATCCCGTGTAGAGTTTATACCCTTTTTCGAGTCTTTTCAATTAGTTTTCTTTCAGTTTTATCTACTAGTGATTCATTTGTGTTTTCTAGGTCCCAAGTTTATGAAGGGTTGAAAAGAGAGCGAGAAAAGAAGAACGTAGGAAAAAACCGGACGCGAAACGGAGTTACGAGCTGAAAATGGGAAACGAAACAAGTTGCCGAAGTTTCTGTTAAAATGAGCAGGTGGCGGTACCGCCACCTAATGTCCTCAACGCCGCGGTACCGCCACCTACCTGAGTTATCGCTAAAACATGGTTTTGACCTAGTTGAACGAGTTTAAAAGGGAACGCGCAAGACGGCTTTAAGGGATGAATCTGGAGGCTGAAACGGACGAATTCAGAGCAAAGAAGTTGGAGTTTTGGGCACGAAATCAGTTCTCGGAGGTTGTGATCGGGTACTTTTCATCCAGCCTACTTGTGTTTGCATGCGTTATTTTGATTTCTTGTTATTTATGCTCATGAATACATTAAACTTGAATGATTTTGTGTTTTTAACTTTAACTATGAACTAATTTTATTAGTTACCTAGGTTGATTGCTAATGGTAACGGTTTATTGATTGAAGTTTAGTTTTTGGTTGATTGATAAAACGAGTTAGTAATTTTATAAAAGTTTAATTTTTATATTCTATGGTGTGTTTTGAATGAATGAATGGGTTGTGTTATTTGTTAAATCGCCTTACGTAGCTTTGCAAATGTCTTTTGTGTATGGTTGCGTATCAATATCGTTAACTTTCGTTTTCGTGTTTGGAATGGTTTTCTAGACGTAGGAACCATAGGAGGTTAATTAATAATTCAATAAATTCGTTTGTCCTACTAAGTCCAAGACCCGAGAAGTGAGGATTTGTCAACGTGTCTTGTTTATCTAGTTGTTAGAAATAGGGTACGAGAGGAACTTTTCTAATAACGAAGTAAACTTGTACGTTTGAGTCATAGAATTAATTATTGAACCACCCCTTGTGTCTTAGGATATATTGGGTCGGTGAAACTGAGAGGGGAGCCGATCATAGGGTATTTAATTACTGTTAAAGGAACCGAGAGGCGATTTAACTAACTAGTGAGCTTAATCAACGTTTCGGATAACCAAAAGGTCACACCCGGATAATGGTCTAGGATCCTTAGGAAGTCCGTTGAGTTAGTCTTTTTTGATCCTAGTTTCGTTTCAACAACCAAGTCTACAGTTTAATTAATAGTCGTTCACCATTAGTAGCAACCTAGGTAACGTTTTTCTCAAATCTGAATCAAGTCTTTTACGCTTTCAATTCGTTAATTTTAATTAAAGTCGTGTCTAGTTGAGTTGAGTCTTGTCTAGTTTCTTTAACGTAATATATAGAGTCTGTGGGTCGACACCCGGACTTACGTTCACTATATTACATTCGACCGGTCCACTGCCGGTTGTGTGTGAAATAGTCTTCTAGTCTTGGTTTTATAAATTTAAAACTTAGGTGTTTTTAGTTGTTAGTTTTTATATATACATTTGCACGCATCAACAACCAATGAGGGATGATCATAATAGATTGAGTCTCGATTAGAGAGTTATGATATATCTATAGTACCCCCTCCGATGAGACTTTCCAGCTTGAGGCTTGAAGCTACCAACAAACACTTTAATACAAACAAAAATAGAAATCGGAATTCGTGGGGCCCGAGGCCTTACAGAAAAAGATCGATGAACGATTAAGCGAGACTTTGCCTTAGAGACCAATGAAATGAGACCAAGGAGCTTTATTACACAAAAGTTCTTTGAAGACCTTTTGCTTCTGCTTCCCTGCTTACTATTGCTATCACCTCAGCTGTTTTGACCTGCTCACTTAGAGTGAAGATCAATAATGGGCGGAAAGGAGTTCACACAAGACCACAGAGCGAGAGAGAGAGAGCCTTCGCTTACCTGTTTGGTAGCTAGCGTTATATAATAAATTATTTTTTCCGTCTGGGTCAGATAGGGCCGTGTTTGGTTTATTGTCGAAAAGCACCGTTAAATTGGTTTCAAACTCTTGTAATTGCGTATCTATGATGCTAATGGGTGTTACACATATTAACATTATTTTATTCGAATATACTGATTCATTAATCTCTAAATCATACTTTTTACGGTAAATTAATATTTTTGTCGCTGAGGTTTGATCTGTGACAACCTTAAAAAATTAAGACTTTAAACTTTATATTTATGTTACTAAATTTATATATTTTGGCTTTATTATTATGTAATTTATAGTATTTATTTTTACATGGAAAAGAAACCAGACGTCAATTACACTCATTAGTATGATTATACATTAAACTTAAAGTTGAGACAAATAATTTTTATTAAACTTAAAAACACGATTAATTAGAACGGTAACCTTAGTTTTAACCCAAAACATTTATACAAACTTATAAGATCATATTATCCTGACCAATACATATTTACTAAACTCATAACTAACTCTTATCAACTAATAAAACCTTCTAATCTAAACTTATAGTAACTAAATAAATAGAACTCACTATATATAACCAACAAAATTTGTAATGATCGAACTCAATCAATTAAACTAATTACTTATTATATATTCAACTAAAATGGTTACCCTACTTCATCTAGAACTCATAGGCTGATTAATATGTTTACTCAAGAAGGGACGGAGCTATGAAGAGCTCAGGTGTATCCCGAGCTACCCCTCAACTTTTGTTACGAAGTATAATTTCTACCGGTTTAAGTATCAGGATACATTTTTTTCTTACGGTTTTAAATATAGGGATACCCCTGAAAAAAAAATTATGATACCCTTAAGCGAAAATTCACTCATAGGATACCCCTAATATTTGGTTCTAGATCCACCATCAAGATAAAGATGAACACAAATATTACACCTCAATGTACACATGTAGCTTCATCACCAAAGAAACTTACTCAAGACCTTCAACTAACAACCTTCTCTTCACCACATACAATACTCCACCACCTTTAATTTCTCTCTAAAACTTTATGTTTACTCTAACTAAATCAAGTCATCTAGTGATATTATGTAGTGATGACTTTAGAGTGTAACGGATCATCTGGGTAAGATGTGTTGTATTCAAAGCCGGTCATACTCTAGCCAATGGTCAAACGATGGTCAGACGATTACAAGGCGAGACCGAATTGGATGCGAGTGAGTTCAAATGTACGAAACCAGTGATAAGGTATATATGCACGTTTACGTGTTCGTGTGAATATATTTTTATTATCAATATAGTGTATTGAGCTCGAAATAAAATGATAATAATATACGAGATATAAAATAAAGCGTCAAACTTAATATTTGTTATTTGTAAGAAATATCGGATTAACTATTCTATATATTTACAACGATAATTCCGATACGAAAGTACTCATTAAGACACAAAATGATATATTTACTAACAAGTTCACTATTTTTAAATACTTACGACTTGTTAGTAGATCACCAAAATATATATACATCGCATACCAAATATACATACACAATCAGAGATATATATGTATCTATATGTACAATATTAATGAGTTTTGGTATAATTAACGCATCAACACATAAAGATATCTTACTTGAGATATATAACACTATCACTTTTGATGTAACCATTTTCTTAACATTTAATTAACATAACTCTACATTTAACATTGATGATATTATTTTATTACTATCAATACTATTATTACTAGTTTCTTAATTTAAATAAGAATAATATATACAAAACATATGCATATATGGACGTGAAAGTGAAGCAACTAATTATTTCATTGGAACACATGTATACATATTCATATAGTATACAAATCAATTAACTATTAAGCCTACTACACAAACTACAATTATTTGATTAATGTTAGATATGTATACTACAACAATATAACTCACTTAAAAATTTATATTTGTTGCATGTCTAACACCAATTATACAAGTTGTACAAGTAGTTGGATTCTATTGAAAACAACAAGCACTTCGACAAATATCAATAATCGATTATCGTATTTTAACTAATATAAAGAGCTCAACCACACGTGCAGTTGATAATGTTACTCTTTTACTAGAAACTGATGACATATGTGTACAATTAGGATTACATTGGTGAACACCTCTACATAATAGCAAGCTAAGCTCTCGACACGTAATAATACTTGTAAGAGAAACAAGGTGAGTTTCGTGGCACATCTTCTTTAATATTTTTTTGGGTGAAAAGCATACTTGTTTTATTTGACTTTTTGATACGTGAGTTTCGTATCCTACTTTCTTTAACATTTTGGGTGGAAAGCATACTCATTTTATTAAACTTTATGATGCTTTATTATTTAAGACATTGTTTTTACCCAACTGTCCGTTTTTACACAACCATTAATTCTGGATGAATCGACGGATCGCATGGGTACGTAGTACTACTTGGGTAATCCCCCACGCACAGTGCCCTTTGTAAAGGAAATCAACTCTGAGACCCGTGAGGTTTTGAGACCTACGTGGTCGTTGCGTGCATATTATCGCGCATGTGCATACATTTGTGACAGTTGTTGGGTGTTAATATTCGGGATCTCAATTCATATTCGATGGGGACTGGGTGACCGGGTACAGGTTTGGTTGTGGACTTATTTAATTTGCATCATACTTGTTAAACTCACATTTATTTAAACATGCGAACTCACCAACTTTATAGTTGACTCTTTTAGTATGCTTTTCAGATGCCCTTATCGATCTGTTGAAAGTAACATTGGATTAGAGCTTGGTAATTCTTTGACGATATATTTTAGAAGACCTGAGTTGAGCTTAAAAGTCATAGACGCGGAAGCTACAAAAGAAGTTAGATTAAACATCTAAGTTCTATTACTTTTGAGATATAAATTTATGTAAATCCCATCATCTAGTCGAACAAATATATTACATTAAATCCTTAATGAATGATAATGTTTCCGTTGCTTTGATTGTTGAATACCATTCGTTACGTCTATCCCCCTGGCTCCGGGTGTGACATGTTCAAATCATAATTTTAGTCTAATACTTTGTTTTCTATTCTTTTAATCCACTAGTTTCACACAAACTTGCTATTTTAGTCAACACCGCTAACGTCATCCATTTTTCTGTTAAATTCAATTGAAAAGACTATAATGCCCGTATGACCAAAATGATAACTTACTCAAACTTTTTTTATTTTTAATATTACGCCCAAATATTAATATCAAACCACAATTGATCATAGTATAGTTTGAGGAAGAAAAGCTAGGCTTGAAAAAACGCGACGGTGGACGATGGGGCTTTCGAAACACGCCTATTGATTTCTTAATATATAGACCCAACTAGATAACCTTAATTACATAGCAATTGACACATAGAAAAAATATCACATAAAATACAGTAACAACAGAGGCAATAAGACAACACAACATGTCAGATACAATGAAAATAAAAAAAGTGACACCAACCTGAATAGATAAAAAAATGAAGATGAAAGAAACGAAACTAACACTAAAGAATCGGAAATCATTGATAAAAAAAGGGGCATTTGCATATATCCCCCTTTAAACCTTATTAATTGCATATTTACCCAACAAAATATTTTTATTGTATATTTCCCCTTCATTAAGAAAAAATATTGCATATTTACCCTTTTTAATTTAATTAAGTAAAAACTAAATTATACATTGATTAATTTACCCTTACTTAATTACCTTATAAAATCAATACATATTCAATCATAATTGGATATTAAATACCACTATTCAATCATAATTAGTATTTGAAAGGGTAGTTTGGTCAATATGATAATTATCATAAAAGATGGGTATATACGTAATATTAAATTTGAGTTGGATAAATTTGCAAATATACTGGTTTGGAGGGGGATATATATGCAAAAATCCCTAAAAAATGAAAAAACAAAAAACGAAATCAAGATGATAATACCATAAAAAATTGAAATCGCTCGAAATCAACGAACGAAGATAGAAAAAACCCAAACTTTATACCAAAGGCCTAAAAGTAACGCACGTGCAATCCACATGAATCTCCACCGACTTTCTAAAATAGTAATAAGGGATAATGTTGTTTCTCGGATAATTATAACCGATTATATTGAACTAATTGTTAACTTTGAATAAGTCAGTTAAGTTTCATAATTTGTTTTGCTTTTTCACTTATGGTTGAATGTCATTTCAGTTGAAAGAAGTGTGATTCAAGGCTTAACTCGATTGAAAATTTGAAATCAGGTAACTTAAGCCGGTAAAAGTTTCGTCTTTTTTACCAGACAGATCATTTTATAGTCTTTTTGTGTTTTCATACTCATGCTTGTGTGATTAATCCATGTTAAATGTTTAACCATGTGATGAAACATGTAAGATTTGCTTAAGGTAATCGGATTATGAGCATCTATCTTTTGTAACAATTTGTTTGTAACCAGTAACCAGCTAGTGTTGATATTATATATATGTGCCGTTAGTTTGTTACTTAAGCTAATATCATTGAGGTTATCAAATTGCGTAGCATGGTTAGTTTTGCTTAAACTAATGGCGTTGATACAATTGTTAATTTTTTGCTAGAAGTAATGTCATTAAGGTTATCAAATTGAATAACATGGTTAGTTTTTCTTGAAGCATCAATTTTAGTTGACTTGAACATGTGCATCGTTAAACATGGCAACACAAAACCTTAAAATCAAAAAGCATTAATAGAATATATCACGAGAGAATTAACAAATTACCAGAAAACCGAGTACCATGTTGTAGTATGTCTCTGTAGGCGCATTGCGCAGATTTGTAAGTATAATTTTATGAAGTTGGTGTGTCTATTATTATTATTAATTGGGATTTGTAATGCTTATGAAATAGATAAACTACACCAGTATAGAAATAAGAAGCCTAACAAACGTACTATACAATACAAGCCACGACACTATGCATTAACTAACAGAAAACAAGCATTGTATTAAATATTATAGCCTTCGCCGCAACGCCACCAGCGTTAAGCGCGGGTGCCATGCTAGTTATAATATATAGATATTTATTTATACATTAAAAAGCTTTAAAAATATGCATAAAAAATCAGCTAAATATTTATTAAAGCACGTACCAAATGTTATATATATATTTTTTAAACAGTGAAGATATTATGAAAGGACAACTAGCAAGAAGCTAGAGCCAAACAAGTACAAAATTACATATTATTGAGAGCATTGAAAGAGTACCACTTGGTCTACTCCAACCAACTCATCTTAGACTTATTTTTAACCCACTGAAAGCTCAAAACCTTGATATCTTCCATGACCATGTTAATATTCGGACTGCGACTTCTAAAATTGCTATAATTCTTATTCTTTCATCTATCCAATAAATCAATGTTTTAAAGAGACATTTTTAAAGAGACATGTTTTTGGTGGGGATCTAGACATAACAGCCCAAATAGAAGACAACTTCGAGCCCACTGTTGAAAGTGGCTAGAACCAATTCAAGTTGTTAAAGCCTGTCCAACAGTTGAAAGAGAGTTATTTTAGTTGTGATTTTGTTTCTATTTCCTAGATATTAGTTTTGAGTTTATTTTCATTCCATGATTATCGTTTCCTTAATAATTGTTTTCTAGTTCCTATTTAATATTGTAAAACTCTTTGGTTGGAAGTCTGATTATTATTTGAAAGTTTTTTCAAAGAAACGGGCTTATCGTTTTCTTGATCTCGGTTGGCCGAGATCTTTTTTTTCCGACGTCGATAACTTGGTTGGCCAAGTATCATCGCCGCTAGGGTTTACCTAGGACTATTGCTTGTTCGTGGATCCGTATCAAGTGGTACCAGAGCCCAGAAATCTCAGGATGTTTGGAAGAGATCGCCGCCAGCAAAACCGTCGATTCGCCGCCAGAGGCAATGGTTATGAAGAATGTGATCCTCGAGATGCTGAGATCGAACGCCTTCGTCAACGGGTTCACGAATTGGAAACTTATCCTTTTGACAGGTTCGAAGAAAGGGAATATAGCTCGGAAACACAATCTGTAGTGAATGAAAACGAAGGTGACAATGACGGGTTTCACAATTTTTTGCCCGGGGGCCCCGTCAACAACGCAGCCCGCCCTACCAGCAACCTAGATCACCACGAGAGCGACCACAGCAACATGTGTACCACCTAAGATCTTTGGGCATGCGCACCGAAATCCTAGAGTGTGAAGGCCGGTTGGAACCCGATGATTTTCTGGATTGGATCCAAACCGTGGAACGGATATTTGATCTTCGTGACATCCCTGGCCCCTTATGGTGGGATCAAGTGCAGGATAAACGCTATCGGGAAGGAAAACATAAAGTCGAGACATGGGAAAAGATGAAACGCCTTTTGAAAGCCAAGTTCCTTCCTGTTACATACAAAAAAGATGCATATTTTGATTACCATAGGCTCAAACAGGGTTCTTTAACTGTAGAAGAGTTAATCAATGAATTTGAACGCATGTGAATGCGTTGTGGGGCGGAGGAAGATGACGAACAAATTATTGCACGTTTCTTAAGCATCCTTAGATATGATATTGCAGAGGTAGTATTATTACAACAATATTACTCTTTTTATGATGTTTGCAGACTTGCTTTACGGGTCGAACAACAACTCAATAACAAGCTCAAGACATTTACTAAGTTCTCGATAACCTCCCGTCCAACCACATCAGCTCCTCGGGTCGGCCCAATCAAATCTGATGCACCCGCGGTTCAAGCTACGCAAACGGGATCATCAAGCGCGCTACGATGTTATAAGTGTCAAGGCTTGGGCCACCTTAAACGGGATTGCCCGAACAAACAAATACTTGCTTTTGTGGATGAACCTGATCCCACATATGACACGGGGAGGTAGAGGAACCCATCGAAGTACTGCAACCCGATCGTGGTGAGCCTCTTGTGTGTCGCCGGGTTCTTAGCATCGTACCGTCCGGGACCGAAGATGACACTACATGGCTTCGCAACAACATATTTAAGACACATTGTACAACAAAAGGCAAAAGTGTGTATGGTCATTGTTGATAGTGGAAGTTGCGAAAATATGGTATCCACAACAATGGTTGAAAAGCTCGGTCTACCCATTCACGATCACCCCGATCCATATCAACTCACATGGTTGAAGAAAGGAAACTTAATTGTTGGTCCAGATTGAACGTTTAATCCGTGCTATAGTGATTTAGATCGGATCACAAACAATTGTTACCACTAGATCTAGCAACAATTGGTTATGATTAATGACCAAAACTCAAATAAACCATAATAACCCATTAAGAACAAGTTAATTAAGAAGGTAATTAGATGAAGTAGAATTAGATTGATGCAACAAAGATGTAGATAAAACAATTCCTTGCAAATAAACAATCAGAATCGAAATCAAGATCAAAGAGAGAATGTATTCAATAAAGTTCCAAGAGTTATGTACAAAATAGCCCTAACAAACTATTTATACAGATGATAGTGTCGCAGGCAGTTTCGCAAATCCGAAACTGCCTGCTCGCTAGACTAAGACAAGCTGCATGCGACACTATAGTGTCGCATGCAGTGTCGCATAAGCAATCACACGAAACTAAACAATTAACTAACTAACTATTACAACGAAACAAAATACGACTAGTCTATTACAATTAAACAAAATACAAATAACGACAAGGTGAAGTGCCACCCTACATGTGGTCATCAATACTCCCCCTAGGGAGGTACTTCACCTGTCGGGTCTCCTTCTTCAGTTCCAGCCTTCGCAGCACCAAGCATCTTTGTCAATTCTCGAACATCTTCTTTCAGATCAACTTGCTTTTGCACACTCTCAGCGAGTTGCTTTACCTCTGACCTGATTCCCCGAGCCTTGTAAGCTACCCTTTCAAACAGAGTAGTTTCCTTCTTTGTTTCAGCTCCGGCTCCAGATTTGATTGGGTTCTTGTATAATATCCTCAAGTCATCATCCGAGAAACCAAAAACTTCCATCGGATCAAATAGTCTCCATTCCATTCCATCCTTTACACGCACGACCGCCTCCCCCGTCTAGTTATCATAAAACCATTTGTCGAAATCCTGCAGTCTTGACAGGCTCGGATCCGGTACCCTCAGTCTAAAAAAAAAGTACACTGATGATATTTGGTGTGAGGTGATCCCAATGGACGCGTGTCATCTTCTTTTGGGGCGTCCGTGGCTTTACGATAGGCGTGTAAAATATGATGGGTTCCGTAACACTTACACTTTTAAGAAAGATGGTCTCAACATTACTTTGGCTCCACTTAACCCACGGGATGAGACACAACCACCATTAACAAAATCTGATTTTATGGGCCTCGCTAATAACACACTAACCTACCCGTCTTTGCCTTGGTGGTGGTCGAAGCAAATCCAGAACCACCAGACCGCCCCAGGCCGTGATATCACTCCTTCACGAGTTCGCAGATGTTTTCCCTAATGACATTCCAGCAGGGTTATCGCTGATGCGTGATATTCAACACTCCATAGACTTTGTTCTGGGTTCAAGTATCCCGAACAAGCCTGCCTACCACATGAACCCAAAAGAGTACAATGAGCTACATCGCCAAGTTTCCGAGCTTCTCAACAAAGGCCTCATTCGGGAGAGTATGAGTCCTTGTGCGGTACCCACCTTACTCGTTCCCAAACCTAATAGTACGTTTCGAATGTGCATTGATAGTCATGCGGTGAACAAAATAACCATCAAATATTGTTTTCCTATACCAAGTTTTGATGACCTGTTAGACCATTTAAATGGGGCAAGCTTATTTTCAAAAATTGATTTGAGGAGTGGATATCACCAAATCCGTATGCGGGTTGGGGACGAGTGGAAAACAACCTTCAAGACGCATGATGGACTCTACGAGTGGATGGTAATGCCTTTTGGGCTATCAAACGCCCCGAGTACTTTCATGCGTTTGATGAATCATATGTTCAAGCCATTGATCGAAAAATGTGTGGTCGTTTATTTTGATGACATATTGGTTTTTAGCGACAACTTGAACTAACATTTACAACATCTTCAACAGGTTTTTACGGTACTACGGGAACAAAAGTTATTTGCCAACAGCACTAAACGTCATTTTTATCCAAAGAGGTCATTTTTTGGGAAACTTGGTGTCGGGCAACGACATTCACATGGATAGTACGAAGGTCGAGGTAATAAGAACATGGCCGACTCCTACATCCTTTCATGAGGTGCGAAGCTTTCATGGCCTTGCATCATTTTATCGGCGTTTTATAAAAAACTTTAGTACAATTATGGCTCCCATCACTGAATGTTTGAAGAAGAGTAAGTTTTTTTGGTCTACAGCATCTCAAGAGGCTTTTGAGCACTTAAAGAAATCCGTTACAGAAGCACCAGTACTCGCATTGCCAAATTTCGAAAGTGTGTTTCAAGTGGAGTGTGATGCTTCAGGTTTGGGAATTGGTGGTGTTTTAAGCCAAATGAACCGACCGATCACATTTTTTAGTGAAAAGTTTAATGAAACAAGCCGTCGCTATAGCACCTATGGTAAAGAATTTTACGCTATCGTTCGAAGCCTCGAGTATTGGCGACATTATTTGCTACCCAACGAGTTCGTTTTATATTCCGATCATCAAGCGTTAAATTTTATTCAAGGGCAAGCTAAACTTAACCCTCAACACGCAAAATAGGTTGAAATTTTACAAGATTTCAATTTTGTTATTCGTCACAAGGCAGGGAACGCCAACACAGTCGCTGATGCCCTTAGTCGCCGTCCAACACTGGTACTCTCTTCCACCATTCAGGTCGCTGGCTTTGAACCGTTAAAAATATTATACAAGGATGATCCAGATTTCAAGGCTATTTGGAACAAAACTTGTACTACTCCATTTGGTGATTATGTTCAACGTAGTGGACTGATCTTTAAACGAAACCATTTATGTGTTCCCTTATCCTCGTTCCGAGAGTCAATTATACTTGAATGTCACCAAGGCGCTTTGGCGGGTCATTTCGGACGAGCTAAAACAGTCTCACTTGTTCAAGAGCGTTTTTTTTGCCCAAACTTGTGCGAGATGTGGTAAAAGTTATAAATCGTTGTCGCATGTGCCGGATCGCCAAAACTCATCATTCTAACCAAGGGTTATATACATCACTGCCCATTCCATCTGGACCATGGGAAGAGGTAAGCATTGATTTCGTCCTTGGTTTACCGCTTACACAACAGAAGAAGGACTCTATTATGGTTGTTGTGGATCGTTTTTCAAAAATGGCTCATTTTGTTCCGTGTTCGAAAACATATGATGCTTCCGAGGTGGCGCGATTATATTTTTCCGAGATTGTAAAGTTACATGGGATCCTAAAAACAATTACATCGGATAGAGATGTAAAGTTTGTGGGCCACTTTTGGCGCACACTTTGGAGACGGTTGGGGGCAAAGTTAGAATTTAGATCCTCTCATCACCCCAAACCGACGGTCAAACTGAAGTCACTAACCGCAGCTTTGGTAATCTCCTTCGTTGTCTTGTGGGTGATAATAAAAAGCAGTGGGATCTTGCCCTGCCACAGGCTGAGTTTGCGTATAATAGGTCTAGTCATAGCTCAACTGGACGTAGCCCCTTCCTAGTGGTATATGGGTGCAATCCTTTTACACCCCTTGATCTCGCGCCATTACCTGTGATTGAGAAATATAGTGTGGAAGGAAGTGAAAGAGCTGCTCAAATTAAGTTGCTTCATGAACAAGTGGATGCTCAAATTACTAAGCATAACTTACAGTTTCAAACTCCTGCAAATAAAAATAGAAAGAAAGTGGTTTTTCAAGTTGGTGATCTTGTCTGGATATTTTTGCGACGTGAACGATTTCCGCATGGGCGTTTTAGTAAGTTACAACCTCGAGCCGATGGTTCGTTCCGTGTTCTTGAGCGCATTAACAACAATGCATATAAAATTGATTTACCCGGAAATTATGGTGTTTCAGCCACCTTCAATGTTGCTGATCTGGCTCCTTATGTTGAAGACGATCCAGTTATAGTTGACTCGGGGTCGAGTCATTTTTTAGAGGGGGAGGATGATATGGATCCAGACATAACAGCCCAAATAGAAGACAACTTCGAGCCCACTGTTGAAAGTGGCTAGAACCAATTCAAGTTGTTAAAGCCTGTCCAACTATTGAAAGAGAGTTATTTTAGTTGTGGTTTTGTTTCTATTTCCTAGATATTAGTTTTGAGTTTATTTTCATTCCATGATTATCTGTAACACCCCAACCACGTAGGGCTGACGTGTCACGCAATACAGTAATCAGAGATAATATTAATTACTTATTAACGTACTTAGCCGAAACGTTCAAATCTTTACATAAGTCCGAGAAAATAAAGTCTAGAATAAAGTACGATTCAGTCTTAACTATTTCATTTAAATGTCACGTCCTGATTTCTTGAGTTAACTCTCATCACACGTTTCCCCCGAGCCCCCTTGGGTACCTGCCATGTAAATAAAGAAAGCAACAAAAGAACACGGCTGAGCCAAAATTGCTCAGTAACGGAGACTACAATGGCAGTAACAGCGAAAGGGTGATAGTGAGGCAAATATAATAGTCTAATATTAGAAGGTGAAAAATGAAAATGACTTAGGAAGGAACAAGTAAATCATATAATAAGGAAATACCCATCGAGCCAATATCGGTAAACAGTAACCAGTAACCAGTAAACAACAATCAGTAATCAGTAATCAATAATCAACAAGTACATTGGTTGTAGCCCCAATGTACATTAATATGAGATGGCGGTGTGGGCACACACACCTATATCCATCCACTAGCAACAGTATTTATCCTAGGATCGATCCATACGCCTCCTACCACCAATAACCAAAATCAAAACAAAGGAGACGCCGTGGCTAATCGCACCGCCACGGATGGTGCACGTCATCCGTGCCAACAATGGCGCCCTATGTCCCCATAGGCGGATGTGCTCGGGTATCGAGGTCAAATGCAACAGTACAATATGGACAACACTAATCACTAAAGTTGAGAACTAGCAATCACGGTAGCGTCTAACATTATTAGACAATCTAGGAACATGCGAGTTGCGACAATGAGTTAAAAAGACCTATCGCATGCGTACCAAGTTCAATGATTCAGTCCAATGCTCATAACAATAATATTATATAACTAAAATGATCACAATGTCATATAGCGAGTAGAGTATCGAGTACGAAGTGGATCCAAAACGGTGGACAAAATAGAAATTCATGCTATAATAAAAGAAGGGTAAAAATCCGTACCTTGGCTTTTCCATAATAGCACACACTCAACAATGGTAACAGACACAAAAGCCTACATATTATTATGTTCCACATTAGATATTTTAAATTAGGTCACGCTGATTTACTTGATACTTATATGATTTTAGCGTGTTAGTATAACGATTAATAACCTTCTTCATGATAATAAAGATATTGCAATTTAGCTTAACTATATGATGTCAGTTAACAGTTAGCGTTTATATATAAACTAACCAACTAGATTAAATGAATACATTTTGTCATAATTCATTTGTCATATTACTTGGCTAAATGATCGATGACCTACTGAAAGCAATTGTAATTATTTTTTTTAAACTACCTAGTGAAGGAAATCGTGTACATGTGTTGTATAAGAGGCAAAGGAGTATATTAAATTCCTAACTTCACAACATGTTTTAACTCTTATTCACTTAACCTTTTCCATTCTAGTTTCATTAACTCTATGATCTAATATCCATAGATGCAAGGTAACGTTCATACCAAGTACTTAATGATGGACAAGGCTTAATACCAGTACCTTTTTGTCGGTAGCAGCAACCGAGTCACCACAAGTATTTAAACGGCAAGCGTAGGAGTTTGCGGTGATCTTTGTGGCCCAAACGTGTTCCGAGAAATCGAATAAATAAGCAAATCTAGCAGCTTGGCTTCGAGCAAAGAATAAATCAAGTACGAAAGCTCAAGAAATTGAACCGTAGTCGACGTGGTTAAATCCTTTCTTATCTGCCTACGAAGACATCCAGACAACTAGAGTTGATCGGTGATGAAGTTACATTCGAGCAATTTAGAAGACATGACAACGGTGGCTGACTAATCGGTGTGGTGGAAGTGTTGTGGTTATAAGTCGTCGGAACACCATGAAGTGAAATTGTGAGTGTGTGGATATGTTTTATGAATTTCAATTGTAGACTTAAGGGATGTTTCCAATTGGTTCAATTTGTGCTAACCGATGAAGTCAATAAGTTGAAGCTACATTAAAGATGAGGAAATCGAACAACATGGATTTAGATGTTATTTTTTTGGCATCATGAAAGATGATTATCATCTCATTAAACTCTTAATAACTATTTATTGTTATTATATTCTCATTATCATTATTATTTTGTTTCTGCTTTATTATCGAGTATTTCATTATCGTTTCCTTAATAATTGTTTTCTAGTTCCTATTTAATATTGTAAAACTCTTTGGTTGGAAGTCTGATTATTATTTGAAAGTTTTATCAAAGAAACGGGCTTATCGTTTTCTTGATCTCGGTTGGCCGAGATCTTTTTTTTCCGACGTCGATAACTTGGTTGGCCAAGTATCATCGCCGCTAGGGTTTAGCCTAGGACTACTGCTTGTTCGTGGATCCGTATCAATAAGTTTGAGAGGGAAAATTAAGTGAATTTTTTTAACATCCATAAGTTAATAGAGCTAAATCCTTAAATATTAAATATTTATAAATTCTTAAACACTGTAGTTATAATTTATTAATATTATTTAACTAACACACAAATATTAAATCTAATATCCATTAAATGGCTTTAAATAGCGAACGTTATATATGTTTATAAAACGTGTATATGGTTATTAAACGTTCAACACTTTTAAAATATTATTTCCAATGTTTTTAAACCCGGACCGGCCGGTTCGACCGGTAGGACCGGGATTCGGTGGTAATGGCGGTCCGATCTTACCCCTTAAAACAGCCTGAAAAATAACCGCCCGGTTCTGACATTTTGAGGTCGAACCGGTGGCCGGAAACCGCCGGTCGGACCGGAAAAACACAAAAATAGAAGAAAACTTGGAAGTTTTGATCTAGCTCGTTATGCTCCTTGAGGAGTTTAGCCAGGGACGGATCCACTTTTGTCGAGGGGGAGGCAAGGCACCCCTGAGATTTTGATAAGCAGCAAAAAAAATTGTAGTTCTTTCATGTACGCACCTTCAGAAATACTTCAAAGGCACCATTGACAGCAATAAATTAAAGAAAGAGGGAGAAAAAACTTACAATATTTGATGGAGAAACTCAAACTTTAACAAATAAAACGTGAAGAAGATGAAAAATACAATCTAACAAAAAGAAGATGATGTTAAAGCATGAAAAGAAGATAAATTTGTCACTTTAGGTGTTTAGTGCTCAAATTCCAACATCAAAGTTTCAAAAAACTTCCTTTAATTAACACAATTACAAATCAGTCTTCTAAACTTGGTTTAAATTTTTAAAAACTATAAATCAAACATTATCCTTTTATTGAAAGACACAGTTTTTAAACAGTAAAACAGTAACAGGGTATTTTCGTAATCTTGCTATGATTCAGGGTATTTGTTTGTGTACAGCTGTTCTGCTGTGTTATCTGCCAGGGGAAATGGGCAGTGTTTTATGCAGGACAATCAATTAGGGCTTATAGCTAAAATATATATTTAAGTTATATACTTTATGCAAAACTAAGTGAGTTTTGGCAAAAACATATGTTCATGTTATATACAACTTTTGTCGGTATGAACTGCAATAATGTCCCAAAAACATATGTTCATGCAGTAGTTTATCATGACTTTTATGTTCTTACATTGAGTTCAAACAGTTATTTTTAACATTATCTAAAAAACCAGTTAAATCTTTTTTTTGTAGTACACCTAATTTATTAAGGTCTATTCCCTGACTTGAAAATTCACACCTAAAGATCATTTATCTAATTGCGGATTATCTGGGATTATTTGACACAAAGGTTCAACAGAAAGCTAGGTTAAATTTGCATTATCCAGCCACAATCGCAATCATCACAATGGAAGTAACGTCATATCTAGGTAAAATTCATCTCAATTATAGCATCATAATCAAGTGATCAACCATTTCACATTGCCTTCTAGCAAATGCCTAAACACTGACACAGGTTAGGCACAACAAACATCCATTGCTACCACCTAGGCATACCTCAACCCAAAGACTACTAGAACCAGAAAACTTGATAGCCAGGTTACAAGTTATAGTGATTATAACTCAGAATTTATAAACAATCGCACTATTCTAACTATCCGTTCTCATCTATACGATAGTTGTTAGAGCTTAGATGTAGTTTTGTTGTTTGAAGATGTAATAGTTTGTTTGAGAAAGAAACCAACAAATATAATGGTTAAAAAAGAGGGTTTTTAATTGAAAATTTGACAGATGCTCTGGCAAAAGCTTTACATCCAAATTACATCTTTATTAAAAATGATAGTATATAACTATACTAGCTTATATGCCCGTGTTAACACACGGGCCGAAACAAAAATTATAATGTAACATATTAATAAGAGTATTAACTTTGTTATAAAAGGACTTAAATACAACATTTGATGATATGATCGAAATATAACCATCACTATCTTCTTGTATAACAACTTATAGTGTATCCCATCTTGTAATTCTTGATAATGCTACATACAACTCACCATGACTCCATGAGTAAAGCTGGTTATTTAGAAAAAATCAACTTTAAACGGTGATTGTCATTAACTTTTTTTACGGTGATTACAAAACTTATGACATGATCTGAATAATCCATCTAATGACAAACGAATCATTAAAGACGTGAATTTGTTGAAAAAAAGACCATGGCTGAAGTTTTAATCGTCTAAGGGCAGAGAAATAACTAAAAACATCAAGTGTGTTTTTCAAATGATTAAACTGCGAACGATCAAACTTTTATTAAACACAGAAATTATACAATAAAACTCGAGTTGTCATTATTGAATTATGCTAATTTGTAACATAAAAAAAATAGGAATCTACAAAGTCTCATTTGTAAAACAAAAGTCAAAAAAGAAGACTCATGTTATTTAGGGTAATATGTAAATCAATGTTTTTTTATATTTTTCACCCTAAGTAAAAGGGTTAAAGTCAGTCAAAGATTATAAAATATTTATAGGTCAAGATATCAATAAAAAATCAATTTTGAATTGTTTCACATTCAAATGAATAAAACTCTTTAACCAAGAAAGATGTTTTATTTGGCTTTGAATCATATACCAAAAGTGTCCACTATTTTTTGTACGTATTTAACATAAAATTATTTATTTTAAAAACGTGTATACAAGTAAAATAATTATGCTTCAACCCTGGGTATTAACTTGTATAAGTTAAAAATAAAGAAGTTAGAGATGAGTGAACGACAATAATAGATTGGCGGCTTAGCAATAGTTGAAGGACCAGCATGAGTGAAAAATTAATCATCAATAATATTCAATATACATATCATCATAGAAACTTTGATATTATAAACCGACTTCACCAATTTATATAGAGAACATATACTTACAAGGTCAGATTTATATGATAGTTGATAAAGATCAATTTAAGCTCCATAATTAGTGTAGACACTCATGCTGAAAAACACCACCATACCTTTCTTTAAATGACATATAATCAGTCACCCATAAGTAATTTTAAAATCAAAATCTCCAAACTAATTCAAAATTAACCATGCTCCCTCTATAACAATATGAGTGCAATACCAAAAACAAAACATGGTATATTTTCACCTTCTCAGTTTTAGCAGCAGCGTTTGCAGACTTTATAAACAAATCTTACTTATCTTCAAAGACTGCAAAAAACATATCAATTTCAGAATCCAACACAAACAAAACTTGAACAAAAAACACCAAAATCAATCAATAAAAACTAATCAGATTAGAATGTGCAAAATCAACACCTTCACCTCTCTGGTACTTCTTCACTTTGATTCTAAACTCATCAGAAACATCCTCGACACAACATAATCAGATTAGAATAGCAACACAAAGAATGGCTACTTATATCTTTGAATTAAACTCAAACAATTAGCAGTGATACTTGAGGGAAGGTTAAAGAGTTGGGTTAAATGTTAGGATCTTTGTGAGAAACAAAAACACTAAGAGACTACATATGGAAAACACTGAGATTACTTGAAAGATCCGAACACAAGATAAAAGTGCACAAATAAAGAAAATGGAAGAAAGATACCTTGATGAAGAAGAACACCAGCGCGAATGACTAAAACTCGAGATGACAACAACAGTGATTTAAACACAAACACAAACAGAAAGGGTTAGAACAGTTCATATGAAATAATCAGATCTAAAGAGTTCATATAACAAAAATTACCTCAAATCCTCTAAGACGGTGGTTGATTGCAAGAACACAAACAACGGTGACTGAAAAAGCACAAAAAGAGAAATTAGGGTTTAAGATTTGGAAAACGAAACACAAAATGTGAAAGAAAAACAGATCCAAAGCGCTATAAACGATTAGAGTGGAAAAACATACCTTGCTAACAATGATTCAGCCGGTAGAGACGGCCGGAAACAACGACGACGATGAAAGAAGATGTGTGTGAAAGAGAAGGTGGGAGTGAACATAAAGAGAGAGTGAGA
Source organism: Tagetes erecta (assembly GCA_030867185.1). Classification (NCBI taxonomy): domain Eukaryota; kingdom Viridiplantae; phylum Streptophyta; class Magnoliopsida; order Asterales; family Asteraceae; genus Tagetes; species Tagetes erecta. Next base: position 8,910,171 of record CM061493.1, read on the forward strand.
GAGTAAAGAAATGAACTATTTGATGTAGCGTTTTTGTTTGAAATCAGTGTAAAGAAATAAACGGGTCGGATCAAAAGTAACGTGTAAAACCCGCGTGAAAACTCATTTGTTCTCCATCGAACACGTCGCCTAAATGGCTGGTTGCTTGACACGTGTCCTAAATTATTGTGAGGCTGCCACATCACCCCAACCTTGTTCCTTTATTATATACTAGGTTAGACCCAGTGGGTACCCACAGGAGTTGATCAGTAAAAAATATTAATATTGTTTTATAATGAAAAAATTAGTAATGGCAAAACATCAAATAAAATGCTAAATATGAAAAAAGGTGAGGATGAATATGGTGGTGACAAGTGGCATTGTGTGGAAGCAAAGCTTAGCAATTTATTAGAAGAGGAGATATAGAATATAGATATAGATGTTTAGCATTATAATAGTTTGAACAAACGAACCATATAACTGAACCAATTTTTGTAAGCATCTTGCTTAATACAATTATACCAATTTGTTATTAAATTTCGTTAAATGAAAAAAAAAATGATAAATGAAGCTGTTACGATAATGTGCAGGTAGAATCGGATGGCAACTCACGACCCTCAAACACGAATTCTATAACAGAATTGGCCCTCATGTTTGGTGATCATTGAGGAAAACTAAACGGCCGTTATAGCTAAGCGCAATTCTAATAGCAAATTCACTATACAACACAGGGAAAAGCGTTCACACGCAACGCCACCATTATAGAAATCTTGACAAAAAAACTAGTGCCACTATGCCTGTCCAACTTGCTCTCAAACAATTTACAAAAGTGAAGTCCAATGGTGGTGGATACAAGACAAATTAAACTCAAAATACATGTAAGTTTCACCTTCGAAATAGTATACTAAAAACACAAACAAGCTACAATTACCATAAGCAAATCAGTAATAACAGGTATTACAACTAACACTGGTAGACAACACCACTACAGCAACCGCCACGATGTTCAACGGTGCAGTCCAGAGCTTTCTTAGCACAACATGCTCAAATATAATGATCAGGGACAACTTCACATACACAATAGTCCCAGCCGCTTGCGTGCTACGCGAGAGTTAAAGGTTTGACCGGTGAAAAACCTTGGAGCCCAGAGGTATATAAGCTAGATGGTTAATTTTCCAGAGGAAGTACCATCGTTGCTGGAATCACGCTCATCTAAAGCCCAGATAGGTGTAACATCTTGCACAATCGACATGATTGCTACCATTGAAAGCCTAGGAAACATACTGTTAGGATCGGGTTGCACACACACACAATCAAACTGCAGAAAAGTAGCGAACACGAGACACAAGGATTTATAGTGGTTCGGTCAGACTGACCTACGTCCACTTTGCTGCAACCAGGATTTATTATTGCTATGCTCTCTGCTCTCGTGATGAGAATTACAAATGCCCTACCCATCTATTTATAACAATAAAACTAGGGTAAATTACTTTGGGAACAAGAAAACATAAATTAGGAAACCATCCTAATTTAACTTAATTAGGTTTAGGGCCGGCTGCCCATGTGAAGACTCCACAAACCCATCAATCTCCCACTTGGAGGCTTCAATAAACTTCAAACTGCGCTCCGTTCCGGCATTTCTGTAATTTCTCTCAACTTTCCTGGTTGCATCCGCCTTCTCATCAATTAACCTGAAGGCCCGTTGAAGCTCCCCTGAGCTCCAACTCATCAGTCATGGCTAAGTCTGTCCCTGACCCATTCTCTATCTCTACCGGCTCCCACTGGCTCAAACTGCCGGATCCCGAAACATCCTGAGAATAAATAACACTCTCCATATTCAGCAAGCAATCTTCTAGAGAGATTTTATCAGATGGAATATTAGTTCTTTTAACCCACTGTCTTCTAGGAACTGTAACTGAAGCTCTACCGGTACTCCCACTGTCACAAAACCCTTTAACTGGTTTACCTGAACTCTTCCATGTACCTTCACTCTGAATCTTCTCTGTGACTCTAGGTTTCTTGCTTGCAAAGCAAACCTTCTTCTGCCCACGAGATTCTGTGAACCGGACTTTGGTCTTCTTCTGAACTGGAGCGTCACTTCCCTCAGACGGTATACTGACCATGTAAAGCGAACCCCTTTTTCTTCCACGAGCTATGACAAGATTGCCTTTCACCACCTTCCACTGCTCATTCCCGAACTTAACTTCATGTCCCTGTTCATCCAACTGCCCGACTGAAATCAACTGTTTCTTTAAGCTAGGAATGACCCTGACATCTTTCAAAGTCCACTTAGAACCGACTGAAGTAACTAAATCTATATCACCCATGCCCGTAACATCAAGAACATCATCATTCGCAAGCCTTACCTTACCAAAATCACCTTCCTTCATATTCTGCAATGCTTCACTACTGTGGGTAGCATGAAAAGAAGCTCCAGAATCCATGACCTAGGAATCTACACTGTTCTCCACGCTACAGATTAAAACATCGTCATCTTCGCTGTCTTCTACAGTGTTAGCTTCGTGTTTCTCATTCGGACATTGATTCTTGAAATGTCCCACCTGTTTGCAATTCCAACAAGTCACATCATTCCGAGCCCTAGACTGACTCATTTTCTCGTTCTTGCTCCCATTACCTCTGTTAGTCTTCCTTCCCCTGCCTACATTCAAAAGTTCACTTGAAGATCCACCCGAATTCCTTCTTCTGACGTCTTCGCCAAGAACTAAATCTCGAATCCCCTCAAAAGTAAACGTGCTGGTTGAACCAGTAATCGCTGTAACTGTTCCAGACCAACTATCAGGCAATGAAGATAACAATAGTAAAGCTTGAACCTCATCCTCGAATTTGATATCCACTGACTCGAGTCTGGACAAAATCAAATTCAACTTGTTGATGTGCTCTGTAACTGAACTGATTTCTTTCATCCTTGTATTTACCAACTCTCTTATCAGAAAAACTTTATTAGCTGCCGAGGGCTTCTCGTACATGTTGGATAGTGCCTTCATCATGCCACTAGCTGTGGTTTCCTTCATGATGTTAAAGGCCACGTTCTTCGACAACGATAAAGTGATGACTGCCCTAGCTTTCTTGTCTTTTGATTCCCAGTCTTCAAGTTCCATCTTTCTTGGTTTAACCCATGTTAACACAACTTCTAGATCTTTCTGAACCAACAATGCGTTAATTTGCATCTTCCACCAGCTAAAATCCGTACCATTAAACTTTTCGATTTGAACTTTCCCGTCCTCTGCCATGTTAAACTCAAACACGACTAACAAAAAACAAAAATCGAATAACAAAACCGGAACTGAAACAATTAAAACCAAAAACACCTGATTTCATGTTTCTCTGGTTTCACAAACGGTACGTGCAAGTCAATTGTTAAAAAAGATCTCAAACCCCAATTATTATTATCTTTTCCTTGACTAAAGAAAAGTTTATGGCCCACTGCCAAAAAACAAGAAATAAGTCTTGGTCAAAATTGGGTCTTTTAGACTACGCGTAATGGGCGTGAAGCCAGGCATATAACGCCCCATAACGCCCCATAACGCCCCGCACACCACTACGCGGGGGCGTTTTGGGCGTGGGCGTTTTTTACATAACGCCTGCGCCCCTCTCTCTCCTCCCCATTTCTCTCACACACTTTCTCCCACTTCTCTCTCTTAGTCATAATTGAGGGGCATTATCCCACTACGCCACTTTTTAGTATAATGCCCCTTGCCTAGTCACCGTCCACATGGCGGAAAATGCCCACCAGGGGCATTAACCATTACATACAGTCTTAGTCAAAATCACTTTTCTTCAAAAGAAAACACCTGCAACAAAGACTTCGATCAATAAGCTTCCTGCCGGCGACAATAACTAACACCCAGCCGCTTTCTTACGCCGTTAACTCCGGCGAACGGGACCTTTCAGTTACTGTGACGACTGCGCTAGGGTTAACGGCAACTGCTTTAGTAGAACCCTTGATCGGCGCGGCTTAGAACGCGAGTCAAGACAACCGATCTCGACTGACCTGTGATTAATTGACCAAAGATGCCGATCGTGTTAACTGGATCTCTCAAGAACAACTACTGGCAAGTTCTTTAATTAAACCCAAACAATCTAATTTTCTGCTTGATTATTCGGTCAATCAGCCCTTAACTTTCGAAAATCCGGCGAACTTAACTCCCTGCCGGAAAACGAAACTGGTCTGCAGTGAACACAAGGGTAGCGGCTATCCCTGCCAAAACCCTAAACGAGCCGTGTGTGAAGGAGCCTAAAGCTCTGATACCAGTTGTTAGGATCGGGTTGCACACACACACAATCAAACTGCAGAAAAGTAGCGAACACGAGACACAAGGATTTATAGTGGTTCGGTCAGACTGACCTACGTCCACTTTGCTGCAACCAGGATTTATTATTGCTATGCTCTCTGCTCTCGTGATGATAATTACAAATGCCCTATCCATCTATTTATAACAATAAAACTAGGGTAAATTACTTTGGGAACAAGAAAACATAAATTAGGAAACCATCCTAATTTAACTTAATTAGGTTTAGGGCCGGCTGCCCATGTGAAGACTCCACAAACCCATCACATACAACCAGCAACAATAATGACTACCGCACCAACAGCAAATAACATTACCCAATCACCAAGGAGATCGTCAGCTGTTGACACTTGAAAAATGCTGAAGACGTTGGATCAAACACGATGAAGTGCTCAGAAGGCACCAACTTGCTGGTATAAACAGTTGAAAATGCCATAAACTGTGTCTACAAATTGCCCCAAAGCACCCCAATTTTTTTGCGAAGCATCTGGTGTAATGAAGTTGGTACTCAATTGAATGTTACTATGTTACCATGTATACAGCTTCTGTATGAACGTTTGTAGTTTAACTAATGCACGACCACACATCATACTGAGTTTCTAAGATCTCATAACCAATAACAAAACGCTCGCGCAACGCGTGATAGTTCTAGACGAACCGAGCTTGGATCTAGATATGAGATTGTTTGGTGATGTTGTTTGCAATCAGTGATGCGGAATCTCACTGATCACATATTGATGCTTGAATGTTCATGAAGATCAATGCAAGGTATGATGAAGATTGATGATAATATGAATAGGTGAAAATTGTATTAGATCAATAGAGAGGTTACAAGGGATATTCAATGAAATGTAGGCAACTCACTAACAAATGACCTAGGTGATGGTATTTATAGTCCATACCATTCACCTTACATTTCAACCTAACCACGTGTAGTTAAGCACAAACGCGCATTTAAGCACGAAACGATTACACAAATATTCTAAGACAAATACAATTAATGAACGTCTTCACCCGCGCTTGCTCGTGATGATGCTCGATATCTTCACTCGCTTAGATTTGGAAAGTGACATCTTGAAATAACCCCAACAGTACTCCCCCTAAGATGACACTTTACAAATCCGACATATCAGCTTAAATCTTCATGTGGCGAGTATAGAGAGCAACTTAAAGTTTTGGTATGCATTATCTTCAAGAGGACCCAACAGTACTCCCCCTAAGATGATGCTGTCAAAACTCTGTCTTTCAACAAGCAATCTGCATCCTTCTCTCCCTTTTGAGTAACATCAGAGGCTATGGAAAGAAAATAAGCAGAGAGTAGATTCCGGTGAATCTATATATCAGCAACGGGATCTTCTTCATCGGTTGAAGTAGAATGCGAAGACTTCTTTGACTTAGAATACTCCCCCTCAACTTTTTGTATAGAGGTTAATGGGATCTGTGTATGAGATATTAAGAGGAGGATTCTTAACACTCAGCAATCTGACTTGGAGATCTTTGGACTGGAATCAGGCTTGAACAGGAACATCTTCAAGTCGCGTGGAAGCTTATTCTGCAATGGAAACTGTTCCTGCAACTCAAAGAAAAACATTAAAACTCAGGCAATAATGTGCAGTTATCATCAATGTAAAGATTAAGTTCTCAATCGGATGAGATATTGCTTGATGAATAACTCCTACATCAATAGCACATGTTAAACTGCCAACACAAAAGAAAAAAATTAAAATGACAATCTTTTTGTTCTTTTTGATTTTTTTTTAATGTTTTTGATTTTTTTTTTTTTGGAATTTTCTCTTTACATTCTGAATCTTTAACCTGCAATGAGATCATACTAGCAATTTATCCAACACATGTTTTGCAGTTTTTTGAGAATAGACATTTGAATTGTGAAGTAATTGAGTGATGAATTGTTGAACAAATCAATTAGCTCGAAGTGACACACTTACTTTTTCTATTCTTGATGATCAATTAGGTTGATTAGGAATAAGTTTTGAGTGACCCATACTTTGCACATTAGAAAGTTATACACCTCATCTAAATATCCTGAGAACATCTCAACACGTCAGGTCACTTACAATCATAAACAGTGTGGAATTTGGGTTCTATTTGGATTTGGTCCACTTTGGGACTTCTTTTGAATTCCTTTTTGGAATTTTTCTTTTTGCCTATGTTCCCCTTGGGAATCTTCTGAATTCCATTTTGGAATTTGTTTGGTGACGGTCCACATTTGGGACTCTTTTTGTTCCATCTTTGGGAATCTTTTGCTGCACCTTGAAGCTCAAAAGAGACTTCATGTGAGACTTCAGGTCTGTGGATACCACAACAAAGAAGCTCACGATGCGGTTCATCACACTGAATAGATTGCATCGTTACCCGATGTAATTTGGATGCTTCACGAGATATCTATTTGATTTGTATAAACGTTTCACATGCACTAAGACGTTTCAACCACAAAAACTCATTAGAATTTAGTTAAATCATCAAAGAATATACTTGTTCAGTATAATTGTCTGAGCCGTCTCGCACATCAATTTTCACGCTTCAGTCTTTATTGTTTAAAAAAGATGTGTCGAATAACTCTAGTGTATCTATCATTTCTCATGTACGTGCAAGTAGATTCAACATATTTTTGGATTTTTCTGGTTTTATCATGTTTTTTTTTTAAATAATGATTTCTCCCCCTAAACTTTTAAATTTCTACGAAAATTGAAAGTTTAATGAAAAGAAAATGGCAGATATGTTATCAACGTATGAAGAGTGCATGCAATATACTTAATCTAAACAGACGAAATGAAACATCGGTTGTTTCTTGCACTGCCATCATTGTTTGATTTTTGAAAATGTTTTTTAAAAAATTCCTGCAATGATTCCTTTTTGTTTCCAACTCCATTTGGTGTCAGTTGCATCGAAAACATCATGAACAAGATTCGGTATCTTGTCATGATAAGGGATCAGCCACGATCTTCTTTTCTTTGTTTGACCGGCCTCCATAACTGTCCCTAACACACTAACAAATTAGTTAGAGGTAATGACCCAAACCATTTCGGTTTTGGGTCGTCCAAATTCATCAACATAAGAGATATTCTTATAAGTGCAAGGAATACCTTCAGGTGGTGGTTCTGATGATACAATGTAATTTGTACCTTCATCTTCTTTCATGGATTGTTTGTCAAAAGAGTAATTATAGTCATTTTCAAACAAATTGTGAATTTCATTTAAAAACAGGTTTTGTTGACTATATTTCTTATTCAAAGATTGATTCACTATTGGAATCATTTTATCATTTAAATCATGATTTCCCTTTTTGTTTTTGACAAACTTTGGTTTCCATGAATCATTGACATGTTGATTTTCATCAAACGAATGTCTATGATTAGATCTTTTAAAGTTAGAAAAATACCTGGAAGGGTATGCACATGATGAACTTCTTTGGACTGACCTTCTCGGCTTGTAGTAGCACTCGGATGTGTTGTGATTTACCATGTCACAAAATGAACAGTACTTGTTGTAGTAACATTCCATTGTGTCGTGGTTGTACATCTGACAGTTGTTGCAGTACTTGTTGTAGTAGCATTCCGTTGTCATGTGATTGTACATCTCACATATCTCGCAGTACTTCTGATGAGCCTTGAAGGGAGACTTCTTTCTTTGCTTTTGGGAAGTCTTTGCAGTTGAAGCTTTGACCTCTGAATCTTGTTGAAGCTTGCTTGAAGGAGCTGGAGTCTTGAACTTGTCACCTTTTGACCCAAAAGGAAAGACACCTTGACTGTAAATACAATCTGAGATATGATGAGTTTCAGAGTCACAGATTAAACAGTATACGTCACTGTTTGAATCACTCGGGGATTCGGAATCTTGAGACTTTGAAGTAGAAGGAGTCTGTGGTGTAGAATCAGTTGAAGCGCCCTTTGTCTTGTTCTTCTTGGCTTTGCTCTTCTTTCTTCTAACCTTCTTCTTCTTCTTCTTCGACTGAAACTCTTGTGTCTTTTCTTTTTCTTCTTGAGAAGATAGTGATCCAACAATTCCGGTTGGCACTAATCTCTCATCTTTCTTTTCAACAGACTTTCCCTTTTCGACTTCTTCTTTGATAAACACAAGATCAGATTGTGATCTGTTGAGTTTATCAGTGAGCTCCATGAGTTGAACATTCAGATTATGCTTTTCGATAAGCATTGAATCAACATTCTGTGTAAGAGATTTGAATCTGTCTTCACACAGTTTGTGATCTTCTTGAAGACTTTTGAATTTCTCTTGTTGTTCTTGAAGCTTGGTTTTCAGACTGTTGTTTTCTGAATTAACCATTTCAGAGAGTTTCTTCAACGTTGTAATCTCTTCTTGCAAATCTGTGATCACACTGGATGAGTGTGCATTTGATGCTTCAGCTTCATTCTTTGCATTTGTAACTTCTTGTTCACTTTTCTTGAGTGACTCTTGAAGAGATGTGATTCTGTGCTCAGATATTTCGTGTTGTTCTTTTAGATTCTTGTGCATGGTTTCTTCTTTCTTTAGTTTATCACAAATCCAAAGTGAATATAATTTGCACTCTTCAATTTGTTCAAAACATTCTTTGGTGCACATCTTTTCTCTTTTATTTTCTTCTCGGATCACGGTTAACATGCCCGTTGACATTTTTCTTGAATTTTCAAAGTCATTTTGGTGATTGTTCTGGGAAGTCATATTGGCTAAAAATGACTGATATGAAATTTAGGAAAGTTTTTTTTCTTTTTTTTTTTTACTGTTTGGAAGGGTCAAGCACTGTTTGGAAGTGTCAAACACTGTTTGGACGGGTCAAGCACTGTTTGGACGGGTCAAGCACTGTTTGGAAGTGTCAAGCACTGTATGGACGGGTCAAGCACTGTTTGGACGGGTCAAGCACTATTTGGAAGGGTCAAACACTGTTTGGACGGGTCAAGCACTATTTGGAAGTGTCAAATTTTCAGCTTGGACGTTTCAGCACTATTTGGACGTGCCAAGAACAGTTTGGACGTGTCAACACTTAGGAAAATTTCCTTGAATCAAACACTTAATCAAATCTTCAAATCTTTATATCAGATTGACTTTTCAAAGTCAAAATTGTGATGAACACAAGATCAATTCTTTTTGTTGTATTTGTTCGATTCAACACTTGTATTAGCTGAGAAATGATGTTTCTAACACTCCTTCAAAGTTTTTATACCTTGAATCAAGCTAAATCTCACTCAAATCTGGGGTTTTTGTGATGAACACAACTAGTGGGTTTTGACAAAAATGACAAAATATGGATTGAAATCAACAAATCTGAATGGTTTGATCATGAACGAGGCTTAGGATTATGATTTCTAACATATCTCAATCATCAATTTCTCAAAACATCAACAAAATTTCGGATCTCAAATTTGAGCAGTGAATATGACGAACATGAACAATTTCTTCAAAACTCAGTCAAATCTTCACCAATTGATCTCAAACTTTGCAGTTCTTTACACAAACATGAATCAAAGCTAATGGTAGCTAAAATTCCATCAATAACAACAACAATCAAAGATCACCCAACAGCTCTGATACCAATTGATAGTTCTAGACGAACCGAGCTTGGATCTAGATCTGAGATTGTTTGGTGATGTTGTTTGCAATCAGTGATGCGGAATCTCACTGATCACATATTGATGCTTGAATGTTCATGAAGATCAATGCAAGGTATGATGAAGATTGATGATAATATGAATAGGTGAAAATTGTATTAGATCAATAGAGAGGTTACAAGGGATATTCAATGAAATGTAGGCAACTCACTAACAAATGACCTAGGTGATGGTATTTATAGTCCATACCATTCACCTTACATTTCAACCTAACCACGTGCAGTTAAGCACAAACGCGCATTTAAGCACGAAACGATTACACAAATATTCTAAGACAAATACAATTAATGAACGTCTTCACTCGCGCTTGCTCGTGATGATGCTCGATATCTTCACTCGCTTAGATATGGAAAGTGACATCTTGAAATAACCCCAACAACGCGCGAGCTAACGAATACACCTAGTTCATTTTAATTTATTATATAAGTATTAGTTAGCAAATTTTTGTAAACAACAAATATTGTGCATTATTCATAAGTAATTAAAAATATTATATGTTACTCTACCAAATAAAGTTAGTAGATGAATAATGTGTTTTGTTGTTGAATTACTCGATTAATTTGTACTTAATTTTTTTTCTATACACATTTTGAATTTAATCAAGATATAAAATACATCATATCACTAAATACGTGAATATGAAGCGTTTTACAATATTACATGTTAGGTAAATAAACTTTTTCTTAGGTAAATGAGAGTTTTATAACTCATTTTGACATGCCTTTATTTGAGTCAACCAATTTTTTTGCACCCTCATCATAAAAAGTTCCGGATTCATCACTGTATTCGGCCATGGTAGATCTAAACAGTGGTAACCAAAAAAATGAGAAACAAAGAAAAAAACAAGATGTTAATGTCATGGCACTGGATTTAAAGCTGATGGATATTAGTGGTAAAGATGATCGATTGAATTTGAGCTTTTGAAGTTCTTTCTGTTATAAAAAAAAAGTAAAGCATAAATGTATGGAAGTCTCTATAAATTGTCTGGGAAATGAAATATATGGACAAATGAAATGAGTGTCTCGATACACACAAAACCCTTCAAATTATTTGAAGGTGATTAAATAGTTATACTCTCAACTATTGGTTATTGGTGTGTCTCTATAAATTATTTTCATGTCACTGATTTATCATTTCGTTGAAATTTGTGATCCTCTTTGGGGAACAAAGAAACCCTATTGAGAGAAAGTAGATTCTTAATTTCTCCTTTGTTTTTGAGCCGTTGATGAGGTTAAAAGATCATCCGACGACGGACATTCCAAGATGATGTAAAAAAGGAGTTGAGAATTCAATAAATATTTTAATGAAAATAAAAAGAGAAAATGCTAAGCAAAGAAAAATATCTATTGTGTTTTTAGGAGTGTTTTATCAAAATGGTGTATTTAAAAAGTATTTATTAATAAGGTGTATTTTTAAAAATATTTATTAAAATGGAGTATTTCTTATTTAATAATTTATCTCCCCTAACTATTGGATATCCCACTCTATTACATAATATATAAATTAAATATCTATCTACATATTCTAATAATTGAGTAACTCGTCCACGTGTTATGATTTTATAGTGTCCACATAATAAAAATCCAACGTGGCAGCATCTCCTTACTCTCAAATTGATTTCTCGCGGAGCATTTACCTCTCACAGTTCTTTCTGGTTTTACCCGACTTCCACGTTCAGTCTGATTCAATCTCAAACTAACCCTTCTATCAAAGAATGCTCTCAATCCAATCCATTTAAAATCTGACTTTTTGATCGATGAAGGATCAAAGTCCTAAATGATTGGTGTTTTTGATTGGGACAAAAAGTCATCTAGGGTTTGTACATCTCTGTGTTTTTCAATCAGTCGTTGCTTCCTTTATCTTCGGTTTCTTAATTACAACATGTATGTTTCTGATTTTTTTTTTACTTTTGTTTCTTCTAATTGTTAATCGCGTCTTTAGCTTTTATTTTGTTAGATTCCATTGCAAGAGATTTAGATGAATTGTCTTCTAGGTGTTGGATCAAGTGAGATTTAAATGAAGTAATAAATTTGCTACTTGATTAAGATGGAATCAGTTTCCCTCCAAGACAAGTGCAAGTTATTACTAGTTAGTTTTGATTACTTGAATGTTTGTTATTAAAAGTGTTAATGATTTTACACCCCCTTTGCAAAATACTAATCGAGATGTTGTTTTATTATATACTAGTTTAGTGCCCGCGCTACGCTCGGGAACACAATTCAAGTGATGCTTTTAAAGATGTTCATGAATACTCCATTCAGTTTTGAGACAAAGCCATGGTAAAACGGAACACATGATATATTTTAAAAATAAGATTTTTAGTATAACAATATTATACTCAAATTAAAGAGAATAAAGTGCTTAGTTTTATGGTGTAGTTTATTTTTTTTAAATCATATAAAAATGTTATGTATATTTATAAAACACTGAGATCTTTAATTGTATGTTGTTATTTATTTTATCCATAAGTTTATTTTTAAACCCTATCAAATATAAACCGACTCACGTATACCCCTTGTAGTAAAGGGTTAAAAATATAAATACTCTTTAAATTTTTCAGAATTCTCCAAAATATTAGGGGACCAAAAATGTAATTAGTTTTATTAAAATAAATTTATATATATATTTTAAATAGAAAAATCATTATTGTGAGATAATCTCTCAAATAATGCCACATAAGCTAAAAGCTATGAAAACATGCCACATAGGATTTTTTTGTTTTGCTATATTATATAAGGATATATATGGTAGAGTTCAAAAAAGAACTTATTTTAAGTTGAGAACTAGAGAACTATTAAAAATACAAGGGATGAAATTTTAATGAGGAAGGGTAAAATTGGAACTTTAAATATATAAATCTTTAAACATTTCTATCTTTTGCATACGTTAATATTATTTTAAAAAAAATGCACCATTAGATCAAGAATTTCATTATCTTTCATTTGAGTATAAATAACGTCATAAAAAATATTTTTTTTCTCGTTTTTTTAAATTTCATACTACATATATGTAGTATTGCGATATTGTATTTGATTATATTTTTCTTTAAACGTTACTAACTTTTTCATACGTTATTTACATTAAACAATTTTAAAAATCACATTTTGGTTTTTTTGATACTACATATATGTAGTATCAATGTACTTGATGCATTTATTAAGTGACCAAATGGCTTAAGCGTCTAATAATTATTTAAAGTGTACATATGATCTCAAATAACCAATAACAAAGTTCATAAGATTTCATATTAAAAAACTTATGGCAAATGAAAACAAAACCAATATTTATACTATGTCTATACATAAAGATAATAATAAACTAATAAACCAATTATAAATATCATAAAAAAGTAAAAAAAAATTTGAAATTCAAACTATAAGATAACAACGCATCAATATTGCATATACTGCATATATGTCGTACTTTGATACTACATATATGTAGTATACGATACTGCATATATGCAATACTATAAAATTTAAAAGGGGATAATGAATATGGTGATGTTATGCACCTAAGTTACACGTAAAACCATTAAAATTACGTAGCTTTGATAAATTAACTTAAATTTTTTTATTAGAAAACTTAACTCATTGATCTGTATTCAATGTTAATAGACGACTCAGTCTTCTCCTCTTAGATCATAATTTTTCTCTTTCTCATTTACTCAATAATCGTCATTCATTTTAGTAAAATATTATCCGCCTTTAAAAATCGATCGTAACTCAATTTGTCTTCTCAATTTCAACTAACAGATTAATATAACATGACTCATATAATTGGTATTATGATATGCGCATGCTGCACATATTCATACCACATCACATAACGTGAACCAAGTTATTGCTAGCAATGTCAATACGATCATATGAGAAAATCCAAATTTGGAATTGAGGCATGATGATGTTGTTTTTTTGTGATAACGTCATCGAAATCAATGCCCTTGAACTTTTGATTATTTATCAAAGTATGTATTTTTTTTATGGTTTCTCGGATAATTTAGGTTCATACAACACCGTATTCATTTCCCCAATTTAAAAACATACGGTATTGTATATTACATATATGCAGTATTGAAAGTAAAAAAAATGAGAAAAAAATATTTTTTTATAACGTTATTTATACTCAAATGAAAGATAATAAAATTCTTGATTTAATGGTGCAAAAAAAATTTAAAAAACTTAACGTATGCAAAAGATAGAAATGTTTAAAGATTTACATATTTAAAGTTCCAATTTTACCCCTCCTTTAAAAATTCCATCCATACCTTTTTTTTAGTTCTCTAGTTCTCAACTTAATATGAAGTTCTCTCTTGATCCCTCTCCTATATATATATATATATATAGAGGCACACTCAAATGAGAACACCTCTTAACTTGAGTACAAAAAGTACAACTTTAACGAATCATATATGGAGTCAAACTGTTGAATTTTTTGTAATATAAATTGACCAAAATGCTTATAATTCAACTAATTTTAACATATATTTAAAAAAAATATGATTCGTCATGTCGTTTGTTAGAATGCATATATGCACCCACAATATGTGTTTGTGTACAAGTGATTTAGGTGCATATATGCATTTTAACAAACGACTTCACAAATCATATATTTTTTAAATAGATGTTAAAATTAGGTTAATTATAAGCATTTTGATCAATTAATATTATAATAAATACAACAGTTAAAGCGGTTCCTAAGTTGTTCTCAAGTTAAAAGTGTTCTCATTTGAATGAATCCCTATATATATATATTGTTTTCATTATATATAATCACTAATCTTCTTTAGTTTTAGCCTTTAGATGAACTAGTTTTTTTTAGTATGTTTTATATTAGATGAAATAGTTTTTTTTAATATGTTTTATATTAGATATGAAAGCAAGTGAGTATCTTTGTTTTGGATTTTTTCATGGATATTTTTTATGAACTAGTATAACTTGTTTTGAAAGAAGAACTAGTTACTCGTTTTGATATTATTTAGAGAATGAATCATCTTTTAATATTTACCGTTATTGCTTCTTTTAAATTTATATATCATGAGAATTTACTTATTTGGATATGATACATTTACTATCTATGTATGTATCATTTTTATATTGGGGAACTAATTGACAGGTATACCCAATACCCATGGGTATGCCCGATACCCGACGGGTAATTACCCGATTGATACCCGATGGGTATTGGGCCGGGTATGGGACTGGGTTTTACATTCGAGTACGGGCCTGAGATTACTAATACTTGGCCCATACCCGGCCCATTGTCATCCCTAACAATGAGTAAACAGTTTATTCATGTAAACTGCAGTTTACACAAAAATATACTTTTAAATAGGTGTATGAAACCTAGATGGTATATAATAATTAAAATCCTTCAAAACTATACACCCTTAATGGTATTAAGAGATTGCCACTTAATGGTTCATAGTCACTTAAGTCTTAATGATTAAAAGATATTCTAAGTTTGAATGATTAAGAGGTAACATTAAATGTAGTCTTTTAACCTTTTAGACTTAAAAATATCTCTTAACCATTAAGAAGCTATGAACCGTTAAGAGGTAGGCTCTTAACACCATTAAAAGCCTTAGCAAACAGCCCTAAATATATAATAATAAAAGTGGTTCAAAATCAATAATAATAATAATAATAATAATATTAATAATAATAATAATAATGTAATAAAAGTTGTTTAAAATAAGGAATATACCACAGAAATTTAACAAAGTTTACTCATTGTTCCAATTAAGTACCTCAAAAAAATTTTGTCTCTCTAAACACACTGAAGTTTCATAAGTGTTCCAATCCTATGTAATAATTTTACAAAGGTTTGATTTTTTTAAAATTGAGTTGGGCATATTAAATGTGACAACCCGTAATTCCAGGTTATTACCGTTAAGTATCTTTCATTTACTCCGTTAAGTTTTATAAAGTTCGGGGTTCGTTTCGTAACTTAATAAAATAGTTTTATAAAAGTTAAAACTAAATAAATAAACCAAGAAACTTGAAGGGGGCATTGTGTAAAATTAAAAATTATAAAACCAACCCCCTACCATACCCGTCATCTCTCTCGTCTCTCTCAACATCGACCAAAACCAAAACTCTAAATATGCCGCACCTCCATCTTCATCTCCATACCACATCGGTTTCATCACCGCATCGCAGCTAGGGCTGGCATATCGTGTCAGACACGACACGATAAGACACGAACACGATAAGCCCAAACACGAACACGACACGATAACTTATCGTGTCAGTTTTTCTAAACACGAACACGAACACGATAAAAAGCAGGTTACACGATAAGACACGATAAAGACACGATAAGAACCCACTTTTTAATTAAAATAAAATTTCCATAAAATTCATTACGTTCTAAAAGTTCATTAGTATCTAACCATAACATTAACAACCTACCCACCCTTATCATCTTTCAGATCCATCTACAACAAATAAAAATAAAAATACACGTACAAGAAAACTCAAATACATTACAATAGAACACGGACGAGCCTGTAGGCGGTGGATGTGTAGATGAGACAAACACAGACGAGCCTATGGGTGGTGGATGGTGGTCAGCAAACGGTGTAGATGGTGGTCAGCAAACGGTGTAGGCGGTGGTCGACGAACGGCGGAGGCGGTGGTAGATGAGCAGCGGAGGCGGTGGTTGATGAGCGGCGGAGGCGGTGGTTGATGACGGCGGAGACGGTTTAGGTTTAGGGTTTGGATTTTGAAACTTGATTGAAGGAATGGATGCGTGAACCTATAATATGTGAATTGTGATTGAATTGAATACATTTAGGGAATTTTGTATTACATATATCGTACATAGTAATAATATAATATATATTATTATATTTTAATAATATAGATATATTAACAGGTGACCCATCGTGTTAACAGGTCTTGATCTGTTAAGACACGAAAATTAACAGGTCTTTATCGTGTTAACCTGTTAATGACACGGGATATGTTAAGGTAAAACACGAAACCTGTTAATTTCGTGTCGTGTTATCGTGTCCGTGTCAAAAATTGCCAGCCCTAATCGCAGCAGACCCGTTTCGCCTCACCGTACGCATCGTCGTTCCTGTTCGGAACATCAAACGGAACCGGAATAACCTGCAACTCCGGCGAACTACCACCCTTCTTCATACCAGCAAACTCCGTTCACCCGTTCGATTATCGGTACGTGTTTATCGTGTACTTTCGCCACTTATCGCGTTACAGTTTCCGATTTCGGTTTTCTTTTCGGCTCGATCCTTGTTCGGTTTAACTTATAAATTGCTATATGTGTTGTGTATACGTGCTGTATGTATGCGATTATGGTGTATAGATAGTTAGTAGTTGCATTAATTGAAGCGTATATATATGTATATATAATCAGGATCATAGCAGCAAACATGTATTGTAGTGCATATATATGTGCAGCGTGTATGTATAAGAACCAGGAAACAACAATCGTGTACGTATGTCGTATCATCGGGTGTATTCGTCGATGTGTAGTTATGCAGCAATGTGTATTGAATGTAAACACCCCTAACTATTGGTCATTGACCGTTGTCACCTCCAAGTATCACTTTGGCCAATAACACTTCCAACTAAATACTTTGGTGTCCGTATCACCAAAAGTTAACCAAATCACTAACGCCGTTAAGTTTTGCTGACGTGGCACGGTGACGTGTCCTATCTCTCTTTACGTGGCACGGTGATGTCGGCCAATGATCAATAGTTAAGGGTGTTTAAATCCAATAAGGCAATAACTCATTATTTATCTATATTTAACTAGGAATTGACATGTGTCACGTGATGCGACGACCGGGTTTTAGTTGGTGCATATGTCGTGTCATATTTGTGACTTCATTACATGCGTTATGTTATTGATTATCTCTTGCACGTTCTGGTGTAATATTATGTCTTGTACCTTGCAACGTAATGCCGTCAAAGTAATTAAAAAAACTAACTAAAACAAAAGAATATATAAAGAAAAAAAGTTTAAAAAGAAGAAAAAAACAAAAATATCCGGCCCTCGTGTAGATGTTCAATGCACATCATGACCACTTGATCCAATATGACACTGTTAACTAGGATTTTTTTGTACAATATAATGGTATAAATAAATTTCCGCCTTTATGATGTTTATGGATTAAATGTTGTCTTAATTCTGCCTAGTCATCAATTTTATTAAATAGGTCGCTTACTCGGAAGTTCACTTGAAAAGAGGATCGAGACAGGGCGACCCCCTTTCTCGCTTTTTGTTCTTGCTGGTGATGGAAGTGTTTAATTACTTTGACACATTACATTGCAAGGTACGAGGCATTATACTACATCAGAACGTGCATGAGATAATCAATAACGTAACGCATGTAACGAAGTCACAAATATGACACGACATATGCACCAACTAAAACCCGGTCGTCGCATCACGTGACACAGGTCAATTCCTAGTTAAATATAGATAATTAATGGGTTATTGCCTTATTGGATTTAAACACCCTTAACTATTGATCATTGGCCGCCATCACCGTGCCACATAAGGAGAGATAGGACACGTCACTGTGCCACGTCAGCAAAACATAACGGTGTTAGTGATTTGGTTAACTTTTTGTGATACGGACACCAAAGTGTTTAGTTAGGAGTGTTATTGGCCAAAGTGATACTTGGAGGTGACAACGGCCAATGACCAATAATTAGGGGTGTTTAAATCCAATAACCCTTGAATGTATGTATAAAATACAATAGTCGCATGTTTTTTTTTTGAACGACAACTTTTATTAAAAGACCACTAGCAAGACGCTAGAGCCAGGGGATAAACAAACCAAATAAAATCACCATTACAAAGGGAACCTTTGAAAGGAAAAGTTACACCATGTGTGCCAAGTGAGATCTCATAACTTCGCCTTGTTCTTCATCCAAGCAAATGTATGGAATTTGATCTCATCTACCACTTTGTCCACCGCCAATCTTTTAGACGAAAAAATAAAATCATTACGAGCATTCCAAATGAACCATAAAGTTGCTAAGGAAATCGAGTATAACGCATTCTTTAGGTCCGTCGTCTCATTTAAATGATTAATCGATTCAAGTAAATTCTTGATGGAGACATTCGACGCAAAGTGAAGACCGCACCATTTATGGATTTCATCCCATACTTGCGCCGCAAATAGGCACTCTTTAAGAGTATGAATAGGGGTTTCAATAGCTCCAAAACACATAGAACATTCTGGGGAAGGGATAATTACTCCTCTCCTAATAAGAGATTGTTTGGCTGCGATTTTGTTTAAAGAGGCTCTCCATCCAAAGCAACGAATTTTTAAAGGGACCCAGTGTGACCACGATAAGGGTGAAAAGTCGAAAACCGGTCGGTTCGACTCTAAAATGTTTCTCATCGACTTTACCGAGAATATCCCAGTATCATCACCTTCCCAGCGCCACGAGTCAAGGCCCCCGCCCAGATAGAAGTCCCCAATAAGGATTTGGAGATGTTGGAACTGAGATGCCACAATACCTGTGACTGGACGTCGAGTCCAACACCAATTTATGTGCCCGTTATTCGCCCGAAAACCAAGTCTTTCCATAACTGAACATCTCTTGTTTTTTTCAAGTTTAAAAAGCTCAGGAAATTTCACCTTTAAAGGGGTCCCTTCGATCCAATTGTCAAGCCAAAACTTAATATTTTCTCCACTCCCAACACATGCTGTTAAGAAATTTCCCAAGCATATATTTTCTTTTGCCAATTCCTTGTCCAAATAACTCAAGTCTCTCCAAGCCCCCTGTACATATTTATTAATAGGGATATCATCATATTTTCTAGGCTGGAAGTGCACAGCCTTTATAACCTTGGACCAAATAGCATTTTGCTCTTTTTTATACCTCCACTTCCATTTAGCTAAAAGAGCCAAGTTGATGTCACGAATGCTACCAACTCCGCAACCCCCGACCTTTTTAGGCGCAATCACTTGAGCCCATTTAACCCATGCTATACCTTTGCCATTACTTGAGCCACCCCAAAGAAAACCACGTCTAATACTTTCTAAAATATTGATCACTTGCGACGGGGCTTTAAACATTGACAAGTAGTAAGTTGGAAGACTCCCCAAAACTGATTTAATTAACGTCAGACGACCGCCAAACGACAACGTGTTCTCCTTCCATTTAGACAATCTGGCCTTAAACTTTTCAATAATTGGCTTCCAGTTGGAGACCCTGTTCATGTTAGCACAAATAGGCACACCAAGATGAATAAAAGGAACCTTACCTTTTTGACATTGAAGAACAGTGGCGGCCAAGTTCAACTCAATTTGGTCCAAACCAAAGCCATAAAGTTGACTTTTATTAAAATTGATCTTAAGTCCAGAGGCCAAATCAAAGCAACGCAGAATTCTCACAAGATTTATCACATTCGACAGGGACCACTCGCCCATAATGAGGGCATCATCAGCATAGAAAACATGTGATATTACGGGGCCGTTACGGGGAAGATTAATACCTTGAAAAAGGCCTTCCATAACAGCCGAGTTTAAAGCAACGTTAAGGGCCTCCATAACTAGAATGAACAAGAAAGGCGAGATCGGATCACCTTGGCGTAAGCCTCTAGTAGGGGAAAATTCCGGAGTAGGAGACCCGTTTACTAGCACCGAAGATCGACCCGACGAGAGACAATTTTGAATCCACTGCCTCCATAACTGAGGGAAACCCATTTGGTCCATCACCAAGTCAAGAAATTTCCAACTAACCGAATCGAAGGCCTTTTCAAAATCAACTTTAAAAAACACCGCTTTCCGTTTTGACGCTTTTAACCACGCTATAGATTCATTGACAATCATTGGCCTGTCTAAGATGTTTCTCCCGGCTATGAAAGCCGTCTGTTCTTCGCCAACTAAATTCCTGATGACCCCTTTTAATCGGTTCGCAAGGAGCTTAGTGATAATCTTGTTTAAACACCCAATTAAACTAATTGGGCGGTACTCCTGAACTGACAAAGGATCCGTAACTTTGGCTATTAAGGCAATGAAAGCCGAGTTACATCCCGCACCAATATGACCTCCAGAATAGAAATGCTCAACTACTTCTTTCAAATCATTCTCTATTAGAGACCAGAAACTTTTAATGAAATTAAAGTTATAGCCATCCGGTCCCGGGGCCTTGTCTCCCCCACAATCCCACACCGCGGCCTTTAATTCCAAGCTTGTGAACGGGGCGATCAGGGCATTAGCATCATCGTTGGATAATCGCTTGAAATTTTCATTAACAAAGAGAGGTCTCTCATAATCGGTCTCCAAGAAACGGGCATTAAAGTGATCAAAGAATTCATTCTTAATCTCACTAGGATTCTCCTGCCAAACACCGTTAATCATGAGCCCATTAATCCTTGAATTTTTTGAGTTCGACTTGAGATGGCCGTGAAAGTACGCCGAGTTTTCATCCCCGTCCACTAACCACTTTAGTCTAGCCTTTTGATTAATGTCTTTCTGTGTCGCCTCTGTTGGTCCATAATGATCGTGATTTCAGTGCTTTGTTGACTTGTTTAACCCAAATATGTCAAATACTTGAAGAACAAAGAGTAAAAAGTCCAAATAACCCAATAACAAGATCTAACACACAATCGAGGTATATAAGCTACAAAGATGACAGATATATGCTCCTAGCACCTCAATAGAACGATTACACAACACAAATCAGTGAAGAATAGCTTGAGTAAAAGATGTGCAAAAGTTGTATAAATGTGAAGATAAGGTTACAATATATAGGTGTTAGGTTCGATGATAGATTCGCTCTAGCGAATCTATCCAGCGAACCAACACAGGTTCGCTGGGCACATAGGTTCGCCCAGTCGATACCTAATACAAAAGACATGATGGCCTGCGGGCGAATCTATAGATTCGCCCGTAGGTTCGCTAGCACTAATACAAATACAAGTTAAACAATTACAAACAAAAGTAACACCGACAAGCCGGTGGGTCCAACCTATACATAGTGACTATCAATACTCCCCCTAGGTTGGACCTCACCTGGGGAAGTCTTCTGATTAGCTCCGTCTTGATGGCTTCAAAGTTGTTCGATAAAAGCTCCTGCCCTTTCTTTGATCCCGGCCATTGGATTTGTAAAGTCTTCAGTTCCGGCCTCATCTTCACTTAAATTCAGCATTGAGTCTACAAACTCAGCATCTGCGACCTCTGTATCAGGCTCAAGTTGAACTGTCGTTTCCGCCTGTTTATCTGCAGTTGGCACCTCGCTTATCACCTCCAAGTCAATCACCTCTACTGGCTTCTCAAACCTCTGCTCTATAGTTCGATCAAGCTGTCTTGTCAGATCATCCATTTCCAAGTTCTGATCATCAGTTTTCCTCAACCTTTCATTCACAGCCTTCAGCTCAGCACGAATCCCCCGGGCTTTATTTGCGACCTTCACGAACAGGTTCGCTTCAGCAGCAGTGTCATCTCCAGCCCCCTGCTTAATTCTGTTCTCGCACAGCACCTTCAGATCCTCATCACTGAAGGAAAAGATCTCCATTGGGTCAAATAGTCGGATTTCGGGACGATCTTTTCCTTGTAGTCGGATAACAGCTTCACCCGTACTGTTATCATAAAACCATTTAAGAAACTCCTGCAGTCGGGGTGGCTGTGTGTCTGGGACCCTGACCCTTGTCATCACTTTCGGTGCATCAATCTTCAAAACAATCTTGCCCTTCCACGACACCCAATGTTTATCCACCTTCTGCCTCATCCTCTTCGGCTTCTGATATCCAAATTCAACGAAATTAGTCTTTGCGGCCTCCTGAATCGTAGCTTCAAACGCACAAGCCCTGCCACTATCTTCCTTTCCCAGTAATGGCAGCTCTGCCAGCCTACGCAAGTCCCAACGAGGAAAGGTGGCGAAGTGCTTTCGGTTCTTGACATACGTAATGTCACCACCCCTCCTTTTAATCATATACGCCTCCACCAAACAGTTGTATTTCCATGCTATGATCTGTCTATCTTGCTGTTTGGTGTTGGGTTCATCTAAGTGCTGGAATATCGGCACTTCAGGTACAGCTTCTTCTTCTTTTCTGAACCATTCAGATTTGTCTAATTCAGCATGCTCGAACTGATAGCTCATCCCTTTTTCCTCAACTTTGTATATTTCCGGCTCGTCATCCAAATCTTCCTCACTTTCTGCATCAATATCAGTATCAGGTTCATCTACCAAAGTATAATCCACACCAGATCCTCCTACCACTTCATCCCCTTCAAATGTATCCAAATCAATTCCCATCTCTTCATCAAACTCTTCCTCCACGGCTTTTCCCTTACTTTTGTCACCAAAGTCAACATCCATTAACGGATATTTTGCAATATCCGTTAACGAGATCAGTTCCGCTTCAGACATAGCTGGTTCAGTCCCAGCATTCTCCTTCAAACTATTTAACTCTTTGAAGATCCTAACCAACAAACACTGCTGATCTTTCATCATTCTTCCCATCTCGTATATGACAGTGGATTTCTCAGCATCTTGCTTTTCCAACTCTTCGTGCTTACCTTTCAGCTCAAACAGATCAGCCTTCAATTTCTCAATCTCATCCTTCAACTCAGTTCCAGACCCAGCAGATGTACCCCCCATATCGTGCTTAGCTTTCTTTGACCCTTCAGCGTTTGTATCAGACCTCTTCTTTGTTCTCAGTTCTCTGCCAGCATCA
This sequence comes from Tagetes erecta, assembly GCA_030867185.1. NCBI lineage: Eukaryota > Viridiplantae > Streptophyta > Magnoliopsida > Asterales > Asteraceae > Tagetes > Tagetes erecta. The sequence goes on from CM061493.1 coordinate 8,933,749, forward strand.
ATCTCGGCCTGAATTTCATCCACTTCCCGTTCAAATGAATAATCTTTATCCTTTGCATACGCCTTTCTCTTTCTAATCTTCTTCTCAACCTCCTCAATATTTTCACCGTCCCGTTTCCTTTCAGTCTCAATCAACCTTTGTATATACACCCACCTTTCAGCCGGATACATATTCTCCCACAAATACGTAGTCCTTCCTACACAATCTGGCCTCGCCGATTTACAATCTTTGAAGATCCTTGAATGCATATCCCAGATTTTCAATTCTGCACCCTCCTCCGGCAGATTTGGTAGTTTATCATTCAGAATCATCTGAATGAATCTGGGATACATTAACCATTTGGCCCCCTTGCTGGCGTGGATGTTCTCGAGCATGTAGTTGAAAATCAGTTTCGCAAGATTTGCTTTTTGCCCCCGGCAAAATAGCATCATAGCTCTAGCCCAGTCCAAATTCAGCCCGTCCGTACCCCCCTTCCTGTGATCCAGGCACATAATAAACACATGTGCTATATACCTCCATTCCTGGATCAGGTACGACTTCACAAACTCCATTTTCTTCTCTCCGGGCATCGGACCCTCATACCCCGCTGTCCGGAATGCCCCATAAACTTCTTCAGCCGTCATATGGACCTCCTCACCCACATCATCTTCTAGTCTCAAAATTCTAGCCAGATCGGCTTCAGTAAACGCCAAGTCGTGTCCACCGACCTTAGCACAGATGCGTGACGGCTGCACCGACACGTTCATGACAGCAGTTCGCCAGAAATCCCGAACGTGCGTCTCATAGATAGTAGGTGAGTGAGAGATGGCATAGTGTATGTGTGACGACTTCAGCCATTTGATTGCATCTCTATAGCTCCCGGCCTTTTCATGGTTTTCGTCGAGTAAAGCACACATGTTGTGCTTTTTCTCGAAGAATAATGTCGACATTGTGCCTGAAAGATAAACGGAGATTGATCAGTAATTAAGATTTGAAGAACAGAAAATAGATTCGCTGGATAATAGGTTCGCTGGTATAGCGAACCTTAGATTTTGGCACCAGAACCTATAGATTCGCTGACATGAAAATCAGTCATTGTGGTCGAGCGAATGTATAGGTTCGCTAGAAACAGTCGGGCGAATCTATGTTGTTGCGCGGGCAGCATAACGACATAGGTTCGCTCGAAGGTTTGAACTTTCGTTCAGATTCGCCAGACGAACACTTAGGTTCGCTGGAAACCCTAGTTTTTCAAAAACGGCCAGAATCTCAGTCAATCAACTATTATCAAGCAAATAAAGCAACAACAGGTCAAACTAAACAATAAACAAGGCTATTATGAAGAAAGTCCCTAACATTTAACACCAAAACAGTCTTTAATTTTCACGCAATCACAGATTTGATAGATTGACGGGTTTGTAGTGCGATTAAGAGTTTAAAAAGTAGATTAAGATGTAGACGATGACATACCAGACACTTAAATGATGTTTAATGTGTGAAAAAGACCGGAAATAGCGAGAATCGAACGTAGGTTGTTTGAAATTGAAAAAGTCGAGCTACAGTACAGTGGTCAGCGAAAAAGTGATAAAATTTCGCTGTCACTGTGTATAAATACAGACATAGGTTCGCTGGCAGTCAGTCCAGCGAACTTTAGGTTCGCTGGAAGACCAACAGTCAAGGCAGCCGACAGGTTCGCTAGTAGGTTCGCTGACACATAAACAAGGATGTTTCATGTCAGCGAATCAAAGACATTCCGGGCGAACCTTAGGGTCCAAGCGAACCTGTAGGTTCGCTATAGATTCGCTAGACAAACAACAGAAAATATTTTTGGATTTTCTTAAAAATTTTAAAGACTTTGTAAATCCGTGAAAACGTCCCACGATATCAACGCTCCAAAAATAAACATAAACGCATATAATCCTAAAATTTAAAAAATAAAATGAAGTAAAATGAAATAAAATAAAATAAAATTAGAATAACAGGAGACGGTTTTAAACGCTAGGAAGGATATATATATTCTTCATGATGTTTTGAGTAGAATCCGGAGAATCATCGATTGGCGGGATTGCAGATATGTTTGTCCATTTAAACCCATGCCTTAGTCTTTTCAACAAGAGATCAGCAGCTTCTTTTATCATGTTTTCGGTTTGATTTGAAGAAACTCAGACAACTCGGTCCCCACAGACATCTAGGTAAAAAGAACAAGTTCTGTCATCAGGGTATATCTGAGCAATACTATTGACTTTGCTTGAATTTCAATGATCAACTTTTGAATGTTGACCGATGCGTTTGTTTCTTTTGACACTTGTGCAATTTTTGCATCTTTTCTTTGTGAGTGGAGCTTGTCAGCAATTGATTCATTTTGAATACAATGCGACTTATTATTTGGGAAACTCAAATAGTCTAGAGCTCCAGGTCTATACTCACGTATAACAGAGGAGATAAACATTTGAGCATGCTCGGTGAATCTTCAGGTCAATACTTCCGTATAGCAGAGAAGATCCACCAACTCCAGGTCAATACTTTCGTATATCAGAGGAGTTAAGCACTTGACTCAAGACGTTCTGAGGAGTTAACGAGTAACTCACTCAGAGGCTTTTCCGAAGAGCATCACTAGCAGCTTTTTATTATTATTATTATTATTATTTTTTTTTTTTTTGCATACTAGAAACTCGATTCGGGGATAGGGCGAGGGTGATTTGGGATTTTTAGGGAAATCAAGACAAAGATTTGAAGATCAAGACAAAGATTTGACGCTCTCAACCCATTTTTGACAGAACCATTATCTTTGTGCAATCCAATCATGTCAAGGAGATAATCCTTGTTGTCGAGATCTTGAGCGTTATGTTTGGCTGCACAATCACAGTTTACTTTGTTTTCGGGCTGAGCCTATCTGACATATCCCAAACGCAATGCTTCTGACCTCCTTCAACGACTCTTCAACATCAATCAAAACGGAGATCCTGAAATAGCAAAATTTGAAAAACTATAAATAGTTAATCTTTTTATATCTCCCCCAAAATTTCTATATGATAGCCGTCTAATAAGAAATTTTTGTTTTTCAGATTTTCTTAATATATATATATATACAAATTTAAAAGAAAAAAAAAAGAAGATGAAATAAAATAAAGTAACGGAGCAAAGAATCGAGTGACCCACGGATTTTTCAAAGAAGAAAAAAAAGATTATTTACTTATTTACAAGAGGATTCTCACAGAAAAAGGTTTTCAAAAGGATATAAGTCCAAGCATGGAGATCAGTTCATAAAAACGTGGTTTATCAAAAGTTTTCGTGAAAAGATCAGCTTTTTGCTTTCTAGTTTCGATAGGAATAATATCAATAAACCCCTTTTCCTGTGCATCCCGTATTGCATGAATTCTTGTTTCAATGTGCTTGGTTCGAGTGTGATGAATGGGATTCTTGGCGATTCCAACAGCAGCTTCATTGTCACAAAAGAGTGGCGTGTGAAGAAAGTTGATGCCATAATCCATCATCTGATGTTGAATCCACAGCACTTGGCAACAGCAACTTGAAGCAGCAATGTATTCTGCTTCTCCTGTGAACAGAGAGACTGTTGTTTGCTTCTTGCTTTGCCAGGAAACAAGACATTCTCCAAGGTATTGACATCCACCGGTGACCGATTTCCTGTTAATCCTGCAACCAGCATGATCACTATCAGAAAAGGCATGTAAATCAAAGTTCCCACCTTTTGGGTACCAAAGTCCCAAACGAGAGGAACCCTTAAGGTAACGGAAAATTCGTTTAACAGCTTTTTCATGTGATTCTTTTGGATTTGCTTGGAAACGAGCACAGTAACACACGGCAAATGTAATATCTGGACGACTTGCAGTCAGATACATGAGAGATCCAATCATCGAGCGGTACCGATGAGCATCCACAGGATTCCCATTATCATCGGAAGTAAGGCATGTTTGAGCAGTAAAAGGAATTAGTTCAGGAGAAGAGTCATCCATGCCAAACTTCGTGAGGATTTCTTTGATATATTTCTCTTGGTGGATTAGAATCCCATCAGGCTTTTGCTCCACTTGCAGCTCAAGAAGAAACACATCTCCCCCATTATAGTCATCTCAAAACGATCCATCATCACCTTTTCAAATTCTCTACACAACCCTTCATTAGTCGAACCAAAAATGATATCATCAACATACACCTGAACGATCAGCAGCTCGCCATCCACCTCCTTCTTGAATAATGTCATATCTATAGCCCCACGTGAGAAACCTTTACTGAGGAGATACTGTGTCAGAGTTTCATACCAGATCCTTGGAGCTTGATGCAACCCATACAATGATTTGTCAAGCTTGTAAACCTTTGACGGGAAATCAGGATCCTCGAAGCCTGGTGGTTGACATACGTAGATCTCCTCATCGATGTCTCCGTATAGAAATGCACATTTCACATCCATCTGATAAACCTTAAAGTTTTTGTTGGCGGCATGAGCAAGAAAGATTCTGATGGCTTCCAGGCGAGCGACTGGAGCAAAAACTTCGGTATAGTCAATTCCCTCCTCTTGAGCAAATCCTTGAACAACCAGTCTCGCTTTATTTCTAATTACTACACCACGATCATCTGGCTTGTTCCGAAAAACCCATTTAGTGCCGATTGGACACTTGTTAGGAGGAAGATCAACCAATTCCCAAACCTTGAGCTTCCTGAATTGCTGCAGCTCCATTTGCATGGCATCCACCCAACTCGGATCTTCAAGTGCCTGTTTATAATTCTTTGGAACGACTTGTGACAGAAAGGCAGCATAAAGACATTCATTAATCAAACCGCTCTGACTCCGGGTTCGCACACCATCGGTAATAGATCCAATGATATAATCGTGAGGATGGTTTTTCAGGGTTTTGAAGTCAGTGTTGAGTAGTAAAGGATTTTGATCGTTTGAGGGTGTTTGATTTGATGGTTGTGAAGGTGTAGGTGATGGGATGGTAGTGGATGTGGATGGAATATCTGATGGAGAAGTTTGAACAGTTTCAGGTGGTGGAGGTGATGGAATGTCAAATGAAGTAGGAGGTAGTTGTGTAGCGGATGTGGAAGGTTGTGATTGTGATGGTGTGGGTGTTTGATTGAAAATAGAAACCGATGTGTGTGGAATAATGTCGTCATCGTCAGAGTCAGGAAGATTAAATGATTTGAAAATGGTGGTGGCATCATAAAACCAAGCCGGTTCACTACCAATACTTGTAGTGTTTGATTCTTGCCAATCAACATAGTAGGACTCTTGCACAATCCGCGTTCGCTTGTTGTAAACGCGATACGCCTTTTGTGTATTAGAGTATCCCACAAAGAAGCATTCATCAGAGACAGCCCCAAACTTCGTCTTCTGATCTTGAGTATTCAGAAGAGTGCAAGAACATCCAAAGGGGCGCAGAAAGTCAATCAACGGCTTAATCCCTCGAAACAGTTGGTATGAAGTCTTCATCTTTTCCTTGACAATCAGTACCCTGTTAAGAACATAAGCTGCACAATTAACCGCTTCAGCCCAGAAAATAATTGGAAGTTTTGACTCGATCAGCATAGTTCTAGCGGCCTCCACAAGAGTTCGGTTCTTTCTTTCAGCAACACCATTTTGTTGTGGTGTTCGGGCAGCGCTAAACTGTCTGAGAATACCCCGTTGTTCACAGAAGGAGTTGAAGATGTGGTTTCTGAATTCAGTTCCGTTATCGCTTCTTATGGCTTGAACCTTCTTCTTTCCAAGAACCTCTATTAGAGGTATTAACCTCATCAATTCTTCGGCAGTCTCACTCTTGTTTGCCATGAATCTCACCCAGGTGTACCTAGAGTAATCATTTGTGACAACCAAGCAATAAGACTTTTTAGCAATAGATTTGACACTTATTGGACCGAATAAATCAGTATGTAACAACTCGAGGGGTTCTGAGATAGTATTTGTAATTTTGAGTTTATGTGGCTTTTTGTGCTGTTTTCCTCTAGCACAAGCCATGCATTTCTCGACCACAGAAAAATCCTTTTGTGGTAAACCCCTAACCAAATTGTTCTTAACCAATTTATTCAGAATTTTAAAATTGATGTGTCCTAAACGTTTATGCCACAAAAATGATTCAAAGGATGATGCTTTAGACAGAAGACATGTCACGGTGGAGTTTGATTCTGTTGATCCCATATTCAGCATATAGGTATCATTTCGTCTCGGAGCTCGCATGATCACCATATCTTCAGGAATGGTAAACTCTGGCTTCAAGAACAGGCATTCATTTGGAAGAAACATCACAGGAATATTCTTATCACAGATTTGTGATACACTCAGAAGATTGAATGCCAGTTCAGGAACATAGTTGACGTCTTCCAAAGTAAGTGAGCCATTTGAGACTTCTCCTTGACCAATCATCTTCCCACCTTTCTTATCTCCCGCAAAAGCAACATAACCTCCATTTATGATCCTATAGTTAGTAAGAAGATCCTTCAATCCTGTCATATGTCTGGAACATCCGCTGTCAATATGCCAATGACTATTTACAACGGCATTTGAATGTTCCTGACATTTATTAAAAGAAAAGAAAAGTTAGACCTTTGCAATAGGCACCCAAGTCTTTGTGTACCTGGGTGGTGAAGCAGATGAAGTATTACAAAAGAAATTATTTACAAAAGTGTTTAATCTTTTTCCCAAAGATTTTTGCTTTGTGCTATTTTGGATTAACTTAGGGCATTGCTTGACAGTGTGACCAGTATTTCCACATTTAAAACAGTGAGACTTCAAACCGGTTTTGGGAATTCTGTTGACAGGAATTTTATCCATTACAATTTCCTCATCACATTCAGACAGTTGTGAGTCACAGTCACTGTAAGTGTCATAGAGTTCTTTTAACTTACTTGTTGTGACTTTAACTGTATCAGATTCAGGTTTTGGTTTAAGAATGTATGAAAAAGATGATTCCTTCTCTTTTGGTTTTGAAATTCTCACAGGTGTGAAAGATGGAATTTGGTGGGTGAAGAACTTTTGAAAACAGTTTGTTTTGGTTTGACTTTCAGAGACTTGACCTGAAAGTTTGTCTTTGTCATTCACACACATATTTTTAATCAAATCATCATCATTCAACACATTAGGGTTTGAAGTGAAGCACCCTAAATTACTATTAAACATGAAATTGTCTGAATATGTCACATTACTACAAACAGGATTATCTAAACAAATGTCTTCAAAAGACTTCTTGGAATCAGAACTACTGCAATCACTACTGCCAGAACAACCGAGCCCAACACTCCCACCATATGCGTAATCTTCTCTAACTTCCTTAAGGTTTACTTCACTTAAACCTGCAATGGAACTGTCAGTATCATTCTGCATAATCTCTTGAATTAACTCATTTGAGGGATGAGGAATAGGTGTAGGAGAATAACAGAAAGTACTGGGTGGAGGATATGCATATGATTCTTTGTTACTTAAACCCAAACCTGTCTTAACTCTGGCCCCCCTTTGTTTTTGGCAGAGTTCCTCCCTTTTCATACCAGATATAGTCCACTGCTGCAATTTGTTTTTAAGTTTTCTTGCTTCAAATTCAGCAAGTGTAACTTGCTCAGTCAAGTAGTTAATTTCACAGTTCTTTTCTAAAAGAGTTCTTTTTAAGTGTTCATTTTCTTTTAAAGCCTCTCTTAACTTGACAAAATATTTTGATTCATTTAATTTAAGCTCTTTGTTGGTCCTTTTTAATTCATTTTCGTTTGACATTAACAATTTGTTAGCTTTGTATATGCCAATTAAACGAATTTTGCAAGCAGACGAACACATATCTTCAATAACATCGTAAGGAAGACCAATTACCAATTTTTCGGCGGCCAGTGCGCGATCACATTGACAGTAGGGAGTGCTTCTTTTGAATTCATCGACTGCATCTAGCCTTGCCTTCTCAATCACTTCTTCCAGGCTAACCTTTGACTCTTCCTCATGCTTAACTTCATTAACAGCTGCTTCACAAACCAACCCAGAATGATTCAGATGCCCTTGAGCAATAACATCTGATTGAACTTTGTCAACATTCTCCATCTTCTCTTCCTCATCTTTTCCATAAAATTCTTTGAACGGATCAAAGAAATTTATATCGTTGTCATCAAACTCAGCAATTTCGGCAACAAGGGCATGGTTAATCTCCTCCTTGGTTTCTTCAATTTCTGCACTCCAGTCAAAGTTGGTGAGTAGTGCAGTTTCATTCTTTGACTTGGCTTCCTCAACTTTTTCTTGGATTGGAGCAGATCTTGGATTTGCAGAGTTGACTGGCTCAGTAACGATTGGTAATGGGCATTCTCTCTTGAAGTGGCCCAGTTGTTTGCAGTTATAGCATCGTAACTTTCCCTTGTCATATCCCAGCTTAGCATTCTGTCCTTGATTTCCAAAGTTTCTTCTGCCAGTTCTTTCCATGAATCGTCTGGCACGAAGAGTGAGCATAGCCATCTGCCATTGAATGTCTGTTTCCTCCAAATCATCAGGGTCCACCTGATACATATCTTCTACAGTCATACCCTTCCCTTTTAACTCTCCTGCAACAAGAGCTTCATAACTGTGGACAAACATTCCAAATAAAGCCATAGTATCTGACGGAATCTGTGTGGTGTTAGATGCACTTGAGCTTGAACCAACATTTGAAGGTACACCAGCAGATTTAGCAGACGCATGACTTGATGGTCCTCTAGATGCAGCACTATAGGCATAAGAGTTTGCAGCGGATGAGATAAGTGCAGCATTTTGAGAGGGAATGTTTGGAACCATCATTGACTGATTATATTCTCTTATTTTCACGTCAAGGTCGAAAGACTTCAGCTTGTTGATGACGTCCATCAGTTTGTAGTCAGGAAAGTTTCTCTCTTGTTTCAGCAGCTTGATTTGAAGACTCCATTGCGGAGGAAGAGAATCTAACAATTTAGCAACTTGTTCATGATTGCCCAGCTTATCATCATATTTCTTCAAATTACTTGACACAGATAGAAATCGGTTTGTAATGTCAGTCAAGTTCTCTTGTGAGTACCCCACAAAAGAGTTGAATTCCTTTTCGGCTTGAGCTTTTCTATCAAGTTTCAGATCCTCATTGCCATCATAAAATTCACACAAAGCATCATACAGACTTTTTGCTGTTGTGTGTTCGGCAAACCTGTTAAAGATATCCTGATGTAAGCAGAGTATTAATGCCCCGAGAGCCTTCTTGTCTCGATCTAGTAATCTGATGTCTGCTTCAGTGAAAGTGCTTGGATTTGTGTTTGTTGAAGTAACAGTTCCTTCAACAGTTGTTGGCACGTGCGGACCATTTACGATAGATTCCCATTGGTTGTAATCCGTGTAGTAGAAAAAGGCTTTCAGACATCTTTTCCAGTCTTCAAAGTTTTCACCACTAACAAGCCTCGGAGGCTTATTAGGTTGAACGCTATCCAGATCATTCATATTCAATGTTGATGAAGTCATAACTTTGAACAGATAATAGATTCGCTAAAAACAAACAGTTTCGCTGGCAGATTCGCCCGAAGAACAAAGCAGATTCGCTGGTGACAGATTCGCTGGGCGAGCAACAGTTTCGCTGACAGACAAGCACAGATTCGCTGGCCTAATTTTGGCAGCAGTTTCGCTTGCACAGTCAGCCAAACAAGTGAACTTTCGTTCGGTGATATGTCAGATTCGCTGGCCAGAACAAAAACCAATCAGGACAAAATTTGAATTAGGTTCGCTGGAAGAACACACAGTTTCGCTGGTAGAACAAATAGGTTCGCTGGTAGCTCAACCACTCTGAAACAGTACGGAAACAGCTCGAAAACCCTCAAAACTTGACCATTTGCATACACGTTTGTTTTAAAAGCTTTCTATGACCAAATACCACAAACTTTGAGCAATATACAACTCCAAAACACTAAAAACAAGCTTCAAACAGAATCAAAGTGTTTTGACCCAAAAACTTCGAAAAATCAACACAAAAATCACTTGAATCAAACAATCAAGAGCACTAAGGCTCTGATACCATATTGTTGGTCCATAATGATCGTGATTTCAGTGCTTTGTTGACTTGTTTAACCCAAATATGTCAAATACTTGAAGAACAAAGAGTAAAAAGTCCAAATAACCCAATAACAAGATCTAACACACAATCGAGGTATATAAGCTACAAAGATGACAGATATATGCTCCTAGCACCTCAATAGAACGATTACACAACACAAATCAGTGAAGAATAGCTTGAGTAAAAGATGTGCAAAAGTTGTATAAATGTGAAGATAAGGTTACAATATATAGGTGTTAGGTTCGCTGATAGATTCGCTCTAGCGAATCTATCCAGCGAACCAACACAGGTTCGCTGGGCACATAGGTTCGCCCAGTCGATACCTAATACAAAAGACATGATGGCCTGCGGGCGAATCTATAGATTCGCCCGTAGGTTCGCTAGCACTAATACAAATACAAGTTAAACAATTACAAACAAAAGTAACACCGACAAGCCGGTGGGTCCAACCTATACATAGTGACTATCAGCCTCATTCAACTCAAATATTTATTTTTTCCAGAGTAAACGATTTTGGAGTTCTAATGATGATAAGGGTCTAGTTTCTGCTGCAAGTTCAAGGTCTTCAACTTTTTCATTCAATTCCATTAATCTGTGCAACTCATTTTCCTTTTTGACAGCAATCCAGTTTTTAAGAGCAAGCTTAACAGCTTTCAATTTGCACATAAAACGTTTATCCGGCGGCCCATAAGTTGAAGCCTCTTCATATGCTTTAGTGACAATCTCTCTAAAGCCTGGTAACTCGAACCAGGAGTTGAAACACTTGAACGGAATAGGTCCAAAATCCCTCGCAAGAGGTTTGAATAAAATAGGACTATGATCAGAATATTTCCTTGGTAAGGCGGAGACCAACGCATGAGGCCACGAGTTCTTGACCGAAGCACTGACAAGAACTCTATCAAGTTTGCTAAGTTTAACCCCATCCGAAGACATATACGTAAACTTTCGACCACCCATACCGTACTCAAACAAATCTGCTTGACGAATGAAATCGTTAAATTTAGCCGAAGAAGAAGCACAATAATTCGAGTTGAACCTTTCGCCTTCCGTCCGAACCTCGTTGAAATCCCCCAGAACCATCCACATTCCTTCTTTGTTCAAGATTAGGGCCAAAATCTTATCCCAAAGGGCGGATTTGAGATTAGATTCTTGAGGAGCATAAACATTAAGAATGAACAAATCTTCATCAAAACCATGAATATTTCCAGAACATAACAAGAAATTTCTGTCGATTACACAGCTTTTAAACGAGAAAACGGTAGGGTCCCATAAAGAGACCAAGCCACCCGAGTTACCGACCGAGGGGGAAACCTCAAAAGCAAAGGCGGACTTCCCCCAAAAACCTTTTAAGTTACTTGGGTTCATCACCTCGTGTTTTGTTTCCTGCATAGCTAAAAAGGAGATATTATTCTCCTTCTTCAGCCTCTGAACCCATGTCTTTTTAGAGCTCCCCTGGCCCCTCTAATGTTCAAGGAGAGACAATTCATTGATTAACCACTTTTACTCCTTCTCCTAGGACCAAGCTTCTCACTTTGCGTGCCTGGTCTGCTACTTTAAACCCCACCACTCCACCGGTTGTAATGGTACCAAGTACCTCTTCCTCAACTGAGTCACATGAATTAGCATCATCTGAAGCATTGCTATACTCTGAATTTTCAACATTAAATCTCTTCTTGACCACAGGTTTTGGGTCGAGCTGCGACTTATGTTTGGGGGTCTAAATAGCATCTTTAAGTTTCAAAGAGAAGGGGTGACCTTTTCTATGAGTCTTATGACGACCTGAATGAGGATCAACTTTAGCATTGCCCTTCCCCGGTTTAGATCGAACATCATTGATCTGATAAGGCCTAGAGATTTCATGGACTGGATCGCAGTTGGAATTTCTTGTGTTTGTACTAGGCTCACTCACACCCAATTCAGGCCTATTAGCCAAGTCCTCATACCCCTGGGTTGGGCTTTGTGGAGACATCCTAGGCCCAGCAGCAATATCACCTTTGCCTAAGATCAAATTACATGATTGGCTCACATTTATGATCCCACCTTCTAACGTTCTGCATGCATGCGTCACATTCTCCAAGTTATCTGACAGCTGCATTTGCACCGGATTTTAGGGTTCCCCCATTTTACTACCCATGCACGTAAAGTCATCATCATTGATGTCACCCGCCTGTTCCTCTCCCCTTGATACGCCCACACCCTCCACCGTAGTATCTACCTCCGGCGAACCGCAACCATTCACTGGCATGTCTCCTTCTTCATCTTCAATTTCAAAATCTGAAATCTCGAATCCCACCGAGCCTTCCGCATCTTCATCATCTCTATTGTACGAGTCAAAGGATATAGGAGCCAAGTTTGGACACCAATCTACCTTCTCTTCGGTCACCCAAATTGGATAAGAGGAAGAGTGCTATTTCAAATCAAGGCGTTCTCTAATCTGGTCACCGGTTGACACCAAGACACAAACCTTCGCAGTGGCTATATTTTTGTCCCCTGATGATAACTCAGAGTTTAATAGTACCCTTCCGAACATATTCCTGATTCTGTCTATAACAAAATTGTCCCAACAGTGGATTGGGATACCCCTTATAATCAACCAAGCTAAACGTTGGAAGTTTATTTGTTGACCCGTCCATAACTGTAGGCAAGAGAACCAGCCCTTCCATAGCTCCTTCTGGTCTTTAGCAAAACCAGCCGCCGATACATTTTCCGGGAACACGATCAAAACCCCTAGGCCACCACGATACACAAAATCCACTTCCAGGAGCCCAATTGCATCAAAATTCCTTCTAAGGTTTTCAAGGGCCTCAAGATTCACCGCATCACCAACTAACGCATTCGGACCCCATTCTTTTGATGCCCTGGTTGAGAATGCCTCCACCTCCACTATTCTAAAACCTTTATTAGAATCACCCAATAGAACATTTTTGAATGACACGTTAGTGGAGACCGGTATCCCAGCCAGGTGATTTTTGGATGGGATAGCTGGCACACGATGGCGACGTCCATTGGACGACCCGACACTTCTATCCCATCTAAGATTTTGCCCATAGTGAGCAACATTCGCGCTTATCCGTCGGTCCTCAAGAACAATGGTATTAAGTTTACCTTCCAAGACAGTTACGTCTGGAACACCTACAAACCTTACAAAAGCAAACACATATCCTCCCTTGGTTTTCTTCTTAGGGATAAACACATCGGTGACCTTCCCAAATTCTTGAAAGATTCCCCAAAGTTGCTGACTATTATACACCTGTGGAAACCTAGTGATGAAGAATGTTGTAGTAATTTTGTCGGCAGGTTTACTCCGGCGTCTTCTGGGGTATTGCCAACCCCCTTCCATGACTGGTCCTTTTAGTTCGTGAGAATTCACACAATAGTCGCATGTTAAGGATCTAAATGTGAAAATGATGTGTGTATAGTTATTTGTATGTATGTATACCGATTATATAGTGATCCAATAGCTATTATATGTATTGAATGTATGTATATGTTTGCAGCAGAATCATGTGCTAATCAGGGGTGTTTTAAGCGTTTTGAGAGCCTAAGACAAACTAAAAATTTTGGGCCTATTTTCAATGGTCAACTCATGTATTAAAATGTCTCCTTTATCTGGTATTAATTTAGACCGACAATAATAAACTACACACTTTCCAAATGCGCATGTTCATTAACAAATACACATCGAGGCAGTGAACTTCTTGACCACGGTTCAGCGGGTCATTCATAGCAATGTTTCAACCCCTAAGGATTAAGGTTTTGTTTTCAGTCTAGGTTTTACTATTCAAGAGAGATTACGGCGCAACTTGTTGCCTATTTACCTATCACCTTATTGTAAATTCTTTGAGAAAAAAAGATGATATCTATAGTAATATGACATGTTCATCACATGAATAACTAAATAAACTACTTTAAGGTTTCTAGTTTATTTTTTTTCTTTTTAATGCACTCTGCTCTTAGAGCATTCACAGTAGAAATACCATCTACATCCCCTATAATTACACTAAAAACAATTATCTTTTCTCTCTCATTCTAATTAAATAATAATTTTTTTACCTTTATCATTACAGTTTCTCTCTCCTTCACTCATAACCACTTTTTAAAATCATTAAAAAATTATAGGGGGTGAACAGCAGCTTTTCAAATATAAAGTTTCTCTCTCCTCCACCATCAAATTTTCTCTTTCCTTCACTCACAACAACTCACACTCACTCACACCCATTCCCTAAAATATAAAAACCTCACTCACATACATTTGATTACCCCACTGTGAATGCTCTTACTCTCTATTTGTATTTGATATGAACATTACAAAATTAACCTAATTAATCAAGTTTCAACAAATCTCTACAATAAACACTCAGTGTCTCACTGAGTGACCAAATGTTTATAGATTAATCAATTCAAAAAACAAACTAAACATAATTAGAAGTTAAAAAATTAAAAGTGATGTTACGAATGATCTTAATTAGTAATGTCAAATTTAAAATTTTATTTTGAAAACAAAAAGAGTTAAAAGATATGATAAACCAAAAAGATTAGTTGTTGGAAGAAATCTTGAGTCAGTTCATACATATATAAAATGCTTGTCCACTATATTAATCTAACAATATACATGGTTAATTAAAATTACATTAAATACATGTTTAAACTTTAGAAAAATGAGGCCTATTGCTTTTTGGTGGCCTTAGGCCATTGCCTATTTTTCAGCAATGATGAGCCGCCCTTGGTGCTAATGTGTACACATATATAGCAGTAGCAAATTAAATTGTGTTTAGGGTTATTGGAAAACTAATATGGATCGAGGATATGTGTATATGAATATATGTGTTAGGCATCGATTGAGTATATTTGGGATGGTTATGTATGTATGTATACATATATAATTAGTGAAGAAGGAACAAAATGTGTAACATGTTTGTTTATGTATATATAGCATGAAACAATAGCGGTACGTGAATATATGTGTTCGAGTAGACATAGCCTTACATTAAGTATATGTATGTAGATCGAGCAGCATATTGTGTGGTTCTTAGTGATGATAGTAGAATTGTTAACTTATGAATATTGTTAAATGAAAATGTCATTTTGTGAATAATAATACGTATAGGAGAAAAGACGTGAAATCATAGCATGTTGAATACGTGTGAACTTGTGTGTGGTATTTTTATAGTGTGTGGAAAACCAAACCGAATACGCGATACCGTAGCGGATACAATGTGTGTACTACATTTACATATGAATACAAGTTCTTAGTAATAATAAGAAATTAATTGCTAAGCAGGTCGTAGGGCGATCTAGGAAATCTATGTTGCATATCTCATATTTTGATGTGTGCTACAAAGGTGAGTTCTTTGCCCGCTTTTAAATCTTTTTCGGGGAGAAAACATACAAATGATTTTACAGAGCCTTCGGGCAATTAATTACAGCGCCTTCGGGCGGACTGCATTTTATACCTTCGGGTAGGGCCTTCGGGCAAGATTTTATCGGCCTTCGGGCTGCGTTTTATGCCTTCGGGGCAACTATTTTGATAAACTAATTTCTATTATCTAATAGCTTATTTTACTGAGCATGAACGCATCAAACTATAAAGTCCCTTCCTTTTAGTCGAGATTATTAATATACAGTGGGTATAACGGGGAAATTTGAGTAGTACTACTGGGTTCGACAGACCCCATCATGCTGGAAGGGTTCCAGGTGGTGCAAATTGTCCTTTAACTATTGTTCATCCGTTGTGGTGGCGACATGGCAAAAACTATTGTAACGTTCAGTTTAATCTCGACGTGCTCATGTAGTAAGCGAGGTGGTCTAGCTAACCAGCAATAGTAAATGAAATTTATTAGTTAAACTGGTTTAGTATTTTATATACTTTTGTTACTTATCTTATTGATCTCACCAACCATGTGTTGGCCGTTTTTAGTATGTTTTCTCAGGTATATAGGAGCAGTGCACATAGGACATTGCATGCATGAGTCATCTCTTTTGCTATTATAAATATTAACAACAATTGTTAGTCTTTTGAAAACAGTTGTTGGTTTTGTGCAAGACTATAGAGCACAGGTTTTATTGGCATGGTGCTAGGCTATTGTGCACATGTTTATTCAAACATTGGGTTTAATTTAATAGCTTCCGCTAAACTTTGAAAATATATTTTTATACCCTAAGTTTTGGGTTATTGTCCAGGTTAAGCTTTTGTTAAAATAATTGAGTCAGTGTTAATTAGTAACTAATGGCTTGAGATCCTGATATTTCACACGCCTAACGGATACCTCGTTTGTGAAAAATTGAGGGTGTGACATTAAACATATATGAATTATGATTATATAAAAGTTAAAGTTTTTTTCTAATCAATTTCAATCGGATCTAAAAGTGAAGACTGAGAATTTGTAACTTAATAACAAAGTTTCAAATCGGATGAGTTTAAGTCAAATTGAATAAAAATAATCACTAAATAGTATCAAAAGTTTACACATATTTCATTTGCCCAACTCAATTTTAAAAAATTCAAATAATTGTAAACTTAGTACATGTTATTGGAAAACTTAATGAAACTTCAGTGACACTAGAGAGAATAAAAAAAGTATCAGGTATTTAACTGGAACAGTTACCAAGTTTGGTTACATTTCTACAAAGTTACCCCTTTAAAATAAGTTCAATTTGCACCATAGTGGTTTACACCAAAACCAATTTATAACCCCGTTTGAAAACTTAGACCGTTTGTAACCATATGTTTTTTAAAGTTGGTAATTTGTGCTGATCTGTTAAGTTGACCGTTAGTGTAAAAGCAGGGTCATCCCTTGCATACGGCGAGGCGCACAACCTTCGGGCCAGGAATTTCTAAAAAAATTTTATAAAAAAAAATTATAGTTATTAATTATTTAACAATGATCTTATAGCCCAAAATAAACATTTATAAAAGGCCTATTTTATAGCCTAATAACACAACTTATTTTACCTAATTACCCAAAACTCAAAAACTTAAAAAAAAGTTGCATTCACCCATTTATAAAACCTAAAATTAGTTAAGCCAATTCACCGCCAATTAAATCCATGTTTCAGAAAATAAAGAAAACGAGAGAGATTGTACAACTTAAATGTTTTGTAAAATTGGAGAAGTAAAGAAGAGATCCAAGTCAAATTAAGTAAAAAATAAATTAACCGAGAAAATGATCCAAATCAATGAAGAATTTTTGTGTTTCATATAAATTATTTTGCATATTAAACCATATATCTATTGTAATGTTTATTGAAGTACATTTATTGATTATATAAAACTTAGTTTAATTATTTTTCTAATATGACAGACTTGATTTGTTAAAAAAAATTAATATTGTGTAATGATAATAAAGTGACCCTTCAAAAATTTTCATATGAAAGAATTTCTGAGTTTTTTTCCAAATTAGTGTACTTACAAAAATTATTTATCACTTTGGTGTACTTTTAAAAATATTTACCAATATGGGTAGTTTTTCTTTTCTTTTCATTTTTACCAAATCTTTAGTTCTCTACTTTTATTTTATTTCATTTCAATTGAAAATAAAATTGGATCCAAAGATATCGTTTAATCTTAATCTGCAAATTTTGATTGTTTAGTCTTTCTCCCTTTTTAAAAAATATATTTTTTTATTCATTTTAATCGGAAATAAAATTAGAATCAAAGATATTGTTTAATCTATTAGCAAGGGCGGCTCTCTTTGAAATAAAAATAGGCCAATGCCTAAGGCCACCAAATCTACTAGGCCTCAAATCTATAAAATATAATAAAAGAAACCAAAGTTTGCCAAGTGTTAATATCTTATTAATCATCTCCTTTAATATGTACATGTGTCACTCTTAGGAAGACTCACTTCCACTTGGCATTATCTCAATTGATTCATATCTCTCCTTTTAAAATAAATGGTGTTTGAAATTTGAAATTCATGAGAAGTTGTTATTAAAATTTAAAATTTTTTAAAGCCCTCTCTCTCCCAAATGTGTTTACCTAACTTGAGGTTTTTGGTGACGGAGTAAAAACGGTGCGGTTTCTCTTCATCTGCATTTTGAAATTCACAGAATAATAATAGATTAAACTTTCCTTAATTTTAAAAAAAATTAGATATAGATACATATATAGTTATAAGTTTTTTGACATAGGAAGATAATCAATAGGTTATATTTTCTTTATTTTATGTTGAATTCAAAAACTCAAAATTAAATCTTTGTAATATTATCTTTTTTAGCGTTTTTTTAGTCAGTAGTCTTTAACTTTTGTGGCTTTTGTGTTAATAGTTAGACTTACTCAACATACAAATTCATGTTTTGAACTTGGAGTCTCTCACTCTTGCCTGATCAAATTTTAGAAATATTGTCATATTTACTTACTATACTATTGAATCATGTTGTTTTACTATGCCAGATGAAAGGAACGCTTATATTCAAACTAGAAACTTTGTGAACGGGTCAAATTGACCCGTATGAAGTTTATGTCAAGCTAAGGACTAAGGCATACGTTACTCATTATATATGCCCAAACCAAGTCACGGAGATATGCCCAAACCATTGTAAGTGGTACTCATCTTTTCATTAAAAATGATCCAATTTGTGGCTAATTCTGAATTCATGTTTTTATAAATGTTAGGCTCATTTTTGGTTGATTTTGGTAGTTACACATTATTTAGGATATGTATTAAATCTACTTTTAAACCCTCTAGCATTTTATTCATAATTATATAACTATTGAAACGTGATATTTGTGATTTCTATTATTATAGCTATGAATATGTATGTTATTATGTAAACATTTCTTAACTTCAATTATAAAATTAAAATGTTATATGTATTTAATACCAGAATTATAATTTGATTTAAATATGATTCGGACTTAATCCCGTGTTTCACACGGGTATCTAACCTAGTTTAATAATATTACATATATACATTCATTAATTACTTTAAATATTAGTCTCTTTAGTGCAATAAAATAAAACAATAACCGACCCATGAAACTATTGTTTGAAACAATTAATTTTTGTGCTGGATTTTTATTCTACTTTAATATATTTTTTCATGTTCGTTCATGTTTTTTAAATGTTTTATGAGTTTTTTATGTTTTTCATCCCCTAAACCTCTTTTGGTCTCCTTTTTTCTAGAGTATTTCTTGGTCCTCATATAACAGATGGAAAATTTATTTCTTGCTTTTTGTTTCTTTCTTATAATTTTTTCACAATGAAATAGCATTTCTTTCTCATGTTATTCCATCACTATCTACTTTATAAATTGATTAGTTCTGTATAAGCTCTTTATATAAGTTTTTTCTCAGTATTTTCATCTCTAATAAAAACCATTAGTCAAATTAATAACCTTTTGAAAAAAGGCCTTAACGATTTTAGTTCGCCTTAGGCCACTACAATGGTTAAGACGCCCCTGTCTATTAGTCATTAATCTGCAAAGTTTGATTGTTTAGTCTTTTATCCATTTTTAGAAAATATTACCTCCAGTAATTTTGTAAAATTTGCTTTTCATCTTTGAAATTTTCGAACAAAATCCATAAAAAACTAAAATTAAGCTATGCAAAAGCACAAAAATCATCAATAATTTTCTAATAGTTATTAAAAAAGAATATGAGCAAATACGTAGGAAGGAGAGAATGAACCGGCAGAACCATCGTGTGGATTCTTGTGTAACCTATGGTATAAAAAATAAATTAAGTTTGTACCCATATTGATAAATATTTTTAAAACTACATCAAAATGGTAAATACTTTTTATAAATACACTATTTTGATAAAAAAAAAACTCCGAATTTCTACCGTTCGTCACTATATATAGGATCTAAAAAAGAAATTTGGAATTTTTACTAGGGCCTACAATTATCCTAGCCAGGGACCCACGAAAATTATTGAGACTTACCACATGCGTAAAAGTAAAAGTAATACAATGTCATTTCATCCATTATTAATTTATTAAAACCTAATTTTTTTTGAAAAAAACTCATTTACCTATTTTAATAATTGAGTAACTCGTTTATGTTTTAATAATTTAACTACTCCACATACGAATTTGCTTATGTGTCATGCTCTCATTTAATTTGATGTAAGATTTGAAAGTGAGTCATGGTATGCTCCATATTCGAAATAACCTGATATGTTAAAAAAATAACAATTATAATGAATTATCTATTAACTCGATGTGTTCAAATAAAAAATTTACCAATTATCATGATTTATCCCTTAACCCGATATGTTCAAATAAATGATTTACCAAATATCATTAATTATCTTATAACCAGATATGCTAAAATAAACATTTTACCAATTATCATAAATTATCTCCTAACATGATATATATTCAAATAGAAAAATATCAATTATTATAAATTATATAATTTGTTTTAGTATATAATTTTTATTAATGAAATATTTGTAAATATCTAAACCGATTTAATAAAAATATGTTATAAATAAATTTAATTAAAACATATACAATTAAAATCTCCTGTAATACGTTAACATCACGCACCCACACCCAAATCATCATCATCATTTCGTTCTGAAAAAAGCAAAAATCACACCCAAATCTTCATCATCATCACCTACGTACCATCATACATCATCAATAAACTACCACAATTCCAAACAAGTGACGTATCATGATGGTGATGCAAATCTCTACATTACAAGTTTTTAAAGTGAGAAATATTTTTTATCTTTTAAAATAACAGCCAACTATCACTATCGATTAAGTGATTAACTTAACCAACAGTGCAAATGATTTACTATTAAAATATAGAGTTACAAATTATTTAAATTTTCAAACGAGGTTACAAAGCATTTTTTATGAACAACATGTGCAAATTGTAGTTAATTGAAAAAAAATAGTGATGATACTAAAAAATACTCCCTCCGTCTTATTATAAGTGTCTATATTGTCTTTTTTTAATTATCCCATTTAAAGTGTTAACTTTTAAAATTTATTGGTAAATTTTCAAATTTGCCCTCGATAACATAAAACAAACAATGTGATGGACCCACAATAATATTTATTGTCAAAGGTATTATTGTCAAATGACAAGCAAAAATAACAATCATTTAATGTGCCTAAACTTTATGTTTTTCAAAATAAGACACTTTTAATGAGACGGATGGAGTAATAATCAACGAGTGATATTATAGTGTATTAATGAGACGTTGGTTTTAAGTTTAACTTTTTTCTTTTTGTGTGGTATATGTTTCTTTAACTTGTTGCTTTGGATGATTAGATATCTTTTGTAACTTTATGATTTTTTGTTGAATAAAATTCCCGCCTTGCCCTTGAGAAACAAACCAGACGTTGGTTGTAACAAAAACTTAGCAATTTCAGACCGGTTCTTGGCCGGTCTAGTTCAACCTGTTTTTTTTTTGGATAGCGAAACGAATAAAGCCCGGCTACCCGGGGTAACCCAATGGCGAAAGGCGACCCCAAACGCTCTGCGAACACAGACAGCGCTGGGTAGCCGAAGCCCACCTATTAAACCAACTCCAATTCGGGGGAAACCCACTAGCCTGTCCGCCCGTAGGCACGACAACAAGCTAGCGGTAAAACCCGTTTGGCTCAGAGATCGAACTTATGTTGGCCACAAGTCTCCCTTCATTGCCCCTTCCAAAGTGGTGGTAGTGGGACTAGAACTTGGGTCTCTTTTGGAGAATCCAAGCCTCTTACCACTACACCACATTGGAAGTTTAGTTCAACCTGTTTAAACCACTTTTTTTCATGTCCATATATACCCCCTTACTTCCCTTGTAAACTCACTCAACTTCAACCTGTTTGACACCTTCCCACCCACTCAAATTACCGGAACAAGGACCCGAAAATGGAAGCCATCAGCGAGACGAAAACCGAGTTGACTAATTTGAGTGGACAAGAGTTTTCCCGCAGGAGTCTTTTGCAAAGTGATGCTCTTTATCAGGTAATTAAGTATTTATAAACTTTTACATGCTTATTGATATAAACTTGTATAAAAATGATAAACCAAAATGGTTTGATCATTTGAGCATTACAATGTTTTCAGACTCGGTTTGGTTCGGTTCGGCTGGTTGAACCCGTCCAACCGGGATTTGGAAATGACATCGAACTGGTCTATATATGTTCGTTTTTAGCACAAAGAATCGGTTGGTTAGAACCTGTCGACCGGTTGACTCGGATCTGAAAATTGTTTTTTATTTATTTTTTTTAAATTGGTTGTGTCTTTAAAATTCGATAATCTTTATTTAAACTTATAGTGTTAAACTTAAATGTTTGTTTAACATAATTAATGTGTTTGTTTTATGGTTTTAGAACTTAAATTTTTTGTATTTGAAAGTCTGACTTATATTTGAAATTTTAATACTTTGAAAAATATATATTTATTATTTATATCTTTTAAAACTGATCCGACCGGTTCAACCGGTCCGACTGGTTAACCAGTGAATCAGTAACACGATCGATTCAGTGTCTGATCAAATCCTGAAAACATTGAAACATTGGCGAACCATAGGGGGTTTGGACATCTCGTGCCGGCGAAAATTTCCGTTAATTAGGGTTACCCATTGTGAATCGTTTGACCTCTTCAAATTGTTAGAATTGTATGTACGTTGAACTAGAGGGAGTAGAGTAAATTAAATAACGTGATTTAAAAATTTATTCCGAATCACTTCTTTTGACCATTCGTTACGAGCCTCTAATTTTTTTAGAAATGCTAACGAGGTTCAAAAAAGTAGAGGTAGGGGTGTACGCGGTGCGGTTAGGTTCGGTTTTTACCCTTAACCGCAACCACAACCGCAATATGCGGTTAGTGGTTTTCATAAACCGTGCGGTGATCGGTTTTTTCGGTTTGTGGGTTTCGGTTTATTCGCGGTTTCGGTGCGGTTATGGTGCGGTGCGGTTATTTATTTATTTATTTATTTTGTTTTACTAACCGAAGTTTGAAAAAGTAAACAATAAGTATATTGATAGATACGACATAAATTCATTAGTGGGATAAAATGCATTACATCAATAGTAAACCACGATGTGTTACGTTCATAAAGAAACAAAGTTCATTAAAGTAAAAAAAAGACAATCAATAAAGTTCAAAAGATTGTTTTGTAGTCTTCATCAGAAAGATCCACTGCACTTTTGCCTGTAAATATAAACAAACCACACCACTTTAGTTCAATAAATAAGATCCACAATCTACATGTCATATTTATACTTATATTAAAACGAAGTACTTAGGTAAAGCTATATTTCGGTGCGGTTCGGTTATTTCGGTGGTTAGAGAAAGGAATAACCAAACCGCAACCGCAAATGTCGGTTTCGGTTAATTTCAGTTCGGTTAATTGCGGTTACCTTTTCGGTTTGGTTATTTCGGTTCGGTTTAATTGGTTAGTTCGGTTTCGATTCGGTTAATTCGGTTTTTTGCACACCCCTAAGTAGAGGTGAGGTTCGAAGAGTGTGACGGATCTACCTGGCCAAGGTGCCAAGGTCAAGACCGTCTTATTGATCTTTCTTTAGAAAAAACTATAGAAAGCCCGTGAGTTCTTCCTCCTTAATTCTTCGTTGGTCATTCACTCTCTTTAGAGTCGTTTAACACCCATACTTTAAGGAAAGACAATAGTGAAGGTTTCTTTATCACAGTCACCGAGACCGAAGTGGAGGTGCGAACACTTAACACAAAACTAAAATAAAGCTAGAGTGGTTTATGAATCAGTCATCAAGGATCTTAGCCAAACGATGACCAGCTACATAAGCACTTTGGGTGCAGGTTTCTCAATCGGACTTGACGAACTGTTGTTTTGTTTTGTTTTGTTTAACATTTATTTAACTTTGATGACAAGTTTTTAGGCAATGTCCGTGGAGAAACGTGGATCATACATTTAATTATTCTCTAACAATAAACTATACTATATGGTTAAAATTAATTTGGATTTTACTTTGCATATAGATTAATGTATAATTAATAACAAGTCATTAAACATTAGTTATTAGTTAGTGAATAAAAAGTAATTCAATTACGTACCCTACCCAATTTAAATTCTTAATTTTGTCCCGTCACAACATTTGAATTTTTGTTCTCAAACGTTTGGCAGTACATTCTTGAGACCGGTGTGTATCCAAGGGAACCGGAACCGCTTAAGGAGCTTAGAGAGATCACCGAAAAACACAAATGGTATTCGACACGCGCCACAGATATATTATTTGCGCTTTAAGATTATCATAGCCGTTTTATTTTGCTCATATCTATCTATGTTAACTCTTTTGACAAATATATTTAGGAATATGATAGCAACACCGGCCGATGAATCACAATTTTTAAACATGTTATTGAAGCTAGTGAATGCTAAGAATACGATGGAGATTGGTGTTTTCACCGGTTGCTCTCTTCTCGCAACCGCCATGGCTCTTCCCGATGATGGAAAGGTATGACATTGGCTCTTTTCATATACAATGTAACATGTTTGTCACCTCTCTGAAATTTGCATGTGAGATTTGAGTAGGGTGTTAAACTGTTAACATTAGTTTAAAACATATTGCGTAATTTATAGATTTTAGCGATGGATATAAATCGAGAAGACTATGAAATAGGACTTCCTATCATAGAGAAGGCCGGAGTTGCCCACAAAATCGAGTTTAGAGAAGGTCTTGCGATGCCCATCCTTGATCAAATGATTGCCAATGTAAGATCGACAAAATCTTTCGACTTGTATATTTTGTTTTAAACTGTCGATGACGAGTAGGAGATCGAGTGATTAAATAATTTTTAATGATTTGTTCATGTATATATATTTAGGGAAAAGATCATGGGACATTCGATTTCATATTTGTTGATGCTGATAAGGAAAACTATATCAACTACCACGAACGGTTAATAGATTTGGTTAAGGTGGGTGGATTGATTGGTTACGATAACACTCTATGGAGTGGCTCTGTGGCCGCACCTCCCGATGCACCAATGAACTATATTATCAAAAAGTATAAGGATTTCGTGTTGGAGTTCAACAAAGCCATATCTGTTGATCCAAGAATCGAAATATGTATGCTTCCTGTTGGTGACGGAATTACCCTTTGTCGTCGGGTCATCTGATTTTTACATGTTAAAGGAGCGATTAGTTCTTGCATATCAGTCGATGTACTTGAATGAGTATTGTCTATTTTAAATGTTTGGAGTCTATTTTAGTTAAATGAGTTTATATTGGTTGATGTAAAATTCAGTTGTGTACATTTGATGATGTCTCTAACCTCTTGATGTTTGACATGTGCCACTCATTTTAGGAAACGGGTTTTTATGTGACGGGTCGGGTATTTTCCGGGTCATCAAGACTCAAGTTCAATATCCAGTAGCAACACTTTGAAATGGGCAAATGGGTACAATGAATGAAAACTTGTGGCAACACAAGTTCGATCTATAGGCCAATAAGTTTTTACCGCTAGTTTTTTGCCGTGCATACGGACGGGCGGGTTAGTCGGTCCCCCTGAATTAAATTCGCGTTTTCCCCGAAATAGGTGGCTTGAGCTACATATTCACAGAACGTATGATGTCGTCTTTTGTCATTGGATTATCCCGATTAATGGGGTTTATTCGTTTCGCTGTAAAAAAAATAAATTTCTTTATGTTTTAATATAATATTAAAAAATAGTAGGTAGGATGCGCCCCGACATGGAGGATATTTTATTCGACGACATGATATAATCAGTGGGAAACAAACAAGAAGTGATTTGCCCCTCTTAGCTAATCATTGATGCTAGGGCTGGCATATCATGTCAGACACGACACGATAAAACACGAACACGATAAGGTCAAACACGAACACGACACGATAACTTATCGTGTCATTTTTTCCAAACACGAACACGAACACGATAAAAAGCAGGTTACACGATAAAACACGACATGACACGATAAAAACCCATTTTTAAAAAATTAAAATTTTCAAAAAAATTTATAAGTTTTAAATAATAAATATGACTTAATATGATAATTCTTAAGACCCAAAACAACAAAATTACATAAAAATAGTATTTAACCAATATAATACTTGATAAACGAATATGAAAAAAAATTAAAAGTCTATTAAAGCCCATCTCCACCTCCATTCTCCACTAACATTTCATATAAATAAATATTAACAGGTGACCTATCGTGTTAACAGATCTTTAACCTGTTAAGACAGGATAATTAACGTGTCTTTATCGTGTTAACCTGTTAATGACATGGCACCTGTTAAGGTCAAACGCGAAACCTGTTAATTCCGTGTCGTTTCGTGTCGTGTTATCGTGTCCGTGTCAGAAATTACCAGCCCTAATTGATGCTCTTAGCACTTAGCAGTTGCCTCATGAAATTTATAAAAAAAAATACATTTTTATCCCTTTAGGTTTATATATTTTTTATTAATTGTTTTCTTTTTTTGCTAATCTTTTCACCAAATGTTTTTTATGTTTAAAAAACGTTACAATGTTAGTTATTTACTCTAACTTTCATATGTGCGGATACGTGATGGAAAATTTGACTTTTTCAAACCCGTTTACAACTTATGTATTGATTAAAACCCCACTTATATCATATATAAGTTGTATAAGGGTTGAGAAAATACATGTTTGCACTCATATGATTCACGCGTGACACACTTTAATTAGATTTTTTTAATATTAGTTAGAGTACGGACTAACATTGTAATATTTTATAAACATAAACGACTTTCGGTGAAAAGTTTAGCAAAAAATGTCAATTGCTGAAAATTAAGGGATGTAAACGTAAAGGATGAAAAATGTAAAATGGATGTATGTATATATGTAGCGGCGTTCAAAAAACCGTAATTAAAAAAAAACCGAAATCAAAATCGTATCCAAAACCGAAAATAACCAATCCGGCCAAATTCTTATTCAGATGTCAACAAATCATAAAGTGGGGTTATTCGGTTTATTTCGGATATCTGTTTTAATCGAGTAAGAGTTAACCCACTACACAATTAATCCCTTATGTCTGCTAGGGTGTTGAATGTTCATCGGTTCGGTTTATAGTTTACTTAGATTTGAAATTTTCAGGCACTTATCCGTATCCGAACCAATCCAAATTAATCATTTTTGGAACCAAACCATATCTCATCCGAATTTGGATATAACTGAAATTATCCTAATCTATACGAATTTTTTTTTTGGCTACTTTTAACCACATGGTTGTCTTATGAATGCAAAAAAATTTGCAACATAATTCCTTAAACATTAGTACACTACCTAAAACCAAAACGGAGCTTACAAACACAACAAATAAAATAAAGCGTACGAACCTGGAAAGTAGAAAAATAATCTAGATTACAAATACAAACGCAAAGTCACCTTACAGAAAATAGTCTAAACATGATCTAGTTATTAAAATACTGAACTAATTTTTAGTAGGCTGAAAACATATGAGTAGCATATGTACACTTAATTTAATTGTAATACCCACAAACTTCGGTTTAGAAAAAAAACGCATATAATAAAGAAACAATAATAGTAATATTAATATTAGTATAAAATAAATTATAAAAAATTTCTTTACAATACGTTTAACATTCTAAACTAAGATTGATCAATCAAAATATACTAAGAAAATATTGTTATGATCTACGCAAACTAAATCTATACCTTATAATAAAAGAGGATTTTGCAGGACACTTGTCATGCATAGGAGACACTTAAAAAATCGTTTTCCCGCTCAAAATATTAATGATAATGTTTTTATTAGATGAAGATTTTCATTCTATAATTAATATTTTTGAATTAATTTAAATTTAACAAGATAATCAAATGAAATTATTTCCAAAAATATATAATTTTGAAAATATAAAAATCATTTTATCTTTTGAATTCATTTGCTTCCTGAATTATTGTTTTTTCATAATATTATTTAAATCTAACAAATTACATTCAATTGTTCAAAAATATTCAACATTGCAAAATGTAATGTTTTTTTTATCAATGCGTCTACATCATTAAGCCAAGTCTTGACGGGATCCTTGCCAAATATAAGCATGTCTATTGTCCACAAAAGATGGTTTTTAATGTTGTATGTAATTTGTTTTTAAACGTTAAGAAACCTTTATTTAATTTAATAATATGTAAGTTATTTTCATATGTTTCTTTTTCTAAAGCGAAAATCACATAGAAACATACGAACTTTATATTTTGATCCAGTTAGGTCACTCAAATTTTTTTTTCAATTAGATAACTTAAGTTTAAAAGGTGTTATACTCTTAGGTAATTAATTCGTATAATAGGTTAACATTGATTTTTAGAAAAATTTGGGACCCGTTTGGTGTATTTTTATGCAATAAACTAAATATTCTTTCAAAGTTTTAAAAAAATTCATAGATTATTTTATAGTTTTTGAATTTTTTTGATTTTTTCTAATTATTTTGCAATTTGTAAAAAATTTGTCGCTTTTTTTTATTTTTTACAAATTTAAATTTGTAAAAAGTTTGGTGAACATTATTTTAAAATGAATGTTAAAATTAAAACTTATTTATCATACAAATTAATTACATAGGATTGAGACAATTTTTTAAATGTTGTCTACTTAAAACAAAATAATGTTTGTGTGATATAATTAGAATAAAATTTAAAATTGATTATTATCCGTTTTCTAAACCGTTTAAATATCTCTGTTTTTCATGTCGCACTCGTGTAACACACGAAACTAAGCTAGTGATTTATAAAATGCGAAAGGAAGAAAAGAAAGCATATGTATTTTTTATGTTACATTCTCAAAAAATCAAAATAATAATAATAATAATAATAACAATAACAATAATAATAACAATAATAATAATATTACTTTTATTATTATTATTATTATTATTATTACTACTACTATTAAATGCTCGTGTGTTACACGGGTAAGAACATGAAAAACAAATAAATTTAAATAGTTGTGAAAATGGGTAAATTTGTAGAAAAATAATCATGTTTCATTTTTATTTTAGTCAGGTCACTCAAACTTTGTTTTGTTTTAATTACATAATTTAACTTTAAAAAGTTGTTTCAATCATAAGTAATTAACTTGTATAATAGATAAACATTAACTTTTCAAGCGACAACTTCAAGAACAATTGTTTATACTTGTCGTGAGAACTGACGAAACCTTTTAACATTCTATGTAAAATAAAATAAAATAAATATTCATAAAACTTTTTAAAAATTGAAAAACAAAAGTCGTAAGATTATCCTAAATTTGTAAAAAAAATCTTAAAGAGTGACAATAGTTTTTAGAAAATGCAAAAAAATTTAAAAAAATTGCAAAATAAAAAAAACAAAAAAATTGTGAAATTTTTAAATAAATATGATGGCAAAAAAACTGGTAGCAAATTCACAAAATACGTCATAAAAAATTAATGGCAGAAAAAACCGGTAAAAGAACTATGAAATAATGTAGTTGATGGCAGGAAAAAAAACTCAAAACGCTCCTAAATTCAGCTAAAAATCAGTGTTTATGTATTTTACAAGTTAATACCTAGGAGTCGAATACATTCTGAACTTAATTAATCTAATTAAAATAAAAGAAAGCTTGAGTGAACTAATATGGACAAAATATAAAATTCGTTATGTTTGTATGGCTAAGATCTTGTCAAGACTTTGGATTAGTAATGTAAACGCATTGATCAATAACATTACGTTTCACAATGTTGAAAATTTTTTGAAAGACTGAATGCAAATTGTTCGATTGAAATACATTATGGAACAATAATAATTAAGAACTTAAATGAATTCAAAAGTTAATATGATTTTTATATTTTCAAAACAAATAATTTAAAATCATAACATATTTTTGAAAAAAAAAATTCATTTGATTACCTTGTTAAATTTAAATTAATTAAAAATTAATTTACTTATGGTATGAAAATCTTCACCTAACAAAAATGTTATAAAAAATTTGAGCGGGAAAACTATTTTCTAAGTGTCTCTAATGATTGACAAGTATCCTCCAAAATCCTCTTTTATTAAAAGATATATATATAGATTATTAATTATTATTATTATTATTAACCATATTAATAGACAAACTTGAAAAATAGTTAGTTTTTTAGTTTTAACTTTGGCAACCCAGGTTTTCACTTTGTACTTTTGTCATCAGAAGTTTTACTATTTTGATTTCTTTTGTTTTGTTTCTAGTCTTTTATTTTGGACAAACTTTAATACTTTACATTTTGGCCCTAATAGTTGTACTGCTTTTGTTCACATTTTGGCCCTAATAGTTATACTGCTTTTGTTCTTTTGGTTTTGGTTTCACACTTTGGCCACAAACATTTTTTAGCTTTAACTTTGGTACGTAGTTTTAGTTTTTTTAACAGCATCTACATTTGAGATATTGTGACAAGCCGAAAAACTATGAGTAAATACTGATGTTGCCTGTACTGGTATTAATGGATGTTGTGTTGATACGTGCTTTTAAGTTTTCAATTAATCGACCCGAGCCATTACCTACCATGCTTGAACGTGATGTTTACACTTCTTGGTTACGCACAAGGAAGGTTAATGTTGTTATAAATATATAGTAAAGAATCATCTATAAAACATTGCCCAAATTAACTCTCACGTAACGTCAAAGAAACATATAAACCTAATAATATAATAAAAAGTAGTATGTAATTTAAGATTGGGCCACGTGTTGCAGTGGCCGGGGCAGGCAGTTGGGTCTTGCTCATGTGACTCCTTCACATACGTTGATATAAAAAAGTCTCATGTCCCGTACGTGACGGCACAAGAACGTAATGTGTCACATATTAAAAAATGATGACATATCAAAAGTTAGAGGTAAGAAAGATAACAATATTAAAGTCGTACTATATGGCACAGTAGAGTAAGAGATCAAAGTAAAAAAATCATCAACAACTAAAATGACAATTAGTAAAAGTCGTAATTTGTGTCAAAGTAGAGTAATGGATCAAAGTCAAAAACTCATTAGGTGCTTAAATGACAATTAGTAAAAGTCGGGGACTAAAACCGTAAATGCGTTAAAAGTTAGGGATTAAAACCGTTAATACATTAAAGTAAGAAAAAGTTAAAACATGACGTGACAGAACAGAAGAGACCTGTATAAAGCACCGACCTTCACTTTTAAAAGTTATATAAATATAAATAAATATATATAAAGAATAATGAAAACCAAAAAGAGGCTGTAGGTCACCGAAAGAAAATGTAAAGAAAAGGAAAGTATTACAATAATAGATTAAATGGATTATTATAGTACACTTGTCTAAAAGTAGTAAGAAGTATTGGCATGCTTAATTCTACAAAGTAACACATCACCCGATAAAAAGCTAGCACACTAATTATCCTTTTTATTGAAAAACAAAGAAAATAAACAGTAACATTTTAATTGCAATTTTGTAAATTTTCTTGAGTAGGGATAGTTTCCAAGCCGGTGTTTATCTTTTTGTGTATTTTTTGGGTATGCTTTGTGCTTCGATACCCAAACATATACCGAGGGTAACCAGGTGTTCACCACGCGTCGACATTTGTTCAGCGAACGCCAACACGACGGTGAGAACCGGGTTTACCACCGACACCATCCGTTCATAGCCTACACGACAGTGAACAATTGGCTTGACAAGGTCTTTGTTGAGGCGGCGGTTTCGGTGGATGCAACGACATCACGGGTTTACTAGAGCGAAGGTTGGTGGTGGTGCTACTGCGGTGGCGGTGGTGTGTGTGTTATCTTCTAATTGAATTAGAAGTTAATATTTTATTAGGTGTGCTTTGCTTATGTTATTTTTATCGACAAAGTGCTTAAAGATCAGTTGAGGGTATAAAATTTGTTTTCATTTCATTTTTCAGTTAATAATATTCAGATCTGCGGTACGAATTGTAAGTGAAACTATAGTAGAGTAAAGGTTTATCTAAACTGCTATATTTTGATGTGGCTTCATGAAATTCATTATTGAGGTGGGTAAATGAGCATGTTAAAAATGGGATGGGTTGTTTCTGCTGGACACTGCAGTATATAAGCAAGTTTTATAGCAGTATAATATGCAACCACATTTAGCATCTTTTGTATGTAGTTGCAACATTACCACTATTGTAAACAATGTAGGCAAACCCTGGCATGTAACCAAAATTATATATAAAGTCCGTAGACCTATGTAGCTCTTATTTACTCGCACAACGCGCGAGAAGCGCATCTACCTAGTTACATCAATCACGTATCCCTCACATGTAGCATAGTGATAAGATGACTTGAGTTTTTCATAAGAGACTCAAGTTTTATCCCCACTAATGTCATTTTTGGTGGATATTGGCAATGAAGCTCGTCCCGGGTTACCACCCGGCTTCGTGTCTGAGCCTGAGAGTTTTACGTGGCATGGTTAAAGGTTCTTGCCCGGTTTTTCCCTGTAACAGTTGGTTGACGAGTTTCGACTCCGTTCAACTTGGTCCATAAGGAGGGTTGTGGTGAGCCTCCGCTGCGTTCGCAGTAATGGGGGAACCC
This sequence comes from Tagetes erecta, assembly GCA_030867185.1. Classification (NCBI taxonomy): domain Eukaryota; kingdom Viridiplantae; phylum Streptophyta; class Magnoliopsida; order Asterales; family Asteraceae; genus Tagetes; species Tagetes erecta. The sequence continues at coordinate 8,966,175 of CM061493.1, forward strand.
CAATGCCGACAAAAAACACCTATTGGTGTTAGAGATGGAGTTTCGATCTCGGTCCTTGCACCTCTGAGTGCTTCGGTCATAGACCGTTGCACTAACCGCCGTTCTAAAAAAAATTAGATCAACCACGTATGAACGTCAACAAACCTTTTTTATATTTTAACATGTTTTAAAGTGATATATTAATATATTATACACGGATTAAATAACAATATTTATATACAGATTATAATAATTAGGTATATTAGTTTTCACTGGTTCCAACTATCATCTTTTGTCTTCTACTGGTCCCAACTATTGAGTTGGCTGTCAATGGTCCCAACTTTTATGACTTTGGCAACCACTGGTCCGTCGTTAAATTTTTTTAACGTCGTTAAGGTTTTTTCAAATTCAAGACCGGTGTTTAAGGATTTTTTATCGGAAGGATAATACGATTCGATTGATGTAAAAGTTTTCTCGAAAAAGCTCTCTGAACGATAAATTTTTTACATCCGATTGAAGCACCATTAGGTTTAAACACCGGATTGAAGCACTATTTCGTTGTTTGAAGCGCCGTTTCGAATTAACTTTTAGATCAATCGACTTGTATTATCCTTCCGATCAAAAGGCTTAAAACATCGGTATTGAATTTGGAAAAAACTTAACGGCGTAAAAAAAATTTAAAGATGGACCAGTGATTACCAAAGTAATAAAAGTTGGGACCGTTGACAACCAATTCAATAGCTGGTACCGTTAGAAGACAAGAGGGGATAGTTGGGACCAGTGAAAACTAATATACCTAATATTTATGTGTAATGATTTTAAATATTTATCAATCAACTCATACATAGTGAAAAAATTCCACTTAATTTTAACTCAAAACTTCATATATAGAAAAAATATCTTTTCCCCAAAAACATTAAATTATTATTAGATAGATAAGCAAGGGAATGCCCCACTAGATAAGCAACGGGGCATTGCTCCAGCGGTACCCAACAACACTGTGATGGAATGACCCACTAGGGTTCGAGTCTTGAGCAAACCGGTTTTACTTTATTCTTGTCGCTTGGCGTCAAACTGGGTCAGTGGCCCAAGAGTTGGGGGTTTTCTCCGGTGGGTGGGAAATTATATGGTCGAAGTACTGAGCCCAACACGTCCAGCCCAGCTGCGTGGGGTGGGGTTTCGAAATCGCCCCATCTGAGCTATTCTTCGCCCTATTATTTGCCGTCCAAAAAAAAGGGATGGAGGGTTCATGTGTTGTTACTACACTTAGAGATTGTTTGGCAAAATTTGAACCATTAAATGCTGAATGGTTAAGAGATCTGAACTATTAAGAGACTCTATCGATGAGAGGGATGTTGGGTTAGAAATACATATGAGGGTAACTGGGTATATGCTTCATTCAGTTCCATTCAGCATTTTTCTATCCCTTAACTATTCAACACTTAACTGGACCATTTAGAAGCTCTGTTTTATGAAATAAACACTCTGAATGCTGAATGATTAAACACTGAACTGAATCATTAAAAAGTGAAACAAACACTCTAAATGCTGAATGCTGAATGATTAAAAACTGAATCGAACCATTAACAAATAAAACAAACATGCCTTTACTACCGATCGGTTAAATTAGACAACATCCGAACCCTCACAATTATAATTATAATTTAAAAAAAAACACTACAATTATTAAAGTACAAATAATTTATCACACTTATAATTATTGAAAAAAAACAACAAGTAAAAGATAAAGTATTCACTGTTCTTGGTGACCTGACTCATGATCATGTGACACCATTATTTTTTTTGGATGTTGCCATGTCAACTCTGGCTTCCACAATAATCTGAGAGAAAATTAAAGACTTCTATCGATCGAGAATTATCCATCAAAAGATACATGTGCAAGATTTATTTTTCTCTCTATCTTCTCAAAGTAATTTTGGTTTTGCATGTGTAAAGTTTGTGTAAAGATGTCATTTAATCTAAACACTAATAATGTGATACCAAAGTCTCTACATGGCACTTTCTCATCAACCTATTTCACTCAAAATTCCGCATAAAACTTTTCAAAGCATATTCTTGTATCATCTCACATCGACTGGGAATGAGAACAAAGTATGCCTTATAAAGGGGTGGAAACATTCCCCTACTATGACGCGTTTTAAAACCGTGAGGGGCGAAAGCCTGAGGCGTGCCAGCCGCCAAAGCGAACAATATCATGGTGTCGTTACGCTGGGCAGTTACAGATGGTGCCAGAGCTAGGTACCGGACTGATGTGCCGGGGGGATATTGGGCTTCTTAAGGGGGTGGAACGTAACATCTCACATCGGTTGAGAATGAACATAAAGTATGCCTTGTAAGGGGATGGAAACACTCCTTACAGTGGCACGTTTTAAAATCGTGAGGGGCTATCGCCTGAGGGCATGCTGACAGCCAAAACAGACAATATCATGGTACGGTTACGCTGGGCTATTACAATTCTCGCATATCCATTTGGATATGCAATACCGATCCACCTAACAAATTTCAACCAAAAGTCTCCCACTTCTCAAACCTTAACACAATTTTTGAGAACCACCTTGAGTTGTGAGAACCCTACTTACCGAGTTTTTCATAATGTTTTTTGTGTTCAAATAAATATTGTTATTTAACCCAATGTAATTAAACCAAATTATTTCTAAAATTTAAATGAGATTGGATTGTTTTGATTGGAGCGGTGGATATCGCATGTTTTTTTTTTGAACGGCAAAATTTTATTAGAAACCAAAAGCCACTAGCAAGATGCTAGGACCAATACAACACAACTAACAACAACAAACATGACTACCTACTCCACGGTATTCTGTGTCTCTATATTTCTCAGATCCCACCATGGTATTCACCCGATCTATCCAGTCCCTAACCATGATGCCTAAGTCTTCTGACCAACCACACCAATCACATATTCTTCTCCAAACTTTGACAGCAAAAGGACATGTAAGAAGAAGGTGATCCGTAGTCTCGATCTCGCCGAAACACATAGAGCAGTCTTCATAACCCACCGAAACCCCGCGTGCCAATAACGCCCTTTTACAGGGGATTTTGTTCAATCTAGCCTTCCAAACAAAACATCTTACTTTTAGTGGAACCCAATTAAGCCAACGAATTGGGTTTAGGTCCACCGGCGTCCGATTTAGTTCTAATAAATTTCTAAAGCTTTTCACCGTGAACATTGAGTCGTCGTTTGAGACCCATTCCCATGAATCTGCAGAATTTGACGGGGAGAAACTCTGTAACAGGACGATACAATTCTGGAACTGCTGTTTCGTTACCAAAAACCGGTGTTCGGACCCATTGCCAGTTCCAGTAAAAACCACTTTCTCCGATCCGATACTTATCACAAACCAAACACATTTTCTTCTTTTCCAAACGGTACAAATCCGGATATAATTCCATTAGAGGACCGTTACCAATCCACCAATCCATCCAAAATGACACCGAGCCTCTGGTACCACTCTAGCTTTCATCAACATATTTAAGTTTATATGTTCTTTCCTCAAGTCTTGCTCTACACCCATAATCATTTTCCAAGGACTAGCAAAGGACCTGTTACATGGGAAATTAGAGATTTTCCTTGGTTGTTGATGAATGGCCTTTATAACGCGTACCCAAAGAGCTTCCGGATTCGATTAAAAGCTCCATTTCCATTTGCATAAAAGGGCAATATTCAAGTCCCTTATGCTACCAACCCCAAGACCCCCGACCTCTCTCGGAGCCATAACACTTTCCTACTTGACCCAAGGAATCGAAATTTTTTCCAAACTCCCGCCCCATAAAAACCGCCTCCTAATACTTTCAAGTTTATGAATGACGTTGCTTGGAACTTTAAACATGGTCTATTAATATATGTTCAAAATGGAACTAATTGGCTAAGGGTAATTAAAAGCATAACACGAAGAAGTTTGTGAGGAGGCAACTGCCATATTTGGGGGGTTTGAATAAGAGCTACGAACAGGGGCGCAACAAGGTTTTGGAGCAAAAGGGTGATTTAGAGGTTAGGTCATCACCTCAAGACCAGACCACACTCAGCTTGGGGACACGACCCCATCCCGGGTCCGAGTAAGATTGGGCCCAAGCAGAGTCCGACCAATAAAAAATAGCACAACCAAGCCAAACAAAGACTGGCGATCGTTAACGGGAGAAACCCTACCCCGGCTCACGATAGACCAGAAAGATGGCTCAACTTGATAAATGTATGTGCTCGAGATATTTGCGGGATAAAAGACAAAGGGAACATTCAATGGACCAAGAGGTTATGTGACATCTGCCGCAAACCCGCACCCGAATACCCATCTCGAACCCGAAGTATATATCTTTAAATTGGATTCGTATTTATTTCTTTAAAATGTAACGGTTTGTTATGATATAAATTGTCGAGCCTTACATCATTCTCGTCTTTAATTTATAACAATCGATTTATTATCCAACGTTTACTAATTAAAGACTAAATACAATAATTAAATCTACAAAATATATGAAAATAGAATTTTATAAAAGAGTGTTTATAAATATTATTAAAAATAAAACTACCAAAGTCTCGAAACAATCATATAATGTCAAACGCAATATAAACGTTCAAAAACGTCATTATAAAAAAATTTCATCTCAGCGTAGTTAAGTAGTTAGATAAGAATAATGTATAAAGGTAATTTGGGCCAAATCTGTCAATTTTCAAACTTAAATTAAAACTTATATTAACATTTTAAAAGCATGTGTAACTACAAGGGCCATTACTATAACTTAGTTATTTACCCAAACCACCCCCGTGATCCCCCTGTTGCCCGCAGTTCCGGCCAGGAGCTCCGGCAAGCTCCGGCCACCCCTGTTTACGCGTTTTAACCACGATTAATCACCCGAAAATCACTCCTAACCTATTTCCTGCAAGTTTCAAACCTTCCTTAATGTCAAAAAAACGCGGTTACAGCGGATGTTTTAGCCGAATTGAATCGCGATTTCAATTTGAAATTTCAATTCCGTAATTAACACATAATTGACGCGTATATCGTTCCCAAATCCACTCGAATCATTCTATATGCTCAACTAACAATTCCAAACTACCAAAACACTCTGTTCTTCACTGTTTTTGAACAAATTATTCGACCAAAATCATATTTTCCGGCGAGCTAGTCGATTTCTACCTTCTGGGCACATTTTCTGGTAATTGTTATACTCGTTTTAATCCTCTCGACCTCTTATATCTTCCTAATCCATCAATTTTACCTTATTTCAATTCCAGATTCTAAAAAATTGATGAAATCGATCGACTCTTCTTCCTATTCGTATCCGTATCAAATCGTCACCAACAAGTAAGTTTAATACGTCAAAACGCTCGTGATTCAATGAGGATTAAAAGCCCTATGATCAATTGGGTTTAATCTAGCAAAATCAACATCATTTGGATGATCCTTATTCTAGGGCTTGTACTGTAAATGGGTGTTGCTATATAATAAAGGATAAAACTATTTAAAAACGAGTAGTTTAACAAAAAAGGATGTTGGTTCAATGGTTAAGTGTTGCTGCTGTGGGGCGTGTGGCTCTGGTTCGAATCCCACAACCATCATTTCTTTAATTTTCACATTCTAAGTATTTTAAACATTATTTCATATTTTTCTAAAAACTTAAAAAAAACATATTTTAAATAAATATATATATATATATTTAAAGGATTAAAAATACGCAAATTTCAAATACATTTATTCAAATAATAATATTTCAAGGTTACGAATATTATTTCAAGAAAACTAAAAATAGATTCGTACAAAATATATTAAATATGAAAATACAATTACATTTTCAAAACCCTAATTCCCAATTTGTATTTCAAAACCCCAACTCTCAATTTATAATCTAAAACCCTAAATCCCAAATCTAAAACCCTAGATTTCGGATTTTGATTCTAGTTGTTATGGTGTCGTTTCTGAGTTAGGGTTTTTCCCAACTAATTAGGTGGTACTAATATTTGGGCAACCCTCGGTTCTCTATAGCTGCGTTTCTGGCGTTACGATTATATTTACTTTTCAAGGTGAGTAAAATCACTCATCTTTTTACTTTTACATTTTGGGGCTGAAATATGTTCAAGTACTATATAATGTTTTCAATTTTCTATTTGTTTTTCAAAAGAGATCATAAAATATGTTAGTCTTGACTCGTGACAAGATGCAATCCTTATGTGGTAGTTTAAAGTAGTATTATTACTTAGTAATCCCACCGGTACAATGTTAGCGCTAATGGTTTGACAAACCCACCTACATGTATTTCAAAATAGGTGATTTAAACCCAGCCATTCAATTTCAATGTCAATGTCAATGTTACAAGTTACTATGTTACAAGTTGCTATACGATGATACAAGTTGCTATGCTATGTTGCTACGTCCCTTAGATGCTTAAACAATTATTGATAAATTATATCGAGACGGTTACGTGACGGTTGCTAAAAAAGTTATCTTTAATTAATAACATGAGTTGGTTCCTCATGACAAAAGATTACAAGTTACTATACAATGATGGTGTTCAATGAGTGTTCAATGTGTGTTCAAGATGTCATGGTCGAGAATGATATGAAATAGCTATGCATGTAAGATTGCGCAGCATATTATGATGATCTCGGATTTCTATATTACTATGTATTCAAATTGTGGTTTACTCACTAGCTTTAAATAGCTAACTTTATTTTTACATATTTCAGGTGATGCTTGATATTATTTTGCTGCTTTGCCAAGACTTAGGATTGCCTTGGACCTAGTTAAATAATAAATACAATTGCAATTATTATTTCTGTTTTATAAATTTTGTTGTTTCTATTTAAGACTCATGTTTCAAATGTATTAATCATTATTTGGCTTAATAAATAATTACCATGTGCTTTGGTTACTATTGATATCCAATTCTCTTGACCCGCCCGGTGTTTTCCGCCGCTGGGCGGGGTGTCACAAGTTAAAGCTCGGTCAGAAGACTGCCATTACCAAAAGGATAAAAGAATGTTTTAAAAGATGTATATATACCTATTTGTAAATCATTTAAGATGTTGGTCCATAATGATCGTGATTTCAGTGCTATATTGACTTGTTTAACAACAAAACACACTTGACTTGAACAAACAAAGTGTATAATAACCCAACAAACCCAATAACAAGATTAAACCACACAACCGGAGGTATACAAGCTACAAAGATGAATGATATATGCTCCTAGCACCTCAGGTGAACAATTACACGAAACAATCAGTTGGATAAGAGTTTTGTCAAAGTTGTGCAAAAGTTCCATTATCTTCAAGATAAGGTTACAATATATATCAGTCTTAGGTTCGCTGATAGATTTGCTGTAGCGAATCTATCTAGCGAACCACATAGGTTCGCTGGGCACAAACAGGTTCGCCCAATCGACACCATCATAATCACTAAACTATGCTACGGGCTCCATCTAACGGTCGCGAAATGACCGGGACTCAAGGAAGAGAAATTTCTCTCCGTATAAGCCGGAGAATAGCAAAGAAAGAAGGTCGTTGATCAAGAAAGAGAGGTTCACCCCGCTCTTAAAACCCCCGCTGAAGTTTACGCATTGGAAAGGAAAAATAACTTATTCACAACACCGACACCACTGAAGAACGTCAACAAAAATTCACGGCAACATTGTGACTTTCAATGAGAAAAAGGGCATGACACAGACGACTGTATCATCCTGAAGCGACAAATTGAATCGGCGGTAAAATCGGGAAAACTGGCACACCTAATCTGGGAAATTAAAAAGAAAGATTACAACCAGAACGAAGGAGAGAAACGTGTGGAAATCCACTGGTCAACGGTAAACATGGTAGAACGAGGAAAAGAGCTGACGACGCCTATATAGAAGTCGTATCCTGGAAAAGAAAAGGTGAAACACTCGAGGCATGGATGAAGGCACCCATAACCTTTGAAGCCCTAGAGGAATGTGAGTCCCAAGAAAATCCGGTAACTATCACCGTGAGAGTTGACGGACACGCGGTAAGACGAGTCCACCTCGATGGCGGAAATGGCTCCAGAGTCATGTACGAGCATTGTTTCAAATAGCTAGACCCGGAAATCCGGGCAAAGATGCAAGAGGGGATATATTCACTTGTAAGTTTTTCCAGCGAAGTAGTTTACCCTCTTGGAAAGATCACATTGCCAGTAGTAGTAGGAGAAAGTCAGCGGTGGATCACTATCAACTGACGTTTGCAGTAGTCAAAGCTTTCCGGGCAATAGTATCCACAACCCACGGGGTCATGAAGTTCCCCACCCCCAAGGGTATTGCCACAGTCCGGTCATCGTCCGAACTTATGGTCGCGTCAATCCTAGCCAAAAGACCATAGCTCTTGGAGGACCCGGACCCAGTGGTTGAAAAATGGATAATTAACCCTCGATCCCCGGAACAAACCGTCAAGGTGGGCAAGAAATTATCGGCAGACACAAAGGCTAGATTAAAAGAAATATTCCTAGAGAATGTCGGGGTATTCGCTCGGCAACCCAGCGACATGACCGGAGTCCCCAGACACCTTGCTGAGCATAAGCTCGACGTAATACCATTTAGCCGCCCCATTAAGCAAAAGAAAAGAAGCATGGGCCCAGAGAAAAGTCAAGCAATATGTGAAGAAGTAGCCAAGCTGGTACATGCAGGAATCGTAAGAGAAGCTAAATACCCCACTTGGATTGCAAACCCGGTCATGGTAAAAAAATCAGATGATACGTGGAGGATGTGTATAGATTTCAAAAACATCAACGAGGCATGCCCTAAAGACAGTTACCTGTTGCCGGAGATTGACAAGAAGATCGATGCCTTGGCCGGTGTCCCTTTGAGGTGTTTCTTGGATGCCTACAAAGGATACCATCAGATCAAGATGACAAAGGAGGACGAGGAAAAAACAGCGTTCCATACTGACGCCGGTACATTCTGCTATATCAAAATGCCTTTCGGCCTAAAGAACGCCGGGACGACATACCAACATTTGATAGACGACATCTTCATCAAACAGGCAAGAAAAAGCATTGAGGTATACATGGATGACCTAGTGATAAAAAGTCGGGAGGAAGAATCAATGCTGGAAGACATAAGCACAACATTCAGGACCCTGGCAGGGGCCAACATGAAATTGAATCCTAAATAATGCACCTTCGGAGTAGAAGAGGGAAAGTTTCTGTGGGTCATGGTAACCAAGTCAGGGATACGCCCAAATCCGGACAAGGTCGAAGCAGTAGTACAGATGACCTCCCCGAAAACGCGAAAAGAGTTACAGCGTTTAAACGGAAGGTTGGTCTCCTTTAACCGCTTCTTGTCCCGGATGATGGACAAATCATACCCCTTCATCACCACCCTGAAGAATTGTATTCGAAAGAATGATTTTGAATGGATAGCCGAAGCTGAAGAAGCCTTCAAGGAAATGAAGAGGCACCTATGTACCCTGCCAACGCTCACCGGTCCGAAAAAGGGAGAAACATTAACCTTGTACCTAGCCATAACGGCCCGCGCCATAAGCGCGGCCCTCGTGGCTGACCGGGGTAACGCACAAATGCCCGTATACTTCATCAGCAGACTTTTAAGGTACGAAGAGACGAGGTATCCAGCCATAGAAAGACTCGCTTTAGCTCTCATCTATGCATCCCGAAGACTAAGAAGGTATTTTGACGATCATCCCATCCAGGTCATCACTAAACAACCACTCCAATAGGTTCTCAAAAAACTGAAAGTTTCAGGAAGACTGGTGATGCGTGCAATATATATACAAAATAAATAACTAAAAACACCTAAGTTTTAAATTTATAAAACCAAGACAAGCCGACTAACTTACACACAAACGGCAGTATACCGGTCGAATGCAATATAGCTTAAGTAAGTCCGGGTGTCGACCCACATACTCTATATATCACGCTAATTAACTAACTAGGACTCGACATAACTAGACACGAACTTTAAATAAAAGATTGTTTAAAATGGGGGGTTTGATAAAGCATAAATTATACATAAATCCCTAATTGTATTTGTTTACGTTTTTAGTTGTTTCGGTACGGTTTTTATAGCAATTTTGATACAACTGATGTTTTTGTGTTTCGTAGGTCCCATGTTGATAAAGAAACGGATAGATCGTGAAAAATCGAATCCGTAGGCGAAAACGGGGCGCGAAACGGAGTTACGAGCGAGCCGGTACGTGAAAACGAAGAAAGTTGGGCTTTTCTTGGCCCGGTTCGCTATATAAACTCTCCACAACTAAACCCTAGCCTCCATACTCGACCAAGGGACGAATTTCAGCAGATTTCAAGGGTTTTTGAGCTTAGCAAGACGGAAACGAAGTGCTAGAAGCGGATTGGATCGTGGATTGCTTCTCGGTTTAATCGGGTTTCATTGTTTCTTCACTTTTGTCTTAATTACTACCATGTTTGCTACTTCTAAACTTGTGTTTTTATTAGTGAATATGATTGTTGGCTAAACTTATTGAATCACCTAGGCCAATGATAACTTAGTTACTTGTTTTGCATGTTTGTTGGATTGGTTTTGACGTTGGTAATTTTATGACTTAGTAACCATTTACTTTTGATTCGTTGATGCATGAATATGTGTTTGGTTTGATTTGATATTATTTATTTGGTTCCACTTGAATCTTGTTGGATGTCTTTCAAATAATAGGTTCGAGTTAGGTCATGGACTTTGTGTTAGTGACTAGTTTATGGTTTAGGTGCACTAAAACCATAGGAACGATAAATTAAATTGAATTGATAAAAACGTGTAGCTAAATTAATATCCGTGAGGTGATAGTTTAATTGGTAGGTCTAAGTGGGTTGAATTGCTAGGCTTGTTTCTGTGAAGAATTGGTTTAGCTTTAGTTTAACTACGGTGTCTACTAATATCAATTGAATTAAAGTAAATACCTTAGGTTATTTAATTGTGAGATTAATAATCAATATAGGTACTAAGTCATAATTATTTAGACAACTGTGAGGGAGTCTAAGTCACAAACTGGTTCGCTTAATAACTTGACAAAAACCCGTAGATTTCTTCTCGAAAAGGGTCGAGGGTCTTATTGGTGTTTGGGTCAAGCGAGTATCTTACGATCCCATTCCAACGTCTAAACATTTTCCAACAAACTAGTAATTCAAGTAACTAAGGGGTCAGGTCTAGGTGGTTTATCTCTTCGCATCTGATTTTACTTCGTCTTTCGTGTCGGTTTCTATATTTAGTAAGTTTCCAATTTTAGTAACTTTCTATTTTTAGCAGGTTACTATTTTTAGCAATAAAACCCCCCCTTTCAAATAATCTTTCTTTTAAGTCGTGTCTAGTCAGTCGAGTCTCTATTAGTTAATTTAGCGTAGTATATAGAGTCTGTGGGTCGACACCCGGACTTACGTTTCACTGTACTGCATTCGACCGGTCCACTGCCGGTTGTGTGTAGTTTAGTAGTACGTCTAGGTTTTTATAAATATTAAAACTAGGTGTTTTTGAGTGTTTAATTTATATATATATATTGCACGCATCAGGGTTTATTGCTAAAAATAGTAACCTACTAAAAATAGAAACTTTCTAAATTAAGAAACTTATTAGAAAGAAGACAAACCACCTAGGCTAGAATCATCGTTTACTTCAATTATCACTCACGTTGGACTAATGGTTATGGAACCGAGATCTAAACTTATTCACTTAAAAGTTTTCCTAATTAAGACCCTCGACCCTTTTCGAGAAGAAACCTAAAGGATAACTATTAAGTTATTAGCACACCGGTTACGGGATTAAGTTTCCTCACAGTTACCTAATCATGTTACGCTTAATTGACCCACACTAAAGACCTATCTCACGATATAATCCTTAAAGCCATTTGAACCCAATCATTCGATTTAACAAGCAAGGTTGGTAACTGACACTAAGCCGGAATTTTCACAAAAAAACCTAAACCTAGCAAATCAAGCAACCAAGACTTATTAATAACATATCACCTCACGGATATCTAGGTTAGCTACACATTATTATCGATTTCACTAATATATTTAAGAGTTAAACGCCATTTTAGTCCCTAAGTTTTTCATGTTTTTGCCATTTTCATCCATTTAAGAAAATATTGCCTACACTACTCTATTGTTTTTTTATTTTATGCCATTTTCATCCATTTGTTTAACTCCGTTAGCCTAACCGTTAACCAAACTCATGTTCATGTTTTTAAAGGGGGTTAGTTGGTTTTTTAATATTTAAATCTCTTCAAAACATATTTTAAACTAAGGTAAATTACTATTTTGGTCCCCGATGTTTGATTAAAATCATGGATTTTGTCTAATAGTTTGTTTTCTACTATTTCACTGTTTTCACACAAACTTGATGTTTCAGTCCACACCACTAATGGTCATTCATATTTCCAGGTAAATTTGTGGGAAAAAACAGTAGTACCTCTAGACCAAAATAGTTATTTTGACCAAACCCCAATGACCAAAATAGTAATTTACCATTACTATTATTATTTTTATTATTCTTATTATTATTATATTGTTTTTTTTGTTGTTAATATTGATATTATCATTATCATTATCATAAATTATTATCGTAATCGATATTATTATTATCGTAATCATTGTCACCGTTGGCCACAGATGAGCACTCGTTGTCGGGCATGTGTCACCACTCGATCTGCCCACCAACAATTCTTTTTTACTTACCATTAACTTTGACTTAATTATTATTTTGACCTCTAAGAAGTATGGTGGAAAAGAATTAGAATATATATAGTGCTTTGTATTGTGTGTAGTAATAGTAATAATAATGCTAATAATTATAATAATAATAATAAGTTATATTAGTATAAGTACGTGGATGAAGAGAACAAAAGTGGGTGGTTAAAATTTTATAGTTCGATATTAAAATATGTTTTGAAGGGATTTAAAATAAAAAAAACCAACTTACCCCCTTTAAAAATATGAACATGAGCTTGGTTGACGGTGTAAGCTAACGGAGTTAACCAAGTGGATGCAAATGGCAAAAATAAAAAAACAATAGAGTAGTGTAGGTAAAAAAAACTTAAATGGATGAATATGGCAAAAACAGAAAAACGTCAGGGATTAAAATGGCAGTTAACTCTATATTTTAATCCTTTGGTTTTATTGCAAATAAACCATAATTAATCACAACGCAAATTAATGACTAAAACGAATCCTATTACGTGACATAGACAATCACCAAGAACACGTGGATTAAAAATACCAATTCTATCAATTCAAACATATATAATGCATCAAACAATTATAAAGATTCAAACTTTAATTAAACGTAAACCATAAACCAAAAGTTAATCCAACACAAGTTCAAAACAAAGTTAACGAATCATCACAAAGCCTAGGTAATTCTAAAAAGGTTTAGCTAAGCATAATCAACATGAAAAACACAAGTTTAAACATAATTGACATGATAGAAAAAAGAAGAAAACAATAGATCGAAAGAACCCGGAACGTCTAGATGAATATCTTTAATCCCGTGCTCTCCCGTAGCTTCGTTTTCGCCTCTCTAGCCTCAAAAACTCTTTTTTTTCATCCAAAACCATCCCCTAGTCGTCTCTAGGGTTTTCTAGGAGGCTAGGGTTTCATAAGGAGCATTTATATAGCGAACCGGGCCAAGAAAAGCCCAAACTTTCTTCGTTTTCGCGTACCGGCTCGCTCGTAACTCCGTTTCGCGTCCCGTTTTCGCCTACGGATTTGATTTTTCACGATCTTTACGTTTCTTTATCAACATGGGACCTACGAAACATAAAAATGTCAGTTGTATCAAAATTGCTATAAAAACCGTACCGAAACAACTAAAAACGTAAACAAACACAACTAGGGATTTATGTATATTTATCACTTTATCAACTGGCCAAATGGGCAATAGAGTTGGGGACATACAGAATAACATACAAACCTCGGACTGTGGTAAAGGGACAGATCATTTCAGACTTCTTAACAGAAATCAGCAACGAGGGGGATGAGATCACCACAGATCAAATATCAACCCTGAGGGAACAAAGAAGCCCGGAACCAGATATGAAAGAATGGAAACTATACTCAGACGGAGTGTCTAATAGTGAAATAAGCGGGACCGGTTTGGTTTTAATAAGCCCGGAAGGGGTGGAAATAACCCACGCCTTACGCCTGAATTTGCGAACATCAAACAATGAATCTGAGTACGAAGCACTGATCTCCGGTTTAAGGATCGCAAAACAGATGAAAGCTCAAGCCGTGGAAGCATTTGTGGATTCTTTGTTAGTGGCGAACCAGATAAATCAAATTTACGAGGCAAAGGAGCCTTCCATGAAAGCTTATTTAGAGTTGGTCGAAACCATCTCCAAGCAATTTAAATGCCTTCAGGTCAAACACATCTCCTGGAGCCAAAACAAGAAAGTAGATGCCTTGAGCAAACTAGCCTTTGTAGCTTTCAGCCACCTGGCCAAGGAAATAAGGGTAGAAGTGTTGAACAAACCGTCCACAGGGTCAAAGGAAGTAAACACAACGACCCAAGAACCAGCATCGTGGATGGTTCCAATCATCAAATACTTAACCACCAGAGAATCACCAAGTAAAAAGGATGAGGCGCATGCCTTGCAGCAGAAGCGAGGTACTACGAGGTAATCAATGGAGACTTGTACAGAAAATCATTCCTCGGACCATCCATGAAGTGCGTCGACCAAGAAGAAGGGATATACGTAGTCCGGGAGATACACGAAGGCATCTGTGGCCTCCATGCCGGGCCAAAGGCAGTAGTCAAAAAGGCAATGAACGCGGGATATTACTGGCCCGCCATGTATCAAACGGCGGTCGAAGTAATTCAAAAATGCGACTCCTGTCAGAGGTAGGCCCCAGTCAGTCGAAGGCCGGCTCACCTCATGGTCCCGGTCTCCTCCTCATGGCCTTTCTACAAGTGGGGAATCGACATCGTGGGCCCTTTCCCGGAATCCGCCTGCAAAGTGAAATTCCTCCTGGTGGCCATTGACTATTTCAGCAAATGGATCGAAGCGAAACCACTAGCCACGATAACTGGCCAACAGATCAAAAAATTTGCATGGGAAAATATTGTCTGCCGTTTTGGGATCCCCGGAATTATCGCCAGCGACAACGGTAAACAATTTACAGAGAACCCATTCCGAGCCTGGTGTGACAAATTGCAAATAAAACAAGTATTCGCTTCAGTGGCTCACCCCAAGCTAATGGTCAAGTGGAGCGGGCAAACAGAAGTTTGGTGGAGGGGATAAAAACCAGGCTGGGAAGAGAGAAGGGATCATGGGCAGAAGAACTATCTCACGTCTTTTGGGCACACAGGACAATGCACAAGACCAGTCATGGGGAAACGCCGTTCAGCCTGGTCTACGGTTCGGAGGCCATGATTCCGGTGGAAATAGGGTCAAAAACACCTAGAACTATCCCCACAGAAGACAGAGAAGCAGACCTTCGAACCAACCTCAACCTGCTAGAGTAAAGGAGAAAGATAGCCGCTATTAGGGAAGCAAGCTATAAAAAGGCCATGGAAAAATACTATAACGCCCGAGTCTAGGAAGTCGTGTTCTAACCAGGACAGCTGGTACTGCGAAGTAATGAGGCAAGCAAAGCAGAGAGTCAAGGCAAAATGGGCCCCTGATGGGAAGGACCTTACCGGGTCATAAAAGCATTAAAAACCAGAGCATACACGCTTGAAAGGATGGATGGAACCGCACTCCCAAGGACCTGGAATGCAGTTCACCTAAAAAAGTATTACATGTAATGTCTTATTGTAATCTTACCTAAAGCCCGAACACCGGGCCGACGTTCTAATGAATCAAGGAGTATTTTCTGTTTTGAAAGACTTGTCTTTATTAAAACAGGGAACAAACACCCCTGTTACTCACGATTGGTAAAAATAGGGAGGACAAAGACCTCGAGGGACAAGACAGACCCTCATAATAATATGCTAGCCAGGAACAAAAGCCTGAAATAATAAAAGACCCCCGCGAAAAGGGGCAAACTACTTTAAATAAAGACCTCGAAGGAGGCATAATGGGCAGAACAAAAAACTCTCCCAAGACGCAAGCGTCTACAAAAGCCCCCCAATAAATGCAAGTATCAGAAACATGTTTAAAGTATCAACAAAAAGCCCCACAGGCTAGGGAAGCCACCAAATAAATATAAAATCAAGGAGCAGGGGGGGATAAAGCCAGCAATAATCCCAGATATCTCCTCGACAGATCCCTCGGAACAATCGGCCAGGCGGGTAATCAGTTGACGGTCGGAGGATTGGAGGGTCTCGGCCTGATCCCATAAGGCTTGGCGGGCGTTCGAGTTAAACTCTGGGTGAGACTCGATGGGAACATCTTTTTGACATAAGCAGCACCAGCAGCCAACCCCTTGTTAAAACACACCGCCATCGCCGCCATATTCACATTACCCACCAGAGACACGAACCCCGGGCTCTTTAGAATAGTTGAGTAGAGAGACCAGAACCCCTCGGTAATCAACCAGCGTTTCTAAGCCTTCAAAGAAGATACACGGTCCTCCTGAATCTTTTCATTATCAGCCAAAGCTTTCAGACGGGTCTCATACCCCTCGATCACCCGGGACTGTTCCTCCTTTTCCCGCGATAGAGGGTGGCCGGGCCTCGGCCTCCGCAACCCTCCTCTCTAACTCCCGACCACGTTCCTGGGACAAACTGGCAGTCACTCAAGGTCAGTTAAACAGAGTAAAAAAGTAAAGGGGGAATGAAAAAAGAAAATAAATTAAAACCTCGGCCCTCTCCAAAAGAACCCGATGAAAGTCAAGTTCAACTTGATGGGCGGTAATCTCGTCCAAATGACGCATCTCCTGAGATTTCAGTTTCTCTTCCATTACACCAACCACCTGCCGGGAGGATTCCAACTCTTTCTCTAGGGGGGCCACTTTAGAAGAAACCCAGGCATCCTGATCAGCTACCCGGGTTTTAAGTTGATCCTTCTCTTCCATCGTCTGGATGCATCGGTCCTCCAACCACTGCATACGCCTATACACCTCCACGCCATAGGAAAAATTTTGAACCAAGTTATACCCAAAACCCTCGCAAAGTTCGGAACCCGGCTTAACCCTCAGCCTATTCCTTTCACGATGGGGTCGGGCCTTCAAGAGAAACTCATCTACAGTAGCAGGGTCGTCAAAGGTTGAACCCCTGAGAAGGTGCCAAGCGGGAACAAAAGGTTCAGAGTCCCGGGTCAACTTAGGATCCGGATCCTGAGTCGGCCCATCCAGAGGTGCGGCCGGGGGATCATCGTCAAGAGGCACCGAAACCCCCGCCCCGGAGAAACTAGCATCCCCTTGATCGAGATCAAAAAAATCGTGGGGAGAGAAATTATCTGACTCCGCCGGAATAGACTGAAAGGGAACAACCTCCAAAGTCGTGTCTTTGTCCCGGCAGACGCCACCCGGGAAGATCCAAAACGCACGTTCAAGCGGCACACGTTGGATGGCTGTGAACAAGTGCCATCAAGGCCGGCCTCTTGCCAGAAGATAGGGACACAGGCCCGGTAGACCCCTGGTTAGCAGGAGAATGCCCCGACCGGGTTGGGAAAACGAGGTCATCAGACACACCCCGACCGGACTCACATTCCCTTAGCCCTGGCTCACCATGAGGATCCGGTATATCATCAACTTCATCTCCACGAACCAACCGGGGAAGAATGGGGATAGGTGGATTCCCGTCTACATCAATGGGGATCTCCATCCAGTCAAACTTTGTGGAGTCACCCTCCAACATCGAGAACAAATCCATCTCTGCAAAAAAACCACAAGTCAAAAAATGATATATGTTTATATATACATAAAGCCCACGAAACGATGTAAAAAGGGAACGGAAACGGCCCACCACTCACCAGCACCGTCTTTAAAAACAGCAGGGCGAGTATGGCGGTTCTCATGAAGGGTGCTAAGCCCGGCCAAAACTAGTAAGGGCTCAGGATAAATGATAATAGATGTGGGGTTCTCTTTCAGAAGGGTAAAGAGCCGAGTGTCATATGTCCCCTCAGCCGGGATGGGGTCCTTCACTGACATACCCCACGAACCCCGGGGAAGAGCCGCAAAATCATCAGAAACATAAAAAAACTTCTTTTTCCATCCTTTGCGGGAATCAGGGATGTCTAAGGCACAAAAGGGGTTAGGCTTGCGATGCTTGGAGAAGGTAAACCAGTCCCTGGACTTATCCAAGCGATAGAAGCGACGAAATAGACTCACAGTCGGCACCCCCCCCCCCCAAAACCGTGACATGCGATCTCAAAATGGGTAGGGCGGCAAAGACCCAGAGGGTTCACTTGATAAAAATGAATGTCGTAATAGAGCAATAATTCAATCAAAAAAGGGGAAAGCGGATAACGACAACAAGCAAAATCGAAGTGGTCCTGATAAATTGTGACCATCCCAAGAGGAGGTATAGCAGAATCATCCGGCCCAGGAAGAACCGGCCGAAGATCAATCATACCATGATAGATACAAAAGGAGAGCATGGCACCAGATGAAAGAGAAGACCGGATAACGGCAATGTTGTGACGGTCAACAATGAAAAGGAGGAAGGAAGAAAAACAAAAAGATAAACAAGTGTACAAAGAAAGAAAGAACTCACCGTTGTAGGATAGGTGAGAAGAAGGAATGAAAGAAGCAGATAAATGACAAAAGAAAAGGATCTGAAGTATATAAGGGTTTTAAAACCATTGGGGGAGAAGACGAAGAGTCAAAACACCTTTTTTACCTGACACATGTCATTAAAAGAAGAAAGCACTCGAGTATAGTTCATAAACCCCTAAAATAACGAGGCAAACGAACTGGGGGACATGAAGAGGTTAGGTCATCACCTCAGGACCAGACCACACTCAGCTTGGCGACACGACCCCATCCCGAGTCCGGGTAAGATTGGGCCCAAGCAGAGTCCGACCAATAAAAAATAGCACAACCAAGCCAAACAAAGACCAGCGATCGTTAACGGGAGAAACCCTACCCCGGCTCAGGATAGACCGGAAAGATGGCTCAACTTGATAAATGGAAATCTTTATGTGCTCGACGAACATAACGGTCCAACAAGAGGGAATGAGATATCTGCGGGATAAAAGACAAAGGGAACATTCAATGGACCAAGAGGTTAAAGCTTGGTCAGAAGACTGCCATTACCAAAAGGATAAAAGAATGTTTTAAAAGATGTGTATATATACCTATTTGTAAATCATTTAAGATTCATTCAATCCCAAATCAAGAAACATTTTTTCTGTCAATCCTCTCTCGTCCATTTAATATTACACACTCATCTCACCTACTTGACTCCATCTAACGGTATCAATTGACTCCACCTACTTGAGGAGGCAACCGTCATATTTGGGGGGTTTGAATACGAGCTAAGAACAGGGACGCAACAAGGTTTTGGAGCAAAAGGGGGATTTTAGAGTAAGCTTAAATAAATATATCTTGAAGTTTGGATCTAGAACTAGCATTCGGTTAACGTGTGCTCGTGTGAACCGTCTTGGTTTGCAAATCTATTCTTTATCTCCTTTAGATTTTAGAGATGTTAAAAAACTTAGTTTTGATTGTTCTTAACTAGAAATGAATCCGTTTGTTAAAACAGGTGTGTTTTGAAACTCTTAAAATATACAAGCGTCAAGTAAGAAAAAGTCAAAGAGGGCGTGTTTTGAAACTCTTAAAATATGCAAGCGTCAAGTAAGAAAGAGTCCAAATGAAACATAAAAACACAAAAATGAACTAAATAATTATATATATATATATATATATATATATATATATATATATATATATGGTAGGGTTCAAGAGAGAACTCATTTTAAATTGAAAACTAGAGAACTACCAAAAAGACAAGCGATTGAATTTTAAATAGGAGGGGTAAAATTGAAACTTTAAATATAAAAATCTTAAAATATTTTTATCTTTTGCATACGTTAATATTATTTAAAAAAAAATTGCACCATTAGATCAAGAATTTCTTTATCTTTCATTTGAGTATAAATAACGTTATAAAAAATATTTTTTTTCTCGTTTTTTTAATTTCCATACTGCATATATGTAATATTGCGAATTTGTACTTGATTATATTTTTCTTTAAACGTTACTAACTTTTCCATACCTTATTTATATTAAAAAAATTAAAAATCACATTTTCATTTTTTCGATACTACATATATGTAATATCACTGTACTTGATGCATTTTTTGAAGCGGCCAAATAGGTCGGGAGTTTAATAATTATTTAAAGTGTACATACGATCTCAAATGACCAGTAACAAAGTTCATAATATTCCATAAAAGAACTTATTACAAATGAAAACAAAACCAATACTTATACTATGTCTAAACATAAAGATAATAATAAACTAATAAATTAAAGATAAATATAATAACAAAATAAAATAAACCTGGAATTCAAACTATAAGATAAAAATGCATCAATATTGCACATACTACATATATGTAGTAGTATGATACTACATATATGTAGTATACGATACTACATATATGTAGTAGTATGATACTACATATATGCAATACTATAAACTTTAAAGTAGGATAGTCAATACGGTGATGTTATGCACATAAGTTGCACGTAAAACCATTAAAACTACCTAGCTTTGATAAAATAAGTTAAATTATTTTTTATTAGAAAACTAACTCATTGATCTTTATTCTATTTAATGGATGAACCGGTCTTCTCCACTTAGATCATAATTTTCTCTTTCCCATTTACTTAATAATCGTCATTCATTTTAAAAAAAAATTACTTGTCCTTTAAAATTCGATTGTACACCAATTTGGCTTTCCAATTCCAACAAACAGATTAACATAACATGACTCTTATAATTGGTATTGTGATATGCTCATGCTGCACATATTCATACCACATCACATAACGTGGACCAAGTATTTGCTAGCAATGTGAATACGATCATTTGAGAAAAAAACAAATTTAGAATTAAGACATGACGGTATTGTTTTTTGTTATGGTATCATCGAAATCAACATCAGGGAACTTTTGTTATTTTATCAAAGTACGTAGTTTTGATGGTTTGTCATGTAATTTAGATGCATAACAACACCATATTCACTTTCCCCAATTTAAAAACATATAATATCGTATATTACATATATGAAGTATTGAAATTAAAAAAACGAGAAACTTTTATTTTTTTTATAACGTTATTTATACTCGAATGAAAGATACTGAAATTCTTGACCCAATGGGGCGAAAAAAATTTTAAAAACTTAACGTATGCAAAAGATAGAAATGTTTAAAGATTTATATATTTAAAGTTCCAAATTTACCCCTTCACTTTAAAATTTCATCCATTGTCTTTTGGAGTTCTCTAGTTCTCAACTTAATATGGAGTTCTCTCTAGATCCCTCCCATATATATATATATATATATATATATATATATATATATATATATATATATATATATATATATATATATATATATATATATATATATATATATATATATGAGAGTTATCCTACATAGTGTTGGAAATTTAAGAAGGCTAAGAAGGATTAATGACCTTTAAATCTCTTTTTTAATGGTTGAGATCAATTTGTAGGAAAAAAGAAATTGGTGGAAGGGTACATTAGTCATAGCCACTTTTGTTGACTTTCTCTCTCCACATGCAAGGCACATGCCAATTCCCCCACTTTTTTTAAAATTTTCATAACTTTTGGATACGGTATTATTTTTTTAAAAAAATTACACCAAAAAGACAAGCGTTTTGTTATCTTTAAAACGCGTATAATATTGATATATAAAAAATAAAAAAAAAATTCGGCACTTGTCTAGTACTTGTGTAATATCATGTGATTGTGTTATATTATAACTAGTGAAATATCACTTTTATCGTTTCATTCTTAAGTCATTATATAATATCATCTTATTATAAATATTTGTTGTGTCATATTATGTGTTTAGAAATTATCACAGTGTTACAAATTGTTAATATGTGTTTGAGAAATGTTCAAAGACAACGTCATTTTTTGTTACAAAGTGTGAGAATGACACAATGGTAAACAAAGAGACAATGGTAAACAAAGACACAATGACACTTTTAAAAAAATTATAACTCACAATATAAATCAAATTTGAAAAAAGTGGTTCAGAGACCTTGTTCCCCATGTATTCCTCTTTCAGCAAAATAAATAAACGAAAAATTAAAAAAAATTAAAAAAATTACCGTTTTTTTTATTTTTTAAATTAGACACAATGAAAAAAGACACAATGAGAAAATAGTAGTTTTTTTTAAGTTTTGTTTATTTATTTTTTAAGGAGGATGATGTGCGAGCAAGATCTTTGAAATACTTTTTGTGTTATTGTGTAATTATTATTAGATCATTGTGTAATACTTGTCAAATAAGATTACACAATGACCCGATGAATGACACAACAATCTTACAAATGACACAATCACACAATGACATGATGAAAGACACAATGACCTGACGGAAGACACAATGACCTGACGTTAGACACAATGAGTTGAAAAATTGTGAAAAAAAAATTCGTTTTTTATATATCAATATTATACGCGTTTTAAAGAGAAAAAAATTCTCGCTTTTATGGTGTAATTTTTTTAAAAAAATAATGTCGTATGTAAAAGTTATAAACGTTTTAAAAAAGTGGGGGATTTGACATGTGACTTGCATGTGGAGAGAGAATATTTAAAAAAGTGGGCATGACTAAAATACCCCTCAATTAATTTTGCTAGATGCCACATGTCAATCTCTTATTGCTTCTTAGCCTTCTTAGATTTATAACACTATGTAGGTGAACATCACTCTATATATATATATATATATATATATATATATATATATATATATATATATATATATATATATATATATATAGAAGAGTTATCCTACATAGTGTTGAAAATCTAAGAAGGCTAAGAAGGATTTATGACCTTTAGATATCTTTTTTAATGGTTGAGATCAATTTGTAGGAAAATAATTTGGTGGAAGGGTACATTAGTCATAGCCACTTTTGTTGACTTTCTCTCTCCACATGCAAGGCACATGTTAATTCCCCCACTTTTTTTAAAACGTTCATAACTTTTGGATACGATATTATTATTATTTTTAAAATTACACCAAAAAAACAAGCGTTTTGTTATCTTTAAAACGCGTATAATATTGATATATAAAAAATAAAAAAAAATTTCGGCACTTGTCTAGTCCTTGTGTAATATCATGTGATTGTGTTATATTATAACTAGTGAAATATCACTTTTATCGGTTCATTCTTAAGTCATTATATAATATCATCTTATTTTCAATATTTGTTGTGTCATATTATGTGTTTAGAAATTATCACTGTGTCACAAATTGTTAATATGTGTTTGAGAAATGTTCAAAGACAACGTCATTTTTTGTTGCAAAGTGTGAGAATGACACAATGGTAAACAAAGACACAATGACACTTTTAAAAAATTATAACTCACAATATAAATCAAATTTGAAAAAAATGGTTCGGAGACCTTGTTCCCCATGTATTCCTCTTTCAGAAAATAAATAAACGAAAAATTAAAAAAAATTAAAAAATTAAAAAAATTACCGTTTTTTTTATTTTTTAAATTAGACACAATGAAAAAAGAAACAATGAGAAAATAGTAGTTTTTTAAGTTTTGTTTATTTATTTTTTAAGGAGGATGATGTGAGAGCAAAATCTTTGAAATACTTGTTGTGTTATTGTGTAATTATTAGTAAATCATTGTGTAATACTTGTCAAATAAGATTACACAATGACCCGATGAATGACACAACAACCTTACGGATGACACAATCACACAATGACCTGATGAAAGACACAATGACCTGACGGAAGACACAATGACCTGACGTTAGACACAATGAGCTGAAAAATTGTGAAAAAAAAGTTCGTTTTTTTATATATCAATATTATACGCGTTTTAAAGAGAAAAAAATTCTCGTTTTTATGGTGTAATTTGTTTAAAAAAATAATGTCGTATGTAAAAGTTATAAACGTTTTATAAAAGTGGGGGAATTGACATGTGACTTTTATATATATATATATATATATATATATATATATATATATATAGGGTAGGGTTCAAGAGAGAACTCATTTTAAGTTGAGAACTAGAGAAGTACCAAAAATACAAGGGATGGAATTTTAAAGAGGAAGGGTAAAATTGGAACTTTAAATATATAAATCTTTAAACATTTCTATCTTTTGCATACGTTAATATTATTTTAAAAAAATTGCACCATTAGATCAAAAATTTCATTATCTTTCATTTGAGTATAAATAACGTCATAAAAAATATTTTTTTTCTCGTTTTTTTAAATTTCATACTACATATATGTAGTATTGCGATATTGTATTTGATTATATTTTTCTTTAAACGTTACTAACTTTTTCATACGTTATTTACATTAAACAATTTTAAAAATCACATTTTGGTTTTTTTGATACTACATATATGTAGTATCAATGTACTTGATGTATTTATTAAGTGGACAAATGACTCAAGAGTCTAATAATTATTTAAAGTGTGCATATGATCTCAAATAACCAATAACAAAGTTCATAAGATTTCATATTAAAAAACTTACGGCAAATGAAAAGAAAACCAATACTTATACTATGTCTAAACATAAAGATAATAATAAACTAATAAACCAATGATAAATATCATAAAAAAGTAAAAAAAAAACTTGAAATTCAAACTATAAGATAACAATGCATGAACATTGCATATACTGCATATATGTAGTACTTGGATACTACATATATGTAGTATACGATACTGCATATATGCAATACTATAAAATTTAAAAGGGATAGTGAATATGGTGATGTTATACACCTAAGTTACCCGTAAAACCATTAAAATTACGTAGCTTTGATAAATTAACTTAAATTTTTTTATTAGAAAACTTAACTCATTGATCTTTATTCAATGTTAATGGACGACTCAGTCTTCTCCTCTTAGATCATAATTTTTCTCTTTCTCATTTACTCAATAATCGTCATTCATTTTAGTAAATTATTATCCGCTCTTTAAAAATCGATCGTAACTCAATTTGGCTTCTCAATTCCAACTAACAAATTAATATAACATGACTCATATAATTGGTATTATGATATGCGCATGCTGCACATATTCATGCCACATCACATAACATGAACCAAGTTATTGCTAGCAATGTCAATACGATCGTATGAGAAAATCCAAATTTGGAATTGAGGCATGATGATGTTGTTTTTTTGTGATAACGTCATCAAAATCAATGTCATTGAACTTTTGATATTTTATCAAAGTATGTAGTTTTGATGGTTTCTTGGGTAATTTAGGTTCATAACAACACCGTATTCATTTTCCCAATTTAAAAACATACGGTATCGTATATTACATATATGCAGTATCGAAAGTTAAAAAAACGAGAAAAAATTATTTTTTTATAACGTTATTTATACTCAAATGAAAGATAATGAAAATCTTGATCTAATGGTGCAAAAAAAAATTAAAAAGCTTAACGTATGCAAAAGATAGAAATGTTTAAAGATTTACATATTTAAAGTTCCAATTTTACCCCTCCACTTTAAAATTCCATCCCTTGTCTTTTGGGAGTTCTCTAGTTCTCAACTTAATATGGAGTTCTCATTTGATCCCTCCCCTATATATATATATATATATATATATATATATAGAGGAGAGTTATCCTACATAGTGTTGAAAATCTAAGAAGGCTCAGAAGGATTTATGACCTTTAGATCTCTTTTTTAATGGTTGAGATCAATTTGTAGGAAAAGAATTTGGTGGAAGGGTACATTAGTCATAGCCACTTTCGTTGACTTTCTCTCTCCACATGCAAGGCACATGTTAATTCCCCCGCTTTTTTTAAAACGTTCATAACTTTTGGATACGATATTATTTTTTTAAAAAAATTACACCAAAAAAACAAGCGTTTTGTTATCTTTAAAACGCGTATAATATTGATATATAAAAAATAAAAAAAAAAATTTCGGCACTTGTCTAGTCCTTGTGTAATATCATGTGATTGTGTTATATTATAACTAGTGAAATATCACTTTTATCGGTTCATTCTTAAGTCATTATATAATATCATCTTATTTTAAATATTTGTTGTGTCATATTATGTGTTTAGAAATTATCACCGTGTCACAAATTGTTAATATGAGTTTGAGAAATGTTCAAAGACAACGTCATTTTTTGTTACAAAGTGTGAGAATGACACAATGGTAAACAAAGACACAATGACACTTTTAAAAAAATTATAACTCACAATATAAATCAAATTTGAAAAAAGTGGTTCGGAGACCTTGTTCCCCATGTATTTCTCTTTCCGAAAATAAATAAACGAAAAATTAAAAAAAATTAAAAAAATTACCTTTTTTTTTATTTTTTAAATTAGACACAATGAAAAAAGACACAATGAGAAAATAGTAGTTTTTTTAAGTTTTGTTTATTTATTTTTTAAGGAGGATGATGTGAGAGCAAGATCTTTGAAATACTTTTTGTGTTATTGTGTAATTATTAGTAGATCATTGTGTAATACTTGTCAAATAAGATTACACAATGACCCGATGAATGACACAACAACCTTACGGATGACACAATCACACAATGACCTGATGAAAGACACAATTACCTGACGGAAGACACAATGACCTGACGTTAGACACAATGAGCTGAAAAATTGTGAAAAAAAAGTTCGTTTTTTATATATCAATATTATACGCGTTTTAAAGAGAAAAAAATTCTCGTTTTAATGGTGTAATTTGTTTAAAAAAATAATGTCGTATGTAAAAGTTATAAACGTTTTAAAAAAGTGGGGGAATTGACATGTGACTTGCATGTGGAGAGAGAATATTTAAAATAGTAGACATGACTAAAATACCCCCTCTATTAATTTTCCTAGATGCCACATGTCAATCTCTTATTGCTTCTTAGCATTCTTAGATTTATAACACTATGTAGGTGAACCTCACTCTATATATATATATATATATATATATATATATATAGGGGAGGGATCAAATGAGAACTCCATATTAAGTTGAGAACTAGAGAACTCCCAAAAGACAATGGATGGAATTTTAAAGTGGAGGGGCAAATTTGGAACTTTAAATATATAAATCTTTAAACATTTCTATCTTTTGCATACGTTAAGTTTTTAAATTTTTTTTCGCACCATTGGATCAAGAATTTCAGTATCTTTCATTTGAGTATAAATAACGTTATAAAAAAAATAAAAATTTCTCGTTTTTTTTATTTCAATACTTCATATATGTAGTATACGATATTATATGTTTTTAAATTGGGGAAAGTGAATATGGTGTTGTTATGCATCTAAATTACATGACAAACCATCAAAACTACGTACTTTGATAAAATAACAAAAGTTCCCTTATATTGATTTCGATGATACCATAACAAAAAACAACACCATCATGCCTTAGTTCTAAATTTGGATTTTTCTCATATGATCGTATTCACATTGCTAGCAAATACTTGGTCCACGTTATGTGATGTGGTATGAATATGTGCAGCATGAGCATATCACAATACCAATTATAAGAGTCATGTTATGTTAATCTGTTTGTTGGAATTGGAAAGCCAAATTGATGTACAATCGAATTTTAAAGGACAAGTAATTTTTTATTAAAATGAATGACGATTATTGAGTAAATGGGAAAGAAAAAATTATGATCTAAGTGGAGAAGGTCGGTTCGTCCATTAAATAGAATAAAGATCAATGAGTTAGTTTTCTAATAAAAAATAATTTAACTTATTTTATGAAAGCTATGTAGTTTTAATGGTTTTACGTGTAACTTATGTGCATAACATCACCGTATTGACTATCCTCTTTTAAAGTTTATAGTATTGCATATATGTAGTATCGTATACTACATATATGTAGTATCATACTACTACATATATGTAGTATATGCAATATTGATGCATTGTTATCTTATAGTTTGAATTTCAGGTTTATTTTATTTTGTTATTATATTTATCTTTAATTTATTAGTTTATTATTATCTTTATGTTTAGACATAGTATAAGTATTGGTTTTGTTTTCATTTGTAATAAGTTTTTTTATATGGAATATTATGAACTTTGTTACTGGTCATTTGAGATCGTATGTACACTTTAAATAATTATTAAACTCCCGAGCTATTTGGCCGCTTCAAAAAATGCATCAAGTACAGTGATACTACATATATGTAGTATCGAAAAAACGAAAATGTGATTTTTAAATTTTTTTAATATAAATAAGGTATGAAAAAGTTAGTAACGTTTAAAGAAAAATATAATCAAGTACGAATTCGCAATATTACATATATGCAGTATGGAAATTAAAAAAACGAGAAAAAAAATATTTTTTATAACGTTATTTATACTCAAATGAAAGATAAACAAATTCTTGATCTAATGGTGTAATTTTTTTTAAATAATATTAACGTATGCAAAAGATAGAAATATTTTAAGATTTTTATATTTAAAGCTCCAATTTTACCCCTCATATTTAAAATTCCATCTCTTGTCTTTTTGGTAGTTCTCTAGTTCTCAACTTAAAATGAGTTCTCTCTTGAACCCTACCCTATATATATATATATATATATATATATATATATATATATATATATATATATATATATATATATATATATATATATATATATAGGGTAGGGTTCAATTGAGAACTCATTTTAAGTTGAGAACTAGAGAACTACCAAAAATACAAGGGATGGAATTTTAAAGAGGAAGGGTAAAATTGGAACTTTAAATATATAAATCTTTAAACATTTCTATCTTTTGCATACGTTAATATTATTTTAAAAAAATTGCACCATTAGATCAAAAATTTTATTATCTTTCATTTGAGTATAAATAACGTCATAAAAAATATTTTTTTTCTCGTTTTTTTAAATTTCATACTACATATATGTAGTATTGCGATATTGTATTTGATTATATTTTTCTTTAAACGTTACTAACTTTTTCATACGTTATTTACATTAAACAATTTTAAAAATCACATTTTGGTTTTTTTGATACTACATATATGTAGTATCAATGTACTTGATGTATTTATTAAGTGGACAAATGACTCAAGAGTCTAATAATTATTTAAAGTGTACATATGATCTCAAATAACCAATAACAAAGTTCATAAGATTTCATATTAAAAAACTTACGGCAAATGAAAAGAAAACCAATACTTATACTATGTCTAAACATAAAGATAATAATAAACTAATAAACCAATGATAAATATCATAAAAAAGTAAAAAAAAAACTTGAAATTCAAACTATAAGATAACAATGCATGAACATTGCATATACTGCATATATGTAGTACTTGGATACTACATATATGTAGTATACGATACTGCATATATGCAATACTATAAAATTTAAAAGGGATAGTGAATATGGTGATGTTATGCACCTAAGTTACCCGTAAAACCATTAAAATTACGTAGCTTTGATAAATTAACTTAAATTTTTTTATTAGAAAACTTAACTCATTGATCTTTATTCAATGGTAATGGACGACTCAGTCTTCTCCTCTTAGATCATAATTTTTCTCTTTCTCATTTACTCAATAATCGTCATTCATTTTAGTAAATTATTATCCGCTCTTTAAAAATCGATCGTAACTCAATTTGGCTTCTCAATTCCAACTAACAGATTAATATAACATGACTCATATAATTGGTATTATGATATGCGCATGCTGCACATATTCATGCCACATCACATAACATGAACCAAGTTATTGCTAGCAATGTCAATACGATCATATGAGAAAATCCAAATTTGGAATTGAGGCATGATGATGTTGTTTTTTTGTGATAACGTCATCAAAATCAATGTCATTGAACTTTTGACATTTTATCAAAGTATGTAGTTTTGATGGTTTCTTGGGTAATTTAGGTTCATAACAACACCGTATTCATTTCCCCAATTTAAAAACATACGGTATCGTATATTACATATATGCAGTATCGAAAGTTAAAAAAACGAGAAAAAATTATTTTTTTTATAACGTTATTTATACTCAAATGAAAGATAATGAAAATCTTGATCTAATGGTGCAAAAAAAATTTAAAAAGCTTAACGTATGCAAAAGATAGAAATGTTTAAAGATTTACATATTTAAAGTTCCAATTTTACCCCTCCTTTAAAAATTCCATCCATACCTTTTTTTTAGTTCTCTAGTTCTCAACTTAATATGGAGTTCTCTCTTGATCCCTCCCCTATATATATATATATATATATATATATATATATGTATATATATATATATATAGGGATCCATTCAAATGAGAACACTTTTAACTTGAGAACAACTTAGGAACCGCTTTAACTGTTGTATTTTTTATAATATAAATTGACCAAAATGCTTATAATTAACCTAATTTTAACATCTATTTAAAAAATATATGATTTGTGAAGTCGTTTGTTAAAATGCATATATGCACCCACATTACTTGTACACAAACACATTGTGGGTGCATATATGCATTCTAACAAACGACATTACGAATCATATTTTTTTTAAATAGATGTTAAAATTAGTTGAATTATAAGCATTTTGGTCAATTTATATTACAAAAAATTCAATAGTTTGACTCACTTTATGATTCGTTAAAGTTGTACTTTTTGTACTCAAGTTAAGAGGTGTTCTCATTTGAGTGTCTCTCTCTCTATATATATATATATATATATATATATATATATATAGGGGAGGGTTCATTTGAGAAAAGCAAATATTGCGAGAAGAAAAAGAAATTGCTAAATTCTTCATTTTTTCAACCAAAAACTTTTTTAACTTACAAAACAATGATAGAAATGTAACATTTATTCATTAACTTTGATATTCAATATATAAAATTTAATAAATTTCGTTTATTTGTTAAACCTACACATGTGGAAGTCATGTGTATGTTAGGTTACTTACACATAACCTACACGTGTGTAGGTAAATTTAAAACGCTAAAAATACATACGTAAAAAATATTTTAATGATTTTTTTTAGTTTATACCTTACACATTTGTATGTAGGAAGTGAATTTATTTAAAAAAATTAAACAAATGAAAAGTTTTTTTAGTGATTTAGGTTTCTTCTTTTTCTTCTCGCAATATATGAGTCTTCTCAAATGAACCTCCACCTATATATATATATATATATATATATATATAGAAATGAGATATTTTGAGAACATCCTCTAGTTTTGAGAACTTATGAGAACCTTACTTCCCGAGTTTTTTCATAGATTTTTTTTGCTCAAATGTTGCGTATATTAAAAACTAAAACCTGAAAAAAAGGAAATAAAAAAAACATTTTCGTCGTTAAAAACGTATATGTAACTAAAAAATATTTACAGCGAAAAAACGCTGGTGTAACTTATTACACCCATGTAATATGACGTAAATATTTTTTACTAACATATACGTTTTTTAACGACGAACATATTTTTTTAAAAAATTTCTTTTTTCCAGGTTTTAGTTTTTAATATACACAACATTTGAGCCAAAAAAGTACTATAAACAAACTCGGGAAGTAAGGTTCTCACGAGTTCTCACAACTAGAGGTGTTCTCAAATTACCCATATATATATATATATATATATATATATATATATATATATATATATATATATATATATATATATATATATATATATATATATATATATATATATATATATATAGGAGAGTTATCATACATAGTGTTAAAAATCTAAGAAGGCTAAGAATGATTTATGACCTTTAGATCTCTCTTTTAATGGTTGAGATTAATTTGTAAGAAAAGAATTTGGTGTAAGGGTACATTAGTCATAGCCACTTTTGTTGACTTTCTCTCTTCACATGCAAGGCACATGTCAATTCCCCTACTTTTTTTAAAACGTTCATAACTTTTGAATACGATATTATTTTTTTAAAAAAATTACACCAAAAAAACAAGCGTTTTGTTATCTTTAAAACTTGTATAATATTAATATATAAAAAATAAAATTTTTTTTCGGCACTTGTCTAGTCTTTGTGTAATATCATGTGATTGTGTTATATTATAACTAGTGAAATATCACTTTTATCGGTTCATTCTTAAGTCATTATGTAATATCATCTTATTTTAAATATTTGTTGTGTCATCTTATGTGTTTAGAAATTATCACCGTGTCACAAATTGTTAATATGTGTTTGAGAAATAATCAAAGACAAAGTCATTTTTTGTTACAAAGTGTGAGAATGACACAATGGTAAACAAAGACACAATAACACTTTTAAAAAATTATAACTCACAAAATAAATAAAATTTTAAAAAAGTGGTTCGGAGACCTTGTTCCCCATGTATTCCTCTTTCAGAAAATAAATAAATGTAAAATTAAAAAAATTAAAAAAATTACCGTTTTTTTATCTTTTAAATTAGACACAATGAAAAAAGACACAATGAAAAAAGACACAATGAAAATAGTAGTTTTTTTAAGTTTTGTTTTTTTATTTTTTAAGAAGGATGATGTGGGAGCAAGATCTTTGAAATACTTTTTGTGTTATTGTGTAATACTTGTGAAATAAAATTACATAATAACTCGATGAATGACAACAACCCTACGGATGACACAATCACACAATGACCTGACGAAAGACACAATGAGCTGAAAAAATGTGAAAAAAAAAGTTTGTTTTTTATATATCAATATTATACGTGTTTTAAAGAGAAAAAATGCTTGTTTTTATGGTGTAATTTGTTTAAAAAAATAATGTCGTATGTAAAAGTTATAAACGTTTAAAAAAAGTGGGGGAATTGACATGTGACTTGCATGTGGAGAGAGAATATTTAAAACAGTAGGCATAACTAAAATACCTCATCTCTTAATTTTCCTAGATGCTACAAGTCAATCTCTTATTGCTTCTTTGCTTTCTTAGATTTCTAATACTATGTAGGTGAACCTCACTATATATAGAGGAGATGTATCCTACATAGTGTTGAAAATCTAAAAAGGTTAAGAATGATTTATGACCTTTAGATCTCACTTTTTATGGTTGAGATCAATTTGTAGGAAAATAATTTGGTGGAAGGGTACATTAGTCATAGCCACTTTTGTTGACTTTCTCTCTCCACATGCAAGGCACATGTCAATTCCCTCACTTTTTTTAAAACGTTCATAACTTTTGGATACGATATTATTTTTTAAAAAAAATTACACCAAAAAAACAAGCGTTTTGTTATCTTTAAAACGCGTATAATATTGATATATAAAAAATAAAAATTTTTTTCGGCACTTGTCTAGTCCTTGTGTAATATCATATGATTGTGTTATATTATAACTAGTGAAATATCACTTTTATCGGTTCATTCTTAAGTCATTATGTATTATCATCTTATTTTAAATATTTGTTGTGTCATCTTATGTGTTTAGAAATTATCACCGTGTCACAAATTGTTAATATGTGTTTGAGAAATGATTAAAGACAAAGTCATTTTTTGTTACAAAGTGTGAGAATGACACAATGGTAACCAAAGACACAATGACACTTTTATAAAAAATTATAACTCACAATATAAATCAAATTTTAAAAAAGTGGTTCAGAGACCTTGTTCCCCATGTATTCCTCTTTCAGAAAATAAATAAATGAAAAATTAAAAAAAATTATTACCGTTTTTTATCTTTTAAATTAGACACAATGAAAAAAGACACAATGAAAAAAAGACATAATGAAAATAGTAGTTTTTTTAAGTTTTGTTTATTTATTTTTTAAGAAGGATGATGTGGGAGCAAGATCTTTGAAATACTTTTTGTGTTATTGTGTAATACTTGTGAAATAAAATTACATAATGACTCGATGAATGACAACAACCCTACGGATGACACAATCACACAATGACCTGACGAAAGACACAATGACCTGACGAAAGAAACAATGAGCTGAAAAAATGTGAAAAAAAAAATTCGTTTTTTATATATCAATATTATACGCGTTTTAAAGAGAAAATAATGCTTGTTTTTATGGTGTAATTTGTTTAAAAAAATAATGTCGTATGTAAAAGTTATAAACGTTTAAAAAAAGTGGGGGAATTGACATGTGACTTGCATGTGGAAAGAGAATATTTAAAAAAGTGGGCATAACTAAAGGGATCCACTATTCCCACACCTTCTTGGCTGACCAAACACCTATATAACGGCCCGTTAGTCACTTAACGGGCGTTAGATCTTATTTAAATATTAACGACCGTTATACACATAACGACCGTTACTCCAGGAAGCATAACGACCGTTACGTATATAACGGCCCGTTATGAATGACAAAAACTATCAGTCGGTTTTTAACATATAACGCCCGTTATAATCATAACGGCCCGTTAAGTGTACGAAAAAAATTACGCAGCTTTTCAGCCGCCGTTTTTATTCGTTTTTAGGTCAATTTGTCTATATAACACAAACAAAACACGAAAAAGTTTGTATTTTTTGCTTTTTTACTTTACCTTCTTTCACAAATAGTTAAAAAATGTCTTTCTGGGACAGTAATAATATTTTTAGCGGTGATAGTTCTGCCTCTTATGTTGGCGAGGATTACAAACCTCACAATCAGGGTTACAGCGGTGAAGGCTATTACTCGGGTGATAGTTATCAATACTTTGGTGGTGAAGAAAATTACAACGTTGGTGGTGACGACTCAGTCAACGTTGGCGGTGACGACGGTGATAACGGAGGTAATGAAGGTCAGGATATCTCCAGTAATAGCCCTTTGAAGAGTTTATACGAAACCAGTCAAGTCTTTTTAAGTCTCCAAGAGTTGGTTGAGTGGGTTCAAAAGATAGGACGTGACAATGGATATGTTATTGTCACGAAACGGTCTAAGAAAAACGCTCTTAAAGTTATTATTAAGACATGGCTCGTATGTGATCGTAGTGGTGTATACAAGAACACATCCACCGTTAGAAAGACCGGCACAAAGAAAACAAATTGCCCGTTTGAGTTACAAGGTAAATACGTCTTAAACGACGGTGGATGGCGATTAGTTATTATTAACGATACCCACAACCATGACGCTGATGAACATCTCGAGGGGCATGCGTACGCAATGAGGCTGTCTAAAAAAGAAGTGGGTTTGGTGAAACAACTTTCACAGCAAAACATTCCTCCGCGTACGATACTGGGGGCAGTTAGGGAACAGAACCCCGACAACAGGGCCGGACTGAAAACAATATACAACGTACAAGATAAGATTAAAAGGTCCGCCCAAATTGGTAAAACTCCGATGCAGGTTTTTTACTCAAAACTAGCTCAAAACGATTATGATTATATTGATTCTGTAGATAATGAATCGAATACTGTTAATGCTATTTTTTTATTCACAAAAAATCAAAAGTATTGTGGCGTGCTTTCCCGCATGTGTTGATGATGGACTCTACATATAAAACAAACCTATATAGGCTGCCGTTTGTTCAGATGGTCGGTGTGACTTCTACCCTCAAGTCCTTCACGGTTGCCTACGCGTTTATTAATTTAGAGCGTGAGGAGAACTTTAGATGGGTGTTACAGCAGTTAAATAGCACACTAGAAGACAAGTCTTTTAGGCCACGTGTTATAGTAACAGACAGGGACCTTGCTCTTGTGAATGCTGTGAAGGAAGAATTTCCAGACGCCGTACACTTACTTTGTAGATGGCATATTCAAGAAAATATTAGCAAACATTGCAAGGCTAGTTTTGCTACTACGAAGGAGTGGGAAACTTTTATTCACAGGTGGTCTAGGTTGATCAACTCGGGAACTATACAACTTTATGAGTACTACTACGACCGCT
Organism: Tagetes erecta; assembly: GCA_030867185.1. NCBI lineage: Eukaryota > Viridiplantae > Streptophyta > Magnoliopsida > Asterales > Asteraceae > Tagetes > Tagetes erecta. Next base: position 9,001,983 of record CM061493.1, read on the forward strand.
TGTATAGGCAACTGATCCAAAACCATTCAAGTAATTATCGTTTTATTTTTGTTATCTTTATATTTTTTTGTATAAATTTAGAATTTGTTTTAAAAAATTTCCAGGGGTATTAGGATACCTAAATGACAATTGGCTTGTGCCATATAAAGACAAGTTTGTCTCGGCGTGGATTAATACAACGTATAACTTTGGTCAACACACAACAAACCGTGTGGAGAGCCAACACGCCCTGTTGAAGAGCTACCTTAACACCACTAATAGCACACTGGATCGGTTTATCCCCTTCATCAATTCCATATTAAACACGCAGGATATAGCTATAAAAGAATCTTTTACCTTAAGCAAGATTAAGTTGATGAATCAGCATGATCATCCACTCTTCGAATTGTTACGGGGTAAAGTTTCTATTGCTGCTATGGATCTGATTTTTAATGAGAAGAAGAAGATTGATAATCTATTTAATCACCGTTCAGTATGTGGACACCATCTTAGCACAACTTGCGGGTTGCCATGTGCTTGTCAATTGAGCGGTTATTTGGAATCAGGTGAATTTTTATATATATATATATATATTATATAAATATATATATATATATACATATATATTATATAAATTTGATTATTTTATGGCCTTATTTTGGACTTTTTTTACAGGGCAAAAAGTTTCGGTGGATGCGGTTGATGTTTTTTGGAGGAAGCTTGATTTTTCACCTGCTTACATTATTCCAGATGAAAAAATAGACGTTCGAGAAGAAATGAAGAAGGTGACAAAACATGTACTTGCCCAACCGGAGTCAGTACAAAAGAGTTTGCTAAAAAAGATCACGTCGATAGTTTTTCCTTTCAAAACCGATAAAAAAGCTCCGAAAGTTGAGACAAATACTCGTGGTCGGCCAAAAAAACAAAAAACAAAAGAAACCTCCGTAGATCCACCTTCGCAGTATTCCGAGCCGTCTCACCAACAGAATTCAGTGTTTTCTAAAGTTAAAGGGAAAAATGCTAAGTCTTCATTTACACCGGGAGATGAACATAAAAACTGCAAAGAGGACTATCTAAGTTGGATTCCAGAATTGTTCCACCCGTTCATTATTGGCATGCAGAATGTACTCCCGGATGGTAATTGTGGTTTTCGTGCAATAGCTGTTGGATTGGGGTTAAATGAGACAGAGTGGCCTTACGTTCGTAGGTCACTAATTGAAGAACTTGAAGAGAAGGCCGAGATATACTCATTCTATTGGCCGGACTTGAGTACGGTTCGGGAAAAGTTATACTGGTTTGGAATTGGTACAGCTCCTCTACACAAGTGGATGGATGTCCCGGACAGTTTGATCTTCACGGCTAACAGGTTTAACGTGATCATAATTTTACTATCTCACGGGAACTGTTCAACTTATTTTCCGTTCTTTATTTCTCCCTCTGATATTGCGAATCACCAGATAATTACAATCGCCCTTGTTCATAATAACCACTTTATTAACGTTGTATTAAGTGATGACAGCCCGATGCCGTTGCCAGGTGGTTATTGGCGTTTATTCAGCTCACCTGCCTCAAAGGAATGGCAAAACGTATACGGTGAACGTTTACAAAGATATGTTAACTTGAAACCAAATGTAAATCCCGAATATGTTTCTTTATTCTAATTGTTTATGTAAATTTCAAATATATTATTTTATTTTATGTATTTAATTTGTTTCTCCCAATCATATATGTCAGGTGTTTCACACAAAATATAAGTTTCAACATCAAAAAATATAAGTTACAATAAGTTTCAACATCACAAAATAAATACGAACATTCACATTTAAGTTTCAACATCAAAATATAAACAAAATAAATTTCAACAGATAAGCTAATCAATCGTCATCCTGCCCATCACCTGCACCATCCTGCCCATCACCTGCATCATCCTGCCCTTCACCTGCACCATCCTGCCCATCTCCTGCACCATGATCTGTAGGCACCCATGGTACTATGACAGGTAACGGAGGCAAGTCAGTGACACCATGAGCTATATACCATCTCTCCGCTGCCTGTGCCTGCCAGACGGTAAAATCAGCAATCTGTCGGGTCAAATGAAGGGTCTCAGCCATAAAATCAGCCGTCATAGGGACACGTCTAATAATAACTCTCTGAGATGACGACGGTGCACCTCCTAAAGTCCCAGGTTGATCCTCATGCTGGTGCTGGTCCTGGTCCAGGTCCTCTCCCTCTACTGGGGGTGTCCAAATGGCACCGTCAGATGTAACCCAATGAATACCATCGTCAAATCTACCGACGATCGACATAGCTATCGCAGTAGACTCCCCAAGAATACTGGGAAACGCCTCAGCCGTCTGCTGGACAAGGTAGTCGTCAGTGTGTAACCCAAGATAAGAGGCAATAACCGTCACATATGCCCCACAAACAATAGGGCTCTCCATCTAAAACAAATTGTTTTGTTAGAAACATATAATAAAACAAACTATAAAAAAGATAATTATATAATTATATATTACCTTTCCCGACCAAATATTCGAGAAGTAGCTGGCCATACAATGAGCCAGATTCACCCTCCTATGCTCAATCAACGCTCTCAAATAAAACATGTCGCCGTACCTAACCTGCTCGGTACTTAGCTCACGGCCATTAATCGTACCTACAAACTCATATTTATTAAAAAATGTTTAATAAAAAGATAAAAACAAAATATTTTAACGGTTAAACACAAACCTGCAATCGCCCTCTGGAGATAACGAATAAGTGGATCCCTAATGCCAGTCGATCTAAAGATACCTCTCACTGGTGGCTTGTCGCTGATCGACGGCCACCATGCTGCCAATGGCGTTGGCTCCGACTCAATCTCATCAGTATAGAACCGAGGGTCTAACGTCTCATCCACTGTGTAAAATCCAAGAGCCGTAGCCCACCCGGCTAAAGTAAACTGTCGAAGCTCCCCACCAAGATAAAATGAAACAGCAATGTGAGTGGTGCGATCAATGGATGAAGTGGGATCACGAGGTGGGGGAGTAAATGAAAATGTGGACAAAAACTCTAGACACATCTCCCTATATGACCTCCTGTGCCCAGAATCAAACATCCGTCGCCACGGAGTAGAACCAGCTAAACCAACAAGATCCACTGCTCGATCTTCGTCATGAAGATCTCTTAAAAGTTTCCAATCGATAGTGCGTGTCGGTCTAATCTCCCTACCGACCAACCTCCAAAGACGAGTCCGCGCCTCAGTACCTCTACCAAACCGCAAATAAGGGTGGCCGTCTAGAAACTCAGCAGAACCCTCAGGCTCAGTATCAGGACGTGAACGCTTGCGTGGGCCCATAACCTTTAATAATATACAATTTAATTTTTTAACTAGTTTAAAAAATAAACTATTTTTAAAAAAAATAAACAATTTTTTTAAAAAATAAACAAAATTTTTAAATTATCTAAACAAAATTTCTAAATAATATACATACATCCAACACATACACAACAAACACAATCAAACACAATTCATTAAAAACAATTACAACAAACACTATAAAAAAAAAAAAACATAAAATATATAACGGCCGTTAGACATATAACGGTCGTTATCCTGCAACTCATCTTCAACATTTTCTACAGTTTATCCCCCGTAACTATTTAACACATCTCTCAAATAACTATTTAACGAATCCGAATCAAATTTTAAATCTACAAAACGAGTATACTATTCACCGAATCTTAATCTAAAACAAATTTATAAGATGGTTAGAAAACGTACCCGTAAGTTTGAGCGGTCGGAAAACACCGTTAGATTGATTACCCGTGCGCCGTTAGATCGAAATCGCCCGTTAGTATGTTTGGGAGTGTGTGTTGTTGTGTGGGTGTTGTGAAGAATACACGGGCGTTTTATAAACCCGTTATTTATATATATCGCTCGTTAGCCACCTAACGGCCGTTATACTCTTTTAATTAGCGACTAACGTTCGTTAGATTTATAACAGGCCGTTAGATTTAAAATGAAACGTCTTCATTATTTTCAAACGATCGTTATACATATAACGTCCGTTAAAATTATATTTACTTTCTTACGAACTTATTAACGCCCCGTTATAACTGTAACGGTCGTTATGTGGTGTATTTTAACGATCGTTAGGTTAATAACGGGCGTTATTATTGTAATTAATAACTAACGTCCGTTAGGTTGCTAACGGGCGTTATTATGGTGGCTGGTTAGACTATTATGGTGTTTGAATAGACCAGGCCTAACTAAAATACCCCATCTCCTAATTTTCCTAGATGTCACATGTCAATCTCTTATTACTTGTTAGCCTTCTTAGATTTCTAATACTATGTAGATGAACTTCACTCTCTCTCTCTCTCTCTCTCTCTCTCTATATATATATATATATATATATATATATATATAGAGGAGAGTTATCCTACATAGTGTTAAAAATCTAAGAAGGCTAAGAAGGATTTATGACCTTTAGATCTCTCTTTTAATGGTTGAGATCAATTTGTAGGGAAAAAATAGGGTGGAAGGGTACATTAGTCATAGCCACTTTTGTTGACTTTCTCTATCCACATGCAAGGCACATGTCAATTCCCCCACTTTTTTAAAACGTTCATAACTTTTGGATACGATATTATTTTTTTTTTTAAATTACACCAAAAAAACAAGTGTTTTATTATCTTTAAAACGCGTACAATATTGATATATAAAAAATAAAAAAAAAATTCGGCACTTGTCTAGTCCTTGTGTAATATCATGTGATTGTGTTATATTATAACTAGTGAAATATCACTTTTATCGGTTCATTCTTAAGTCATTATGTAATATCATCTTATTTTAAATATTTGTTGTGTCATCTTATGTGTTTAGAAATTATCATCGTGTCACAAATTGTTAATATGTGTTTGAGAAATGTTCAAAGACAAAGTCATTTTTTGTTACAAAGTGTGAGAATGACACAATGGTAAACAAAGACACAATGACACTTTTAAAAAAAATTCTAACTCACAATATAAATAAAATTTTTAAAAAATGGTTCGAAGACCTTGTTCCCCATGTATTGCTCTTTCAAAAAATAAATAAACGAAAAATTAAAAAAAATTAAAAAAATTCTCGTTTTTTTTATTTTTTAAATTAGACACAATGAAAAAAGACACAATGAGAAAATAGTAGTTTTTTTAAGTTTTGTTTATTTATTTTTGAAGGAGGATGATATGGGAGCAAGATCTTTGAAATACTTTTTGTGTTATTTTGTAATTATTATTAGATCATTGTGTAATACTTGTCAAATAAGATTACATAATGACTCGATGAATGACACAACAACCCTACGGATGACACAATCACACAATGACCTGACGAAAGACACAATGACCTGACGTTAGACACAATGAGCTGAAAAATTGTGAAAAAAAGTTCGTTTTTTATATATCAATATTATACGCGTTTTAAAGAGAAAAAAATTCTCGTTTTTATGGTGTAATTTGTTTAAAGTATTAATGTCGTATGTAAAAGTTATAAACGTTTTAAAAAAGTGGGGGAATTGACATGTGACTTGCATGTGGAGAGAGAATATTTAAAAAAGTGGGCATGACTAAAATACCCCCTCTCCTAATTTTCCTAGATGCCACATGTCAATCTCTTATTGCTTCTTAGCCTTCTTAGATTTATAACACTATGTAGGTGAACCTCACTCTATATATATATATATATATATATATATATATATATATATGAGTAAATTACTTTTTGTATACCTGAGTTTTCAAAAATCTAACCATTTGAACTCTAAACTTTAAATCTGTTTGTTTGAACCCTGAGTTTTCAGTTTTGTTTCTATTTGTACACCTGAGCCTAACGTCATCCATAAACTCCGTTAAAGACTCCTCACGTGACTTCCACATGAGGGGTATTTTGGTCCATTCAAGTTTTAACATCTTGAGAGTGTTAGTCAATTCCAATTTAGACCTTCGTTTAACCCAACCACCCCCAACACAAACCACCACCGCCTCTTATTCGAGAACCAACACCACTGCCCCCTACAAGTCCAAAACACCATTGTTAATTCGATGCTCCACCCTCAACCACTTCCACCGTTAACCTCCATCAACACCATCACCATCAATACTGTCGTAATCTTCCACCAACGATCAACCTCCACCTCCAACAATTGCAATTTAGAAGGAAAAACAACCTTTACCCCATCGGCGGACGCCACCACCATCGTCACCACCACTTCCAATTTTGACCTCCACCTGCAACCGAAGCAAACATAAAACCTGTAACCAAAGCCCTAATCTCGAAGCTCTAATCCAAGCCCATATGTTTCATCTCTTGGTTTTAAACCCTATCCCGTAAATTTTTCATCATCTTCTGGATTCAGTCGCAACTGGGTTTGATGAAAATTGATTTTCGTGAGTGATGGAAACTGAAAAACGAAGGAGTACACAAGGACTGCTAGATGGTGGAAGGTTTCTGAAAATCTTACCAGAAAGATAGCGAGCAAGAGGTTTACTTGATTGATTGTGATCATCGTTGGTGTTCTAGTGGTGGTGGTGCAGTGGCTTTAATAGTATAAGAAAGGGAAAGGTGAATGTAAAGAGAAAAAAGGTTGAATGTTTTATAGGTTACAGGGTTTATGTTTAATAAATTACATAAAAGGCCCTCCAACTAAATAAGCCATGCCAATAAATTACTTAATATTGTATGGAATGGACCAAAATACCCCTCATGTGGAAGTCACGTGAGGAGTCTTTAACGAAATTTATGGATGGCGTTAGTCCCAGGTGTACAAATAGAAACAAAACTAAAAACTCAGGCTTCAAACAAACAGATTTAAAGTTTAGGGTTCAAATGGTTAGATTTTTAAAAACTCAGATATACAAAAAGTAATTTACTATATATATATATATATATATATATATATATATATATATATATATATATATATATATATATATATATATATATATATATATATATATATATATACACACGCTTTTATAAAGATCAAAGGTAAAAACACCCAAGCAACAGCCCACATGTTTATAAAAGTATATATATATATTGGTTTTAAATAGTTATAACTTTCATCTTTAGGTTTCTACATGTCTCAACAATTAAATTCGCTGGTAAGGGTCTCAACTTTTATTATTTTGGCAACCAACACGTCGTTCTTAGAATTTTTTTTAACGCAATCAACTTTTATTCGAATTCAAGGTTGATAAATTCAAATCTAGTTGAAACCAAATATGAAACCTTAAGCATTCGAAGCCTTATAATTTACACTTTTGTTGTAAAATGTATATTATTTGACTTGACTAATATCTCTAAACTTACAAGTAGTAGTAATCGATGAAGTGAATAATTTTACTTTTACACCTCATGTTAGGGGTGTTCATTCGAATCGAATGCGAATTGGGCGAATTAGGCGAATCGAATTGGTCGAATTGGGACTTTTAAAAACTGTATTCGTATTCGATCCACATTCGAATAAAAATCTATGTATTCGATTCGATTAAGTTATTCGAATTCGAATCGAATTCGAATAGATTCGAATGTATTCGCTTAAAAAAATATAAATAAACAAACACATCAAGTAACAATACAAATGTAGCACCAACATAACATAAGTTTATAACATCACCCAAACAATGTGCAAAACATCACCCAAACAATATGTAAAATACTAGCACATCAACAAATCTAAAACATGTTAACAAAATGTCTAAAACTATATAATCAAACACAAAAAAATGACTATAAACAAGTTTAAAACTTGTAGAAACAAGAATTAAGCAGCTATCACAGCACCAAATCATGTTCATATCAGAAACAACAATTAAGATTGGAATGAGTTGGGTTTGAGTATTTTTAACTTTACTTCAAGCCCATTAAATCATATTCATATATAGATAATTAATTAAAAATATATTAAAAATATATATTAAAAAATATATATATTTCTTATTCGAATTGGGCGAATGGAATGCGAATACAGAAAATCATATTCGCATTCGATCCACATTCGACAAAATTATTCGAATCGAATGCGAATCGAATTCGAATGACTAAAAGTCGATTTCGAATGGCCTTAATCGAATTCGATTCGAATCGAATTTCGAATAATTCGAATGGTATTCGAATAATGAACACCCCTACCTCATGTCATCATGCGAGCCAAGTAATGAACAATTCACCTTTCAAAGCCAGGTTTTTGTCACCATGGTGCTGAAGCAAAAGTGGCAAAACGGTTGGTAGAGGTGTATATTGCTTTATTCAAGAAAGACCGGCCTACAGTATAAGCTAGTAGACTGGGTTCTAAGGCACTCAACTATGAACGGCCCCAAAAGTCTTAATAGTGTTATGTGTTTGTAAAAAAAACCCAAATCTGTTTAGAAATTTGTAAGCCCGAAGGCCCCAAACATAACACAAACAAAAAGTAACGTGAAGTTGTTAAATCGTGAATCAATCTAACCCAAATCTATTTTGTCCTTGGCTTTTTCATTCTGGCAACGAGTTTGGCTTTTGCAAATCTCACGAAATCAACAAATTAGAATCACAGAATCAATCTCTGTTCTTGGGTTGTGTAATCAGGCAACGAAATCACTAGAAGAAAATCATGAAATCAATTTAAATTGAAATATGTTCTTGCATTCATTTCGCAATATAGGGTTTATGTTGGACCAAATGGGTTAAGCCCATGAGAGGTGGGCTGTTGGTCTCGAGCATATGGGATCAATATTGGATAAGTCGTGAACTAGAGTCATTAGTTTACTAGGTTTCTTATTAGATAATTAACATGAGTTAATATTTTAATTATTGTTTTCTATACAAGATAGGTATAGATGAGTTTGAATTAGACTAGTCTTTGTAATTAGAATCCTAGTTGGTGACGTCTAACTAGATCTATAAATACCAATCCAAGTTGTGGTTATTGGTATGAGTTGTAATTGGTTTTGAGTATTTTCCAATCAAGTAATAGTGAGTTTACTTTAATATTTGTGTGCGTTCTTGATAAGTTGGGACTTGAATTGGTATCAGAGCCTATTCAAGAACCCTACTCAATTACTTCACTGTCACCGTAACCTCTGCAATCAGCAACAATGGTTAACACCGAACGTCCAGAGTCAAGCATCATCAACAACACTCCTCCTAAGTCTCCAGTTCCTAATGAAATCCAATGTCCTATGCTAACCTCGATCAACTATTCAGTCTGGGCCATGAGAATGAAGGTTGTCTTGACTCTTCATGAAGCTTGGGAGGCTGTTGATCCAGGCACTAAAGATAAGAAGAAAGATATAACTGCTACAGCCCTTTTGTTCCAGTCTGTTCCTGAAGAGCAGATTATGCAAATTGGCAGTTTGGGTTCGGCGAAGGAGATGTGGGATGCTCTAAAATCCCGACACCTTGGCGTTGAAAGGGTCAAAGAAGCATGTCTACAGACCCTGTATACTGAACTTGATGGGCTTCGGATGAAAGAAACGGATACCATTGACTCATATGCTGCAAAGTTATCTAGTATAGCATCCGAGTCTGCGTCTCTTGGATCGGTCATTGATCAGGCAAAGTTGGTAAAGAAATTACTGACGAGTGTACCAAGGAGATTCGTACACATGGTAGCTTCAATTGAACAGATGTTAGATCTGAACAAAACAAGCTTTGAAGATGTTGTTGGGAGGCTAAAAGCATATGAAGAGAGAATAAGAGATGATGAACTGCCAGGTGATAACCGTGGCAAAGTGTTGTTTGTAAATAATGATGCATCAAATAACAATAATGATGTATCACGAGAAAGTAATAATCAGTGGAGGGGTCGGGGTGGATCTAATCAACGTGGACGTGGTCGAGGCAGATCCAACTGGAACAAACATAAAAGTTGGAACTGTAGGAACCGTTCGTACAAAAACATAAAATTCTTTTATAAATTCATTTACAATACAAAGAAAATGAATAAAACAAGTACATTACAATATGATTACAACCGAAATAAAACAAGATACAAGAAATGAGTAGAAGCAGAAGCATAAACATGGCTGAGGATTCGTGTTCAACACGGGTCCCTTAAAACAAATTCCGAGTCTCCCAAGAGAACTCGTTTGTTTCCCAGGGTACAACAGCCGAAGCAGTATGTACTGCCGGGATTGACCTACAACCCAAATTATACCATAAAGAAGAACATGAACATGATCAAAGATTTGTTAGAAATAATTTTTTAAAGAGAGACAATGAGAGATCTTTTAGTATTAGTGAAGTTTTTGGTGTAGTTTGGTATGTCTTCTAACCAAGACTAACCTTGGTATTTATAGGTAAAATGAGTCAAACAACTCATTCATTACCCATAACTAATGAATTGAAACACCCCATTAAACATTAATAATGAGATGAAACATCTCATGTAATAAAACTCTCACACTAACTAAAAATTTGAAATAAATCAATATATTATTTTGTATTTTTCACAAATTATTATTTGTGTTTACAAAATATTCCAACAATCCCCCACATGGGAAAAAGACAAAATCTCATTTTCTCAAATGAAAACCTCATTTTCTCATGTGAAAACTCATTTTCACATATTATTCCAACAATACAGATTGATCGTTACATACAAGTTTCTTAGATATAATTCAGCGGTTGAGTATTGCCGGATAGGTAGGTGTTACCTTTGAACCTTCCGTTGTGATGCATACTTAGTCTTCTAGTGGTTCGGTAGACGTGATGTCCTTGAACCAACCACCACTTATGGAGACGACAATACACTTCACACAACACTCTCCCTGGTTCGATCAAACCCTCATTGTCGTGTCCGTTATGGTCATGGAACACTAGCCTGGTTCTGCGAAAGCTCTAGGAATTGCGCGCCTCACAATTTCATTCGAAGCGACCCCACTTCTCTTTCACATAGGTGATTTATCTAAAAAATCATTAAAAGCATTAAGGTTACTATGATTACGCAAATCATTAACCATACGGTATGCTTAGCCTCACAACGTGTCACTGTTGTTATAGGAATGGACTAGGAAGTATTTAAGCTCCCTTTATAATTTAGGAGGACATATATAAACGTTTATACATATTAGCTTATATATCGACTTGTATATTAGCTATTCCCCCACAGTGACCACCCTTAGATATATGAGTAGGTTGTCCTATTGAACTTAGATCTTGGGATCTCCAGTCAACTAAGTTAGGTTTTCCTTCATATACCATCTTTCATGGGCTTTAGTCTCATTCCACAACTCCGTCTCTCATGTTGTTGGATCCAAAACCATTATCTATGACTCCGTCGAGTCAATATAGATAATTGCAGTTGAGATGAGTTGTTATGATGTGTTATTAACTCACAAGTTAATCTTGCCTTTTGTCATTTTTTAAGACTATAACCCCGAGTATCAACTCGAACTGAGGTACATTTTTGTCTTTAAAATGCCTTTCAAGCCTAGCATATCCATGCCATTAGTAATTAGATGTTAAATCTAACCAATTGACCTTCGAGTCTAGTTTGTAGATTCGGTCACATAGTTGCATTATATTTGGCTCAACAAAAGGTTCTCTTTTGATACGGGTTTGAGAAAACTTCTCAAATACCATTTCTCAAATGGCTTTCCCCCACATTTCTTGCATTTAGATAGAAAATGTTTAAATATACGGTTAGACATCCATGATTTGAACAAGATCAACGTCTTGTATCAAAGATGTCGTCAATGCTTGTTTGTCGACTAAAGCAACGCATGCCTTGTCATAAGTTGTTATCAACCATCTCAAACTTAAATACTTTTAAGTTATCATCTAGGTGAAATCTAGAAAATTGAGTTCTCCATAAGTTATATGACTTTTCTTAGATTGAATGACAACCGTCCTTCAAATTGTCTTATAGACAACTTTACTTTTATATTGTATATGAGTTGAATGTTTCACATTAATAGTCTCCTCGGAGCACCATAATTAACAAGTACTAGTCTAGCATGCTTTAGACTACAATACTCTAGCATGTGAACAGAAGATGCATCATTCTGATTCTTCACAGCTTTTAAGGAATATCTCAATATTCGTTTAAAACATTCATCTCATAGTTTAAAAAAACAATGAGAGTTGTTCAACATCCCAAAATCTCAATATTTATGAACGTCTAATATGTATGTTACGTAAACGTACATAGACCGTCATTCAATCTAGGATCATAAACTTTTTTTTTCTCAAAATGTTTCATCATTGACTCATATGGACTTTGAAGAATCACAAATTGATCTCCTATAGTGGTACTCCCACTTTGAACAATTGATATAAAACATCATGTTGTTTATATAGTAAATTGTTCTCAAGTATTAGAATTTGAACCATTATATATGTTGATAGAAACAATGAATTATCTTTCCATCAAATAGTCAACTTGAAACTAATATTTGCTTTATGACGTGTTACTTTTTGCAAAAGTAACAACTATATTAACACTTTATGTGAAACCTTTGGTTTATTTCATTCTAAACCAAATCTTAGTTTTGCCAAAACATGCACTTAGCAGTTTCGAAATAAACTATTTTAATTTTATGTTTTGATTACGGAAATCAATACCCACAATTCTAAATAGTTTTATTGAATAAATAACTTCTAACGCACACGTTAGAGATAAGATGTTTACATAAAACACTCTTATTTAAATTCATCATTAACACACATGTTAAGAATAAACGCATACATAAGACGCTTTTAGACCATAAAATATAGGTCATATCTAACACACATGCTAGATAAATAAATGTGTTCTAACACGCACATTAGTCAACAAAAAGTCTTCATCAAACGTTCTAAGCATATGGTTTCATGTAATGAAAGGTTCCAACAAAACGTTTGCAAAATGGTTTGAAGCGAAAGGATTTAGAAAATGAACATTTGTAAAGCACGCATAATTAATGATTATGATTGTCTACGTTTTCGGGTGAATAATGATTTCATCATTTGTTTCTAACAAAAAAACGATTTTAAATTTAAAAGATTAATACTAAATCCATATAAAATTGATTATATTATAAAGAATCTCTTCTATTACTTAATTAGAATATCATTAGGTTTTAACACACATGTTAAAACACAAGTTTCACACATGAAATATTTCTTACTCGTAAATAAGAAATACCGGTTTTCATAAGATGCGTACACAAGCATAACCATTCTTAAGACCATATGAAAACTAATCTTGAAACCGACAAACGGTTAATTCAAAGTTTTAATCTTGAAACCACATAGGTTTCGAAACCTTTGATTTAAAACAATATTGGATCTTCAACCTTTTGTTTTAACACCTTGAACCATTCAACAAAATATTTAATGAAAATAAAACCACTATTGAATGTTAAGAAACTCATGAGAGTATTAAACTCTCAAAGTAATTGAGTCAAGTTTTATGAAAAACTACAAAAGCTTTTAAATGGTAAAACCAACAAATAGTAAAAATTACACTCAATCAAGACCACCAAATGGTAAAAATTGTAAAATTTGAACCACTTTCTTTGTAAATGAAATCCGATTCTAGAAAAAAGTCAAGTGTAAGTTCTCTAAGTCCAACTTTGAGAGACAAACAATGACTATATACTTTTTTTTAAATACGAACGGTGATTTAAAAAAAATTTGTTTTAAGATTGTAGGAACCGTTCGTACAAAAACATAAAATTCTTTTATAAATTCATTTACAATACAAAGAAAATGAATAAAACAAGTACATTACAATATGATTACAACCGAAATAAAACAAGATACAAGAAATGAGTAGAAGCAGAAGCATAAACATGGCTGAGGATTCGTGTTCAACACGGGTCCCTTAAAACAAATTCCGAGTCTCCCAAGAGAACTCGTTTGTTTCCCAGGGTACAACAGCCGAAGCAGTATGTACTGCCGGGATTGACCTACAACCCAAATTATACCATAAAGAAGAACATGAACATGATCAAAGATTTGTTAGAAATAATTTTTTAAAGAGAGACAATGAGAGATCTTTTAGTATTAGTGAAGTTTTTGGTGTAGTTTGGTATGTCTTCTAACCAAGACTAACCTTGGTATTTATAGGTAAAATGAGTCAAACAACTCATTCATTACCCATAACTAATGAATTGAAACACCCCATTAAACATTAATAATGAGATGAAACATCTCATGTAATAAAACTCTCACACTAACTAAAAATTTGAAATAAATCAATATATTATTTTGTATTTTTCACAAATTATTATTTGTGTTTACAAAATATTCCAACAGGAACAAGGGTAATGAGGCTAGTGAATAGAGCAACAGGGGAGTAAAAGACCGTTCTAAAGTTCAATGCTTCCGTTATGATAAATATGGGCACTTCGCATCCGTGTGCCCAGAACGAAAGGCAAAACAAGAAGCAAATGTGGCGGAAACTGAAGATGATCAAGCTGGTGTGTATATGCATGAAATTATATTTTTACATGAGAAGAACACATGTCCCAAACAATACGAAACGGAACCCAAGGAAACCGATGTATGGTACCTAGATAATGGTGCGTCAAATCACATGACAGGAAGACGAGATCTGTTTTCGAAACTGGATGAGACAGTGTCAGGTAAAGTCAGATTTGGTGATGACTCAAACGTTGAGATAAAGGGAAAAGGATCAATTGTGTTGTCAGGGAAGAAAGGTGAACATCAGCTACTAGAGGAAGTGCTCTACATCCCAAGTTTAAAAACTAACTTGATAAGCTTGGGGCAGGTTACAGAAGCCGGGTATGAGGTTAGAATGAAAGGAGACAATCTAATGGTGCTTAATGCTACTGGTGATGAAGTCATGAAGGTTTCGAGATCTAGCACCAGATTGTACAAAATCCGACTTGCTGTTGGAGTACCCACATGCTTGCTAGCCAAACTAGACGAGCCTGCATGGTTATGGCATGCACGTCTTGGCCACCTGAACTTTGACTCTATTCGCAAACTTGGCTCGAAAAACATGGCAAAAGGTATAACTATTATCATTAATCCTAATAGTGTGTGTGATTCATGTTTGATAGGTAAACAAGCTAGATTGCCATATCCTAAACAAGCCAATTTTAGAGCTCAAAAACCTCTCGAGCTAATCCATGGTGATCTCTGTGGTCCAATCAGCCCAAGCACACCAAGTGGGAATCGATATATTTTTCTTTTGGTCGATGACATGACAAGATATATGTGGGCTATACTACTGAAAACCAAGAACCAATAACTAGAGGCGTTTAAAAAATTTATGAAGCAAGCTGAAAGTCAAACGGGTCGTAAACTTGGTACGCTAAGAACTGACAGGGGGCGAATTCACATCGAATGCTTTCGCTAAGTGGTGCGAAGATAGCTTGATCAATCACAAGCTAACAGCCCCTTATTCTCCTCAACAAAATAGAGTGGTGGAACGTCGAAACCGAACAGTGATTGAAACAGTTAGGTGTTTGCTGCAAACCAAAAAGGTACCACAGATTTTCTGGGGAGAAGCTATCCATCATGCAATCTATATTCTGAATCGATCGCCTACAAAATCTGTGAAAAACGAAACGCCATACGAGGCTCTTTTCAAATCTGTGAAAAAGGTTTTAGACTCTACGACCCAACATTTGAACTAATACATATCACCAAGGAAGCAGCCTTTGATGAAAGTCAACCTGGGAATGGAATGAGGTTGTGAAAGATGATGAGTTCTATGTCTACTATGATGTGTCACAACCGAACTATAACCCATCAAGCCAAAACCTGTCAAACGCTGCCAATGATGGGTCGGATCTGCGAGATAATGGGGATTCAGCCTACACTCAACCATCACAACAGCAGCTTGTCCAACATGCTCCGGAACTAACTGATAGTAATGATAATAATGAGCTAAGAAGATCTAAGAGAACTCATTCAATGCCACGAAGATTCGATGAATATGTGGTGGATGATGGGGTAGACAGAGACACTCGTGAACACCTCATGTTGACTATTGATGATGTTCCGAGGACTTATGAGCAGGCCAAACATGATGTTAATTGGATGAAAGCAATGAACTCGGAAATGGATTTGATACTCAAAAATAACACATGGTATCTAACGGAACTTCCTGTTGGACAAAAGGGAATTGGGCTCAAGTGGTTCTTTAAAATAAAGAGAGACTCGACAGGTAAAATTGCAAAGTATAAAGTGAGACTTGTCGCGAAAGGTTATATTCAAGAACACGGGATAGACTTTGATGAGGTTTATGCTCCGGTGGCAAGGCTTGAAACTGTCCGATTAATTATCGCGTTAGCAGCTCAACACAAGTGGGAGTTACATCATCTAGATGTAAAACCGCTTTCTTGAATGGAGAATTAAATGAGCAGATTTACGTACTTCAACCGGATGGTTTTGTTAAAGAAGATCAAAAGGACAAGGTATGTAAGTTGACGAAATCTCTCTACGGGCTGAAGCAAGCGCCAAGATGTTGAAACATAAAACTTGACACTACTTTGCAAAAGCTCGGGTTTGAAAAATGCAAAAAGGAGCAAGCGGTGTACAGAAAGTATACCAATAATGACATTGTTATCGTTGGAGTATATGTCGATGACTTACTTGTAACGGGATCAAATCAAGAAGAGATTCTAAAGTTCAAAAGACAAATGAAAAATGAGTTCGAGATGAGTGTTCTTGGGTTGCTATCATACTATCTTGGTATTGAAGTGATGAAGGTCAAAGGTGGAATTTTTCTAAAGCAGGAAGCATATGCGAAAAAAATCTTGAAGGAAGTTGGCATGATTGATTGTAATGCCACTGTGTGCTCCATGGAACCTTGTTTAAAACTTTATAAAGATGAAGAAGGGACACCAGTTGATGCCACTACATTTAGAAGAATGATTGGATGTGTGAGGTATGTCCTACACACTCGACCCGACATAAGCTTTGCTGTAAGTTTGCTTAGTAGGTATATGCAAGAACCAAAGGAATCTCATAATCTAGCACTAAAACATCTACTGAGGTATCTCAAAGGAACTATGTCTCATGGGATAAAATATGGAGAAGGTGGAATTCACGAATTACGTGGTTATAGATTATGGTTGTTTAAAACTTTATGTCAAGCACTTTGGTTGCGTGGTATGTTGAGTGAATTAACCAGGTGGAAGAAGAAGTCGGTAACGATTATGGTTGACAATAAATTTGCTATGGAGTTATCCAAACACTCAAAGTTTCATGGGAGAAGTAAGCACATAGATACAAAGTATCATTTTATACGTGAATGTGTAGAAAGAGATCAAGTGCAAGTTGAGTTCGTCAGTGGCAAGATGTAAAGAGCAGATATACTAACTAAGGCCCTACCGAGGATTAAGTTCATTGAGATGAAGGCTTTGCTTGGAGTGGAAGACTTCTGTAGTTTCGGTTTGAAATTAGGGAGGTGATTGTTGGACCGAATGGGTTAAGCCCATGAGAGGTGGGCTGCTGGTCTCGAGCATATGGGATCAATATTGGATAAGTGGTGAACTAGAGTCATTAGTTTACTAGGTTTTTTATTAAATAATTAACATGAAGTTAATATTTTAATTATTGTTTTCTATACAAGATAGGTATAGATGAGTTTGAATTAGACTAGTCTTAGTAATTAGAATCCTAGTTGGAGACGTCTAACTAGATCTATAAATACCAATCCAAGTTGTGGTTAATGGTATGAGTTGTAATTGGTTTTGAGTATTTTCCAATCAAGTAATAGTGAGTTTACTTCAATATTTGTGTGCGTTCTTGATAAGTTGGGACTTGAGTTTAGTGTGAAAATCAGTTTTATATCAATCGATTCGTATCCTCTTCCCGATCAAAAGCCCTAAAATATTATTTTGAAATTCGAAAAAAACTTAACAACGTTAAGTTTTTTTAAGGGGGGACCTCTAGTGAAAATAAGTTAGAAAGTTAAGACCTCTACCAACAATTTTCTGAGTTGGAACCTTGACGGTCAATAGGTTAGAGTTTAAATTTTTTACTTCCTCCGTCCCATTATAAGTGTCCATATTGCCTTTTTTAGTTGTCCCATTTAAAGTGTCCACTTTTAAAATTTATTGGTAAACTTCCAAATTTGCCCTTAATAACATAAAACAAATAATATGATGGACCCACAATAATATTTATTGTCAAGGGTATTATTGTCAAATGACAAACAAAAATACTCATCATTTAATGTGCCTAAAACTTTGTGTTTTTCAAACTAGGACACTTCTAATGGGACGGAGGGAGTATTTATTTAGTTGAGTTCGTATTATATTAGGATTGTGTAATTATTTTTTAAATATTTATTAGGGGTTTAACTTAGTTTGTGATTATTACATGCTTAGTATAAATACAAGGTTTATGAGTATTCTACTATGTGGTTTTTGCTTATATATAATAATATTTTTTCTGAGTTGAGATGAATTGTCTCCTAATTCCGGTATGTTTTATGCTTATTTATTGACTCTAGGCCAACAAAAAGAGCATCCAAACGGTCATAGTTACTTTAACTCTATTGAATATTTGCTAATTGTTTAATTATAGACTATGTTTAATACCCGTGTATTACATACGGGTTAATAATAATATTTATAAAGAAATTATAGTCATTATTTTTAAATATTTGTAAATATTAAATATTTACTAGCAAATCTGAAAAATTTATTAGAAGCAATGCTGTCGAGTATTCTATGGATGAGGTCTCGCAACAAGATGAAAGCACCCGCCTCATTACTAAGTTTTCAGACATATGCAGGCTGAATGTAATATGTCTTTGTTGTATGTTGAGTTTGCTTTATGTTTTTATATAGACTCTTTTGGGTTTTAACTTTCTATTGCCCCTCTTACGTAATAATATTCGCCGTAAAAAAAAGAAGATAATTAGTTGCTAACTGCTCCACTAAACCATAAATATCTATCTCTCCTATTCTACTCTAATAACCATCATATTTTAATCTGAAAACTGGATTTTTAATAAGCCAAACTACGACTCATTTGCAGCACGTCTAATTATAATACATACTAACAATTTGACCATCTTTTTGTTACTATAAAATGCAGGAACGAGTGAAGTAAAAACTCAGATTTCTCAAGTGATACAATGCCCCTATTTATAAAGGGGTGAAACCCTAATCTATGGCCCATGGGCCTGACCTAACATATTGGGCCAAACTATATTATCTAACATAATGGGCTAAACTATATACATAACTAACATTCCTCCTCAAGTTGGAGCATAGATGTTTATCATGCCTAACTTGTTACATATAAAATCTATTTGTGTTTTTCGAAGAGGCTTTGTAAGAATGTCTGCAAGTTGGAAGTCTGTCTTCACATGAATCGGTTGAATGGATGAAGGATCAACTTGGGTGCCAGTCACACGATCTCTATTCAGGTGACAATCAACTTCAATGTGTTTGGTTCGTTCACGAAACACTTGATTCTTGGCTATATGTATAGCTGATTGATTATCACAGTACAATCTCATCAAGTCTTTAGAAAGAACCCCAAGTTCCTTTAGAAGGCGACGAACCCAGATCATTTCTGAAGTGACATCTGCCATAGCTCTATATTCTGATTCAGCACTTGATCTGGATACCGTGTGTTGCTTCTTGCTCTTCCAAGATACTAGGTTTCCTCCAACAAATACGCAATATCCAGTCGTAGATCGTCGAGAAAACGGGCACCCTGCCCAATCAGCATCTGAGAATCCTGATATTCGGCCATTGCCTTCCTCGGTAAATGCACCTACACGACAATGACCCTGATCTGAGTATAAGATTCCCAATCCTGGTGCGCCCTTAAGGTACCGTAAAACACGCAGAGCTGCATCCTAGTGTCCCGTGTACGGGTTTGCCATAAACTGACTTAGGACACTGACAACAAATGAGATGTCTGGACGAGTGACTGTCAAATAGTTAAGCTTTCCAACTAACCGTCTATATTGTTCAGGATCTTTCATCGGACTTCCATCTTCTGGAAGGAGCTTTACGGTAGAAAGCATTGGACTATCTACTGGCTTGCAACCCAGTAAACCACACTCAGTCAACATGTCAAGGACATACTTCCTTTAAGATAGAAGTATTCCTTGTGGGGAACGCGATACCTCTATGCCAAGGAAATATCGGAGTCTACCAAGATCTTTAATCTGAAATTGAGACTGAAGGAACTGTTTGAGGTTTGTGATGCCCGCTGCATCGTCTCCTGTAATTATAATATCATCCACATAAACAACCAGTATGATCCTTTTCCCTTGATGATGCCTAAAAAATACAGAGTGATCATATGCACTGCGAGTCATTCCAAAGTCCCCATAACCTTAGAAAATCGACCAAACCATGCTCTAGGAGATTGCTTTAGGCCATACAATGAGCGACGTAATCTACATACCTTCGAGGCCTCCTCCTCAACAATATACCCAGGTGGCTGCTTCATATATACCTCCTCCTCAAGGATGCCATGAAGAAAGGCGTTCTTGACATCAAGTTGATGGAGTGGCCAATGATTGATGGCAGCAAGGGCAACAGATATGCGAACAGATGGCATCTTAGCAACTGGAGAGAAGGTCTCTTCATAATCAATGCCATAAGCCTGAGAATAACCTTTAGCAACTAGACGGGCTTTTAGACGAGGAACAGGTCCATCAGGGTTTGGTTTGACTGTGAATAACCATCGACAACCAACAAGACGTTTCCCAGGGGGAGAGGCTGAAGATCCCATGTATGATTGGCACGGAGAGCCCCAATTTCTTCTTCCATAGCCTGTCTTCATCCTGGATGGGCAAGGGCCATTTGCACATTACTAGGAATTGGATATGAGTCAATGACGGTAGTATAGGCATGACACTCAGGTGAGAGACGGGCATAGGAAACAAAATCCTGAATGGGGTAACGGGTATGACGTCTGGGTTCTCTTCGGAAGGCAATTGGAATGTCAGGATATGGTGCACCGGGTGGGTCATAATCAGGTGAGGTCGATGTAGTGGTTGAGGAGGTGGTAACATTAATATCAGGTGGGCATGGGACCGTAGACGTACCCGAATCATGGCCTAGTGGTGAATCAGGATCCCTAGTCGTATCCTGCTGGTTGCTGGCATATGTGAATAGCGATGGTGGAGGGTCTGTTGGCAAGTCAGATGTGGCATGAGCAGTGTCTGTAGCATTAGAGACCGGAGGAGCAAATTGAGCAGAAGGCGCAGGAATGGTAGGGACAGGAATAGGTTCGGAAATAACAAGTTCAGGATCAGGAGCATAACAGGGAAAAAGATCGTCAATGGAATCAGCCGACTCAAGAAAGTAAGGACACGACTCATGGAATGTAACGTCTGCACTAGTGAAGTAGCGAAGGAGGGAGGGGCTGTAGCAGCGATACCCCTTTTGAACACGAGAGTATCCAACAAAGACGCAACGAATGGCCCGAGGGTCAAGTTTAGTGATCCCCGGGCAATGATCATGTACGTATGCTACGCATCCAAAAATTTTCGGTGCAAGTGGAAAGGGGGTGTATGTTGGAAGAAGGACTGATAATGGGGTTTGACCATTAAGGACAGAGGATGGCATGCGGTTGATCAGGTAGGCTGCGGTAAGAACTGCATCTCCCCAGAAGCGATGAGGGACATGTGAATCAATCATGAGAGTGCGAGTGACATCCATCAAATGACGGTTTTTGCGCTCAGCGATTCCATTTTGTTGGGATGTATAGGCACAGGAGGTCTCGTGAATTATACCATGCGTACTGAGATATGAGGAAAAGGCACTGGACAAGTATTCTTTTGCATTATCAGTACGAATGGTTTTGATTGATGTTTTGAACTGGTTTTGAACATACGAATGAAAGTCACGAAACGTGGAATTTAATTCACTGCGAGATTTCAACAAATAAACCCAAGTAGTACGAGAATAATCATCAATAAAGGTAACAAAATACGCAAAACCAAGAGGGGTCTTAACAGGGAAAGGTCCCCAAATATCAGAATGTAGAAGTTCAAATGGATTACAGACTCGATTAGACACTCTAGGGGGATAGGGACGCCTGGTGTGTTTGCCAAGCTGACACGACTCACAATGAAAATCAACAGGAATTGATAAATCCGGTCTCATTTGCCTCAGAACCGCTGTAGAAAGATGACCAAGCCGACAGTGAACCTCTCTTATGCTTGAATCACAGATGTTAGCCATAGGTTGTGAAGCTAAGGACAGATGGTAGAGGCCTCCTGATTCAACACCCGAGCCAATCAGTCGGTTCGTCCCTAGTTCCTGAAAAATACAGTGAGTGGGGTAGAACATTGCACAACAGTTATTTTGTTTAGTGAGCTGACTTACGGAACAAAGGTTATCTGGAAACTGTGGGACTAACAAGACAGATGAAAGTGTCAGGTTTTTCGAGTTGCTAATGGATCCGATACCACGAACTGGGCATGAAGATCCATCAGCAATTCGTACAGGAGGGTGAAGTGCATTTTTTAGGTTAGACAGTATACCTCGATTCCCAGTCATGTGATGAGTGGCCCCTGTATCAACAATCCAGGATGATTTAAGACTAGAGATTGTACCTGAGCGAGCCGAATTGGCTTGGGGACTGGAGGCGTTTGACTGAAGGTTCAGAAACTGCTGGAATCTGTTATACTCTTCCTGGCCAAGTGTATAAGTTGGGGTAGTATGAGTATCAACTTCATCAGCAGCAGCTACTCGAGCTTTGGGGCGAGGAGGTGGTTGAGATCCAGGACCTCGATTCGGACAGTTATATTTCATGTGTCCATCCTGGTGACAGTAGTGGCATGTCATAGTACTGCGGCCAATACCTTTCTTTTGAACCATGTGAGATCCTCGACCGGTGCCTTTACTCATGGGTACACTAGTATGCATGGCAGATGAGTCAGATTGTTCAGGGGCGAAGTTTGATCCGTACATCTCACGTAAGAGATGATATGTGGATGCCACAGATGTTGTAGTAGTGGAGTTACTCAACAGTAAGGGTCGAGCACTAGAGTACTTGGGCGACAACCCGGCGATAAATATCATGATATCCATCTTAGTGTTGCGCTCCTCTTGGACCTTTAGGTCAGTAGTTGGTGGGTACAAGGCACGCAATTCATCTCGGATTTTTGAAAAACGGGTAAAGTAGTTAGTAAAGGTAGACTCACCTTGTTCAACTTTGCTATAAGCTTGGACCACAGAGAATGCATGTGACAGAGATTCTTTTGCAGAAAATGACGAGGCCAAGTGATCCCACATTTCTTTCACAGTGAGAAAGTTTTGAGCGATGGTGAGTATTTGTGGCTCCATAGCATTCCATAGAGCCAACTGAATACCACTATCATCAATGCGCCATTCTCGTGTGACCGGATCTGGGGGGCTTTTAGTTAAATGGTCTTCTTTACCAATACTTATGAGTCCCTTTTCAACAAAAAGGCTCCAAGAACTCCAATTTTTTAAATCATGTTTCACGGGGATGCGTAAAACTGCGGTGTAGTTGATGATACCTGGTGCAATCTGGTTTGTGGTGGTGACAGGAGCAAATTCGGTCTTCTTTTCATCACCCATTTTATAAATCTATCAGATCTGAGAAAACAAGAAGCTGATGAAGACTAACGTACTCGAACAGAACCGAAAAACGTTGCTGGAACTGAAAACTGATGACACAGGACTACGTGGAATGGAAATCCGACCGTCGTGGACGAAAGACGAACCTCGCCGGAGTTGCCACGCGCCCTCACGCGCCGGCGCGTGTGAAACAGTGGCTTTATGGAGGCGGCGCGTGGCGGCGCGTGTGGTTGTGGTTCGGCGGCAAATTTTCAGGGAAGCTTAATCGGGGGTCTGCGAGGCTGATGGTGGTGGCAGTGTGCTTTGAACATGGCTGGAAAAAGGATTTGTATATCGAGCAGCAGGTATGTGAACCAAGACAGGTTGTAACCGGGTCAGATTTTTTCAGGTGGCGGCTAGGGTTTGCGCCAAGAGCCTTGTTGGCTCTGATACCATGTAAAATGCAGGAACGAGTGAAGTAAAAACTCAGATTTCTCAAGTGATACAATGCCCCTATTTATAAAGGGGTGAAACCCTAATCTATGGCCCATGGGCCTGACCTAACATATTGGGCCAAACTATATTATCTAACATAATGGGCTAAACTATTTACCAATAACAATCTTAGTTTATAATCAACATAAATTTACATTTCATTTTCACTCGGTTTCACAAGTAAATGATATTTGTCATATGTTTATAATGTTTATATGGTATAGTTTTAAGGTGTTAAGGTAAACTATTGTAATTATATATCCGGATAATAATGATATTTAAGATCATAGCCATTCTATTAAAAATCCATGTATGAAATTAGTAATGGTGCCTGCACTTCTCGACGGGGCATTTATATACGTGGGTAATCTTGTTAGAAGCGCAAAGACGTAAGATGTTGCTTTAATACGTGGGTGATCATGTTTATGTCAAACATCATAACAAAGATCAACAAAAAAATTGCTTAAAGTATTAAATATAATGCAATGTAAACTTGAAAACTAAATAGTAGTCTCAAAATCAAATCCAAAAAGAAACAACCCCTAAGTGTTTAACATAATGGGGAACATCCAAACTCGGATTCACAACAATGTCCAAAATCCAAACCGTAATTTTAAACCTAACAAAGAAAGAACATACGTCACAATCTAGAAAACCAAAAAGTAGATTGTAAGGGCTCAGATGGCGTCTAAGGATCAAATCACTATAGCTATGATGAACGCCATGCCAAGGTGAGACCTACATCCCTTCATCATATCCATGTATACCAAAACCTCATGCTACGGTTTCGTAAGAACAACCCTAGACAACCACAAGTAAGAAAAAACAACAATAATCCTCAAATCCCTTCCCTACGCAATAACGACATCATCATCTAATCATCAATACCCATTGTTCAACTATAATCACCGTCCATCATCCAACCGGCCAAAGTAAAGGTGTACGAAACCTTACAGCCAGAGATGGCCACAACCACCACGTATAACGGCCTTTTTTTCGAACGGTTAGATGACCAAAAAATCACCATCTTAGACTGAATCAGGTAAAACCCCAAACACTTTAAAGATATACATACACAATCGCCACTATAATCACCGTCTCAAATGACAAAAAAAATCATCATCATCGACTGAATCAAGGGAAAACCCAACTGCCACTCTAATGGCAACCACCGTCTAAGATGACAAAAACATCATCATCAACCACCGTCTCAGATGACAAAAACATCATCATCGACTAAATCGAACCCCCAAACAATCTAAAGATACACAACTGCCACCTCTAATGGCAGTCAGTTGCTCAGATGACAAGAAAATCATCATCATCTTCGACTGAATCAGGAGAAAAACAAAGCGTTAAAACCATAGATTGGATGCTACCTGGAATGACAACAAATCGTCGCCGGCAACTACCACAACCTCCACAAAAAGATCGAAGGAGGCGAGCGTCACGCAATATAAATGCTAAAACACTGTTGACACCAATTTGAAATGTATATATATAAATATTTGCCAGATAATTTAATAACTTATAATACATGCATTATGTTCTATGTTCTGAGCTAGTGGTTTTGGTTTGCAGAGTTTAACCTTGTTTAATTACAACATATCCTGTAACAGTAGGTTCATAAGTTCAAATCAGGTTGAAACAAAAAAAGAGTTCACGATTGCAGGCGTCCGGGTCACCTGCATCAGAGCAACGATTTCAGGCTTAGCACATGGAACAACTTATGACTTCCATATACTCAAAACTAAAGGTTACAATTTCGACTTGTTTGAACAAGTTGATTTGCGTTGTGTATTGTATTTCGCACGTTAAGAATGAGTGAGAATGACCCGTTTCAACCAAACCAGTTATAATGTGTTACCTCTAAAACAGACCAATAAATGGTAAAAAAAATTAATCTAGAATGATTAAGTTGACAAAGTTATTCATAAAACTAACCTCAAAGCACATAAGTTTCTTACTAAACCTTGTATGCAGCAAAGCTAAGCAGCTTCTTCTTGCTGCCTCCTCTCTTCCCTCTAAATAGAAGCCTTCTTAGCAGCTCGGTATGTCTCCGTCGTTTCTTTATTGGTACAATGGGTAAAACCCGAGGTACAACAATGTACCGTTGTTCTGTTTCTGTAACGTTTATGATTTCTTTGATCATTGGCGGGTTTAGAACAAACTCCCAATCAACACCATCCTCTGCTGCCATTAGATTATGTAAAGAACAATTATGGGTCAACTTGTTATCAGTCAACTCTGTTGTTATTTTCATTCCCTGCAAATCATGTGAATTTAAGCATTTATAGTTGTACATTTTGTAAAGGACGGTTTGAGGTACAACTGATTATGCATCAAATAATGTAACTAACTTACAGTCTGAATCAGCTTTTCTTCTTGATCAAGATAATCAGTTACCACATCCTTACTACAAACACTGTGCACAATATACTCCACAGATCAGAAAAAAATTTTTTCTTAAGTCACTAGCGTACAGCTTGGTTTCAAAAGGCGTGTGGCACTCTGATGCGTTTTGAGGTGTTTGTTACTAACAGAGTACTTCAAAACCATTCATAGATTATATATTAAATTGTTAACTTTTTAACGCTGAGGGGCTGTGTGTTTTATCTCTTAATGATTCAGTTCAGTGCTTAATCATTCAGCATTCAACAGTCAGAACGTTTGTGTTACAAAAAAAAACGTCTGAATGGTTTAGTTAAGTGTTGAATGGTTAAGAGACAGAGAGATGCTGAATGGAACTGAATGAAGCATATACCAACTTTATCATCTGAAGTTGTACCCCAACATCCCTCTTATTGATAGAGCCTCTTAATGGTTCAAACTTCTTAACCATTCACCACTTAATGATTCAGATTTTGCCAAACAGCCCCTAAAATATAGGACATCTTGATCATCTCTAGTCAGATTCGTTTAGTTTAATCGATGGTTTAATTGGTTCAAATACTCAAACCCATTGCTCAATCAACGGTTAGATTTGTTCAATAAAATTTGAAAACCTCAGACCCATTGCAAATTTGCAGTACATGGTCTGATTTGAAATACGGGTCAACTGCATGATGTGTCGCATCAGACCGCATCACAAGCGCAACATGAAATTGGACCGCCTCTCATCACTACATCGTCGCATTATGTGCTCAAAATCAAGGAGTATAGATAAAAAAAATTAAGGTAACCTGGTTAGCTGGAGTTGTAGCTCGAGACATGTTGCTTCTAATCGTTTACATTGATGATTTTTATCCTCCAACTCCATTTCAAGGAACGATATGGTGTGAAAAGCTTCTTTTAATTGTCCTTTAGCAACAGAAAGTTGTTGATCAAGATCAAAATTAGTTAGCTTCAGATTCTCAAAGTGATCATTCATTTGGTTCATAATCAAATCACCATTATTTTGTTCATCACGACTCATCCGCGCAAGTTCTGCTTTCAAATTTTGAATTTCATCCTCTCTCTTACATGCGCTTTCTTGGAGAATCTTGTTTTCTTCTTCCACTTCACTTAACTGCTTTATAACTAAACTCATTCTTCTATCCACACCTTTTAAATGGTTCTTCGGGTATGCTTTCGGGTGCCCTGGGGCACGCTTCTTCACTAACAACCGCAGCTTTTGACGTTCAGTTTCTAGCTGTTGCCTGTTTGCCATGACAGCATGTCGGTTTTTAACCTTGAG
The DNA here is from genome assembly GCA_030867185.1 of Tagetes erecta. NCBI lineage: Eukaryota > Viridiplantae > Streptophyta > Magnoliopsida > Asterales > Asteraceae > Tagetes > Tagetes erecta. Next base: position 9,029,608 of record CM061493.1, read on the forward strand.
CTCTTTCTTAAGATGACAATACTCATGCTTCAAAACATTGTTTCCTCTTTCAGTTGAATCAAGTCTTGAAACGAGTGCATTGAACTCTGAACTAGCTTTGAAAATTTGATTATTTACATCTTTGATTATTTCCTCTTTTTTAACAAGGGCTTTAGTAAGCCGAGCATTCTCAACCGTTAGATTTGCAAGTTTCTTTTTTGCTTCTATATATTTCGACTCTAATCTCTTGTGTGCCATCTCAAAAATTACCTTTTTATCTTCCTCTACTTTTGCAGAACTCAATTCCTGCCTGCAATTCTTTAATGCAGCATTTAAGTGAGCCAATCTCTCGAATGCAGCTACTTTTTGCTGTAAAACGTTCTCGAGTTCTTGCTTTTGTATAGCCACTAATGCTTCAGCCCTTTCCCTCCCTATATGGTTTTTAAAAATTCCAAAGATGCCCGTTTAAACATGATAGCATAAAGCAGAAGACACGTTAGTAGAAACATTAATGATCAACTAGTATTAATAACGAAGATCAAATATGAGGGCGTTAATTGCCGACACGGCATGGAAAAAAATCATGTTTAGACTTTGCATATCCAACCTGTTTAAAAAAAGGACCATATTTGGTTTGACCCGTTTAATTAAGTGGGTCCATTTCGGTTTGGCCTTAAACATGTCATCCCACTAACCTATATATGACGTGTTTAACCCATATTTTACAACCCACCAATATAATTAATACGTTGACCACTTTATTGTTAACCACCAACCCGTTTGACACATTTAAAGATGTGTACGATGCACCAGAATTTACATATTGTAATATTCTATCTTTTACCAAACACAAGCCATTTATGAACGGGCGGGTTAAACGGGTCATGGTCAGGTTACAAGATTTTAAGTATGTGTTCGGATTGATGTTTATGCCACGAATAAAATACGTGTTCTGTACTTGTGTTCGTGTTGAACAATTCAACCCGTCGACCCACTAACCACCACCCGTAACCCGACACAATAGACACCCCTAATCAAATAGTACAAGTTAAAGCACACAAATAAGAGATAATAATTTCACCTGAGTTGGCATCTTGTGCTGTTTTAGCATGTTCAGCCATTAGTCTATCTTTTGCATTGCATTCACATATAAGACATGCTACTTGTTTATGGAGGTTTTTTATACTTTCCTCTAAAGCTACTTGTTTCCCATAGGGAAGCTTCTGCACATATACTTTCGAAAAATTAACATATTACCCTTCATCAAGACAAGTGATCAAATATTTGCTTAACTACAACCAACTTCATATATACCTCTTCTTCATTTCTTACTATATGCATTTCAGCTTCACTGTTCACAGCATTTAGTTCCTCTGGAGTAGACCTTTTCCCTAAAAACCTTGTTTTTTGGTCCATCTTTTATTCTGGTTAAAACACAAACAAGCCTAAACAAGTTCATTATCACCAAAATCCAAATATCTTATACTACACTTAATCAAATCACTTTATGATCACCAACCCATCAAAGGTTGACCAGTAAAGTTTCTTGATGTTTATTCAAACTTACACCCATCAATACAAAAAGCATAGTAAACAAAGCCTATTGATCTTTCAAATATAAACCTGAGCATTGAGCAATATGTAAACAAAGTAACCAAGAAACGAACCTGTGAAAACTGAAGAAACCCAGGTCAGATTAGAACAAAGCAATGATGTTTTATCACCCTTTTATGCATCATATCAGATGGTTGAAGTTAGAAGTTGGTTGAGGAATTTCGTCGAACAGGTTGCGCGCATTGAGAAAAGAGTGATGAAATGGAAATAGAGCGGTGGTGAAGAGACAAGAGTGATAGAATTAAGGGAACAAGATGTCAGTTTTGGAGTTATGGATAGTGGCAGGACCGACTGACGAGAATCAAATGTCTTTGTGTCCTGTGCCCAACATCATGTTTAATTATGGAAAACAATGTCTCATCTGTAACCATTCAATACCGTAAAAAAGGTGGATAAATCGTATAATTTCGTTACTTTTACTATTTGTCAATTTAAAAATATTAAGATACAAGTAATTATATTTTATCGTTATCTGTTATAAGTGGTAGAGGTGGAGGTTTCTTTTAACGTGGTTTTTAATAAGTAAATATTTTATATTGCAATGTTTAAAATATAAAATTATATTTGGCAATCAAATGTCGAGATTAAGAAAGTTTCAAGCTTACTGAGTTAGTGAGGTGTAAATGTCACGCTGCATTCTCAAAGTTTCGGATGAAGTTTCAAGCACTCATTCCACCTTAAGTTTGGATAAATCTCTTCTTTGTAGAGAAGTTATGTAGGTTATATTCAAATGGTCGAGTCGGGTCAATCCTACACAAATAACAACACTTTAAGGTAAATCAATGAACAAGGAAATGTTGTTTCTTATAGGGGCAGATTTAGATGTATACGAGTGGGTCTGTCACGTTTTAATTTTTTAATACAAATTATAAAAAAAATATGGATTGAACCCATATTAATGATTAGATGTGATTTCTATCAACTAGTTTGTTGTAGTTTACTTGATAAGGAACCGAACTTCAGGTTTAAAGGTCTTGAGTTTAAAGTCACTCGTAGATTTAAACCTAAGATTGGTAATAGCTAATTTGTGATTATGAAGTTGCTAATTGTTGCGGTAGTTTTGTGCTTTTGTAATAGCTAAATTGTGAGATTCTTTTAATTTAAATCATATTCAAATAATTTAAAGTGTATATTTTAATTACTCGACCTAACAAAAATCTTTCTATTATACAAACAAACGTAGACTGTAAAACTGTAAACCCACTAAAAAAGATTCATGGAACCGTCACTAGTTGATTGTATTGATCATCCGATGTGACAATCATCGCGTGAGGTAGTATAAGTACAACGTGTATTAGTGAACTTTAAACGTATCTTCTATATAATATAGGAAAATAAATTTTGTTTATGTGTTAAACATTTAGGGTTGGTTTGCTTACTTGGCATTATTTGAGAGTCTCTCCCATAATAATAATTTTATAATTAAAATATGTATACATAATCTATAATAATATATTATAATAAAACGAATTACATTTTTGACCCCTAATACTTAGGAGAAACTAGAAAACTTAAGAATAGTTACATTTTCAACCTTTTTTACTAGAGTGCGCGTGTGTCGGTTTATATTTAATAAGGTATATAAATGAAACTTAAGAATAAATTAGTAATAAGCTATAATTAAATACCTTAGTATCTTTTAACCATTCATAAATTTTTATACAATATTTTTTTTTAAAATTTACATCATAAAACCGAGCATTTAATTCTCTTTAATTTGAGTATAATATTGCTATATTAAAAAAAGTTTTTAAATAATTCTTATGTTCCGGTTTTATAACGGTATTGTCTGAAAATTGATTGGAACCTTCCATACCCCATGAATATCATTACATCTAGATATTATGTTCTCGAGCATTGCACGGGCACTAAACTAGTTAATTTATATATGACAAGTGAGACTTTCTAAACTTTATATAAGCCTAGCAATGGTGGTAATTGATCGGTTGGTACTAGTAGTATCTAGTTGTTGCTCATCCTCATAGCCTATTGGTATGACAACCCGACTATCAGGTCATACCCTAACTCTATTTTTATTAGAATAATTAGGTTAAGAGTAAACTTTCATTTGCATCCACGTGGTTTGTTGATTTTGACCATTTACATCTATGTGGTTTCAAAATCTCATGTTCACCCTCAATGTTTGCATTTTATTTCTATTTGCATCCAAAAAACTAACTTTATTAGATTTTCCAGTTAATTTTTTCATTAATGACCAAAATACCCCCAAGGATGCAAATGGTCAAAACAAAAACTTCAGGGATGCAAATGGTAAAACCTACTTAAAAAGTTATAGATTTATTATGTTAGATTATGTTAATTACTAGTATACTAGTTTAAATCTCATGTGTTACACGGGTGAAGTCATATGAAATACACAATTTCAAAGTTTCTACAAAAATATTGTTTTGCTTTTTTTTCCTCATACTTTCATATCTCAAACAATCTTACAAGTTCCTAGTCAATCTATTTTATAAACTTAACAACGATGTTTACTCACATATACTATGAAACATAATTCACATTTCATCTCAATTTCCTAGCTAGTGTACATCAAACCAAGAAACAAAAGCTAAAAATAATTTGAAAAACAAACAACAACTCAACATAAATTGAAAAGCCAAGCCTCCTATTTCACCATTATTTCTTACTTTCATTTGGATATATGCTTCCATACAAGCTATTATCACCCAACTTAAAACTCTTAAAATTCGAATCGAATGCGAATTAGGCGAATTGGGCGAATCGAATTGGTCGAATTGGGACTTTTAAAAACTGTATTCGTATTCGATCCACATTCGAATAAAAATCTATGTATTCGATTCGATTAAGTTATTCGAATTCGAATCGAATTCGAATAGATTCGAATGTATTCGCTTTAAAAAAAATATAAATAAACAAACACATCCAAGAAACAATACAAATGTAGCACCAACATAACATAAGTCTACAACATCACCCAAACAATGTGCAAAACATCACCCAAACAATATGCAAAATAATAGCACATCGACAAGTCTAAAACATGTTAACAAAAGTCTAAAAGTGCATAATCAAACACAAAAAAAGACAATAGACGAGTTTAAAACCTGTAGAAACAACAATTAAACAGCTGCCAAAACACCAAATCATGTTCATATACAGAAACAACAATTAAGACTGAGTAATGGGTTGGGTTTGGGTATTTTTAACTTACTTCAAGCCCATTAAATCATATTCATATATAGATAATTAATTAGATATATTAAAAATATATATTAAAAAATATATAAATTTCTTATTCGAATTGGGCGAATCGAATGCGAATACAGAAAATCATATTCGTATTCGATCCTACATTCGACAAAATTATTCGAATCGAATGCGAATCGAATTCGAATGACTGAAAGTGGATTTCGAATGGCCTTAATCGAATTCGATTCGAATCGAATTTCGAATAATTCGAATGGTATTCGAATAATGAACACCCCTACTTAAAATTAATGAAATTTTCCAAGGAAATAGGAAGCCATCCTGATAAGAGAATGTGTATGTAAAATTAGGGATTTTATGCTTGTTAGTTGTGCATTCATCCTTTAAAGACAACATTTCTATTTTCTGCATGAACCATTAATGTCAACTCAAAAGATTCATATTCATAAACAAACTTCTTCTGTTTTCTTTGCAACTCAAAATTACATGCCACTACAAGAAATATGAGTTTTGGCGACCAGTTTTTTCGCGATGACATTGATGTCGTCGCCAAAGGCCCACAAAACGACAAAAGTTTTTGCTTTTTTGACTAAAAAAGTCAAATTCTTTTTGGCGACGACAATGTCGTCGCTAATGTCGTCCCAAAACCAATTTCGATTTTCTTTACCAATTAAATTTCGGTCAAAAAGTAGAATTACTTTTAGCGACGACATGTCGTCGCCAAATAATATTCCATTTTCTTTTTATGGTTATATTTTGACGAAAAAAGTCAAAATTGTTTTAGCAACGACATGTCGTCGCCAAAATAATTCTCATTTTCTTTAAAAACTATATTTTGACCAAAAAAGTCATATATATGCATGCATCAATACCAAATATAATTTGAGTTATTCCATTGTTTTTGTAGATGGTTTACCTTCTAATGATCATTCAGTAGTGATGTATGCAAATTTCACTCCGAAGTCCTAACATCAACACGACTAATTAACACGGTCTTAATTAGCATGCCTCATAAAAGCACCTAGTAGAAAAAATAAAGATTTCTATGACATCAAATATACCAAATTTCACATTATCCTAAAAAAACAAACGCTAAAAATCGATTCACTTATACCTTAATTTTTAAAAGTTGACTTTTCTTATTTTTATGAAGATCCAAGCTAGCGTAGATAGTTTATGAGACTGCAGTTTCTGAACTTCAATGCCTATACAGAATGCAAACAAAACAAATTGATCATTTATTATATTAAGAGATTTTAAAACTTATGGTTTAATGATATATATAGCATTTGGGTTATTTTGGCAAAAGATGATGATGTTGAAAGTTGAACATTATAAAAGTTATAATAACACAAATGTTTCATCTTGATATCTCATATGCTTCATGACCAAATCCACCAAGATGTGATAATATAACTTCCACTTTGTCTTTCAATCTTAACAAAATTCTTTGTCATAATGTGTTCGTATTTCGTAAAATACATATGATATAAAAACTCTCTTTTATTAGAAGATATATATTAAAAATGTTATTACTTGTGACTTGTTATATTTAACCGATATTCAGGTAAAACAAATATTTATGAGAGAAATTATTTTTTTTAGTGATACTTGAATATTACTCGTCCATATTACTTGTCCACGTGTGTTTATTTTTAACTAGGCGATCATTTTAGTGGCTTGTATTATACACTAGATTAGTACCCATGTACTACACGGAATTTTAGTTTTATAGGTTTTAACTAAATTTATGTATCATATTTAATTTTTTAATATATCCCTTATTAAATCGATTTAGATACTTATAAATATATTCCTATCAAAAATCATATGTTAAAATAAAAGTGATGATTAATAATAATTGGTAAATTTTTTATTTGAACATATGGGGTAATGAGATAATTCATAATAATTGTTAAATTTTTTATTTGAACATATCGAGTTAGGAGATAAATAATGATAATTGGTAGAATTTTAATTTGAACATATCTAGTTAGGATAGGTCATGATAATTGGTAAATTTTTTATTTGAACATATCGGGTTAGGAGATATTGAGATAATTCATGGTAATTGGTAAATTTTTAATTTGAACATATCAGGTTAAGATATAGATCATGATAATTGGTAAATTTTGTATTTGAAAATATCGGGTTAGGAGATAATTGATAATAATTTGTGAATTTTTTTTAAACATATCGAGTTATTTCGATTTTCAAATATGGATCATACCATGACCCATCTAAAATTCGTCCATCAAATTAATTTAGAACATGACACTTAAGCAAAATCCTATGTGAAGTAGTTAAAATGATGACATGTGAATGAGTTACTTAATTATTAAAATAAATAAATTTATACTAACAAATTAATTGATCAAAACTAGTGAAATAATGCATTAGTGTCATATTATCTAAGTGAACAACAAATTAAAACTACCCAACACTTGAATAATAAATTAATTAATAAGGTAATATTTATACTAGAAAATCACAATGAAAACCCCCCTCATAATATATAAAATATATAAAATTCGGTCAACTCATTTATATCAAATAAATACACATTAAAAATACTACCAACTCAAATTAAACCCCAATTAAATCACCTACCTATATTAAACTAAATAATACGTTAATTGAAAATATGAAGATATATGTATGTACCTAAAGTAGTCTATTTTTAGTTTTAGCGAGTCAAAATGACCCAACATACTTTATGAAGTTATATTAGTCAAGTATAAATTCAAAACGACACAAACATGTTTAATGAAGTTAAAATAGTCAAATGTTAATTCTAACGGGTCAAAACAACCCAAACGTACATTATGAAGTTATATTACTCAAATTTTAATTATAACTGGTCAAAATGTCCCAACCATGTTTGATGTAGTTATAAATTCAAAATGTCCCAACAATGTTTGATGTAGTTATATTAGTTAAATTTGAATTCCAACAAATCATAATGACCCAAACATGCTTAATCTACTAATATCAGTGAAATTTTAATTCTAACGGGTTAAAAAAAAGCATGTCTTATGACGTTATATTAGCCTAAATTTAATTCAAACGGGTCAAAACGACCAAATAGCCATGCACAAATCGAATTTTTTAAGAACTGGTTCCGGGTAGGAACCGGGTCCGGTTTCGGTCAACAAAGTCAAGAACTGGGTAGGGTTGGGTCCAGTTCCGGGTATGATTGATCGGGTATTTGACCGGGTTTTGAACGGTTTAACCGGGTTTTTCGGTTCCGGGTAGGGTCGGGTCCGGGTTTTGACCGGGTTGAGATGGAACCGGTTCTGGCGGTTCCGGTTCGGTTCCGGGTACGGTTCCACTTTCTTAGAGGAACCGGAACCCATGTGTACCCTACAGTTCGAGTAAATAGGTTTCGGTTCCGGTTCGAGTACACCGGGTCGGTTCCAAAACCGGTTTTTTTGTGCATGACTACGACCAAACATGCTTAATATAGATATATTAGTCTTTTTTTATTCTAATGGATCAAAACAACCTAAACATACTTAATGGAGGTTTATTACTCATTTTAGTTATAAAGACTTAAAATGACCCAAACATGCATGGTGAATATAACTATTAGTCGTTATATTTTAATTCTAACTGGTCAAAATGGCCCAAACTTGCTTAATGAAGTTATATTACTCAAATTTTAATTATAACGGGTCAAAACGATCCAACCATGTTTGATGTAGTTATATTAGTCTAATTTAATTCTATTGGGTTAAAACAACCCAAACATGCTTAGAATAGTAATATTAATAAAATTTCTATCCTAATGGGTCAAAACGAGCCAAACATGTTTAATGAAGTTATATTAATACAAATTTATATCTAGCGGATTAGAACAACCCACACTTGCCTAATGTAGTTACTAGTCACATTTTAATTTCAAGGCGTCAAAACGACACAAACATGTATCATGAAGTTATATTAGTCCAATTTTATACCTAACAGGTGAAAACAACACAAACTTGCTTAATGTAGTTATATTAGTTGAATTTTAATTCTAACGGGTTAAAAAGACCATGCTTAATATATTTGTATTAGCCCATTTTTAAGTCTAACAAGTTAAAAAGGTCCAAACATGCTTAATGTAGTTATATTAGTCATATTTTAATTCTAATGGATCGAAACAACCCTAACATGCCTTAGAAGTTAGATTAGTCTAATTTTAATTTAAAAGAGTCAAAACGACGCAAACTTTATAATTCTCCAAATTTAAATCAAACATGTTAAATTCACATGAACACACGTTATCTATTTTGTTCATCCTTTTAAGTACAATGATTAGTTACACTACAACCCTCATACTATGCTACTATTACAATTGACCCATTTACTATTTACTACCTAACAACCGGCACTTGTAATTTTTGTCAAATTCCGTTTGCTCTAGTTAAAGATGCAGCGACTTTTTTTGTAAGTTTTACAGATGTGACTTTTAATTTATATATACGTTCGAGCTTGGTAATATGACTTAAGTTCTTTTTTTTGTCAGTCTCCAAAATACTTATAAGGAAAAAGTGAATATTAGGTTATGAAACATTTAAGCTTAGATGCAAAACCATTAAAATTAAGTCATTTTAATTAATTATAACTAAACCTTATGATGCTCTCATATTTTTTTTAGGACAAAATTTATCATGTAATTGAAAATTATGGAAATTTTTAATAGTCGAAGGTTTGTTTTTCACCGATCTTAAACTCGGTTTCTTCCCATGCATTCACTCTAAATCCAAATGATTGGATATTACAGTATTACCACTTAATCTTCATGTGTGAAATTACAACTAAACAAATTTAGATACAATATTATTTTGAGCTGAATTATATATGAACTTTTTTTTCAGGCTAAATTTGAATAATTAATTGGAATTTACAATAAGATGACATGTAAATATGTACAAAGTTACGCCGCAGCCAATTCAATGTCTTACTATATTTGAAGAAATATATAGATGGAATAGGTCGTACGGAATTTATGAAAAGTAGGTAAAGAATTAATAAGATTTAATAAATTGTTGAGTAAATTGTCAAAATAAATTGTCCAAGCTTTAAACCATTTCGATCATTTTAAATCTTATGTTTTTTTTGTTATTTTGGTGTTAGGTTTTGTAAAAAAACTAACATTTTAGTCCTTCCGTCAAAATTTGTAAAAAAAATACTCTTAATCACAAGAGTATTTTAGTCCATTTACTTGTTAGGGACCAAAATCACAACTTTTTATATTATTATTATTATTATTATTATTATTGTTGTTATTATTATTATATTTATTATTATTATTATTATTATTACATTTATTTATATAATAATCATTATTATTATTATTATTAATATTACTATTATCATTATTATTATTGTTATTATTGCTATTATTGTTATTATTATCATTATTATTAATTATTATTATTATTATTATTATTATTATTGATACTATTATTGATACTATTACTACTATTATTATTATTACTATTATTAATATTATTATTATAATTACTATTATTATGATTATTATTATTATGATTATTTTTATTGTTATTATTATTATCATTATCATTATGATTATTATAACTATTATTATTATTATTAGTATTATTATTATTTTTATCATTTTGATTATTATTGTTATCATTATTATTTTTATTATTACTATGATTATTATTATTTATATTATTATTATTATTATTATTATTATTATTATTATTATTATTATTAAATCAACTGTCATAATCACACAACCCACACCGCTGCAACAGAAGGTTTGGTCGAGTGAAGGTTTATATAGAAAGTTTGGTCGCTGGTGGTAGGTAGTGAATGTAAGATCTCATATTGGTTGTGAGGGTGAATACATGTTTCCTTATAAGGGGCTTGATATCTGATGTGTTGCAAAGCACATATAGTTTTCTTTAAGTTTTTTAAGTTGTCTTTGTATTAATTTGCGTCGGTTTTAGTTGTTTTTATTTTAGCTTTCTTTAAATGTGTTTAGAATAAGCTTGACACTTAGTTTTGAATATTTTCTAGGTAAAGACATCGATGAATGAAAGACGAATCAAGAGTCGAAGAAGCAACAAATGAAGAACAAAAGAAAAGTGAAGTTTCTGTTAAATGTGGCAGGTGGCGGTACCGCCACCTACCTGACTTACGGCTGCTAGTTGGTTGTTGCCCTAGTTGAATGATCTTTAAGAAGAGGAGGAGGGGGACTTGAAAGAGGATGACTTTAGGAGAGGCAAGATAGAAAAATCAAGCAAGGAGGAAGACTTGAAGCAAGAAATTAAAGCTTGGAAGTTGTAATCGGATAGTTTTCATCCGACCGTTTGTGACTTATATGCTTTCTTCTCATTCTCTTTATTTTAAACTATTGAACTTGTTGAACTTGATTTATTCTAGGAGTATTGGATATTAACGGACCTACCTATTAGTTTTTGGCCGCTACCGGTCCCAACTTTTGAAATATGTGCTGGCGGTCCCAACTTTTATCATTTTGGCCACTAATGAACCCGCTGTTAAAAAAGTTAACGGCATTAACTTTTTTTTTTTGAATTTCAGGTCGACGTTTTATGGTTTTTGATCGGAAAAATAATACGAGTCGGTTGACATAAAATTTACTTAAAAAACGAAACGGTGCTCCAAATGACAAAACGATGCTTTATCGGGGTGTTTAAACCTAACGGTTCTTTAACCGGATGTACAAATTTCGTCGTTTGGATCATCGTTTCGATGTAATTTTTATATCAATAGACTCGTATTCTTATTCCGATCAAAAACCATAAAACGTTGACATGAAATTCAAAAAAGAAAAGTTAACGCCGTTAACTTTTTTAACGACGGGTCCATTAGTGGCCAAAATGATAAAAGTTGGGACCGCCATCACATATTTCAAAAGTTCGGACCGGTAGCGGCCAAAAACTAATAGTTAGGTCCGTTAATATCCAATACTCCTTTATTCTATGTTTTTTACAATGTTTAGAGGCTAAATGTTTTAGTTACTTACGTTATGTAAGAGTGGTTATGACGTTTTGGTAAAAAGATTGAAACTTGGTTTTTGTGAAACGGGTCAATAGCTATCTAAAGATTTTCTCTTGATTTTAATGGTGTGTCAATAAATACTTGGATTTGTGAATTGATTAGTTAATTTTCATATGCAACTCTATGAATGTCTTTCATGTATGGTTGTGTATCTATATCATTGACTTTGTGTTACGGTTGTTGAATGATCTCCTAGACGTAGGAAACATAAGAATACTGATAAGGATTTTCATTGATCCCTTTGTTTAACATAGTTCAAGATTTGAGAAGTGAGAATTAGTCAGCGTGTCTAGTTACAAAAGTGTTAGGAGCAAAGGGTATGAAAGAAACTTTCCCTAGGACTTAGGTACTTTATACATTTGTGTCATTAAATCATTTGAGAACTACCTCTTGTTTCTTAGGATGTATTGGAGCGGTGAAACCTAAAGGAGAGCCGATCATAGGGTAGTTAGTTATTTGTTAGAAAAACCAAGAGGGGATTTAACTAACTAGCAAGCTTTATCTTTCTTAGGAAATCCGACAGCCACATCCGGAGAACAATCCAGGATCTTTAAGACAACTTTAGAATTAGTATTTAACGATCCTAGTTCCGTTTTCGAAACCAAGTCCGTCTTTAGCCAACACTTCATAACCATGAGTCATAACTTAGGTAACATTTCTTCTATCTTGATTTAAATTCAAAAGCCAATCTTTGTGATCTTTATTTAAGTCTATTATTTTAGTTCATTTTAATTTATTAGTTTTTGAAAAAAAATCTTGAATCTTTTCAAACAAAACAACAACTTTTCTTAGTTAATTTTACTTATCCATTAGTGTCTCTAAGGTTCAATACATAGTCTTCCATAAGCCTTACTAGTCACGACAAGTATACTGGCCTTAGTGTGGTCTAGTTTAGGAGTAATTAGGATTAAATTAGAGTGTCTAGTATATGTTATATTTTATATTTTTATAGACCATTTATAGCACATCAATATCCTCACCATCATGAAGCGTTTTAAAACTGTGAGGGCGTCTGAGGGCGTGCCGGCTGCCAAAGCGGACAATTTCATAGTGCGGTTACGCGGCTATTACAGATGGTATCAGAGATAGGGACCAAACTAATGTGCCAGCAAGAACATTAGGCTCTTTAAAGGGTGTGGATTGTAAGATCCCACATTGGTTGTGAGGGAGAACAAAGGTTTTCTTATAAGGGGTTTGATACACTCATTATCATGACCCTTTTTAAAACCGTGAGGGGTGACGCCTGAGGGTGTGCGGGCTGCCATAGCAGACAATATGATGGTGTAGTTACGTTGTTTGTACATCCTACATATAAGTGTACCTGACACATCGTCAAATGAAGTGTTGCCTTTGTCTGGTGAAGTTTGTGTAACTTATGGACCTTGACCTATTGCGTCTCAGTTTTAGCAATGTTTTCTTTTGCATCTTTCATTTATTCAGTATCATTATTCATTAATCTAGTGCTTGTATTCTTATTCAACTTCTAGGGGTTAACGTATTCTTATTCAACTCGAGGGAGCTAAACAACGTTAGTACACCTATGATGGAAAAACAACATCATGGACAACCTTTAGTGTTGTGCCACATTTATTCATTTTATTTTCAATTGATTATTTTATTCAATTATTCATTAACCACATTATTTTATTTGGTTCATTTATTCATTTTATTAATCGTAGTATTCACTTTATTCAATCAATCATTTTATTGAACGCACTTATTTACTTCAATCATTTATTCGTTTATATTCTTAACCTCGTTTATTTTGAATCATGTTTTCAATCAAACTTGCTCGTCCAAGCTCCTTGTGACCTTGAGTTTACTTAATAAACCACTCCCATCAGACTAAGGAAATTTGTTGGTCCATAATGATCGTGATTTCAGTGCTATGTTGACTTGTTTAACACAAATATATCCAAGACTTGAAGAACAAAGTGTATAATATCCAAACAACCCAATAACAAGATTACACACACAAATGAGGTAAATAAGCTACAAAGATAAGTAGAATATGCTCCTAGCACCTCAAATTGAACGATTACACAACACAATCAGTGAATAATAGCCTTGGTAAAAGATGTGCAAAAGTTGTATAAAGTGAAGATAAGGTTACAATATATAGCAGTGTTAGGTTCGCTGGGCACATAGGTTCGCCCAGTCGACACCTTAATACAAAAGACACATGAACTGCGGGCGAATCTATAGATTCGCCCGTAGGTTCGCTAGTACAAATACAAATACAAGTTAAACAAATACAAACAAAAGTAACACCGACAAGCCGGTGAGTCCAACCTATACATAGTGACTATCAATACTCCCCCTAGGTTGGACCTCACCTGGGGAAGTCTTCTAATTTAGCTCCGTCTTGATGGCTTCAAAGATGTTCGATATATGCTCCTGCCCTTCCTTTTATTCCGGCCATTGGGTTTGTAATGTCTTCAGAACCGGCCTCATCTTCACTCAAATTCAGCATTGAGTCTACGAACTCAGTATCAGCAGTATCAGCATCAGGCATTTGTTGAACAATAGTCTCCGCCTGTTTTTCTGCAGTAAGCTCCTCGCCAATAACATCCAAATCTATCACCTGTACCGGTTTCTCAAACCTCTGCTCTATTGATCGATCCAGCTGTCTAGTTAGGTCGTCCATGTCCATGCGCTGATCATCCGTCCTTCTCAACCTTTCATTCACAGCCTTAAGTTCTGCACGAATCCCCCGGGCTTTGTTTGCGACCTTCACAAACAGGTTCGCTTCAGTAGCAGTGTCCTCTCCAGCCCCGTGCTTTATCCTGTTTTCACACAACACCTTCAAATCCTCGTCACAGAAGGAGAAGACCTCCATTGGATCGAATAGTCGGATTTCTGGACGGTCATCCCCTTGAAGTCTGATAATGGCCTCCCCAGTACTGTTATCGTAGAACCATTTATAGAAATCCTGCAGCCTGGGTGGCTGAGTGTCAGGTACCCTAACTCTGGTCATAACCTTCGTAGCAGCAATCTTCAACACAATCTTGCCTTTCCACGAAATCCAATGCCTATCTTTCTTCTGCCTCATCCTCCTAGGCTTTTGGTAACCAAAGTTAACAAAATCAGTCTTCGCAGCCTCCTGGATTGTAGCTTCAAACGCACAAGCCCTCCCGCTTTCCTCTTTCCCCAACAGTGGTAGCTCTGCCAGCCTACGCAAGTCCCAACGAGGAAAGGTAGCGAAGTGCTTCCTGTTCTTGATGTAACTGATGTCACCGCCCCTTCTTTTGATCATGTAAGCATCCACCAAACAGTTATACTTCCACGCTATGATTTGCCTATCAAGCTGTTTGGTGTTGGGTTCATCCAGGTGTTGGAATATCGGCACTTCGGGAACCACAGCTTCTTCCTTCCTGAACCATTCTGATTTGTCTAAATCTACGTGCTCGAACTGGTAGCTAACCCCCTTTTCTTCAACCTTATAATTCTCCGGCTCATCATCTAAATCTTCTTCACTATCTGCATCAATATCAACCTCCGGTTCATCTACCAATGTATAATCCATACTCGATCCTCCTACCACTTCTTCTCCTTCAAATACATCTAAATCAATCCCCATCTCTTCATCGAATGTTTCCTCGGCAGCTTTTCCTTTATCTCCAAAATCGACATCCATTAACGGATACTTTGCAATATCCGTTAAGGAGTTCAGTTCCGCTTCAGTCATTGCTGGTTCAGTCCCTACATTTTCTTTCAAACTGTTTAATTCTTTGAAGATCCTCACAATCAGACACTGCTGGTCCTTCATCATTCGACCCATCTCGTATATAACAGTAGATTTTTCAGCATCCTGCTTTTCCAACTCTTCATACTTCACTTTCAAATCCACAAGTTCAGCCTTCAAACTTTCAACCTCAACCTTCAACTCATTTCCAGACCCAGCAGATGTACCCCCGATATCGTGCTTCGCCTTCTTTGACCCTTCAGCGTGTGTATCAGACCTTTTCTTTGTTCGCTGTTCCCTACCAGCATCAATCTCAGCTTGGATCTCATCCACTTCCCTATCAAACGAATAGTCTTTCTCCTTTGCATATGCCTTCCTCTTCTTTATCTTTTTCTCAACCACCTCTATATTCTCTCCGCCCCTTTTTCTTTCCGTCTCCATCAACCTCTGTATATAGACCCATCTGTCAGCAGTATACATGTTCTCCCACAAATAAGTAGTCCTTCCCACACAATCCGCTCGCACCGCTTTACAATCCTTGAATATTCTGGAATGCATATCCCAGATTTTCAGTTCTGCACCCTCCACTGGCAGATTTGGCAATTTATCATTCAGAATCATCTGAATGAATCTGGGGTACATTAACCATTTAGTCCCTTTTGTGGCATGGATGTTCTCGAGCATGTAATTGAAGATCAGCTTCGCCAGATTTGCCTTCTGCCCTCGGCAGAACAGCACCATAGCTCGAGCCCAGTCCAAGTTTAGCCCGTCCGTACCACCTTTCCTATGATCCAGGCACATGATAAACACGTGTGCAATGTACCTCCAGTCCTGGATCAAATAGGACTTCACGAATTCCATTTTCTTCTCGCCAGGCATCGGACCCTCATACCCAGCAGTCCGGAAAGCACCGTACACTTCCTCAGCGGTCATATTCACCTCATCTCCTACATCCTCTTCTATCCTCAGGATTCTAGCCAGATCGGCTTCAGTAAACTCCAAGTCATGACCACAGACTTTGGCACAGATACGTGACGGCTGCACCGACACGTTCATGACCGCAGTTCGCCAGAAATCCCGAACATGCGTCTCATATATAGTAGGTGAGTGAGAGATGGCATAATGTATATGTGACGACTTCAGCCATTTGATAGAGTCTCTATAGCTGCTGGCCTTTTCATGGTTTTCATCAAGCAAAGCACACATGTTGTGCTTTTTCTCAAAGAATAATGTCGACATTGTGCCTGAAAAATAAACGGAGATTGATCAGAGATGAAGATTTGAAAAATAGTTAATAGATTCGCTGGAAATTAGGTTCGCTGGTATAGCGAACCTGAGATTTTGGCACCAGAACCTATAGATTCGCTGACATGAAAAATCAGTCATTGTGGTCGAGCGAATATATAGGTTCGCTAGAAACAGTCGGGCGAATCTATGTTGTTGCGCGGGCAGCATAACGACATAGGTTCGCTCGAAGTTTTGAACTTTCGTTCAGATTCGCCAGACGAACACATAGGTTCGCTGGAAACCCTAGTTTTTGAAAAACGGCTAAAATCAAGTACAGTCCATCATTATCAAGCATTTAAACCAATCAAACAAGTAACATAACCATTAAACGAGGCTAATATGAAGTAAATCCCTAACAACTAACACCACATCAGTCATTTAAATCGTACACAATCATAGATCCACAGATTTAACAGGTTTAATGAGCGATTAAGAGTTTAAAACAAAGATTAGGGTGTAGGCGATGACATACCAGACCAAAAGGAAGTATAAAAGTGTGAAAAATCGGTGAATAAGTGAGAATCGAACGTGCGACGGTTGAATTTTTTTGAAAAACGTGCTACAGTGGTGACAGCGAAAGTTTTGAAAAACTTCGCTGTCACAGCCTATATATACACACATAGGTTCGCTGGCAGACAGTCCAGCGAACTTAATACAGGCCAGCGAACTTATGTACAGCGAACTTTTAGGTTCGCCAGAAGACCAAGAGTCAAAAACAACATGCGGCGGCGGTGCAAAAGTTGTTGCGGGCGAACCTGAGATTTGGGCGAACCTGTAGGTTCGCTAGCAGGTTCGCTCGCACACAAATTAAAATATTTTTGGATTTTCTTAAATTTTAAAATCTTTGTAAATCCGTGAAAACGTCCCACGATATCAACGCTCCAAAAATAAACATATACACATATAATCCTAAAAATACTAGTAATAACAAGATAGAAGTTAAAATTAAAATAAAATAAAATAAAGAAAAAGTTTTAAACGCTAATAAGGATATATATTCTTCATGATGTTTTGAGTAGAATCCGGAGAATCATCGATTGGCGGGATTGCAGATATGTTTGTCCATTTAAACCCATGCCTTAGTCCTTTCAACAAGAGATCAGCAGCTTCTTTTATCATGTTTATGGTTTGATTGAAGAAGCTCAGACAACTCGGTCCCCACAGACATCTAGGTAAAAAGAACAAGTTCTGTCATCAGGGTATATCTGAGCAATACGATTGACTTTGCTTGAATTTCAAAGGTCAACTTTTGAATGTTGACCGATGCATTAGCTTCTTTTGACACTTGTGCAATTTTTGCATCTTTTCTTTGTGAGTGGAGCTTGTCAGCAATTGATTCTTTTGAATACAATGCGACTTATTATTTGGGAAACTCAAATAGTTTAGAGCTCCAGGTCTATACTTACGTATAACAGAGGAGATAAACATTTGAGCATGCTCGGTGAATCTTCAGGTCAATACTTCCGTATAGCAGAGAAGATCCACCAACTCCAGGTCAATACTTCCGTATAGCAGAGGAGTTAAGCACTTTGACTCAAAAACGTTCTGAGGAGTTAACGAGTAACTCACTCAGAGGCTTTTCCGAAGAGCATCACTAGCAGCTTTTTATTTTATTTGTTTTGCATACTAGAAACTCGATTCGGGGATAGGGCGAGGGTGATTTGGGATGTTTGGAGAAATCAAGGCAAAGATTTGACGCTCTCAACCCATTTTTGACAGAACCCTTATCTTTGTGCAATCCAATCATGTCGAGGAGATAATCCTTGTTGTCGAGATCTTGAGCGTTATGTTTGGCTGCACAATCACTGTTTACTTCGTTTTCGGGCTGAGCCTATCTGACATATCCCAAACGCAATGCTTCTGACCTCCTTCAACGACTTTTCAACATTATTCAAAACGGAGATCCTGAAATAGCAAAATTTGAAAAACTATAAATAGTTAATCTTTTAAATCTCCCCCAAAATTTCTATATAATAGCCGTCTAATAAGAAATTTTTGTTTTTCAGATTTTCTTAATATATATATACAGAGTTAAAAGAAAATTAAAAGAAGATAAAATAAAATAAAGTAACGGAGCAATGAATCGAGTGACCCACGGATTTTTTTCGAAGAAAAAAAAGAAAAAGTTATTTACGTATTTACAGATGGATTCTCACAGAAAAAGGTTTTCAAAAAGATATAAGTCCCAGCATGGAGATCAGTTCATAAAAACGTGGTTTGTCAAAAGTTTTTGTGAAAAGATCAGCTTTTTGCTTTCTAGTTTCGATAGGAATAATATCAATAAACCCCTTTTCCTGTGCATCCCTGATTGCATGAATTCTTGTTTCAATGTGCTTGGTTTGAGTGTGATGAATAGGATTCTTGGCAATTCCAACAGCAGCTTCATTATCACAAAAGAGTGGCGTATGAAGAAAGTTGATGCCATAATCCATCATCTGATGTTGAATCCACAGCACTTGGCAACAGCAACTTGAAGCAGCAATGTATTCTGCTTCTCCTGTGGACAGAGAGACAGTTGTTTGTTTCTTGCTTTGCCATGAAACAAGACATTCTCCAAGGTATTGACATCCACCAGTGACTGATTTCCTGTTAATCCTGCAACCAGCATGATCACTATCAGAAAAAGCATGTAAATCAAAGTTCCCACCTTTTGGGTACCAAAGTCCCAAACGAGAGGAACCCTTAAGGTAGCGAAAAATGCGTTTAACAGCTTTCTCATGTGATTCTTTTGGATTGGCTTGGAAGCGAGCACAGTAACACACGGCAAATGTAATATCTGGACGACTTGCAGTCAGATACATGAGAGATCCGATCATCGAGCGGTACCGATGAGCATCCACAGGATTCCCATTATCATCGGAAGTAAGGCATGTTTGAGCTGTAAAAGGAATCAATTCAGGAGAAGAGTCATCCATGCCAAACTTCGTGAGAATTTCCTTGATATATTTCTCTTGGTGGATAAGAATGCCATCAGGCTTTTGTTCCACTTGTAGCCCCAAGAAGAAACACATCTCCCCCATTATGGTCATCTCAAAACGATCCATCATCACCTTCTCAAATTCTTTACACAACCCTTCATTAGTCGAACCAAAAATGATATCATCAACATACACTTGAACGATCAGCAGCTCGCCATTCACCTCCTTCTTGAATAATGTCATATCTATAGCCCCACGTGAGAAACCTTTGCTGAGTAGATACTGTGTCAGAGTTTCATACCAGATCCGTGGAGCTTGATGCAACCCATACAAGGATTTATCAAGCTTGTAAACCTTTGACGGGAAATCTGGATCCTCGAAACCCGGTGGTTGACATACGTAGATCTCCTCATCAATGTCTCCATATAGAAATGCACATTTCACATCCATCTGATAAACTTTAAAGTTTTTGTTTGCGGCATGAGCAAGAAAGATTCTGATGGCTTCCAGGCGAGCGACTGGAGCAAAAACTTCGGTGTAGTCAATCCCCTCTTCTTAAGCAAATCCTTGAACAACCAGTCTCGCCTTGTTTCTGATTACAACACCACGATCATCTGGCTTGTTACGGAAAACCCATTTAGTGCCGATTGGACACTTGTTAGGAGGAAGATCGACCAGTTCCCAAACTTTGAGCTTCCTGAATTGCTGCAGTTCCATTTGCATGGCATCCACCCAACTTGGATCTTCAAGTGCTTGTTTATAATTCTTTGGAACAACTTGAGACAGAAAGGCAGCATAAAGACATTCATTAATCAAACCACTCTGACTCCGAGTTCGCACACCATCAGTAATAGATCCAATGATATAATCGTGAGGATGGTTTTTCAAGGTTTTGAAGTCGGTGTTGAGGAGTAAAGGATTTGGTTCAGTTGAGGGTGGTGGTTGATTAGATGGTTGTGAGGGTGTAGGAATTGTATTAGTGGCAGGGGATTGAAGGGTAGATATGGATGGAATATCTGATGGAGAAGTTTGAACAGTTTGAGGTGGTGGAGGTGATGGAATGTCAAATGAAGTGGGAGGTAGTTGTGTGGCTGATGTTGAAGGTTGTGATTGTGATGGTGTAGATGGATGATTGAAAATAGAAACTGATGTGTGTGGAATGATGTCATCATCGTCAGAGTCAGGAAGATTAAATGA
This sequence comes from Tagetes erecta, assembly GCA_030867185.1. NCBI lineage: Eukaryota > Viridiplantae > Streptophyta > Magnoliopsida > Asterales > Asteraceae > Tagetes > Tagetes erecta. The sequence continues at coordinate 9,050,521 of CM061493.1, forward strand.
TTTGAAAATGGTGGTGGAATCATAAAACCATGCCGGTTCACTACCAATACTGGTAGTGTTTGACTCTTGCCAATCAACATAGTAGGACTCTTGCACAATCCGCGTTCGCTTGTTGTAAACGCGATACGCCTTTTGTGTGTTCGAGTAGCCCACAAAGAAGCATTCATCAGAGATAGCACCAAACTTCGTCTTCTGATCTTGAGTATTCAAAAGAGTGCAAGAACATCCAAAGGGGCGCAGAAAATCAATCAGCGGCTTAATTCCTCGAAACAGTTGATATGAAGTCTTCATCTTTTCCTTGACAATCAGTACCCTGTTAAGAACATAAGCTGCACAATTAACTGCTTCAGCCCAGAAAATAATTGGAAGTTTTGACTCGATCAGCATAGTTCTAGCGGCCTCCACAAGGGTTCGATTCTTCCTTTCAGCAACACCATTTTGTTGTGGTGTTCGGGCGGCGCTAAACTGTCTGAGAATACCCCGTTGTTCACAGAAGGAGTTGAAGATGTGGTTTCTGAATTCAGTTCCGTTATCGCTTCTGATGGCTTGAACCTTCTTCTTTCCCAGAACCTCGATTAGAGGTATTAGCTTCATCAACTCTTCGGCAGTCTCACTCTTGTTTGCCATGAATCTCACCCAGGTGTACCTAGAGTAATCATCTGTGACAACCAAGCAATAAGACTTTTTAGCAATAGATTTGACACTTATTGGACCGAATAAATCAGTATGTAACAATTCGAGGGGTTCTGAGATAGTATTCATAATTTTGAGTTTATGTGGCTTTTTGTGCTGTTTTCCTTTAGCACAAGCCATGCATTTCTCGACCACTGAAAAGTCTTTGAGTGGTAAACCCCTAACCAAATTGTTCTTAACCAATTTATTCAGAATTTTAAAATTAATGTGCCCTAAACGTTTATGCCACAAAAATGATTCAAAAGATGAAGCTTTAGACAGAAGACATGTCACGGTGGAGTTTGATTCTTTAGATCCCATATTCAGCATATAGGTATCATTTCGTCTCGGAGCTCGCATGATCACCATATCTTCAGGAATAGTAAACTCTGGCTTCAAGAACAGGCATTCATTTGGAAGAAAAATCACAGGAATATTTTTATCACAGATTTGTGATACACTTAGAAGATTGAATGCCAGTTCAGGAACATAATTGACGTCTTCCAAAGTAAGTGAGCCATTTGAGACTTCTCCTTGACCAATCATCTTCCCACCTTTCTTATCTCCCGCAAAAGCAACATAACCTCCATTTATGATCCTATAGTTAGTCAGAAGATCCTTCAATCCTGTCATATGTCTGGAACATCCGCTGTCAATATGCCAATGACTATTTACAACAGCATTTGAATGTTCCTGACATTTATTAAAAAATAAAAAGTTAGACCTTTGCAATAGGCACCCAAGCCTTTGTGTACTTGGGTGGTGAAGCAGATGAAGTATTACAAAAGAAATTATTTACAAAAGTGTTTAATCTTTTTCCGAAAGATTTTTGCTTTGAGCTGTTTTGGATTAACTTAGGGCATTGCTTGACAGTGTGACCAGTATTTCCGCATTTAAAACAATGAGACTTCAAACCAGTTTTGGAAATTCTGTTAACAGGAATTTTATCCATTTCAATTTCCTCATCACATTCCGACAGTTGAGAGTTGCAGTCACTGTAAGAGTCATAGAGTTCTTTTGACCTAACTGTTGTGACTGTAACTTTATCAGTTTCGGGTTTTGGTTTAAGAATGTATGAAAAAGTTGATTCCTTGTCTTTTGGTTTTGAAATTCTCACTGGTGTGAAAGATGGAATTTGATGAGTGAAGAACTTTTGAAAACAGTTTGTTTTGGTTTGACTTTCAGAGACTTGACCTGAAAGTTTGTCTTTGTCATTCACACACACATTTTTAATCAAATCATCATCATTCAACACATTTGGGTTTGAAGTGGAGCACCCTAAATTACTATTAAACATGAAATTGTCTGAATATGACACATTACTACAAACAGGATTAACTAAACTAATGTCTTCAAAAGACTTCTTGGAATCAGAACTACTGCAATCACTACTGCCAGAACAACCGAGCCCAACACTCCCACCATATGCGTAATCCTCTCTAACTTCCTTAAGATTTACTTCACTTAAACCTGCAATGGAACTGTCAGTATCATTCTGCATAATCTCTTGAATTAACTCATTTGAGGGATGAGGAATAGGTGTAGGAGAGTAACAGAAAGTACTGGGTGGAGGATATGCATATGTTTCATTGTTACTAAAACCCAAACCTGTCTTCACTCTGGCCCCCCTTTGTTTCTTGCACAGTTCCTCCATTTTCATGCCAGATATAGTCCACTGCTGCAATTTGTTTTTAAGTTTTCTTGCTTCAAATTCAGCAAGTGTAACTTGCTCAGTCAAGTAGTTAATTTCACAGTTCTTTTCTAGAAGAGTTCTTTTTAAGTGTTCATTTTCCTTTAAAGCTTCTCTTAACTTAACAAAATATTTTGATTCACTTAATTTAAGCTCTTTGATGGTTCTTTTTAATTCGTTTTCGTTTGACATTAACAATTTATTAGCTTTGTATATGCCAATTAAACGAATTTTGCAAGCAGATGAACACATATCTTCAATAACATCATAAGGAAGACCAATTACCAGTTTTTCGGCAGCCAGAGCACGATCACATTGGCAGTAGGGAGTGCTTCTTTTGAATTCATCGACTGCATCTAGCTTCGCCTTCTCAATCATCTCTTCCAGGCTAAGCTTTGACTCCTCCTCATGCTTCACTTCATTAATAGCAGCTTCACAAACCAACCCTGAGTGATTCAGATGTCCTTGAGCAATAACATCTGATTGAACTTTAACAACATTCTCCACTTTCTCTTCCTCTTCCTTTCCATAAAATTCTTTGAACGGATCAAAGAGATTTATATCATTGTCATCAAACTCAGCAATTTCAGCAACAAGGGCATGGTTAATCTCCTCCTTGGTTTCTTCAATTTCTGCACTCCAATCAAAGTTGGTGAGCAGTGCAGTTTCATTCTTTGACTTTGCTTCCTCAACCTTTTCTTGAATTGGAGCAGATCTTGGATTTGCAGAGTTAACTGGCTCAGTAACAATTGGCAATGGGCATTCCCTTTTGAAATGGCCCAATTGTTTGCAGTTATAGCACCTCAATTTACCCTTGTCATACCCCAGCTTACTATTTTGTCCCTGATTTCCAAAGTTTCTTCTGCCAGTTCTTTCCATGAATCGTCTGGCACGAAGAGTGAGCATAGCCATTTGCCATTGGATATCTGTTTCCTCCAGATCATCAGGATCCACCTGATACATATCTTCTACTGTCATACCCTTCCCTTTCAACTCACCTGCAACAAGAGCTTCATAACTGTGAACAAACATTCCAAATAAAGCCATAGTGTCAGACGGAATCTGAGTGGTGACAGATGCATTCGAGCTTGAACCAACATTTGAAGATCCACCAGCAGATTTAGTAGGCACATGACTTGATGATCCTCTAGATGCAGCACTGTACATATATGAGTTTGCAGCGGATGAGATAAGTGCAGCATTTTGAGAGGGAATGTTTGGAACCATCATTGACTGATTATATTCTCTTCTCTTCACATCAAGGTCGAAAGACTTCAGCTTGTTGATGACGTCCATCAGTTTGTAGTCAGGAAAGTTTCTCTCTTGTTTCAACAACTTGATTTGAAGACTCCATTGAGGAGGAAGAGAATCTAACAGTTTTGCAACTTGTTCATGATTGCCCAGCTTATCATCATATTTCTTCAGATTACTTGACACAGATAGGAATCGATTTGTAATATCAGTCAAGTTTTCTTGTGAGTATCCCACGAAAGAGTTGAATTCCTTTTCAGCTTGTGCTTTTCTATCCAGTTTCAGATCCTCATTCCCATCATAAAATTCACACAATGCATCATACAGGCTCTTTGCAGTTGTGTGTTCAGCAAACCTGTTGAAGATGTCCTGATGCAAGCAAAGTATCAATGCTCCCAGTGCCTTCTTGTCACGATCAAGTAACTTGATATCTGTTTCAGTAAAAGTAGTTGGATCTGTGTTTACTGAGGTGACGGTTCCTTCAACAGTTGTTGGCACGTGCGGGCCATTTACTATAGATTCCCATTGGTTGTAGTCCGTGTAGTAGAAGAATGCTTTCAAACATCTTTTCCAATCTTCAAAGTTTTCACCACTAACAAGCCTCGGTGGCCTGTTAGGTTGAACGCTATCCAGATCATTCATATTCAGTGTTGATGAAGTCATAACTTTGAACAGATTATAGATTCGCTGAAAATAAGCAGATTCGCTGGCTAGTTTCGCTCAAAGAACACAGCAGATTCGCTGGTAGATTCGCTGGTGACAGATTCGCTAGACAAGCAAACAGTTTCGCTGACAAGCAAGCACAGATTCGCTCGCCTGATTTTGGCAGCAGTTTCGCTTGCACAGTCAGCCAAACAAGTGAACTTTCGTTCGATGGTATGTCAGATTCGCTGGCCACAACACAAGCCAATCAGGACAAAGATTTGGATTAGGTTCGCTGGATGAACAGACAGTTTCGCTGGTTGAACAGATAGATTCGCTGGTAGCTCAACCACCCTGCAACAGTACGGAAACAGCTCGAAAACCTTCAAAAATTGACCATTTGCATACACGTTTGTTTTAAAAGCTTCCTATGACCAAATACCACAATCTTTGAGCAAAATACAACACCAAAAACACTAAAACAAGCTTAGAACATAATCAAAAAGTGTTTCGACCCAAAAACTTCAAAATCAACACAAAAATCACTAGAATCAAACAATCAAGAGCACTAAGGCTCTGATACCATATTGTTGGTCCATAATGATCGTGATTTCAGTGCTATGTTGACTTGTTTAACACAAATATATCCAAGACTTGAAGAACAAAGTGTATAATATCCAAACAACCCAATAACAAGATTACACACACAAATGAGGTAAATAAGCTACAAAGATAAGTAGAATATGCTCCTAGCACCTCAAATTGAACGATTACACAACACAATCAGTGAATAATAGCCTTGGTAAAAGATGTGCAAAAGTTGTATAAAGTGAAGATAAGGTTACAATATATAGCAGTGTTAGGTTCGCTGATAGATTCGCTCTAGCGAATCTATCTAGCGAACCAACACAGGTTCGCTGGGCACATAGGTTCGCCCAGTCGACACCTTAATACAAAAGACACATGAACTGCGGGCGAATCTATAGATTCGCCCGTAGGTTCGCTAGTACAAATACAAATACAAGTTAAACAAATACAAACAAAAGTAACACCGACAAGCCGGTGAGTCCAACCTATACATAGTGACTATCAAAATTATCCCTAGTCAATTCTCTCACCAAACCTAAAGCAGTATGTAAGGCAGGATTTTTGTCTTCGGACAGGATCGTAACACGCTTGTGCTTGAGTAATTAGATGACCATTAGATTCATGTAAACCTTTATCAAAAACTAACGTTAATTAAATTTGGGATGAAATTTCCTAAAGGATGGTCGCATGTAACATTTTCCTCGATTCAAATCGTAAACCTGACTTGTTCAGATTATCCATGTTTCTCCCGTTATCAATGGAATAAATGAAGCTTTTTTTTATATACTTTGTATTTGTATTGCTTATTTCTATTACACATATACATTTTTAGGTTGTTTAATTTAAAGCTTTTTTGAGGCTTCTACATTCACCAATAAGGGTATGGTGAGGGTACTTATGTGCTGACTTCTTGTGATTAGCTGGTAGTAAAATTAGAGTGTTTGTGGTCTGATTTTTGTGGTTTTTGGGTAAAACGTAACCAAACCGTTACTTACTGTTTTTGATCATTAAAAACCAAAACCGAATAGTTTAAAGTAACATAACAAACCATATGACTGGTTTGTTTTGCGGATTGGGATTTTTAGGCCAAGCTTAAAAGTTATCTAAAACAACCTAAAATCTTGTTAAAATCTTATACATTTCAAAAGAGTAGGTCTGGTAACAGGAAGTCTTTGCAATGTTTATCTATTCAGCGATCGTTGGTTGCTTGGGGTGATCGGGAAGGGTTTAACGACCTTATTCTATCACTGTTGGCTCAACCCCCTCGGATGACATCTCTTAGTGATGGGCCTACTGCTAAGGTTGATAAATCTATGTTGTGTCCTAATGTAAAAGCATGTTTGAGGAAAGTTATGGACAGACACTTCACTTTCGCGGTTAAGGTATTATGCTCATCTGGGGTTGCACCTTTTGGTAAAGATACGTTGAGGAAATTGGTGGCTAAACACCCCAAGGTGCCCCCTCCGACATTTCCAGAGACCTTGCTTTCGGAGTCTCCTCTTGTTACAGATGCCGACAATGTATCCGGGTGTATTAAAGCGTTCCCCAAAGGGACTTCTTGTGGGCGAGATGGTTTGAGAGCTCAACACCTTCTGGATGCTTTTTGTGGCGAGGGCTCTGCTATAGCTGATGGGTTGCTCAAGTCCATTATTGCATGGTAAATCTCTATTTGAAAGGAAGGTGCCCTAAGGTTTTAGCAGAGTTCGTTGCATCCGCCCCCTTAAGCCATTGTTAAAACCAGATAATGGGATTAGGCCGATTGTTGCGGGTGCGATTTGGAGAAGGCTAGTTTCTAAGGTGGCTATGAGGGGTGTTAGGAAGGAGATGGCTAAATACCTTGGCGACTTCCAATATGGGGTGGGAATCTCTAATGGAGCAGAGGCAGTGCTTACTGTGGATAGATTCTTAAATGAGTTCCACTCGGATGGGTCCTTAGCTATGCTTACTATGGATTTCACTAATGCCTTCAACTTGGTTGATAGGAGTACTCTCTTGCGAGAAGTTTGGACCTGTTGCCCTTTTATTTCTCTTTGGGTGGACTTTTTGTATGGTCAATCGGCTAGGTTATATATGGGCGATGACCATATTTTATCCACCACAGGGGTCCAACAGGGGGACCCCTTGGGGCCTATCCTTTTTGCACTTGTTTTGCACCCACTCGTGCTTCGGATCAGATATAGTTGCAAGCTTTTATTCCATGCTTGGTATCTTGATGATGGTACAATTATTGGAGATGCTAAAGAGGTGGCCAAAGCCTTAGATGTCATCATAGCTGAGGGGCCAGGTCTTGGCCTTCAACTAAACATCAAGAAAACCGAAGTTTTTTGGCCATCGTGTGATGGGGTAAAGGTACAAGATGGATTATTCTATAGTGTGATTGGAAGGCCGGGTCTGGGTATGAAACTTCTCGGTGGTGCTATCAGCCGTGATGCTGGGTTTATCAGTAATTTGGCTATGAGAAGAGCATCTCGGGCTGTGGAACTGATGAGATGCCTCTTACATCTGCGAGACCCTCAATGTGAACATCGGTTGCTCTGCTCATGTATGGGAGTTGGGAAATTACTATTTGGCCTCAGAACATGCCAACCTATGTATGTAAGGGAAGCTGTTTCTGTGTTTGACAATGGGCTTCGAGAGGCGATTGAGGATATTGTAGTTTGTGGGGGGATCTTTTTTTGGGGATCTTTTTTTGGCTTCGCTTCTGACTCGGTTTGGGGGGCTTGGTCTATGTTCTGCTGATGATGTATCCACTTATGCTTTTGTGGCCTCTAGGGCTCAATGATGGGCTTTGCAAGACCATATTCTTCGCAGATGTGGTTTGGACGGCTTAGATTCTGATTATGGGTGTGCGTTAGAACACTTACAGACTTCTCTTCCTGATTTTGATATCAGCGGGTTCTCTAAAAAGGACACCACCCCCTAAAGCCCAACATGTTTTGGCAAGTGCTTTATTTAGTAGGATCGGTCAAAGTTTGGAAGTTAGGTTTGATCTTTCACCCCGTCAGAAAGCAGTGGTTGCATGTCTCCAGGCTCCTCGGGCTCAAGAATTTTTGACTGTCATCCCCATTGAAGGACTAGGACAGCATATGTCACCATTGGAATACCGGGCTATCCTTAAGTACCGGGTAATGATTCCTTTGTTCCCAGTTGATGAGCCTTGTCCCATTTGCCGCAAAGTGTGTTTAGATGTTTTTGGCGATCATGTAGTCCATTGCAAGGAGTTACCTGGCTTCAAATACAGACATGATTTTGTTAGGGATGTCCTATGTGATATCCTTAAGCGAGCAGGAATTTCGGCTAAAAAGGAGGCTCTTCTGAACTTTCTGACAGATCCGCTAGATGGGAGATCTACTTTAAGGTCGGCTAATATTCTAGTGTTTGGTTGGACGGGGGGGGGGGGGGGGGGGGGGAACATGCTTGTGTTGACCTTACGGGGGTGTCCCCCTTGGTTGCGCTTAGGGACAATGAATTTGTTGCACGACAGGCAGCGTCAAAGGTGGAATCATGCAAGATCGCCAAACACGAGAAAGCCTGCCTGGATAATCAACATGTTTTTATTCTATTAGCATTTGACACATTTTGCTTCCTAGCCACTAAGGCAGTGAACTTCTTGACCAGGGTTTAGCGAATCATTCATAGCAATGTTTCGACACCTAAGGGCCAAGGTTTTGTCTTCAGTAGGCTAGCTTTTGCTATTCAAAAGGGGGTGGTGGCACAATTTGTTGCCCGTTTACCTGCCACTTTGTTGTAAATTCTTTGATGTTTAATATATTGAACGTTCATATATATATATATATATATATATATATATATATATATATAAATTCAAAAGTACCTCTGTAAGAAATTGATTATGTACTTGAATATTGTATGATTACTTATGTTATAGCAGTATAATAACACATACTTATATATATATATATATATATATATATTATAGGATTAAGTTCAAATGAGAAGAACAAAATTATGCAAGAAAAAGAAGTAACCTCCACCTTTAGATCATTTAATCAATGAATGAAATTGATAATGGCATTTAAGTAATAAAATAGACTAACAATAATACTAATTTAAGAAGGTAATGATATTATAGAGATTTTAATTATATTCTCTATGTTAATGTTCATGTAACATCTCTTTTTTATGACTGTAAGTTACAAATTAATATTAATATGACATATTCTTTTGAAATTAAATAAAATGATATCTATTTTTGTAGTGTCTGATTTGTCGGAAAAAAGTTTTTAGAATATTATTTTAGTGTTTTATGTAGTATAAACCTAAAATTTTATAATTTGAAAATTTTGTTATGTAAATATGCGTACGTATTACGTACAAACATGTGCAAATTATAGCTTATGTTAATTTAACATTGATAAAATAAACAAAAGCTGATTGTTATATATCTGTATAATTATGTGGGAGATGTATGTAGTGAAAACCTGGTATTAACGAGAAAACCCACGAAAATCTATTATGTGGCTGAGATCAAGCCACATCACCTTTTTTACCCGTTTTATGTTTTTGTCATAAAGGTCATAATAGTCATTTACCCCACTGCATCTCCTCAGATATGACATATCTGACCATTCAACTCTAATATATCAACCAACATTTCTCTCTCTACAATTCAAATTTCATATTTCTCTCAACAATTTCCAGATCTCTCTTACCATTTCATTCTCTTCAAAACCAAGTTGGGTAAACCACACTCAACACCATACGAGCATGTGCAGTATAGATTAAGAAGGAATTTGATAAGAATCATGGTTAGGCTAGTTTGATTAAATGTTTGATTACCCAACCAAGTTGGGTAATCAATCTAGTTTTATTTAACTAGTAGGGTACCCGCGCGATGCGGCGGCGGCGATGCAACATCGTCGAAAATTTACATCAAATACTTGTTTCTTTAGTTAATTAATACTCTCGTGGCTTCAATTATGTAATATTTTGTTAGCTATGGTATTTGTATATCGATGTAGTCTATCAATGTCACAAGCCTTGCATGTCTCAATTATTTGTTATCGGCTCTACTTTCGTAAGATACCCGCTTGATTCGGCGGCGGTGGCGATGCACCGATAACAACAATTTACAAGATTGTCGAGTAATAAATGTCTCATGGCTTTTTATATACCATGGACCTTCTAAGTATCAATTAAATAATAATAAACACACAAATAATAAGAAAATAACCTAATCCTTTCTAGTAGAGCGACTTGGAAGCATCATGTTAAGTACACGGGCCGTATTAAATTTAAGCAGTAAATACATATTCAAAAACTTCCTTTATGTGCTTGTTTGGTATGTGTGCCCATTTCTAGGACACACAAATGCCACTGTCAAATTTGAAGACTCAAAAAGTTATTTTATAGCATATATTTTATGCATATATGTCATCTCACTACTACAAAACTGAGCTTTTGCTACCGTAATTTCGGTAGCAAAACGGTGTCAAAAAGGTATTTGCCACGGATTTGTCACCGGAACTACGGTCACATTAGCCTTCGTAGCAGTTGGTCAATTGCCACCATTTTGCCACCACATGTAATTTTGCTACTGAAATTAGTGACCGCATAGTGGTGGCAAAATTTGCCACCGGTTTGTCACAGCAAGTTTTGCCACCGATTTGCAACCGTAAATTTGCCTCCGGATTGCTACCGTAACTTTGCCACCGATTTGCAACCGTTCTTTACTTGAAACAGCAACCATTTTGCCACCGTTTTTTATAAATATTATTAAATGCTATTTTATTTAGCTTTTATAAATCCTGCTAGATATATATATATATATATATATATATATATATATATATATTTAACTAACACTTAAGTAAACATAAGATCAACAGTATTTGCATAAACACAAAACGAAATTTAATAGTTTAACATACTAATATTATCCATATATCCAAACATTTAGAATCTTAATTAGAAAATAAAGTCAATATTTAATTTGTGGGAGTTGTTTAGTCAAACATTTCAACATTGCTTCCATTTTCATCATTCGTTCTAGCATATTTTCTTTGTCGATCTTTTCATTTTCCGCTTTTTCTCTCTCTTTCTCAGCTTTTTCCTTTTCTTTTTCTGTCATTTCCCTCTCTTTCTCCGTCTTTTCTATTTCTTTCTCGGCCACCAAGCCCTCAATTATTCCTTTTAGTCGTTGTATCTATAATAATAAAAAAACAAATAATTTGCAACAAGATCATCAAGATCAATATTAATAGGTACTTGAGCTCAACATCTAACCAACATGGTTATTACTTACCAATGAACTCATATTGCATGCAAAACCTCATTGTTCTAATCGTTCATAACAAGAGCAACTCAACACCTATTGACTATGCAATTCTTAGCTAAACTAGCACCTATTTACTACACAAGTCTCACCTATTTACTACATAAGTATCAACCAAGTTCCTAGACAAGTCACATGTTTACAAATAAACAACTAAACACAAGTAAAAGAGCAATGACTAATAATTAGGCTGCTAAATAAGTCACTAGATTACCAATGGAATAGAGAATACATGTACCTCGAGCGATTCACTCCCATATTTGTATGAAGTACTGCTACACTCTGTGGAAGGTATACCTGTCATCAAGGCTAACGGGTCACTAACATTTAATAAACTAATCCACAATAACATACAATTTGGAAGTTAAAAAAAACTTACATAAGTTTGAAATGACGTGAATAAAATCACCTTCTGTGATTGTCCTGAATCACTCCGGAGCAGCAGTGTCCCACATTTGCAATTCAATTTTTTTTCCTTTGAGCTCTCAATGGCCCTTGTCTTAAAATCAAAAACTATAGGAAAAAAAATAAATCAAATATTATAGGAAAAAAATAGGGGAGTAGTATGCTCACTTAATGCTCCAAAAATCAATTTTTTTACAAGAAGCAATTAAGATATTGAGATACGAACCTAATGGTTGTTGTGAAACTAGTGATGAAGAAACCATTTGGGAAACGCAAGGGGAGACAACTCTTTACAACACCTGCAATAGTTAGTAAGGGATAATATTAAACAGGACTGAATCACTAGTGAATTAAATTAATCTACAAAGAGAAATTAAAGATTAAAACTAAAAGCAACAATGTAAAATTGGAAATTGAAAGTAGAAGGTTCAAGTTCACTGAAACTGAAAGTGCATAATTAATATAAAGATTCGAAATGGTATTATAAGTAGGAGCCTGTAAGATCTTGACTACTGTATAAAACTAACTGGAAGCATACATAAAAGTTAACAAGCATAACTCAGATAGCTTTTACACTTACAAAAGATTTGGTTGTCATGTTAACATCCAGTTGGATCTGAATGCCTACAACATATTCATGTTGCATCTGAAGGAACCAAAAACATATTCCTCTTGCATCACTGGTTCCTTCAGCGATGTACAGAAATCTTTGTTCCATGTCTTTGTAGTCCACTCTAACCTTTGCACCTACAAACCAATAACCAATGCTAGAGTTTAATTAAGGCATTTTTCCTAGAAAGTAGTAAAGTTCTTTAACCATAAAATTTGTTCAAAATTATGAGCTTAAGTAGGAAATTTTTCTTACGTTAGTTAACTCAAGATCCTATTTTTAGTGACAAAAAATGCATACTGCACAAACTTCAAATTATGCTCATTACCCGTTACCATGACTGTTTCAAACTGATAGCCTTACCCAAAAAAAAATTTAAGGGCTACGAGATTACCATATAATTTCAAAGAATGAACCACTCAACAGAGAACCCAATGGCCAATCATAGAAGACAGCATTGACTTTACCAATGTCGACGCAGTTACATAACGAAGAGGGTACTGCCCAACTCCATCGGTAGGCATCACAAACATGACACAACTCACCATATAGTCAACTTCAGAAGTGTTTAGATATGCTAAAGTACCTACTGCAGAAGATTAATACATCAAAATTTGAATTGAAGGTAACTAGATAAGAAGTATGTAAGCTAGCATTTAATAGAAGTGTGCATGTGGCATTGAACTCCTGAAATAAGAAATACAATGATGAATTGTGAATCAAATCAAACTGAATCAAAGATTTGATTAAATTTATTAAACAGAGATCAAGCATTCTAGTGATGTACAGACTAAAATTATTCCCAAAAGTGATTAAAACATAAACACTCATTTATAAACTAGTAATCATGAATGATGGATCAACTTAAAAATTTATAAAATTACCTACATAACAGTTTGCAATTAATGCAAATGTATTTGATTGATATATGCCCTTATGTATTAACATACCGACACAACATGATTATAAGGTGAAACTTTAAATGATTAATTCTACAAACCTAAATTATATAAGTAATTTGTTGTGTCACACTGTTTTGAAGCTAAGAATCTTACAAATCTAAGTTATCAATAACTTGATTCATGTTGAATCGAAAAACATGAGCCTAAAATTTCATCAGGAACAACATTTGCATAATCTTCACATAACTTATTTGCTGCAAGTATATTACTAAATCGATATCAACTAGGTTTTTTCAGATTTCGAGATCAATCAACAGGAAAACATAATGATAATCTAATTCACTCATAACATCAAGACTTTAATGGCAAAATGATGCGTTTCCACATACCTAAAGTGAAAAATGGCGCAAAGAACTGCTAATTCGCCGCTCCTCAATATAACCTCCTTGCAATTGATGCCAATTTGAGTAAACTAATCGAACAATTCATCAGCATTTATAGATTAACTTTTAAGAGATAGATGAAATACCTTCGAGTTACTTTTTGTTCCTACCTTCGAGTTACTTTTTGTTCCTCTTCGTCGGAGTTGTTTTTCTTCGAAGATGAGATTAACCGGCGAGAGTAGTCGATTCAAAGTAATCGTTTTAAGTTTAATCGATTCAAAGTAACCGGCGGAGTTGTTATTATTGTTGTTGTAGATATGATTATAGATATTTGGTGACGATGACATCATTGACGCCATTGTTGCGAAGCTCAGTTGATCGTCTGGTGTGTGAATCAAAGATTTAGGGATGGGGATTAAAAAGAGATTTGGGGAAGGTAAAGTTGAGAAGTTGATCGGACGGTGTTGATGAGTTTCACACTTTAAGATATAACAGATAACAAATAAAAGGAAAAATTAGCAGAAGTATGTCAATTATACTTTTAAAACACATTAAAGATTTGCCACCGCAATAACGGTGGCAAATATTGCTACCGTATTGCCACTGAACTTTTTATTTACTTATTTACCATTTTATTTTACTACAAATTTGCTACCGTAGAAATACGGTCACAACTTTAACAACCGGTTTGCTACCGAATATTAATGGTTGTAAATTTTGTCATCGTTTTGCTACCGGGTTGATTTTGGTTGCTAAATGTGCAACCGTATTCGTTCGGTCGCAAAATGGTCATAAAATTTGTGACTGATTTTTTCGGTGGCAAATTCCGGTGGCAAATGCCCACTTTTGTAGTAGTGTCTCAAAGGCAAACTACATTATTCAGCTCACTGTTAGCAAAGAAAAAAACTGAAATACATAAACGGAAGCTTGTATAATATAAACATGTTGATTTGTCATGTAATATCATCATTTAAAAAAAATCCATCATCCATGTTAGACCATGTACAAGATGGAATGGCAATAATGAAGATTTTTACACATAAATTGTAACTAAAATTGACATAGAAAGTGGAATCGTAAATACAATCATAAACACTCATAAGCAAATGTATCATAATATCTCTACATTCATGCAACAAAACGGATATAAAGTCTTACAAGTTATGATAGAATCCCTACACCGGTTGTGAGTATGGTGATTGATCTAAAAGTAGTATTGACAATTTTGCACTTTGAACTCCAAAAATCATCCCTCCTTTTGTCTCTCCGTCTCCAAGATTGAGTATATTTGTTTTTCCCCTTAAAAGACCTTTTGAACCCATCACAAACTGAGAAAAACCGCTTATAACCACATACCGGCGTTCCAAATGCTGACTCGGGTGTTCCAAAATGAGGCACTGTCAATAGAAACGCCGCTTGGGTTCTGTTAAATGCCGAGGTGAACACATGTATTTTAATCTTGTTTCCTTGAGTGTTTTGGTTGAGATTTCTTGATATGTTCCAAGCTCCATGTGTATAGTGATATTAGTACACCATTAATGTAAGGTCCTAAAAAAACGTTTTAACAATTTCATGCAGCGGAAAATACGTACCAGAAAATTTCTTGCTTTATAAAACATTCATAAACGTTTGAAAACCATTTGACACTACATTTCAAGAGTTATGTCTTTCATTTTTTTAACATGCATTAAAACACGACGTCTAAAAACTACATGACCACGACCCCGTACAATCCAAGTCCTAGCTCGATCTTCAAGCATTCCTCATTTCGTAAGAGGGAGACCCTAAGTACCTGCGGTCACCACATAATCATGTCATTAGTTAAACAAGTGGCTTCATACATTATTTGAATAGTAAAGAAATAGCATCTAAAGAACACTCCATGATCGTGTTAACTTGTCTCTACAAGTTCGGATCCATTCTGGTTACTAACTTGAACCCGAGTCCCTTATTCTAACTTTTACCTCTCATGCGCTCCTCCTTGGTATACCTGCACTTTCATTGCCCATGACATAACAATACTATTAACACATTATAATACATGCATACATATCATTCCCATGATTGTAATATCATGACACAACCATTACATACTCAACCATTTCATACATACGTGTTTATAGATGACTAACGTTCTTGCTCATATTATATTTGTAATTGCAGGTTCCATAAAAAGTTAGAAATAATGACTTATATAAACAAAATGGAAATATGTGCAGAACATGGCCATGTGTCAAGTAACATGGCCATGTTACAAAAAAATGGCTTCTCAGGCAGTACACAGCCATGTCGCAACCAGACATGCCCATGTCAGAAGCTAAACATCAAAAACTTCACTTGTTTCTTGAGTTTTCCACCAATATCACATTGCGGCCATCAAAAACTATAAAAATCCACTTAGGTCACACTTAATGACCATCCGTATCATATTTACAACCAAAAATATATTTCTTGAGTTTTCCACCATTATTATTTTGTGGCCCTAAAAGAAAACTAGATTATTCCAACTACTTGCATTGTTGTATTTACTATACTTGTTCACTAACAATATCCATTCCCTTGACTTACCATAATTTAACAAATCGTTCTAATTCTCATTCTACATTTTGCATAAACATGACTTAACAATCTAAGAATTGGGTTCATAAGTCACTTACCTCGAGTTCTCCATGTCCTTGCTTATTTACTTGCCTCATCTTGACCCGATAGCCCCTTCCAAGCTTGAGTCCTTTTTGACATGAATCATCTCCCTTTCATGCCATCATATTCACAACAATGTTAGCATACATGCCCATTTATAATAATAAGCATTTCCAAGTTCTACCTTATGTTAGCTATTATTGTTCAATCACTAACATGCATAAGACATGAACAAACAATCACTTGTTTTTAATTCAATCCATTCAACTTGCCATCTCATATGATGCCACATAAACAATCTAACATGTATCACATGATCTCTCTAATCTTACTATCATGTGGGAAATCTAACCATGTTATTCCCACATCCGTTCATGTATACAAACTTTCAACTTAGGAACATATGTCCATATTATGACACTAGACTATTAATTACACCACATGCATTACATTCACATGTTGTAGGACAATACAACTTATGATCCTTTAGGTACATACATTCACACATTTAATCCCATACATCATAATGCAACATTCGAGATTCAATATAATCGATTATTCACATTCTAACCCGTTTGACCCGTTTGTGTAAATACTTGTACAACCCATCTTCAAGTATCTTAGATACTCCCAATACATCCCATATAGGTGTACATAATCAAATATGACCAACCATTCATGTTTAAATAAAATATGTTCAAACATCTACTTTTATTTATGTTAAGAAAATTTGCTTTTGTGCAGCACTTTTCTGCATAGCTGCACTAATCAACTCTATTGACCAACTTACAATTTTATTTAGCCTTTCATGTTCAAATATGAACTATAGTAGACTCAAAGAGCTTTTCATCGATATATAGCACTCCTTCACCGGATTTTTCTATGATTTTATATGATTTTTACAAAAACAGGACAGAAGCTAATTTAAGTCCAATCAGCATGCTATATTTTCCGACTAGCAACTTTTATATATTATTTTGATTAACTTCCAATCTAAATTACCTTCTTATGTTCAACTATGAAACGTAACACACTAAAAAGACTTTCAAAGCAAATATAATACACCTCGTTCGGGGATAACCAATTAGATCCTTTATTGCATTCCATTCATGTTTGTCAAGTTTTAACATTCAATCTTTACATGCTATCTTCATCTATGCATTTCATCAAACACTTGGTGTGCATACAACCATCTAAACATAATACACAAGTCATTCATGCCTAACTTTCCAAGTTTGTGGCCTCAAGTATAAGATCAAGTAGAATTCATTCCAAAATCACTAAACATAGCAACTATATCAAAATCTTGTAATCTATTTGTCAACTTGACCAAAAATGGTCATGGGTTATACCCATTATCCCTTACTCCAACACTATCATTCAAAATATTAATTTCATAAAATTAACACACAATCATCAATTATAAGCACAATTTCTACTAAAATTCACATAGGATGCTAATATTCATCCCTAAGCACAACTAATTTCATTCATACACCATCCATTGAGTCTCTAGCCAATAACCATCATCAAAAGAAATTATTTCACTTACCTCATGTGTGAAATTACTAGATGATCACAATTCTTCAATCATGCAAGACTCAAACCTTCATTCCAATGATCAATTTGACAAGTTTATGAGTTTCTCATTAAACCCATTTCTTCCTGATCAACATCGAAGAGAGAGAGAGAGAGATTGGAACTATGTCAAATGACCCCCTATAAAATATCTCCTTTCATATCAACTTTCAAATTAACATGTTTAACCCCTCAACTTTAGACATGATTTTCTTTTAAACTCATGCAAACAACTAATGTCATTTATAGTATAATTTTATCACCACAACACATATTAAAAGACATATAATGTTATAACGTAACATATAAATATCAAATTTTGGGTTTTTGGGGCGTTACAATTAACACAAAAAAAAATTTCCGCTTCCCCTGCATGTAAAGTGCATCAAAGTACAACATTTCGACAAATTTAATGCAAACAACAAATAATACGTGAGAAATATGACCAACTAAATGAACACACATCATATATCAGCATGTAATTCAGGTCATGAAACAAGCCATTCGGGTCATGAAACAACAGGTTGTAGATTGTAAAACAGGTTCAAAATCATTAACACAAATTCCATCTATAAGAGTTAGCAATGGTTTGAACAATTTCCATCAAATTCCTTAACACAAATTCATACCAGGCTGCATAAAGCATACAATTACTCAAGAATCAGCTTAACGACCGCACACTGTTATATTTTATGACGAATAATCTTAAACGGGTCAAAAACAACACACAACAAAAACTATACGGCACACAACAAAGATATGACCAACAATGAGCTTTATCACTTTATATTACGAGCACTTTTAGATCCAAAATAATAAACAAAGCTAATCAATTACAAGCAAACTAACTGGTAAGCAAATTACAGCTGCCAAAAAGCTAATAATCACTTATTCATTTCATCTATAATTTGATTAAGAACATGAACTTAATACACCTTATGACCTGGTCATTATAAAAACATAAGTATAGTCTTCTAAAGAACAAATAACCCTGAGAACAAGTAGGCTGCCGAATTATCACAAACTAATTTCACGTAGGATAAAAGTTAACAGGAATGACAGATGCTCAACCTGTCTTTACTATGCCACACACACAGACAACAAAAAGATACTAAACTTACAACTGGAATCGCTCAAGCACTGCCATCATTAATAGCAGCTGGATCAGACGCATGATTTTTAGCAAATGGTTCAACTGAACCTATAGACACTCGCTTCACTACCATCACAATTAGCGTGAGCAGCTGCAACAATAGTAAACCCAAACCCAGAACAGCTACTTGCACCAGCAGCAGCAGCACCACTACCTTTCCTCTTGGCAGCTATCATTCCCAGTATATGTATAGATGATGGGTTTGACACGATTTCCTGAAGATCTTCAAGCTGCAATTCTCAAAATAATGATGAAATAAATGATAAATCGAACACCATTAAGAATAAAGATAACAAAATGAAAAATTTAACGCATGTCCTCTTTTCAAGTTCGGTTAAAGGACCAGTGAGAATCTCAATCTTTTTTTCTTTATCAGCAACAGAATCAGTAGTCTATGAAGCACTGGAAGAAATCGTAGAAAATCCTAGCGAGCCAGTGCTTGCAATTGATATTTCAGTTTGTGAAACAAAAGGTTAAAGAAAGTGAATCTGTTTGTGAGAATATTGCATATCTTCGCATTCTGGTTTCGTATGCATACCTACACATGAGGTGAAATGGCAGTTTTTACCTAATAAGTCCACAAATGCGAAGAACTACTTGCACCTAGAACAACTAAAAAGAATGCAGGGTTGATCTTAAAATGGAAGAACATACCTGTGGCTGTGTGGATTGAAATAAAAAACTAAACAGAACTGTACGCAAGATAGTAAGGCACATATATGCATAATGAAAATAAGAAACAGTTTATGAGATCATGAAATAGATGCAGTTCTAAATGCTACCTTATTATGTTGTTGTTGGATAGTGTTTAAAACAATGATGGAGCTGTAACATCACCAATTATATGAAATACGGTTATCTCGTTTCGTCTGAAACTCACTGTTACAAAATCATATGAAAGAAGGAAGTTTTTTGTAAAAGCAGTCAAAATAAATAGCTTTGCATCAAGAAATTAAATTATCTATTGTAAGATGTGCTATAGAATAATATGATCCTTAAAGAATACATAATCAGACTCTTGTGTTCCTAATCTTGCATCTCTAGCTCATTTTATCGCAATATAACATGCAGTGAGGGAATTCAATGCATTGAAGTTCATAAGAAATACTGAATTTTACAAGAAAAAGTACTCTTTTTGACCCGTTAGCAACCAACCAGAGACGCATTTTGTGATTTTAGGTTTTACCTGCAAAAGAAAATCAAAACAAACATGGTTTAATCATGCTCACCATATATTTCAGTGATCTTGTGTTTCGACTTGCAAGAAATTACAAGTTAAGTGATCGTGCATGTTTGTTTTACCAAGCTGAAAAAAAAATATGATTGGAACAAAATGAATAGACACACATATGAAAACTACAGAAGATGATAATCTTATCTGCTGCTAAAGTAAAAAGAACATGTTCTTATCAAACTTCATACCCCTTGTCATCTATCTAAACTCCTAATTAAGCATAATAATGTCCTCCACTCTAGGCGCTTCCTTAGAAACTAATGACCCATCAACGTCCAATTCCCCATACTACAAATGTAACACAAAGAACAAATCACAACCCAATACATACCATAGAAACTATAAACATAACACAGATAAAAAGTTGCAACTTTGACAGTTGTGGCTATGGCCTGCTGCATATACGTCAACCATTTGACAGTTGTGGCTATATACCTGCACAACTGAAGACATTAAAATTTCATGGTACTAATACCTCATTCAACGAAGTTAATCAAGACCAACATCAACAAGAATAAAAAATGGTACCAATACCCATTCCTAAGTGTAATCGAAACCCTAACATGAATGAAAAATATCTTACCTTGGAGTGGAACCAAAACCCGAACCTGAATCCTCCTTATATAAAACAAAACCTACCAGATTGAGATTCTGTCCATAATCGTTACTAAAAAAGCATATGAGAGATGGATACAACGTACCTAGAAGCATGAACAACTTAGCTATTTGAAATCAAGCCCAAGAAGATGAAGCATACCCGCAACACATATACACACACACACAACACATTCAACTTCACAATCACAACATACATTCATACAACAAAACACATCAAATTCATCATTCACACACATTCATACAACACAAAACATTACTGCTGATGTTTCAACACAACTCAACACACAACCCCCCCCCCCCAACCCCACCCAACACTACACATTCTGTTTCAATAGTTTTTAAAATTCTTGTGGAACAACATCAACTGTTTTATAAACATTCAGTTTCAAAAAATCACACATTTATTGGTTTCACAAACTCACAACACACGCTTATATATAGTGTTTTAAACATCAAAACACACACATTTATGAAAAAAATGCCCAAAAAGAGATATTTTCCAACACTTTGTGCTGCTGCTGTTGTAATATTTAAAGCATGTGAGCTGCTGTTTTTATTATCTTGTGCAGCAGCAAGTTTAACCCCCCCACCCAACGCCACATTCACAACACACACATTCATACAACACAACAAAACACTTTCAACATTCACACACATTCATACAACAACAGTTTGACCCTTTTTGAACACATTTACCTGTAAAAATGTCGAAATAAGCTACTACTTATTTGTGTGTTGTGTCGTGTGTGTGTGCAGCAGTTTCTTTGTTCCTTCAACTCTTTCATCACTTTAAGATTGATCATAACACAAGACATTCATACAACAACACTGCTGATGTTTCAACAAACACAACACACAACACAATACATGCCTACACATTCAGTTTCAACACAACACACACTTATATATAGTGTTTTACACATCAAAGCACACACATTTATGCCAAAATTGCCCAAAATATATGATATTTTCCAACACTATATGCTGCTATTGTTGTTATATTTAAAAGCATGTGAGCTGGTGTTTTTATTATCTTGTGCAACAGCAACTTTAACCCCCCCACCCTACCCAACGCCACATTCTGATTAACCCGTCCCCCTCGGTTAAAAAAACACACATTCAATTAAAAATGATAGATTAATACAACCCACATACATTTATCAATCAACACACATACATACATACATAGACAACACATTCAGATTCATAATCACAACATACATTCATACAACAAAACACAAAAATTTCATCATTCACACACATTCATACAACACAACACATTACTGCTGATGTTTCAACACAACTCAACACACAACACACAACCCCCCCCCCCCACCTAACACCACACAATACAACACCACACACACAACAAAACACATCACAACACAACACCACACCAGTAAAAAAAGATGCTCTATATTAGATATAGTAGGCAGCGGATGATAAGTTCCTAGTTGTAAACAAAGCCAAGCTTGCAATCAAATGAAAATGATAGAAGAACATAAAAAGAAAATCAACCATACCTAAAAGGTAAATTAGACCCATCTTGTATTAGTCAAGAAGCATGATAGCTTTCACTGCACATTGCTCCCTAAAAATATGACAAAATTAAAGTTACAAATCATATATAATGTAATTTTATGACCAAATTTTAGAAGAAAACAGTAGTTCATGAGCGTACCAACCCTAGAACTTTTGAAGGGTTGGATCCAAACATCTGAGTGTTCTGTAGTAGACATGTGATAAAAATGAATCAATATGAGTAACCTAAGATGAATAAAACAACACGAACCAACAAAAAAAACAAATATGAACCTCAAAGTAAGAACTGTGGATAAAATTAGAGTTCTTGCTGCAACTTTTAAAATCAAAAATCAGGTGTTCATGTGGTTGTGCTCGACCAAGAGGTGTCGCGTGGTGAACGATTTTTAACAGAAGATGAGGAACTGTTAGTAGAGACTGATGGTAAATCGCATACCTCTAATGGCGGATGTTGCGATGGTGGCGGATGTTGTATGCAACAGAGAGAGGCTAGGGTTTGAGATGAGACGGATGTTAAGAGATGGGTTGTTAGGGTTTGAGTTTTATAATGTTGAAAAATTAAGGAAATTGTTTAATTAACATTTTGCCCATGCAAAATGCTTTATAAGGTAGTATAGATAATGTATTGAGTTTTATAATGTTGAAAATTAAGGAAATTGTTTAATTAAAATTTTGCCCATGCAAAATGCTTTATAAGGTAGTATAGATAATGTATGTAACATGATGTAACGTACGTGATAATTAGTTTTCAGGATTTTGTTTAAAAAAACATGTAACACGATGTAACAAACGTAATGCATTAAGTTTTGTGTTTATAAAATATGTAACACGATGTAACAACTGTAATTCATTCATTTTTGTGTTTTCATTCAGTTTTGTTTTTTCAAAACTGAAAAAATTTACATGTTAGTTCAGACGTAGTGTTACAGATTTATCAAGAACCGAAGCATGTATGAAGCATGATTGAAACTATGTAACACTATGTATGAACTCACATGTATTTTTTTATCAATTTTAATAATATATGTAACACGATGTAACACATGTAACATGTCTGGAGTGAACGTAATTCATTCAGTTTTATTGTAAAAAAAAATACGTAACAAAATGCAACAAACGTAATCCATTAAGTTCTGATTCAAAAAAATATGTAACACGATGTAACAAACGTAATCCGTGGAGTTTTGTTTTTATATAATATGTAACACTATGTAACAAACGTAATCTATTCAGTTTTGTTTTTTGAAAAAAATATGTCACATGATGTAACAAGATGTAACATGTCTAGACTTACACTTTAATCCATCTAGTTTTGATATTTAGAACTTTGTAATAAGGTGAAATTGTGATGTATATATTACAGGCATATATTTTTTTTATGTAAAACGATGTAACATATGTAACATGTCTGGACTAACACTTTGGTCCATATAGTTTTGATATTTATAAAATATGTAACACAATGTAACATACGTAGTCTTTTATATGTAACTTATGTAACATGTTCTTTTTTTAGGTAAAGGAACTTTTGTGTTAAAAACGAAGAGATATGGTAAAGAGTACTTTTTTTCTAAGAGGAATATGCACATTTTGAAACGCTAAAACTTCTCAATGGCTACACACTAATGAGCGACCAACAAGTTGTTAGAACTACCAAAAAGATAAGATATAAAATTTTAAAAGAGGGTAAAATTATAATTTTAAATATATAAATCTTTTAACATTTCTATCTTTTGGATACGTTAACTATTTAAAACCTTTTTTGAATCATTAGATCAAGAATTTTATTATCTTTCATTTGAGTATAAATAACATTATAAAAAATAAAATTTTCTTGTTTTTCTAACTTTCAGTATTGCATAAGAGTTTCAGATAGTCCCCTATTTTGCACTGCTTTTTGAGTATCCTTTCTCATTAGGAAGTGTATGCATTTTAACGGATGAGTATTTGAGAAAAATCGGCAGCATTTCTCCTTATCTCCTTCGAGTTTGGGGAGTTAAGAGGAAATGTTGTCAATTTTTTCTTAAATAGTCATCAGTTATAAAGTGTGTATGTGAGATAGAATACTAAAAAAGTGGGTTAGGATCCACAACATTTGAGTTGCTAAACATGTACATAAATTGAATAATACTTATTTGATTATTTTAATTGCCAGATGGAAGGTAGAGAATATTGGATGTACAAAAGTGGGCATAGTATTGAAATCTATGTAAATGGTGTTGCTAGTTTTTTTAAACACCCTGAAGCTAATCGGATAAATGTTGGCTCCAAATGGATTTGGTGTCCATGTTTGATTTGTAAAATTCTTTTAAGATTTGAAGGATGTAATGATATAGAGTTTCATTTGATTAGAAATGCTTTTATGCCTAGATACACTTGTTGGTCAAAGCATGCTGAATCACGGGTTGATGATGCCACTACATCGGTTAACTTAGACACCGAGAATAATGAAAACTGAAATTTTGTCAATGATAATTTATACGAAGACAATTTAAATGACGACATTTTAAATTATTCAAGTTTAGATGACATGTTTAAGGATTTAGAAACTACATAATACAATTAAAAAGACGACCTATTAAATGATGACAATTTAATGACATGTTTATGGATTTAGAGAAGAATCTCGGTGACGACGACAAAGAAAAATACAAAACTTGTTTGATGATGCGGAAAAACCATTATATAACGGTTGTGAGAGTTTTTCGAAACTCGGTGCTATATTAAAGATGCTTAACTTGAAGAAAAAAACCAGATGGAGTGATAAAAGTTTCACAGATCTATTAGTCCTTTTGCATGACATGCTTCTAAAAGATAACGAGTTACTCGTTTCGTTATATCAAGCAAAGAAATTGATGTGTCCAATGTGATTAGAAGTAGAAAGAATACATGCATGTTCGAAGGATATTCGCCCGCATCCGATCCCCAATTCTTGTTCACCCCGGATGATCATGTTGGGTGAATTGTGACCTCGTACAATCGTGTCAGGTGAGCAACAGCCGCTTCGTCACAATACTTACTTATGGGCTAACAGGTCACACTTTGGCCAAGTATCCTACAAAGAGACTCCCGAGAGCCAGAAGTATTAGAGGAATGGCCATAGGAATGGGCGCATCATGACATCGTAAGATGTCTCGCCCGAATGAATTAGTTGGTCCTAGAAATGTTAGAAAGAGTGAACAAAAAGAGTAATAAGAAGTGAAAAGGACAGAGACACTTCCCAATCAGAAAGCAAAGTTCCCACTGATGGTATACTTAGTGTTGTATCTTGTATAAAAATAAAGTTGAAAAAAGTCATAAATGTGTTAGATGTGATGAATTAAGATACAAGAATACAAGTAAAACCGATGAATATGATGGCGATGTGACGAAAAATGGACCACCGGCTAAATTATTATGGTAGTTCCCCTTTATACCAAGACTAAAACAATTATTTTCAAACAAGAAAGAAGCAAAGCTATTACAATGGCATTCAGACGAGCGTATAAATGACGGAAAATAAGACATGTGGCGGATTCATCTCAATGGAGATATATTAACAAAAAATATGTTTACTTTGGCAACGAGGTAAAAAACATAAGGTTTGGACTTGGTTCCGATGGAATCAATCCTTTCGAAAACCAAAGTAGTTGTCATAGTACTTGGCCAGTTCTTCTTTTCATGAAACAGAAATACATAATGATGCCATTGTTTAATCAGGGTCCGAAACAGCCTGGTAATAACATTGATGCTTATTTGTGCCCATTGGTTGATGACTTAAAACTCTATGAAATCAAGGCATAAACGTATAAAATGCTTATAAGGAAGAATACTTTGTTTTGCGGGCCCTTGATTTTTTGCACCGTAAGTGATTTCCCAACAAACGATAATTTGTTTGGATATAGGACGAAAGGTAGGAGAGCTTGTCCAATTTGTGAAGACAAGACAAGCTCAATATGGTTGAGGAATTGTAGCAAAAATGTGTTCATGGGACATCGAAGATTTCTTCCGGCCGACCACGAATATTAGATGAACAAGAAGGACTTTAATGGAAATATAGAGAAAGAAACAGTAAGGAAAAACTTTGATGCATATTAACGAGTTAAAATTTTAAATAATGTTTCGGGAAGAAGAACTCATGTCGAGAAAGGAGCAATTTAGGAAAAAAAGGTTTATATTTTGGGACTTACCTTTCTCGAAGCATTTACAAGTTAGGCATTGCCTAGATCTAATGCATATCGAACGAAATGTATGTGATAGCTTGATAGGCTTATTATTAGATATTCCCGTAAAAACTAAAGATGGTATCAATGCCCGTAAAGAAATGGAAGAAATGGGAATACGCAGAGAGCTTGCCCCTATTGAGATAGGTCAACGTATTTACTTGCCACTTACGTGTTATACCATGTCAAACACAGAAAAAAAAAGTTTTGTAAATGTCTACACGATATTAAAGTTCCATCTTGCTATTTCGTAAGCATTAAAAGGTTGGTTTCGATGAAGATTGTAAACTGCTTGGTATGAAGTCTCATGATTGTCATGTTTTAATGACACATGTGATTCCTATCGCAATTCGTGGATTGCTACCAGAGAGTACCCGATACACAATCACAAAACTTTGTTTGTTTTATAATCACATTCACTCAAAAGTAATTTATCCCGAGGTATTTGATACATCGCAAAAAGAAATAATCATTACGCTCTATGTGTGGATGACTGGATGTGGTCCCTTATTGGTTTGATGAATTTCACTATATAGAATAATGTATGGTCAAATTGACTTGGGATGCATTAATAAGTGGCATATATGTATATTTTGAACACTTAACAATAGACATTCTACTTTTGAACATAAAACATAACCAAGGTTGTTAACTTGGTAAATATTAAAATATACATCAAAAGAAAAATGTATCTTTTGATGTTCAAAATTCAAATGTCATACCATGACTTTTGGTTTTTTAGGAGAAAGGGATTTCAGTTCTCACAAAAGCAATTGATGCTTGTACAGAAGCAATAGAGCTTCATAAGGGTAAACTCATAGTAAAGAGCCACCTAGAGAGGTCAGACCTAAATCTTAACATAAACTTACAATTGCTTGTGTCTTTGCTTGTTTTTGTAGATGTATTGACAAGTAGCACTCGTGTATGTTATTTTGTGTTGGAATGAGTAAGGTTTTTGTATAAATGATTTAATTACATCGCCTTGTATACGTATGTTGTTATAACTAATTAGCATATCATGAATATGTTGGGAATCCCAGGTATCATTTAACTTTTATAAAATCCAATTTTATAATAATGATTATTAATATATCATATTAATGACAACAAAAACAATTTATGATAATCAAAGACCCGAGATACAAACCTGCCAACGATCCATATGCAAACCAATTAAACAATTAACACAACCATAAGGGGGTTTAGGAATATACCATGTCGAATCTCATGGATTCACACTATGGATGAGACAGAGGTTCCGCTAGTAGAAACCGAGACATGAACGAGATCCAATCCACAAACCAAACAACCCAATGGTAGCGGCGGCTTCATAAGCAGTGGCGGCGGCGGTGGTGGTTTACAGATATGGAGTCGTCGGTCGAACAAGGGAGAGAGGAGAGAGGGGGTGGCTATGTGTCTCCCACACTTAGGGTTTGAGTGTACTTGATCAAGTGTGTTATTTATAACTATAAATTATACACTCTACCCCTTGATCTTTTAACCCTCTTCACAAGTAATTAACTATTAATTACTAATTAACCCCAATTGTTATTTAACTCTTTAAATAACAAGTAATTATTTCTAAAATAATTAATCCTCGTTTCCACAAAACTCGTGTCACGTATTTAACTAATTAAATACATATTTAATTCTGTCCTCTAAAGTGTAACTCATTGGATCGTATCTTGACAATAACGTTATTAATTGAGCGTCAGATATCCCATTCCAACAATCTCCCACTTGGATGATTTTCAATTAACTTTACAAGCGTAGACAACAGAGGACGTCTAGCTACATCATGCTGCCCCTATTACGATATGACGACTTACTTCGTCAACTATTCAAAATGTACAAGCAATCCTTTGCTTTATATTCCAAAACAGCCATGGTAACCTTATTTGTATCCTTTCTATATAATCCATTCGATTGAACACAAGACATGGTCAATTTCAATCTCTATATTGATAATTCAATCATTCTTTCTCATTCCTAATTCGAAGTGTTTCCACAAACTTCACCTAAGTTTGAGCGCGGCCATACATATAAATCAGTTTGAATCAATGAGGGTACCAGAATGCTTGACTTCTTATTCATAAGAAGAAAAAAAATTCGAAGACTACATACAACTTCCATTCAACTTAGGTATTGTTCCCAATCAAGTACCCTTATTACTGTCCTGTTACGATACAACGTTAGATAAAATCAAAGAATAACCCTTTAGTAAGTGATAGTATTAATATGCCTCTTTGGTCTGAGGACATCAAGATCATACCACAATCAAAACATCTCATGACGATGATCCATGGAGATCGTTTTGAAGCGAGTTACATCCAACATTATTCTATAATAATATCTATGAATATTGGCCCTCAACTATTTGAGCTTTTATCTCATGAACAACCAATCCTTCATAATAGTCTTAATTTGATTGATTCTCATGAATCCAATCGACTATGGACCTTTTGAATATTCTTATTCAAGGATACTAAAACGTACAAAATATTAAACATAGATACTAAATATTATAACTTTAACCATGAAATCAAAATAAAAATCAATGTATCAATGTTCAAAATATTCAAATCCATTCCCTAGCATATCTTAACCTAATACTCTCGGCATGTTGTTCAAGCTTCACCACTGGGATTGGCTTAGTGAACGGGTCAGCTAGATTCAGGTTTGTATGAACTTTGTTTATAGATGTCACCTCGTTCCAATACTTCTCTAATGTAATGGTACTTTCTAAGTATGTGCCTGCTATTCTGGTGTGTCCTTGCTTCCTTAGCCTGTGCTATAGCACCGGTGTTGTCACACAATATCTCAATTGGTTTTCTAATGCTTGGAACCACATTGAGATCAAATATGAACTTCTTCATCCAAGTAGCTTCCTTTTCAGCCTCAGATGCAGCAATATACTCTAACTCAGTGGTGGATTGAGCAACTACACCCTGCTTGGAGCTCTTCCAAGTAATTGCTCCACCATTCAAAACAAATACATACCCATAATAAGATCTAGAGCCATCTCTGTCAAGTTGGAAGCTAGCATCAGTATAACATTTTACTGATAACTCTTCTTCCACTCCTCCATACACCATGAACATTTCCTTAGTTCTTCTCAAGTATTTGAGAATGTTTTTCACTACTCCCTAATGACTTTATCAGGATTCTGTTGATATCTACTTGTCATGCTCAAAGCAAATGACACATCAAGTCTAGTACACAACATTGCATACATAACCGACCCAATAGCATATGCATATGGAACAACTTCTATATCTTCCTTTTCTTTATCAGTTTCAGGACTGATTCTGTTTCAGTATCGCCCCATTGACCATAGGAACAGATCCTTTCTTGGAGTCATTCATGGCAAAGTGAAAAAATTTACTTATCAATATAAGTACTTTGATTCAAACCAATAACTCATCTTGAGCTATCTCTATAGATCTTAATTCCTAATATGTATTCTGCTTCTCTGAGGTCCTTCAACTCAAAACACCTTTTAAGCCAAGACTTAGTATCCTCCACTATTGGAATGTTATTCCCTATGATCAATATGTCATCTACATATAGGATTAAGAATTTCACAAAGCTCCCACTTGCTTTTATATAAACACCCGGCTCATCTTCATTCTTGACAAAACCAAACTCTTTGATTTTCTGATCAAAACAAAGATTCTAGATTCTTGATGCTTGCTTCAGTCCATAAATGGACTTGTTAAGTTTGCAAACTTTATTAGGATTCTTTGAATCTTCAAAACCCTCAGGTGGAACCGTATAGACATTTTCACTAAGATGCCCATTCAAAAAGGCGGTTTCAACATCCATTTGCCATATCTCATAATCATAATATGCAGCAATGCAAGTAAGATCCTAATTAATTTCAGCATGGCTATAGGTGAAAAGGTCTCCTCATAATCAACTCCTAGAGTCTGAGTGTATCCTTTTGCCACCAGCCTCGCTTTGTAAGTTTGCAAGTTTCCATTTTTATTAGGAATCTTCTTGAAAAGCCATTTACTTCCTACAATTCGACTCTCGGGAGGAAGATCAACTAAGTCCCATACTTGGTTGTCATACATGGATTGCATATCAGCATCCGTTCTCAAATTCTGAATCTGATATTGCAGCTTGATAAGTCTTGGGTTCTGCTTGATCAGTTGTTAGGATATCATGTAAACTAAGATATATTGCAGCTTGATGAGTCTTGGGCATTTGACGAACCCTAGAACTTTTGCGAATGCTTAATGTGTCAGTTGTAACTTGGATCCTCCCAGGTTCCTCAACAATTACTCTTGATTGTCCAGTGTATCATCAGGTGGGTTGGTTACTTCGTTCGTCTGTATTTCATCTAAATCCACAACATTATCTCTAATCTCATGAGCTATGAATTATTCCTCTAAGAATTCATCTCTTCGGTTAGGAAAAATCTTACTTTCCGCAGGATTGTAGAATTAGTAACCCATTTTCTTAGGATATCCCACGAAGATAACTTTATCTCCATGGGGATCAAGTTTGTCTGATGACTCACTTGTAGCGTATACGTTACAACCCCATACCCTAAGAAAAGATACTTTGGGTTTAACCCCATGTCATATCTCATATGGTGCTTTGTTGACTTTCTTGGTTGGAGCCATATTGAGAATTTTGATGGTAGATTCAAGTGTAAAGGATCAGAAAGAATGAGGGAGGTTCGTACGTCACATCATTGATCAAACCATATCCAATAGAATAGAGTTCTATTTTTCCTCTCTGACACTCCATTTAACTGAGGCATTCCAGGAGTTGTCAGTTAAGAAATGATCCCATATTTCTTTAGATGATCTGTGAACTCTTGACTAAGATATTCTCCACCTTGATCCGATCGAAGCATCTTAATTGTCTTATCAAGCTGATTCTGTACTTTGTTATGAAACTCTTGAAACTTTTCAAAAGTTTCATGCTTATGCTTCATAAGATAAACATATCCATATCTACTGTAATCATCAGTAAAAGTAACAAAATACCTTTCTCCATACCTACCCATTATTCTAAATGGACCATAAACATCAGTATGTATGAGTCCTAATAGATCCTTAGCCCTTTCACCGACACTCTAGAAAGGAGCTTTGGTTAACTTTTCACTTAAACAACACTCACACTTATCGAAATCATTTTTGTCGATAGAATCCAATATTCCTTCGACTTGAAGTTTCTTTTAGCGACTTTGTTTGTGCAACCAAGTCTACAATGCCAAAGGTACGTATTATTCACAGTGAATTTCTTACGTTTATTGGAGATTTGGTATAGCACATTAGGGTTATGAATATCTATCTCATAGATACCATTATAAGGTCGCGCCTCAAAATAAAACAAACCATTTAAATATGCACAAATATTGTCACCACAAAAAGCTTATTTAAAACGTTGTTGTTTTAGAGCAAAAACTGAAATGATGTTCCTAGTAACACTAGGAATAAAACAAACATTGTTCAAAACAAGTTCTAAACCATTAAGAAGTGAAATGACTAATTCACCAACTACCTTCATAGCAACCTTTTTTCCATTTCCAACAAACAGCTCAAAGTCACCTTGATTTAGTTTCTTAATTTTCTTTAGTCCCTACAAATCATTACAAATGTGTGAGCAACATCCAGTGTCAAACACCTAAGATTTGCTAACAAAAGAAGATGATTCAATAACGTGTATACCTGAAGGGTTGGCCTCAGAACCTTTCTTCTGTTTCAGCTCAGCAAGATACTTTGGACAGTTCCTCTTCCAATGCCCAATTTCAACACAATGAAATCATTTTGCATCTTCATGAGGTTTCTCGGAAACAACTTTTCCTTTGCCCATATCTTTCTTTGCTTTCTTTCCTTTCTTCATGAAATCAGGTTTCTTAACTTTACCTTCTCTAATCATTAGCACATTCTCAGACTTCTTGGGTATGTTTGTCTTTAACATCATATGTACTTCAGCTATGGTTTTATCCCACCCATTCATATTATAGTTCAGAACAAACTGATCATATGACTTAGGCAATGAATTCAGGATCACATCCCCACCAATTCATTACTTAGTGGGTCTTCGGTACGAGCTAGATGATCAATATAACTCTTCATTTTCAGCACGTGAGCACTGGCTGATGAACCTTCCTACATGTGACATCGTAGGAGTGATCTCATCACTTCAAATTGTTCATGCCTGGCTTGTTCCTGGTACATAGGCACTAACTGCTCTTCTATATCAAATGCAGTTAGATTTTCTAAGGACTGTTGGAGCTCAGGAGTCATGCATGCCAGCATGAGACAAGTAACCTTGAGAGAATCATCAACATGTTTCTCCCAGTTTCTCCATATAGGACCATATTGTTGTTCAGATTCATCAGGAATTGGTTCCTCCAAAATATACTTTTTGGATTTGGCTCTGAGAACAATTTTTAGATTTCTGTACCAATTCACGAAGTTGGTATTGTCAAGCTTATCTTCTCAAGGATTGACTTAAGTGAAAAAGGAGAGTTGCTAGCGTTGTTTGATGACATCTACAAAGTTCATAACAAAATATTTAGAAATTCATGCTCAATTTCCTAATTAATTTATGACCCAATAAACAAAATTATCTTTAGGAATAGAGATCCCATTTCAATGATATAATATAAATGGCTAGGCACTGTTTATACATATCATTTACGTGGTGGGTAACGATTACCAGTTATTTCTCTACATAACTCTCTAGCTTGAGGTTGTATGACCAGAGATGTCAAGCATTGTACGTTTGACCTCAACTATGCCCACTTAAACTCTTTAAGTGATATTGATCCTTAAATGAAAATGTGTCAGCCCAACTCATGTTAAATAGGAACCGCGAGTCAACCTCATACCGAAACCGTAGGCCTGATGCAGGGTAGATTAGTAACATCAGGGGTTCAGATAGATTAGTAATGAGTATTTTCACTTTAGGGTTGGCACAACAATACTGATTTGAATCGAGATTTCAAACTTCAATATTTTAATTTAACGCATAGGCTCAAAATATTTGGACGATTTGTAGCATGAAGAAAATTATGCACTAATTAAAATCCAATTTTAATATATTGGTGATAACTTGTTAAAGTCTCACACCACTCGATACGATCCAGTTTCAAATACCTTATTTAAACTAATCGGTCGTATGTATCATATTTTAATTTAATAAACTCTTTTATTAAATCAACAATTATAAATTAATTCTTTTACTTATAATACGGTTTTACTTTTATTAAAACCCCTTTTAAGTTAATTGATTGTGAAAATCAGTTTTGCAGGTAGTGTATATTTACCACAAATAAAACAATCCATACAAAACAATAAATCGAGCCACTAGAAAATTGGTTCGGTTTCGTTCGAGCCATCAAACGAAAAACCAAAACATAGCCATGACAAACACAATGGATCTAAGGCTCAATTCATAATCACAATCAAAATAAAGGAAAGATCCTTTTGTCAAAACAAAACCTTTTGACAAAATAAAACCTAGATCACTAATTAACAATTACTTGTTTGCATAAGTGGCTCTAATACCACTGTTGAGAATCCCGGGTATCATTTAACTTTTATAAAATCCAATTTTATAATAATGATTATCAATATCTCATATTAATGACAACGAAAGCTATTTATGATAATCAAATACCCGAGATACAAACCCGCCAACGATCCATATGCAAACTAATTAAAAAATTAACACAACCATAGGGGGTTTAGGAATATACCCTGACGAATACCAAGGACATACACTATGGATGAGACAGAGGGTTCGCTAGTAAACCGAAACACGAACTAGATCCAATCCACGAACCAAACAACCCAATGGCAGCTTCGGCTTCACAAGCAGCGGCGGCGGCGGTGGTTTCAGGTGATGGCGCTGTCGATCGAACAAGGGAGAGAGGGGAGGGGGTGGTTATGTGTCTCCCACACTTAGGGTTTGAGTTTACTTGATTAAGTGTGTTATTTATAACTATAAATTATATACTCTAACCCCTTGATCTTTTAACCCTCTTCACAAGTAATTAACTATTAATTACTAATTAACCTCTATTGTTATTTAACTCTTTAAATAACAAATAATTATTTCTCAAATAATTAATCCTCGTTTCCACAAAACTCGTGTGACGTATTTAACTAATTAAATACATATTTAATTTTGTCCTCCAAAGTGTAACTCATTGGATCGTGTCTTGACAGTAACATTATTAATTGAGCGTTGGACATCACTTTCCAACAGAATATATAGTGAGTAGGTTAATATGCCATGGTGAGTGTTGCTGGTGGGATTTAGTAACTTAACTAGATATGTGAAGCGAATATAAGAGCACAAATACATGCCGAAGATCAAGTAAATCCCACATAGAATGCACCGACATTCCAAAATAGTAGTAAGGTTTAATGCACATGTTTATTATTTATACAAAGAAAAACTATATATAATCTATCCATATAAACCAAGATATTCATCAAATAGTTTTAAATTAACGGACTTATATTTTTTTATATAGAAAATGTCTAAAAATGGTATGCATTGGAGTGCGAAATGTGGAAAAAATGTTAGTAAAATATGACTATTTTATTGAATTTGACAAAAATGGTAGGGAAATTGATTAGCATGCGAATGACTTTATCACTTGGATAGGAAAGAACAAAGGGCTAATACTCCTTATTATCAAGTGATGAAAGATGCTGAAAAGGAACTCTGGGAGAAGTTGTGGGAAGAAACTAATGTATTAAGTTAATTGTTCTTTATAAGTCACGTCAATTGTTTGTTATTTATTATTTTCAATACACATTTTTTGTTTTGTATGTATTTAGGAAACATGGAATAGTAAAAGCGACGAGATCAAATCAGTTTTCTTGAAAAGAGCAAAAAGAACACATACAAATTTTCGATGCAAACTTGATGATAATTATGTAAAACCATGCACAACTCCTTTTCATGATTATGACACTCTTGATGATAATCCTCAACATTGGAGGGAATTTATTACGCAAAGGACAAACCTGGATTTTTTGGTATATGTGATACTTTTAATTATTACCGCTATTGAAATATATTTACATCTATTGCCAGTAATCTGATTAATTTAATTTCCAGATGAAAGGTAGAGAATATTGGATGTACAAAAGTGGGCATAATATTGAAATATATGTAAATGGTGTTGCTAGTTTTGTTAAACACGCTGAAGCTAATCGGATGAATGTTGGCTCCATATGAATTTGGTGTCCATGTTTGATTTGTAAAATTCTTTAAAGATTTGAAGGATGTAACGATATAGAGTTTCATATGATTAGAAATGCTTTTAGGGCTAGATACACTTGTTGGTCAAAACATGCTGAATCACGGGTTGATGATGCCACTACATCGGTTAACTTAAACGACGAGAATAATGACAACTTAAATTTTGTCAATGATAATTTATATGAAGACAATTTAAATGACGACATTTTAAATGATTCAAATTTAGATGACATGGTTAAGGATTTAGAAAATGCATAATACAATTTAAAAGACGACATTTTAAATGATGAGCATTTATTGACATGTTTATGGATTTAGAGAAGCATCTCGGTGACGATGACAAAGAAAAAATACAAAACATGTTTGATGATGCAGAAAAACCATTATATAATGGTTGTGAGAGTTTTTTGAAACTCAGTGTTGTATTAAAATTGTATAACTCGTTTAGTTATGTAAAGCAAAGAAATTGATGTGTCAAATAGGATTAGAAGTAGAAAAAATACATGCATGTCCGAAAGATTGTATCTTGTATAAAAATGAAGTTGAAAAACGTCATAAATGTGTTAGATGTGGTGAATTAAAATACAAGAATACAAGTAAAACCGGTGAATATGATGACGATGTGACGAAAAATGGACCACCGGCTAAATAATTATTGTATTTCCCCATTATACAAAGACTAAAACATTTATTTTAAAACAAGAAAGAAGCAAAGCTATTGCGATGGCATTCATACGAGCGTATAAATGACGGAAAAATAAGACATGTGGCGGGAATGGAGATATATTAACAGAAAATATGTTGACTTTGGAAACGAGGTAAGAAACATAAGGTTTGGACTTAGTTCCGATGGAATCAATCCTTTCGAAAACCAAAGTAGTCGTCATAGTACGTGGCCAGTTCTTCTTTGCATCTATAATCTTCCACCATGGTTATGCATGAAACCGAAATACATAATGATGTCATTGTTAATTCATGGTCCAAAACAACCTAGTAATAACATTGATACTTATTTGTCCCCTTTGGTTGATAACTTCAAAATTCTACGGAATCAAGGCATAAACGTGTACGGTGCTTATAAGGAAGAACACTTTGTTTTGCGGGCCATGATTTTTTGCACAGTAAGTGATTTCCCAGCATACGGTAATTTGTCAGGATACAAGACGAAAGGTAGGAGAGCTTGTGCTGATTGTGAAGCCGAAACAAGTTCAATATGGTTGAGGAATTGTAGAAAAAAATGTGTTCATGGGACATCGATGATTTCTTCCGGCAGATCAAGAATATTAGATGAACAAGAAGAACTTTAAAGGAAGTATAGAGAAAGAAATGGAAATGAAAAACTTTGATGCATATTCAAGAGTTAAAATTTCAAATAATGTGTCGAGAAAGGAGCAATTTGAAAAAAAAAGTCTATATTTTGGGACTTACCTTTCTGGAAGCATGTACAAGTTAGGCACTGCCTAGATGTAATGCATATCTAAAGAAATATATGTGATAGCTTGTTAGGCTTATTATTAGATATTCCCGTAAAAACTAAAGATGGTATCAATTCTCATAGAGAGCTTGCCCCTATTGAGATAGGTCAACGTATTTACCTGCCACCTACGTATTATACCATGTCAAAGGCAGAAAAAAAAGTATTGTAAATGTCTACATGATATTAAATTTACATCAAGCTATTCTGCAAACATTAAGAGGTTGGTCTCGATGAAAGATTGTAAACTGTTTGGTATGAAGTCTCATGATTATCATGTTTTAACGACACATATGATTCCTATCGTAATTCGTGGATTGATACTAGAGAGTACCCAATACACAATCACAAAATCTTGTTTGTTTTTTAATCACATTCACTCAAAAGTAATTGATCCTGAGATATTGGATACATGGCAAAAAGAAATAATCATTACACTTTATGTGTGGATGTGATCCCTTGTTGGTTTTATGAATTTCACTATATAAAATAATGTATGATCAAATTGGCTTGGGAAGCATCGATAAGTAGCATAGATGTATATTTTGAACCCTTAATAATAGACATTCTACTTTTTAACATAAAACATAATCAAGGTTGTTAACTTGGTAAACATTGAAACATACTTCAAAAGAAAAATGTATATTTTGATGTTCAAAAGTCAAATGGCATACCATGACTTATGCTTTATTAGGAGCAAGGGATTTCGGTTTTCACAAAAGCAATTGTTGCTTGTATAGAAGCAATAGAGCTTCACAAGGATAAACTCACAGTATAAAAGCCACCTAGAGCGGTCAGATCCAAATTCGAACTTCAACTTACAATTGCTTGTGTCTTTGCTTGTTCTTGTAGATGTATTGACACGTAGCATTCGTGTATGTTATTTTGTGTTGGCATGAGTAAAGTTTTTGCATAAATGATTTAATTACATCGCCTTGTATACATATGATGTTATAACTAATTAGCATATCATGAATATATAGTGAGTAGGTTAATATGCCATGATGAGTGTATGCTGGTGGGATTTAGTAACTTAAATAGATATGTGAAGCGAACATAAGAGCACAAACACGTGCCGAAGATCAAGTGAATCCCACATGGAATGCATCCACATTCCAAAATAGTAGTAAGGTTTAATGCACATGTTTATTATTTTCACAAAGAAAAACTATATATAATCTATCTATATAAGCCAAGATATTCATCAAATAGTTTCAAATTAAGGGACTTAAATTTCTTTTATATAGAAAATGTCTAAAAATGCTATGCATGAGAATGGGAAATATGGAAAAAATTTAGAAGAAGATGACTATTTTATTAAATTTGACGAAATGGTTGGGAAATTGATGAGCATGCGGATGACTTTATCATTTGGATAGGAAAGAAACACATGGTTGATACTCCTTATAATCAAGTGGTGAAAGATGTTAAAAATGAATTATGGGAGAAGTTGTGGGAAGAAACTAATGTATTAAGTTAACTATTCTTTATAAGTCGTCACGTCAATTGTTTGTTATTTATTATTTTCAATACACATTTTTTGTTTTGTATGTATTTAGAAAACATGGAATATTAAAAGCGACGAGGTCAAATTTGTTTTCTTGAAAAGAGTAAAAAAGAGACGTATAATTTTTCGACGCAAACTTGATGATAATTATGTAAAACCACGCATAACTCCTTTTCATGATTATGATACTCTTGATGACAATCCTCAACATTGGAGGGAATTTATTGCCCAAAGGACAAACCCGGATTTTTTGGTATATGTGATATTTTAAATTATTTTCACTATTGAAATATATTTACATCTATTAGTAGTAAT
The DNA here is from genome assembly GCA_030867185.1 of Tagetes erecta. Classification (NCBI taxonomy): domain Eukaryota; kingdom Viridiplantae; phylum Streptophyta; class Magnoliopsida; order Asterales; family Asteraceae; genus Tagetes; species Tagetes erecta. The sequence goes on from CM061493.1 coordinate 9,089,465, forward strand.
TTGTTTATGTACCATTCTTAATTAGGACGCTACTCTCTTGCGAGGTTGACCCCTGCGGTAGTTGATCAAATATGGTCTGAGCTTCTGCTAAAGTATCCAAATATTTTTGATATTACATATGCCCGTGCTAAAAAGCATCTTGCCAGTCATGTGATAAAGAACAAAAAAACCAAAATATTTAAATTTACAAAGAGTGGGTTATCATTAAATCCGGGGGACTGGTAAGTAAATATATATTTAATTCAGATTTATATATTCTAGTCAATTGTTTTAACAACTATATATTTTTTATATATCCGAGTGGAAAAATAAATGATTGATATTGGCACATTTGGTCTTGCAAAGAAGGATATGTTAACTAAGATATACGGGCCTAAACACGCGGGGCGAAAACATGGAGTTTCTAATGTTATAGGTATTATTTCATAAAAAATATTATGTATGCTAATATATATTTTTATAAATAGTGAGTAATTTTAGTTTATTTAAAGGTGTTAAGCGAGGCTTGATTCAAAGTGGTAGGAAACAAAGTCATAATGAAACGCCTACGGTTCATAGAAGACACGTTGCGAGGTTGGACTCGAGCTCTGACATTCTAGGTTCAAGTTATGCATATGGTATATCTCATATTCAATATCCACCTATCGAGGTATATATATATACACATATATATAGTGAGTTGGACTAGTATTTGTTTTAAAAAAAATGTTATATCGTGTTTCAAGAGGTTTTATTTTGTGAGTCGTTACACTCGCATGAATCTATTGAAGAGAAAATAGTAGCTACGGGTTATGTGTATCCAACTACAAGCAGAGTGTTACATGGTAGATAAATGCATTAGGACCATGTTAAAGTCCTAGTAATAACTGTCGATCCAAAGTACAAACACAAGTCTCTCCCTTTGAATTCTTGCTATGATGATCTTAAAGATATTGGTGATACTGTAGATTATTTCAATCGGTGGCCGAGAAAGACAATAAAGGTATAGTTTTTTGTTATGCGAATCATATATACCCTTTTGTTGTCATTTCATAAGATGTGCTAATTAACATGTTTGCTAAATGTAGCTTTCAAACACTAAGACATCTTCCCAACCAAACTCCGCCAGAAACACTAGGCACCTCGTTTTACAAACCACATGTCATGATTATTTTCTTAGTTGCGTTTCATTTTTATTCTTAACTTTTTTAAGGTTACTAGTAAGTTATATCTTTTGTATATCATAACAATTTTTCGATTTGCCACTTTAGTTTTCGCCACCAATTCAGCATGCCCAAATTCAAGTAGATCCAATGGATTATCATCAAATTGAAATGTATACTTTTGAAGCTTCAGATTTGGTAATCAACAACAGAATTGTGTATTTTATATATACCAGTGTGTATAAGTACTAATTTTTTTTGTCATAGCTTGAAAAGGCTCCTCAAGTTTCCATGCAACAAGCTTAAGTTTTACAAGCCCCTATTCCAGAAGTTCATGTGACAAAAACTCCTTACAATGGTAATCAACAACTCAAAATATATATTATAGTTACATTCCAATGTTTTAAAGTATCGTTAGTGCTGACTTTTAACCCCCAATGTTTAATGTTTTGATAATAGATTGAACATTCTTTCAGCCTAAGTATAAATCCAAACCTAACTCAAACAAACATTGAAATTTTGACAAACATCAAGTAACAACGGCCTATAAAAATTCAAAAAATGGCTCAACTTTTGTGGGATAGTTTTGGTCAAGAATATAGCATTAATGCAAGTGCACTTTAGTCAACGAGATTTTTATGTCCAAAGCGAATATTTAGACTATCATTTATCGTGCAACTTTTAGTCAACGAGATGGTTGAGAACTCCTTTATACATTGGTGTGAAATGTAAGTTTATTTCATGTTTTTCTTTCCTACAATGATGGTTTTTACTAAATATAGGTTATTTTCTAATTAAGTTTATAATATTTGTTTCTTGATCTTAGGTATTTGTATAACATTGCTCTTGAAAGACCTTCATTAGCCGCATTCTTTTGTCCATCAAAAGTACTTGGGGATGAGTATAGGGATAATTTAGGCAGTGTTAAAGGAAATGTTCCTTTTAGTTTACCAACTTCACAATGATAAAAAAATTTCCTTGCACCATTTCTTGATCCGTAAGTTATATATTATTGCTTTTTAATAGTTGGGTGCGTTACTAACTATTTGTTAATTTTTTTTACTCTATTCGTGTAGAGGTCAATGGGTATTGTTTATCTTTTCTCCCAAGGAACGAAAATGATATATATTGGATTCTATTAAGTATAAAAAGCTCTCTAACAAACAAGGATGTCTAATTAATGTTAAAAAGACAGCCAAAGATTATGATCTTTCTAAGGCAATTGAAGAGGCTTTACATGGTAAATTTAAGTGGAAGATGGTGGAGATATGTTTTCTATTTTTAGTTACTAGATAATTTGCCAGGGGCGTGCGTTGCGGCACCCACGACGTGTTGGTTTTATGTTGTGTGGTTCTGTGTTGTGTTTTGTTTCGGTTGAACACATTTGCATATTTAGAAGGCGGCACTTGAATATGTACTACACGGCTGATATTACATATTTGGACACATATATATAGCTGTCAAGACATGGATATTGTTTTAGGTTATAAACGATGTTTCGTTCTGTTGCAACTGTGGTAGCCGATGTTTCATTCTGTTGTAACTGTGGTAGCTGCTGGTAGTCGTCTGAGGAGGAATATCCCAATAGGTCCAATACAGAACACAATTTAGGCCAAAAACCCACAATAATCGGGTACACCAAAACCCGACCCGAATCCATCAATACAAAATATATTCTCTTAATCAAGATATGAATGACAACTCATCCATACTTAGAGATTAAGTAAACTAAAACACATTGGATATAAGGGAAATCCAAATGATAATCCCATAAATGTCAGCCACATCACTAACATGAAATGGCCAGGACATGACAAGCCATATTGCATTTATGCCAAACAGATCTTTGCCATAAATGAAGTGCTCCCAAATACGCAACATGGGTCTTTACCACACGGGGATAATGGACATGTTCCCTGACAACACCAGGGACCGGTCCAAAGCTCATTTAACCAACGGTTAGAAGGTACAAGGTAAAAAGTAAATTGGAGTATATAAGTAGGAGTTTAGATCTGATTAAAACAACATTCTCTCATTCAACTTTACTCTCACTCTCACTTCATTACTCCTCTTCATAACTCTGCATCACATTTACTCACTTATAATCATATACATTTACTACTACATTGAATGTATAAGCATTTACTCTGGATACCATTGAGTGATGAACAAATACTGATTGCCACCCCCGAGCTTGGTCATAATGACACCCTTCGGGGTCCATTGTGACGAGTAACGGTTGTTCCTGTGTAGGTAGAAACGTTCCAAAAATAGTTGTTTCAGAAAGGATCTGGCGGGTTTATAGTCATTACCCGACACGTGAAGATTCTGAACTCCACATCGTCATTGTAGTATTCAAAGGTTTAAATCTTGGTTCTTGCGGTTTTCAAAAGAAGATTCCCTCAACTTTGAGGATATTGTTGTTTATTGTCTACATGTTGGTGCTTTCAAAATGTTGTGCTTTAGTGGAACACGCCAAGAACACAACAACAACACACTTGCAACAAATAGAAGAAACATGTTAATAACAGTCAACTAAAAACACACAACAAAAGGAAGAAACCGGTTAATGCAAGTAAAAAGACATTGAATCAATCAACAATACACACCGAAAGCAAGCAATCGATCACCATATGTCAAACATTTTTCGTAAAAAGACACGGAATCAATCAACGATCCATACACAATGGAAGTAAGCAATCAATTACCGGATGTCAAATGTTTTACGTGATACATTAAGCTACAAGTAAATAAGCTTTTGTATTAAAAGTTATACACAACATATAGTACCATATATTATACATAGTAGATAGTGTAATATATTCAAGATATATACACATTTCAAGATATGTTTATAATGTACATGTATAAAACAAAGTTTTAAGCAAAAGTCGATTCTATATAAGCATATGCATTCAACAAATGACAAAAGCAATTCAAAGGAGACATAAAGTACATGTATTGAGCAACAATAATAAAGTAAATCGTCTTTAATTTGTATAAAGTTAATTCCACTTAGAAAGTCTTTGTAAACAATTAAAATATTAATAGCATTAGAAGATAACTTAAATTCAAACAAATCATTTGCAATTCAACACAACTACTACAATAAAACATAAAACATGATCTTTTAGATTCAACTAACAAACGGCCAACATAACTTCACACCACTTCAGTTTCAGATACATGATCTTTCAGATTTAGTCATATGAACCATTATCAATAGTAGTAGAACAATATGTAGATTCAAAAAAGGTTCAATTTAGCCAAATACATACCCGCAAAGCACAAAAACATAGTCAAGAAATCGATCAATTCAACAAAAAGAAAAAAAAAACATCAAAAAACTAACGAAATCAAACACAGAATCAAAAAAAGAAAACATGGCAAACAAAAGACAAAATAGAAAAGAAAATCACACTAAAGATGAAGAGCAAAAAACATACAAAGAAAACTAGAGATGGACGATAAAGGAGAAGAAAGAAAAAAAACCATGTTAAATACCAAATTGCATCAGTCACGTGATGGTCTAGGAGATTATTTTGATAAATATAATGTTGGTTAATCAACAACCAGGTGGAGGGGAATGTGGTTATGTGGTGATAAAATACATGTTCGAGTTTGTTATTCACAAACAATTTGATTTTCCGAATAAAGTAAATATTTTGCTTATGTTGCACTAAGTATGTATTTTTATATCTCATTAGCGTCTTTGTTTACTTTTTGTTTTACTTTTCAGATGTGGAATTCAAACGGAAAAGTCAACCAAGCCGCAATCGACGAGTTAGTAACAAACATTATTACACGTTTTCATCACTTCTTCTCATGAACAAACCCTAATCCATGAAACGAGCAGTACCTGTTGGAAAAATATATGAATGAGAGGTTTTGGGTTTGGTTGAAGTTTTAATTTGTCCCACATAGGAGGGGAGACCAAACTCAACCTTGGTTAAAAGCAAGAACCTCCAAGACACATTTGAATTGTCATGTTGTGTTTTACTCAAGAGCCTACCCACGCGCAGAGGGTGTAGAAAACTGGATTCCAGGTTGGAAGCAAGTGATCACGTCCAGCAGTACACGCTGTTATCATTCGGTGTACCCTGGGAACAAACCGAGAATCTGTTTAAGGGAACTGTGTCAAACACAGGCGGACTCGACCAGCAGCATGTTTTCCTCTGTTTACTTGTTTCTATACGTAATTTTTGTAACAGTACCTTCATCCACTACTTCAAGAAATCAAAATCTAGATAATTTTAATCAACCATATGAGTTGATGTACGTGTGTTAGTTATTGAAGATTTATGAATTTTTTAATCAGTTTAGTTTTTTTGTTTCATCTGCTTTCAGTTAGGGTTTATAGAGATTAAGCCATTCTTAAACATACATCTGAATTGAAATCCATGTCATTAGAACATATCGATTTTCATATGCATAATTTATATTTTTGTTTGGAAGCCTGCGATCTCACTTGGTATTATGCTTAACTAGGTTTAAATCCCGTGTGTTACACACGGACTAAATAAAAATATTTGCAAAGAAATTATAATCATTTTGTTTAAGCATTTTTTAATATTTAATACTTAAAAATTTTAGTTGGCTCCATCAACTCATGCATGGTGAATGGCTTCACTCAATTTCCCACCAAAGCTTCCATTTATAAAACAAAAATATATTTTTCCCCCCAAAAAATTATCCTCTAAAACTTAGAATTATTAGATAGATTTCTTAAGTTTTTGTTTCGACAATCAAGCCGCTACTTCAAAAATGTGTATATATGCCTTCACATCTATATACAAAGTCTGATGCCTTTTTTAGTATAAATGGATCTTTTTAATACTAGTTGTAACCTTTCGAAAGCATTTTAATATTTTTTTAGTTGCATTTTGGGCTAATATTTCACATTTGATTTCGCTCATCCGTTCGGCATGATTATTGGTATTTTTTAGCTTTCAGATCCACGTCAACATTTTTTTGTAGCTGCATTTTGGACTGATATTTCATATTTGGCGTAGTTGTTTTCGCTCATCCATTCAGTATGATTATTTGTGTTGTTTTTCTAGGTTTCATATTCTTCTTAATCCACGATTTGATTTTTGAAGTTGTTTTAGAATTCAGAGCATAATCAATGGTATAGCCCCACAAATTTATTCGAAACAACCACACTTCTCTCTCACATAGGTATTTTTCATAAATTATTATAAGCATTATGGTTTCCATGATTTACACAAGTCGTTAACCTTACATTATTTTAGCCTCACAACAATATGTTATAGGAATAACTCCCTTTTAAACTTAGGGGAGATATATCAACATTAGGCGTGGCAATTTTGACCCAAATGTTAAAATTTGGGTTGATTTGGGTCCAATTTATAAACCAATGGGTTGAGATGGGTTAGAATATAAGGGGGTCAAGATGGGCAAGTTTGAAAGTTGTAATAATAAGTCACGGGTCAGAGTGGGTCATTAAAAATATTCAACGGGTCATAACAAACTGAACGGGTTAGTGATCCTCCCAAGTCACAAAACACATCTACAGTTCTTCGATCTCCACTTTTCTCCCCATCGAACAGTTTTCCGGTATCACCCCTGCCGTGTTCGACATCGTCCAGCTTTCCGGTGAAGGGTTAAAAATTCTCATCCAGTTCGCTGATCCTAGGTCTTCGACTACGAAACCGTTAGTTTATGGTGAATGCGTATGCAAAGATGGGTGATTATGAAGTGAGTGTGTGTTGAAGTTAACCTAAACTTTGGGTCAAAAGTGTCATAGTTAGAAAGTTATTTTTAGTTAGGTTATGTTTATATGTAATTGTATAGGGATGTATTGTGTCAAGTTAGAAGTTGGAAACCTACCATATACACGTGTTTGTGTATACGGCAACAAGAACAGGCACCACCAAAGGATGCGACTGTTCATGGTGGTCGCTTATAGATTTCCGGCGGGTATAAATAGGAGTCAAAATCGAGTCTGTAAAAACCAACAATTTACTATCAATTTATTGTCAAGTTTATTGTTCAAATTGCAAGTTTATTACCAACAATTGGTATCAGAGCATCAGGCTCTTTGATTCTCGTTGAAATCGTAATCATCAGACAAAGAAGGACGTACCGTTACAATTTATTCAACCACGAAATCTCGCAATTGACCACCGCTTTGATCTAATCTCGCTGCAAGCATCAATCCAGTAACATCGATTGAAGTTCCTGGTGCGTGAATCAACATCAAATCGCTGGAAAAACCAAGAACAGGCCATTCTTGATTATTCACTGCATATTGCCGATTTCAAGAAATAGATAGAATCATTCGATTGATTCCTATCTCGCTGTAAGTTTTAGATTTGATAGAAGATCTGTTTGATATTACCTTTGATATTGAATCAAAATAGGGACAAGATTAGAAATCAATTTAGATACTCTGTTCCTTAAAAAAACCAATTTTTGGTTCACTGGTTCAACATAGAACACGAAACAAAAGAGACTTTTCAATCGTTTTTGTAAAGTTATTGAAAAGGACAATCGATTTTACTAATTAAAAATTGAACTTTTTTCGAGATATACAATAAAAAAGGGAGAACACGTTTCTGTGTTCTTGACCACACATCCAATTCATTTATTTGAAAACTGTTTGACTATTGATATTTGATTGGTTTGAAAGCAAATGTAATTGAAAGACTCAATTTACATTAAAAACAAATTTTCGTGATATTTAAAATACTAAGTATCACAATTTTGACTCGGAATTTTATACGAAACAAAACCGAATTCGTGTTCACAGCAAGTTTAAAGAACCTTAGTGACTCATAGCAAGTTTAGATTGAATCCTTTAGGTTCATAGCAAGTCCCGAACCTTAGATTCAAATTAGCAAGTAGAACCCTTAGATTCAAATTAGCAAGTAGAATCATTGTGGTTCAAAATCAAGCAAGTAAGGATCAAATCTTTGATCTAAACAAGCAAGATACACCTGATTAGCAAGTAGGTCAGGAAGAAAGGATCTGATTAGCAAGTTGGTCAGATCAAGAAAGCAAGCAAGAACCTGATTAGCAAGTAGGTCAGGAAGCACGAACTGATTAGCAAGTTGGTCAGATACGTGCAGCAAGAACCAGATTAGCAAGTAGGTCTGGAAATAAAATATTGATTAGCAAGTTGGTCAATATTTAAAGCAAGATTGGGAAGAAAAATCCCAAGAAAGAACGCAAGCAAGTAAAACATTAGCAAGTATGACTGGAAAGGAAGACAAAAGGCATAATAATGCATCAAGCAGCACTGTTCGCGAGCAAGGAAACGTTCAACTCCAATGCCCAAAACTGAATGACACAAACTATAATTCATGGGCATTGTTGATGGAAACTATATTGAAGGCATATGGCCTTTGGGGAACAGTTGATGTAGAAAAGGATGCAGAATTAGCAGATGAAAAGAAGATTAATACAGCCAAGGCGATGATACTTCAAACATTACCTCAGGATGTATTAGATCAAGTTGCACAATACGCAACTGCAAAGGAGGTTTGGGACTCATTAAAAGTTCAAAACCTTGGAGCAGATTTGGTACAGAAAGCACGTTTGCATACATTGAGAAGTAAACTAGAAACTTTGAAAATGAAGTCAAATGAACGTATAAGCGACTTCGCAGGTGTGACAACCCGTAAATTTAGGTTAAAATCGTTAACTATTTTTCATTCATTCCATTTAGTTTTATAAAGTTTGTTGTTAAACATGTAGTTAACTAAACTAAACAATTAACATTTAAACCTTAATTTAAATAACTTAACATTTTCTAAAGGCCTAAGTGTAACATCACAAACAATTCTCCCAACCCTAAACCGACCCCCTGGTAGATATATTATCATCATCGTTATTCCTTTTCGTCTTCGGCTAAAGCAATTTTAACACCAAACCTCTCACTCGCTCGTCTCTGATTATCCCAAGCCAGTAAACCGGCCACCACCTATCTAGCATCCTCGTTGCTTCCATTTCAACATCACCAACCCTCCCTCTCATCTCTCTTCTTTGCCGGCACATGAAAACAGAAGCACAACAACTACAGTCCGAAGTCGCGTGTCACCGGCGAACCTGAAACTCCGACGAACATCACAACTGTCAGTCTCCTACTCTCTAATCAATTCTGGTATGATTATGTATCCATATAATTTGTTTCGATGCTCACGGTTATCTGCATATTCGGTTGTAGTTCGGTTAGAATCGTTAAATATGTTTAAGCGTAGTATCGTATCGTGATGTATGGGTTGGTATGTAGAACCATTGTGCAACAGTATGTTGTATTATCTAACTGTGAATATTGCTATGGTTATTGCATAAGTCTAGATCAGTATGAACGTACGAGGTGTGATTGGGTGCTTGTATATATATGTTGTAGTGTCTAATGTATGTATATGGGTATCAACAAACAACAGTGTATGTAGGCGCAGTATATGTATAGGTTGACATGTATGTGTAGTTATATGTGTGAACTGCAGTAGATAAATAAAAAAAATGGTTTATATATGATCGATGAAACAACAATAGCATATAAGTGAATGGAATATGTTCATAATTAAGTTTAATTGTATGTATATTGAATTGTAGGCACGTATGTATATATGTAGCTATAACAATAAAATTTGATGTGTATTTGTGAATGTATCAGTAAGTTATACATGGCTGTAAGTATGCATGTTATGTGAATGGTCTGTGATGCAAACGTAATTGTTTCATAAGTATAACAGTGGCATAATGGGTATGTATTGGTATGTATGTATGAATATAAAATCGGACTCAGATACAACATGATATGTGCGTATTAATAGGAGTAGCGGGTGTATATGGATGCATGTTACCGTATGTACGATGTGTATTATGTGTGGCATAAGTATTGTATGAACGGTATGTAACGTGTATAATGTATACATTATCTGTATGTAATTGCAAATGTGACGTAGTACGTATAAAATGAGAAAAGTGAAAGTATGTGCTATATATATATAATTAAGTTAAGTTCGTAAATAGTAATTAGCATTTAATCATTAAGCAGGTCGTAGGGAGACCTAATCTCTCTGTTGCATTTTGCTGTTATTTGCTGTGCGCTTCAAAGGTGAGTTCTTTGCCCGCTTTTAAATCTTTTTCGGGGAGAAAACATACAAATGTTTTTAATGCGCCTTCGGGCAACTATTTTACAGTGCCTTCGGGCGGACTGCTTCTTTTATGCCTTCGGGCAGGGCCTTCGGGCAAAACTTTATGCCTTCGGGCGGAGCCAACTAGGGCTGCATTTTATACCTTCGGGTAATGCCTACGGGCAGGTTTCGGTAAAAGTATAAATGCCTACGGGCAGGTTTTGGTAAAAGTATAAATGCCTACGGGCAGGTTTCGGTAAAAGTACAAATGCCTACGGGCAGGTTTGGTAAAAGTATAAATGCCTACGGGCAGGATTTTATTAGGGCTTATAGTGCTTTACACGAATTGGAACCACATTCAAGTCCTTATAAAAGTTCGAGGTTGATTAATATATGATAGCGGGGAAATTTGAGTAGTACTACCGGGTTGCGACGGCACCCCACCCTTGACTGGGCGTCATGTGGTGCAGATTGTCCTTAATGGTTATGGGTCATCCTGGTTAGATGGCGACAAGGCAAAAGTAACGTTTAGCTTTCATCTCGACGTGTTGACAAGCAATAAGCATTCGGTCTTGCAAACCGCCTAATAAAATGAAAAATATATTATTTTTGGTTTATCTGTATTATGAACGGTATCTTTATTTATATACAAATCTCATTGAACTCACCAACATTATGTGTTGACCGTTTTAGTATGTTTTCTCAGGTAGCTAAGGAGTTGAGCACGTAGGACATGCATGCATTGGGTCGTCTTTTGGATTATTTTAAAAGTTAACTTTAATATCTACTTTATTTTGTTAATTTGGTTTAATGTTTTGTGTGCGGGATTTTGCGCACTAGATTTATTTATGCTTCCGCTAAAAGTTGGTTTTAACATTTAAACTCTGAACCTTTGGTTATTTACAAAGTTAAATATTTTTATAAACGTTGAGTCAAAGTTCGTGTAACTAATGGCTTGAGATCCTGGTATGTCACACGCCTAACGGATACCCCGTTTGTGGAAAATTGAGGGTGTGACAGATTGGTATCAGAGCCATAAGTTATAGGGAACTAGCATTTCATTGCATATAGTCTATAACTTTAAGCATTTGCATTAGTTACACTCACACTGCACAGTAGTGCTATAGATAGAATAGTGCTTGTTTCTTATACGTGTTACATTTTATGTGCTTACCTGAAATAAGATCTTTGTAGTCTAAGAAATCCTTATACGAAGTGCTGTGTCTTCATCCTAAGCTTGAATTTAAATTTCCCGCCTAAATCTAAATATTCTTCGCACGGTGTGACTGAGTCTTCTTCTCGAGGCGCAAAGAGGCCAAGGTGTGAGCCGGGTGACTACAACCATTTTGACCCGTTTGAGGTTGTCTCTCTTCTAGAGTTTGTGAAGTGGAGCTTAAGTTATTCAGCAGTTCATTCCTTCTTGTCAGAATACGTTAAATTTTGTAAGCCTAGAAAATCGATTTCTATTCAAAATTTTTTTCTCACTCTGTTGAACGCGTGTTGAAAACAAAAGCGCGCTAAGTATGAAACACTCAAATCATAAAAGACTAAGACGTTGAAGTTATCCGTAGTGATTTGCTTTCGTTAAGTTTCTGTTCTATTCTTTTAAACCTTCTCCATATTTTCACACTTATTTTATTTTCACCAAGTTGGTTCTTGTTGCTCTCATGAAAACTATTGACTCGAAGAGGCACCTCGTGAAGATGAGTACTAAATGGTATTCACGTTTTACACAAAGACTGCATTTGAATACTAACACAAACACAACCTACAGTTTGTAAATAAGCAAGTATTATATGAATACCATACCTCTCTTATACATCCTATACTCGGAATAATATAAATTATCTTATTAAGCACAAAACAATAAGCATGATAAAACTTAAGATTAAAGCCCATGATGGAAGACAAACTAGGGTGATTGTGTAAGGTAAATTGACGATTACGGGTGCGCAACGTAATGGTGACTTTACAGGTACACGATGATCCTGACAAAACCTGTCATGTGGGTTACAATCGAAACCCAAAAGTGAAAAACCAAACAACACAGATTCACCTGAAACAAAACTCCATCTCTAAGTAACGTGCTAGTATCAAGTTTATCCTTAGTTGACACATATAAAAATCCACGTGTAAAAGACATTTACAGTACACCTATGTGTAGTAAGCAATTATAATACCACCTTTCAATATGCTTCTACCATGTTAATGCCACAAACTCATGATACAACGGAATGCCTTAAATTTGGTCAGTGTGTTATAACCTCTTACCCAACGCCGGTAACAACTTAATATCATGGTTTACCCAATCGAACATTAAACAATCCTTTTAATTGTAAGAGTTTCTTGGAAGAGCCCTATATAACTATGACTTATTTGAAAAACTCGTTCATGTCAGAATAAACCCACCACATAAAATGCTTTGGATCTAAAAAAATTATTTATCCATCAAGAACATTTAAATTCATAAACATTATCTGTATTCGGTATGTTGAAAAATATATTCAGATTTCTTTACCAAATAGTTTGCGTAACAGTAACTCAGCCTAAGCGTTATTAATGTTGCGAGTCTATAATTGATTACCTTCGAACTTCTTACGAGCGCGTGTTTCATATGAACCCTATTCCATCTATCACTCATAAGGAAATTCACTATAGATCTAGACAAGTGATTTTATTTTTATAACTGACCCCACGGATATATAAAGTTGAATATTTTCCACGACTTTAAAAATTCACATGATGAATAAAATTGTCCACAATAAACAATTGATACCAACTAGCGTTCTGCGTGAGCCTCATCCATGAAAGTTCAGAATAACAATATCTTATTTCGTTCATCCTAATATACATTGTATCTGCTGAGAAATATAATAATTGATGTTATTATTGTCATTTGGCACTTCAATCGTTCAACATCTTTCTTTCAAAGCTTATGTTAATTTAAGAGATCCACCTTGTATATAATTAGCGGCCTTGATCAAAACTATCTAAAGCGTGATGTAAACATTTGTTACCTAATCGTTCCAAACCATGAAAATCTTAATAGAGGAAACTGTCTGTTTAAAGAAATTAGATAAGCTACACAATCCAAGTAATGAAATAACATGACGTCCTTATCTAACCCGTTAGCAAACCAGACTATTATCTCTCACCATCCCTTAAACACCTTAATGACGAATTCGAACGCTATCACTTGGTGAGGTTTGATATCAAAATCTTTGCTAACATCTCATTGTTTGAACTCTTATATAATCCATGCGTAAATAAAAACCCGTATTTTAAAAGGAATATTGTTAGAAGACCTACACGATTGAACTAATATGCTATTCGAATTGAAAGATAAGATTCTTGAAAACTTTCTATATGAGAAAGTTTTGGGTGTATCATATACCCCCCCCCCCCCGGTGCACACTTCTTACCGTAACACTCATGTAACATCGACTCTTTTGGTTAACACTACTTCTGTACGTAGAATTTAACAACCTATTATCCTATGCCGTATAATTACTTGTTCTCTTCAACACAGAAAATCCAATAACTATTGAAGGAAGAAATACCTATTAAACTTCTTTATCATTTTTGCCTAAAACATGTACTTCCGAACATATAAGTAGTATCAAAACTCATTTTTCAACTGTTTTAGAATGTCTATGACATCCTTAAGGATCACGTTTGACAACGCTTCTTTAATAAAGTAGAGTACCTACACAAGGTTGAGTCAGCTTAATGATCCTTAACAACTTGAATAGCAACGCTTCTTTAAAATAGATTCTTCAGTCAAAACTCGATCCTTGAAAATCTGAATAACAACTCGAAGCTCCGTAATCTAAAATTTCTAAAACATTCTGCATACAAATCATTGTTTATAAATCTTAAGAGTGGATCCTAAAGAAACTTTTAAATCTTTGATACATTAGTCCAGTTAAAATTCTGCAAATGATTACTCTAGATGATTTACACCTAATGAAGTTCCTACCTAATGAAACACAAATACATTCATTCTTAACCATTAATGTAACAACGTCTAACACCAAATGTACGATTTAATTTTCGGGACGAAAATTCTTTTAACAAGGGGATGATATGACAACCTGAAAAATTTTCTTTTCTTTTGTTCTATTTCGTTGCAGTCAACTAATGACGCGGCATAATTTTCGGGACGAAAATTCTTTTAACAAGGGAATGATGTGACAACCCGTAAATTTAGGTTAAAATCGTTAACTATTTTTCATTCATTCCATTTAGTTTTATAAAGTTTGTTGTTAAACATGTAGTTAACTAAACTAAACAATTAACATTTAAACCTTAATTTAAATAACTTAACATTTTCTAAAGGCCTAAGTGTAACATCACAAACAATTCTCCCAACCCTAAACCGACCCCCTGGTAGATATATTATCATCATCGTTATTCCTTTTCGTCTTCGGCTAAAGCAATTTTAACACCAAACCTCTCACTCGCTCGTCTCTGATTATCCCAAGCCAGTAAACCGGCCACCACCTATCTAGCATCCTCGTTGCTTCCATTTCAACATCACCAACCCTCCCTCTCATCTCTCTTCTTTGCCGGCACATGAAAACAGAAGCACAACAACTACAGTCCGAAGTCGCGTGTCACCGGCGAACCTGAAACTCCGACGAACATCACAACTGTCAGTCTCCTACTCTCTAATCAATTCTGGTATGATTATGTATCCATATAATTTGTTTCGATGCTCACGGTTATCTGCATATTCGGTTGTAGTTCGGTTAGAATCGTTAAATATGTTTAAGCGTAGTATCGTATCGTGATGTATGGGTTGGTATGTAGAACCATTGTGCAACAGTATGTTGTATTATCTAACTGTGAATATTGCTATGGTTATTGCATAAGTCTAGATCAGTATGAACGTACGAGGTGTGATTGGGTGCTTGTATATATATGTTGTAGTGTCTAATGTATGTATATGGGTATCAACAAACAACAGTGTATGTAGGCGCAGTATATGTATAGGTTGACATGTATGTGTAGTTATATGTGTGAACTGCAGTAGATAAATAAAAAAAATGGTTTATATATGATCGATGAAACAACAATAGCATATAAGTGAATGGAATATGTTCATAATTAAGTTTAATTGTATGTATATTGAATTGTAGGCACGTATGTATATATGTAGCTATAACAATAAAATTTGATGTGTATTTGTGAATGTATCAGTAAGTTATACATGGCTGTAAGTATGCATGTTATGTGAATGGTCTGTGATGCAAACGTAATTGTTTCATAAGTATAACAGTGGCATAATGGGTATGTATTGGTATGTATGTATGAATATAAAATCGGACTCAGATACAACATGATATGTGCGTATTAATAGGAGTAGCGGGTGTATATGGATGCATGTTACCGTATGTACGATGTGTATTATGTGTGGCATAAGTATTGTATGAACGGTATGTAACGTGTATAATGTATACATTATCTGTATGTAATTGCAAATGTGACGTAGTACGTATAAAATGAGAAAAGTGAAAGTATGTGCTATATATATATAATTAAGTTAAGTTCGTAAATAGTAATTAGCATTTAATCATTAAGCAGGTCGTAGGGAGACCTAATCTCTCTGTTGCATTTTGCTGTTATTTGCTGTGCGCTTCAAAGGTGAGTTCTTTGCCCGCTTTTAAATCTTTTTCGGGGAGAAAACATACAAATGTTTTTAATGCGCCTTCGGGCAACTATTTTACAGTGCCTTCGGGCGGACTGCTTCTTTTATGCCTTCGGGCAGGGCCTTCGGGCAAAACTTTATGCCTTCGGGCGGAGCCAACTAGGGCTGCATTTTATACCTTCGGGTAATGCCTACGGGCAGGTTTCGGTAAAAGTATAAATGCCTACGGGCAGGTTTTGGTAAAAGTATAAATGCCTACGGGCAGGTTTCGGTAAAAGTACAAATGCCTACGGGCAGGTTTGGTAAAAGTATAAATGCCTACGGGCAGGATTTTATTAGGGCTTATAGTGCTTTACACGAATTGGAACCACATTCAAGTCCTTATAAAAGTTCGAGGTTGATTAATATATGATAGCGGGGAAATTTGAGTAGTACTACCGGGTTGCGACGGCACCCCACCCTTGACTGGGCGTCATGTGGTGCAGATTGTCCTTAATGGTTATGGGTCATCCTGGTTAGATGGCGACAAGGCAAAAGTAACGTTTAGCTTTCATCTCGACGTGTTGACAAGCAATAAGCATTCGGTCTTGCAAACCGCCTAATAAAATGAAAAATATATTATTTTTGGTTTATCTGTATTATGAACGGTATCTTTATTTATATACAAATCTCATTGAACTCACCAACATTATGTGTTGACCGTTTTAGTATGTTTTCTCAGGTAGCTAAGGAGTTGAGCACGTAGGACATGCATGCATTGGGTCGTCTTTTGGATTATTTTAAAAGTTAACTTTAATATCTACTTTATTTTGTTAATTTGGTTTAATGTTTTGTGTGCGGGATTTTGCGCACTAGATTTATTTATGCTTCCGCTAAAAGTTGGTTTTAACATTTAAACTCTGAACCTTTGGTTATTTACAAAGTTAAATATTTTTATAAACGTTGAGTCAAAGTTCGTGTAACTAATGGCTTGAGATCCTGGTATGTCACACGCCTAACGGATACCCCGTTTGTGGAAAATTAAGGGTGTGACAGCAGGCAAGTTAAGCAGCATAAAGACCAAGTCAAAAGGTCTTGGACACGCTCTTAAAGATAAAACACTCATAAGAAAGTTACTCGCCTCAGCACCAAAGAAGTTTTTACCGCTCGTGGCAACCATGGAACAATATTCAGATTTAGACAAGATGTCATTTGAAGAAGCAGTAGGAAGGATGATAGCTTTTGAAGAACGCCTCAAAATTCAAGATGAACCGGAGGAAAACTATCAAAGCAAACTTCTAATGGCAACTTCAAGCAGTCAAGGTCATGGCAAAGGACGAGGAAGAAACTTCAACAAAGAAGAACAAGCACGTGGAAGAGGTATGGGTCGAGGAACTAAAGCCAAGAGCACTCTCAGATGCTATGAATGTGGTGAACTTGGTCACTTCGCAAATGAATGCAACAAATGGAAAGACAAGGAAAAAGACAAGCAGCAAGAATCAAATCTCGTCTATGATGATGAAGTACCAACACTACTTTGAAGGAAGCAAGACAAGCAAGCTGAAGACTCACCTTAAAGCAAAGTTTAGTTTAAGGGGGAGTGTTGAAGTTAACCTAAACTTTGGGTCAAAAGTGTCATAGTTAGAAAGTTATTTTTAGTTAGGTTATGTTTATATGTAATTGTATAGGGATGTATTGTGTCAAGTTAGAAGTTGGAAACCTACCATATACACGTGTTTGTGTATACGGCAACAAGAACAGGCACCACCAAAGGATGCGACTGTTCATGGTGGTCGCTTATAGATTTCCGGCGGGTATAAATAGGAGTCAAAATCGAGTCTGTAAAAACCAACAATTTACTATCAATTTATTGTCAAGTTTATTGTTCAAATTGCAAGTTTATTACCAACAGTGTGTTTGTTCAAATTGATGCAGAACTTGGGCGTTGAACTTAATTGATTTATACACGTTCTCACCAAAGCCACATATTTGATATTCTCTGTTTTGGTGTACTTTCACATTTTGATAAACTACAATAACTATGGTAGACAAGGTGTTTGTCAAAATGCCTGACAGAGATTTGATTACTTTGAAGTTTGAAAATTTGAGTACAACGGTAATGGTTAGTAGATTTTTGTTGGTAAGGAAAATTTTAGAAATTCTTTGAACCAACCCGTTTTGACCCGACCCATTCTAACCTGAACCCATTCTAACCCGACCCGTTCTGACCCGTTTTTCAAGCTGACCCGTTTTTCAAGCTGACCCGTTCTGACCCAAACCCATTGTGACCCGGACCCGTTGTGACCCGACACTCAACCCAACCCGACCCGCCCATTTTGCCAGGTATAATCAACATATATATTAGCTTATATATCACACGATATGATAGTGATGCCCCCCACTGACCACACTTAGATATATGAGTCGGTTGTCCTATTGAACTTAGATCTTAAGATCTCCAATCAACTAAATTAGAGTTTCCTTCATACACCACTACACCATCATTCATGGGCTTTAGTCTCATTCTGTAACTCCATCTCTCATCAACCCACGATTGTTGGATCTAAAACCATTATCTATGACTATATCAAGTTAGTATAGATAATTGCAATTGAGATAAGTTGTTCTGATGTGTTCTTAACTCAAAAGTTAATAATGCCTATTGTCTGGATTCTAAGACTAGAACGTCTTGGTATTTGAACAAGATCAACGTCTTCGTATCAGTGATGCTATCAATGCTTATTTACCGATTAAAGCAACACATGCCTTGTCATAGGTTGTTATCTAATCATCTCAAACTTATAATAGTTTTAAGTTACTATCTAGATTAAATCTAAATAATTAAGTTCTCCTCAACTCCTTCATAAGTTATATGACTTTAAATTGAAAGACAACCGTCTCTCAAATTGTCTACATAAAATTTCACTTTTATGTTGTATGTGTTTAATTCTTACATTAATAGTCTCTTCAGAGCATCATAATTAACAAAACTAGTCTAGCATGCTTTATACTACAATACTCTAGCATGTGAACAAAAGATGCATCATTCTAATTCTCCACAACTTTTAATGAATATCGTAACATTCATTTTCAACATTCATATTCAAAGTTTAGACAAATCATCAGGATTTTTTTTTTCAAAATCACATTATTTTAAATCGTCTTGTATGTATGTCAAACATACATAATCACCATTCAATTTACGATCATAACTTATTTATTCTCAAAGGTTTCATCATTGATTCGTATGAACTAAAAGTCTCAATTCAAGCCACTTTGGTGAATTCATTATCCTACCTTTTAAAGTAGAAGGTCGGTTGTTGGGCACGTTCATCTCACGTGTTCATTGTCACGTTAATTGCACGTGTCCTTTGTTCGTTAACATACTAAACGATGGCATCTGCTTCCACTTCATAATCTTTGCCGGTTGTCGTCGTGTATCCTTCCTGTATCTCCAGTTGAAACTTCCACCTTCGATTTACAATCATGTGTCCTTCCTACATTTTCGAATTTCATAATTTGTTCTTTTTATCACTACTTTGTTTATATCAGTTTGCTTTGTCATGTAGTGTTAGCTACATGTAGTCTACTGTTGTTATTTGTAGTGTTGTTAGTGGTTGTTGATTTATTTGTATTTGGCTGTTAGACATTGTCATCTGGTCACTACTTTGTTTGTGACTATCTGTTTGCTTTGTCATTATTGTAACCAATGGTTTTAGGTGTTGAATGTTGTTAGTGTTTTGTTGTGGTTTCGCATCTTGTAGTTCATGTTTATGGTCACCAAGGCATTTGTATAACGCTTGGCTATTGTACTTTACCTATGGACTTTGTCATCTGCATATCGTCTTCTTACTTTAGTATATACTATCTGGACATAATGTTTTCCTATATAATCATAATCTAATTGCCTATTTACTACGAATTGTAAATGTTGGTATATATATACAGCTTTTTGATTATATGCCCACTTATTATGTAAACTTTGTCCTTTTATTATGTAATTCTAATCTAAATTGCATCTTTACTACCGATTGTTGATATCTTTCGTGTTTAGGTAATTTGGTTTGTCATGTAGAAGTGGATATTGTAGATGTTGATCATCGGGTGTTTTGCGTGTCGTCGGCGAATAAGGAGTTTCATTTTGCTTTCTCTTAAGTAAGTTGTTGTCGTTTAGTTTTCTTCTGCTTTGTTGAAGTAATTTGTCGATATTTTAGTTAGTTGTTTGATATTGTTGTTGCTTTTTTTATTGGTTGTGTAGTTTGTGGAAGTGGTTTCATGCTGCTTGTTGTCTTTTAATGGTGGTGCCACCTTGACTTTGTTGCAGTTGTAGTGTTGTAAGTGTGTGTTGTTCATCTTGGTTGTTTTGGGTAACACAATTGAATTGTTAGCTAACAAATTAAAGAACTTTCATTATTGCATATACATTCAGACCCCATTTGTTTGCTATATAGTTGTTTTGTTCATTGTATTTAATTGTTTTATTTTGTAGATATCTTGAAATTTTTAGATATCAACATACATTAACCTACTTGTGCATATAGTACAATATCATTTTTTTTTTCTTTTTGCATGTGTCCAAATCTTTTTTTAGCTTTCTCCACATGTCATCTGCAAATTGTGTTTTATCAATCTTTTTTTGCTTTCAATTGTTAGCTAATTAGTAGTGTCACATACAATGTGAATCTATCACATGCCTAATCTTTTTTTAAGCTTTTGTAGATTAATTTACTTGCATATATGGTATGTTATCTTACTTTTTCGTTTGCTACAAATGTCAATTAGTAATATCAAATACAGTTACATACAAATACATACTAAAAGACCATTGTTATTTTGACATACTAAGACTATTCTAAGTTGCATTCACATATTGAATTAATTCTTAAGGAATGTAGCGATGGTTAGTGCTAAGGTTATGCATTATGCCTCTTTTAGTATATAAAACCTAACAATCAATCTGCAGGTGCCTATAAAAGCACCATATATTAGCATCTGTTGAATAAGTGCCCCGGCAGCCGCAACCCTGACATAAAATCTAGTTCATCAACAATATGAATTATTCTAGTATATGATCACTATTAAGTGAAGATAGAGTCAATTAGATTGACACTTAACATGTCGTAAGATTCGTTAAATTTTTTTAATGCACAACTAAAACTAGATTAGTATGGTATAACTCAAAATTAATTTTGAAGAAAAGCTAAAACCATTATAGGATTTAATGTCAATACACTAATGACATTATAAGCCAAAATCAAAACCTCCTATATTTGTTACATAGAATTAATTAAGAATCAAAACAAGAAATCTATATTGCTTTATGACAAGATTAGTTATATAGCATCTAAAAAAACGATGCAATAGCAAGTAGAAGCGTTCATTCTAACCACTCAACTTTGAGCATTAATATCATATTTATTTTAGTTTTGATTTGAACAGGATTTACCCAAACCTATAAATTATTAAATATATAACTAATATATAAATAAATTATTTAGGGCCGCCGGAATGGAAGCGGCCCTAGTGCGGTGCTGACGGGCAGACCCGTCCCATCCCCCTAGGGCCGAAAATGGGTCTACGTTGGGGACATTTCACTGATTCACACCCCCACCCTAGTATCTTTTTTCCTCTTTTTGTGCCTAACGGTTGGATCCAAAAAATGTGGAGAAGGTATTTTTGAAACGAACAGTGTTTTAAAATTTGTTTTAAGATTCTATGAACACCATTCATGAAATAATAATAAAACAATTTCATTATTGAATTAAAATTCAATAAAATAAAGGAAAACGATAAATTACAATACAAATACAATTGAAATAAATAAATTACAAAAATGTAGAATGAGAAGAAAACAAATAAAGTAAAATAACTGAGAATTCGTGTTCAACATGTGTCTCTTTAAACAAATTTTGAGTATTCAAGAAAACTTGTTTGTTTCCCAGAGTATAACAACCGAAGCAGTTAATACTGCTAGGATGGACACAAGAACCCGAATTGCATCTTAAAGAAAAGATGAAGAAGATCAATTATTAGGTTGAAAAATTTAGAGAGAAATAACGAGAGAACTTTAGAGAGCTAGAGTTCTTTGGTATATGTTCTAACCATGACTCGCACCAGGGGTGTTCAAAAAGCTTGTGGCTCGTGGCTCACTCGAAAACAGTTTGAAAAACCTCGCTCGAAATAAGCTCGTTTTAAAAAATGAGAACCCGAGCCAAGGTCAGCTTTAGTTAAAAAAATAGTGTTTTTAAATGAAGTTAACCATAATAACATGAGTACATCAAAAGTGTTTGATACGGGTGGTCACCGGTTTGGTTTATTCAGTTGTGATTTTTTTTTGCCCAACTAAGTTGAATTTAATCGCTTTAGCTGGTTATGATTTTTTTTGGCCTAACCGAACAATATTTAACCGCTTTAGTAGGTTTATTCGGTACTGTTATCCAATTAAACCAATTACTATATGGTTTATTCAGACAACCGAACTGAATAAACCGTATTTTGTGTAACCAAATTCACAATTCGGATATGGTTAGTAATCGAACCGAAAACAAATTTGCAATTTGGTTTGTTTTTTCGGTTACGAATACGACTTGTGTTTGGGTTTCTTGTTTGTTTGAACACCTATAATCGTTACCCACTAATTAAATGAAATAGTTTAATACAACATTATAAGGAATGAAAAACAAATAAGAAATGAAATCTAAGTTTAGACAAAAAAAAATATACTTTTATATAAAAGTAACTGAAAGTGTATTTTGTAAACCGTTATTAAAATAGATTTCTTTTCTATAGTCCATATTGATTATTTGAAATTATATAGACTTAAATCACTTTTTCGATAGATTAAGCCAATAACTATATCTACATCAATCCATATCCATGAAAATTAAAATTTTCAAGTTTAATAATATAACTAAGATCTATTATAAAAAGTAAATTTACTTCTTTTTTTCTTGACCGGGTCAATAAACTCATGCAATATTTTGATTTATTTTACACACAATGGATTACCTAGACTAATACATGATTTTCTTTTAGTCTTTCAGGTGTGAAAAATGGTATTACTTGCCAATCCCATTTATTCCGCATTTTCATTGTGATCGGTTTTTGTTTGTATATCATTATTCTATATTCTACCGAACTCCCATTTTGTAGCTGCTACACAACTCCTTATTTACGCAGGAGCTATAAATGTTTTAATCATTTTTGCTGCGATATTCATAAATGATTCAGCAATATTCCAAAGATTTCCATCATTGAAACGTGAAAGATGAAGTAACTTCCATGATCCGTACAAATCTTTTTATTTCGCTAATTACTACTATTCTAAATACATCATGATTCGGTACTAAGAACGGTATAAAATTATGAAAAAAAAGATAGTAATATTTATAATCTTATATGAAAATATCCTCCAAAATAAGAAGGTACTAGAATGGTAAATAAATACAAACACAAGCCTAATAATCAAAATAGCACACAATTTCCAGGATCCATCCATTCATTCATTCATTCAATCTCAGCTCACAATTTCCATTTTCTGTTTTCATAACCTTCTCGCTCCGATCGGAGATAATTCGGAGGAGAAGGAAAATCTCGCCTTCAACTGCATCAACAGATCATGGTGAACGAACAACCGCTTCTGCCGGCAGACACCGCCGTCGCCGCCGCTGCTGAAAATGCATCCGGTTCGATTTTGACATCTCAGACTGCTTCGGATGATGCTAATAGCGGTAAGAATATGTCGACGAGCGTTTACGATGATGACGATGACGACGAGGGAGATGTTTGCCGGATCTGCAGAAATCAAGGAGACGATGATAATCCGTTAAGCTATCCCTGTGCTTGTAGCGGTAGTATTAAGTTCGTTCACCAGGACTGTCTTTTACAGTGGCTCAATCATAGCAACGCTCGACACTGCGAGGTTTATTTTTCTTCTGCTTTTGTTGATTTGCCTAATTTTTTGTTGCTTTTAGGTCTAATTATGTTGCATATTGCTTTTAGTTCTAGGTATACCCTTAGTTTAGATGCTTTTAGTTTAGGCCTTACGAGTTTCTTGTGTCTATACTCTTCTTGGTGCTATAAATTTGATATGTTATGTGTCACGGTCTAATTATGTGCTGTTATTATGAGTCGGGGGTCTCCCTGGTGCAACCTCTCTATTCTTTGTGGTGGAGGTATGGTTTTGTTCGCATCTCACCCTCCCCAGACCTTGCTCCGTGTGGGATTTAATTAGGTATGTTTGTTTGTTATTGAATGACACGCTATTCATAAGTCAATGGAAAGTATTTAGTGGCGTTAATGATTAATTGGAGTTCATTTGTAGTGCGATATTGTGCTATGATTCAATTATTAGTGTCAGAAACAATCTTAGTTTAGCACATGAAGGTATTTTGGATTCTTTTTTGTGGAGAGTGAAATTTGGACCTTGTGAGCGTGTGAGGTGAATAAGGATAGGATGGTCTACAAACGGTAATTCATTGGAACTACAGGCATGCTCCATGTGATCACTAGATTCTCAGCGGGTTAATTACTTCTTGTATATAATTTATGTGAACAACCCTGACAGCATAGTCAAGGTGATTAAGTTTTTGTGGACCGTAGTCTGTTTGTCATACATTATTGATTTCAGGACATAGTAGCTCTAGGTTGAGATTGTTATAGTGTGGGTAATTTGGGTAAACTAAGCAAAAGTTTCCTTAGAGTAGACTTTTTATTATTGCATGTACCTAGATAAGTATTCGATTGTAATGCTTATCCATGAGAAATTTTTCTAGTTAATTCTTTGAATTCTTATACTCTGTTATTGCTAGACTTTAATTTTAAACTATACATGATTATGCTTGATACTGAACAAGCTTCAGTTCTTCCAGATTAACAAATAATTGTAACGTATTCTAAACATATTATCCGATATGTAATAACTAAAATGTAATTGAACAACTTAAGTTGTCTACAATTAGTCTGCCCGTGGATGTCTTAAGCAGCCACTATTGCACTTCCAAGTTCCAAACAGATCTAAAGTCTTTCTTGTAAGTGTTTGATTATGCTTTTAATCACATATTAAGTGGCTTGATGCTATTCAAAAACGAAAAAGTAAAGTGGCTTCATCTTGCATTAAGCTGATCATTAAATTAAGCATCCGAATGATGCTTAGCACATTATAAAATCCAAAAATGCTTGTTTCTAGCCCAAATTCAATCTGGCACATATACCTTTTTTGCATCTTCAACACAACCTGACCAAGACTTGGTAACCTTGCTATCACGACAATATGTTATCACTTACACAATATAAGATTAATCAAGTATAACGTTGTGTATCTTCAATAGTTTTGTTATAACCAATCAAGTTTAGATGACTGAAGGATAAAATAAAGTACTTCGTTCTATTGTTTTCAGCGGGATTGCATTTATATTCTTTTTAACTTCCTAGCATTTGTCTTCCTGCTACTTGAAGTTGAGTCTGAGTCATTCTGGTTAAATTTAGCTCCATTATGGCTTCTTGCATAAAAATAAATCTTTAGCAACAGCTAAGTGCGCTTATGCTACCTTTGCAATAACTGTTATCTTTTTATTTATTGTAAGGAGATAATGTAACTGTGAAAAGAGAGAATGTATATTACAATATTACATCACCTATATGTTTTACAAATTGTTAGGTGTAACATTTTATTGTAGTTAGATCTGCTCTTGACATAAGCATGTGAATGTTTTAGAGGAATGTATGTGTTTTTTCTTGTGGGCAAAACCATTTTGAGCATAGCTACACACCATCTTTTTAACTTACTGAGTCTCATATTAATACGATAAGTAAACAACATTCACGTGAAGATGAAAATATGAAATAGTGAAACATTAATGAAACAATTTCTAGCAATTGGATGGCCATGAAGATCTTGATTTGCTGGGTTTCGTTATGACTTTAAGCTTCGTCTTTCTAGTGCTCTTACCTGAAATTTGCATATGACCTTAATCTTTTCCATGCTTGTATGGAGGCCCTGAATTGATGCTATGATTAGCATCTTGGGCTGAGCCTTCATGGCACCTCTTGCCTTTTTAAACACAGATGCTATATTGGACATGACTTTACTTAGAAGGTAATGTTAATATCTGGTAAGTGGAAGTTGTTTTAAAATGAGGTCAGTGGATTTCAAGTCATTATGATGGTAAATAAAGCTTATGTTCCCATTTAATTGACTTGTCTGTCATCCAACCATATTAAGTAGTTTTAAGCCGATCATGAAGGTACTAAGCAGATTACGTTTTATAATAAAATCAACTGAGCAATTAGTCAACTAAAAATGAGAGTTCGTTCGAAGCTCATATAAGCGTGTTACCTTCATATGCATATGTATATTTGTTGGATAACAAGAGAATACTTGTAAAACACCAAAATATGAAAATAATATCTGTAACTCTATAACTGAAGTACATGTTTGCCAGGTTTGCAAGCATCCATTTTCTTTCTCTCCTGTGTATGCCGAGAATGCCCCTGCGAAGCTTCCTTTACAGGAGTTTTTAATTGGGATATCATTGAAAGCTTGTCATGCGTTGCAGTTCTTTCTACGCCTCAATTTTGTAATTTCTGTTTGGCTTGTGATCATACCATTTATTACTTTCTGGATATGGCGCTTGTCATTCGTTAGGAGTTTTGGTGAAGCTAAGAGCCTTTTTCTGAGTCATATCTCCACTACAGCTATTCTTACTGACTGTCTTCATGGGTTCTTACTCTCCGCAAGCATTGTGTTCATATTTCTTGGAGCTACATCACTGAGGGACTATTTTCACCATTTACGAGAAATTGAGGGGGCAGAAGGTGATATGAATGGCGCTCGTGTTGCTAGAAGACCACCCAACAGAAACCTTGTTGGTGAGAATGCCGGTAATATAATTAGGAGAAATGCAGAAGATGTTGCTGCCAGGTTGGAGATGCAAGCTGCTCGTCTAGAAGCCCATGTGGAGCAGATGTTTGATGGTGGTGATGGTGCAGATGGTGCGGATGATGTTCCGTTTGATGAACTTGTTGGAATGCAGGGCCCTCTTTTCCATTTGGTGGAAAATGCATTTACTGTGAGTACCACCATATGCTCTTTTATTTAATGTCATGCTGGTTCATGTGTGTGTTTTTAAAATTATTTTACTTGTTTTCTATCCTGCAGGTTCTTGCTAGCAACATGATATTTATTGGTGTTATGATACTTGTGCCATTTCACCTGGGACGATTCATACTCTATCATTTGTCATGGCTGTTATCATCTACTACAAACCCTCTAGTGTCAACTTTTGTACCATTTACAGAGCAAGCACTTTCACTAGTCAATATCACATTGAAAAATTCACCGACTGCAGTTGCAAATTTGACGTCTGATCACAACTCAGATAGCACTGTGATTGGCCATGTTTCTGATATCATAAAAGTGAATGCTACTGGGTTTATTGAATCATCAAACAAATTAATACAAGGAGAAACCAATGGTGCATCATGGGTATCTGATGTCACTACTCTTGCTGTTGGCTACATGATTATTGTTTCGCTTGTTATTTTCTACTTTGCAACTGTTGCAGTAATTAGATACGCTAAAGGAGAGCCATTGATCATGGGAAGGTTTTACGGCTTTGCTTCATTGGCGGAGACGATCCCTTCTCTTTTCAAGCAGTTCTTGACAGCAATGAAACATTTAGTCACTATGATCAAAGTTGCCTTCCTTTTGGTAGTTGAATTGGGGGTTTTTCCTCTTATGTGTGGATGGTGGATTGATATTTGTACTATAAGGATGTTCGGCAAGTCGATTGCTCATAGAGTTGATTTCTTTTCGGTGTCTCCTTTGGCAAGCTCATTGATTCATTGGGCTGTAGGGATTGTCTACATGTTACAAATATCCATATTTGTCAGCCTTCTTAGAGGGGTATACACACATCTTATAGTCTTCCATTTTACTAGAGGTGGCACGTGTGGGTTAGAATGGATGGGTGATGGGTCAAAATGGGTTTGGAAAACATGGTTTTAATCCAAACCCATTTTGGATAGGTAGATAACTCTTGATGCGTGTAATCTGTCTGGCTATCTACTTTTCATTTTCACCATAGTATTATCTTTATCTGTTTTACCTGTTTCTAATAAGTACAACCCCGATCAACCCCGTTTTATACAGAGGGGTTGAAATTGACACCTCTACGGCTCTACGTTATAAGTATATGATGTTCTACTTACCATGCTGGTCACTTTAAGGGTTACTTTTCATCATGCAGGTTTTGCGTAGCGGAGTTCTATACTTTCTGCGGGACCCAGCTGATCCTAATTACAATCCTTTTCGGGATCTTATCGATGATCCGGTGCACAAACATGCCCGTAGGGTTCTTCTGTCAGTTGCTGTGTATGGAAGCTTAATAGTAATGCTTGTATTTCTGCCGGTTAAACTTGCTATGCGAATGGCCCCCTCTGTTTTCCCTATTGATATCTCGTGAGATTTATTTCCATAATTATTTCTTCGTATTATTTGATGCTTCTTTTGCTTATGGATTCATCATTTGTTATTGCAGAATATCTGACCCATTTACGGAGATCCCTGCCAACATGCTTCTCTTTCAAATTTGCATTCCATTTGCTGTTGAGCATTTCAAGCTGCGGGCTACACTCAAGTCACTGTTACAGTGTTGGTTTACTGCAGTTGGTTGGGCGCTCGGCTTAACTGATTACTTATTGCCCAGACCTGAGGATAATGCTGAACAAGAAAATAGAAACCAAGATCCAGTGAGACAGGATAGGCTACATGCTAGAATAGGGGAGCAAGGTCGTGCTGTAGATGGATTTAATACAGTGATGCATGCAGAAGCTGACAGTGATGGACAATCAGATTCAGAGTAAGACTACAACCTTTGATCTGAAGGAACATTTTCATTCAAACTTGCCGTTTTTTTAATTATGCATTTATCTTATATCACATGTAATATTTATTTTCCATTCTTTTAGGAGGTATGGTTTTGTGCTCAGCATTGTGTTGCTTTTGTTGGCGGCATGGATTACTCTACTTATCATAAATTCTACATTAATTGTGGTCCCTATCTCTCTTGGACGGGCATTGTTTAACGCGATTCCTCTTCTCCCAATTACACATGGCTTGAAAAACAACGGTAGGAATTTTTTAATATTCTTTGTATAATACAATCTTTTCTTTGAAGTCCTTTTTTTCTGTAATCATTAAAGGTGGCAAAATGGGTGGGACGGTAGGTTAACATATCAAATCGTGCTCAGGTCAAACCGGTAATTTTGTAAGGATTAAAACCGGTCAAGTCGGTTCTATTGAGTATTGACCAGAAATACATCTAGTCTAATCCTTCTTTTCTTTTTCTCAATATTTACTGTGTCAGATATAATTGGAAAAGTTATATATTTCTAAATCTAATATGTTAGAATAAAATTATTATTTTTTTTTTCAACTAGTAATGTTGTCTCTTTCCATTAACATCTTTCAAAGGATTTACAATAAAGTGGCAGGTAAACGGGCAACAAGTTGTGCCGCCACCCCCTTTTGAATAACAAAACCTAGCCTACTGAAGACGTAACCTTGGCCCTTAGGTGTCGAAACATTGCTATGAATGACCCGCTGAACCCTAGTCAAGAAGTTCACTGCCTCAGTGGCTAGGAAGCCAAATGTGTCAAAAGCTAATGGAATAAAAACATGCTGATTGTCCAGGCAGGCTTTCTCGTGTTTGGCGATCTTGCATGATTCCGCCTTTGACGCTGCCTGTCGTGCAACAAATCCATTGTCCTTGAGCGCAACCAAGGGGGACACTCCCGTAAATTATTTTGGAGGTGTTTTTGCATTGAAAGTTCACTTTGGGTGACTTTGACCAATTTGGCCCGTTACCCTTTAAGCTAGTTTTTTATTTATTCTGCAGGAGAGATAAATATCACCTAGTTTTTTTTCTTTTATAACTAGTCATTTTCCATCTTAAAACCATTTAAGCCAATTAATGATTACATCGAAATAGAAGGCAAACGAGCAACAAACTGTGCCGCTAGCCCTTTTTGGATAGCAAAGCCTAGTCTCTTAAAAACTGCATTCATAGATCTTGGGGTCATAACATTCCTATGCACGACCTGTTGGACTCGACTAAGTACCTTCATAGCCGTGGGCACTAGGAAACTAAAAGTATCAAATGCAAATGGTATAAACACTTGTTGGTTGTCAATGCATGCTTTGTCGTTTTTGGTCACTTTGCATGAAGCAACTTGACCCAAATCAACCTCTCAATAAGTAAATGGATTGAGATTGTCTCCTCTTATTCATCATCTATTTGATTTACAAACTTGACCCTTCAGTGACATTATTTTGTAGATCTATATGCCTTTATCATTGGAGGTTATATCGTCTCAACCATGCTGGCTGGTGCAAGATATTCCATTGATAAAATTAGAACAGAGAGGGCAACAGTTTTACTTGGTCAAATATGGAAATGGTGTTCCATTGTTGTAAAGAGTGCTTTATTGCTGTCAATATGGGTAAGTATCACAAATTTTGCTTGTTTTTTTTAAATTTGTTTTTTTTTTCAGTCTCATTTAACATTCATGTTTTGTTTGCAGATTTTCGCAATCCCGGTGTTGATTGGACTGCTGTTTGAACTTTTAGTAATTGTACCAATGCGGGTCCCTGTGGATGAAAGCCCAGTTTTTCTCTTGTATCAGGATTGGGCTTTTGGGCTTATATTTCTCAAGATCTGGACTCAGTTGGTAATGCTGGACCAGCTGGCACCGCTGGTGGACGACAGTTGGCGAGTGAAGTTTGAGAGAGTGAGAGACAATGGTTTCTCGAGGCTGCAAGGATTCTGGGTGCTACGAGAGATCGTCATCCCTATTGTCATGAAGCTGCTAACAGCTCTATGCTTCCCATACGTGTTAGCCAGAGGGGTGTTTCCGGTATTTGGGTATCCGTTAATAGTGAACTCAGCTGTCTACAGATTCGCGTGGGTCGGATGCCTGGGTTTTAGTTTAGTGTGCTTTTGCGGCAAGAGGTGTCATGCATGGTTCAATGAGCTACACAACTCCATAAGAGATGACCGCTACTTGATTGGGCGAAGACTACATAACTTTGGGGATAACCAACCACATTGATGAATAGAAACGGTTACTAAAATCTGTGTAAATACTGTGTAGTGTTTGATAGCAAGCAGGCAGATGGTGGGTGAGTCTACAAGTGAAATTTAAATTTCCCTAAAAAATTAGTGTTATTTACATGGTGAAATGGTCCTGGCATATTAACTTGATATATTATGGTGTTTGGTCATTTACTGACTCTGACTATATATATGGAATCTGATTCAGTTGTTTGAGATTGAAAGAGAGCACATGCTTCTTGCCATGATAGTCAATTGACCACCTTTTCTGTTTGTTGGTGTTTATCTCTGTTAAAACGGCAAAGACAAACCCATTTAATCATGGGAGGAATTTATAAACCGGAACAAATTGCATCTTTTATTTTTATATTTTTTCCTCAATTGTTTGTTTTTGTCCAACTTTTCATCAAACATCCTTTATGTTTTAAAAAGTTCACATCGTTTGCCTTATACTCTAACACTGTTAAAAATTTACGTTAAAGTGTGTCATGTGATGGAAAATCTTTCTTTTCCACCCGATCTCTTTACAACTTATATTAGATATAAGTTGGGGGTTTAATCAAAACATGAGTGTTACACACGAGTTCGATAATAATATTTAAGAAAAGTTATAATTATTATATTTAAGGATTTATAGTTATTTAACAGTTAAGAATTTATAAATAGTTTTTTAATTATGATTTAATCACAAATTTTTTACCGTTGGTAAATTTTCACTCAAATTTTCTTTATAGAACAAATGACTTTTTCTTTTAAAAAAATAAAACCTAAAAACCTTAATTTATTATTATACTAGCTTAGATTCCGTTTGTTACACGCGTATGGTAATGAAAAATATAAAAAACTTAATTTTCTAAAAAAAATGTTATTTGATCGTGTATTACAAGGTGGATTTACTAACAATGAACAATTTCAAAATTTCTATAAAACTTATATTTGATAGGAAATTAAATATTACATGAAATAAATGTTTGTTAAAGTAGAAAAACATTTAATTTGTCTATTAATCTTTTATTTTAGTATTAGTTATTTACACATGTCTCAGATTTTTACTCTATAAAGTGTTAAACACAATTAATTATCATGCGTGAAAACATATACTTTAAAATATAACCAACTCGTAAAAATATGATGAAACTTATGTATAGTTACAATAATTAATATAAAAAAATTGATTTTGATATTGATATATACTCTAATTTCAAAGGTCGGTGACACCAACACAAGTCTCGATCGATTCACTAACATTTTTTTATTTTAAACTTTTATATATTACGTTTTTTACCACCAACTTTTACATGTTTGCGGTTTTGACCACCGACTTTGACATATTTATGTTTTTTATCATCGACTTTGATTTATTATCGTTTTGACACCTGACGACTTAGTCACTTTACAATTTTGAACCGTTACTCTGCTTTGACATATTTACGACTTCGCTTCCCGGCTTTGGCATCTAAGTTTGGATATTTTTTCGTTTGTTAATATGCAACTTTACACTGTAATGTACGAGACATGAACTTTTTTTACGCGTTTACGAGTTTGACCCTACTGTTTTACTTTGACATATTTCTGGCATTGACCATCCGGTTTTGACTTAGTTTTAATTTTGACATTTACGTTTGTTATAGAGTTGTCTTTTAATATGTTACACATTATGACTTTGCACGTAACATGCGAGACATGAAACTTTTTAATCAACGCGTGTAGAAAGTTTACTAACTGTTCCAACTACATGTCTGATGTTTTTTTATCTCTCTAAAATCATTGAAGATTAATTAAATGTTTCAATCCTATGCAATAATTTTACAAATATTTGAATTTTTTAAAATTGAGTTGGACAAATGAAACATGTATAAATTTTGAATACTATTTAGTTATTATTTTTATAAAAAAAGATTTAGAAAGTCTTTTAATCAATTAATTAGGAAGTGAATTTGAAATTTCTTTATTTATTAGAGCGCATGAATGGAAATTATTTTTTTATATATTCTTGAAAAATTCAATATATTAGAGGGGGAAAATGTCATAGAAATGTAACCAAGTTTACTCATTATTCCAATTAAATACCTCAAACTTTTTTTGTCTCTCTAAAGTTACTGAAGTTTCACAAGTGTTCCAATCCTATGTAATATTTTTACAAATGTTTGAAATTTTTAAAATTGAGTTGGGCATATGAAACATACATGAATGATGATTATAAAAACGTGAAAGTTTTTTTGCAATCAATTTGAATCGACATCTAAAAGTGAAGACTATGAATTTGCAACTTAATAACAAAGTTCTAAATTTATTGAGTTTAAGTCAAATTGAACAAAAATAATTACAAAATAGTATCCAAAGTTTATACATATTTCATTTGCCCAACTCAATTTTAAAAATTCAAATAATCGTAAAATTAGTACATATGATTGGAACACTTAATGAAACTTCATAACATTAAAGAGACAAATAAAGTTTCAGGTATTTAATTGGAACAGTTAACAAACTTTGTCACATTTTTACAAAGTTACCCTTGTAGAGGACTGAATGTATACGCAAATCAATCTACATTTTTTTGGTGGGAATGAATGTCAACAGTAATTCCATTAAATGTCATGTGACATCGAAAATCTTCTTTTTCTTATATTCAAGTATATTTTATTATATTTATATTAAAAAGAATAAAATTAAACCGAAATAAGAAAATAAATTTCTTCAAAAAAAAGATAAAACATAAAACTGGTACCAACGTGATACCACTACCGAAATACCGGTACCGATCTCGGTACCGTCCCGCTAAATTCGGTACCGGTACCGGTACCCACTTTTTCTAAATGTACAAGGCGGTACCGATACAAAGACGTACCGGTAGGGTCCCGATCTCATCCCTAGGCATGACAATAACAAAATCAAGACGCGCAACGGGGAGATATATAGTTTAGTTTTTCAACAATTCTTGTATCACAACTCGCCCAATAGAGAGATGGATTAGTTTTCCAACGATTGTTGTATCGCAACTCATTGCTTAAATAATCCTTGATCTCTTAACACATGTTTTCTAGCTACACTTCTCAATAAATATTTTAGTGATCCAAAATCATTTTTGTTTATCCATGCACATTGAGGATCGAAGAAATATTAGCGAGGTCACATTTTTTCAAATACATTTATTTAGGTCTAAGTCGTGAAAAAATTATTTTACCTGCCTGAATCGAGTAAAAGAACTAACTTCACATTCAATACGAAATGTGGCAGGTAAACGGGCAATAAATTGGGCAATCAACATACCGACATTAAATGTTTTTTTAACGACGTTAAGCTTTTTTTTTTTTGAATTCCAAACTAACGTTCTAGGACTCTTGATCGGAAGAAGAATACGAGTCGGTTGATATAAAAGACATTGAAACGACGCTTCAAACGACGAAACGGTGCTTCAATTAGGTGTTTAAACCGAACAGTGCTTCAATCGAATGTAAAAATTTTGTCGTTCGGAGCATCATTTCAAGATAAATTTTACATCAGTCGACTCGTATTCTCCTTTCGAACACAAGCCCTAATACATTGGTCTTGATTTTGAAAAAAAACATAGCATGTTGGTTGCCAAAGTGATAAAAGTTATGATATCACCAGTCATTTTAATAGTTAGAATCAGTAAAAATCAAAAGTTGATAGTTAAGACCGTTTAAAACGAATATACCTTTATAAAAACCCGGTTAAGAAAGATATTGTGTTTCAAGTTTAGTTCAAACAACTAAACTTTCAATTGAAGAAAAACAAGGTTAAGTTCACTACCTTTCAATTTTGAATAAGTGTTTACTAGTTGATTTCTGTGGGAAAATTTTGATTGCATTATCTAAATTTCTTATCAATATAATTTAGGTAAAACTATTTATTGAAAAAATTTAGGGGCATTTACATATATCCCCTTCTTAAGATCATTTATTACGTATTTACCCACTCCTTAAATTCAATTACATATTTCCCCTTCCTAAACCATATATATTACGTATTTACCCAATTTCTTTAAAATAGCCTTTTGATTTACTATTTTACCCTTAATGATCTTCATAAATATATTTTTATATTTTCTTATGGTTTGTGTAAAAGAAGGGGTAAATGAGTAATTTATTATGTCAAAGGAGATATATGTAATTAAACTTTAGGCTTGGGTAAATATGTAATTGATGGACTTAGGAAGGGGAAATATGTAAAAAAACCAAAAATTTATGCATCGCTCCAAAACCTTACATCCATTCCCTATATTATGTCTTAGTATTCAGTTAAGGCTTAGCATCACTCCAGAGCCTTATTATTCAGTTAAGGCTTAGCATTTGGTTATAGTTTTACGGTAAATTTTTTATCAATCAACTTGTAGTATCCTTCCGATCAAAAGGCCTAAAACATCGGTCTTAAATTTGAAAAAAACTTAACGGCGTTAAAAAAATTTAACGACGGACCAGTGGTTACCAAAGTGATAAAAGTTGGGACCGTTGATAGCCAATTCAATAGTTGGGACCAGTAGAAGACAAAAGATGATAGTTGGGACCAGTAAAACCAATATACCTTTTTTTATAGGTTAAATTTTTATATTTTTGAGTTTAACTTTTAGGTTTAGGGGTGAGGGTGTACATATTTAGCTTTTTTGGGGTGGAAGTGTGTAAGTTTGAGTTTTCGTCAATTGTCATCATTGTGTAATGAATTGTTAGATTTACACTTTACGGCCTGAATACTTTACTTCGACTAGGGCCCAATAAATTACGATTATTAGGACCGGCCCTGACTATATAGAGAATTGAGACGGGTTAACAATTTGAGTGAATTTCCTATATTTTCCCTCTCAGTAACATATATAAGGTATGGACGAGGATTATGTTGTGAGGGCTCTAACTAACATATAAAACTAAAGAAAGCTGGTGGTCGTTTGGTCTAAATGGACCACCCTTTATCCATGTGAGTATGGGTGCTTATGAATCGGTTTAAAATTGTGAATCCGCTCACACTAGTCATTGGTTTTTTATTTTCCGGTCAATTTTCTTTAAAGTTTTCGTCTGTTGATTTGAAAATTTTAAATCCATAATGAGCGGTTTATAGCTTATGGTTTTAAAGTAAAACCGGTAAAAAAAACCACACCGGACGATATATTTTTTGCAATCAATCATTTTGTATACTGGCCGGTTAGGTTATTATAATATTATATTTAATGGAGCAATAGAAATGAACTTTCTGCTATAAGCAATCTCACACATCTTAAAAAAATCTGAGTTTTAATCGTGGGTGTAAATCGTGTCCGGTTGACGAGTTACGGGTTGACAGTTGAATTTATCTAGCTCTAACCCAACTCATATACATATTCGTGTCAAAAATTTCAACTCTGACCCGGATAACATCAATTCGGGTCAACCTGAATATGACGCGTTTAACCCATTTATCAAAATGAACTAAATAAATTTACGGGCTGTAATTGAGTTGTTGTGTAAGTCGATTAAAAGTAACATGTTTATATGTGAGCTTGCTTATGACTAGTTACATATATAACTACTAAATTCAAAATCATTAAGCACATTATTCAAAAACTGTTACCAACAGTTTGGACAAAGACCGCGAACATCCATACATCTGACCATCCATACATCTGACCATGCATACATTGCTTGTATGATACAAGCAATGTTTTCACGCTTGATCGGATTGGCTGGTTTGACCGGTCAAACCGATACTCGGAGGGTGTAGCCATCTGAACTATACCAAATCATTTTGTTATAAGAAAATCGGCCAGTTGGTACTGAATCGGCAGTCAAACCGGAAATCAGCGATCTACCGGTTGGTTCAGTTGTGTATATAAACGAGATCTGATTAGGCATTGAGATGGTTACGAAGAAAGTGAAGAAACCATATTAGATCACAACGACAATATAGCAAGAAACCATGATAGATGAAATTGTTCTGTTAGCCCTTGAAATGTGAACAGGAAGATGATAGTAATGACTAATAACTAATTGTAATATTACTCACTTAAAACTACTTAAACTTTCATTTTTAAACTAAAAATACTTTAATATTAACATTCAAACAACAAAACATTTAAATATTATTATCCGCTTCTTGAATTCGATTCGACCAATCTAACCGGTCCGTACGATGAAATGAACATTTCAAACTGAATTTTATGACAAGTTAACAACAATAAACTTCTAAAGACATTTTTAAGAAAACGTCACGTTTGAAGCTGAATTTTGTGACCAAGCACTAAATCTCTAACGATTTTTCAGAAAAAGGTCCGTTCAGCTAAACTTGATAGATTTAAACCAAAACCATTAAAAGTAAACCCAGACCTAAAAACGTAACGTAATTTCTTTCCAAGTTTGATCTCGGTTTTTCGGCTTTTTTATTTTTCTAGCTCTAGACCCGGCAATCGAACCAAAACCAAGATTTGGATAAAAGGTTTCTTGTTCAGGTAAAACATTACAAGTGTTCTCTATCACCATAAAAACAAGCAAGAAAAATAAATAAATAAATGTAGCCCATGCTAAAACAGGGGTTTCTTTCAAACACGCCATGACAGTATAAAAGTCAAAGATAGGTCAACAATCAAACAATGCAACTCAACCAAATCAGCATAATATAGAATCTTTTGTAACTAACCACCTCAATCAGTTTAAGAAACGATGCCATCGTTCAAGGACAATGCAGCAAGTTGATCAGCAGGCTGTTGCTGCTGCTGAGCAACATTCCTGAGAACCTCCATGGCCTCTGCAACCTTCGACTTGAGAGCTTCTGGTGACTCGAGCAAGTGAAGAACCTCTGTCTGGTCCATCTCCAATAGCATTCCTGTTACCTTTGCCGCTGATTCTGCTTCCACCTGTTCGACTAGCGGATACAGATTCTCACCCAACATCTACAATATTAACACGTTAATTAAAACCATACAAAAATGATCATGTTATTACAAAACTATTCATTTTCAAAAAACATTTAGAACAAAAAGACGCTACCGTTCTCTGCTCTGTTGGAGAAGCATTTGCAAGTGCAGAAGCTAAAGCGCCAATGGGGATTGGCTGTGAGATTCCACCAGCATCACGCAATGGCATGCCATGGCCAATATCATATGGAACAGGACCCATTGAATCACCAACATTGCGACCAGGTGGATAACGATACATGCGACCACGTGGCATCATCTGTTGTTTCAAAAAAGTCATGCATTTGAGTTTTATAGCCTTAAAAGAATATAGCAAGTAAAGCGGGCAACAAACCTGTTGCTGCATAAGAGGAACTGGTTGTTGCTGATTCTGCTGCCCAGGAACACCAGCACGCCTTCCACCTGGACGTTGTCCCTGCTGGCCTTGTTGAACCATTGGCATAAAAAAGTTGGGCATTGGACCTCCACCTGGCCTCATACCTGGAACAAGTTGCTGCTGGTACCCAAAACCAGGCTATTCATGTACATCCAAAAAATTGTAAGTGAACAAAAAAAACAGAAACATTAAATAAAAAAACTCTGTATGACTATAACACCATAAACTAATTGGGAAATCGGATTGGGAGGTTACTTGAGGAGGAATGAAGGTAGGCTGAGCTTGACCATAAAACATCTGTTGACCAAGACCAGGACCACCAGGAGGGAACATTGGCATACGAGGAGCTCCAGCGGGTGCCATTGCAATTGGGCGCATTTGTGAAAACTGTGCCTGCAGGCATAAAAATATGAAAACATCATAAGTTCTTTCTTCTGTTACATGTTCTAGTAAAAACATAAACAACAGTCGTCCATGTAAAACTCACTACCTTACATAAAAAAACAAATAAGTAATATCAACAAACCTGCAATCGCGCCCTTCGATCTTCCTTGCGCTGTGCCAGTGCTACATATAGGGGCTTGCCAGCAATCATCTTGCCATTCATCTCCGAAAGCTATGAAACA
Organism: Tagetes erecta; assembly: GCA_030867185.1. Classification (NCBI taxonomy): domain Eukaryota; kingdom Viridiplantae; phylum Streptophyta; class Magnoliopsida; order Asterales; family Asteraceae; genus Tagetes; species Tagetes erecta. Next base: position 9,128,359 of record CM061493.1, read on the forward strand.
ACAAACATGTTAGTCCACTTGCTACTAAAAGAAATAAAAATCAAAATGCTACCATAGTAAATAAATGTGTCTGCTTACTGCTCGAGAAGCCTCCTCAGAAGTAGAAAATGCAACAAAACCTGATCCTTTGCTAGTCCCATTAGGATCTCGCATGACCTATTTATATAAATAAAAAATAAAAAAATTCCCAATTCATTAGTTTTCCTTAAAGACGTCTTCATGTACAATTCTCAGGTCCTTTTTTATTAAAAAAAATACCTTGCATGAAGTTATAGTACCAAATGGAACAAAGAAATCCTTCAGACTTTCATCAGAAACGGTATCATCTAAATTCTTTATATACAGGTTAAGCCCCTGCGATTTGTCCACAGCTTCCTTCATACTTTGCTCAAATTTTTGTTTTAATTCCTGCTCCCTTTCAGTCTTTTTCTGTGCTTTCCCAACATACCACTCTTTGTCATCAAATTTCTGTCCATTCAGACCCTCAACAGCTCTAGCAGCATCCTCAGTGTTCTCAAAGTTAACAAATCCAAAGCATTTTGAGTTACCATCAGCATCCCTCATTACAACAGCACTAGTGATGGTTCCATATTCACTAAACGCCTTATGTAAGTCATCATCAGTTGTTGATTCAGAGAGGTTTTTAACAAAGACATTGGTAAACTTAGTCTTGTCAGCAGACTTCTCTCTTTCTTGCTTACGTAAGAAAGGACCCACAAATACTTGCTTGTCATTCAAAAGCATGCCATTGAGCTTCTCAATAGCTTGTTGTGCAGATTCGTCACTTTCATACTGCACGAATCCATAGCCCATTGATTGACCAGTTGAATCCGTAGCTATCTTGCAAGACAGAATGTTCCCAAATGTAGAAAAAGTGTCGTGTAGCGCCTTTTGGTCAATTGCTTTATCCAAATTCTGCATAATTAAAAACCACAGATCGATTAGACAAAGTGACAAATTAATCATAGCATAATAAATACTATCATATGAATGTCTAGATACCTTGATAAAAATATTTCCAGAGCCACTTTTGCGCACACTAGGATCGCGATGAGAATACATTATCCTTATCGACTTCCCATTGAGAGGGGTGAAATTCAACACCTCTATAGCCCTTGCAGCTGTCAATACCACGCAAAAAAAACGTAAGAAACAACTCATAAAGTTCAACCCACAACCACAATGTATATATCAAAACTACTTTTTATCCATCTTTGTTATAAGCAATGTCCTTTAATGCAAATACCACTTTTGTAAAAAGCATGAAACTCTTGACCTTCAAATACCTATTTAGTAAATAAATATGTAACAAGATTATGGCACAGTCATTCAACCATAATGATGAGTGTCAAAAGCAAGATCCAAAAAAAGAAAATTAAATAAATAACTTAATTCAACCATATATTTCTCCAAGCTTTAACTATAGACCCTTTCATATTAAATAACTTTTAACAATCTACTAATTAAATATGTAAAAAAACTATGACAACTATTGAAAAAAGTTGATTCATCAATAAATTTCCCCAACTAAAGGCACATGTTTTACTTTGCAAACAAGCACTATTGATACCAAAATGACAACTTATTTACAAACTGAAGTTACAAGTACTATTAACACAATTCAGTATAAACAACAACAAAAAAAACAGCTTCAAACAAATACTAACCATCTTGAGGACTCATATAGTTAACATAACCATAACCAAGAGACCTTCGAGTCGACAAATCTCTGCAAACTCTAACCGAAACAACCTGACCAAGCTGATTAAACAGATCATAAAGCTGCGAATCAGTCACGTTAAACTCCAAATCACCAACATACAACGACGTCGGAACAAACTGAGCACCGCCAGAAGCACCACCGCCATTAACAGCCTGAGGCTGAGGTTGAAGAACCTGTGTCGCCATTTCAAAACCCTAACAAAATATTTGATTTTCCGGGATTTTTAACTTTTTTTTGTGCTTTTATAACTTCCCTCTCCCCTTGTTATTGATAGATCTGAATCTGAACTGATATATAAAACGAAAAGCAGATTGATTTGGATGAATAACAGAAACCCTAGAAATTTTTTGGATTTTTTTTTGTAGATGGTTGTTTTTTGTTTTGGTTTTTGAAATTGGTATAGATAGAGGAGAGGGAAGGGGGATAGATTAGTCGGAGATCCGACCGGAGAACGGCGAATCGCCGGTGGGTTACGGCGGAGATGGGGAAGAAGAAGAAGAGTATGCAAATGGAGAAAGTGAGAGGATAAGAGGGGTATCTAGGGCTTTATATGAATGAAGTAAGCAATAGTTTGAGGGTTAGCGCACGTGTGTACAACTACAAGGGGTTGTTTGTACAATTGAAAATGTTCATGGGCCGGAATTGAAACTATAGTTTTTTTTTAGCGTGTAAGAGGGTTAAACGTTTAAGAATTTTATAAGGATGTTGTTATTTGCATTCCATATGATTTTAAGTTAAAAATGTAACTATTATATGAGTCATATAAGATGATATGAGGCATATATCAAGTGCTAGTGAGAGACATATACTGATAATGTCAAGGTATGAAGGCTAGGTTATATGCAATTAGGGGTGAGCATGAAACCGAAAAAACTGAAAACCCAAACCCAAATAGAAACCGTGGGTTTTGGGTTTAATTTATAAAAAACCGAACTTTTGGATTGGGTTTGGGTTTTGTTAAAAAACCGATCCGTAAAAACCGAACCGACCCAATAATGTTTATGTATATGCTAAATTTCATATATGTAAGACCCATGACCTATGTTATGTAAAAGCCTATATTGTAATACATTATTATATGATCATATTACATTTTATCTATGATTTATTGGTGGTTTTTTGTCGAAGCAAAATGACATTCAAAATTTTGTTTATGGTTATTGTTTCCTGAGTAAATTTTCTTTTGAAATGTGGTTGATTTTTAATGTTTAAACTTATGGAAACATAAATTTAAACTTTAGTATTATAACATGTTTTCTTGAATCATTAAGAGTTATGTTTATAACTTGCATTTAGTACTAAAAAACAATAAATTTAAAGCCAAGTTGAAAAAACCGAAAAAACCGAACCCAAACCCAAACCCAGTCCGCAAACCCAAAACCCAAAACCCATGGGTTTTAAAAACACAAAAACCGACTTTTTGGGTTTGGGTTTGGATTGAGTCAAAAAGCGACCCAAACCGACCCATGCACACCCCTAATTATGCATCATATGTCTTTATATGATGCATATGACAACTATTTTACATTATTTTTTTTCTAAAAAATAATTTGTTATATTTACAGCTTTATAAATATTTTATCATTGGTAGCTGTATTTTTAAATTGAATTATATAACTTTGATTATTTTACTTTGAAATTAGATAATAAATTTTATTATTTTTATTTTCTAATTGTTTTTATAAATATTATGGATTTTGTCCACAACCAAAACGAATAAAGTTTGTAGTTTTATTAAAGATGATATAATATAGAACATATTAAACTCGCCATATTTATTCATATTAATAACGAAGAGTTAGTTTTTCAAAATTTAAATACGAATAAGATTAAAAGATAGATAGCTTCGGTTTCGAGTCAGGCATTCGGGTTCGGGTTTTGGGTAGATGTCACAAATACCATATGTGTCATATAGACACATGAGACGCATATAACAACTCTAATATGTGCTTTGCTTGTCATTTGATAAGTCTTATATAGGTCATATAGGCGAATATACGTGGTATGGTCCAAAATAATTTTTTCCTAAAAAGGTGGCAGATTGATGTTTACAAATATGTAGTATCTGGGTCATATAATGCTATACAAACCATATAGAAGTCATTCATATAGCACATGTGCACGCCAAAGTTATCTGAGTTATATGCGTCATATAACGCTATATGAGTATATATGTTATGAAAGCCCAAGTTATCGAGCTATATGCCTCGTATAACACTATATGATGTATATAGGTTGAATGCCTGATGTGACAAATCCAATAGTCTTGTACGTGGTCCTTATATGCATTGTATAAGTCTATATCAGGGATATAGATGAGGGTTGTATAGGTAAGATGCAAATCTAAAAGAGTTTTTTTAACGGAAAAAAATTATATGAGTTGAATATATAATCTAAGGTCCTATATGCATCATATAGGTTGACAATTGGGGTATATAAGTAAAGTAAAAGACAAAGTGTTAGATCTGTGACATATGATGGAAACACCGGGTTGTCATAGAAATTGGATATCAATTGGTAAACAAAACACATGGTATTTATTTATTAAGTCTAATAATGATATCATAAATTTGGAACATGAGTCATAAATAGAAACGAAAAATGTAATAAACCGAAATAATAAATGTAATAGTCTTTATTATTTTAACTACTAGGTTTAATACCCGTATGTTACACACGGGTTAAATAATAATATTTATAAAATCATAATCATTTTATTTAAAAATTTATAAATATTTAATATTAGATATTTTGTTTCATCAACTCATGCATGGTATTTTATATCTTCCCTCTAAAACTTCCTTTTATTAAAAATTCCCCCCAAAAGTTGCCCCCCTAAAACCTAGAATTATTATATAGATGTCCAAGACAATCCTATATCTTGGTATAGCAGCAAAATAACATCAAGTACAACATGAAATATGTGAAAATAAAGTTAGCTAATCAAAGCTAGTGAATAAACCACAATTGATAAATAATAGTATAGAAATCCGGGATCATCAAAAATATGTTTCGCAATCTTACATGTATAGCAATTTTGTAATTATCACCCAAGCATGACCCCTAGCATAGTATGTACACAACCACATTAGAATCCACAATCATTCGTTTAGCCATTTATCATGAGAACCACTCATGTTTTGATTAAAGATAACCTCTTAACCAACCGTCATTTACCGTCTCGGTATTTTAGTTATCAATAATCATTTAGCAACTTAGGGACATGGCTTAGCATCAAGCTTCATAATATAGTAAGATAGCATCATAGCATAGTAAACATGGAGTTAGAAAGACCGGGTTTAAATCCCCTATCCATATTATATAAGTAGGTGGGTTTGTCAGACCTTTAGCGCTAACATTGTATTTGTGGATTACCAAGCAATAAAACTACTTTTAAGTTTTAACTAACGGGGTTGCATCAAGACGCGGACAAGATTAGCATATAGGTATGATATCTTTTGAAAAATAGAAACAAAGTAGAAAACATGGTTATAGTAATAGAACACATATTTCGGCCCCAAAACGTAAAGTAAAATGGGGAGTGAGTTTACTCACCTCGAAACACGAGCACGGGATAATAGCAACAATTAGATAGAACCAAGGATTGCCCAAATACTAGAATCACCTAAGTAAAAGACAATCCTAACTTAGCAAACAAATGGTATAGAAAACTAGAATATGAACAATAGGATTCTAAGGTAATTTGGAGTTTTATGGTTTCAAATTGGGATTTTGGGGTTTTAAGGTAAATGATTTAAAGTATATATAATTATTTAATCTCATGACGGAAAATAATAGCAATAGAAATAACAATATTTTTCGATAAACATTAGCAATAAATAATTTATTCTTTCAACGAACTTTTTAACGTAAATAAATATATATCTAGAAATACTTTAAAACCTTAACGTATTTTGAAAGTATAAAAAGTCCGTATAACCGACTTATGTTTTATAAACTAATATTTATAAGATTTGTATGCGTTTCAGAAGTATTAAAGTACATTTTTATAGTTTTTTAAGTATTAAGAGTATTTGAAATAATTAAAAGAACTAAATTTATATAAAATCATGGTTTTGATATATTTTATAAGATTTTAGCATTGTATAAAATATATAGTATAGTAAAGGTTAGTTTTAGTTATGGAAATTAATAAAACAGGTAAAAAAATTAATAGAAAAAGGCTTGGCTCCCTGGTTTCGAACCAGGGGCCTCCTGCTCGCACCCACACACCCAAGCCAGACGAGCTACAATTAGTTTTTCGTTAAAATCATACCATAAATGGTTATATGATATTTCAATATAAAATCCCCGTATCACATAAACCCTAGAAACTAAAATCATACCATTGAACACGAATTCGATATCCAAACAACAATTAATCATAGGGATTTTGATCAGGATATGATAATGAGTATTTTAACAGGAAGAACTTACTTGATAATGGATTAATGGATTCGAAGGAGACAAAGAACAAAGCACGCGATGGTGAGAGAATCAAACTTGTATATAGAGGCTGTTACAATCCGATTCCACTTGCAGATTTACTATTGTTGATGCGCAAATCAATAGACCTATGGTTTTAGCTTATGAAAACAAAGATTTGATGCCCAGTTGATGATGAACAAGTTCGAGTACAAGAGAGATTCAATCACTGGTTATGTTGTTTGATAAAATTGAGATGTTAGGGTGAGAATGAGAGTGCAGGAAAGTGAATTAGTCGATTCAATTTGGTTAATTTCTTTGAAAAATCAAACAAACGGGTTAGTGATTGATTACGAGTAAAGTGGAGTAATTTGGTATTTAATTTGTTGATTAAACTCAATTAAATGATATTGGCAGCTTCTAATCACTTCGAGGATCATGTTAGTTGGTTTTTCTCTAATTAAGATTAACGTTTTGATAGATTGGTGTTAACGGGTATTGATGAAGTCGACGCTGGTTATAAAATTGGATGAATCGAGACGATTTGAGCTTCATAATGCAATTATCATAGACCAGGGGTTCAAGTTTTGAGTAAGGATCATTTTACGGTTTTCGATTAAAAATGGCTAGAACGCGCAAAATGGGACTCGCCGGAAAACGCAAATGATGTGGCCTATATTATAGAAAATTAAGTGAATATTTTCTACACTTTTAAACTGCATTTTGTTACTTTTTATTGAATATAGTATACAATTGGGTCATATTTCAACTTTTTGTGACTTATAAAAGAAATAAATTAGATTTATACGATTTTAATATTAATTTATTTAGTAATGTTTTTATCAATCTATATAATAAATCAAAGTTTTAGGAGGGGCGTCAATGTTGTTTTGGGGGGAAGAATAAGAGGGAAAATTAAAGGAAAAAAATAAGAGGAAAAACTTAAAATAATCATCTTTTGGTTTCTTTTTCAATTTTTTTAAAATCATTAATAACCAATTTTGTTATTTTGGTTTTTTTATATAATTTTAAAATTAAAATATTAAAATATTTATTTTGTTATATCAACCTGTGTGTATATACGGACATTAAACCTAGTATGCTAATATTTTAATGTATGAATTGTTGATTTTATAGTTTCAAATGGAGGATTGGTTCACGTGAAAGAAGTAATTGAAGTTAAAATTGTTATGCTTGAGTGGGAAGAAATAAAATAGATATACAAACATGCAGACATGAACAAATATAAAAAAAAGTCGGCTATTTTGTGGAGGAGACACGAGACCCTAAGTGTGGTTATATATAAAGAAAAAGAGAATTTTGACCGCAATTATCTTTTACAACAGCAAGGGACGCAAAATTGAGGGGACGACAAGTCTACACGGGCGACTTTTTAACGCAATAGTTACAAACGAGAGGTGACGGCAGAACCGTACAATATCTTTTAGGCGCAAGTAAAGACAAATAATTAAAGTTTGAAGCAATAAACCGGTTAGCAATCGTTTGATTTCTTGTTTTTAATTAGTTTTAGCGTTGACTTTGGAACTTGTTAAACATGAGAACAACCGTTTTATTCGTTTTTTATTTATACTTGATGACTATGAGTAGCTAATTTCATCTGAACTATCTAGATCTAGGATGATAATTGGTTGATTGTTAATGATTTCGGGTTTTTGACATGTTGTGTGGTTGATATTAACGTATAAATCCTTTTGGTTATTGTTTTTGATGTCAATGAGTATTGATTTAATGAATGGTTATTATTATTTTGTTCCTCACATGCTTAGTTAATTGGTTTTGTACTAGGTAATTAGGGTTTTATGTGTTGATCATTACTTTGTGTTTTGGTTAAGTGGTGGTTACTCCTAGGCATAGATAACCATAGGAATAAATAATCTAATTAGTCTAAAATTGGTAAACTAACTAATCTTGAGACCGGGAGGTGATAGATTATAGGGTAGTCTAGGTTATTAGGTTTTAGGGACCTAGTTGCACGAGAGTGAATTAACCCTAATAATTTAATAATTCTTGCTATTCCAGTTAAAATCAATATCATTAGGTGGTTCCTTACATCCCTTACACTCCCGGATGCACTGTGATTTGTGAGACCGAGAGGTGATCGAGTCAATTGAACACGTGAGTATCCTATTAGGTTAGTGAGACCGAGAGGAGACCTAACCTACACACCCGATGAGCTTTAGACATCCCTTAGATCCATTAAGTTATGTTATTGAGACCGAGAGGAGATTTGGCATAATTTAGGGGCGTTTTAAGTTAGATGTATTTTTAGAATCGGTTGCCATCCAGTCGTCCGAAATTCGAGAACATTAATATCACCAATAGGATTCCTGGTCTAGATAGTTGATCGTCAGTCTTGCTTTGTTTGTGTTCAGTTTTCCATTCCGTTAGTCTCCTATTTTCGTAATTGCTTTAATTTAATTTTTAGTTTTAATTAAGTAATAATTATTTTTCTTTTAATAAAAAATTCACCTTTTAAAACTGGCTAAAACTCGATAACTGTTTATTACCAAAAGCTGTCTAATGTGTCCTTAGGTTCGATACTCGGATTTACCAAGCTATACTACGCACAACCAGTACACTTGCTGTTTGTGTGAAATAAAGTTAGATATTCCTGTTTTATTTTTAAAACCTGAATTTGTGAACAATTTTTATAATTAAAATATATATACGTTTTCACACATCAGCAAATTCCGGCCAAAATGGCCGAAGCTGGGTTTTGGTCGGAAAGGCGGGCGCGCAGGGGGTGGGGGGAGGGTTTTGATTTTATTTTACGCTTTTAGCCCTCCATGTTTGATTTGCTTTTCATTTGTTGATCTAACTTAAATATAACTTTAGAACTTGACACATTTGGCCCAAAGTTAAATAAAAAACTTATTTTAACTAACTAATTTAACCACTTTAACTTGTATCGTTAATATAAATAACGTTTTTATATATTCACTTCCTTTTCGGCGTTGAATGGTTATTTTTAAACGTAACAAGAATTAACTTTGATAACATTTTTAAGATCTCTTTTATAAAATATAAAGTGTATATCTGTCAGATTTATTTATTATAAATAGTAATTATTTAGTAAACTCATAATAAATTCGGTCAGTTTATTAAAGACGGGAGATAAGATAACGTTCGACGTATCCATTTGTATTAAAATGAACATTACATCACAATGAATTAAATACGAATAAATAGAAACAGAAAAATGGATTCTAGTTCGAGTCGGGCATTCTGATTCGGTTTTGGGGCAGATGTCACAAGACCTATAACCCAATAGGAGGCATATAGAATAAAGCACTATACACGCACATGTTTTGTACGGATGAGCCTTATACGTGTTATATAAGGTTATATAATGCATATAAGAAGTGACGCATATACATGGATGTTTAGATAAAATTAGAGTGTGACTTTAGTAGGACCCGTTTATAATCAGAGAAAAACTCTAAGGCCTTTTAAAATATCATTGTTTTAAGGAAAAAATGGATTTGGTACTACTACCTGATAATGATCTATATTTAACAGTTATAAAAAAATAATAATCTTAACTTTTGGTTTTTTATCAAGGGGCATTTACATATATCCCCTTCTTAAGATCATTTATTACATATTTACCCACTCCTTAAATTTAATTACATATTTCCCCTTCCTAAACCATATATATTACATATTTACCCAATTTCTTTAAAATAGCCTTTTAATTTACTATTTTACCCTTAATGATCTTCATAAATATATTTTTATATTTTCTTATGGTTTGTGTAAAAGAAGGGGTAAATGAGTAATTTATTATGTCAAAGGGGATATATGTAATTAAACTTTAGGCTTGGATAAATATGTAATTGATGGACTTAGGAAGGGGAAATATGTAAAAAAACCTTTTATCAAAGGTAGTTTCAGTAGTATAATAATCATAAATTTAGACTTGCATCACAGCTTCTATGGTCTTAGCATCATAGTACCAATACTTTAAGTCACCCACGATAACTTAGTTAAACTTGTGCATTAGAATCTTCTTGATCTCATCAACCGGAGGATACAAAATCTTCATTATGTGTTTCTTCGTATCTGGATTTATCTTTTTGAAGATAGTCCTCTTTGCTCTTTTCGGCTTTATCTACTTAAACCTGTTAGACCTACATTCATTGCAAATGGTAGTCTGTGTATAATCTGATCTCCAATTCTGTGATTTGTTGAGTAAAGCCAAGTATTATTATCACAATATGTGCCTTTTGATACCTCATGAAGAACACGGTCACTGAGGCTTAGTATTATCGCACTATGTGTCTTCTCTTTGATGTTCTTCCATGATTCTTATGCATCTACAACTTCTTTCTATGTTGCCATATCTTTAACCACCAATTCGTCACCATCTAAAACCTTTATCAAACCTTCATGCACTAGAAATGCTTTCATATTTAACCGCCATAACCCGAAATCGTTCTTCCCATCGAATTTTCCATATCAAACTTTGAATTCACCATCTCGATCAATCTTCAACCAATTCAGTAACGATTTGAATGCAATTCAACAATATAACACCCTCAAACGAGCCACAAACATGGCTCTGATACCAATTGAAGAAATTAGAGGTGAATTTGTGTAATTGAATCGTAACAACAAAGATGAACATCACCCGTACTAGTTTTATTCACTACTAATTAAATTGGGTACAAAACGAGAAATGAAAATCTATCTAAGCTCTCAATTGATTATATTATCATTACTCACTTCAATCCATCTTTTGCATCCTATCTACAAGTAACTAAGCTTTTAGTTTACATCTAATCAAGATCCAACAACTAAAATGGAGGGTTAACATTATTAACACTTTCACCCCCTATACATTGACAATTATTACCAATTGACATTTATTGACTATTACACTTATGTAACCTAAGTTGCCCCACTTGAACATTAACCTCAACCTTTCACACAACTGAACCAAAATAATAACTCTAAACTAAACTAAATTTATGAATATTTGGAACCAGATTCACCGAGAATTTCATTTATAAATTTTCATAATTCTTGACCCGTCCAATTGTTTCTCCAAAGCTAGCAACATATACATGTAAGATTTCTAAAAATGTGTAGAGGCAAACTTCTCACAGTGTGTTAAGATTGATAGTCTAAAATCACAAGGTTCTCCATTTCTATTTTTATAACAGTAAGTGTACAATTGACCAATTTTTTTTCATGAACATTTAATATTAATTTCATAGCGAAGTTCAACCTATCTCACTTTCGTAGGATTATGGTTGCATTTAGCATGTGCAACAAGCCTTTTACACCCTTGGTAGACCCAATTGGATGAGTGGAGTCTCGTAAGATTACTAATGAACACACCTACAATGTTCTTACAAACTATAAATAACTAAAATGAAACAAAATAAACAAGTAGAACAAAAACAAAACGGAACAAATAAACAAAAATAAAACAAAATATATATAAAAAATGTACAATTGTTATAATATAACTATAATTATCATACGTTTAATGTTGTAATTAACAACTTCATAGAGAATTGTAAGAGTAAGAAGTAGATAGAAATGTATAACTCATTAAAGTGTATACATAAGGTGTAATTTTACATTCATCTTGAGGTAGTATTTATACTACTAAAAAGTTAACCACATGGTAGACAAGTAAACATAATACACTATTGGTAGACAACTAGTATAACGCTAGGTTGAAATTAAGCTTGTCCAAAACTTTGACAAAATGACCATCCATTAAATGGTAAGAATTATAACACTCCCCGTTGGATGACATTTTTGAAACATAGGTGTCTTTAATAAGCTCTTGAGTGTATGAAAGAAATCTTGGTGGTATATGTTTTGTTAGTCGCTTTTGACATATCCTTCTTTCATCTGTGAGGCACAAGTTGCGTTGTCTTCCTAGATTGGAGTTGGACTTCCATTTCTTTCCAGTCTACAAGAGGTTGATATATGTTGTGTGATATAGTGTAAACTATACGAATTCCAGTGTCGAGTTTTTATCTGTTTTTGAGTCGTTTTATATAGTTTTAGTCAAATTATGTTTACTACTGATCAAAACATGTTTTGTAGGTCCCAAGTTGATGAAACGATGAAAAGATCTCGAGAAAAGAGGATCGTAGGCGAAAACGGGACACGAAACGGAGTTACGAGCGAACCCAAACGCGAAAACAACGCAACCAGAACATCCGAGGGCTGTAACCACGCCACGCGACCACCAAGCAGCCCCATAGCCGCGTGACGCGGCGTGGATGGTGATGTGGTGACATCATACCACACTTCCATGAGCTCGTTTCCACGTCACGCGGCACGACGAGGCTGTTTTGGCAGAATGTTTAGACGATTTTTGGCCTTTTTTACTATATAAACAACTCTTCTACTAACCCTAGCCTCGATACTTCCTTTGGGGATGATTTGGAGCAGAAAAAGGCGTTTCAAAAGGGTAGAGATAAACAAACAAGCTCAAGGAAGAGCACGGGATTGGAGAGTTGCACCTAGACGTTCCGGGTTCTTTCATTCTGTTGTTTTGTTCTTCTTTTATCATGCCATCTACATTTGAACTTGAGTTATTTGTTATGATTATGGTTGGTTAAACCTTTAGAACCATCTAGGCATTATGATGAATTATTAACTGATGTTTGAACTCATGTTTGGATTGCTATTTGTCTATGATTATTATGTTTGATTAAAGTTTTGGCCTTTTTGCCATTTGATGTGTATTATATATTTGCATTGATTGAATTGATATTATTAATTCACTTAACCCTTGATGATTGTCTATATCATAGAATAGGGTTTCGTTATATCACTAACTATGTGTTCTGATTGTTATGGTTAAGCTGCAGTAAAACCATATGATTAACATTATTAGTGAAATTAGTAATAAGGCGTAGCTTGCTAGGTTTAATTGTTTAAGTCCTATTGAGTAACTTGCTAGGTTTAGGTCTTTGTGAGAAGTCCGTTTTAGTGTCAGTTATCAAACTTGCTTGTTAAATCAAATAGTTGGGTTAAAATGGCTTTAAATTCCATATTGTGAGATAGGTCTTTAACTAAGGTCAATTGAACATTATTTGATGTCACACCCCGGCTTTGGCATGCCCAGACGTGTGACCCGATTGGTACCTGCTTTAATTATTTTATTCTGAAAACATAGAGTTCAATGCAGCAGAATATTTTTCTCAAAACTTGATCCCATTTCATAATATTTCACAATGTTTGCAAACATTGTTTTCATATAATTGGGCTTAACTACCCGTTATTTTACATTGTTTTCATATAGCTGGGCTTAACTACCCGTTATTTTACAAAACATATTAATTTCATATTACTATAATATTTAAAGCCACAAGATTTCTTCATCGAATGTGTCCATTCTTCTTTGATGTATCTTGTGCTTAATTAGCTAACGTGCACATGCAAAACATCATATGTACAATATGACACTTATCATTTCCATCCTTTTATTCATTACCTGTAAAAGGTTTTAAAAATAAAACATGAGCGATAATGCTGGTGAATATCATCTGTAGACCCAAATCATTTAAAAGCATGAAAGCACTAATTTAGATTAACCATACTAAGAACATGGATAAAATACACACCATGTTGCACACTGATAACAGTTTGTTGACTGTGAGTTATTTCATGATTATAACTCTAGTGCCTAGGGAATCTCACTCCTTTGGGCACACAAACTGTACCAGCCACGCTTAGTTACAGAACTCACCGTTATGAGTTCTGCCTGAACACGTGTATACCATTTCTGATCAGACCGTACGTGCCAAGTGTCCGTCTCATATTTTACCAGCATGCATTAATAAATTAACTACTTTTCATGCTGATTTCGAAATAACAAAGATTTCACAAAAGCATTTATAAAACAAATGTATTCACCTTAATCAGAATAACTGCCATTGGACAACACTTCTTCTAACTCTCTAACCCTTTGAGATTTCTAAGCAAGATCCTTGTGCACTTTGAATCTATACATGTGGCTTAATTGGCGCCACTATAACAATTATAAAGTTTGGTTCCTATTTATAATTAGGGCAAATCTTAACTATTAATTATGTAAGGAGTGAGTATTGGTTTGTCATCGTCGTGGTCAACAATTGATAACTCTATCTAGTTTAGACATGGTTGATCAGTCCATGTCTAGACCAGGGTCAAGTTACCCAATGTCTACCCCGACCCTGACCCTAAGCCCCACAAAATATATACTAATAAATATAATTATTAACTAGACATAAACTTAAACAAGAATATACCTCTTAAACTATCTACGGCAATCTGATGTAGTCTCCCTACTCGTGCTCTTAACTGTGCTCCAAAACGACTACTAAGAACACCTAACAGGGTACTGTATGCTCGGGATTCTCTAAACTAGAGCGTTCCCGTTAAAAAAACTGGATATATAAAATTTTAACCCTAAGCTTTCTATATATAGAAAGTATGAAAGTAGCTCATTTCAATTCACCGTCGATGTGGGATTCATATATATATGACGTGCCTGCTTGCTTAGATATATTATTAGAATTAATTAATTTAACTGCTTCATTCATTTTTCTCGTATAACTTTTATAATATAGCATTCTATAAAATTATAAACATACAGTTAGGACGAGCTCATCATTTTCTACGCAACGACCTAAGTTTCGTTAAAAATGAAGAAAGTTCAAATATAATATAATTTTATTATTATTCGACGTTTTTTTTATAATAATAATTGATCGTATAAACATTTCATATTTCTAGGAGCCATTTAATCCGTTTCTTACTCGTTTGACAATATTTAAAATATAATTGTCATATATATATATACCAACCACTTTTTATGACTACAAGGTCGAGCATCTTAACTAATATTTTAGATACGAAATATTTAGAGGTGTTACATTTGATTAGGTAGCCGTGAGGAAACTTAATTCCGTAACTGGTGTGTTAATAACCCTTTAGGTGTCTTCTCAAAAAGGGTCGATGGTCCTAATTAGTGGTGCCTTTAAGTGAATAAGTTTAGATCCCAGTTCCATACGAATTAATCCAAACGTAGTGATAATTGAAGTTAACGAGGATTCTAGCCTAGGTGGTTTGTGTCTAATCTTCTGCTTTAAATCCGTCTTTCATTTTGCTTCTCAATACTTTTATGCAATTAGTAATTTAGATAAAACCCCCTTTTAAACAATCTTTTAATTAAAGTCGGGTCTAGTTAAGTTGAGTCTTGTATAGTTAGTTTAACATGATATATTAAGTCCGTGGGTCGACACTCAGACTTACGTTCACTGTATTACATTCGACTGGTCCACTGCCAGTTTGAGATCTTGCTTTGTGAGGATCGGATAAGTAACTTGCATCTGCATAACCAACTAAAACTTCTCTTGTCTTTAGCATAAAACAAGCCTAAATCTACAGTTCCTTGAAGGTATCAAAATATATGTTTAATCCCATTCTAGTGTCTTTTGGTTGGAGTGAACAAAACCTCACTAACAAATTAACTGCGAAAGAAATGTTAAGTCTTGTATAGTTAGTAAGATACATAAGGGCTCCAATTGTACCGAGGTATGGTCCCTCAGGACCAATAATGTCTTCACCAGGGCGAAATGAATCTTTATCAACATTGAGTGATCTAACAACCATTGGGGAGCTTAAAGAATTTTCCTTGTCCATATTAAAATGTTTTAAAAGTTTTTCAATGTAACTTGACTGATGTACAAGAATGTCATTATACATATGCTCAATCTGTAAACCAAGACAAATTTGGTTTTCCCAACATCTTTCATTTTAAATTCATTCTTTTAAAAAAAAATTGCTTCATGAATTTCCTTTCGCGTTCCCATTATATTTGGATCATTAACATACACGGCTATGATCACATATCCTGATTTTGTCTTCTTAATAAAGACGCACAGACATATAAAGATCCTTCCAGACTATTTCAACCCATATAACATCTTTCTAATTTGATAGAATATATTTCCTTGGATTTTGAACTTAATGCTTCTGTGAATTTAAATCCTTCTAGAATTTTCATATATATATGTCACTATGAACTGATCCATACAAGTAAGCTGTAACGACATCCATAAGACGCATTTCTAAATTTTCAGACACTGCTAAGCTGATTAAATATCTAAATATAATTGCATCCATGACATGAGAATATGTTTCCTCATAATCAATTCCCTGTATTTAAGAAAATCCTTGAGCCACAAGTCTGACTTTATATCTTGTAACTTCATTTTTCTCATTTCATTTTCTAACAAAAACCCATTTCTACCCTATAGATTTACAGTCTTAGGTGTAATCACACTATAAAAACTTTTCGTTTGTTTAACGAATTTAACTCAGCTTGCATAACATATTTCCATTTATCCTAGTCATGTCGATCTTGACATTCTTTTACAAATTTTGGTTCGGAAACATCATCTCCACTCATGATTTCACTTCCTATTGAATAAGAAAATATATCATAAATATTTTCAGTTTCATTTTGGTTCCATAATATATTGTTATGGCCATAGTTGATTGACATATTTGTACTGAAATCATTTACTTCTTCCTGAGGGGAGGTTATCTCATTTACTCTTTTCTGATGTCAAGTTTTAACATTTAGTGATTTATTGGAAAACATTTTCCTTATGATCAACCTCCTGTTCATGTCCTTTTCTCTTTCGAGGATTTTGATCTTTTAATCTAATTGGCCTCCCACGTTTCAAACGTTTCTGGGACTCATGAGGCATTGTTTTATTACTTTGTTTGTTAGGAATCTCAACTAGAGCCGGAGCATTAACAACTGGTATATGAGATTTCGTTACTCTTTTTGTATCAGTAAATGCATCAGTCAATTGATTTGCAATATCTTGCAAATGCATGATCCTTTGAAGTTCCGTCTCACACTATTTTGCTTGTGGCAACACAAGTTCAATCTCTGAGCCAAACGGGTTTTACCGCTAGCTTGTTGTCGTGTCTACTGATGGACGGGTTAGTGGATTTCCCCCGAATTAGAGTCGGGTTTTCCGTGAAATAGGTGAGCTTCGGCTACCCAACGTTGTCTGTGTTTGCAGAGCGTTTGGGGTCGTCTTTCGCTATTGGGTTACCCCGGGTAGCCGGGCTTTATTCATTTCGTTGTCCAAATAAAAATTAACGGTTGTTAACTAACCAATTCGGGATAAATAGGGCTGATGTAATCACTTTTCAATTTTGCAATTCCTTTTGTAATGGTTTTCATTTCCATAGATTTCTAAAAACGAAATCAGTAGAGTATTCGAGATCTTATGACCATGTTCAATTTTGTGAAACTTTGATTCAATTTACAACACATCTATTATCACACAAGGTAATTATCCTAAGCCCTTCAAACCAATCAAAAATACAAAGTAATTATTACTCTATCTTTAAATCTAGTGGCCGACATGCAATCTATCTAACAGGGCCGGTCTTAAGGATTTTTGTACCCTGTGCGAATCAGAAAAAAAGGCCCATGAACACTAACAAATTAAATAGTATAAAACAAAATTTTTGACCGAATAGCAAACAAAAATTGTAAAGCATTTCTTATTATTATAATTATTAGTAATATTTCACCGTTTATATTTTGAAGAAGCATTTCATTAAACTTTTAATACTGTCTTTTTTACAGGTGTGTGACCTACTCATATTATCACTTACTTTTTTGGGATTTGAGTTTTTAATAAACAAATTTAATTATTAAAATTCCACAACACCTAAAAAGTCTAACATTTTCTTTGTATCAACATAAAACTGTTATTTTAACGGTAAAAATATATTGTGAACACAAATTTCAATTTCTCCTCGTTAACTTTAAATGTTATTCGCTTGGAACACTCTTAATATTAACCTGAAAAAAGTGATGAAACGATAAACTTTATACTAAAGGATCAATACATATGTTATATATATATATTATGTTACATTTTATTATGTTATAATAATATTTTAACTAGTTGAGAAAAAAAATTTTAATCGTGTTATAAATGAATAAAGTAAATTTATATACCTACTAATTAGTAAGGTCGGTGGCTTTATGCCACCACCTACCAACTTTCAAAGCAAGTTATATATAATTTGTTCTAAGTTGTTAACAAATGTGGCATTTGGCAAGTTGGTTTAAGACTTATCTTAAGTTAGTTTCTATGATTGCATGAGGGTTCGATTCCCTTTTGCAGTAAGTTTTTTTAAATATTTGTTTTCCAACTTCAACCTTTTTTTCTTATCCTTTTCTGGACTTCTACTTTTTTTTCTTTTCCTTTTCAACTTTAATTATTTTGTTTTTAATTCTTTTTCTACGACGTTATGCCACATAATGCAAGACAACATGCTACACCTTGTAGTAAGTTTTTTTAAATATTTATTTTCCAACTTCAACCTTTTTTTCTTATCCTTTTTTGGACTTCTACTTTTTTTTATTTTCCTTTTCAACTTTAATTATTTCGTTTTTAATTCTTTTTCTACGACGTTATGCCGCATAATGCAAGACAACATGCTACACCCTAACATGCGAGACATAATACAATTTTATACTACATCATAACTTCCGAGATATAAAACTTTTTTTATTAACGTGTGTGACGAAATCACATACGCAAGACCCCCGGCGGCTGCACCGCGCGGCCTGGTCTTGTATATCTAGTTAAAGAGTATAAACTAAAACAAAAAGGGGAAAGCTTCCTTTATTATAAAATTTATAATTAATAATAATTAAGGTTGTATTTTTAAAAGGAAAATTATATTATTTATAGACTGAAAACAGCTGATGACAATGGGTACAATCTATTTATTTACTAGTAGGCCCCTCAACAACTAAAGTCTCATCTTCTTGTACATAGAAACCTGCAACTAAGAATTAGTCGGAAAAAATTCCGGTGAGCATAAATTCCAATTTTTCTTCGTGAACTCCAAACACCCTTCACTCCAAGCACTTTTTGTATCAATCTTGAAACGAGAAAATGCTTTGTGACCGAAAATATTTATAGTATAAACACTTTTTTTTCAAAAATATAGTGCCCCCGAAGCCGATGGTGCCCTGAGCGGTCGCACATGCTGCACCTGCTCAGGGCCGGCTCTGGTATCTAAACTCCCCCCTTGATTTTGTAAAATATCGAAACTAGGAGGAACAATCTCTCGTGCATTATGTGAGACGTGTATATACAAAAGAAGTCGACTAGTATTAGTTACAAAAGAAGAAATGCGTAAAAACAAAGAAGGAGAATATATCTTAAACAAAAATACATAGACAACAAAAGACACTTATAAACCACTAAAACAAAAATGAGTAGTGCGCAAAAACGGGACTCGACCACAGTAACAAAAACAATAACCACACGAACTACAGAAAAATCATAAAAATAAAACAACTCTAATATACAAAACAATAAAACAAAAAGTATTACACCAAACAACAACAACCACATGTAAACAATGTCCAAACTAAAGGCATGAGAGGTTAAAATGCAAAAAGAAGTCTAACACTTATGCCCTTATGGTCAAACTTTCAATCCATAAAATTCCACTAAAGTACAACAATCTTAACATGAAGGGTAAGTTCAAAAGAAAATAATAAATGTGGTCAAACATACACTTGAAAAAATTTTCTATTCAATACGGTTCTCTTTTATATATAGTATACAATTCCATATCTAAAACTAAAAAGAATATTGGATTTTAAAAATCCCAACTTTTATATATTGGCCGGAAAAAATCTCAATTGAGAAATTCTTTCTAAAGATCCCAACTTTTAAACATATTTTTTAAAGAGCTAGCTCTAGTTAGAAAATATTTAACGCGGTTAAGTTTTTTTCGAATTTGAAACTAATGTTTTAGGGCTTTTGATCGGAAGTAGGATACGAATAGATTGATGTAAAAATTACCCCAGACCGATGCTCCATATGATTAAACGGTTTGACAATACTTTTAATGTTACGTCAATTGGAGTTTTATAATAGTTGTTAGTATATATATAAATACACAATTTGACTGATTGTCTTTTTTTTAACAATCTAAGGGGGAGGTTCGTTTCTCAATATTGCCAAAGATGAAAAAAGTGTACGTATGACAATCATTGAATAAACGTAGTCGGAACAACCATATATAAATACAATTAAACTTGTTTTTATTTGTTTGTCACTTTTGAATATAACCATTCATCATCCAAAACTAATATTAAAAAAGAAAACTCGACGTGACATGAAAATCAACTTGTGAATAATTCTATTTTCTTCTTTTTGTTTTAATCTTCCCTAGCTTAAGAATACGTACAAACTCTAATTAAACAATTAGTTAAGGTTGAAATTCTTAAAGTATTTAATTACTAACCTTAATCCATTACATAGCATATTCTACATGTATGTGTAATTGTTTAAAGTAGTATTTTACAAATTAAAAATACATTTATCACGTATTTCTATAGTTATATATTTATTTGTTGGCCACTTATCTATAGTTATATATATGCTTGGGAAATAAAAAAATATATATGGAAGTTGATTTAAAACAGGGTTGTAAATAAATCGAATGCTTACTAAATAGTAAGAAGCTTTTTTTTTTCTGTTTATTTATATTCATTGGTTTATGTTTGTTGTTTCATATATTCGTTTAAAATTAATTCCTTATACTTATTCAAAATCCCTTATCTATACCTTATAATAAAAGAAGGTTTTGAATGCCACATGTCGTTTATTGAAGCCACTGTTGGCATTCAATTCCCGCCAAAAAAATATATGATCTCATATTAATGTTTACATTCATACCTTTATTCATATTAATTGTTTCAAGAATTTATAAAATATACTTTCCATGCAAATGATATAATAACTAAGGAATTTTCCAAATTCACTTCCTAACTAATTGATTAAAAGATTTTCAAATCTTTAACATAATTCACGGATAAATACACTTATTATAAAGTATTTATAGATTTTTGTTAACTTCTTTTTTTATTTTCAAAGCCATATGTCAAAGAAATGTAAACAAGTTACTCACCGTTTTAATTAAGTACCTTTAAATATGTAATATATAGTTTACGAATGTTACGAATTTTTTAAAATTGAGTTGGACAAATAAACATGTAGCAATTACGATTACTAAAAAGTGAAAGATTTTTTTCAATTATTTTAAATCGGGATCTATAGTGAAGAAAAAGAATATGTAACTTAACAACATGGTTCTAAAATTATTAAGTTTAAGTCAAACTGGATAAAATTAATTACTAAATAGTATCCAAAGTTTGTAGATGTTTCATTTGCCAAACTTAATTTTAAAAAAATTCAAATATTCGTAAAATTATTACATAGGATTGGAACACCTAATGAAAATTCAGTGTTTATTGGTGTTAGATAACGTACCTAAGATAGTAATGATTTATAATTTTTTTTGTTTACTATACTCAATAATAATTTAATATTTTTAGTTATTCAACTCGTGTAACACACGGGGTATAATCTAGTTATTTATATATATCAATTACTAATGGTGGTGGCAATGCAAGCCATCGACGTTAAGTTTTGCCATGCAGGTTTGAATTCACGTCCATGTGTTTATTTATATTAAACTGTTATGAAGGTAATTATTTTTTTAGCAAAGAAGAGTTTAATTGTCGATATTCACTATAATCTACATGTGTTCAATCCGGTTATATATATTTTATAAAAAATATAATTATTAACAAGTTGATTTTCATGTCGACGCAAGCTTGACACACTACATCCTTCTCTACTGGAGAATAGTGAAAGTTAGTGTAATATAAAAGTATCATATATAACATATAAATTGTTCGTTGGTAAAAAAATTATTTAATTCAAAGTAGTTTTTAAAAAATGTTTTTCTTTCAATTTCTTTGTTAAGATTCTTTAAATTATATATTTTCTTTTACTTTTCTATCTTTTAAGAGTTTTTTTGTTAGTTTATTTTCAAGGCTATTGTGACAACGGATGCACTTACGTAAGCTTTTACTTATATTACATAACCTTTCGTTTTTTCCGCGCTATAACACGGGACTACATTTATGTTTTTTTGGGGTTTTCTTAATTGTCTTATATTTTTTCCGTTTAATTAGTAATTTTCAAAATATTTAGTTGTAATATTCGAGATATACAAGTGTTTTCTATCTACATTATGGTTTCCAATACGATTCTTTTTATGTGCCCCAACATGTTATTAATATCACTACCATTACACATGTAACAAAGTTTGCAAACGGGTCACTACACAAAGTCACGTCACATATAGGCCCATCACAATGCATGGTAATAAAAATTGTCTAGCTCATTTAGTATAAGTACATTTCTCAACTAATTTCTACATAACCCAATTTTAGGTATATACTAAAAACTTGTCTGCCTCATTTAGAGACAATGAAAAACAACTATTGATATTAAAAAGAAAATTTTAATCTTGATCCTTACACCTCTGAGTGAATAAATCATTTACCAGTGCATCAACCGCGGCTCTTCTAAAAAATATGCATCACATGAACACTTGATATATATTACTCTACTCTCGAAAACAAGTACCAATTATTTATCATTTTTTACTTCATCAAAACGTACCATAAAAAAAGACAACACTTCGCTTTCACTTTAACCACTTTACATCTAATCATCATACACGGCCATGTTAATGTGGGGAAAGTGCACCATAACTTCCCCGTCTTGGAGCCTGCGCCGGTGCTAACACCGGCGCAATCATCGGATCACTCACTTCAGCATCCGACGACTCCAACTCACCACGAGAATACCCTTGAGAACAAGGTACATAAGTAAGCGACTTCTCATTAGGGCAAGAATGCGTCATCGAGAAAAAACGAGCACAATCAGCCGCCGATCTTTGATTCGGAAGATCCAAAATGCAGTTCATCTTCACGTCAAGAACGCCATTCTCGATCAGTTTCCGACACTGTGGACCAACCTGTGTAAAATAGTTATAAGAAAGCGTAAAATTCGACAACTCCGCTAACCCACACACCGCCTCCGGCACCACACCATAGAACTGGTTACGCCCCAAGTTCAATATCTCCATCTTTTTCAAACACTGAAACGAGTGCGGGATCGGTCCGGTTAACAAGTTTGTTCGGACATCAAACACTGTAGCCTTCTTCAAAAGCCCGATCTCATACGGTAAACAACCGGTTAGCCGGTTGTTCAAGAACAAAACCTCGAGTAGCGTATCGGAAGCTTGACCGATACTCGGAGGTATCCCACCGATAAATTGGTTGTTTGCTAGGGTTAAGTAAAGCGCGGTAGTTGATCCAAGGTTCTCGGGCAGCTTTTGAACAAAGTTATTGTTGTTAATGAACAACAAATCAAGGTTGAGAAGAAAAACTTGTGGCGGAACAACTCCGGCGAACGAGTTGAACCGGAGATCAAGGAATTGTAATTTGTTGGCTTGGAGGACTTGGTATGGGAAGCTGCCTGAGAATTTGTTGTTGCTGAGGTCGAGCTCGTAGAAGTAGCGGAGTTTGTTGATGTCCGTGGGGATTGAACCGACGAAGTTGTTGGAGTTTGCGTGGAAGAAAACGATGTCCGGTAAGCCGATGAGGAAGTCGGAGATGTGTAAGTTCGGGCCACTGAAGTTGAAACCGTTGAACTTGACACCGGCTAGAGCCTTTTCGTTTTTATCCGGGACGGTGTCGCATAAGAAGCCTTTGTAGTCACGGCAAATGTGTTTGCCGGTCCATGTTTTCGTGATTCCTTTCGGATCTTGTGTGATTTTTAGTTTGAAAGCTTGGATGACCGGGTAGACTAGTGCCAACCGGGAGCTTTCGAACCCGTTTGGTGGCGGTGGTGGTGGAGGTGGAGACCGTTTTGGTGGCGGTGGTGATGGTGATGGATAGACTTTTGGTGGTGGCGGAGGAGGTGGTTTTGGTTTTGGCGGTGGAGGGCAAGGAGGGGGAGGGGGAGGGGGGCAGTCTTGATTTTCTGGTGGTGGTGAGGGAGGAGAGCCGTCACCACCACCAATGATTATCTCGAGAGTTTCTCTTCGAGATGGTTTTTCCGCGTTTACTATGAAAAAAAGAGTGATGAAGAAGAGTTGAAGTGTATGGCCGCCTGCCATTGTTCTGTCGGTGGCGTCAAGATGGATGAAAAATGTGTTTAAAAAGGTGTAAAGGAGTCACGGGCATGATATAGATGTCAAGTAATTGGTCGTTTTTAGTAGTATGTTGTTAAATAAATAATGATATTGTTGTTTATGAAATCAAGTCGCAATTATTTGTATCCATCTTCATTCAATCATTTATAAATATGTATACGGTTTGTTTGATAACGTTAAGCTATGAAGTAGTGGTTAACATTCCCTTTTCTAGCCTATAAGAAAAAATAAATATAGTTGAAGTCATTGTCGGTAGGGGAAGATATAGTACTATTAGAAAATTGAGTTTCATTGACGGATTTATGTTTTTACTAGGAATAAACGTATTGATTAACTACATGAATCGAACAGTACTGATGCTTCACTAGTTAAACGTTGGGATAATGCGTATTTTGATATGCGACTTAGGAGCATATAAAATACCGATGGATTTTCAACCATACGTATAAGGTTATATATAGTTTCACTTTTTACTGACAAAATAGCAATGACTTTTTACCAAGGACCTCTTTACCAATGAACGCTTTGACATATTAATGATAGCTTGATCATTGGTAAGCTACTGGTAACTCTACTTTTTATAAATATATAAAAACTTGAAGTAGTTTTTTATTAATAGAAGTAAAAATACAGATAAATATGTAAAGTAGATTGCATATTCTAAATTCAAATTATTATATGTATTAAGGGAAAGCTAGAAAACTACATTAATGTTCCCGAGTTTTCATGTTGACCTCAACCATAAAGTTAGAAAATTTACAAACATCGTAACCCCTCTATTGATGTCACAATAGCTTCTATTTTTTAACCGTAAACACTTGAGAGACAGGGAACATCAATAACTTCTATTTTTTAACCGTAAACACTTGAGAGACAGGGAACACCTGATCTATTCCATCTTATTCCCTCTCAATCAAGGCCAGATGTTAGGACGATCAGTGACGCACAACCATAAACCGATTATGAAACCTACATTCAACTGGTCTTGAGTACCACAAATTCATCTAAAAACCTGTAACCCGCTTGAAGGCAAGCCATGCACGATAAAATTGGAGTGTAGCTCCTAAGAATCGAACCGGCGACCATAGGAATCCGTTAGTCCCAATTCATTACTCATGAATGCCGTTGAGGCCTCATTGGTTGATGTCAAAACAACTATTCACTATTTACTTCCAAATCTTGTTTCTTCTTCTACAAGATCATTTGCAGAGCACTGAAAGTACATCAAGCTTCTCACTCTTTAGGTTGTTAGTATTTTGATACGTGACCATCATCTTTTCGTTGATTATGTGCTTGGATCTATTTTTGTCATCAGGCTTTCCACTCTCTTGGGTTTTTTTTTTCAAAATCTTAGGTATTTAAATAGTTTTCAAATCATGTTGGTAATGTTGACCCTAAATTGCGAATTAAACAAGCCAATTATTAAATTTGTATTAAAACATTTATAATGAAATTACATGAAAAATTGTGATTCTAATTATGATTATTTCCTATGCAAAATACCATAATGAAAAATTGAGATTCTAACATGAGATTAAAGCACGAGATGGGAGATAAACTAAGGTGTTCCTGTAAGGTAAGTTGACTATTACAAGTGCGTAATATAATGGTGACTTTATACGTACATGAGGATCCTAGCAAAACTCGATGTGTAGGCTATACCCAAACCATAACAATGAAATTAACAATAAACACAAATTTATCTGAAGTCCATTTCTAAATAACAGATTGATAAAAAAATCCATCTTTGGCTCGCATACTCGTAAAATCTATCACCGGATGGTAGACCCTTACTTATATATATATACCCTATTTTTCAACAAGGGTTTTTGAATTTTTTTCCTTCTTTTTCACAAATACTTTAACAAGTTTGTCAGTCCAATGTGATGTCATGTTTACACAACTATGTAAGAAACCAAATTTTTTGCCGCTAGACATATAATTATTTTCTAATGAAATCTTAAACGCGTAGTGTTGCATCATGTGTAACAGCCCAGCGAAACCGCACCATGATATTGTCAGCTTTGGCAACAAGACACCCTTAGATGTCCGCCCCTCACGGTTTTAAAACGCTTCACGATAGTGAAGGTTTCCACCCATTATAAGACATGCTTTGTTCTCATTCCCAACTGATGTGAGATGTTACATTCCACCCCCTTAATGAGCATAGCGTCTCCGCTAGCACATCAGTCCCCTCCGTAACCCTGATACCATATGTAACAGCCTTGTGTAACCGCACCATGATATTGTCCACTTTGGCAGCCGACACGCCCTAAAGCACTGCCCCCTCATGATTTTAAAACGTGTCATTATAGTGAGGGTATCAAGCCCCATATAAGAAAGCATTTGTTCTCCCTCATAATCAATGTGACATCTTACAATCTACCCCGCTTAAGGAGCCTAACGTCCTCACTGGCACATTAGTCCGGTTCGTGGCTTTGATACCATCTGCAACACCCAGCGTAATCGCACCATGTTATTGTCCACTTTGGCAACGACACGCCCTCAGGTGTTTGCTCCTCACGGTTTTAAAATGCGTCATGCTAAGGTTTCTACCCCCTTATAAGGCAAGCTGTGTTCTCCTTTCAACCAATGTGTGATGTTACATTCCATCCTCCTTAAGGATCCTAACATCCCCACTGGCACATCAGTACGGCCCCTAGCTCTGATACCATTTGTAACAGCCCAATGTAAACTGTAACGGTACCATGATATTACCCACTTTGGCAGCCCACACGTCCTTAAGCGCCACTCCTGATGATTTTAAAACGCGTCATTCTAGTGATGGTATCAAGCCCCTTATAAGAAAACATTTGTTCTCTTTCACAACCAATGTGGGATCTTACATCATGCAAGCATCACATGTTCATGTGACCATCTTAACTAGTTAATATTAATAGCATCATCACCCGTCTGACATATCCGTAAATAATTAATAGTTGGGAACAACTTCAAGTTTTTTATTTTATTTTGAAGGAGTATTGATAGGAAACAGTTGAATGAATTAATCCTATAAGGAACAAGACTTGATAGATTTCGAGGTACTAACATGGATGTTTATGCAACACGCACTCACTTCATGGGAGGTGATCCTAAATGTAAAATATTATGCGGTTATCTATCATACCAAGGAGAGCTTTTTCAAATAGGTTGTTGATTCATGAGATTCTATCAAGGGATCCATACAATTCTATTGTTTGTTTAACATTTGTTTGTAGAATTCATAAAATTAAGATACCACTAGTGCTTGATAAGGGGTCATAACATGTTGATCGAGATTTAAGGCATTCGATCTTATATCATAAGTTTGTGAATTTAACAAGGTAAAAGTTTCAATTGAAGATTCTAGATTTATTATAAGAGGAATTAATCATTATCATTGGAGGTCAAAATGTGGTAATAGTGAAACCTTCTTAAGTTTGTTGAAATAGATCGTTACTCTTGTTTGCATGTCATTATATATGGACTTGAATCATATGTTACGTTTGTGTGTAGGGTAAATCATATGTATGGGAAATAGGATGTCTCTTGGTTTTGTCATCCAGGGTTGTACTGTAACTGTTTGTCATCTATCAACGAATAGAAATAAAAAAAAAATTATCAAAATTTTTATTGTTCAATAAGATTATGCCACGTGGAGGCCTGTGGGATGCCCCCACCAACCTTATACTTTTGTATTTTAAGATATGTTGGAGGCAATGGAAGCCATCGGCGTTTAGTTTTTTCTAATACACATTGTTGGATCTGACTTAACATAAGTTCTGATAATCACAATGATCACGAGTGCGGAATCCAAGTGATATTATTAGATCAAACACACAACACACTAAAAGGTTAAAATGAACATTAACAACAAAGCTTGATACTTTTAATGTTATTACTTTTACTTTGTTATTGTAAAATGTGCAAAAGTTTACAATACAAAGGCTAACCACAAAACTATACAATTGTGGTTTATATACTAGTCTAGAAGATATCTAGCCATTTATTCTATACAAAAGGACCAATGGCAAACTACAACCATTGATCAATCCGTAACATGACATACCATGTATATGGAATCCTAATGGATAGTATAATAAGGAAAACCGTTGAAGCAAATATCAGCAGGTGCTGAAAGTTGTGGCGTCTCCACTATTTTTTAGCACTAACATGTTTGTCTCTCCTAAAGATTTTAGGTTGGTGGAACTGTTTATTGGAAAAATTGTCTTTCAACAGACACAATTTTATTAGGTAGAACTTGATTATATATAATTCAACAGATGTTCTATGCAATCAATCTTGGATTTGTTTTGGAGCTTGACCTTCCACATAACTGTTGTAGGTAACTCATCCTTATATACCAACACACATTCCTCTGAGTCAAACCACGCAGGTTTGAATCCACATGCGTATGCTCACTTTTTTATTATTATGAATGCTTTTTCTACTACACTCATTCTTTTCTTTTCCTTTTCTAATTGTAATCGGACTATCTAAAATAGGGGCTAAATTAGGATTTTCATTTACTTAGGTGATTCTAGTATTTGGGCAATCCTCGGTTCTATCTAATTGTTGCTACTACTATTCCATGCTCGTGTTTCAAGGTGAGTAAACTAACTCCCCTTTTTACTTTTACGTTTTGGGGCTAAAATATGTGTTTTATTACTCTACTATGTTTTTCATTTTCCAATTTGTTTTCTAAAAGAGATTATAAAATGTGTTAGTCTTGACTCGCGACAAGATGCAACTTATGTGGTATTTTAAAGTAGTTTGTTGCTTGGCAATCTCACCGGTACAATGTTACCGCTAATGGTTTGACAAACCCACATGCCTGGACAACATCGATAGGTGATTTAAACCCGGCCATTCTAATTCCATGTTTACTCTGTTTGCTATGCTATGACGGTTGTTGCTATACAATGATGCTAGTTGCTATGCCATGTCCCTAAGTTGTTAATTGATTATTGATAACTTATAAATCGAGACGGTTAATTGACGGTTGGTTAAAAGTTATCTTTAATCAAATACATGAGTTGGTTCCTCATGTCAAAATGGCTAAAACGAGAAGTTGTGGATTCTATGTGATTGTGTTCTATTCTAGGGGTCATGGTTGAGTAATATTTACGAATGGCTATATATGTAAGGTTGCGCAACATATTATGATGATCTCGGATTTCCATACTATTATGTACAAATTGTGGTTTTACTCACTAGCTTTCAATAGCTAACTTTAATTTCACATATTTCAGGTGATGACGTTATTGCAATTTATTCAAGACATATGATGCCTTGGACTTAGAGAAAAATAATAAAGACTATTGCATTTACTATTGTTATTGCTTTGTCGTTTTCTATTTAAATCTTGTGCTCCAACACTTATGTTAACCATTTATTAGACTTTAATAAAATGATGTCATGTGCTTTGTTTACTAACGATATCCATTTCTATGACAACCCGGTGTTTCCGTCGCCGGGTGGGGTGTCACAGTTTGGTATCAGAGCCATGGTTATAGGGAACTAGGATAAAGTATTAGAAACACACCGACCTAGACTATAACCTAAGAGTCCTTAGTGCAAATAGTTTGTGCCTAGAAAACTCTTCTAAAACTTATTTCTTGTTCTTTCTATGAATCTAAAAAATGATAGAAAAAATTTGAATTGGTAGAAGCGTGTGACCAGGGGTAACATGCTAGATAGTCAATTTTATGCATGATTTCATGTCGACAACCTTTTCGCTTCAATTTTAGTGTGAGAATCTGAGCCCTTGCTATGAGCATTAGAACATATTTTTAGAATTGAGTGCTCACGTTCTTCTCTTATGTGATACCATAATGTTGTATTCATTCTAGAACTTGTATAACAATGCATTGTGAGGCTAGACAAATTTGTACACAAAGGTGATTAAGGCAGTAGGATTAGCCCCGCGTTTATTAACCATTTCTTTTCTTATTTCTACCCTAATATTATCCCCTAGATGCCCTCTTTCTGAGCCTAAACCTTTTCTATTTCTGAACCCTTATTTTAACCCTTATACCTTTTTTTAAGCCTCTTTGATTTTAACCCGTGTGATGAAATTTAGTAAGTTATGCTTGAATTTTTGGTGTAGTATGTATTGTTAGGAGTAGTTGAATTTTTAGATTCTATCGCTCCTACGAAATAAAAAAAGAAAAGAAAAAAAAGATAACTTTACGTTTTTGTATTAAGAAGGTGGTACTGTTACAAGCGAGTTTACTTTGGGCCAAAAGTGTAAGTTTTGAAACTTGTATTAAAAGTTATTTACTTAAAATAAATAAACCAAAACCACAAGGGCCAGCTGTGTAACATTTAATAACCCAGCCCCTCAACAGTTAACCCCCCCCCCTCGGTATTTCCGGCAGGTTTACTGGAGAACCTGTTTCTGGCCTTTTCCTACCTCCGGCGACTTCAATTTATGTGTTTTAAACCAAATTCAATCAACCAAAACATTCCTAATCTATTTCTGACTATTTTCGAACATGTTTTAATGCTCAAACACACGGTTACAGCACAAATTGCGCATGATTGATTGTTTGTCAAATGGGTAATCGGCAATTTCATAAATCTGGCGCATAAACGTCAATTAAACCTTCCCATTATACTCCATTGCATTCGATAGCATCATTCTAACACCGAAATATCCTTTTTCTTTCTCTGCAATTACCAATTCGAGCGACCAAAATGTTTTCCGGCGACTTCACCGTTATAACGCCTTCCAGGCATCATCACAGGTAGTATTTATACTTGTTTGAATCCTCTTGACTATCTTTAACTCCTCAGATCATCTATTTCATCTCATTTCAATTCCAGATTCACAAAACTCATAAAAAACAGTCGACTTCTATTTCATATTCAAATCCATATCAAACCTTCATAATCAAGTAAGTATTTTATATAAAAAAGATCGTGATTTCTTGTAGTTCAAAAGCCCTATGGTGGTTTGGATTAGATTTGCAGATTGAAAACAAATTGGATGGATCTTTGTTCTAAGGTTTATATGGGAAATTGGTCTTGCTTGTTATAAAGGGTTAAAACATGTTAAAAACGAGTTGAATAACTAAAATAACATCTGGTCCAATGGTTTGATTCTTCTGTTGCTATTGAAATGGCCTGGGTTCGAGTCCCACTAACCCTCTTTCTTTAATTTTCATATTTTACACATTTTAAACATTAATCCATATATTACTAATTACCTAAATAACATATTTTAAGGATTAAAAATAAACAATTTCAAAGACTTTAGACAAATAATACTTTAAGTTTATACGTATTTATTACAAATATTATTTCAGGAAAACTAAAAATCGATTCGTATAAAATATATATTCAAATACGAAAGTACAATAGCGTTTCGTATAAATTCCCAAATTGTATTTCAAAAGCTTCCTAATGAGAAACGTTTCGTATAAATTCCTAATACCCTAACATTATAGAAAACTAGAATATGAACAATAAGAATCTAAGGTAATTTGGAATTTTAGGGTTTCAATTTGGGATTTGGGGGTTTTTCGGTAAACAGTCAGAGAAATATATTAATTGCTTTTGGACAAAACGTTGAAAAATAATAGTAATGATAATAACAATATATGACTTGATGGTAATCATAATAATAGTATGTCTTGCAAAACAATAAGTAACTCCAATAATATATTTTTTTTCAATTAATTATTTGACGTCGAGAATGTATCATATACACAAAGAATACTTCAAAATATTCATCCCATATTTTATGTATTTAAAAGCCTTAAAAAATCTGTATTTATAAACTATTATTTATAAACTTTAGAAGTATTAAAAATACATTTTATAGCATTTTTAAAGTGCAAAATTTACATACATGTATTTATAAGAAGTTTAAATTTATATAATTGGTCTTGGAGAAAGTATGAGTTTATAGAATTGACCCTTTTTAGACTTCATAATGCCATCATACATGATCCATTAGTTCCTATTAATAAAAAATTTAAAATATAAGTTTTTTAAAAATGTATGGCAGTTGCAGGGATCGAACCCGGGTCAAACAGATCACACAACAGGCCTTTAACCACTGCATAATAAGCTGATTAGTGTTACTAATTTCGTTCTCAATTATTTTTATCCATTTGTTGTGTTTATCCCTAATTTCATATGAACCCTAGAAATCTAAATTATCTAAAACGATTATGATAATCAAAATAATGACAGGGTTAATGATCTATGGCTTCATACAAATGCAATGGATATAAGTTTAACTCGATTGATGAACGATTGACTAAGTGAAGAAGAAATTAAGTTGCAGCCAAGAGAGATTCAATTGGACGAATAGTGTGACATCTGCCCCAAAGCCAAACATGAATGCCCGACTCAAACCGAATCCATTATTTTGTTGTTATTCGTAATCAATCTCTTTAAGTTGCAACGTTTCGTTATTACTACAAGCAAATATTTCAGATTCCATGTCTTTCCGGCTTTAATAAAAGCGATCGAATCTACACAAAGTTAATATCTAAGTGTATCTATTTAATTACTATTCCAAAATGATTAATTCCAAATATATATAAATTTGTAATTTATAAGATGAATTTTATAAATATTATCAAATTATTATTTCTAAGGTTAAAAACGGTCATATGTTATCAAAAACAACGTAATGACATAAAGATGTTAATTTCAAAAACGATACAAGATAATGTGGTTAAGTTTATTGGTTAAATAAAGTTTTTAGTTAACTTTGGGTTAAAACTATTAACTTTTAAACTTGTTTTGAAGTTAAAATATCTAATGAATAACAAATGAAACTGTAGGGGGTAAATTGTAAATATTTAACCCATTCCCCCCACGCGTGTTCCGCGTTTTTCCGGCAAGAGGTATCGCCGGCGCCGGCTGTTTTTCCAGCGAGGTTCAAAATGGTCGTTTTTACTATTTTTAACACATTTAAAAACCGGTAAAATGTTCCTAAGCTGTTTTTCGAACCTACGACTACATCTTAATTGGATTTTAACTCTCCATCAAATCTGTTAAATCGAAATCTATAATCTACGGTTTCAAAACAAAACCCAGTTAATCAATTCGCTCAAATCATGAGTTTTATTCAAAATTGAGTTAACCAAATCATTCATTCAGGCATTTTGAAGCTGCTAATACCAATTAATTAAGTTTTTATCACTTATTCGATCACCCATTTACTCTCCTTTAAACCCAAAATGAAACCGACACCTCTATACGTTTCGAAGTTCAATCAAACCAATTGAGTTACTGTAATACATTCAATCGACCGCTCTCTAACCCTGAGACTAATCAATTTTATCAAATTACATCAAGAACCTGTCGTTGATCATCAACCCGTCACTACTTCGAATCAATTTGTTACCAATCAAGTAAGTGTTATATGTTAAAATGCTCATAATTTCATTTTGATCAAAAGCCCTAAGATATTTTAATGTTAGATTATCTGAATCAAAGGCTAATTGGGTGGATGAAGTTTCTAGGGTTTATATGGATTTGGGGGTGTTTTGGTATTTAACTTAAAACTATTTGTGATCTATTTCAAACAACAAAAACATCACTAGTGCGCCTGGTTTGTACAAGTGCAGATAAACTTGTTGACCTTGTGTTCGAATCTAGGCATCCTATCCCATTTATTTTGATGCATTTTTACTAATTTTAACTAATCTCCATAATATAAATTCCAATCCTTTAATATATAAAATGTAACTTGTCACAATTTTATAGTTGATTTTGTATAGATTAAATTTATAAATTCAAGTTTTATAAATAATAGATTATACAAATAAGGTTTTCGTATATGTAAGACCCCGTTTTCGGGCCTAGAAGAACAATTGGTATTTCATAATATATAACCGTTTAAACAGAGTACAACGGAAGTCATAAAGGTCCATACCTAAAATTTATAAACAGCTATGCACTAAAAGTCTATCTATACCAAATTTAAGCCTTGCCAAGTAGTCATCCGATGCCTCCATGACTTGTAATGCCATGTCCTAATATTAGGGGTCCTTAATGTGCCTGAAATACATGCTAAAACAAGTCAGCTACAAAGCTGGTGAGTTCATGATAATGACACATAAATCATTTCCAAGAGTATTATTAAATCAATTGTACACAAATCAATTCTGGTTCAAAATGGTTTCCCTACCAAATAACCTTCGCATAATATATATACACATCTGAGTTTCACCTGTTACACTGCAAATGATTGCATTCAATTATAGACGGTACCGACTATACGTATATATATCCCGAGCCATTGTGCTTAATGATTTGTCATCGTACAAATAATATTAATAATACACAAAAATCATTTGAACTAAAAAACGTTCTCAAGCATGTATTTCACCCCAACACATTTAAAAAGGGGAGTTGGTCATGAAACTCACCTGTGTGAAGCATGTTAGGAACTCAAAGCCTAGCACGTATCTAAGCAAACATAACGGTACTAGTTGATTCCCGCTGGTCCAGCTCAACTCTTGAGCAATCCAACACCGTCTCACAATGCTCAACATTGTGGCAGGTTTACAATCATCATCATTATCCTTATACATACACGTGTATACATATTACTATATATATACACATATGGTAAGTAACTCGAATGATATTAAAGCGAGTCTTACATTACTAATTAAGAGCTTCTGGGATGCTAATCTTAGAAATCCCGAGCTTTGACATCATTTCTACAACAGCCTCAACATCACTACAACTTCCTGGAGCATCACATTTCGTCTTACTCAACCTACGCCATATGACAGGCTAACCATATGGTTTCTACCTTCGGGTCGGTTTGCATACGCGAACCCCATACATCATTACGTTCGTTTTTCTATTACGAACATTTATCCGGCCTCGGATCATTCGTACATCCTTGTTTCAACCAACAAACAGCACAACCAAGTTTCCTGTTTTTGACAAAGAAACTGTTACACACTGATCACGACCAAAACCATACTTCTAGACCTCTGATCGGAATTTCCTTCGGTGTATATGTTCATATATGTCTTAAGAAGATACATTCCAAAAATCGTCACAATCCAATGGTCGGATCTCAAGGAAAGTGACAATCTTTGGGGCTGTGTTTCCAGTGACGGAAATTCCGATCAGCAACACTGTTCGACATAAAAACCGTACCTCTAAGTAAGATCTACATAAACTGAACGGTAGATATTAACATCTATGTGTTAGGAACAACATATCCAAATTTCGGACGTATCCAACGGCTAGATCATCCAAACATCATCCTAGAACCAGCTGTGTTTTTGTTGAACAACACATGCAAACGTGTTTCAGAATATTTCGAACATTTTCACAGATTTAAGGATAGATTGAGTCTAAACGGAGCTTACCATTGCGTTCAGGACGTCGAAAAATGGTTCCAGGTCAAAACGGCATCTCCGGCCGCCGTCGGAACGCCGCCGGATGGTGGCCGGATTTCTTTCTCCTCTCCAGACCTCTATCTCTCTAAAACACCTTAAGTATGTGTGTCATGAGGACAAAATTTGGAGAAATGAAGCTAGGTGCTTCATATATATATATTGGGTACCCGGTACTCGTACCGTGATAGGTTCAATTGGATCGATATCGCTCACAAGATCAGAATGATTCGTACAAACAAAAACAGTTCAATCAGCAACACAATTCATTACTAAATAATTCTCTTTTGTATTGATGATCAAAGCAAATCTGTAGTACAAATGCAGGAGAATGTAATCACACACACTTAGTTCTCTCTCTAACGTGAATATGTGATCTCGACTCTCTCTTAAACATTCTCTCACTACATGCTTTATGCAACAATACATTTTTAGGGAAAATAACAAAATAAACCCTAAACTATACACAAAGTATAAAATAAGTACAAAGTAAATCTTAAACTGGAAATAACCCTAACAGTACTCCCCCTAAGATTTATCTTTGGACTTCAAAATCTTCAAACAGTTTTCATCTTTTTCAGCTTCAATCTCTCACCAATCTTCAGGCTCTTCTTTAACATACATCAATTCTTTTCCTTTGTATTCTTCTTGTTCTTTTAACGCTTCCTCGATGCATGACTTGAACTTTTCCGCGATCTTTGCTTGTCTTGGCTTTGACTCGTTTGTAAGAATAGCACATGCATTCATGCGTCTTAGAGAATCAAGAGTCAAACCTGCAAAATCAATGTTAGCGTAAAATTCATATGGCAATTCTCGCCCTTTGACTTGCACTTCCAGTGTACCCTTTGCAGTCACTCGCATAAACTCTATCTCTGGTATATCAACTTTCACAAGGTTAGCATTGAGTAATGCCTTCCTTACACGTATCTTCTCTGACGCAGCTGCAATCACCTCAACCATTACCATAAACAATTTTCGATCCGTTTCAGCAACTTTGTCTTTGCACTTCTCCATTCTGTAAGTTCTCAGGTGATCGATGTACGATGGATGCAACAATTTCAGCTCAAACGTACTGAATAAGGTGTCACACCCCGACCGACGGCGGAATCCTCGAGGCAGATGATAGTGAATAGATTGCTCGTAGCTCATGGTACTAAAATAGTTGAAATATTATTTAATTCATATTTCATTAATTACAAGGCATTGAATTTCCAAATAAACAAATAACACAACACTCTGAATATTTATTATTAACTAGGTCCAAGCATGTCCTAGATTATGAGGCGTCTTGATTAACAATTAAGCTTCGTTTCCTGAAATCATGTGAAAAGTAAATGGATCAGCTAACGAATTAGCTGGTGAGTGTGAACACAATATATAAACAATTTGCATAATCAAACCATTTGACTGATTAATTGCATCCACTTAATCACACAGATTAAGTGCCGTGTTGTACCCAAACTGATTAAATATGCATCCACTTAATCACACAGAATAAGTGCCGTGTTGTACCCAAACTAAAATAGGCAGTTACAATCACCACTCGAAAACCATATGGGGTGGGCTTGTCAGGCCAATAGATCTATCATTGAAACTGAGGTTTGTAATAATTAATGATTATGCCTCTTAATTGTATATCACATTATGAACACGTATTTGCAAGTAATAACATAAACATGTATTGAATTGAATTGAATGTAATGAATAAATGAATAAAATGAACAAAAATGAAAAAGATGAATAAAAGTGATTTGATAGATGTCACATGATTTCCTCCAAAATAATAAAACGTAAAAAAATGGGCTATGAAATACTCACCTCAATGGTGATCAAACAAAGTAGTGTATGATGAAAAAGAATCGAGATGAATAGTCGTATCACGCTGGATGCCTTGGGATATGAACGTATATGATCAGACAGCAACTCAAATGAATAGCTAAACGATCTGTATGCAAGCGTGACTCAACCTAGTTAAACGAAGGCAAAAAAGACGTGTAAACATTTTAAGGCATAGCCAAACTAACGGAAATGATAGACGGTGCTCGTTGAGTCTCTACAAGGCTACACTAAGCCTAAAGGCTATGCTCATTAACTAACAACCTAAAATAAACTAACAAAACTAAGAAAACGATAAATGAACGATTCACGAAAGGAAGAAAAGAATAAAAGAAAAAGAAGAAGATTACCTTGAAGAAGCTTTACAAACGAGACGAGTTCGTAGGGCAGCACTTCCTCGTCAAAAGAATAAAAAACTACACACAACGCCCAAAAAGGTATTGCTCTTGCAGAACCGCCAAAATTTGGCTATTCTACTTGTTTAGACTCAATCTAGGAGTTGTAGGCTTTAAGGAACCAAGCAAGGGTATTTATAGGTATGAAATAGAGGAAAATAATGGCTTTGGGGCGATGTGGGACAACTTCAAGGTAAAAATCGCGTATTGTAATTTAGCAACAAACACCAAACTTGTTTTCGCGATTCCCGCTTCGTTATAACTCCGTTTCTCGAGCGGTTTTCGCCTACGTTCATATTTTTCAGAGTACTATCATATGTAAGAGAGTAATACAGCATTTATGATTTCGAAAATTGAGTTTAAACCTTGGATCTTGGTGAGGGTAAAGGGTTACGTTCTCAAACTTTTGTTTGTGATTTCTGTTTTGTTTGGGCTCGATTTGATTCGCCGAATGAACATACTTACTCCCTAGAATACCAAGTATGTCTAAGAGCTTTGAATAATAAAAAGTGATAGCCCAAGAATGGAGAAAGATTGGTAAAATGATCACCCGAAAGTCGCCTTATGCCAAAACTAATAATCCAACATGTAGAGTTTCTTGCTTGTTATCCTTTACATCTATGCTTTCCAAAACACAATGTCCTAAGGAGTATATAATAAACTTGGATGATAAGAAAAGTCGGGATAAGTGTAACAGCCCAGTGTAACCGCACCATGATATTGTCCGCTTTGGCGGTCGGAACACCCTCAGGCGCCGCCCCTCACGGTTTTAAAACGCGTCATGGTAGGGAAGGTTTCCACCCCCTTATAAGGCAGGCTTTGTTCTCCTTCCCAACCGATGTGGGATGTAACATTCCACCCCCCTTAAGGAGTCCAGCGTCCCCGCTGGCACATCGGTCCGGCCCCTAGCTCTGATACCATCTGTAACAGCCCAGTGTAACCGCACCATGATATTGTCCGCTTTGGCGGTCGGAACACCCTCAGGCGCCGCCACTCACGGTTTTAAAACGCGTCATGGTAGGGAAGGTACCATGACGCGTTTTAAAACCGTGAGGGGCGGCGCCTGAGGGTGTTCCGACCGCCAAAGCGGACAATATCATGGTGCGGTTATACTGGGCTGTTACAATAAGAGTGTTAATTGTGTTCACGAAGCCTCCAAACTGTTTGATCAACTTAATTAATGATTTAATTATATAATTTAATGTAATAACTTGAATAAATCAATATGATATAATTACTTTTATTTTATGATACGACGAAAAAATTTCATTGATATCCGATTGGGTTCGGGTTTGAATTTGAATCGGGTTTGGATCGGGGCAAATGTTACATAAGGTAATCATATCCTTATCCCAGTCATCCAGATTTCGTACCAATTTCAGCTCAAAAGTTTCCTGATTGTAGAAAAACTTAAGAATTGGTTTTGTCGCTTGAGTACCATCTATCACTTTCAACCCCGGATCAGTTACCTTATCAAAGTATTCATTAGAAAATTCTTCTAAGTACATGTCATCACTCACCACCAACTTCTTTTGTTTTCTTGTTTTCTTGGACTGAACATAAGCGCTATCTTCCTGTTGTCCTCTAAACTCCAAGTATTTCGGTAAACGGCTTATCCCAGCATCAAGCAGCATCGCACATTTATCACCACGCTCAGCATGCGTGTGATTGATCAATCTCAGCTTGTGCAACTCCTTCAAATCTTGCACTTCTAACTTGAAAATACTAGAGTA
The DNA here is from genome assembly GCA_030867185.1 of Tagetes erecta. Classification (NCBI taxonomy): domain Eukaryota; kingdom Viridiplantae; phylum Streptophyta; class Magnoliopsida; order Asterales; family Asteraceae; genus Tagetes; species Tagetes erecta. Next base: position 9,167,948 of record CM061493.1, read on the forward strand.
ATAATGGTAAACATCGCATAAACCATTAACTCTTTTGATCATGAAAGCATCAAACACTTCGTCATATTTCCATGCAATTATTTTCACCTTCTTGGACTTTTCCGGTACGATCATCGAATCAAGCAGTTCAGCAATGGACTGTCCTTTGCTCAGCAGAGATCTCACCACATCTCCTGCTGTGGCAGATTTATGCCATGATTCACGGACGTCCATAGGAATATTGTATGACTTCACTTCACTTGGAAACATATCGATCAACTCTTTTCTCTTTTTGTGCGCATTTTCTGGTAAAGCCATCACCGGTATCTCTTTCGGTCCGAGTACTTTGTATCTCTTTGTCAGCTCATAATATTGTGGGTTGTTATAATCCAGATAAAACATCTGATTATACATCTTCTCAGTCTTCATAAAACTTTCAACAATTTTCTTCAGCGATCCATGTTTCAATTTCTTCAAAGTTTTATATGGATAGTTCCTTGAACTCAACCATTCTCGCATATTTCTGGAAGACATTTCTTCTGGATTTTGATGATAAAGCTCTTGTGGAGGTAAATCATCAATATTCAAACTTTCTTGTAATGGTGTCCATTCACCCATCTCAACAACAAATTCTTTTTCATCAGCGGCAACTTTATCTTGTGCAGTCAAACATTTCTCATACTCTTCATTAATTTGACTCACAGTCAGCCCATTCAGATATACTGGATTGTACTTCATTTTTTCAAGATAAGCAAAGCGTTCAGGCAAATCAGCAGGAATCTCATCATCAGGATTAGTTTCAGGCTCAGCCTCAGGTTCAGATTCTGTGAAATCAATGTCATCTAAGTCATCCAGTGCCTCTATCATCGGTGCAGTTTCAGTTTGAGTCGGCTCAAACTGAAATGCTTCTTCAGTTACAGTTTTTGGCGCATTTTCAACCACTTCAACTTCTTCAGGCACATTAGTTTTCACTACAGATTCAGATTGAATCGGCTCAATCTGAACTGTTTTATCAATTTCAGCTTCTATCACAGTCTCATCAACCTTTGCCATTTCAGCCACCTCAATTTCAGTCACAGATTGAATCGGCTCAATCTGACTTTCTTCATCCAGTCTTGCCTTTTTAGTACAAACCTCTTCACCAGTAATCTCCGGCACTGCATCTAACTTTCTTTTTCCCTCAGCCTTGTCAAGATTGACAGTTTCAGCAGCTTCATCGGGAATAGTAATTGGAGACTCAACCCTTATGCCCACATTCTTTGTGCCACGCGCTCTAGTATAGTAAACTTTGGCTTCTCGAGTATGCTCAGTCACTTCCATTACATCATCCGAAAAATCTTTATCTGATGTAGAGCCCGACTTCTTTGATCTAGTTTCTCTTAACCATTTTTCCAACATTTCCTTCTCAGCATCAAGAGTATTGCATTCTGCCTTCAACTCTTTATAATCATACTTCAGATTTTCATGCTCATCCTTCAAGGTTTCATAATCAGTCTTCAACTTTCCATAATCATCCTTCATTTTCAAATAATCAGCATCCAATGCTTTGAATGTTTCGAGATTCTGATTATGAGTAGCCCAAAACTCTTCTAGTCTCTTCTTCTTTCGATCATTTGATGCCTTCAACTGTTCATTGGCATCTAAGAGTTTTGCTACCATCTCTTCTAACTCAGCAATTTTCTGTTTATCCTTATTAACCTCAACACTCGACACAACTTTTGGTGAAGACTCCAAAAATTGTTCAATGTTTTCAGCAGCTGTTAGGTGCATATTTAGGCTTTATTTAGCATGCATTTAGCGTTTGTTTTGATCATATTTTATGCATTTGACCCGTTTATTTCATAATATTTTGTAAATATAAGTTTTTGGTTGGAATAGAGTCTACTTTGGTTATTTTTGGTTGTTTCGTAGGTCGCGAGACACTCGTGAAAGATGACAAAGGCTTGCGGAAGCATTGGAGGGATCATGGATAGTAAAAGCTTGGAGCTTGAAGAGAGTTTGTGTAACATACACTTCAGACGACCGTGCAGAATTTATTCACAGGTTTAAATGGCCGTTCGAAGTTGCTGTTTAGAATATAATAAATTTCTAAACTTTAGAAATTATTATTATTCTAATAATTAAGAAACATGTGCTCGAGCTAAAACATAAAAGAAAATATCATTTGGGCCCTAAAAGTGAATTAAAAAAAAAAGAAAAGAAAAGAAAGAGCAGAACGTGGGTTTGTTTTGGGCTTTGTTCGACGGTTAGCAAAAACAAAGGAAAGAAAAGGGGGCTGGGAAGGGGACGTAGGCAGCAAGGAAGCAAGAAGGAATTTTGGGGAGTTTATTTTGTTTTCATTGAATCTTTCCTTTATTGAGTTTGTAAGTTTTATTTTATTTATGTTTTGTTTTTGGTTTACATTGCTTGATCTAGTCATGTTAGGCTAGAGACCAATTAGTTTTAGCACTTGGTTGTTATTTTCTATGGTTTGATTCGTACTCATATGTGAAACGCTTGTTGATTTGCTTATTGAATGACTTTGTTTGAGTAATTTCTTGATCTTCAAAACCGGGTTTCAATCCGGTGTCAAATTAGAATGTTAATGAATTTGATCACCTTATTAATTTTTCTAATAAAGTTCATCACTTTTTAAAACCCTAACAAAGTTTTAATATTTGATAAAAGGAACAAGTAACTATTCGCGTTTGTCTATGAACTCGAATTCGTTATAGAAATTATTTAATGTGATTGAACATTCCGAACGGCGTGAGTGTTTAATTATAATCGGTACTTTCATCATTGCAACTCGCACGTTAAGATCCGAACGGCGTGAGCTTAGGGTAACGAGTTGGCTCTAATCAACGAACGGCGTTTGGTTAGACATTGGATGAAGGGGACGCTCGAACGGCGTGGTGTCTAGTACCAATACTATCATTTAGTAAATAGAATCATTGCACAGCAATCGTTGATGATCGTAAGCCGAATCGAACCTAGAAGTAACCCTTGTGTTGAAACTATTTTATAAACTTTGAATTTTCTTAAAGCTATTTTATTTCACAATTATATTTCCAAAGTCTAGTTTAATTTACTTTGCTTTTGTTTAATATTTAGTTTTAATCAAAACCCCCCTTTTTGCTACAAATCATACTTGCACTTAATCATTTTGGTATAAAATTATTAACACGTATCCCTGAGGACACGAATCCTACTTGCACTATACTAGTGGGTTCACTTTTCATATTATTTGGTGGATTCGACACCCATCAAATTGGTGCTGTTGCCGGGGATACGGCAATTCTAACCGTTTTGTGCCAAGATTTTTTTAGTACAGGTACACTATTTTATCATCACCATGGCAGTTGAACAAACTCTAAGGGAGTGGGCGACTCATGATGTCACCCAACAATCTATCTGCATCAATTACCCTGTCATGGAAAGCTTTGAGCTAAAATATGGTCTCATTCGTCTATTACCCATCTTTCGAGGACTCGAGAATGAAGACCCTTACATGGTTTTAAAGGAATTCCATGTTGTGTGTTTTGGAATGAAACCGCACAATGTTACTGAAGACCAAATCAAGCTCAGAGCATTTCCCTTTGCTTTACAAGACTCTGCTAAAGATTGGTTTTATTACCTGCCATCTGGGTCGGTAAACACATGGAATGAGCTTGCAAGGTTGTTCTTAAAAAGGTACTTCCCAGAAGTGAGAGCCTCAATTCTACGCAAAGAAATTATCGGGATTAAGCAAGCAAAAAGGGAGGCTTTACACACTTATTGGGAGAGATTTCAGAAGTTGTGTGCTCGATGCCCACAACATGGTATACCCGAGCACAAACTCCTTCAGTACTTTTGTGAAGGGCTAGCACCATTGGAGATGCGTTTGATAAATGCTTCTGGTGGAGGAGCTTTACTTGATAAAACACCAACTCAGCTAAGAGCCTTGATCACATCTATTGTAGAAGATTCAAGGCATTCTGTACAAGAAGATTGGTATGCTGACATGTCATGGGGAGTTAAAGAAATGAGCACCTCTCACCTTGCAACTCAAATTTCTGAATTAACAAAAGTGGTATTGCAACTTGCTAAGGCTAAGGACGTGGTACAAGTGACAGGCATATTCACATCTTCAATCACATTCAGTTCCTCCACCAACATAGGCTCAATCACAGCCTTAGATCTTCGAGATCTCACATATTGAACTGTAATTTTCCTTGGAGCTTCAATATCAACCTCGTCAGTCACCCTAACAACCTCAACAGGTTCTTCAACTACAACTGGTTCAACAACTTCGACATTTTCTATCTCAAACTCCACTGGTTCAGCAACCTCATCATTCTCTGCCTCCTCATGGACTGATTCAGCACTATCATCACTATTTCCATCATCACCACTATCATCACCATCATTATCTTCATCATTATCTTCCTTATTATCTTCCTTATCATCATCATTGCCACTTTCACTCTCATCTTCATCAGTCTCTTTATCAACAAGATCTAATGGATTCACAATCTCTCCATTAGATATGTGATAATATACTACTCCAATCTCCTCCTCATTATTTGCTATATTCCGCATATACTCAAACAAATTAACACTTGGAACATTCCCGATACTCATCTTCCTATAAGATAGATCATTCATGTCCTCAGTATACAAAATTCCTCCAGCATAACCTTCTGTTCTGATGATAGGATAAGCCATATTGATCATTAGTTGCAAGAATCTCGGATACATGAGAAACTCGAACCTCTTTCCCTTCACCAGATTGAATACAAACCCATTCATTATCCACTTCGACATATTGAATGGTTTGTTTTCTGCAATTGCTACAATGGGAGATGCAATGTCAGAGGGAAAATTGTCAAAGCCGGCACTCCTTCTTGACATGCATTGTTGAATGACATAGCACAGTAACTTCCACTTCTTCCCCAATCTAGCTCTGACAAACTGTGACTTTGGAAATACGAGAGGATGACCCATATTAACAAAACACTCTTGACATTCAGTCACAGTCAATTCATCATTTGCTCCTACCTCATCCTCATCAATCCTCAGGGCAGTTCTGATAGCTTGTTCAGAGACAGTCAACTGTAAATCTTTTGTGATGTTTCCTTTAACAACAATCACACCATCTTCATTTGTAATCACCTCAGCTGTTCTCCAAAAGCTTTTGATCAGTCTTGCATAGATAACAGGTTTAGCACACATAGCATAGACATACTTTGTTCTCTTGATAAATCTCATCATATCTCTATAACCTTCAGTCTCTGGAATAGACTCATCCAAACAAGCAACTAGATTATGCTTAGGCTCAAACTTCAAATTCTCCATCTGTTTAAAACAAGAACAATGCACATGTGTTAGCTTCTTCATTAATAAATTTCAATTTTACATAAGTGTTTGAACAAAAAGTTATGAAAGTAAAACATTCACATAATCATTTTAACTCCTAAATTGATCTAACACTCTGATTTTCATCATTTTGGTCAAAACAACTTTGAATTTTAATGATCATACAAAATTTCACAATTAAACAGTTTATTCACTCAAACACATGAATCAGAAATTTGTATAATGAAGTTATTTAACATGTTAAGTTCAGTTTCAACAATGATTTGTCAATGTTTAACACACATTTTATCCTTTTGAAGTTAACACTTAAGAACATTCAACAGTTCATCAATGGCGGTTTAACAGTTATGAACAATTTTGATTGATTCTGTTGATTTTAAGAAATTTTGATGCAAATTAATGATTGATTGTTGATAATTGACAGTAAATACACCTAAAGCAACATTCGATTTCAGTTTTAACACGTAAAATCAAAGTGTCGATTCAGTTGATCAAGTACTGTTCATCATCAATTTTTGTTTTAACGACCGATTTGCAGGTTTATCAAGCTCGAAACATGTAAATTATACCTTATTCAATCAATATAACTTGTTACAGAACGATTGATTGAATATGATAATCAACGATTTTGTGTAGGGGATTTGTGCTTGAAAGTGAGAGTGAAAAATGATAAGTGTTTGTGAAGAGGCGGGTTTATATGATTGAAAAATTTAGGTCAAACTTAAGTGACGGGTCAACAAATGGGACGGGTAAACATTAAAAGGCCCAATAAGCCTTGACGGGTCAAGCACTGTTGAGCTGTGTCATGCACTGTTGGGACGGGTCAAGTACTTGAGACAAGTCACAACATGAGACGGGTCAACATAAAAATATGTAAAAAACACTTGACGGGTCAATCACTTGTAGAGATGGGTAAACCACTGTAGAGACGGGTAAAGGTTAGGAACAACTACACATGTTTGGTTTTTGCTCATCACCCGGCAGCATAGTAGTCTTCATAACATCACCCGGCTTGCACAATGACATGTTTGTTCATTATCCGGCTGCATAGTGATACCTTCATCACCCGGCTTGCTTTTCTTTATCACCCGGCAACACAGTTGTCTTCTTTATCACCCGACATGCTTTTCTTCCTCACCCGGCAACACAATTTGTTTACACTATTACCCGGCGACACAGTGTTATTCACTTACACGGCAAGATAAAGACTTCATTCTTTTACCCGGCTGTATAGTAACACAACTTGTCACCCGGCAAATATTAATGACTCCTTCACCCGGCATAAATTTGACATGTTCATTACCCGGCCATACAGTAGTCATAATATCTTCACCCGGCTTCACAACTTTTTCACAATCACCCGGCTCATATCAGACACAACTTTACCCGGCTAAATAGTATCTTCATTACCCGGCTAAATAGTGTTACTGATGTCTTTGCCCGGCTACAACACTTGAGCAATTTTTCTCAATTTTCTCGTCTGTTGACTTTTTCAACTGCATTTATTGCACCTGCAAACATTCTCGACATATTAATTAGACAAGACATCCTTATTAGGGTTTGTCATATTAATTAATCAACAACATTTTTAGGGCAACAAAATTATTCAAATAAATTCCCTTTTTCATTTTTCTTGTAGAAAAGTTTTTGCACAACCAAAATTTCTATATCTCGAAGCAATTTCTTAAAAAAAACATATTACAAGACCTTGGGTTTGTTTTTAACAAATCCAATACATTTGCTTTTCATACTATATAATCTTGTTCATTCAAAACACACTTATTCAAAATATTTTTTGGATTTTTGCAAATATTTTTCTTTTTCAATTTATTCTCCCCCTAAACTTGAAATTTCTTGAAATTTTTAAGTTTAACAAGGATGTCGATGTTTCAATAAAGATTCCAAATGCCTGCACACACAAAGCACACACATTAAAATAAAGACATATGCAATGCAATGAATCAAAATATCGCAGTGAGATCATACCACACATTATCTGAACATGTTTTGCAAGTTTTGAATAGACATTTGACTTATGTTTGAGTGAGTGATGATATGAAAACATACCAATTAGCTCGAGTTGACACACTTACTTTTTCAGTATCATGATGAGATTAAGGTTCGATTAAAATGACTTATGTGACCCACATGTATACATATGTCAACATATTTCCTTATCAACTACTACCTGAAATGCATATTGTACAGAACCTGGTCACTTACAATCATAAACAGTGTGGAATCTGGGTTCTATTCGGATTTGGTCCACTTTGGGACTTCTTTTGATTCCATTTTGGAATTTTAATTTCCTAACGTTCCCCTTGGGAATCTTCTGAATTCCTTTTGGAATTTTTTGTTTGGTGATGGTCCACATTTGGGACTCTTTTTGTTCCAACTTTGGGAATCTTTTGCTGCACCTTGAAGCTCAAAGAGAGACTTCGTGTGAGACTTCAGGTCTGTGGATACCACAACAAAGAAGCTCACGATGCGGTTCATCACACTGAATAGACTGCATCGTTACCCGATCATGCACAACTATCATCACAAGCAATGCATCAAAAGATATATATCTAGACATGTATAGCAATGGAACTTAACACAAAGATCATTAAGTTTAGATTTGTCAACAATGAACTTACTTTTTCAGTCTAATTGCCTGAGCTGTCTAGCACATCAATTAACATTTATCAGTCTTTATTAAAAATGATGTAACAAATAATGTCTAGTGTAGCTATCATTTCTCACTTTTTGCAATTTAGATTCTTATGACATGATATTTTCTTTTCCTTTTTGCTTTTATATTTTGTTTTGCTTTTTCTTTTTCATGCACACACACAATGCAAACAATAACAATAAAAGACACAAGAATCAATACTTGTTTGTCACTTCATCCCTCTCCTTTCAGTCGAGTGTCAGCTCCTTCCAGGTACGCTGGTTGGCTACATCGACTTATTATATATTTTTGGCTTTTATATTTTCTGATTTTTGTTTGATTTTCAAAAATTAGAATTAATCATGGTTGATTAACCCTATGGATTGAATTAAGAATTCAAACCACCCTGACAAAAAAGATTTTGTGAAAAGATCTGCCAGTTGTTTGTCGGTATGAACTTTAATCAAAATTATTAAACCTTTTTCAGAGTTATCTCTGAGAAAGTGATATCGAATTTCGATATGTTTGGTTTTTGAGTGTTGAACAGGATTAGCAGTAATGAACATAGCAGCAGTATTGTCTATGTAAATAGGAGTTTTGAGAAAGTTAAACCCGTAGTCAAGCAATTGGTTTTGTAACCACAAAACTTGAGAACATCCTGCAGATGCAGCGATATACTCTGCTTCAGCTGTGGATACAGAAACGTTGGTCTGCTTTTTTACATTGCCAAGAAACAAGTCTAGGACCCAGAAATTGACATCCACCCGTAGTCGATTTCCTGTCAAGAGCACACCCACCAAAGTCACTATCAGAATAACTATATAATTCAAAATTGCCTTCATAAGGATACCATAATCCGAGATTCGGTTTCCCTTTAAGGTATCTGAAAATACGTTTAATAGCAACCAGGTGCGACTCTTTTGGATCAGACTGATATCTTGCGCATACACATACAGCATACATAATGTCTGGCCTTGATGTAGTAAGATACATCAGTGAACCAATCATTGATCTGTACAGTGTTTGATCAACCGATTTGCCTTTTGGATCCGGTTGTATCTTGCAATTCACATCAGATGGCGTTCGAATAGTCTGACAATCCTGCATTTTGAACTTTTTCAGCAACTTCTCAACAAACTTTGATTGGTTGATAAAAATTCCATCTGCTGATTGTTTTACTTGCAATCCAAGAAAGAAATTAATCTCCCCCATCGAACTCATATGAAATCTTGACTTCATGATTTCTTCAAACTCTTTGCACATGGACGCACTGGTTGATCCAAAGATGATATCATCCACATACACTTGAACACATAGAAGATCTTCATGTTCCCGCTTCATAAACAAAGTTGGATCAATCTGACCTCTTGTAAAACCATGTTCTAGCAAATGTTTAGATAACGTCTCGTACCAAATCCTTGGAGCTTGATGTAGACCATACAAAGCTTTGCTCAATTTGTATACACGATGTGGATAATCAGGATCTTCAAAACCAGGAGGTTGTCTGACATATACATCATCGGTAATTGGTCCATACAGAAAAGCGCCTTTAACGTCCATTTGGAACACTTTGAACTTCATAAAAGAGGCATAAGCTAGAAAAACGCGAATAACTTCAAGTCGAGCGACCGGAGCAAACACTTCTTCATAGTCAATACCTTCTTCCTGAGTGTAACCTTGTGCAATAAGTCTCGCTTTGTTTCTCACAACAATGCCACGTTTATCTGGCTTGTTCTTGTACAACCATCTTGTACCAATCGCATTTTCTCCTTCAGGTAAGTCCACTAATTTCCAAACTTCTTGCTTGCGAAATTGAAGTAACTCCTCTTGCATGGCTTCAATCCAACTGTTATCTTGCAGCGCCTCTGAAATGTTCTTTGGTACCACTTGAGAAAGAAAACATGAATAAAGACAAACATTTGCTTGTTCAGTCTGACTTCTCATAGTTCGCTGATTCAAAGGCCCAATAATCTGAGAGACAAGATGATTCCTATGAACTCGATGAGTTGGTATAACTTCACCTTGAACTTGCGTCTCCAGATTAGACTGATTCAGATTCGGTAGATCTTGTAGAATGGTAGAAGTATGCGGAGTGAAATTAGGAACTTGATCCGGTGAATTAATGAAGTAGTCAAATGATTCTGGAATAACTTCAACATTCGGATCTGGTGATGGTTGATTCTGAACAGATCCACCATCATTAGGAGAATTTTGCGGATTAACATCATCATCAAGAATGTTTGATTCTTGATCTTCTTGAGAACCAGAAGGACCCGGAGTTTGAGTAGATTTGACATGATCAGGATTATGAAATGACATGAACGGATACTCAGAATTGAGATTGCTATCATCGTCATTATCAGAATCATCGCTAAAACATCCCAAGTTACCTGATTCTTTTCTCGAGTTTCCTGAAAAATCAAACAAGTTAGAATTGAAAGATTTTGATAACGAATCTAAATCAAATAACCATTCGAGACCATGCGCCACTGACGGAAACGAATTTTCTAAAAACTTTACGTTAATAGTTTCAATAACAGTATTTGTTTTGCTATTAAAAACCCGATAAGCTTTAGAAACAGACGAGTAACCAAGGAAAAATCCATCGTCAGATTTTGACTCAAATTTCCCGAGATGATCACTTAAATTTAGAATCGATACAGGACAACCAAATGCTTTCAAGTAAGAAATATTTGGTTTTCTTCCAAACAATAACTCATAAGATGTTTTATTTTTATCTTGAACCAATAATGTCCTGTTTTGTACAAAACACGCAGTAGCAATAGCTTCGTCCCAGAATGTGATAGGGATTTTGACATCTGCGAGCATGGATCTTGCTGCTTCAATCAGTGTCCGATTTTTCCGTTCCGCAACCCCGTTTTGTTGAGGCGTTCTTGGAGCACTAAATTGTCTAGCAATTCCTTTTTCTGCACAAACAAATCAACATTAGCGTTCTTAAACTCTGTTCCATTATCACTTCTCAAGATTTTTACTTTGCAATCTAACTGATTTTCAACTTTGACAATAAATTCTTTTAACAACTCAGCAGTTTCAGATTTAACATGCAAGAAATAAACCCAAGAAAATCTAGTAAAATCATCAATGATGACAAAACAATAAGACTTCTTTCCGATGCTTTGAACATTTGTTGGTCCAAAAAGATCCATATGTAGCATCTGCAAGGGTTTTGAAATGGAGTGTTCTTGCTTGGACTTAAAAGACATTCGGTGCTGTTTTCCTTTCAAACATGCTGGACAGAGATCAGTTGTAGAGAACTTCTTCGATGGTATTCCTACAGCGTGATTTCCTGTCACCAGTCGATTCATGTTTCTAAAGTTTGAATGGCCCAGCCGTCTATGCCAAAGCTGACTCTCATCATTTGAAGCATGTGCAATAAGACAAGTAGTTTCGGTTTCAGCATCAATCTGCGACATATCAAGCTTGTATACATCACGATCTCTTGGAGCTTTAACCACCACCCATTCATTGTCAATCTTGAAACCTGGTTTGAGTATATAACAGAAAGAATCATCAAATAAAGTTGAATAAGATTTGTCACAAATTTGAGATACACTTAGCAAATTAAAGTTCAACTGTGCACAGTAGTTGACTTTATCAAAGCTAATGACCCCATTTGACACAGTTCCTTCTCCAGTTATTTTACCACCAGCATCTCCTCCAAATGCAACATGTGTACCATTCTTCAGCTTAAAGTCTTGAAGCAAGGCATGGTTGCCTGTCATATGCCGGCTACACCCACTATCAACAAACCATGAGTTAATAGGTCTTCTAGGGCGCACCTGCATTTCAACAATCATTTAGTTAGTTTGGTCAACCCAGGCCCACATGGTCTTGGGTTTTCCGAATCTATCTGTAACAGTAACTTGTTGATAATGAAGATTTTGAAAATTTGTTTCATTTGAGAGATTTGGTTGAAAACTGTTTCGCCCATTGGCTTGAATTGATTGCTTTCTTCTCAAAGCAATGAACCTTTCCTCTAACTTAGGATCAAGGTTATTTTCAAATTTCTGGTTTCTTACCATCAAAGCTCTTGGTTTAAAACTGTTAACCTGCACATTTCTTGATGAAAAGTTATTAAAACCAGAATAGTTTCGATTCAAATTTCTCGAAACAGGAGAATGACTTTGATTAACATTTTGAAAACCAAATGATTGATTTCTTTGAAAATTTGAACACAGAGTCATTTCTCTTGTTGAGGTCTTTCGAAAGAAACAATCCTTTGTGTCATGATTTCTTCTTTCACAGATATCACAAAATTTGTTATAAAAACATTCCTCTGAAGAATGATTTCTTTTGTCACAGTAACTGCAGTACCTGTTAAAGAAACATTCAGCAGTAACATGATTATAACGATCACAAATCTCACAATGTTTCTTGCTAATCCTAAAGAGCCGATTGTTAACTTTTGATATTGAACCCACTCGTGATTCATTATCAGTTTTGTTCGGTTTTAGATTAACTTGATTCTTTTGTGGAGATTTTGATTGTGATTTTGCTTGTTTTGGAACTTGGTTCGATTTTAAACTTTCTTGTTTGGTTACCTTTGTTGATTCAATTCTTTTATCATTGACATCGGAAGACTTAGGACCTGAACCTGTTTTCAGACCAGAGTTAGATTTGATTGAAGAATTGATTGGTTTACCATAAGATCCGTTCAAATCAAAGGTTCATGCAGACACAAACTTAATTGTTTTTCCTTTTGACACTTTCTTTTTACAGGTTTGACCTTGTCAGTTTTAACAATTTGAGCTTTTGTGTTGTCATTCGATTTTATGACACTTTTACCTTTTGACTGTTTTGTTTCAGATTGATTGATTGGTAATTTCGATTTCTGCACCTTTCCTTTTGAAACTTCAGTCTGCTTCACCTCTTGCTTTTTGATCAGTTGATCAGCAACTTTTGCTTTCTGTTCATTCTTCCACTTGATGTATTCAGGATCATTGTATCCCGAAAATTCAGCTTCTTCCTTCACTTCCTGCTTGGGATTCAGTTCAGGATATTCAACAAGTTGAATCAGAACAGGTTCTGATTTGTTGCTAGCTTCATCATCAGCTTCAGTCGTCACGCCATCTTCTTCTTTCAAACTTTCAATCAACACTTCAGATCCTTCGGATTCGGATTTACTTCTTTGAATTTCTTTGAATTTTCGTTCATTTTCAGGTGAATGATCAAGTTCATTGAAGTTTTCAGGTAAAGTTTGTGTGATTGAATTAGGCATTGGTTCATGAGTGAAACCCAACCCTGTTTTGGTTTTGTTACCTCTTTCACTTATAAGTTGTTTAACCATTGTTTTACAACTTTTCACTTTTGTTAATTCAACTTGGGTGACAGCATGAGCAACTTTTTCTTGTTCAAAGTTCTTTGTCATTTCTTCAAGTTGTTTGGTCACAAGTTCCAATTCCTTTAAGGTTTTGTTCCATGATTCTTTAAGTGACAGAATCTTCTCATCAGAAATTTTGTGATCAATTTTAAGTTGTTCATGAATTTTCTCATGTTTGCTTAATTTATCACCAATTTTAAACGAATGAGTACGATAATGTTCTACTTGTTGAATGCATTGTTCAGAACACAACCTACTTCTAACGTCATCAGGCAAAGGAACATAGTTAGGGGGTAAATCAGTACTAACCTTTGGTTGTTCGGTGGATGATGAAGATTCACTGGAGGTAGCCATCAGCGCAATTTCTGATTCAGATTCTTCAACAGGATCTGACTTTGCACTCCAGTCATATTCTTCTGAATCTTCACTAACAGTATCAATCACCTTGATATCTCCTTCTTCAGACCAATCTTCCTCAATTTCACAAACTAATGCCAGACTGGATGTAAGATCAGCAGTGAATTGTTCTGCATATGCACTCCAATCGTATCCGTCTTTCACACTAACCACCAGTGGTTTAGTTTGATCTTCTGGCTTCTTTCCTTCATCTTCTAGTTTTGGCATGGGAAGACTTTGATATGGCTTCTGAAAGAAACGTTGATTTCTGCTTTGATAGCTTGAAGACTGTTGCGAACTTTGACCTTGACCTTGATTCTGTCCACTTGAACTCGCTTGATCATTGTAGTTCTGATTCTTAGGAGCTTTGCATTCCCTTGAAAAATGACCATAGCAGTTACAGTTGAAACATCTGGCCTTTGATTTGTCAAATCCAACCGTCTTGTTTGCATGTGGCTTGAAGCTTCGGTTAACATATGCATGCTTCTGTGTTCGATATGCAACCATCACCATCTGCCAATTTAGATCCATTTTCTCAACGTCATCAGGATCCATTTCAAAAAGATCTTGAAGTACAACATCCATTTGAGACAAATGACTTCCTTGATAAGCTTGAAAGCTTGCCATGAAAGCAGTAAATGCAGTCTTCGTCTCGTCATCTTGTAACAAGATGTTCATCACATCTTTTACTTTTGCTTGAACATTCGAATTTTGATTTTCTGCTTGGTTCTTCAGATTCTGACTTTGAACTTGAGATCTTGGTGGAGATTGAAGTTGAGAATAAGTTGGTGAACTTGGAATGTATGACGAATCAGTATAGAAACTTGCACCAACAAATAAATCACCCTCATCTTCAAACTTAGTTGCATCTTGTGCAAGAAATGCATTTTCCACAGTATTAGCAGGATTCACAATATATTTGTATTGTGCATTTGAACCAGTTCTATCAGTGTTTCTAGAACTTTCATCAATCTCTACCTCTTCAATCTTTGCAATGAGCAGATCCAGATCCATCGGAAACTTTTCAGTATGTTTCAGTAGTGTCACAGTTTGTTTCCATGATGATGGAAGTGCACATAACAATCTGTCATTCAGATCTTGGAGATCTGTCTTCGCACCCACATTAGTCATTTCAGTAGTTAGATGAACAAACCTATTCATCATCTGGTGCACAGACTCTCCAGCAATTTGTTCAAATAACTCCAACTGTCTCTTCAGCTTTTGTTTCTTGAGACTTCTGAGTTGTTCACCTCCTTCACAGATAGACTTTAAGGCTTTGAACAGTGTATAACCTGTTTGATAAGTGTCCAACCTTGACAGTACTTGTAGTGGCAATCCCTTACACATCAAAGAATAAGCTTTGCTATCATTCTTTACTTTCCTTAAATCTTCTGCTGACAAGTTATCCTCTGGATAAGGTTCAGTAGAGTCCTTGGTGTAGGTACTAGCACTATCTGGAGCTGTCTGTGTAGGTATGTGAGGACCCTTGTCTATTGACTTCCAAAGATCATTGTCTATTGAGCAAAGATGATGCTTGAGTCTAATAGTCCAATTCTTGAAATCTACACGGTTAACAAGTCTAGGAACACGGTTATCAGAATCATCATTAGGTGCCATTTTAAAAGATTTTAAAGAAAATATTTTTTGTTTTTGTTGATTTTTGAAAAGAAATAATTAAACTACTAAAATAAAGACAAGTAATTAATGACAAGATAAGAAAACAAGAATTAAAACAACTAAAAATGAGTCACACGGCTGAACAGTGAAAAATTCTTCTTCACCCGGCTGAACAGTAGCTTTTGTTCTTTACCCGGCAGAGAAAAAGTCTTCACCCGTCTAAACAGTCACACGGCTCAACAGTTGTAAGTCTTGGATTTTTTAGCCGGCATAACAGTTACCCGGCAGAATAGTATTAACTTCACACGGCAATAACTTGACCCGGCTTGGAATCTTGACACGGCAGAAGGGCTTTACCCGGCTGAACAGTTGATCACCCGACAGAGTAAATGTTTACCTGGCTACACAGTTGTTGATCACCCGGCTGAATTTGTTAATCACCCGGCGTAACAGTGTATCACCCGGCACAACAGTACTTGATCCGGCTGAACAGTACACCTTTTTCTCGTCAAATTCTTTACCCGTCAAGCACAAAATCCTTTACACGGCTGCACAGGACCTAATTTGTTCACAAATCTAAGTCCAAAGGAAATTGTCTAAGTCAATTTTATCACAAGGCTAGTTAATCTTCAACCAGTTCATACTGTTCATCATCTTCACCATGAGAATTTTTCTGGGTTTATCAAAAACTTGTCCAATTTCTTCAAAATTCACACACAATCAGTGAAATGGTCCGATTATCAATCCCTAATCTCAATCAATCCAAAACATGATCAAATTTTGATGAATTTGAGCAAAATTCGATCGAACAGTAACTTTTTCTATCTTCTTAATTCCTCAGATCTGATGATAATCTGATGGAATTTGCACAATCGTTGTGAATTAGAAGTGATTGCGATGATAAATCACAACTAAAAACAACAACAATTCATTCAGATCATGATTTTTGAGCAATATTGTAGTGTTTTGCTTGATGAATAGCGAAGAACACAATACCAACAGCTCTGATACCAATTGATAGGTTCAATTGTATCGATATCGCTCACAAGATCAGAATGATTCGTACAAACAAAAACAGTTCAATCAGCAACACAATTCATTACTAAATAATTCTCTTTTGTATTGATGATCAAAGCAAATCTGTAGTACAAATGCAGGAGAATGTAATCACACACACTTAGTTCTCTCTCTAACGTGAATATGTGATCTCGACTCTCTCTTAAACATTCTCTCACTACATGCTTTATGCAAGGGAAAATAACAAAATAAACCCTAAACTATACACAAAGTATAAAATAAGTACAAAGTAAATCTTAAACTGGAAATAACCCTAACATACCGCGTAATCCGACACTACGTACGAACTCGATTTTCTTTGCGTTTTAAATTTTATTCCTTGAAGATAATAATCAAGAAACACAATAAATATTCTCAAGATATTTATTTCGTCAGATATTACGTACCTGGTGATAAACTGGCTCGGTACGCGTTATTATCGGGTATTTAACACGTTTAACCGTTTTAGGCGTTTTCTCTCGCCAAACTTCCAGTTTTTTTTATACATATTTACAGGTTCAAATCTTCGGGTGACTCATTTCTATATTTATTTCTCAGTCATAGCACGTCGCTCAGGGTCGGGGTGTTACATCCTCCCCCCTTAAAAGGATTTCGTCCCGGAATTACATCGATTCGAATTCATGCAATGATATTTCTTTCTCATAGGACATCTCAGATCCTACATAAAGTTAGAATCACGCTTAGCACTCCGCTTAATTTCATAATTTGCCTCTCCAATATCTCGATCGACTTCTTAACGATACTCAATCGTCTGTCCACCTAGATTTTATCTAGTGGAGTCCTCAATGTCTCATCGGACAAACATATCTTCAATACTCGACGTACTTATCCTAGCTCCTCGGGGTGTTGTATCATGTAGGTCATCATGTTTATTCTTATTATGCCCTCAAATGATTGATGTAATGTGGACTTAAGTTTTCTTGCTTTCTAAATTTGTGTGCCTCACCATGGCGACACTTTTTAACATAATTCGTCACCAATTATAACTACAAATGTACTTTGTCGTATACTTATAAAATTTTCTTGTGATCTCGAGTTGCCTTGTAGCCTTTCACATGAATCTATACTTTATTAGTCATGTCCAAGATTAATTCAGGTTATGAAAATAAGTCATATACTTATTTTCATGTATTGTCTTAAAAGGCGTAACCTTTAGGTTCACGTAATTATTATTTTTACAGGAAAATCCTATAATTGGAAGATGAACATCTAAGCTACGATTTCAATTACACATGCGTGAAGCATGTCTTTAAAGGTCTTACTAGTCCTTTCGCTTTGACCTTCTCTTTGTGGATGTTAAGATGTACTCATATCTAACATCGTCCTTAATTAATTCCTTCTGAAAGGTTTGGCAAAAGCGAGACGTAACCCTTATGTCTCTGTCAGATACAATAGACACAGGCACTCTGGCGCTTGTCAATATTTCATCAATCGAAATTTGAGCCAATCATTCGAGTTTAAACATTTATTTGATCGACAGGTAAGTGTGCAGTCTTGGTTAGTCTGTCAACTATATTCATATAGCGTCATTGTATTTTCTTGTCTTCAGGTAGTTTGACCAAAGTCTATAGTGGTCATTTTCCATTTAATGTGGGAATTTCAAGAGGCTATAACATACCTAATAGTTCATGATGTTCGGCTTTGACTTGCAAACATGTCATGCATCCTCCCACAAAAGTTGTTATGTCCTTCTTTACTCTTGGTATTGACAATGACCTTACATTGTATAATACGTCTTATCTGCATTTGGATGCACCATGTATCTTGTCTTATGAGCCTCTTTGAATACTATTATCACTCATAAATTCCCGAAGTTCGGTATTCAAACCAAATTCGGTAGCCTATCCGAAGCAATCCTCTGCTTCTCAATGCTAATTTCTTTACAGTTCCTATCACTTCTTCATTCTTAACATTTTCACCATGACATGCCACTATTTAGGCCTCATTCAACTCATTAATCGGATTCACGCATACGAACCTTCTCATACGCGTATCTAGATTGACTTCATACATTCTTTTGAACTTAGAGTCATAGCAACTACATTTTCTTTTCATATACGATATTGTAGTTTGAAATCATAGTTGATGATTAAATTTTTCATCCATCATCATTGGTGCATATCGAGCTCCTTTTGCTCGAATGCATGCCTTAAATTCTTATTGTATGATTATATGTGATAGACCTTATGTCATAAAGATAGTGTCGCCACACCCTTTTAAAGAAAACACCATCGCATCATGTATTTAGATTGTGTTCTGCGCAATTTCTTAGCCTCTAGTTTTCACAAAACATAGGCAATCACCTTATTCAAATACATACCTTTGGGTAATACAAGTACATGCACATTGCTTAACTTTTCGTTCAATGTATTGAAGACTTCTACTTGATTGGGACCTCATCTGAATTCAACTTTCTTCAACATGAGTGTAATAAATGATTTAGCACTCGGAGAAATCATGGATAATTTCAGGTAGCATCTAGGTAGTCCAAGAACTTTTCTGATAGCTGTCTTAGACACGTTTAATTTCATCACCACTTCTATACGAGAAGGGTCTACCTGAATTTCTTTGTTATTGATACATAACCTAAAACTTGAATTTTCCTTAACCAAAATTCACACTTAGAGAACTTTGCGTATAATCTTTCTTTTCTTTATCGTTTCTAGGAGCATCCTCAACGTCCTTAATGCTCATTCTTGGTGTAGGAACACACCAATATACTATTACAAACTTGTCTTTATGTGGTTTGCATGCTTGATTCGTCAAGTCCATAAAGACAACAATCTATCAGTAAAGCCAAATGGCCCATCTGGTTCTGGAACCATTCCTTGGTACATTGGTTTCGCAAACCTTCACTTGGTGATGACCACACTGCATATCGATCTTTGTGAAGTAACTTGATCCTTGAAGATAATTCTACAAGTCATCCATACATCGTAAGGGATACTTGTTCCCTATTGTCACTTCATTCTAATCTTGGTAATCAGTACACATTCGTATTTGAATCATCCTTTTACATCAGAAATAAGACCGGAACTCCCCAAGAGGACGAGCTAGGTCTTATAAAACCTTTATCTAACAACTCTTGGACTTTATGAAATTAGTACTTTCATCTTAGAAGGCGTTAAGCAATATGATGCCTTAATAGTAGGAGTTTTACATGGCGCTAAGCCAGTATGCAACTTGACTTATCGATCTGGAGCTAATCCATGTAAGTCTTCTAGGAATGTCGGGGTATTCGGCTACCACTAAGAATTCCTCAATCTTTCTTTCTTTCCTTTCGGACATCAAGTACAACATGTATCCTTTGCAACCATGTCGGAGGTACTCGTCAGCTCTAATCTTTGAGATTATCTTCGTTGGACTTGCGCGGAAAATGATACTTAACTACTAACTCCGGTCATTCAGCACCTTGATCTTCAACAACATGAGTTCATATATTTTATGCATGCCTTATGCTTAGACAAAAGTTCATACCTAGAACTATGTCAAATCTTTCTAATTCATATGCAAGAGTTCTAGATAAGCATTCTGCTTATCTATCTTAAGAAAACAATTTAACGGAAACTTATATCTTCATTTCTCTGCTTGTTAGCATTTTTTTTGTTGAAATGCACAACTAACTAAATCATTAATTTAGTTAAACATGGAATAATAATAATGGACCCAAAACTCATATTCACACTAAGACGAATAGTACATTGACATAAATGTGATTAACATGGATTAACTTGTAACCATGTTATCATGACCTATAGTCTCCTTGGTTCTCATTAGGAAAACCGAAGCATTCATCTTTACGATGTTAGTGCCCTCAATCTTGCTACCAGGGCTAGCTGTTGTTCTTTTCTAAAAGTTACGTCGCTATTAACGAGTCCTTTTCGTCTAAACTTGTAACACCTTCAGGCGTGAGCTAAAGAGTCTTTGGTAGAATGCCATTTTCTACCACATATTTCGAATTCTTGGGCATCAAATCATCCATTATAATTTGTTTTCCTAAACTTGCAACATAGTGGTCTATTTTCATTCAAATTCTTTCAACTTGCCTATCCTACCCGTCTTTATCATTATAACCACTAACATATCGAGTGATCTCAATATCTTTTAAGAATAGTTTGCAGTTGTTTTCAGAGGTTAGTTTATACCGAAATATTGTCTTGGCTCTTGGACCAATTCCTTTTCACTCTTTCATGTTTCTTGCCTTCTTCCTGAGCGTCTTTAGCAACACCATTGATGAAGTCCGACATCATTGCGGTAATCTTGACAGTGATATTCTGTCGTGGTTCAGCATCGTTTTCAGCTTCTCTTATCTTTTAGATTAGAGGGAGGATTTCCTTTTTTAGAACTTTAGATGAAATTATCTATAAGCTTAAACTCTAGTAGGTTCTCTATTTAGTTTCTTATGATGAACCATCATGAGTAGCAATCGAGATTGTCTTACAACTTTTGTCTTTCATTTCTAATATCCAAATGGATAATTAACGGTCATGATCATAACTTTTCAATATGTAAATATAATAATTTAAGGCTTCTAACGTGTCTTCTAACAATAAGGTACCCTACTAAAGGCTATTATATAAAAAAATACACGTCGTTCATAAATTAAACAAGACTCAACATAAAGCAGTTAAAAGCGGTTGTCTATTATACTTATGGCGACTATTCCTCATGGCCTCTAAAAGTTCCTGATGCTCGCATCTTCTGAAGGATTCACATTCCAAGTATGGGTCTAAACTTTAAAGTACAAAAGTTGTCTTTAACATTATTCGGTACCAACTTACTGTCTTCAATGTTTTATCCTTTTACAGTATGCTATTCAATAACTTATATTTGGGATTTCATCTTGAGATAAATATCCTTAATTGGTTTGTACCAATATGACATCCAATAATGTACATTTAGCTCATCATCTATATTTTATATGACTACAACTACCCAACCACACATAGGACTATCAAGGCATTACTAAGGCAAAAAGATTAAGCTGCATAATCAGATCTACTAGGATACACATGTACCTGTAATTCACAATTACGTTGATCAAGTGTAATTGTCAATTTACCTCACATGGATATTCTAGCTGTCTCCCTTCATGTATCTTAATGTGGGTGTTAGTATGAGAGTCACATCTTTACTCACTTAAAGCTTCTAATTTTATAATCTAATTGATTATAATCAATACTAAATTTCATTTATTGTTCTATAATCTAATGAATAAAAATCACAAATTTTCATTGTGTCAAAACCAACATAATAGATGACAAACCAGAACACAGTTTTGTAACAGTAAATCCCTAATCACATTAGCTACGTGTGATCAGCCATTTACGCTACTCATGTGTTCCAGTCATGTTCCAACATGCAATTAACTATACTCTTCTAATTTGGCATCAGACTACTTGGCTAACTTGGCAATCCGCAAAATCTTCTCATTCAGTTTAAGTCCAAACACAAATCGCTAGTTTCTGGTTCACTTAAACTACGGCTCTGATACCAACCTGTAAGACCCCGTTTTCGGGCCTAGAAGAACAATTGGTATTTCATAATACATAACCGTTTAAACAGAGTACAACGGAAGTCATAAAGGTCCATACCTAAAATTTATAAACAGCTATGCACTAAAAGTCTATCTATACCAAATTTAAGCCTTGCCAAGTAGTCATCCGATGCCTCTATGACTTGTAATGCCATGTCCTAATATTTGGGGTCCTTAATGTGCCTGAAATACATGCTAAAATAAGTCAGCTACAAAGCTGGTGAGTTCATGATAATGACACATAAATCATTTCCAAGAGTATTATTAAATCAATTGTACACAAATCAATTATGGTTCAAAATGGTTACCCTACCAAATAACCTTCGCATAATATATATACACATCTGAGTTTCACCTGTTACACTGCAAATGATTGCATTCAATTATAGACGGTACCGACTATACGTATATATATCCCGAGCCATTGTGCTTAATGATTTGTCATCGTACAAGTAATATTAATAATACACAAAAATCATTTGAACTCAAAAACGTTCTCAAGCATGTATTTCACCCCAACACATTTAAAAAGGGGAGTTGGTCATGAAACTCACCTGTGTGAAGCGTGTTAGGAACTCAAAGCCTAGCACGAATCTAAGCAAAGATAACGGTACTCGTTGATTCCTGCTGGTCCAGCTCAACTCTTGAGCAATCCAACACCGTCTCACAATGGTCAACATTGTGGCAGGTTTACAATCATCATCATTATCCTTATACATACACGTGTATACATATTACTATATATATACACATATGGTAAATAACTCGAATGATATTAAAGCGAGTCTTACATTACTAATTAAGAGCTTCTGGGATGCTAATCTTAGAAATCCCGAGCTTTGACATCATTTCTACAACGGCCTCAACATCACTACAACTTCCTGGAGCATCACATTTCGTCTTACTCAACCTACGCCATATGACAGGCTAACCATATGGTTTCTACCTTCGGGTCGGTTTGCATACGCGAACCCCATACATCATTACGCTCGTTTTTCTATTACGAACATTTATCCGGCCTCGGATCATTCGTATATCCCTGTTTCAACCAACAAACAGCACAACCAAGTTTCCTGTTTTCGACATAGAAACTGTTACAAACTTGATAGTCACTATGTATAGGTTGGACCCACCGGCTTGTCGGTGTTACTTTTGTATGTAATAGTTTGACTTGTATTTGTTATTAGTGCTAGCGAACCTACGGGCGAATCTATAGATTCGCCCGCAGGCCAACATGTCTTTTGTATTAGGTATCGACTGGGCGAACCTATGTGCCCAGCGAACCTGTGTTGGTTCGCTGGATAGATTCGCTAGAGCGAATCTATCAGCGAACCTAACATCATTATATATTGTAACCTTATCTTCACATCAATGTAACTTTTGCACATCTTTTACTCAAGCGATTTCTTACTGATTTGTGTTGTGTAATCGTTCCATTGAGGTGCTAGGAGCTTATATCTTTCATCATTGTAGCTTATATACCTCGATTGTGTGTTGGATCTTGTTATTGGGTTATTTGGACTTTTACACTTTGTTCTACAAGTATTTGACATATTTGGGTTAAACAAGTCAACAAAGCACTGAAATCACGATCATTATGGACCAACAATATGGTATCAGAGCCTTAGTGCTCTTGATTGTTTGATTCAAGTGATTTTTGTGTTGATTTTTGAAGTTTTTGGGTCAAAACTCTTTCGATTCTGTTTGAAGCTTGTTTCTTGTGTTTTGGAGTCGTATTTTGCTCTGGTTTTGTGTCATTTGGAAGTAGAAAGCTTTTAAAACAAACCTGTAGGCAAATGGTCAAGTTTTGAGGGTTTTAGAGCTGTTTCCGTACTATTTCAGAGTGGTTGAGCTACCAGCGAAACTATTAGTTCTTCCAGCGAAACTGTCAGTTCTTCCAGCGAATCTAAATTCAAATTTTGTTCTGTTTGGGTTGTGTTGTGGCCAGCGAATCTAGCATATCATCGAACGAAAGTTCATCTATTTGACTGACTGTGCAAGCGAAACTGCTGCCAAAATCAGGCCAGCGAATCTGTGCTTGCTCGTCAGCGAATCTGTTTGACTGTCTAGCGAATCTGTCACCAGCGAATCTTCCAGCGAATCTGCTGTGTTCTTCTAGCGAAACTAGCCAGCGAATCTGTCATTTTTCAGCGAATCTGTAGTCTGTTCAAAGTTATGACTTCTTCAACACTTAATATGAATGATCTAGACAGCGTTCAACCTAACAGGCCACCGAGGCTTGTTAGTGGTGAAAACTTTGAAGATTGGAAAAGATGTTTGAAAGCATTCTTCTACTACACCGACTACAACCAGTGGGAATCTATAGTGAATGGCCCGCACGTGCCAACTACCGTTGAAGGAACCGTCACCTCAGTTAACACAAACCCAACTACTTTTACTGAAACAGATATCAAGTTACTGGATCGTGACAAGAAGGCATTAGGGGCACTGATACTTTGCTTACATCAGGACATCTTCAACCGGTTTGCAGAACACACAACTGCAAAAAGTCTGTATGATGCATTGTGTGAATTTTATGATGGGAATGAAGATCTGAAACTGGATAGAAAAGCTCAGGCTGAAAAGGAGTTCAACTCTTTTGTTGGATATTCACAAGAGAACTTGACTGATATTACAAATAGATTCCTGTCTGTGTCAAGTAATTTGAAGAAATATGATGAAAAGCTGGGCAATCACGAACAAGTTGCAAAATTGTTAGATTCACTTCCTCCCCAATGGAGCCTTCAAATCAAGCTACTGAAACAAGAGAGGAATTTTCCTGATTACAAACTGATGGACGTCATCAACAAGCTGAAGTCTTTCGACCTTGATGTAAAAAGAAGAGAGTATAATCAGTCAATGATGGTTCCAAACATTCCCTCTCAAAATGCTGCACTTATCTCATCCGCTGCAAACTCTTATGTTTACAGTGCAGCATCTAGAGGATCTTCAGGTCATGTATCTGCTAAGTCTGCTGGTGCATCTTCAAACGCTGGTTCGAGCTCAAGTGCATCCGTCACCACACAGATTCCGTCAGATACTATGGCCTTATTTGGAATGTTTGTTCACAGTTATGAAGCTCTTGTTGCAGGTGAGTTGAAAGGAAAGGGTATGACAGTAGAAGACATGTATCAGGTGGACCCTGATGATCTGGAGGAAACAGATATTCAATGGCAGATGGCTATGCTCACTCTTCGTGCCAGACGATTCATGGAAAGGACTGGTAGAAGAAACTTTGGAAATCAAGGACAGAATGCTAAGCTGGGTTATGACAAGGGAAAGTTAAGATGCTATAACTGCAAACAACTGGGCCACTTCAAGAGAGAATGCCCATTACCAATCGTTACTGAGCCAGTTAACTCTGCAACTCCAAGATCTGCTCCAATTCAAGAAAAGGTTGAGGAAGCCAAGTCAAAGAATGAAACTGCACTGCTTACCAACTTTGACTGGAGCGCAGAAATTGAAGAAACCAAGGAGGAGATCAACCATGCCCTTGTTGCTGAAATTACTGAGTTTGATGACAATGATATAAATCTCTTTGATCCGTTCAAAGAGTTTTATGGAAAAGAAGAGGAGGAGAAGGTTGAGAATGTTGATAAAGTTCAATCAGATGTTATTGCTCAAGGACATCTGAATCATTCTGGGTTAGTTTGTGAAGCAACTGTTAATGAAGTGAAGCATGAGGAAGAGTCAAAGGTTAGCTTGGAAGAAGTGATCGAGAAGGCAAGGCTAGATGCAGTTGATGAATTCAAAAGAAGCACTCCCTACTGTCAATGTGACCGTGCACTGGCCGCCGAAAAACTGGTAATCGGTCTTCCTTACGATGTTATTGAAGATATGTGTTCATCTGCTTGCAAAATTCGTTTAATTGGCATATACAAAGCAAATAAATTTTTAATGTCAAACGAAAACGAATTAAAAAGAACCATCAAAGAGCTTAAATTAAGTGAATCAAAATATTTTGTTAAGTTAAGAGAAGCCTTAAAGGAAAACGAACACTTAAAAAGAACTCTTTTAGAAAAGAACTGTGAGATTAATTACTTGACTGAGCAAGTTACACTTGCTGAATTTGAATCAAGAAAACTTAAAAACAAATTGCAGCAGTGGACCATATCTGGTATGAAAAGGGAGGAACTGTGCAAGAATCAAAGGGGGGCCAGGGTCAAGACAGGTTTGGGTTTTAGTAAAAATGGAACATATGCATATCCTCCACCCAGTACTTTCTGTTATTCTCCTACACCTATTCCTCATCCCTCAAATGAGTTAATTGAAGAGATTATGCAGAACGATACTGACAGTTCCATTGCAGGTTTAAGTGAAGTAAACCTTAAGGAAGTTAGAGAGGAGTACGCATATGGTGGGAGTGTTGGGCTCGGTTGTTCTGTCAGTAGTGATTGCAGTAGTTCTGATTCCAAGAAGTTTTTTGAAGACACTAGTTTAATTAATTCTGTTTGTAGCAACGTGTCATATTCAGACAATTCAATGTTTAATAGTAATTTAGGGTGTTCTACTTCAAGCCCTAACATGTTTAATGATGTTGATTTAAATGATAATGTGTGTGTGA
This sequence comes from Tagetes erecta, assembly GCA_030867185.1. Taxonomy (NCBI): domain Eukaryota; kingdom Viridiplantae; phylum Streptophyta; class Magnoliopsida; order Asterales; family Asteraceae; genus Tagetes; species Tagetes erecta. The sequence goes on from CM061493.1 coordinate 9,194,448, forward strand.
ATGACAAAGACAAACTTTCAGGTCACGTCTCTGAAAGTCAAACCAAAACAAACTGTTTTCAAAAGTTCTTCACTCACCAAATTCCATCTTTCACACCTGTGAGAATTTCAAAACCAAAAGAGAAGGAATCATCTTTTTCATACATTCTCAAACCAAAACCTGAATCTGATACAGTTAAAGTCACAACAAGTAAGTTAAAAGAACTCTATGACACTTACAGTGACTGTGACTCACAACTGTCTGAATGTGATGAGGAAATCGTTATGGACAAAATTCCTGTCAACAAAATTCCTAAAACTGGTTTGAAGTCTCACTGTTTTAAATGCGGAAATACTGGTCACACTGTCAAGCAATGCCCTAAATTAATCCAAAAGAGCACAAAGCAAAAATCTTTGGGAAAACGATTAAACACTTTTGTAAATAATTTCTTTTGTAGTACTTCATCAACTTCACCACCCAAGTACACAAAGACTTGGGTGCCAATTTCAAAGGTCTAACTTTTCATTTGTTTTAATAAATGTCAGGAACATTCAAATGCCGTTGTAAATAGTCACTGGCATATTGACAGCGGATGTTCCAGACATATGACAGGATTGAAGGATCTTCTTACTAACTATAGGATCATAAATGGAGGATATGTTGCTTTTGCGGGAGATAAGAAAGGCGGGAAGATGATTGGTCAAGGTGAAGTCTCAAATGGCTCACTTACTTTGGAAGATGTCAACTATGTTCCTGAACTGGCGTTCAATCTTCTGAGTGTATCACAAATCTGTGATAAAAATATTCCTGTGATGTTTCTTCAAAACGAATGCCTGTTCTTGAAGCCAGAGTTCACTATTCCTGAAGATATGGTGATCATGCGAGCTCCGAGGCGAAATGATACCTATATGCTGAATATGGGTTCTCATGAATCAAATTCCACCGTGACATGTCTCCTGTCTAAAGCTTCTTCCTTTGAATCATTTTTGTGGCATAAACGTTTAGGACACATTAATTTTAAAATTCTGAATAAATTGGTTAAGAACAATTTGGTCAGGGGTTTACCACAAAAGGATTTTTCTGTGGTCGAGAAATGCATGGCTTGTGCTCGTGGAAAACAGCACAAAATGCCACATAAACTCAAAATTACAAATACTATCTCGGAACCCCTCGAATTGTTACATACTGATTTATTCGGTCCAATAAGTGTCAAATCAATTGCTAAAAAGTCTTATTGCTTGGTTGTCACAGATGATTACTCTAGGTACACCTGGGTAAGATTCATGGCGAACAAGAGTGAGACAGCAGAAGAATTGATGAAGCTGATACCTCTAATAGAGGTTCTTGGAAAGAAGAAGGTTCAAGCCATCAGAAGCGATAACGGAACTGAATTCAGGAACCACATCTTCAACTCCTTCTGTGAACAAAGGGGTATTCTCAGACAGTTTAGCGCTGCCCGAACACCACAACAAAATGGTGTTGCTGAAAGAAAGAACCGAACCCTTGTGGAGGCCGCTAGAACTATGCTGATCGAGTCAAAACTTCCAATTATTTTCTGGGCTGAAGCGGTTAATTGTGCAGCTTATGTTCTTAACAGGGTGCTGATAGTCAAAGAAAAGATGAAGACTTCATACCAACTGTTTCGAGGAATTAAGCCGCTAATTGATTTTCTGCGCCCTTTTGGATGTTCTTGCACTCTTTTGAATACCCAAGATCAGAAGACGAAGTTTGGGGCTGTCTCTGATGAACGCTTCTTTGTGGGATACTCGACCACACAAAAGGCGTATCGTGTTTACAATAAGCGAACGCGGATTGTGCAAGAGTCCTACTATGTTGACTGGCAAGAATCAAACACTACTAGTATCGGTAGTGAACCAGCTTGGTTTTATGATGCCACCACCATTTTCAAATCATTTAATCTTCCCGACTCTGACGATGACGACATCATTCCACACACATCGGTTTCTATTTTCAATCATACACCTACACCATCACAATCACAACCTTCCACATCAACTACACAACTACCTCCCACTTCATTTGACATCCCATCACCTCCACCAAATATTCCATCACCTCAAACTGTTCAAACTTCCACATCAGATATTCCATCCACATCCAACACCATTCCATCACCTACACCCACACCTCCACAACCATCAAATCAAACACCCACAACCGACCAAAATCCCTTACTACTCAACACTAACTTCAAAACCTTGAAAAACCACCCTCACGATTATATCATTGGATCTATTACCGATGGTGTGCGAACCCGGAGTCAGAGCGGTTTGATTAATGAATGTCTTTATGCTGCCTTTCTGTCTCAAGTCGTTCCAAAGAATTATAAACAGGCACTTGAAGATCCGAGTTGGGTGGATGCCATGCAAATGGAACTACAGCAATTCAGGAAGCTCAAAGTTTGGGAATTGGTTGATCTTCCTCCTAACAAGTGTCCAATCGGCACTAAATGGGTTTTTCGGAACAAGCCAGATGATCGTGGTGTGGTAATTAGAAATAAAGCGAGACTGGTTGTTCAGGGATTTGCTCAGGAGGAGGGAATTGACTACACCGAAGTTTTTGCTCCTGTTGCTCGCCTGGAAGCCATCAGAATCTTTCTTGCTCATGCCGCAAACAAAAACTTTAAGGTTTATCAGATGGATGTAAAATGTGCATTTCTATACGGAGACATTGATGAGGAGATCTACGTATGTCAACCACCAGGCTTCGAGGATCCTGATTTCCCGTCAAAGGTTTACAAGCTTGATAAATCATTGTATGGGTTGCATCAAGCTCCAAGGATCTGGTATGAAACACTGACACAGTATCTCCTCAGTAAAGGTTTCTCTCGTGGCAGTATAGATATGACATTGTTCAAGAAGGAGGTGGATGGCGAGCTGCTGATCGTTCAAGTGTACGTTGATGATATCATTTTTGGTTCGACTAATGAAGGGTTGTGTAGAGAATTTGAGAAGGTGATGATGGATCGTTTTGAGATGACAATAATGGGGGAGATGTGTTTCTTCTTGGGGCTGCAAGTGGAGCAAAAGCCGGATGGAATTCTAATCCACCAAGAGAAATACATCAAAGAAATCCTCACGAAGTTTGGCATGGACGACTCTTCTCCAGAATTGATTCCTTTTACTGCTCAAACATGCCTTACTTCCGATGATAATGGGAATCCTGTGGATGCTCATCGGTACCGCTCGATGATCGGATCTCTCATGTATCTGACAGCAAGTCGTCCAGATATTACATTCGCCGTGTGTTACTGTGCACGTTTCCAAGCCAATCCAAAAGAATCGCATGAAAAAGCTGTTAAACGAATTTTCCGTTATCTTAAGGGTTCCTCTCGTTTGGGACTTTGGTACCCAAAAGGTGGGAACTTTGATTTACATGCTTTCTCTGATAGTGATCATGCTGGTTGCAGGATTAACAGGAAATCAGTCACTGGTGGATGTCAATATCTTGGAGAATGTCTTGTTTCATGGCAAAGCAAGAAGCAAACAACCGTCTCTCTGTCCACAGGAGAAGCAGAATACATTGCCGCTTCAAGTTGCTGTTGCCAAGTGCTGTGGATTCAACATCAGATGATGGATTATGGCATCAACTTCCTTCACACGCCACTCTTTTGTGACAATGAAGCTGCTGTTGGAATCGCCAAGAATCCCATTCATCACACTCGAACCAAGCACATTGAAACGAGAATTCATGCAATCAGGGATGCACAGGAAAAGGGGTTTATTGATATTATTCCTATCGAAACTAGAAAGCAAAAAGCGGATCTTTTCACAAAAACTTTTGATAAACCACGTTTTTATGAACTGATTTCCATGCTTGGGCTTATATCTTTTTGAAAACCTTTTCTGTGAGAATCCTTTTGTAAATACGTAAATAACTTTTTCTTTCGCTTTATCTTCTTTGAAAAATCCGTGGGTCACTCGATTCATTGCTCCGCTTCTTTATTTTATTTCATCTTCTTTTATTCTTCTTTTAAATTTGTATATATATATATATTAAGAAAATCTGAAAAACAAAAATTTCTTTTTAGACGGCTATTATATAGAAATTTTGGGGGAGAAATAAAAGATTAACTATTTATAGTTTTTCAAATTTTGCTATTTCAGGATCTCCGTTTCGATTGATGTTGAAAAGTCGTTGAAGGAGGTCAGAAGCATTGCGTTTGGGATATGTCAGATAGGCTCAGCCCGAAAACGAAGTAAACTAGTGATTGTGCAGCCAAACATAACGCTCAAGATCTCGACAGCAAGGATTATCTCCTTGACGTGATTGGATTGCACAAAGATGATGGTTCTGTCAAAAATGGGTTGAGAGCGTCAAATCTTTGCCTTGATTTCCCAAAACATCCCAAATCACCCTCGCCCTATCCCCGAATCGAGTTTCTAGTATGCAAAACAAATAAAAATAAAAAGCTGCTAGGGATGCTCTTCGGAAAAGCCTCTGAGTGAGTTACTCGTTAACTCCTCAGAACGTTTTGAGTCAAGTGCTTAACTCCTCTGCTATACGAAAGTATTGACCTGGAGTTGGTGGATCTTCTCTGCTATACGGAAGTATTGACCTGAAGATTCACCGAGCATGCTCAAATGTTTATCTCCTCTGTTATACGTCAGTATAGACCTGGAGCTCTAGACTATTTGAGTTTCCCAAATAATAAGTCGCATTGTATTCAAAAGAATCAATTGCTGACAAAGCTCCACTCACAAAAGAAAAGATGCAGAAATTGCACAAGTGTCAAATGCATCGGTCAACATTCAAAAGTTGATCTTTGAAACTCAAGCAAAGTAAATCGTATTGCTCAGATATACCCTGATGACAGAACTTGTTCTTTTTACCTAGACGTCTGTGGGGACCATGTTGTCAGAGACTCTTCAATCAAACCGAAAACATGATAAAAGAAGCTGCTGATCTCTTGTTGAAAGGACTAAGGCATGGGTTTAAATGGACAAACATATCTGCAATCCCGCCAATCGATGATTCTCCGGATTCTACTCAAAACATCATGAAGAATAAATATCCTTTCTAGCGTTTAAAACCGTCTCGTGTTATACTTATTTTTTCTATTTTATTTTATCTTATTTTAATTTTAAATTTTAATTTTTGGGATCATATGTATATATGTTTATTTTTGGGGCGTTGTTGTCGTGGGATGTTTTCACGGATTTACAAAGATTTTAAAATTTAAGAAAATCCAAAAATATTTTTTTGTTTTTTTGTTTAGCGAACCTATGGCGAATCTACAGATTCGCTCGGTCTCTAAGGATCGCCCGGAATCTCTTTGTTTCGCTGACATGAAACAGCCTTGTTTATGTGTCAGCGAACCTGCTAGCGAACCAGTCAGAGACTTTGTCTCTTGGTCTTCCGGCGAACCTAAGGTTCGCTAGTCTGTCTGCCAGCGAATCTATTGGTGTATATATATACAGTGACAGCGGATAATTCATATATTCGCTGTACAAACACTGTAGCACGTTTTTCAAAATTCTTACAACCAACGTTCGATTCTCACCATTTTACGGCTTTTTCACACATTAAACTTCTTTTTATTGTCTGGTATGTAATCGTTTTCATCCTAATCAGTGTTTTAAACCCTTAATCGCATCTTAAGTCTGTTAAATCTATCAATCTTTGATTATATGGTGTTTTTATGACTGATTGTGTGTTAAATGTTAGGGTTTTACTTCATTATAGCTTCGTCTTGTGATTATACTGCCTGATTGTTGCTTTAAATGCCTAAAAATAGTTGACTGTATGTGATTTCGGCCGTTTTTGAAAAACTAGGGTTTCCAGCGAACCTAAGTGTTCGTCTGGCGAATCTGAACGAAAGTTCAAGACTTCGAGCGAACCTATGTCGTTATGCTGTCCGCGCAACAACATAGATTCGCCCGACTGTTTCTAGCGAACCTATACATTCGCTCGACTACAATGACTGATTTTTCATGTCAGCGAATCTATAGGTTCTGGTGCCAAAATCTCAGGTTCGCTATACCAGCGAACCTAAAATCCAGCGAATCTATTTTCTGTTTTTCAAATCTTCATTTCTAATAAATCTCCGTTTATTTTTCAGGCAAAATGTCGACCTTATTCTTCGAGAAAAAGCACAACATGTGTGCTTTACTTGATGAAAATTTTGAAAAAGCCAGCAGCTATAGAGATGCAATCAAATGGCTGAAATCGTCTCATATACATTATGCCATCTCTCACTCACCAACTATATATGAGACATACGTTCGGGATTTTTGGGGATCCGCTGTTATGAACGTGTCGGTACAACCGTCACGCATTTGTGCCAAAGTCGGTGGGCATAACCTGGAGTTCACAGAGGCTGATCTAGCCAGGATCCTTAGACTGGAAGAGGATGTAGGAGAGGAAGTAAGTATGACCGCAGAGGAAGTGTACGGGGCACTTCGGACAGCCGGGTATGAGGGGCCAATGCCCGGCGAAAAGAAGATGGAGTTTGTCAAGTCTTACCTGATCCAGGAGTGGAGGTACATCGCTCATGTGTTTATCATGTGCCTGGATCATAGGAAGGGAGGCACGGACGGGCTGAACCTTGACTGGGCAAGGGCTATGGTGCTATTTTGCCGGGGGCAAAAGGCCAATCTCGCGAAGTTAATATTCAATTATCTTCTCGAGAACATTCACGCTACCAAAGGCACCAAGTGGTTAATGTATCCAAGATTCATTCAAATGGTACTGAATGACAAATTGCCGGGTCTACCGGTTGTTGGTGCTGAGCTGAAGGTATGGGATATGCATTCCAGGATCTTCAAAGATTGTAAATCAGTGAGGCCGGATTGTGTGGGTAGGATTACTTATTTGTGGGAAAATATGTACCCGGCTGAGAGATGGACTTATATTCAGAAGTTGATTGAGTCGGAGAAGAAACGGGGCGGTGAAAACATAGAGGAGGTAGAGAAGAAAATAAAGAAAAGGAAGGCTTATGCAAAGGATAAAAATTATTCATTTGAACGGGAAGTGGATGAGATCCAAGATGAAATAGATGCTGGCAGGGAACTAAGGACGAAAAGAAAGGCTGATATACACTCTGAAGCATCGAAGAAGGCGAAGCATGATATGGGGGGTACATCTGCTGGGCCTGGAATTGGGTTGAAGGATGAGGTTGAGAGGCTGCAAGCAGAATTGGTTGAACTCAAAGGTAGGCATGAAGAACTGGAGAAACAGGATGCTGAGAAATCCACTGTCATATACGAGATGGGTCGTATGATGAAGGACCAGCAATGTTTGATTGTAAGGATCTTCAAAGAACTAAACGATTTGAAGGAGAATGCTGGGACTGAACCGGCGATGACTGAAGCGGAACTGAACTCCTTGACGGATATTACAAAATATCCGTTAATGGATATTGATTTTGATAATAAAGGAAAGGGAAAAGCCGTAGAGGAAGAGTTTGATGAAGAGATGGGGATCAATTTGGATGTGTTTGAGGGAGAGGAAGTTGTTGGTGGATCTGGTGTAGATTATACTTTGGTGGATGAACCTGATACTGATATTGATGCTAACAGTGAAGAAGACTTGGATGAGGAGCCGGAGATATATAAAGTGGAGGAAAAGGGAATGAGCTATCAGTTCGAGCATGCTGAATTAGACAAATCCGAATGGTTCAGGAAAGAGGAAGCAGTGGTGCCTGAGGTACCGATATTTCAACATCTAGACGAACCCACCACCAAACAGCAAGATAGACAGATCATTGCATGGAAATACAACTGTTTGGTGGAGGCGTACATGATCAAAAGGAGGGGTGGGGACATTACGTACGTAAAGAACCGAAAACACTTTGCCACCTTTCCTCGCTGGGACTTGCGTAGGCTTGCAGAGCTACCACTTTTAGGGAAAGAGGATAGCGGCAGGGCATGTGCGTTTGAAGCTGCGATCAGGGAGGCCGCTAAGTCAAATTTTGTTGAGTTTGGTTATCAAAAGCCAAAGAGGATGAGACAGAAGAAGGACAAACACTGGGTGTCATGGAAAGGGAAAATCGTTTTGAAGATTGCTGCTCCTAAGGTGATGACGAGGGTCAGGGTCCCAGACACTCAGCCGCCGAGACTGAAGGATTTTGTCAAGTGGTTCTATGATAATAGCACTGGGGAGGCCATTATTAGACTGAGTGGAGATGACCGTCCAGAAATTCGATTATTTGATCCGATGGAGGTCTTCTCCTTTAGTGATGAGGATCTGAAGGTGTTATGCGAGAATGAAATTAAGCACGGGGCTGGAAATGACACTGCTGCTGAAGCAAACCTGTTTGTGAAGGTTGCTAACAAAGCCCGGGGGATTCGTGCTGAGCTGAAGGCGGTAAATGAGAGGTTGAGGAGGACTGATGATCTGAAGCTGGAAATGGATGACTTGACAAGACAACTTGATCGTTCAATTGAGCAGAGGTTTGAGAAACCTGTTGAGGTGATTGACTTGGATGTAGAAAGCGAGGAGGCAACTGCTAAGAAAAAGGCGGAATCGACAGCACAACTTGAGCCTGATACAGAGGTCGCAGAAACTGAGTTTGTGGATTCAATGCTAAATCTAAGTGAAGATGAGGCCGGAACTGAAGATTATACAAACCCAATGGCCGGGATCAAAGAAAGGGCAGGAGCTTTTATCGAACAACTTTGAAGCCAATGAAGACGGAGCTAATCTGAAGACTTCCCCAGGTGAGGTCCAACCTAGGGGGAGTATTGATAGTCACTATGTATAGGTTGGACCCACCGGCTTGTCGGTGTTACTTTTGTATGTAATAGTTTGACTTGTATTTGTTATTAGTGCTAGCGAACCTACGGGCGAATCTATAGATTCGCCCGCAGGCCAACATGTCTTTTGTATTAGGTATCGACTGGGCGAACCTATGTGCCCAGCGAACCTGTGTTGGTTCGCTGGATAGATTCGCTAGAGCGAATCTATCAGCGAACCTAACATCACTATATATTGTAACCTTATCTTCACATCAATGTAACTTTTGCACATCTTTTACTCAAGCGATTTCTTACTGATTTGTGTTGTGTAATCGTTCCATTGAGGTGCTAGGAGCTTATATCTTTCATCATTGTAGCTTATATACCTCGATTGTGTGTTGGATCTTGTTATTGGGTTATTTGGACTTTTACACTTTGTTCTACAAGTATTTGACATATTTGGGTTAAACAAGTCAACAAAGCACTGAAATCACGATCATTATGGACCAACAAAACTGATCACGACCAAAACCATACTTCTAGACCTCTGATCGGAATTTCCTTCGGTGTATATGTTCATATATGTCTTAAGAAGATACATTCCAAAAATCGTCACAATCCAACGGTCGGATCTCAAGGAAAGTGACAATCTTTGGGGATGTGTTTCCAGTGACGGAAATTCCGATCAGCAACACTGTTCGACATAAAAACCGTACCTCTGAGTAAGATATACATAAACTGAACGGTAGATATTAACATGTATGTGTTAGGAACAACATATCCAAATTTCGGACGTTTCCAACGGCTAGATCATCCGAAAATCATCCTAGAACCAGCTGTGTTTTTGTTGAACAACACATGCAAACGTGTTTCAGAATATTTCGAACATTTTCACAGATTTAAGGATAGATTGAGTCTAAACGGAGCTTACCATTGCGTTCAGGACGTCGAGAAATGGTTCCAGGTCAAAACGGCATCTCCGGCCACCGTCGGACCACCGCCGGCCGTTGTCGAACCGCCGCAGGACCACCGCCGGATGGTGGCCGGATTTCTTTCTCCTCTCCAGTCCTCTATCTCTCTAAAACACCTTAAGTGTGTGTGTCATGAGGACAAAATTTGGGGAAATGAAGCTAGGTGCTTCATATATATATATATATATATATATATATATATATATATATATATATATATATATATATATTGGGTACCCGGTACTCGTACCGTGTAATCCGGCACTGCGTACGAACTCGATTTTCTTAGCGTTTTAAATTTTATTTCTTGAAGATAATAATCAAGAAACACAATAAATATTCTCAAGATATTTATTTCGTCAGATATTACGTATCTGGTGATAAACTGGTTCAATACGCGTTATTATCGGGTATTTAACACGTTTAACCGTTTTAGGCGTTTTCTCTCGCCAAATTTCCAGTTTTTTATACATATTTACAGGTTCAAATCTTCGGGTGACTCATTTCTATATTTATTTCTCAGTCACAACACGTCGCTCAGGGTCGGGGTGTCATAGTATAGAATTTTTATACTTTAAAACTATAAAAACGTTTTAAAGTGTTTCTAATAAATATCATATTTTGGCATTATATAGTCGGTGTTAAAAATATATCATTAGAATTACTATTGTTTATCAAAAAAATATATAAAGTATTTTGAAACCCTAATCCTAAATTGGAATTTGAAACCCTAATTTCCAAATTCGAAACCCTAGAATTTCTAGTTTTGATTCTAGTTGGTATACTATTCGTTTCGTTCCTAAATTAGGTTTTCCCAACTAATTAGGTGATTCTAGTATTTGGGAAATCCCCAGTTCAATTTAATATATTTGCTATTTGTTTCGAGCCCGAGTTTCAAGGTGAGTAAATTCACTCCTCTTTTTACTTTTACATTTTGGGGCTGAAATGTGTTCTAATACTATACAATGTTTTTCATTTTTTATTTTTGTTTTTCAAAATAGATCATAAAATGTTAGTCTTGTCTGCAGCAAGATGCAATCCTTATGTGGTAGTTTAAAGTAGTATTGTTACTTAGTAATCCCACCGGTACAATGTTAGCGCTAATGGTTTGACAAACCCACCTACATGTATTTCAAAATAGGTGATTTAAACCCGGTCATTCAATTTCATGTTACAAGTTGCTATTCAATGATATAAGTTGCTATTCTATGTTGCTATGCTATGTCCCTAAGTTGCAAAATAAATATTGATAACTATACATCGAGACGGTTGCGTGACAGTTTCTTGAAAAGTTATCTTTAATTAATACATGAGTTGGTTCCTCATGACAAATATTTACAAGTTGCTATACGATGATGGTTTTCAATATGTGTTCAAGGTGTCATGGTTGAGAATGATATGAAATAACTATACATGTAAGATTGCGCAGCATATTATGATGATCTCGGATTTTCTGTATTATTATGTATCAATTTGTGGTTTACTCACTAGCTTTAAATAACTAACTTTTTTTCACATATTTCAAGTGGTGCTTGATATTATTTTGCTGTTTTTGCCAAGACATAGGATTTCCTTGAACCTAGTTAAATTCAATAAGACAATTGCATTTACTGTTTCGGTTTTATATCTTTTTGCCGTTTCTATTTAAGACTCTTGTTCCAAAACTTATTAATCATTATTAAAATTAATAAATAATTACCATGTGCTTTGTTTACTATTGATATCCAATTTCTATGACAACCAGGTGTTTCCGCCGTCGGGTGGGGTGTCACAAATAACGATGATATAATACAATTCAACTTCCAGGAAACTTTGCAGAATGAATGTGATTGAAACACCACTTGAAATTTCAGATATAAATGACGATATGGTATTGAACTCGATCAAGAACACCCAAGATGAAAGTTAGATTAATTGGTAATGGTGTGAGTGTTAACAAAGAAATTGATCGTGCGATTATACTCAATTGATGAAAATGAATGTTTTGTTTCAGTTAATTGAGTTGAAACGTCCAATTCTAAAGGTAATGGGTTTTGGGTTTTGAAAGTTGAAACGATCGATTGATTTTGCATTAAAGGAACGGATTTTGGTTCAGAATTGCTTTTTTGTGTTCAAAACTAAATTATGGAGCCGTTAGAATGATTTTATCGAGTTTCAATCGAACTAAAAACGATTAGAAAGTGATTTTTGGACTCGCCGGAGTAATGTCGGATTCCGGCAAAGGTGGGCGGAGCCTGGGATCGGAAATACGGGCTTGCGAGGGATGGGGGACTGGGATTTATAATTTTTACAATTATGGTGCTTCTAGTTTAAGTTGTCAATTAATTAGTTGTTATGACTTTAATATAACTTTAAAACTTGGCATCCAAAGTTAATTAAATCACTATCTTAACTACCCAGCTTAATCGAGTTAACTCTTAACGTTTATATAAGGCTCTATCTATTCACACACTCAATCTTTCTATCCATCCACCTTTTTAACGGCCCGTTAAGTACTTAACGGCCGTTAAATCTATTTAACTGCCCGTTAAGCCTTTAACGGCTGTTAGATTTTTTTTTTATTTTTTTATTTTTTTGCATTTGCATTTGTAGTATAACGGTTTGTTAGACCTTTAACGAAATTTGCAATAATTATTATAGCAATTAAATCATATTATTAATTATTATAATATCAAAAAGTTCAAAAGTTCCTAACATGTTATAGTGTGAAATTTGCAATAATTATAAATTTTATGTGACGATTACTTGGTGTTTCAAAACTAAAAAGAACAAGGTTATGATAACCATATGCAATTATAAGGTTATAAAAATAAATCAAAAGTAGATCTATGAGACATGTATGACGATAATATATAAGTTTGAGTTTCTTTATGCTTATCTTTTCTTTTCTCTTGTTCAAAAAGAGGGTAAAGAAGATATGTTGGATGAGAATATCCACGATTTAGGTCATATATTTTGCAGTATTTATTTTATCTTTTCAATAAAAAGAAATAATAAAGTACGTTTCTCATATATATATAATGATGCATTTGAGTTTCTCATATGTTTTAAGTAAATAATCTAAATAATACATATAATTGTTTTACAAAATAGTCATTTTTGAAATTAAAAAAAAAATACCAATAATTTTAACTGCCCGTTAAGCATCTAACGGTCGTTAGAATTTTTTTTTAATTTTTTAAAAATTTTTTTTATTTTATAATTACGTTTGTAGTATAACGGCCCGTTAAAGACTTAACGGGCGTTAAATGAGTGTTTGGTTAGATTGTTAGGTGTGTGAATAGGGCATCCCTTATATAATTGACGTTTTAGTATATTTACTTCGTTTTTTATGTTAAACGGTTATTTTTAGACTTAGTAGTAATTATATTTAATAGGGGTAATATTTATAAAATCTCTTTTTTTTTAATTACAATTTATATATTTTGGAGATTTATTTGTTATAAATAGTAATCAAATAGTAAGCTTTAGCTAATAATTCGGTCGTTTTATTAAGGACGATCTAACATAGAGTTCCGCCACATTTATTTATATTATTAATGATACGTTACACCTTCGAGAAAATAAATACGAATACAATAAAAGATAAATAGATAACTTTGAGTTCGGGTTAGACATTCGAGTTCGAGTCGAAATTTGGGTTCGGATTTGGGACAGACGTCACAAAAGTCACCCCGAATCCCACCTCAAACTTTAGGACCACAAGGGGATAAGGCGGTGTTCCCGCTCGAAGCCGCACTCACCCCAACTCCACTCCACCCACTCTAAGCCCTCTTCTCATTAATTCAACTAAATTGTCACGATGACCGTCTCCACCAAAAATAATCCCTGACGTGGCCCACTACACCCAAGTAAATAATGCCCATCTCTTTCACCTCAAACTAAAATATTCAAAAACAACCCCTTATCTTATTATATTCGATCTTTCAAACCATTCCCAATTCACGTGCTTGACACCCACGGCGTTCCGCACCTATAAAAACGATAAAATCCATCTACAGTAGACTCATTTGACCAACACTAGTGTTTTACAAAATAAACTAAAATGTGTGATAAATACATGAAATACAACCAAAACAAGTGCTAAATGCATTAAAATTAATACCTAAATATTCAATTAACATATTTCATTGTTTTGATGTTTATGTATAGATTTGTTTCATTCTCATGTGTTATATACAACTATTTCATTATCTATATAATAAATCAAGGTTTTAGGGGAAAATTATTGGAAGGAAAATATTTGGTTTATAATAGGAAGTTTTGGTGGGAAATTGAGTAAAAAAAATTTCACCATGCATAAGTTGACGGGGGAAAATTTTTTAAGAATTTAATATTTACAAATTGTTAAATATAATGGTTATATAATTTGTTTATTTATAAATCTATCTAATAAATCAAGGTTTTAGGGGAAAATTATTGGAGGGAAAATATTTGGTTTATAATAGGAAGTTTTGGTGAGAAATTGAGTAAAAAAAATTTCACCATGCATAAGTTGATGGGGGAAAATTTTTAAGAATTTAATATTTACAAATTGTTAAATATAATGGTTATATAATTTGTTTATTTATAAATATTATTATATAACCCGTGTGTAACACACGGGTATTAAACCTAGTATATATATATATGTATAAAGATAAATGACACTTACTTTTTTATTAATTTTAGTCCGTATGTATGACTATATATATGTAAGGCCAGATATATACAGTAGTATAGTAACTATTGTAGGTAAACGTAGAAAAACAAGAACACATAGAACCATCCTTAAGCCTAAAGAACGACAAGTCATTCAAAGGCCAAGACCATTTTACATATAATAATGCGTGTGTCTACTACTTATGACGTAACTCGCTGAAAGGGCATCGTAAGTTAGCCATCGAGGCGGTTGCGTCGGCGCTGGAGCGGGAGCCGTCAAATGAACATCCGAGGACTCCAACTGAGCAGAAGAATACACTTGGGTGCAAGGTACATAAGTTAGAGATGTTTCGTTCGGGCACGAATGGCTTCTCGAGAAGAAATTAGCACAATCGGCCGACGATCTTTGGTCCGGAAGATCCACTATACAGTTCTTCTTCACGTCAAGAACCCCATTCTTGATCAGTTCCCGACACCGTGGCCCAACCTCCGTGAAGTAGTTATAAGCAAGAGTGAAACTAAATAGTTCCGGCAAACTACAAACCATCTCCGGTACCACGCCGTAGAAATTATTACGGGCCAAGTTAAGAACTTGCATTTTCTTTAAACACTGAAACGAGTGTGGGATTGAACCGGTTAAGTAGTTGGATTCGACGTCAAACACATAGGCTTTTTTCAAAAGTCCAATCTCATACGGTAAACAACCGGATAACCAGTTGTTTAAGAAAAGAACCTCGAATAGGGTATCGGAAGCTTGACCGATACTCGGTGGAATCCCGCCCACGAATTCGTTATTTGCGACGGTTACGTAATTTGCAGTAGTTGATCCAAGGTTTTCAGGTAGTTTTTTAGCAAAGTTATTGTTGTTAATGAGGAGGAAATCCAAGTTGAGACGAAGGAATTGCGGAGGAACCACACCGGCAAACGCGTTAAACCGGAGGTCGAGGAATTTTAACTTGGTGGCACGGAGGACTCGGTAGGGAAATTCTCCGGAGAATTTGTTGTTACTGAGGTCGAGCTCGTAGAAGTATTTGAGTTTGTTGAGATCCGTAGGGAAGGAGCCGGTGAAATTGTTGGAGTTTGCGTGGAAGAAAACGATGTCAGGCAAGCCACTGAGGAGGTCCGTGATGGTTAAGTTGCGGCCACCGAGATAAAAGTGGTTGAAGTCGACGCCGGAGAGGGCTATTTGATTGTAATGAGGCACTATGTCGCAAAAGAACCCTTTATAGTCTCGGCAAATATTTGTGCCTGTCCATGTTTTGGTAACTTCTTTGGGGTCAAATGTCACTTTCTTTTTGAAGGCTTGGATAACCGGGTAGACTAGTGCTAACCGTGGGCTCTCAAATGCGGGTGGCGGTGGCTGTGGCGGTTTTGATGGTGGTGGTGAGATTTGTGGGCGTGGTGGTGATTGTTTTGGTTTTTGTGGTGGTAGTGATGGTGATGTGGATGGTTGTGGTTTTTGTGGCGGGGGATGTTTGGTGTGATTGAAGTTTCGGCAAGCAGCGATGATAATGCAAGCTATAATAATGCAGCCGATGAATATGGAAATGAAGAGTAGAAATTTACGTCGGACACACATGTCTCCGCCGAAAACTGCGGAGATAAAGAATTAATATGCAAAATAGTTAAGATGAAAGAGTCATATAGAAATAGAATTGATCCTTTTGTCACTTTCTCAAGAGTCAAGCGCAACATGTATTGATACTTATTTTTGTGTATTACGTAGTTTAGTACCAGTGTACCAAATAGATTTAACGATAAAAACATAAGAATTAACATAAGTGTGACTTTTATAATTAAAATATTTTTAATAGTGTGATAATAAAAAAGTGAAAATTTACAAATACGGTAATGACTTCCACTATTAATCATGATTATAGTTCACAAATTCTCAAACATATTTTTATCTTTAATCATGACATCAAAATTTTCGCCATTGAGTTTGGTTAAACAAAAGGATAACATCAGATTTTCAACCATTCATACTAAATGTTATTAAACCGGCTGGTTCGACTGCGGTTAGAACATTTTTTAAGAATCCCGGTTTGATACGTGTTTTTGAACCGGATTGAAACGCTTGAATTAGTCCGATCGGACCAGAATCGGACCATAGTTGAACCGGGTTAGTATTAAAATATATATTTTGTGTTTGATTTTTTTTAAAATTTATGTTTACATCTATTTATTTTTGGATTTTTTTGTAATGAAAGTCAATATGCTGATGTTTTAAGTGATGAAGATGATGAACTCGTTTTATTTTGGCGTTAAAACTTGTTTAAATTATGATTTTTTAGTGATTTTTGACATTAGAACTTGTTTAGATTATTACTTTTTTGATATAACTCAATATTATTAAACTTATGTTGGGTTAAATTAGAATTCTTATGATATTAATTTAATAAATATATATTTCATTTGACCTTGGTCTAACCTCGGTCCAATCAATAAAATTATAATACCGGTTCAGTGTCTAAAATTTTCATTTCATTAAAAGCAAAATATAGCTAAATTACCATCCAATAGACGTAGGTTGTTATTATAGTTGTTGCTATTGGGATTGTTGGCTCTTGCACAACATCAACTGTGCGAAAGAAAAAAGAAAGCAACTTTTAATATAAAATCAACAATACATAGAGTTACTTATATATTGTTTCAATATCATGAAAAAATGTAACAAATATAAAAAATTTTCAGAAAAAGGAAACGCTATTTGTTCTAAGTGCTTCTCCAACATCATTAAGCTCTAGGTCTATGTGAACAAACATAAGTGTTAGATTGGAAGCATCGTAGAGAAAGTGAAGAAGCTTGAAATAAAATAGGGAAAATACAGATCGATGAACCCTAATCGTAATAATTTGATTATAAACACGTGCATGTTCGGAAACTCGAAAGATAAAAGCAATCGAACAATAGATTATCCACATCCTTTGATTCTTGAAATGCCTATTCTGATCAATAGGAGAGAAAATTATAAAGTAACTTTCCACCAGCAGTAATTGAAGCCATAAAGATGTCGCAACGACAATGGGTTTGTTTGATAACAAAAATACAGATAAAAGATAAAAAAACGAAAAAAAAAACGAAAAAAAAACACTTACCATATATTAGGTTATTTTCTTCAGCTTCTAAAGATATGTCATAAACTTATAAACTTGTAAGCTTAAAAGACCTTCATACGGATATATATTTCTGACTTATATTATAAGAATCATCTTCCACCAAATTGAACTTAGAAATTCCCTTCTCCGCAGCAATAACAATGATTTAGCCTTTTGTTTCTGCCCATCTCTCAAAACACCATAAGATATTAGTAAGCACCAACATATATTATGGTTAAAAAAATGGAGAAGATGAAGATATTGGTTTAGAAGATGCAGTCGATAATGAGAGATCTCGGTTTCGTAGATACAAATCAAAGAGAAAAAGATAATGAAGTATTGGGTACATCGGGTCATCTGGATGTAATCCGACCCGAAATAGAATCCGCGGATTTCAAATTAGAGACACGTTGAGATCTTGCCACATATCCTTAAATGATGCCAAAAAGATGTGCTACTTAATTATTAAAATAGTTAGATTAGATTATATTACATTACAGTACTATGTATTATGTTCAGTTTATGAAAAATTCCGTAAATTCTGTAAATTGATCTGTGACTTTGTGTTAATGTGGATCCATTAATTTCCAGGGGAGTTCACGGTTTACTTTGAAAGTGTAATTTTAAGCATATGAGGGTAATTTTAAGATACCCTAAAATAGTAAAATTAAGTCTATTTTTTATGATAATGCATAATAGTAATAATAAATAGCATTTTTTGATACAAATATAATTGTAGTAATATTGTCGGAAAACGAAAATACCGACAAACTTACTACAAAATCATGTTGTAACTTGTAAGAAAAAGACATGTAGCAAATTTGTTTTGAAAACAAATTTACAACAACTTTTGCTACACAACTGCGACAATACAATATTGTCGCAACGTTAACGACAACTTACAACAAAACTATTTCTCTTATATTTTTTAAGTGCGAAAAAATAACGACAATTTGTGGAAGTTAATTTTTTATAACTACTACAAATATCAAAATTTATACTTTTTATGATTTGTTTTCCTGCGACAAAACCTTGACAAAAGCTAATGTCATAGTTTTAGTATTTGTGAGTTGTGACAAACTACTGATAAACATAAAGATTTATTTATTTATTTTTGTTTTTGCGACAAAACTACGATAAACTATTAATTCTTTTTTTCTTTTTTATGCTTAAAATTTTATTTTAGAAAACTAATGCAAATAAAATTTCTTAAATATACCAAAAAACTTACTAATCAACTAGTAGTTAATCAAAAACCAACAAGTCAAATAGTAGCTAATCCAATAAACCGCAAGTCAAGTAGCTAGTAGTTAATCCAAAAAATAGACAACTCAAGTGCAAAACAAACAAAATTTACTAATTACCAAATCTCTTAGTATTTCATCCATTTGCTTTTATAGCTTCTCGCATTCGGCCCGCTCTTTTTCTTGTTCAACGCGTTCTTGTTCTCACTTTTCTTATCAATTTTTACCAAATCTCTCAATATTTCATCAATTTTCTTGTTCACACACACACTCATACAAATACAAAAGCTAACACATAGATATACAGAAATATTTCATCAATTTTCTTGTTCACACACACACTCATACAAATACAAAAGCTAACACATAGATATACAGAAGACGTCAAGATTATAATGTGTTTGACTTAAGAATATTAGGATACCTCCAGATATAGCCGAGCATCATTTGCCCTAATTGATAACTAGAATTGTTTTTGTTTACATGCTCGATGACTCCTATTTATACTTATCGGATTTCTTCAACGGTCACCATGAAACGTCGTGTCTTTTTGTTTGTGTCGGTTCTCTTTGTCGAAGATACACAACATGTTTATTAGTAGGTTATCAATTTTTAGACTTAACAGATTACATCCCTTAACTATTGAACATAATACATAAATTGACTATACATAAACTTTATCGTATTGACACTTTGGACCCTTAAACTTCCTACATGGATTAATAAACTAGTGTTCAATACTCCTCCCTAATTTCTTAATCTATGCCTTCAATTCATGCTTTGACATCTTCATCCATATGCATTTTTTAAGTTTCTTGTCTTTGAACTTCGGCTACTTTCCTTGCTGGTAAATGTCATTAATTTTATCTTCATGTCTTGTAACTTGAACTTCGTCTCAATCACGAACAAATTCTTTCACGTATTTATTCTTTCTTTGAGCAACTCCATCTTTTATTTGTGCACTATCTTCTTGAACATTGACTGATCTGTTTCAAGATTGCATGGCATGCACTACTTATGCTTTTTTCCTTTTGTAATTTGTTTTCGTATCTTTGACAAATTTGTTCTTTGATGATAATGCATCCTTTAATGATGTTTTTCCATATGTTGTGCATTCCTTTTCTTCAACACCCACACTTTGAGAAAACTTCATAGTTTTTATGAATTCCTTCAGTGAGCAAATCTTACTATTCTGGTTCTTCATCTTTGAAAAATTCTGATATCCTCCTCCTTCTCATCCTTCTCCTCCTCATCCTTGTCTTCAGTAATTTCCATTAAAAGTGTTGGTTCCTCATCTTCTAGCATGAGGTTTGACTCTTCTTTTCTTTGGTTTGGTTTTGGACAATCTGATGCATAATGTTCAAACCTATTGCAATCACAACATTTGGCTTTGATTAAATCCCTTGTGAATTTCTTTCCTTTGTCATAATTGTTGCTTCTGTTTCTGTATGTATTCTGCGAGACACTGCCATCTCCTCCATCTTCTTTTCTTTCTTCATGCATGAACTTTTTATAACACCAATTTTCTTGTGATGAATTGAACCTTCCTTGTCCTCGGTTTCCAAAACGTCTTTCTTGACCATTGTTCCTTGCTTGACGAGTGAACAGTAGTTTATCTTGATTGTCCTTTAGGTCTCTATTCAATAGATTGGTTCGTTTTTCAAAGGCTTTTAATCTTCTAACGATTTCATCTAGGGTAGTCGTTTCTATATCAATAAATTGCTCTATGGTTGCTACAATCTGAACAAAATTATTTGGTACAGAACTTAGAAGTATCCCTACGAAATTTGGTTGATCAAATATTGATCCTACCCCACTTGCCTTAGTAACAATACTATTCAAATTGTTGGTAAATGAACCGATTGTATATGTTGGGAATTAACAGCATGTCAAATAAATCTTTTTAGCAACGGAAGTGGTTTAAGACATGTGTTTTACAAAAATTTTAAAACCTTAATCCCACCAAGATCCATACGTAGTAGATGAAACCATTAAAACAACCATATGGAGTTTATAGAAATTACAACCTTTGTTGCGAAGTGGTTGTCCTTTGATAAACACAAGAACACAAGAGTATTCTTCACCAATGGTGTGCACACCAAGCATTCTAGAATCCGTGTGCTAGAAAACCACCACTAAAATAATCACTCACTAACAAGCCCTCTTTTAGTAGTGATTTTATGTATCTTGCAAGTATGAAATTAACAATATCAAAGAACCAAAACAAACTGCACATTAACTAGTAGCTTATATTGTTTCTTTGTGTGTTAGAAATCAAGAACCCAAGTCCTTTTTCTTGCTTTTGGATCTTTTGGCCGAATATTTCTCCCTTCTAGACCTAATTTCTTTTTCTTGTCACCCCCTCAAATGAAAGTAAAACCATTTATTTTAAACACTAAAGTAGGGGACCATAGTACATCAATATTATTAAACAATATTATCACCATGTCTTAGTGAACATTAATGAAAAAAAGCATGTTGTGTCTCATGCTTTCCGAACTTACGGCCGCCCAAAAGAAAAGAAGCAACATGGGGTTATCTTGTGTACTTGCATTATTATAATAATGCAAAACATTCCCAAGACAAATAATTGTCTAGTTAGCATCTCCAATGACTAGTTACATCTATCTTATACACATATAATTTGTTATCTAATAATATGCCTAACATATTAAAAGACATAAATAATTAACATGTAGATGACTAGAATGAAAGATCCTGATGCAGGAGCATCCGAATAAGAACCGAGTAGGCCCCATCATCGCTAATAAATTAGACGGGATTGCAACAGGCTATTTGAATTGAAGATGGAGTTATATATTATAAGTTTATCAAGTTTACGTTATTGAGTTTTGTTTTGCATGCCTATCTTTTCCACTTGCATGGGAAATGGCTTTTTAAGGTCTTGCATATTGTGTTGGACATCAAGAAATCTTGAATAAAACAAAGTCTCCTTATGAGCTTCATCGAACCCACTGTTTAATCCCCTACATATGACCAATTGGTTGCTAACTATTTGCATCATTTGGTATTAGAGAGGGTTGATTTCAAATGGTTGGACGTGGACGTGAACGCCCTCCCCTTTGTAGAAACGCCGATCGAGGCAACGAAGGAGGCGAACTTGATCAGCGAGATCTTGAGATTGAAAGGCTTCAGCAACGGATTAGAGAGTTGGAGTTGTCACAACACGTATACTCAGAAGAGACCGAATCAGAACTCAGTTTTGGCTACGAAGGATACGAGGAGGATGAAAACCCTTTCAGTAGGTACCAACCGGAGAGGCGAGACTCAAACTCTACTGACCCGCTACGAAACTTGGGTGTTAAAGTAGAGATTCCAGATTTTGATGGGCATGCGCAACCTGATGATTTCATTGATTGGTTACACACCGTAGAAAGGGTCTTTGATTTACGGGACATACCCGACAAAATAAAGGTCAAGCTTGTGGCCATCAAGCTACGAAAAACAGCATCGTTATGGTGGGAACACGTGAAACAACAACGTCGTCGTGATCGAAAATCCAAAGTCGAATCTTGGGCTAAAATGAGGAAGTTACTTTGTGACAAGTTCCTGCTATTGAATCATAGGCAAGAAGCTTTTCTAGATTATCACAATATCACACAAGGGGTAATGTCTGTTGAAACTTTAATCGCCCGTTTAGATCGGTTACGTATGCGATGCGCCGTGGAAGAAGAGGAAGAACAGACTATTGCACGTTCCCTAGGTGCCCTTAACCCTGAGATATCCAATGTTGTACAACTTCAACAATATTGGACCTATAATGATGTGTGTAGACTAGCTTTGAAGGTTGAAAAGCAACAAAAGAGCAAAGATCGGATCGGAAACTCTAGACTCGCCACTACACCGAAGACCACAACAAACAACCCTCCAAAAACTATAAAAGCGCCGACGACATCTCCTGCTGAGAACGTTACCACTGGGTTGTTAGGAATCCGAGTCCAAAGGTGTTTTCGATGTGTGGCGGCGCAACAGTATCTTTCGGACCAAATGTACAGCTCAAGGTAAGGTGTGTAATATGATTATTGATGGTGGCCGGAAGTTGTGAGAATATGATCTCAACCCTCATGGTGAAGAAATTAAGACTCAAGGTGGTGAACCATCCTTCCCCATATCAATTTGCATGGTTAAAGAAGGGCAACACAGTGAAAGTTGATAAAAAAATGTCTTGTACAATTTTTCAATTGGCACCAAATATAAGGATGAAGTGTGGTGCGAGGTCAGTCCCATGGATGCGTGTCACATCCTGTTGGGTCGTCCTTGGCAATTTGATCGGCGGACTGTTCATGACGGGTTTAGGAACACATATCAATTTAGAAAGGATGGAGTGAATATTACACTCATGCCTTTAGACATTCGGTCTGAGAAGGGTGTAGAGTTGTCCTTAGTCCTTTGTCGAGCCGAGTTTCAGCGTGTCACCCTTGACAGCAATCTTGTTTTTGCCTTGATTGTTCTCGAATCCAACACGGACGGTCCACCCTTACCTCCTTTACTTCACTCATTGCTAAAGGAGTTCGAAGATGTTTTTCCCGTTGATATACCGTCGGGGCTACCACTAATGCGGGACATACAACATTATATTGATTTTATACCAGGGGCTGTCATTCCCAATAAACCCGCCTACCGGATGAATCCTAAAGAGTACGAAGAGTTGCAGCGACAAGTCTCTGAATTACTTGACAAGGGTTTAATTCAAGAAAGTATGAGTCCATGCGTTGTTCCCACATTGTTAGTACCTAAGAGTGGGGGAAATTTCGAATGTGTATTGACAGTAGGGTCGTTAATAAAATCACAATTAAGTATCGTTTTCCAATCCCTCGTTTTGACGACCTTGTAGACCAACTACAAGGAGCTCGTATATTTTCAAAAATTAATCTTCGTAGTGGGTACCATCAGATTCGAATGAGGCCAGGAGACGAGTGGAAAACAACCTTCAAAACAAGGGATGGGTTATATGAATGGATGGTTATGCCATTCGGCTTAACTAACGCCCCGAGCACGTTTATGCGGCTTATGAATCATGTTTTTAAAGACTATATTGACAAGTTTATGGTTATTTATTTTGATGACATTTTGATCTTTAGTGACACCAGGGAACATCACCTGCAGCACCTCCGCCAAGTTTTCGTTGTTTTGCGAGATCAAAGCTATTTGCAAACCGAGAAAAGTGTAATTTTCTTACAACAGAAGTTACATTTTTGGGCTATATTATTTCTAGTGATGGATTAGAAATGGATCCCATGAAGATTGAAGCAATTCTCAGCTGGCCTACACCACAAACCATTCATGAGATTCGTAGTTTTCACGGGTTAGCTTCGTTTTATCGTCGTTTCATCCGTAACTTCAGCTCTATCATTGCCCCCCTTACCGAGTGCCTTAAAGGTAGCCGCTTTCAATGAACCGCTGAGGCGTCAAGGGCCTTTGAGGAGCTCAAACAAAAGGTAACTCAGTCTCCGGTTCTTGCACTACCAGATTTTCAATGTGTTTTTCAGGTTGAGTGTGACGCCTCAGGGGTAGGGATTGGTGGTGTTTTGAGCCAAAACAACCGACCCATTGCATTCTTCAGCGAAAAATTAAATGAAGCGAGATGCAAGTACACTACATATGATAAAGAATTTTATGCGATTGTATGCTCATTGGATACATGGTGACACTATTTAATTGCCAACGAGTTCATACTATTTTCAGATCATGAGGCGTTAAAATACATAAATGGAACTCATAAACTAAACACGCGACATGCAAAATGGGTGGAATTTCTCCAAGCGTTTTCTTTTGTTATCAAGCATAAAGCGGGCACTCAAAATCGAATAGCTGACGCCCTCAGTCGTCGTCATACATTACTTAACACCATGCGCATTCAAGTCATTGGCTTTGACACCTTCTGTGAGTTGTACAGGGATGATCCAGATTTCAAAAATATATAGGAAGCTTGCACATCAGGTCCTTTTGACAAGTTTTTGGTCCAATATGGATATCTTTTCGTGATTCAAGGTTATGTATTCCGGTAAGCTCGTTGCGTGATGCCATAATTTTGGAGGGGCATGCTGGGGGTCTCGCTGGCCACTTTGATCGTGACAAGACCTTAGGGTTCCTGCGTAATCGATATTATTGGCTCCGAATGGGGAAGCACGTTGCTCGGGTGATTGAAAGGTGTCGGGTTTTCCATGTTGCCAAGATGCATGGGAGTAACGCGGGGTTATATACCCCTTTGTCGATTCCTAATGCACCATGGGAGGATGTGAGTTTGGACTTTGTGATGGGTTTACCAAAGACACAACGAAATAAAGACTCAGTAATGGTAGTAGTTGATCGTTTCTCAAAGATGTCTCACTTTCTTGCTTGTGCCCGCACCTATGATGCAAGTCAAGTTGCTCGATTATATTTCTCGGAGATTGTACGGTTACACGGGGTGCCAAAGTCTATCACTTCCGATCGTGATGTCAAGTTTGTTGGTCACTTTTGGCAGACCCTTTGGAGTCGGTTAGGGTCCAAGTTACAGTTTAGTAGCTCCCACCACCCCCAAACGGATGGTCAAACAGAAGAAACCAATAGGAGTCTTGGAAATCTACTACGGAGTTTAGTGGGTGACCATCCAAAACAATGGGATCTCACGCTTCCTCAAGCTGAATTTGCATACAATCGATCGATTAATCGGACGACAGGAAGGACACCGTTTGAGGTGGTATATGGGCGAAATCCCATCACACCTTTGGAGTTAACACATGTGCAAATGTCGATTAATGCTAACAAAGATGGTGAGCAACATGTAGACCAGATCCTATTGCAACTTTTTTTGGTAAAAAAAGGTTGCATTAGGTGAAGTTGCATTAGATCAATTGCAACCTTTTTTATTACATAATGCAACTGTTTTTTTACATAATGCAACTGTTTTTTTTACATAATGCAATTTTTATTCAAATGCAACCTTTTTTTAATGCAACTCTTTAAATAAGAGTTGCAATAGGTAACAAAAAAGTTGCATTAGATCTAATGCAACTTCTTCTAATGCAACTGTTTTGAAAAAAAAGGTTGCAAAAAGGTTATAAAAAGGTTACAATAGGTTCATTTTTTAGTAGTGGACACCGTTTGAGGTGGTATATGGGCGAAATCCCATCACACCTTTGGAGTTAACACATGTGCAAATGTCGATTAATGCTAACAAAGATGGTGAGCAACATGTAGACCAGATTAAGAAGCTGCACACTGAAGTACAACAAAGCATTCAAAAGGCTAATATGTGTTACAAGGAGCAAGCTAATCAAAGGCGTAAAAAGTTGGTATTCGATGAAGGGGATCTTGTGTGGATCCATCTACGTAAGGAACAATTTCCAGGTGGTCGTTTTGGGAAGCTACACCCCCGGGCGGATGGGCCGTTTCGCATCGTAAAAAAGATTAGTGATAATGCATACAATGTTTCATCCACGTTCAATGTAGCTGACTTGGCACCGTACGCAGGCTCAGATGAATGTGACGTTGACGAGTATGCTGATCGTTTTCAAGGGGGAGGGAATGATGCAGGAGCATCCGAATAAGAACCGACTAGGCCCCATCGTCGCTAATAAATTAGACGGGATTGCAACAGGCTATTTGAATTGAAGATGGAGTTATATATTATAAATTATCTTAAATAATATTTATCAAGTTTACGTTATTGAGTTTTGTTTTGCATGCCTATCTTTTCCACTTCCATGGGAAATGGCTTTTTAAGGTCTTGAATATTGTGTTGGACATCAAGAAATCTTGAATAAAACAAAGTCTCCTTATGAGCTTCATCGAACCCACTGTTTAATCCCCTACATCTGACCATTTGGTTGCTAACTATTTGCATCAGACCCCTTAGATACTTGCATTAAGTCATAAGCATATATTGTTATGACATGTGAATTATCATTTACTCAATGTCAATTCTTCAATTATAGAAATGGGTGGTATAAGTTAAAAACGAGTTTAAATGTTAACTGCATTATTTGCTTGTTGTGTGACCTATTGGGATCATACAATATTATTGTACGCAGTGTCTTGGGCATATAAGCTCCAACAATATCTTTCTCATTCATCCTTAACATCTTAAATTATGTTTTGAGTGTTTAAAGACGTGCCTTTTAGACTAGATCCACACCAACATGCCTTTTTTGTAGTACTTTCCAATATCATATCTTCAAGTAGTGCTTGAAACAAATATGCAGTTGCCGACTTATCTTTCTCTTCAGCGGTTTGCGTGGCAGGACCAGTGATGCGTGCAATACTATATATAAAAATAGACACTAAAAACACCTAAGTTTTAATATTTATAAAACCTAGACAAACTACTAAATTACACACAACCGGCAGTGGACCGATCGAATGCAATATAGCTTAAGTAAGTCCGGGTGTCGACCCACAGACTCTATATATTACGTTTAATTAACTAACTAAGACTCAACTGACATGACACGAACTTTAATTAGAAAGATTATTTGGAAGGGGGGTTTACTTCTAAAAATAGAAACTTACTAAAAAGAGAAACTTTCTAACAAAAGTAACTTACTAATAATAGAAACTGACGAGATTAAAGACGGATGTAAAACAGAAGAATGGAGACAAACCACCTAGGCTAGAATCATCGTTAACTTCAATTATCGCTCACGTTGGGCTAATGGTTATGGAACCGGGATCTAAACGTATTCACTTAAAGGCAAACCTAATTAAGACCCTCGACCATTTTCGAGAAGAAACCTAAAGGGTTACTATCAAGTTATTAGCACACCGGTTATGGGATTAAGTTTCCTCACAGTTACCTAATCATATTATGCTTAATTGACCCACGCTAAAGATCTATCTCACGATACGACCCTTAAAGCCATTTGAACCCAATCATTTAATTTAACAAGCGAGATTAATAATTAATACTAAGCCGGAATTTTCACAAAAACCTAAACCTAGCAAATTAATCAACCAAGACTTGTTAATAACCTATCACCACACGGATATCTAGGTTAGCTACACGTTATTACCGATTTAACTAGTATTATTAAACCTATGGTTTATTGCAAATCAACCACAATTAATCACAACGCAAGTTAATGACTAAAACGGATTACATGACATAGAAAATCTCCAAGAATACGTGGATTAACAATATAAATTCTATCAATTCAAACATATATTATGCATCAAAAATTAAAAAGATTCAAACTTTTAATTAAACATAAACCATAACCAACAATCCAAGGCAAGTTCAAAACAAAGTTAACGAATCATCACAACGCCTAGGTAATTCTAAAAAGGTTTAGCTAAGCATAATCAACATGAAAAACACAAGTTTAAACATAATTGACATGATAGAAAAAAGAAGAAAACAATAGATCGAAAGAACCCGGAACGTCTAGATGAATATCTTCAATCCCGTGCTCTCCCGTAGCTTCGTTTTCGCCTCTCTAGCCTCAAAAACTCCTATTTTTCGTCCAAAACCGTCCCCTAGGGTTTCTAGGAGGCTAGGGTTTCATAAGGAGTGTTTATATAGCGAACCGGGCCAAGAAAAGCCCAAACTTTCTTCGTTTTCGCGTACCGGCCCGCTCATAACTCATTTTCGCGCCCCGTTTTGGCCTACGGATTCGATTTTTCACGATCTTTCCGTTTCTTTATCAACATGGGACCTACGAAACATAAAAACGTCAGTTTTATCAAAATTGCTATAAAAACCGTACCGAAACAACTAAAAACGTAAACAAACACAACTAGGGATTTATGTATATTTATCACTTTATCAACCAGGTTCTATCATTTCCCATAATCCATTTGCTTAAGTATTGTTTTTATACAAATTGCCCGTACATTGTAATTTATAGATTTTGTAATAGCTCATGAAAAATGGGTAGCGGAAATGATTTCCTTATGTATGATAATTTCCTTTTCTTTCGATTCTCACGGTGATATTTGTTTTGTCATGGTTTCCTAAAGTTTTCTTCTAAAACTTCTAAGAACAAATAATTTTCTAAAACAAATATGTGATCCCAAAGGTATAATTTATAACTTTCTAAGGGAATCAAAAATAATTTTGAACCTAATCTTGCATACGTATAAAACTTAAAAATACATTTCAGATTAATTAGAAAGTGAAACCTGACAATTGAGTAAGATCTGGATATATCATTGAGTAAGATCTGGATCCTACGCCGAAGATGATGTCGTAACTGGTCGTACGCCGGAGATGTGTGTGTGGGTGGATCAGGAAGTTTTCTTGTTTTCTACGTTGTGTTTTCGTTGTTTGATCAAGATCTGATAAATCACTCTTGAATAGTAGTTGAATATTCACTTTCAAATTTCAAAACAAAATCTTCATTACTCTACTCTCTCTCTCTCTCTCTCTCTCTCTCTCTCTCTCTCTCTATCTCTAGAACCATGGTAGCAAACCTCATTCCTTGAGAACCACACTCCATCATTCGGTCTTCCACACTCCATCATATCTAGAACCGTCTTTTTCGGCTTTCTGCCATCAACACAAATAGAATCAAACGAGTAATAGTGAATCGAAGGATAAGGAGATATAGAACCGTCATTTCCGTCAACATGGTCTTATTACTTATTGAAAACGCAGTTGTTGAGAACAATTGGATCTGAGTTTTGTTAGTTTTCGTTGGCCGTCTGAAGATGCCTTAGCAAAAATACGAATTTCAAGACCTTTACTGCGTTAGGTAATCAGAAGTGTTTTCTTCTATTTTTTATGGGTAATTAAAACTTTGATAACATGTCTTATATAATAAAACAGAACAAAAAAACTTACGTGGCATCTTTTCAAAGCTTCTTGCTTATGTGGCATCATTTGAGAGTTTTTATCATAAGAACATTTTTTTATTTAAAATATGTATATAAAATATATTATAATATCACTAATTATATTTTGGTCCCTTTAAATTTAGGAGAATTTGGAAAAATTTAAGAATAGTTACATTTTCAACCCTCTATTACTATGAGTGTACATAAGTCGATTTTATTTGATAGGGTATAAAACAAAACTTACGGATAAAGTTGATAATAACATACAGTTAAAAACCTCAATGTTTTACAAACATACATAACTTTTTTATAAAAATTATTTTTAAAAATAAACTACACCATAAAATCGAGCACTTAATTCTCCTTAATTTGAGTATAATACTGTTATACTAAAAAATAATCTAAAATAAATCTTGCGTTCTAGTTTGCCACGATTCTGTCTCAAAACTTATTGAAACCGTCATGAATATCGTTAAAATCACCATTTGATTGTTGTGTTCCCAAGCGTAGCGTAGGCACCAAACTAGTATATTTATAAAAGATCATTCATTAGTTATGGACCTCTATTTTAAATAGTTAGGGGTGTAAACGAACCGAGTCGAGCCTGAGCTTGGCGCTAATCGAGCTTGGCTCGTTAAATTTTCCTGAAGCTCGAGCTTGGTTTGAGCCCATAACTTAGGATCGAGCTCGGTTTGTGAAGTGTACTTGAAGCTCGAGATCGGCTCGAAAAGCTCTAGTCTGTTGCGTCATGGTGCTTAAATGAGCCCAAAATAAGAAGCAAAGAATGGTGATGGTTCCAAGGAAAACGATCGAAAGACCATGTCGATGAACCAGTGGCGGCGAGGATGATGACCGGAGGGAATGGGCAGCAAATTAGAGACGAATGATGGTTCCAGATTTATAATAATCGATGACAGTTGCAGATCTATGATGGTTGATGGTTGCTTGAGATGGACAATTGTTGAATATTCATGGCTAGGGGTGAGCATGAAACCGAAAAAACGATCCGAAACCCAAAAAACCGACAAACCGAACCCAAACAGAAACCGTGGGTTTGGGTTCAATTTTAAAAAAACCAAACTTTCGGGTTGGGTTTGGGTTTTGTAAAAAAACCGATCCGTAAAAACCGAACCGACACAATAATGTTTATGTGTTTGCTAAATATCATATATGTAAAGCACATGACTTATGTTATGCAAAAGCTCATATTGTAATACATTATTATATGACCCATATTGCAATTTATCTATGATTTATTGGTTATTTTTTGTTGAAGCAAGAGAACATTCAAAATTTAGTTTATGATTACTGTTTTTTTTAACAAATTTCTCTAGAAATGTAGTTGATTTCTAATGTTTAAAGCTTAAGGAAATATAAATTTAAACTTTAGTATTATAACATGTTTCTTAAATCATTAAGAGTTTGTGTTTTCGGCTCGTACTTACTACTAAAACAATAAGTTTAAAGTCCAAGTTGAAAAACCCGAACCCAAACCCAAACCCAGTCCAGAAATCCAAAACCCAAAACCGAAAAACCCAAAACCCATGGGTTTTAAAAACACAAAAACCGAAGTTTTGGGTTTGGGTTTGGGTTCGGTTTGAATCAAAAACCGACCCAAACCGACCCATGCACACCCCTATTCATGGCTGTTATGAACTATGGGTGTGCATGGGTCAGTTTTTGGCATAAACTGAACCTAAACCCAAAACTTCGATTTTTGTGTTTTTAAAACCCATGGGTTTTCAGTTTTCGGTCTGGGTTTGGGTTTAGTTTTTTCAACTTGGGCTTTAAATTTAAAGTTTTTCAGTACTGAGTAAATGCTAAAAACACAACTCTTAATGATTCAAGAAACATGTTATAATACTAAAGTTTAAATTTATGTTTCCATAAATTTTAAACATTAAAACCAACCACATTTCTAGAGAAAATTTGATCAAAAAACAATAACAATAAACAAAGTTTCGAATGTTCTATTGCTTCAACAAAAAACAACCAATAAATCATAAATAAATTGCAATATGGGTCATATAATAATGTATTACAATATGGTTTTTGCATAACATGGGTCATGGGCCTTTATATGATATTTAGCATACACATATATATTATTGGGTCGGTTTTTATACAAAACTCAAACCCAACCCGAAAGTTCGGTTTTTTATAAGTTAAACCCAAAACCTATGGTTTTTGTTTGAGTTTGTTTTTTTGGGTTCGGTTTTTCGGTTTCGGATCGTTTTTTTTTTCGGTTTCATGCACACCCCTGTTATAAACTATGGTTTTGTTAATTTGGGTTTAAAGTTTTTGAAAGGTGAACTAAGAGAAAAAGAAAATCGGGAAGTGGAAAGTGGGGGCTTAAGGATTTATGGTGTAATATGAATCAAAATATTAAAAATTAACTAAAGACTTAAATACATAAATAGGGTTTGTGGTTTATCCAAAGTAACATGTTTAGGTACTAAATTTTTTTTGTTGCAAGCTTGGGTATTGGTCTTTTAAATTGTAACGACTTTGAGTATTAACACTAACAAAAGTTAGTTTTTCTGTTAACTTGAAGGGCAATTTAGTCATTTCACACATGAAGGATTGTTACTTATCAAAATAGTTTGATGAGGGACTAGTTTTGTAATTTATATAATACAGTTTTATATTTTTATATTATATGTAACTTTTCATCAACACAACCACACCCAAGCCACCATAATTGGCCCCCCTTCAGCCACCATCGCTGCTGCGCACCGCCAACCAACCATTATCACTGTCGGTCACCATCACCAAATCAAAAACCCCGTAAATCAAAGCCATTTTTAACCCTATAACATTTGTCAACGCACACACCTTAACCGATCCCCTTTTCATCAAACCCACTATTTTGGCAATCGTCAGCACCATTGGCTACAACAACACCACTTTGCCGGAAACCAAATCTGAAAACAATCACCACTGTTCATCATAACATAATCTTTATCGCCATCATCTCTTTATTATCTTTTCCTCCACCCCTTTCAATACCTTCGTACATATTTGCCTACAATACTATAAACCAGAACTGAAACCACCATTGCCTTGCATTGTCTTCATCATCACCTAACCATACTCGAAACTCTAAAGCCTTTGTGGAGACCAATAGCTAAAAAAACCCTTTTGAAAACATTCATTGTTGTTAGTAGCGGTGGGTGTTGCTGATTGGAAGAAGTGATGGTGGTAGTATATGCTATGTATTCATTTTTCGAGTGATGATTTGAAATAGTATGATGGGGATGGTTGTTTTAAGAAAGATGAGAATTGAGGGGAGTGGTTGTTGAGAGAAATGAGAGAGAAGAGAGTAAGTGACTGTGTGTGTGTGTGTGTGTGTGTGTGATAGAGCGGGATAGATGGATATAATTTGGATGCATTACAAATTTAGTTCATAGATATATTATATATATGTTTACATAAACAATCCTATTATATTATTAGTCTATCATATGTGAAATGACTAAAATGCCCTTTAAGTTAACAAAAAAACTAACTTCTGTTAGTGTTAATACCCAAACTCGTTACAATTTGAAAGACCAATACCTGACCTTGCAACAAAAAAAATTTAGTACCTAAACATGCTACTTTGAATAAACCACAGAACCTATTTATGTATTTAAGTCTTAACTAAATATATTATTGGGCTTGATAAGGCTTGCGAGCTTTAGCGATCCCTAGATGCTAGGCTCGAGCTCGGACTCATTAACTAAATGATTCATATTTCAGGCTTGAGATCGGGCTCGAGCTCATTAAGACTCGACTCGTTCGAGCTTTTTAGTAAGTAGATCTCGAGTAGCTTACGATCGATTTGATATGTTTACAACCCTATTTAATTTCATAGACTATGAAATTTAAAAAAGTTGCAAATAACACCTGTATAATATTTTTTTTTATTAAAATTAGGGGTGAGCATAATTCGGGAATCCCGACCGTTTCCCGATTCCCGTACCGAAAGAATCCCGAACCCGAAATTAAAAAAAAACCCGATTTGTGACTTTTGTAATTGAAATTTTAATTCAGCCCACAGCCCAATATAAGTAATCTTAGTCAGATTACAGCCCAGTAGCCCACTTTTTGGGTCAAAATATTGCTACATATCATAATTCTCCAAGGTTATTTCTTTTGGGCTTTGGCAATAAAGGATAGTTTCACTTTTTAGCATTATTCAGTATGACATTTGGTTAAAAATGCTAAAATATGAATATATGATGTAGTCAGAGTCGGGATCGGGATTTCCCGATTCCCGAAATCGTCCCACCCGAACTATTCCCGAATCCCGATTGCTTAGTCTCGGACGGGAATCGGTCAGCATTCTTCATAAATTTCGGGATCGGGATCGGGTACGGGATTCCCGAATTCGGTCGGGATTCCCGATTTGCTCAGCCCTAATTAAAATACTGGTCAAATGACTTTGTTTAGACTTTTTATCTTGAATCATTGCATATGGCTTTGTTAAGTTTAGAAAATCAAACAAATGAACAACCATGTTATTTTTTTTATCTAAAACATGTTACCAAAAGTGAACATTTGTTATTTAAAACAAATTTGTTTACATGTAACACGATTATATTATGTGTAACATAACTTTTTTTATTCTGATTACATATGTTACATTTTATTTTATTACTAGGTTATGGTGCCGGGGCCGCGCGTTGCGGCGGCCCAGGCGCGTGGAAGTGTTACTGGACATACAAAAACGTTGATAGCTAGCATTTGTTTCCACATTTTGGAAGTCAAAGGTTGTCGTCATTCGTCTTTGTCTTGGCGTTACTCGGCTTTCCAGAAGACTGTATGCAAAAGCTTGGATGCAAAGGTGTGTAACTAAAGCTGGACTCATAGTTGTTCTCTATTGCAAAAGTCTACTACTTGCGATGCTACTACTCAGACTTGTATTTCTTGTCCGATGCTTCTGCCCGTGACCCCCATGTTTTGTATAAGTTGTTGGCGGTGTCTAGTGGTCTAATAATTTTGTAGAGTTTTGGGTCTTACTTGGTTGGCCTTTTCTTCTTGTTTGTTGCTTCTGCCAGCCGTGACCATTCTGTTGTATGTAAAGCTGTTACTTTGCAGGCACTATTATGTATAGTATGAATGTAGATAACACTCATGCTAACTCCTTTATTATGCATGATTGGAAGAAAAGTAAGCTATGTATACATGATTTACATCATTACTCTTTAATCTATAAACCAATAAGCCATGTCAAAAACTAAATAACCAATTTAATAACTCTCATGCTAACTCCTCTCCAAGACAACCAAAACTACACAAACACCAACGTTTTGTTGCAGTGGTTTTCTAGTGGTTTCTAATTTTGTAGATTTTCATCTTTTACCTGGTTCATCGTCTGTTTAATTTACTTATAGTAGCCTGTGTAATTTTGTGTCATACCTGTTAGCATTTTTGGGTACATTTTGTTGTCGCCTAGCGCGTCATAGGACCCAGGTTATAGAAGCAGGTAGGGATGTCGATGTTGTCCACTGGCTCAAAGGTTGCCCGTCTACCTACTTTAAGTGAACTTCATGAAGAACTATTGGGTATGTGGTATCTCAATGAGTTTACTGAAGCAGTCTTCTCTTTCGCCTCGCACATTGCTTCAACTACATCACTCTGATTGCAAACTTGTATTTGTGCTATCAATGAAGTGATCATATTTAATTAAGGACAAGGAAATAGTTTCTTAGCATAAAACTTTTTTTCCAAGACATGATAAAAAAGTGACCAGATTTAATTGACTTTCATGGATGTCAACGAAGAGAAAGTACCATAAGTCTTGTTTCTTTAGCTCATCTAGGGCATAAGGCGTCCCCTCTTGATATCTCAAATGACTTCGGTGAGATTGCTAGTTTAATGTTAGAGACACGTTTGATAGTCATGTTTTGCTGATTTAGTCGTGCCTGCAAAACATAAATGAATTGTAGTGTTAATAAGGTAGTAGATGTAAGTAAGACATTTGTAAGCTGTTAAAAAAATTGTAGTATTATAGGACACTTGTAAGCTGTCAAAAAATGTTACTCAACACTCAACAGTTAATGCAACACTTTCCATGATATGAAAAAAGTAAAAATCCAACCATTATTTAATGACAAATATCTATGGGTTACATTTTACAAAACACCAAAGTTCGTTTGACTACAGAAGTCAAAGTCAAACTATTAGCTTCAGACAGAAAAAATGTCAACAACTCTTTGGCATCAATGGATCATACATTTGTTCTGCTACCAAAACAAAGAAAGGCTTTCTTGTTCTACTCAAAACAACAAAAAGCCAAAAACATAACAAAAAAGACAATGGACACAAGTTTATGTAACTAACAACCATACAAAGTGTTCTGTATACTGCTATACAGATTGCTTGTCATTAATCATAAATAGACTAAAAAAAGAGTATAGTTATGGACTGCAATTAAGCGAAATAAAAGGTGGCTATTTGTATGTGTTGCATTCAAAAAGGTAACCACATAACACACCACCAAAACACAATATCAGTAACCATGATCTATGTAAAGAGAGTTCTCTTAGAAGACGAAGTAGATCCGACAGTTGTTTCCTCACTGTAGACATAACAACAGACAAATCACAAAGTACAACGAAACACCATACTAACACGATAAAGTATGATGACAGTCAAACAACTTCTACTACACATAAAACACAAACAGATAAAAAGCACCATACCAACAACAACAAAGTCTGATGACAGTCCAATAATCTGCTGTAAAGACAGTAATCAACTGTAAAAGAAAGTCTAACAACATAGTCAAACATCGACGAAAACAACAACAGCAGCAGCAGCAAAAAGACAACTTTAATGAGACTAAACAAAGTCTAACAACCCATGCTAACAACAATGAAAACAGTAGCAGCACTACAAACACAACTAACAAACACTAACAGCAGCCAATAACAGAATCAAGGCAAGAATACAAGGGCAAAGCAACAACAAAACATAAATAACTATTAACAATAGCGAGTAGAGAACATCATAGACTAACCCCAATAACAAACAATCGAAAACGTAGAAAAAACAAAACACTGGAAAAAGGGGGAAATTAACCTCCAGCAAAGTAACAGATAAGCCACAAGAAACCCTAATCGAAAAACACCTACTGCATGTCTCACAAAACCATTAGAAAAGCGACAAAATCAGCGACATCCAACAACACAAAGCAGAACAACACCGATCATCACCAACACGTAAAAACCTGACCAACGCTCCGAACAACCGATGAAATATAAATTCGACGACCAGCAAGAAGTCGACTACAATCAAAACAACGCAAAGAAACGAATACCACTTAATCGTTGAGAGATGAAATAGATTTCAAATGCAGGGTTTGAAGCTGAAAACGAATGGTTGGAGAAAGATGAAGGTAGATGAAAGAGGAAAACCAATTCACCAGGAGATAAACGAAGGAATTGAAACACAAGACAGCTGGCACAAAACACGTGAGAGGCACGATGGGCACACCGACCTTCAAAAATAGTAGGTTATGTAATTTTAGTTATTTAAGAAGCTCATTCGATGCTATATAAGTTAGGATAATATTACACAATATTTTTAGTTGTTTTAAAAACTCATTCGATGCTGCATATATTTAATAAAATACATTTCGATGTAACAAAACTATGTAACACATATGTTTAAACACATATGTTTTATCAAAAAATATCTTGTAGCAGATCAAGACATATGTAACATAAAACATTTAAGAACATTGATGCGTGCTAATATATATAAAATAAATAAACCCTTAAACTTTAAATTTATAAAACTAAGACTCAATTAACTATCCTAAACACACAACCGGCAGTATACCGATCGAGTGTAATATAGCGTTTGTGAGTCCGAGTGTTGACTAAGACTCAATTAACTATCCTAAACACACGACTTAAATGAAAGATTATTTGAAGGGGGGTTATGATTAATAAACTAACTAGCATAAACGTAAATGACGAAATGAAAGACGAGAGTGAAAATCAGTTAATTGAAGTACACTACCTAGACTCAAAAGATAACATTGTGAACAACATACAAAAGGCTTAAGCAGAGAGTTAGTACTCAAGTCGTCAACTGAAATGTGGCTAAAGCCCATGAGATAAATGAATGCAAAGGAAAACCTAACATATGTGACTGGAGATCCCAAGATCTATGTTTAATAGGACAACCTAACTGCATAAACTACGGTCACTGTGCGGGTTCCCCAAACACAATAAAGGGAGTTAACCTTAACACTTCCTTGCCCATTCCTATAATGACCAATGACATGATGTGAGGATAAGCATAACATATGGTTATTGATCTAGTGAAATCATCATAAACTAAATGCTTTTAATGATTTTTTATAATCAACTATGTGAGAGAGAAGTGAGGTCGCTTCGAATGGATTTGTGAGGAGCGTAAATCCTAGAGCTCTCGCAGAACCAGACTAGTGATCCACGACCATAATGGACACGACAATGAGGGTTTGACTAGACCAGGAATAGTATTGTGTAATGTTTATTGTCCTCTACATAAATGGTGGTTGGTTCAAAGACATCGCGTCTACCAAAGCACTAGGAGACTAAGTATGCACCACAACGGAAGGTTCAAAGCTAACCACTACCTATCCGGCAAAACCGCTGGAATTGTATGTTGATATTAAGAGAGTATGGATTGTTGGAGAAATATGTGAAAATATGTTTTTCACATGAGCAAAATGAAATTTGTTTTTTCATGTGGGGGATTGTTGGAAATATTTTGTATAAAAACAAAATAGTAACTGTTTTGTGTAAAAACAAAATAATAAAGGAGTATTGGATATTAACGGACCTAACTATTAGTTTTTTGCCGCTATCGGTCCCAACTTCTGAAATATGTGCTAGCGGTCCCAACTTTTATTATTTTGGCCACTAATGGACCGCCGTTAAAAAAGTTAACGGCGTTAACGTTTTATTTTTTAATTTCAGATCGACGTTTTATGGCTTTTGATCGGAATAAGAATACGAGTTGATTGATATAAAAATTAGATCGAAACGGTGCTCCAAATGACAAAGCGATGCTTTATCGGTGTGTTTAAACTTAACGGTTCTTTAATCGGATGTACAAATTTCGTCGTTTGGATCATCGTTTCGATGTAATTTTTATATCAATATACTCGTATTCTTATTCCGATCAAAAACATAAAACGTCGACCTGAAATTCAAAAAAAAAAAGTTAACACCGTTAATTTTTTTAACGGCGGTCCATTAATGGCAAAAATGATAAAAGTTGGGACCGCTAGCACATATTTCAAGAGTTGGGACTGGTAGCGGTCAAAAACTAATAGTTAGGTCCATTAATATCCAATAGTCCAATAATTGAATTGTTTGTTGTGTCAATTTAAATTCAAGCCTAGGTGTTACATATTTGACCCTCAATTCATTTGATTATTCAACTTAGCATTCAATTGGATGTTATATCTTTTGAGTAAAGATGACAATTATGTTTCATCTTCTTAGCTCACTATAAATACTAAGGTGAACCTAGTTGTTAGATAGACTTGAACCAACACCAAAATCATTTACATGATCTCTCTCATTCTCCAATTGTTTAAGAACGCTCTCTTCTTCTCAAAATGCTTTTTCGGGTGCTAGAGTCATCCCCGGTTGTACACACAGCTTCGGCGTTGTAGCCTGGGAAACATCCGTGTTCTCTTGGGAGACTCAGAATTTGTTTTAAGAGACCCGTGTCAATACACGAAGCCTCGGCCACAAAGTTCTTTTTCTTCTTATGTACTCATTACTTTCTTTACTTCAGTTGTAATTCTCATATTGTAATTTACCGTTTTATTTGATTTTGTACTATAATCGAATCAATATAAGTATTTTTAATTTTTTATACGAATGACTCCTAAAAAACATGTCACCTAAGACCGCAACCCATTCAAAGGTCAAGACCACATTACATATAATAATGGACGCGTGTAGTACTGAAGAAAGAAGTAGCCGAAAGAGCATCATAAGTTAGCCATCGCGGCGAATGCACCGGCGCTGGTGCTGGAGCTGGAGCAGTCAATTGAACATCCGAGGACTCCAACTGAGCAGAAGAATACACTTGGGAGCAAGGTACCAAAGTGAGAGATGTTTCATTTGGGCACGAATGGGTTCTCGAGAAGAAAATCGCACAATCGGCCGAGGATCTTTGGTCCGGAAGATCCACTATACAGTTCATTTTAACGTCAAGAACTCCATTCTTGATCAATTCCCTACACCGTGGCCCAACCTCCGTGAAATAGTTATAAGAAAGATCGAAGAAGAATAGCTTCGGCAAACTACAAACCGTCTCCAGTACCACGCCGTAAAAATGATTACGGGCCAAGTTAAGATATTGCATTTTCTTTAAACACTGAAACGAGTGAGGAATCGGTCCAGTTAAGGAGTTGCATCCGACATCAAATACTGTTGCCTTCTTCAACTGTCCGATCTCGTTCGGTAAACAACCGGATAACCGGTTGTTCAAGAACAGAACCTCGAGTAGGGTTTCGGAAGCTTGACCGATACTTGAAGGAATCTCACCTACGACTTGGTTGTTGGCTAGAGTTAAGTAAAGCGTTGTCGTTGATCCAAGGTTTTTTGGTAGTTTTTGAGAAAAAATATTGTTGTTAATGAATAGCAAATCAAGGTTGAGACTGAAGATTTGCGGAGGAACTACACCGGTGAACACGTTAAACCGGAGGTCGAGGAATTGTAATTGGTGGCATGGAGGACTTGGTATGGGAAGTTGCCTGAGAAGTTGTTGTTGCTGAGGTCGAGTTCGTAGAAGTAGCGGAGTTTGTTGATGTCCGCGGGGATTGAACCGACGAAGGTGTTGGAGTTTGCGTGGAAGAAAGCGATATCCGGTAAGCCGGTGAGGAAGTCCGTGATGGTTAGGTTGGGGCCGCCGAGATTGAATTGGTTGAAGTTGATGCCCGCAATCGCTTTTTGATTGTAATCAGGCACTGTGTCGCAAACAAATCCTTTATAACCGCATATGTTTTTGCCCCTCCATGTTTTGGTTATCCCCAAGGGATCGAATGTCACTTTCTTTTTGAAGGCTTGGATAACTGGGTAGACTAGTGCTAACCGTGGGCTCTCAAAACCAGTTGGCGGTGTTTGTTTTGGTTTTTGTGGTGGTGGTGATGGTGGTTTCGGTGTCGGTGTCGGTGTCGGTGTCGGTGTTGGTGTTGGTGGGGGAAGGAAATATTGATGGTCTTGTGATGCTGGTGGGGGAAGATCATTATCGATACCGATGTTTAAGCGTACAATGATTATGGAAATAAAGTGTAGAAACATACGACGACCACCCATAATGTGTCAAAGACTTGAGATAACAAATTACCATATATGTTAAAACAGATGAGTGACTCATGAGCATCAATCATCATATACCACTATGTAGTAAGCGTGGGCCCGGTTACAAAAAAATAGTCTAGACAGAGTGGGACAACGAGACTCACCAATATTAAGAGTGTAATGGGCTAAGAATACAGAAAGTCTCCGTTTAAAAAATTAAATTATTCTTTCTTATAACACACTAACATAAATCAACTTTATACTTTCAGGTAATTTAGTCATTGTACATCATAGTCATCCATCTATACTAATATATTACTTACTGTCACGTGTCGGCTGTACATTCACTTTCAACTATTTTGTCATGTGTCACCTCGATATTCACTTTCACAAATTCACTTTCAACTATGATTGTTTGGTTTGTATGGAAGCTATGTCTCCAACTCATAAGATTGGTACTCATCTGGTTTGCATGGATGTCAATCTCAATCTCTTAATTTATCCCTTCATTTTTTGATGAAGAATATGCACACATTTGTGTCTATATCAATATGATTTAAATCTTTTGTCGAGAAGCTATAAAGATAAAAAAGACTAGATTTTTTGTTATAGGTGTTAGAAACAGTCAACGTACTGTGCTTTTAATTTTGATTTATTGTTGCTCTCTTATTCTTCATAACGTGTTAGTTAATGCACATGTATATCAGCACAAATTAGTTATAATATCATACCCCTATGATCTTAATCCCTTATTAATTTGCCGATCCTTGGATTTCTTGATCAAGTATAAGATATTAAATATCCAGAGCACTTCATTCATAAGATAGAAACACCAATATAATAACCCAAAATTATTACAAAATATCTAACATAAAAAAATAATTTATGATATATAAATTATCCTTTTATTGTTAATTGAAATCTCGTGAAATTGAACAGTAACGTGGGTATTTCATGTTTTCACAGCTGAAGGAAATGTGCATAAATTGTGTTTTTCTCACTTCTTCGCTATCTTCCTCTCTGGTTGTCGTCACTTTCTTTCTCTTTGTTGTCTCCGATGACAATGGTGGTTATCCACCATCGTTTATGGTGACGTTGGTAGTGATCTGAGCACCTGTGTGGCCATCTCACATGCTTTTGCATGTGGTTGTTTCCGGCTTTTAAGCCGACGATGGTTGCCAGTGAGTGGCATACTTAGAATTTTTTTCACGTAGATCGGAAATTTTTTCACATCGCACATGCTTTTGTTACTTTAAATTTTTTATAGTTCCATAACCCACTATACACACAATGAAACAACATTACACCTTATCCATATCTACACACTTTGGGTGATTGATTTAATGTTCACACTTACTAAAACTTGCATTAAAAATAAAAGACAACAATACGCTTCATTACATCTAATTATACATGCTCGTATTGATTACGTTACGCGGAAAAAGAGCATCATAACTTAGCCATCGAGGAGCTTGCATTGGCGTCGTAGCCGGAGCAGTGAATCGAACATCAGAGGACTCCAACTTAGCAGAAGAATACATGACTTGAGAGCAAGTGAACGATTTTTCATTCGGGCAAGAATGCGTCTTAGAGAAAAAGAACGCACACTCTATCGAACTCTTTTGATCAGGAAAATCCGCAATGCAGTTCATCTTTACGTCAAGAATTCCATTCTTGATCAGTTCCCTACACCGTGGGCCGACCTCCGTGAAATAGTTATAAGAAAGAGTAAAATTGAATAGCATCGGCAGGCTACACACCGCCTCCGGCACCATACCATAGAAATTGTTACGTGCCAAGCAAAGAGCCTCTATTTTGTGTAAGAATTGAAACGAGTGTGGGATTGGGCCGGTTAAGTAGTTGGATTCGACGTCGAATAGTCTTGTCTTCTTCAAAAGACCGATCTCGCATGGCAAGCAGCCGGTTAACCGGTTGTTCAAGAACAGAATCTCGAGTAGGGTATTGGAAGTGTTGCCGATGGAGGGAGGAATTCCGCCGATGAATTTATTGTTGGCTAGGATTATGTAACGTGCCTTTGTTAAACCAATTGTGTCGGGTATTTTTTGGATGAAATTGTTGTTGTTAATGAATAGAAAATCAACGTTGAGCTGGAAGATTTGTGGAGGAATTAAGCCGGCGAAAGTGTTGAACCTGAGGTCGAGGAACTTTAACTTGTGGGAATTGAGGACTTGGATAGGGAAGTTGCCGGAGAAATTGTTATTGCTGAGATCAAGATCCTTTAAGTACTTGAGTTTGCTGATATCGGTAGGTATGGAGCCGACGAAGTTGTTGGAGTTGGCATGGAAGTAAACGATGTCCGGCAAAGCGGTAATGAAGTCGTTAAGGGTTAGATTGTGGCCACTGAAATTAAAGTAGTTGAAGTTAACGCCTGTAACGCCTTTTCGATTGGTACCTGGCACGGTGTCGCAAGTTAGCCCCATATATTGGCATATGTCCCTGCCATTCCATGTTTTGGTAACTTCAAGGGGATCGTAAGTCACTTTCTTTTTGAACTCCTGTATAACCGGGAAGACTAATGCTATCCGTGGGCTCACAAAACCACCAGTTGGCGGTGTCGATGGCGGTGTTTGTTTTGGTTTTTGTGGTGGTGATGATGGTGTTTTTAGTGTTGGTGTCATTGTCGGTGTTGGTGTTGGTGGTTTCGGTGTTGGTGTCGGTGTTGGTGTTGGTGTTGGTGTCGGTGTTGGTGTCGGTGTTGGTGGTTTCGGTGTTGGTGACGGTGTTGGTGGGCGTGGAAGAGAATGTGGAGGGAGGAAATATTGATTGTCTTGCGATGCTGGTGGGGGACGATCATTACCGGTACCGATGTTTAAGCGTACAATGATTATGGAGGCTATAGTTATGCAAGTAATGATTATGGAAGTAAAGAGTAGAAATATACGACGACCACCCATAATGTGTCAAAGACTTGAGATAACAAATTAATGTATATGTTTAAACAGATGAGTGACTCATGAGCATCAATTATCATATACCACTAAATTATATATACAACTTTTAGCATGCATTGTGTGGTTGTTAAAGTCAAAGACTATAGAAAATTCCTACATAAAACTGTTTCAAACTCTATGTTTTAGCAGGGGCGGCCCGTTATAGTAAAAAAATAAATCCTTGCTTTAGGGATTTATAAAAGAAATTAAAGAGGTGTCGTTGGTGGGTCTTGGGTTTGGATTTCCCATCCTTGTAAAGGACCTTATATCTATTGCCTTCTAAATACATATAGTGCTATACATGGACTTATCTGTTCATCGGTGCATTGTGGTAGGATTAAGGTAAGGACTATCACAGTTTGTGTATTATAAGTGTAGGTTAATATACTCAACCCTGCATGATATCATGTCTATATATTTATATGGTGTGTTGTATGAGCTATTTTTTTTTTGAACGGCAATTTTTTATTAAGCAACCGCTAGCAAGACGCTAGGGCAAAATACAAAGACCATACAACCAAACAATAAAACACAAACACAACTACACCGGGAATTTAGAAAACGAGAAAGAACACCACTTATGCCACATTAAGTCCACCAACTTGGCTCTTGATTTTAACCACGAAAACGAGTGGATCTTGATCTTATCAATAACCCCCTGAACCGACACCTGAGTGTTGTTAAAAATCCTGTCATTTCAAGCCAACCATATATACCAACAAGTAGCCATAACAATTGCACTCACCGCCTTATTTTTAACACTCGTACCCGTCGCTTCATCGGAATGTTCCTTAAGCTCCCTTAAGTTAGAAACCCCATCTAAAGATATACCACTCCATCCCGCAATACCTTCCCATACTCTCGACACAAATGGGCAAGACCACAGCAAATGATCAACATTTTCTTCCATCCCGGCACACATAGAACACTCCACACTCGATAGACTAACACCCCTCGAAACCAGCCCAACTTTAGCTGGAATCCTTCCCCACCGTGCCCTCCACACAAAACATCTAACTTTTAATGGAACCCAATGACACCACGACATTGGACATAAATCCAGAGGGGCTCGATTATGCTCTAAAATAAATCTCAGCGATTTAACAGAAAAGGTACCTGAATCATCCCCAAACCAACCCCATTTGTCCTCTCCACTTCCAAACGAATACGCAGCAACTATCCCCTTTAAATAATCCAGCAACTGTAACTCAGTCTGTACCCTTAACCTGC
Source organism: Tagetes erecta (assembly GCA_030867185.1). NCBI lineage: Eukaryota > Viridiplantae > Streptophyta > Magnoliopsida > Asterales > Asteraceae > Tagetes > Tagetes erecta. The sequence goes on from CM061493.1 coordinate 9,239,340, forward strand.
GTTTCCACTCCCAATTCCAATTCACCGTCTCTCCTACCTTGTATGAGCTATTCTACCCTTATTCCCATCCATTCTAGTGTTACTGATATTTTTATTTAATCATTTATGATGTGATGTATGTATTACTTCCATACTAGCATGTTATATTTTTATATACTTCTTTCTATCCTCTTTGAGCAAATCATTTCTAGAGATGAGAGTCTCATCGAAAGTAGTCTCTCTACCCCTCAAATAGATGTATGTATTGATTACATCCATCCTCCTATACTCTACTAATAGCTTTATTATAGGTGAGAGTTATTAGGCGTGATATGGTATTGTTCAATTATATATACAACACACATTGACATGAATATAAAACTTCAAAATACTATCACATTTACTATTAACTTATTCTTTCTAAAATCCTCATTTGTGTCCTTTTCTAAAATCCTCATTTGTGGCCTAGTAATTTGAAGATTTGACTCTCCATAAAAGATCTAAGTGTGTCACTACTTACTATAGTTATATTTAGGCAAGGGAGGATTTGAATTAGATCTTATTTGAGGTTGTCAGTTTGAGTCCCGAGCCCGCATGGGTTTCGTCCACTATATGTTACGGCATATAGTTCTGCTCTGGTGGTGGTACGAATATTGTCAAGTGACAACCGATGGTATAGTTTTCCGAGGGAACGCTCAAGCCAAACTATGTAGCGTGGGCCCGGTTACAAAAAAATAGTCTAGACAGAGTGGGACAACGAGACTCTCCAATATTAAGAGTGCAATGGGCTAAGAACACAGAAAGTCGCCGTTTAAAAATTTAAATTATTCTTTCTTATAACACATTAACATAAATCAACTTTATACTTTCAGATAATACCACATACCTACGACTTAAAAGTCGTCGTTGAATACTCTTCTTTTGACTCTTGAGATCCATTTTATCACCCCTACTCATAAGATGCTTCAATTATGTTTATAGCCATTGGCACGACTTGAAATTTACAAGATAGACGTAGTCTTCTTAAATTAAATTATACAAACAAACTTGATCAATTCTTTGCTAAAATATTATTATATGATATTATTATGTGTCTCTATCTTATAATAAAAGAACAATTCCTATATATATAATTATGAAAAAAATATATATTAAATATATAAGATACTATGTATTTGTGAAAGTGAATATCGAGACGACACATGACAAAATAGTTTAAAGTGAATGTGGAGCCGACATGTGACAGTAAGTTAGTAACACATTAGTATGGATGGATGACTATGATGTACAATGAATAAATTACCATTGATTGTTTGGTTTGTAACTTTGTATGGAAGCTATGTCTCCAACTCATAAGATTGGTACTCATCTTGCATGGATGTCAATCAGTCAATCTCAATCTCTTAATTTATCCTTTTAGTTTTGGATGAAGAATATGCATACACATTTGTGTCTATATCAATATGATTTAAATCTTTTGTCGAGAAGCTATAAAGATAAAAAAGACTAGATTTTTTGTTATAGGTGTTAGAAACGTCAAATGTGCTTTTAGTTTTGATTTATTGTTGCCCTCTTATTCTTCATAACGTGTTAGTTAATGCACATGTATATCATCACAAATCAACATTATACTTTGTTATAATATCAGACATCTATGATCATAATCCCTAATTAATTTGCTGATCCTTGGATTTCTTGATCAAGTATAAGATATTAAATATCCAGAGCACTCCATTCATAGGATATAAACACCAATATAATAACCCAAAATGATTACAAAATATCTAACATAGAAAAATAATTTATGATATATAAATTATCCTTTTATTTTTAATTGAAATCTCATGGGATTGAACAGTAACGTGGGTATTTCGGGTTTTCACGGCTGAAGGGATTGTGTATAAATTGTGTTTTTTCTCACTTCTTCGCTTTCTTCCTCTCTGGTTGTCATCATTTTCTTTCTCTCTGTTGTCTCCGATGACAATGGTGGTTATCCACAGTCGTTTATGGAGACGATGGCCGGTGGTGATCTGAGCACCTGTGTGGCCATCTCACATGCTTTTGCATGTGGTTGTTTTCGGTTTTTAAGCCGACGATGGTTGCCAGCGAGTGGCATACTCATAAATTTTTCACGGGGGTCGGAAATTTAATAGGAATCGTTTGAGTATCGTTGTATAATACTTTCCAACCCGGTTTGGCTTTATTAGGGTCGAACCGAGTTAGGTCAAATTAAAAATATGACAAAAAAAGGGCTATTGGATTTTATTACTCCCAACTACGGGGTACTGGCCGCTGTCACTCCCAACTAAGACCCTCACTCTTACCACTCCCAAATTAACATTACAATTGTTGTATCACCCCGGTTGTCAAAAAACACTAACGTCGTTAATGTTTGGGTAAAAATGTCACTTTGAAAAGTTGAGGGGAAACAATTTATATTCTGTTTAATATACATCCCACCACCACCACCACAAAATCCGGTCATCACCGGCATGAAATCTGGTGACCGTCAACAATTCCGGTCACCACCACCAACTCCTGCGACTTGTTGGAAAATAGGTTCACTTTCTTTAAAATAAACTGAATATTATAACGATGCTCTCGTTATACATGGGAAATACACTAGTACATTACCGTGTACAAAACCAAATCAAAAATACATGTAGAGAACAAATTACAAATGATACAAAACCATTGTGGTTAGTAAACTTCAGTTGAACAACAATGTAAACAACAGTAACAACAATGAGATTGATGATCCTGCAAAACAGATATTAGAAAGAAAGATCCGGGCTTGTGTTTGACACAATTCCCTTAAACAGATTCGTCGTCTGTTCCCAGGGTACACCGGACGAAAGCAGCGTACTGCCGCACTTGATCACTTGCCTGAAAAGAAACCGAAGAAGATGATGCAAATGAGATGATCGATATTATGTGTCTTGCTCTTGCGTTCTTGGTGTGTTATGAACTCTCCATGTTTCTTTTGGTTTTTGGTGTTAATCCAAACTCAACTTGTGTTGCCATGTTTTTGGTTCTTATCTTTATGATAAGCAATGCAAGAGTCTTGCAAATTCATGACAATTGAATTGTCATAAAACTTAGCAACTAATGACAATTGAATTGTCATAAATCAATTAACTTAAGGGTTGGAAAACCCAAAGTCTCTTCTAGATGTTTCAACCGAGTCGGGTTACAACAACGCTAGCCTCGGTTACCAACCGACTACTTGAGAGTTGACCTCTCATTTACACAAAATATCCAACAATCCCCCACATAAATAGATGTCAATCTCAAATACAAACATCATTCCGATTAAATTTCAGCAGTTGAATCTTGCATACGATAGGTAGGTGTTACCCTTTGAACCTTCGCTCATGAAACGCACTTAGTCTACTGGCTCTGAGTAGAACGTGATGTCTTTGAACTCGTCTGCCGTTTGTGTAGGCGATAATACGCTTCACACAAGACTCTCCCTGACAAAGTCAAGTCCTCATAGTTATGTTCGTTGTGGTCATGAACATGTTCCTGGTTCTGCGAGAGCTCTAGGAATTGTGCCCTCCAATTCCATTCGAAGCGACCCCACTTCTCTCTAACATAGGTGATTCATCACATGTGACTACATTAGTCGAATCATTAAAAGCCATAGGCTTAGCCTCGTACCTGTCACTTTTAGGAATGGACTAGGAAGATTACTAGATCCTTGTAGTAGACTCCGTTTTAAAAGACGTGGGTGTTTTATCAGTTAACTCTTCTTTCTTAGTTAACCCCCCCACTGTGACCTTACTAGTTCATACAAGTAGGTTTTCCTATTGAACTCGGATCTTGGGATCTCCAGTCAACCGAGTTAGGTTTCCTTCATATAAACTTAGCTTTTCACGGGCTTTAGTCTCATTCCACAACTCAATCTCGCATTAACCCTCAGGTTCTTGGATCCAAGCTATTTTATTTGACTTCGTCAAGTCACAATAGTTTACAATCGAGATTGGTTGTCCGTCTGTGGTTTAACTCTTAAGTTAACCTTGCATATTGTCACTTTTAAAAACTATAACTTTAGGCCATTAGTTTTAGTCTTTGGTTTTGAAAATACAATATGCAATTTAAGTGAACACCAATATGCAATTTAAGTGAACACATCTTCACTATGCCAATAGGCAATTTTAGTGACCACCAAAATGCAATTTAAGTGAATAGATCTTCACTATATGCCTTTGGTCACTAGATCATTAACTAATACATTGGCATTCACATGTTTGCAATATTAACTTGGATTATAAAATCCATATTGCTAAACATTCCACATTCTTATATCAAATGCAAGTAACCCCCACATTTAAGTGGTATTGGATAACATCAGCCAATTTTCGGATCAATTACCATTTTCACATATCCTGAAAGGATTGTTTCTTAAATGGCTTCTCCCCCACATTTCTTGCCATTTGATCAAGTTTCGTGACTTTACTTATGACAGCAAGCTGACGATCATGATTTGATCAAGACCCTATCTTTATATCACGGAGTTCATGAATGCTTAATTGCCACCTACAAAGCTTAGATAAGCGTTTGAGTTAACTAAAGCAAACTACAAAGCTTTAGATGAGCTTTTGAGTTAACTACATGAACTTTATAGTTAGGCATAAGTTTTTCATAGCCGTCTGAAACTTAAATCTAAGTTTCTTATCTAGGATAAACCTAGAGACTTGAGTTCTCCTCAAGTTATATCATTCCTTATATTGAATGAAAGTCATCATTTGATTTGTTTCCGCAACTAATTCTTGTGATATGTATGTGAATGTTTCACGTTAATTAGTCTCTATAGAGGACCAAAATTAATTAGTACTAGTCTAGCATGCTTTAGACTACAATACTCTAGCATGTGAACAGAAGATGCATCATTCTGATTTTTCACAGCCCTAAGAACCAACATCACATACATTCCAACAAGAATTTCATTTCACGATTTAGACAAATCATCATCTCAAATCTGCAGTATTTGAGAATGTCTCATATGTATGTTTCTCAAACATACAAAACTTCATCATTCATATAGGAATATGACATCTATGAGCTTGATATCTAGCGCTTCGTCACTGACTCATAAAGATTTTAACAAAGTCTTATTCAGAGTCACCTCGGCAAATAACTTATCATCAACGAATGGTTCACTGTTATGTTGAGATACAGTCATACTAGACTGATAACCATAACATGAAATTCACAGATTCTCATACGCGCTGTATTGTTGATTTGAAAATATATATACTTAGTATATTATTTATCATGAAGATCATATCTTCTACATAGTTAAATCAACATTAAAGATGGTAGACTCATCTACATGTACTTCATTTCTCATGATAAATCATATATTACATGTCACTCACGGGTCCGTTTCAATTTATGACAACATATATTTTTTATCATGTGTTACAATTTACACCAAGTAAATTTTCACAATAATATATGTCTTCATATTTGATGTCTCACTTATGACTACATCGTTAGTCATGATAACGACTCACAAGTTGAAGTTGTGCTTCTTGCACTATCCGGTTAAATAGACATCAATTTATTATGCATGTCACACGTGTTTCGATTTACTTCATTGTATTAACTGCATGTGTTATCTTAAGATATTGAACACATCATTATACAACATCGAAACTACATAATCCAAATAGGAATTTATTCATCATAATTTAATCGGATATATAAATGATTTCTAACAAATAAAATCATATTGTGTTGCAATCTTCAACACTTTCATCATCTTATATGATGATCACCTTTAGTGACATATACACCATTATAGTTAGTCAATACATCTCATCGACTATGATTCCAATAGCATGAGAGCTGTTGAAATAATAATTATCCTTGACACGCAATGATCTGTGTCATTTAATACATTCTTGGAATAAACCCAATGACATATTTATTTGATTTTTTAGAGGTACTCCCTCAGTAAAATCTCATGCCGTCAAATTTTCATTTCATTTTTTAAACTATACACTTGAACAGTCACTCAACTGTCCGGATAACAATATGTTGTGTAACTCTTTACTAATCTCAAGTAACAGTATTCGAACAATACAAAATATATATAACAACAACACAAAGTTGTTAGAGACTATTATTTTTTTTTCTTTAAAGCAAACTGTGTTAATATTTTATGCAAAACTATTGTTATAAAATAATCCAAAACATATTTCCTTCTAAGGTTTTTCAAAATATATAATTGCATGTTTATCATTTGATTAAAAAAAATAATCAAGATCTCAAACTCTAACCTTTCTTTTTCCTTTTCAACTTTTCCACAAGCCAATAGTTTAACATATTTATTTGAAGTTATACGTTTACACAAAACGTGATAACACAACTTGAGATTATGACATTATTTCTAACCCTCATGTTAGAAATGCAATGTTTACACAAACATCTTCCAAATATGTAATTATTTTATAAATATAATTATCTCACAATATTAAACCAAATGTTTACATAAAACATTTATAACCATATTAGTTCAATCATATCTAACACTCTTGTTAGATAATTAAACAAGATCTAACGAGCACGTTAGAAACTACATGTTTACATACGAACACATTTATTAAATATTAACGATTACATAATCGTTTTATATATGTTAATCATCGTAACAAACCGTTTCTAACACACATGTTAGAAGATAAACGATTATAACAAAACTTTTGAACTTTCCGGTTTATATAATAAAAACCACATCTCACATATCAATTATTCAAAAAATTATTCATGGCATCATGACCATTAAAACTCATTATATCTAAATGGTTATAGACATGAACCATCTCTTAGATGTTAATTCCTTAAATCAATATTCATGATATTCATAACCATTAAAGCTCATTATATCAAAATGGTTATAGAAACATGAAACATCTCTTCATGTTAATAACTCAAATTATTATTCATGTCATTCATAACTATTAAAAGTTATAATTTCTAAATGGTTATAGAAATACAAATCATCTTTAACATACATGAATATCCAACACTCATAAAACACATTGTTTCATATGATTAGTAAACACTAAACGTTTGCTGGGTATGAAAAGACGTTTACACAAAACATTCTTAACAATTACCAAAATAATGTCCAACATTCATGCTAGATAAACAATCGGGTTCTAACGCACACGTTAGATAATTAGACGTTTATACCAAACGTTGATGTCATGTGATTTATACACAAACCGATTCCAACATTATTGTTAGATAACCAAACGTCTATCGAAACGTTTTTGTCATATGGTTTCTTAACTAAACCAATTCTAACACGCTTGTTAGAACACCAAACGTTTACCAAAACGTTTTTGTCGTATGGTTTATTAACCAAATCAATTCTAACTCTTGTTAGAAAACTAAACGTTTATCAAAACGTTTTGTCATACGGTTTATTCGTTAAACCCATTCTAACACTCTTGTTAGAAAATACACAATTTGCAGTCATTTTTTTTTATTCAAGCTAATTGAATCAAACCATTTGAGTTGTACCACAAAAGTTAGGATTTTAGATTGTACTCCAATCTATATATAATCCAAACACAAATTTGTACTAATACATATCATTTCCCAATAAAATATATTTAGTGGATTTTCACTAAAATCTCAAATAGTTTTATATTTTAATCTTTTGTGAACCCAAATCCTTTTTAAAGGTTTTAAAATTGTATCAAACAATTTTCATAAAATCTGTTTAAGTTTGTTGGAAAATAGGTTCACTTTCTTTAAAATAAACTGAATATTATAACGATGCTCTCGTTATACATGGGAAATACACTAGTACATTACCGTGTACAAAACCAAATCAAAAATACATGTAGAGAACAAATTACAAATGATACAAAACCATTGTGGTTAGTAAACTTCAGTTGAACAGCAATGTAAACAACAGTAACAACAATGAGATTGATGATCCTGCAAAACAGATATTAGAAAGAAAGATCCGGGCTTGTGTTTGACACAATTCCCTTAAACAGATTCGTCGTCTGTTCCCAGGGTACACCGGACGAAAGCAGCGTACTGCCGGACTTGATCACTTGCCTGAAAAGAAACCGAAGAAGATGATGCAAATGAGATGATCGATATTATGTGTCTTGCTCTTGCGTTCTTGGTGTGTTATGAACTCTCCATGTTTCTTTTGGTTTTTGGTGTTAATCCAAACTCAACTTGTGTTGCTATGTTTTTGGTTCTTATCTTTATGATAAGCAATGCAAGAGTCTTGCAAATTCATGACAATTGAATTGTCATAAAACTTAGCAACTAATGACAATTGAATTGTCATAAATCTTAAGGGTTGGAAAACCCAAAGTCTCTTCTAGATGTTTCAACCGAGTCGGGTTACAACAACGCTAGCCTCGGTTACCAACCGACTACTTGAGAGTTGACCTCTCATTTACACAAAATATCCAACACGACTTTCCGACAACTCCACTTTTGCTTTTCGATCCAATTCAAACAACCATTTTGCTTTTCGATCCAATTTTCTAGCAAGTATTCGAATTTCTTCAATTCATACAGAGCCGACGTGAGCAACGGAGTTGCCAGAATCAAAAACTAATATAGATCATTGTTTTTTATTTCAATTTCCTTGTACATATGTTAATCGGAATATTGGTTGATCTGATAAATGGTGAATATGATGCAGTTCATGAGGCTCTTTTGCAATAGCATGTTCACAAAATCATTATTTTGAGATGCATTTCCACGTTTTCAAGATAATGTCGGTATGTATTCTTGTTTTTAATTTACTCCGGCAACTTCGGTAATCACCACTAACTCAGATCAACCATAATAATTTGTTTTTGATTCCGGCAACTCCGTTGCTTAAGCCACCTCTGTTTGAATTGAATAAATCTGAATAATTGTCGGAACTTTGGACCGAAAAGCAAAATTGTTGGTGTTTAATTTGATAGAAAAGCAAAAGTGGAGTTGCCGGAAAGTCACCTTGAGTTGGTGGTGGTGATCGGAATTGGTGATGGTGACCGGAGTTGGCGAAGGTGATGACCTGATTTTATGTGGCGGTGATGGGTGGGGTGGTAGTGGTGGGTGGTGGTGGTGGGTTATATATTAAACAAAATATAAATATTTTGTTTCCCCTCTACTTTTCAAAATGACAGTTTTTACCCAAACATTAACGATGTTAGTGTTTTCTAACGACGATGGTGATACAGTAATTGTAATGTTAAGTTGGGAGTGGCGAGAATGAGGGTTTTAGTTGAGAGTGACAACGGCCAATACCCCATAGTTAGGAGTAATAAAATCCAATAACAAAAAAAAAACTTAGCAAACTTATCTTTTTCGAAAAATGATTTTATAATTGTTTTATGGTTCATATGTTAAAGTATCCAAACCAAGCTTAAACATGAGTTTATTGTGCAAAATAGTCAATAAAATAAGATTGAGGGGTCAAAACTGAAATTTTTTCATTTCCCTCCACTTAACTAACTTCTTTAATGTCAAACCCTAATTTTTATTAATAAATACTGACGCAAATCTCTTTCATCAATCTAAGTTCTCTCGCAAACTTTCTCAATCTATCTAAAAACTCCATATTTTTTCAACAAATTTTCAATAATAACTTGTGAATTTTTTTATTATTTCTTTCATTTTTATTCTTTTTTCTTTCTTTTTTTAAATTATTTTTCTTCCTAAATACTTGAAAATATCCTTTAGGAATTTACCATATATTTACCAATGTAAATAAAGTTTGTAAATCACTATTTTGAGGTTCGAGTTACGATATATTTCTTAAACCTTTTGTTTCTTAAACCTCATATGCCTTCATTTTACATCTTTTTTAAGCCACTAATTAATTTATATATAAGAAATAATTGAAACCAAACCATTTTCCCAACAAGGCTATGTTGGGGGACTTGTGTTATGTTATAAAAATGGTGATGTTGAGAACCTTAGTTTATAACTAAAATTTCCATCATTCCTAACTTCTCACTTGTATTATTTATGTATTCTTTTCTTGTACTCATGACCATCCGAATCATCAGCCATGTTGATGGTTTTGTGCAATGGTGAAACACTTGAGGTTATAATACCTCAATCAATGATTGACTATACATGACAGTATAAATAAATATATATTGCTATCTTCTAATAATAATTTAACTCAATCCATTGTTAAATATTGTGTGCCTCCTATGAGTTGTGGACTAGGCATCAAACTGAGTTTTTAAAACTAGACGGAGGTCAAGGATTAAATTTTACGGGGTTAATCGAGAATTTAACATATAGAAAAAAAGTTAACAGGGGGAGCGGGCGCCACCCACCCTTAAAGGGTGGGTACGTCCCTTTACCCGTGCTTGGATTTGTGGTTGATTGTTTAGAAGGCTGTGGTGATGATGGTGGATCTGTTATCCACCCGTGTAATCATCGCACATATTTTGTTACTTTAAATTTTTTATAGTTCCATAACCCACTATACACACTGATGACATAGGTCATATAACCACTTGGTTGGGCAGCCGGAAGCCAGAAGCCAGGAGCCAGAAGCCTGGTACGTGAACAGTAGCGCTACAGTAGCCTGACACTTATTCCCATAACAAAGATTCAAACATATCTTGCAATATCTTCAAAAGATATCCTTGGTAAAGCAAAGCTGAATGCAATTAATGCAAGCAAGACCCTTTACACGAAAATAGCTAAAAACATAAACCACTATTCACACCTGAGGTGCTGCAGGCTGCCAAGAATGGAAGGTGCACTGGCCGAGGGGCAGCCTCGAGCCAGGAGCTCCTGAACCTTTCAGATTTGGATCAGATTTGCTTGGGCAATACACAAAGACTTGTGTATATATATTGCTGCAATCTGAAGCAAAACACAACTTACATTCACATTGGCTCTTGCACTCCACTCTCAAAACACACACACACACTCACCCCTCTTATCTCTTAACTTTACTTAACATTTCTCTAACCTTAAACACTTAGAGTCATAACCAAACCTAACCCTGAACTTAGACATATCGTTAGTACCATCCTCTCCATAATCTTGTTGTAGCAACAAGTGGCGCCCACCGTGGGGCAGCGCTGCTTAGAACAGATCCCCACTAGATCTCATCGCTGTTCCTAAGTACTTTTCTTCATGGCTGAGGATAACGATCCCCCTGGGTTCAGGTCGTCACCGACGTTTCATGTGTCAGCTTCCAGCCATACGTCCTCTGAAATGGCTGGACAAAACACTCCAACAACGGACGGACTTCAGGTCGAACCGTCACTTCAAGACTTGCAAACTTTTCACACTCCATCTCCTTCGCGAATGGGTTTGTCGTCACCAAGAGACGATTTGTTTTTCCCTGTGGAAAAAATAGATCTAACCCCTGAAGGAGTAAGGAGACATTTTTTGCAGCTTAGAGAGTTGATGAATGGGTACGTTAGTGAAGAACGAGCAAAAGGGGTAAGGGTTAGACTTGCGTATGGTGATGAGCCAGAGATAACTCTCACTCCACCACCACCACCTTTTGATTCAACAACCTCCCCCTCTACGTCTCGTTGGACTCCAAGAGAAACTCACAGCAGACCGGTGGAAAGGGCGAACCAAGAGACTTCACCAGCCATAGCTCCAAGAAACTTAGAGCTCACTATGGATCAAGTGTTCCAACAACCATCGGTATCACCTCCCACAGCCACATCTTTTGAAGAGGCTTTGAGGTCACTACCCCTGCTCCAAAGTGTGGTCTCTCCCATACCAGTCCCGGCCAACTGCTCAAGTCCTTCACCGTTCACACCTCAAGGATTTGCATATCCTAGCTACATGCATCCCCAGATGGCAGCCTTCATGATGGCCCAGGCTGCTCAACAGTGGGGAGGGGCTTATCCATGGATGTTTCCACCTGCCAGCTCCCCCCTAATGGCTCCTCAGGCTTCAAATGTTCCCATCACTGGTCAACCCACTCCTAACCCTCCTGTGACCACGCAGCAAGTATCACCTCCGGTGGTCACACACGAGGCAGGAACTTCCAGACAAACAACACCAAGCGAGCCCTCGAAGCCTTATAGGTCGAGCTCCTTGTCCTGTTTTTCGGAAGAAATTGCTAATTTCGAGTTCCAAGCCAAGATCAAGATGCCATCAAACGTGAAAACATACGATGGGACAGAAGATCCAGAGGACCACCTCCAAGTGTTCACCGGAGCAGCCTCCGTAGAACGTTGGACTAATGCAGAATGTTGTCACATGTTTATGCAAACACTTGTTGGATCTGCACGACTTTGGTTTAGTAGCCTCCCAGCAGGGAGCATACACTCTTTCGATGACTTACACAGAAGCTTCTTGACGAACTTCACACAGCAAAGAAGGTACACCAAAGATGCAGCGGTGCTTTATCAGATCCAACAAAGAGACAACGAAGATCTGAGAAGCTTCATGGAAAGATACAAAAAAGAGGGGCTGAGCTACAACGGAGCCACGGAAAAAATGCGTGTTTCCGGCTTCATGAACGCCATAAGGCCTAAAAAGCTCCTTAGAAACCTCCATGAAAACATCCCTCAAACAATGAAAGAGACCTTTGAGCGTGCTGAAGCCTACCTCCGGGGCGAGGAGGCACTTGACAATAGGGAGACCAGGAAGCGAGATCGTCAACCCTGGAGGGGAAACTCATCCCCTAACAAGAAGCCACACTTTCAACCCTTTGTGGAACGGCAATCTCACCGCCATTATGACCACAAAAGAAGGGATGACAGGCGAGATTCCCCACGTTCAAGTAAAGGTCATGACAAAGAAAAACATGTGTTTACTGTGCTGACAAAAACACCTTTGGAGGTCTTCACAACTGAGGAGGCTAGGTACAGCTTCAGACCTCCCAGACCTCTCACCAAGCCAGTCAGCAAGCGTGATTCAGGAAAGTTTTGTGTCTTTCACAATGACGTTGGTCACCACACCAACGACTGCTTTCAGTTAAAAAAGAGAATCGAAGAAGCCGTTAAGTCAGGTGATCTGGCCCACTTGGTGAAGGAGTTCAAAGATAAAAAAGAAAGCAAGAAGGGGGCAGAATGCAATATGGTACACACGGCAGCCAGGCCCTTTGGGAGACCCCGCTCAGGAGCCTGGACCCGACAGAGCATTGACTTCCCCCCAACTGATCCCGAAACATTCATCACCACACCGGTCATCATAGAAGCTGAACTAGATGGCTCCTTGATAGATCGGGTTTACATGGATTGTGGGGCAGGAGCTGAAATCATGTATGAAAGATGCTTTCTCCAGCTCAGCGAAGAAACAAGGGCGAAACTACAACCATCTGAGACACCACTGGTTGGATTTGCAGGAGAGAGGGTCCACCCCTTGGGTCAAATAACTCTTGAAGTTTGCCTTAGGGACGGGGACCTCTTCAGGGTTGAGGAACTGACGTTTGCTGTGGTACGACACCCTTCTCATTATAACATCATAATTGGGAGATCGGGTATAAGTGCCTTTCAAGCCATAGTCTCGACAAGTCACGGGATGATGAAGTTCTTAACAGAAGGAGGAGTCGCCACCCTGAAGCCCACAGCAGAAGCTCTTCTCGTAGCCTCAGCTGAGGAAGCTTCAGACGCTGAGCAGAAGCAGGTCATAGAAGTGAGCCTCAATGCTTCATATCCCGAACAGACAATCAAGGTTAATAACAACCTTTCTAGTCACATCTTAAGAAAAATAATAAAGTTGTTGCAGGAAAGCCAAGACATTTTTGCATGGTGCCCGGAGGATATGACAGGAGTCCCCAGGGACACTTCTGAACATTCACTGAACATCTACCCCGGTCACAAGCCGGTTGTTCAAAAGAAAAGAAGCCTGGCTCCTGAAAGAAGCTTAGCTGTAGACGAGGAGGTAGAAAAGCTTGTACAAGCAGGTACCTTCCAGCTTCTAGCTTCCACCTCCCAGCTGCTAGCTCCCCCCTCGTCTTTTTCAGAAAAATAGTTAACATATCTTTTGATAACATGACTATTAAAAATTGATTTTACAAGCAGGTATTTTAAGAGAGGTCAAGTACCACTCTTGGGTAGCAAACCCTGTGCTGGTCAAAAAGCCTAACGGATCATGGAGAATGTGCATAGATTTCAAAGATCTCAATAAAGCTTCTCCAAAAGATTGCTACCCCCTTCCCGAAATCGATAGGAAGGTCGACTCTCTCGCCAGCTTCCCATATCGATGTTTCCTAGACGCTTACAAAGGCTATCATCAGATTCAAATGAAGAAAGAAGATGAAGAGAAAACTGCATTTTACACGGACAAAGGAATCTTTTGTTACACAAAGATGCCCTTTGGCCTAAAAAATGCGGGGGCAACATACCAAAGATTGATAGATCAAGCCTTTGCGGAGCAGATTGGAAAGAACATGGAAGCCTATGTCGACGACCTTGTGATCAAAAGTCAAACTGAAGACGACATCGTGAATGACATGGAGGAAACTTTTAGGAACTTGAGAAAGATCAATATGAAGCTCAATCCAGCAAAATGTTCATTCGGCTTTGAGGAGGGTAAGTTCCTTGGACACATCGTAGATAAGCAAGCTATCAAAGCTAACCCTAATCAAATACAAGCCGTGCTTGACATGAAATCTCCACAAACCAAAAAACAAGTGCAAAGTCTTGCAGGCAAAATCGCTGCACTAAAGCGCTTTTTGCCAAAATCGGCTGAAAAATCACTACCTTTCTTCAAAACTCTTAAAAATTGTGTTGACAAAAAAGATTTCAAATGGACAATAAAGGCAGAAGCTGCCTTCCAAGATCTCAAAAAGCAAATAGCCTTCTTGCCAACCATCACCGCCCCTGTGGCGGGAGAGCTTATCACTGTTTACCTCTCAGCAGGTACTTAGACTGACAAGCTAGAAGCTAAGGTCAAGAGTCACAAGCTACAAGCTTACACTCGTTTACTTTCATGCAGGTATGGAGGCTATAAGCGCGGTACTTGTGGTAGAACGAGCCAAGGTAGAAATGCCAATCTACTTCATCAGCAGGGCTCTCAGGGATGCTGAAATCAACTACACCCCCATGGAAAAGTTGGTCCTCGCCCTGGTACATACCTCAAAACGATTGAGGGGGTACTTCCAGGCTCATCACATCAGGGTGCTGACTAACCAGCCTATCAAATCCGTGCTTGAGAAGCCAGAAAATTCAGGAAGATTAGCCAAATGGGCAGTGGGACTAGGAGAGCACAACATTGAATACTCCCCAAGGAAAGCCATCAAAGCCCAAATCTTGGCTGATTTCCTGTCAGAAATCCCGGAAAAAACCAAAGAAGTAAACGAGGTAGCAGCTGAAGAAGATAAGATGCCCAGGCAAAAATCAGCATGGACTTTGTTCACCGACGGAGCGTCCAGTGTAGAAGGTTCCGGAGCTGGATTAATCATAACTGATCCCTTTGGAACCGAATACACTTACGCGCTTCGCCTTGAGTTCCCATGCACAAACAATGAAGCCGAATATGAATGCGCTTCTGGCTGGTCTACGGATAGCTAGAAGCATGAAGGTCGAAGAGCTAGAAGCTTTCGGTGACTCCAGGCTGGTAGCCAATCAAGTAAATGATGAGTACACGGCAAAAGAACCATCAATGATCAAATACAAAGCCAAAGTCAAAGACTTGATGAAAGAATTCAAAAGCTGCACCCTCCAACAAGTCTCAAGGTCAAAGAACAAACAGGCTGATGCCTTAAGCAAACTCGCATCCTTAACCTTCGCCCACCTGACTAAGAAGGTGCTGGTCGAGGTCCAAAAGGTCCCATCTATCAGCGAGATAGAAGTGCAAGATATAGTTGATGAGGTTCAAGAGACTTGGATGACGCCCATTATCAATTTCCTCAAAGAAGGGAAGCTCCCCTCCAATGAGGCAGAAGCCTCCAGGCTCCCGTCCAAAGCTGAACACTATGTTATAGAAGATAATGTGCTATACAAGAAATCATACCTCTCCCCTCTTTTGAGGTGTGTAGGTCCAGAGCAAAGTAATTATCTCATTCGAGAAGTTCATGAAGGGGTATGCGGTGCACACGCTGGGCCTCGCTCAGTCGTGACAAGGCTAATGAATTTGGGTTATTATTGGCCCACCATGCACAAGGATGCCTCTGAAGAAATAAGCAAGTGCGAAGGTTGTCAGCTGCATGCTCCCGTCAAAACAAACCCCAAACATGATTTAGTTCCGGTCATGGCTGCCTGGCCATTTTTCAAGTGGGGTATGGATATCGTGGGTCCCTTCCCAGAAGCTGCTGGAAGGGTCAAGTTCTTGCTCGTGGCCATCGATTACTTCACCAAATGGCCCGAAGTCAAACCACTTGCATCCATAACCGGTAAACAAGTCATTAACTTTGTTTGGGAAAATATAATTTGTAGGTTTGGACTACCGGGGGAAATTGTTACGGATAACGGTCGTCAATTTGCAGAAAAACCGTTCAGCTCGTGGTGCGAGGAATTCGAAATCAAGCAGGTATTCAGCTCCGTAGCTTACCCCCAGTCAAATGGCCAGGTCGAACGAATGAACCGAAGTATTGTCGAAGGCATCAAGGCCAGGCTGGGGAGATACGGGAAAAATTGGTTAGAGGAGCTCCCAAGCGTCTTATGGGCCATAAGAACCACCGAGAAAACAAGTCACCTTAAAACACCATACAGCTTGGTGTACGGTTCTGAGGCTGTCATCCCAGCCGAAATTGGCGTCAACACAAGACGCAGCAGGAAAAGAAGCAGGGATGACAACGACAGGGAGATCCTATTGAACCTAGACCTCCTGGAAGAAGCTCGAGACCATGCACTAATCCGAGAAGCCCGATACAAGCAGAAGCTAGAAGCTTACTATAACTCAAGGGTTAAAAAGGAAACGTTCAAACCAGGAGATCTAGTACTTCGAAATAATGAAGCAAGCAGACAAGAAGGCCTCGGGAAGCTCGGGCCTAAATGGGAAGGACCCTACATCATCAAAGAATCCCACAAGGGAGGGTCCTACAAGCTAACAGATCAAGAAGGGAAGATGGTCCCTCGTCACTGGAATGGAAAACACTTAAAACGCTTCTACGTTTAAGTAATGAAGCATTGTCAAAGCTTATTATTGATGTAATCGTGTGTTGAAATCGAAATGAATCTTTTGTTTCAAAAGACTTTCTTTTTATATTATCCTATCAAAGGTTGAGTCCCTCATAATAAAAACTCCATGGGGTCCGGAACTACACCTCTCCATGAAAAAGGGATGAGCTCCTAGGCCATATTGCTCAACAGGAAACAAGGCGCTATACCTTCCTGTATAAAGGGTGAATTCCTAAAACAATTAAATTCCATGGCTTTGAAATTATTGTAACAAGGTCAATCCATGAAAAAGGGTGAGCCCCTTACATCAAAACGGCTCCATAAGTACATAAAGAAAAGAATAACTTATGAAAACGAAGTCCACAAACATAAAAAATATTGTGGTGTCTAACAGATAGGATAAGTTGGTAAAAACTCTTTCTTGCTTATGTAAGATTTGGTGTCTGCAGCATCACATCTCAACATAACATTAAGAAAATAACCAACAAAAATAACAACACACACGACAATCATAGCACAAAGGTCATAGATAACAACGTCAAAACAAACTAGTACGACGACATAAAACATGGCCACGAAGGGCTACCAAGGTAAGGAGCCTATTGTCTTCAGGTCAAAACATGACCAAGCAAACCAAAAGTAAATTGTTTAGAGGCCAACATACGGCCAAATACGAATAAAAGCATTGTTTCAAGAACCACAAAACAGAATGTCATAAGATCACTGGGGGTCGAAAGAGTCACTAGGAGCAGGGAAGCCGGGGGCAGCAACATCTTTGGGAGAATCAACATCAGAGGGAGTGGCTTCACTTGAGCTTTTGACTGGAGTAAGGTCCTCAGAAGCTAGGTCACCAGCTGGAGTCGAGGGAGTACCAAGATCCTTCAGCACCTCATCAACGTTCTTTTCTGCAACCTTCAACCTCTTCAGGGAAACGGCGGGGAGGTCTGCCTGATCTTGGGATAATAAGGTAGGAGCCGGGCGCTTCTTGCCAAGAAACCTGTCAGCCACCTCCTTGCTCAAGCCCTTTGGTTCAAGACTTTGAAGAAAAGACAAGGGTTGACCATAGCATCCGGAAAGTGCCTGCAAAAACGGGTAAGAAGTAATTTCTAGCGCTTTCACAGAGTTAGCAAATTCACCCGCAGCATCCGGCTTATACTCCTTACAGGTCTCCTTGGGGACGCCTTTCAGACAGTTGGCATACCCGGAGAGCAATCCTTGATGGCGGCCATAGGCAAGGGCCTTCATGTATATCATTGAAAGAGGTTCCTTAAACTCAGCACTATTAAGCAAGTAAGTAACGACCTGCTTGAAGCCCTCCTCGACCAACCATTTATTAGTCTCCTCCAGACGCCTACTCTCCTCCATCGCCCTGGCCACCTTAGCCTTCCCTGATTTTAGCTCCTCAACCTGGACCTCCAGCTTCTTCTTCCCAGCCTCCAGCTCCTTCCTCCCAGCTTCCAGCTCCTCACGATCGGAAGCTATCTGGGACTGAAGAGTGGAAAGCTTGGAAGCAAGAACCTCCTTCTCCAAGGTCAACCACTTGATTGACTCAGCCCTTTCACTAGAAATCTTGTCCACCTCCCCCTTGGCAGCTGACAAATCAGTGAAATCTTTGTATGTATCCCTCCAACGATCAGTTATCTCTGGTACCAGCGCCATGAACCTTGCCGCGTTGCTAAAAAACTTCTTCAACAGCTCGACGTTTTCCAAACAGTCATTCCGTGCCCTTTCGGCAGGAGGGGCAAAACCATGAATAGCTTCGCGACAGACGGAAGCCTTAGAAAACGTGTCATGAACACCAACCTGCCAGTCAGGGATATAAAGATCATCCACATCAGGGTCCTGATCAGCAAGAACTGGGGAGGAGTCTTCAACAGCCTTGCCCTTGACCTTGGCTGAAGGCTTCTTAGGCAAACTAGTCCCACCCTTCTTCACGCTTGGTAACTCACTAGCTTCAGCAACACCCTCAATTACGGAACCTGAAATTTCAAACAAAGGATCCATCTCAACAGCAGGGTCCACATCCTTAATCCCCTCAACCTTGACCTGGGGATCAATGCCAATAAGAGAAGCCACAAAGTTATAGTCATCAACATCGACAGGGTCAGAAGATGAAATACCCTGAAGACCAGAAGCTTGTGGCGCCTCTTCAACCCCCTCATGCCCTGGCAAAGAGACAGGAAGGGTCAACTGTTTCCTACTCGACCGACGAACAGAAACGCTGGGCTTGACCACAACCTTCAAGGATGACTCACCAACAACACTTTCATAAACCTCCCCCAAATAGTGTCTACATGCCTTCGTACGCAAAACAACACCAGTAGCACCAGGTGGAACAACTGAAGCCTTAAACTTCACAACTGAAAAATCCTCCAAAAGCATACAATCAAACACCCGGACAACTACAATGGGTACGAAAAAAGACAAAATAAGCAAAAGCCAAAGCAAGAAACAAGTAACTGAAGAAAAAATGTATAAAAAACATACCTTCATCATCCACAAACATAGATGGTTCCATGTGCGGATCAGACCACCTATCACTCAAACCAAGCTTCACCAAAAACTCCTTTGGGAAGGTCCTTAAGCGAGAAGCAGAAGATCGAAGTTTCTCCAGCAAAACTTCATTAACCTCATCAACCGATGGAACCTTCTCGTTCAAGGGATCCTCAGGCTTCCTCCATGGCATAGCAAAAGGAATAATTTCGTCCGAAACAAGGAAAAATCGATCCTTCCAAGAAGCAGACAGACCAATTTGAGATGATACCAAAGCATTCTCTACTTGGGTCTTCTCAATGGTAAACCAATTAGCATTTTTCGCCAACTGAAAAAACCGTCGAAAAACCAAAAGATCCGGCTCATGGCCTAGGGCTCGGCAAGTAATCTCAAAATGCATGATACGAGCGATCCCAACCAAAGCCATTTGACAGATGGACAAGCGATAATACTCAATAACATTCAGAAAAAACTTGGAAAAAGGATACCTCAAGTTAGAATGTTCAAAATGGCGAGTATAGAGCGTCACTTTTCCAGGAACCAATTTGCTAACCGGCGACCTAGGCGAAGGAACTATCGGATCGAGCGACAAAGGAATGCCGAACTGGTTGCAAAATTCGTCGACTTCTTTCTGTGATAACCGAGAGAACTGAGAGTTCATATCATTCTTGGCCATGATAGAAGCAACAACGAAGGAAGCAATGGTGATAGGGAGAAATCGGTTATGGAGGAAAGAGATGAAAGGAAGAAGAAAAGAGAGTTGTGAAAATAAAAGGGGGGAGTTATCACAAATCCCTAAAAAAGGGGAAGAAAAAACGGACGGCCAGATGGGAGCTAGAAGCCCGTCCCATCATGAGCAGCAGACCTACAAGGTCTTGTCACGTCCCATCAGCCAGAACACATCACTTCCCCTGCTGAGTAATAACAAGGGACCGGGCAGCCAGAAGCCGGAAGGTCGAAAAAAATTAAAAACAACAAAAATCATAAGTCACAACCACTTATGATAACATCACAAGCGCTTATGACTGGGGGCTGATGACGTAGGTCATATAACCACTTGGTTGGGCAGCCGGAAGCCAGAAGCCAGGAGCCAGAAGCCTCGTACGTGAACAGTAGCGCTACAGTAGCCTGACACTTATTCCCATAACAAAGATTCAAACATATCTTGCAATATCTTCAAAAGATATCCTTGGTAAAGCAAAGCTGAATGCAATTAATGCAAGCAAGACCCTTTACACGAAAATAGCTAAAAACATAAACCACTATTCACACCTGAGGTGCTGCAGGCTGCCAAGAATGGAAGGTGCACTGGCCGAGGGGCAGCCTCGAGCCAGGAGCTCCTGAACCTTTCAGATTTGGATCAGATTTGCTTGGGCAATACACAAAGACTTGTGTATATATATTGCTGCAATCTGAAGCAAAACACAACTTACATTCACATTGGCTCTTGCACTCCACTCTCAAAACACACACACACACTCACCCCTCTTATCTCTTAACTTTACTTAACATTTCTCTAACCTTAAACACTTAGAGTCATAACCAAACCTAACCCTGAACTTAGACATATCGTTAGTACCATCCTCTCCATAATCTTGTTGTAGCAACACACACAATATTGAAACAACATTACACCTTATCCATATCTACACACTTTGGGTGATTGATTTAATGTTCACACTTCCTAAAACTTGCATTAAAAAATATAAGACAACAATACGCTTCATTTTAATCAGCCACTTTACATCTAATTATACATGCTCGTATTGATTCCATTATACGGAAAAAGAGCATCATAACTTAGCCATCGTGGAGCTTGCATTGGCGCCGTAGCCGGAGCAGTGAATCGAACATCAGAGGACTCCAACTGAGCAGAAGAATACATGACTTGAGAGCAAGTGAGCGATTTTTCATTTGGGCAAGAATGCGTCTTAGAGAAAAAGAACGCACACTCTATCGAACTCTTTTGGTCAGGAAAATCCGCAATGCAGTTCATCTTTACGTCAAGAACTCCATTCTTGATCAGTTCCCTACACCGTGGGCCGACCTCCGTGAAATAGTTATAAGAAAGAGTAAAATTGAATAGTATCGGCAGGCTACACACCGCCTCCGGCACCATGCCATAGAAATTGTTACGTGCCAAGCAAAGAGCCTCTACACACCGCCTCCGGTACCTGGCACAGTGCCGCAAGAGAACCCTTTATAACCCCTGCAAATATTTTTTCCCACCCATGATTTTGTAATGTTTTTCGGATCGCTTGTCAGTTTCTTTTTAAAAGATTGGATAACTGGGTAGACAAGTCTCAGGCTCTCGAAAGGTACACTAGTTTCCGGCGGCAGTGGCGATTGTGGTGATGGCGATGATGATATTTTTGGGAGTGGAGGTGGCAGTGGTGGGAATGGAAGTGAAGGTGGAAGAGAGGTAGAATCATCTCCACCGATGTTTATGGAAACGATGATTATGCAAGTGATGATTATGCAACCGGTTATTGTGAAAATGAAGAGTAGAATTGCACGGCGGCGACTCATATCGATCTACGTTTAAGACAACCGAAATTAGGGGTGTGCGTGGTGCGGTTAGGTTCGGTTTTTACCCTTAACCGCAACCACAACCGCAATATGCGGTTAGTGGTTTTCATAAACCGTTCGGTGATCGGTTTTTTTGGTTTGTGGGTTTCGGTTTATTCGCGGTTTCGGTGCGGTTACGGTGCGGTGCGGTTATTTATTTATTTATTTATTTTGTTTTACTAACCGAAGTTTGAAAGAGTAAACAATAAGTATATTGATAGATACGACATAAATTCATTAGTGGGATAAAATGCATTACATCAATAGTAAACCACGATGTGTTACGTTCATAAAGAAACAAAGATCATTAAAGTAAAAAAAAAGACAATCAATAAAGTTCAAAAGATTGTTTTGTAATTTCATCAGAAAGATCCACTGCACTTTTGCCTGTAAATATAAACAAAACACACCACTTTAGTTCAATAAATAAGATCCACAGTCTACATGCCATATTTATACTTATATTAAAACGAAGTATTTAGGTAAAGCTATATTATAATTAAAAGAGTTAGTTATAGTTCGGTGCGGTTCGGTTATTTCGGTGGTTAGAAAAAGGAATAACCAAACCGCAACCGCAAATGTCGGTTTCGGTTAATTTTGGGTCGGTTTGCGGTTACCTTTTCGGTTTTGTTATTTTGGTTCGGTTTAATCGGTTAGTTCGGTTTCGATTCGGTTAATTCGGTTTTTTGCACACCCCTAACCGAAATAAACAATCCTTATATAATATAGCAAAACGAAAAAAACTTATGTGATAATTTTTTAAAGCTTCTGGTTTATGTGGCATCATTTGAGGGTTTATCTCACAATCATAATTTTTTATTTAAAATATGTATATAAAATATATTATAATAAAACTAATTACATTTTTGGTCCCCTAATATTTTAGAGAATAAGAGTTTATATTTTTAACCCTCTACTACAAGATGTGTACATGAGTCGGTTTATATTTGATAGGGATTAAAAATGAAACTTATGGATAAAGTTAATAATAACATATGATTAAAGATCTCGGTATTTTATAAATATACTTAACATTTTTATACGTTTTTTTAAATAAACTACACCATAAAACTGAGCATTTTATGGTGTAGTAAATTTGAGTATAATATTGTTATCCTAAAAGTCTAATTTTTAAAAGTATATCATGTGTTCCGGTTTACCACGGTTTTGTCTCAAAACTGATTGGAACATTCATGAATATCCTTAAAACCACTTAAATATTGTGTTCCCGAGCGTAACGCGGGCACTAAACTAGTCTGTTTAATAACTAAGATTAAAGAGTTTCGCAAGTTTACAGGATGCGCTAGACCTAGGGGTGTGTTTGGTTCGGTTTGGTTCGGTTCGTACCCTCCATCGACACTGAAACCAAAGTGGTCGGTTAGTCTACAAAAACCAATCGGTTTTTTGGTGTTAGGTTTTTTGCGCGGTTTCGGTGTTTCGGTTTTTAACCCATTAATGCTTAAACTTTAGAAGACTTGTACAAAAATACAAATGTGAGACTAGTAACAAATAAAAAAAATACGATGTATCAAATCCAGCAACACGAGTTGATTCTTTGTAAATATAACCGACAAGATGACAACATGAAACAAGAGTAAATGAACGCATCTAACATAATGACTTAGTCAAATCTATTATCTTGGAATAAAAAACAAGATGATTTTTTATAGACGTCAATCTAACTTAAAACTAACAAACAAAACTAATTACTTAGTCAAATCTATTATCTTGTAACGAAAAACAAGATAATTTTTATAGATGTCAATTTTTAACTTAAAACTAACAAACAAAACTAATCACTTAGTCAAATCTATTATCTTGTAACAAAAACTAAGATGATTTTTTTATAGATGTCAATCTTTAACTTAAAACCAACAAACAAAACTTGTGCGAGAAATCTTTCACTTTTTGACAATCACTTTCCACTTGCTCATTACCTCACTTTAGGATGGGATAGTACATTTAGTCCAATCGTTTTCATCTCTAATGGTAAAGACTTTATGTGTGTTGTTTTCATTTAACAAATATAAAAGCAACATACATATGTTAATATTTAGGAGAAAAAATTAAACAAAAACTTATATAAAGGTATCGGTTCGGTTCGGGTATTCTCACTTGTATAACCGACACCAAACCGACATTATCGGTTACGATTTTTTCGGTTCGTTTTTGCTTGCTTTTTTGTTCAGTTCGGGTTTTTCAATTCCAATTTGGTTAAATCAGTTTTCTGCCCACCCCTATGAAGAACCCTTTTAGATTATAAGCTTGGATCTAAATCGGAGATATGTTTAAACATGTTGGATAGAAGAAATTTTTTTTATAACATCACGTTATACGTGTTACGTTGATGATATCAACTTATGATGTTTGCGTGTCACACAACGAAGTTTATAACATTACGCTAGACATGTTACATTATGTTGGTGATCAATGTGCTAGAACCGCGCCTCGCATTATGTCGGATGTACCACACATGTTACAATTGCGACATAAAAAATACTAAAACTTCACGGAAAAAAAAATCTATAGTGTGACGAGGATATTAAGATGAAGTTACAAACTAATATTTTAGGAAAAATAATTTTAATTTACTGTTCCTAAAAGAACAAAACGAAAAAAAAGTAGTAACAAAAACCGTAAAATTAGTAAAAGAATGCCAACTGAAGGTCTTGAACTGCGACCTGCCTGAAATCCTAGGCTCTAGGTAGAAGGTCGCGTCGCGAGATACCACCATGTTAATTAAATTTCTCTATAACGCGGTAAACAAATTTATCCACTCAAAACTTTCGTGAAATTGCTAATGACCTCTTAGGCTATTGGTTAAGAGGAAGGTGGGAGGTTCTGGCTCTTTTAAAGATCCTGGTTTTTAGTTCAAACATTAACATATTTGATGTAATAATTATAAATTACCGTTGTTTATAAAAACTTTCATAAAAATATTTGATAGTAAATAATTATAAACTTCCGTCGTTTTAAAAAACTTTCATAAAAATAAAAATAAAATAGTTTTAAAAGCTAATTAGATATTATTGACATGTGTCATGGCTTGTAGGAAACACTCCAACCATACAATTTAAAATATTATATACCATAATTGGTTCCTTTTGCATGGTAGTATGTTTAAATGGCTTGAAAGAGTAACATAGGAAACTCACAATTCTTCAACTTTTTATATAGTCTTAAATAACTTTTATGTATTTTCGCTATTTTTGTAAAACTCAAATAACATTTATGTATTTTATAATATTCTATTTATATTTAAACTATATCATATTTTTGCAAAACTCAGATTTTTATTATAATTAAAATACATCATATTTAGTATGTGTATAGTTTTTCAATAAAACATTTTCTGAAACGTCAATTTGGCGTACGTAGTAACAACATATATGGTAATAAGTTGTGTAGGTTGTGCAATAAGTAGTGGTAATATAGCACAATAATGTAGCATAACTATAGTGTAATACCTTCATTCAGTCTTAAGTAACTCCTGTAAACTAATGCCCCGTTTGTTTTTCTAAGAGATTTAAGTCTGAATCTGAATACCACATCTGAATGTTAAGAGGTGGTTCAAATGTCTGAAATCTGAATCATTAAGAGGTGGAGGCTAGAGACGAACATCTAGTCGTCGGAGATGGAGCCTGTCTCCGGGTTAGAAGTTAATGGAGGTCGGAGACAAACGTATGTTTTTTTTAAGAGGTTTTCAGACCCACTAAAAGCTCTTACTGGTTCAGATGCTATTAAGACGCCGAACCTCTTAATGCCAGAAAAAAAACAAACAGCCCCACGTCTGATTACGTCTGACCGAATCAGACGTTTTCCTCTATTCAGAGAAAAGAGGCAAAAACAAACAGGGCCTAACTCTTGGATTAAGTCAACACTTTCTTCTTTTGACTCATTAATTTTATCACCTCTTGTCATAAGATGCTTAAATACAAGTTTTTAGCCATTGACCGGACAACGACTTGAAATTTGTATAAGAGACGTAGTCTTCTTAAAATTATATACACAAATGATTACATGTACATAGACTAAATTACCCTTGGTTGTTGGTTTGTGTGGACTCTAATACTCTATATGAATAAGTTGATAGCAAAATCCGCGTTTAATTCATACTGATATGGACATATGTATAGTCTTAGTCCAAAATTGAAGAAATAGAGAGCAACTTATTCATTTGTAGACGTATTTAGTGTGACAAACGGTCAATTGTGTTTTTATTTTGATTTACTATTAAAATTATTCTTTCTAAACTCCTCACACAGGAAGGCTTTGTTCTTCATATGAGACTTAAGGTTAGTCTCATTTGTGTCACTATAGATGGATTTACGCGACAAAGGATTGAGCTAGTCTTTGTTTGAGGTTGTCGGTTTGAATTATGAGTCCACTCGGGTTTTCGTCCACTGTGTGTTACGCCAAAATGTTTTGCACTTGTGATGGCACGACTGTCAAGTGACATTCTTGTGATGGCACAACGACTGTCAAGATATAGGTTATCAAAAGAATTTGTGTGGAGTGGTAAGGTTATTGCTTGATGTATCAAAGATCTCAGGTTTGATAGACCTGTCGTGAGGGTCAGGTCAAAAACCTAAGTAACCTAGATAGCTAGGGTAAGTCGGGTATCATTTCCACGAAGAGCATGTGGTTAGTGTTACAAGTTCCGTCTGATTATTAACTAAATTAATTAACTATTTAAATAAAGTATATTACTCTATTGTCTCTTGACTGTTGATTTGATTAGATTAAAAATAAATAAACTAAACGATTGCTTTTAAATAAAACTAAAATATGATCACACACGGGTTTCAGATTTTAGAAAAGATATGCATCTAAGGTTTAACACATTAGAAACTACATAGACATAGATAGTTCATGACCTCTTGTTAAAGCGTGTTAGTAACTAGACTCACGGGTAGTTAAATTAGATGATTCCACGACCAACTTTCATTGTGTTGGTCGGGTCCAAACCAATGCCGGACCTGGTGGTTTCGTTTAAAAACACAAGTTACAGATAATGTAGTGGATAACCTAGTTATTGATTACTAGTTGATCGCGCTAGTGAATGACAAAAAGATTTCCGAAACAAATATAAGAACCACTAATTAACAAATAAATCATGAACTCATAGATTGAACAAACACTCAAAATCATTCAAACATTCAATTCATAGACAAATACAAATGTTTAAATATCAATCAAATGTTAAACTCATGTCTAATGTATTAAAAACTTAGTAGAAAACATTAATAATAACTAACCCTATATCCGGGGATGATCATGAAGAAACTAGCCTGACATCTCAAAACCTTCACGCGTCGATCGGTTGGTAACAAGTAACAACAGCCTAAAAGGCTGCTGCCTCTTGTGTCCTCCACAGCCGTCGAATGATTGAATGAATAATAAATCCCTTTGTCTCTCGTGTGAATCCCCTTTATGCCTGCAGTTGGGCTGCTCCCTTCTGTTCTCATCTTGGGCCTTTAAATTTCATTTTCCATGATCATGTGGGCTTGAAAATAATTACTTAGAAGCATACATGCATCATCCTCACGTTACCTTCAAATAAAAATCAATTAACAAAATGATGTATCAACTCCATGTGGCTTTCAGTTGTGTGTGCATGAACAAAATAAAAGTCATAATTAAATAACTCTTATGTTATATAGATTTAAATCACAACTTTCACTTTCAATTAAACTTACGATTATGTTGACATTTTAAACTTCTTTAATATTTCATATCTTAAATTATAAACTAAACTAGGTTAACACCCGTGTGTTCACACGGGGTTGAACGATAAAAAATATATATATAATTATATATCAATATACTTGGTTAATACCCATTTGCATGCATGAAAATAATGTTTGTAATTGTTTAGTAATTTTGGATGGATATCAAATCTTTAGCCATTAAAATGAGGATGAATATGATGGTGACACGTGGCGCAGTGTGATGAGATGAGTTAGCGATTTATTAGAAGAGGAGATTTATATATATAGACTTTAAGCACCCTTTGATCTAAGTTTAGCCAAATTACACTAATTTAACCTACGTTCTCTTAAAACGTTTATACTCTAGAAATAAACCACTTAAGTATACTTTAGGGCTAAAAACATAAAAATATAAAAACATTTAGTACGTGTAAACCAACCGATCATCAAGGTTCAACTCCCTCAAGCATCATTTTCCAGCGATATCAGTCAATGATCTAGTTAATGTTAGTAAGACAAGCAGGTTTTACCCATGGGCAAGGGTTCGATCATTGTTAAAGGTTGCTACACCGGCCTATGTGGGGTTTCCCTATGAACGTCCTACCAAGTTAGATGTGTCATGCGGGCCCGGTTAAGACAACATATGGGTTGCCTGACTTGGTTTAGAGACCCCCATGTGACAGGGCGTTGCATCTGTCACAATTTATGAAAGTCGTCGTTAAAAGAAAAAGATATAAGCTTAACAAACAATACAATAACAGAGTAAAATGAAAGTTACACCAAGAATTCAAGAATCAACATCGAATTTATCTTCTAGAATTCATACATGATAAACCTATTAAATATCCAGGGCACTAGGGTATGTTTTAACCACTAATTCATTAAACTTCTTACTTTCAAAAGATTCACCCCTTTTAGAGAGATACAATAGAAGTGGTGGTGTCTTACTGTCTTTGCTACCAAGGGCTCTTTATATATGGGGAGCTATATCCTATAATAGTACATAATAATTGCACATATAGGGTCTGCATGAAAATTTTCAAGAGAATACACCAGACTTTATCATTCTGCCTCCTATTATTTCTGACACTTTCATGTAGATAGTGTCCAATAGTCTTATCTATGGCTAATATAGTAATATTTTTCCCTCTGGATTCTTTATTGTTTGTAACACTATTAGGGATGCTATTTTTGATATTACCCAGCATAGCATCAATATCTTCATCAAGATCATATTGGTCTTGGCCTTCTCTAGGGATAACTTCTGTATCATCTTCTCCATTATATGATGACCTTGTTATGGAAATATCTGATGTGCCATCTTGACTAAGATTTTTGATTAAATCTTTCTTTATTTCTTCAAAGTATTGGGCAACAATCTCCTCCTTGTTAAATAATCTTGTCCTTTAATCAATTTGATTTTCTTGCAATTTGCTGAAATGAGCTAGGTGATTCCCTTTGTTGTTTTAGCTGTGCTCTTTATAAGAAGCAATGGTCTCTTTTATCTTTTCAATTGTCTATTGGCTTTCTAAAACTCCTTTATTATTTTTTAATAACATTTTCTTCCAAATTATGTTTTAAAAACTCTTCTTAAACAAGGAATTTGTTGGTTGGTATGACCAACTTCTAGGAACCAAGCCCAAATCCATGGATTCCAAATTGGACAAAATAATGTAAGGAGGGCATTCCCTCTATGAATTTGTTTTCAAGTTGATATTCAATCACAGGGGGTGAAATTTCAACCCATTGAGTGTAAAGATCTTTATAAAGTTCAGGTAAAATCTTTACCGATGGTCCATATGATAACCACCATTGATAAAACCAATTTGGTATGTCCTATGTATAAACATTAGGACAGACTCTAAAAAACCATGAGTGTTTCCTTTTTTTCATTTTTCATATAAGAAGGCTTTGATGAATGCCTCCACATAATCCCAATAATTATATTTAATCAAAACTTTGCTTTAAGGTGCATAAATTCTTTTTCCCTTAATCTTCATATTCCCCATGTTTCCAAAGATATAATTTGTTTTATAATAACTTTACCAAAGTTATAAACTGTAGTAGAATTAGTATGTTTCTATGACATTTCTCCTTTTTATAAGGGGTAACTTTGTAAAAACATAACCAAGTTTCAATTTTGTTCTAATTAAGTCATTCAAGTTTAAAAATTGTTCCAATTAGGTCACTCACCTTCATATTCTATTCAAATTAGATGTTTTAACATGTTGTTTTCACTTTTTTTCTTTACGTTTCAGTTAGGAATTATTTTTTACGCTCCAATTAGGTCACTCACCTTAATTCATATAATGATTGAACTCACATGATCCTATGACAGTAAGAAGATGTTCATAATATCTTTGATGTTTATATGACCCAACGACAAATGTAGTTATGTCCATGTACCTTTGCATTAAGGTCCATGGCTGCCATGGTCCTTCCATCTTAAATCTTTATTTTCTAGGAGCAGTATTATCTCCATGTGGGGTTTTGTTCATATGCCCCTTCATCAGAGTCTTCTGTAGCTATATTAGCATATGCAGGTTTGTTATCTCCCGATTGAGCTTTTCTAGCTTTATATGCAAGAAATTCCTTATAATCAAAATCTTCTTGAGACGACCCTGAGGATGATGCTTTAGAAGCAATATATGCAGCTATTAGCCTTTGGTTTCCCATCTGGGCTATTATTTGCCTCCTCTTCTCCTGTGAGGGGAAAACCCTCCTCTTCATCGAGGAATCATAACCTTTATATATTATGTACAAGAGATTATAATCATCTTTCCTTTAAGAATCATCATTTGATTGTTCTTAGTGTTTAACTCATTAAAAAGTGTGGCAATTTCCGTAAGCCTGTCATTAGGGTGTAAACAGAAATTATTTTGCTGATTATGAATCTGCATTCTACTTATCTCTACATCTAGGTAATAATGTATATTTTATCCGTCAATTTAGTATATGCTTTCCCAACCGGCTCTTATACATAATCTCTTATGTCAAATATTCTTTGTTATAGACGAATGGTGGTTAAAAGTATATATATATATATCAAAAGATAGGGTAAAAATGTAAATATGCTAAAGAATATCAACATAATATAACATGTAAAAATTACAATTAAGTCAAAAAGTCAAGGAGTCAATTTCATAAACTGGATAAATTTATCTAAGTTAGAGGTTAAAATGATAATTAAGTCAAACAATTATTGGTGGGTAAGTCGAGTGGTGACACACGACCGGTCAACAGTGACCATCAACTTTTAAAACTAGAAGGTATATAAATAATAAATAATAACGATAATAATATTTATATTAAAAATAATAATAGCAATGATAGTGATAATAATAATAATAATAATAATAATAATCGTAAATTACTATTTTGATCTTCGTGGTTTAGTTAAAAAACTATTTTAGTTTTTGTGGTTTAGTTAAAATTACTATTTTGGTGCAGGGGTATTATTGTTTTTCAAAAAATGAATGATCATTAGTGATTTGACTAAAAGAGCAAATTTGTATGAATTAATAAAGGCTTTGTCTATTCATACACTTGTTAAATCTATCCTCACACCTTTTTTAAACTCAGGCGCCGCGGATAGGCCTCGGTGCGGCGCCTGGGGTCACTTTTAAGTGCTTTTCAGACATGGGAACGGAATTTTATAAACTCAGGCGCCGCGGATAGGCCTCGGTGCGGCGCCTGAGTCACTTTTAAGTGCTTTTCAGACATGGAAACGGATTTTTTACCCCTATGCGCCGCGGATTGGGCTATGTGAGGTGCCTGGGTTGTTTTCAGCCGAGATAGGATCATCGTGTATGAAAATTTGAGACGTCCCGACCTCAATATAGATCCAGAAGTGTATTATGTAGGTTGAAAAAGAAATAATATTATTCGGATAATTAAAAAATATTATGTTAGATTTTGGTACTTTCTAAAACTATTATGTTAGATTTTTTGTTATATAAATGGGCCGAAAGTAAAAATATATATTATCTCTACAACAAAAAGAACCATTACTTGTATATTACTACATGTATAAAAAAACATACAATTTTTAAAAAACATATCATTTGGTTGAAAAGAAATAATATTATGTTAAAAAATGTCGATGCCATTGCTATTTATAGTTCCTGAAAATCAAAAAAAAATAAAAATTATATGGCAGGCGCGGCACATAGGGCCATGCGCGGCACATAGGGCCATGCGCGGCGCATAAGGGGAGTTGACTGGCCAACGGACTACGTACGATGTTGTGTTTTGATGAGAAGTAACCCAAACGCGGCGTCAAGGTCTATATGCGGCGCCTGATAGATGTGAAAAACAAATATGACAGATGTGTGGATAGGATGACCCTTAATAAAATAAAAGAGTTTGAAAAGAAACTATGCTAAAACTACGATTTTTATGATTTGTAAGATTGAGAATCGCATTATAAAATGCTCTCTCAAATAAATTGAACCTTAGCCCTAATCGCCATTGATCTCCACTGTCGCCGCTCACATCACCGTGCATCTCTGATTGTTCTCCACATTCTATTCCTCCACAGGTAAACATATCAGCACACACACACACATTTTGGTTCCATATTTCTATTTTCGCAATACTCATTAGTTCGCAATCTATGAATCAGCCAGATTATTTGTGCCTTTTATTGCGAGTATGTTTTTGCTATTTGAGATTATATTTTGTCTCTGGTATGTAGGTCATAGTTTCACATGTAGGTTCAGTTTTAGTTGCATACAAATGAGACATCATTTATATAATTGTTTTGATGTTTGTGAGCATGTAGCTGAGTAGTTCTATAGCTCTTTCTGGTTTCAATAAAGAATTAGCATTGTAGTAATTTTTAAGAGCGTGTTTGATATACAATTTGAAACAATTGTCTAAATATTGGCAGTTAAATGATGAGTTAGATACTAGTTTTAGCAAAACTATTATTTAAGTTTTATTTTTGGTTGCTTCATGTATGTTTGGGTGGGTCAAAGATGGTCAAATTTACCTATGAAGGAGGCTGAAATGTAAAATTGACCAAAAGGATGACGAGATTATGAATGGCTGATTTGTAAAATAGATGAGAGAGGCGCAGTTTTTGGTTATAAAGTGTATTTGGCTCTACAAAAGCAATGACTTGAGAATGAGAAGCTTGCGCCTTATGCCTGAACTTTGAGGGCCTAAACGTCTCGAGCATTACACGCTTTGTAAATAAGATTGGATTGCAGTTTGATCGGTGATTGAAGGTTTTGCGAATTCTTTAATAAATGTGCATGGTAAAGATGGATAGTTTGTAAAAATCATGCAATCATGCATTTGGTGCTATGTAGTTATGTTGATCGGAGCTGATTCAATAGGCTTGCGACTTTTTGGTTCCAATTTTTTGCTGAAAATATTTTGGGTCGTTGAATAATGATGCCTAATAATGCATTGTATGTTTGTTAATCTTATAACGTTGCTTTAACTATAAATTTGTTCCAGCTGCGGTTTTTATTAATCTCATTTCTAAGCTCCGTATGACCATCTTCTGTGAAAATTAGGGGTTTCTTAAAGTATCTGGTGGTGATTTATTGAATACAACTTATTTGAAAAGGTTATTGACAAATTTTTAGATCTTCAGCAATGGGAAAGACGAGCTCGAGGTTAGTATGCTGCATCTTACAAGTTCAATTTTTATTGAATACTTCAATGTTTTGTGTAGTGCATAATTTTTTTTTATATAATAGAAAGGGTGAATCTAAGCATGCTGATCGGAAATTCGAGAAGAAACTAGAGTTCTATTCAAGTAAGTGTTGCTTATAGTTCATTCTTCCAATATGAAATAATCATCCATTTCAATAGCTGAAAAGCAGACATAGTTTGCTTATATTTTAACTTAAAAAATAAGCGTTTTAGTTAATTGTGTATTTAAATAATCTTTCCTCCAATTAGTGACTTCTTCATGTTGCATTGAACATCTTGTGATATTAGCTTTTGAGAAACTGATCATGTCATTAACAAACATATATCTCAAATCTCAAGAACTCGAGCAGGAACTGAATTTCTTTTATAGCTCGAGTCTTAATTATATCTTTTTATTGATATCATATTTGGAATGTGGCATCTATGCTTTGTGGTATAAAATGTCTAGCTGGCATTCATGCACTAGTACTTTGAATTCTAACAGTCTATTTTGTTTAAATTTAATTGCAGAGGTTAGAGAAACAGTTGCTTTAGGCGCTCAAAAGGCAATCAAGAAGGTTGGTTTGCTTACTTATGATTTGTTAACCTATTGCTTGAGTTAAAAAAACTTAGTTTTACTGGTAATCGAGAAGCCGTTGCCGGAAAACTTACATGGCCATCAATACCCTGCCAACCAACGAGATCGGATAAAATGCAGCTTGTGCTGGGCATGTGGCTTTAAAGGGGTTTAAAGAAAAAGCTTAATATTTTTTGCTTAGTGTTTGAAGCTTTGAACTTTCTTTTTCTTTGTGTACCAGAAAAAGAAGCTTAGAACCCGACAAAAGAAATTGAAAGCGTACAACCTATCTTCCTTAGCAGAATTTCTGCCTGACGTAGAGTCATCCAAGCAAGCAACTCCTGCTGATTTCAAAGTTACCAGTAAATCAAGGCAAAAACTTGTGTAAGTGCTTCATTCTGCTTCAAAATCTCTGTTTTCTTAACTGTCATGTCTATTTACTTTTAAATATATCTGTTTTTAAATCAGAATGAAAGAGTCAAACCAATTGAAAACAGTCCTTGACAATCCTGCTTTCAAAGCTGATCCATTGGCAGCCTTACACCAACATTTACAAAACACGCAGCCCGTTTCTGATGAAAAACCACCACGGAAGAATGCAACTGGAAAGAAAGTAAGGAAGAACAAGAAGAAAGGGTCTAAAGCCTTAACCGGATCTCAATCTATGGAAGAATGACTCACCCTAATATTGCCAGTTTGTTTTTGCCGTGTGATCATTAGTTGTTAGCTATTATGCAAGTAGGCATGTTTCTGAAATCTGTTTTAATGTGTAGTAAATACTGAGAATATATTAAGTTTATCGCATTGTTGAGATCAAGTTTTTGTGTGTTAATGTTAGTCTTGATCTGTTTTAAAGGCATTGTGCCTTTTGTCTTTTTTAAGGTATAATCAAATCGCAATTGTGAAACTAGCCTTCTTTGGATTTGCGTCTGCATAGACCTTGCCAATAGCTTTATTTTCCGATAGCTTTGTTAAGGTGAAACTATTAGCAACATAGATTGTTGTTTTTGGTTTATGACTTTGTCAAATGCTAAACCCTTGAAGTATTGAGCCAAACCACATTTCATTGCTATAAAAGTGATATTTTGTGTTCATACACACCCATAAACCAAAACACCAACTACATTGTACAGTGAAACAAACATCATTGAGTTCCAACAGTAGAAATGTAGAATAGCAATTTTGGTAAAACACAAGTTTGCCTCTAGCAAAATTTCATGTGAAAACACAAATCAAACACAACAAGAGTACAAATCCTCAATTATTCCCCTCTAGCAAAACAACAATCTCCCCAAAATTGCACTCCAAAACAATCCAGTTACCAACACTACAAGTCTAGGAAAACAAACTCCTCAACGGCTGGGATCTCCCCGATCCTTTTAAGAGCCGCCTTGCTCGGTTTCTCATCCACACCGATCGCCATAACAGCTTGCTTCCGTGGTGCAATCCTTCCGACACTCATGAAGCTCACATTCACATTCTCTTCACCAAGTATGCTTCCAACGGTTCCAATCATACCGGGTTGGTCAACCTGCCTGCATAGAATAATATTCCCTTCTAAACTCACATCCACTTCAAAAGCTCCTACTTTGGTCAAATGTGGAATTCCATCTTTCACCTTGCCTTCGACCGTGACCTCCCCAGACTCGGAGATTGCACTAGCAAACTTCGACTCAACGTTGGCTATCTGGACCTGGATGGACTCAAGTGGGTTTTCGGGTGACCCGTCTAAGATCACTCGTTCTTCACTGATACGTACCCCTCTTTGTTTGGCAGTGAAATCTGCATTCACTAAGTTGACAAAAACACTAGAAATGGGCTCAATTAGACCCTTGGTCACCATGGCTCGGAGTAGTCTCGTATCCAGATCATCGGGCGCTCTGGCAGAAGTGTATGTAACCTTTACAGATTTCACACCACTTCCACCCGCTACTAGTTGTACAGCCAACCTCCCCAATTTTTCAGCAA
The DNA here is from genome assembly GCA_030867185.1 of Tagetes erecta. NCBI lineage: Eukaryota > Viridiplantae > Streptophyta > Magnoliopsida > Asterales > Asteraceae > Tagetes > Tagetes erecta. The sequence continues at coordinate 9,275,318 of CM061493.1, forward strand.
GGGTGACATAAGGCTTCAACTCTGTAAGAACCTGCAGTTAATATACTTTTTAGAACACACTAAACCAGTCTTTCTCATCATTAAACAACACACATATATAGTGTTCAGAAATGCGTGTTTTAGGTGGTGCTTGAATGTGTGTTTCAGGTTGTACGGACGGTACCTCAGCAGGAACCATGGGAGCATTGACTGCAGTTGCAGCAAGCTCGCCTTTTAGGGCTCCAACAACAGCTTCCGCAATTTCAATGGCTACACCTTCCTGCATTAAGTTCGAATATTGCACACTGATAACACAAAACTTACAAAACGAAACAAACATCAAACTGTTTTATGTAACTCGCAAACCTGAGCTTCCGTGGTACTAGCACCAAGATGAGGAGTAACAGTTACATTCTCATGCTGCACTAACTTGCTGTCCTTTGGCGGTGGCTCTACAGTGAAAACATCAAGAGCTGCCTGAAAGTGGAATATAGTACAAATGTCAATATAAGGTACCTTAAAAAGGTATCAAAAACTTGCAAATGTAACGCACAAATATTATATGTAACTACCTGTGCTACAATGCCAGCATCAAGTGCCCTGACTAATGCATCTTCATCTATCACTCCTCCACGAGCAACATTGACTATTCTAACACCCTTTTTCATCTTTGCAAAATTCTCATCATTCAAGATTTTTGATGTAGCAGGTGTGAGAGGCATGTGAAGTGACAAAAAGTCGGCTGTTGAAATGGCTTCATCAAAACTGACCAAATCAACTCCTATAGCATGAGCACGGTCAGCTGGTGCGTAAGGGTCATGTGCAATAACATGCATACCAAGCCCCTTAGCACGCCTCGCGACCTCTGTTCCAACCTTTCCAAAACCCATCACTGCTAGAGTCTTGCCAACAAGTGACACACCCACATATTTGTTCCTCAACCATTTCCCTAAATCGATCAACGGTAAAAAAAAATAAATTAAATAAAAAACTTATACCAACAACTGTCAAAAACAACATTCCCTTAAAATGAAGACACTATAATATGCATTGGGGAAATGAAATCAAACTTTGCAAAAAAACTAAAAATCAATTTTGTCATTTTGATTGCAACTTTGCAAAAGTTTGAACATTTAGCACATGTATAATGAAACAAAGACATAGTTCATAGGGCAGCATGTAACATTAGTCAACAAAAGCAAACATTGAACATAAAAATTTCACATTTCATCATTCAAAATCAAAATTTAAAAGCTTAAAATCTATATCCAAACAAAAACCAGCAAAACCGCATGCAGCACAAGTGTTCGACGAAATGCCAAAACAAAAAATTCATATTCAAACAAAAAAACACATATAAAATTCAAATCAAAGACAAACCAGCTTTAATCGACGCATCAGCCTGAGCAACATTTCTCGCCATGGCAGTAAGAAGCGCGATCCCATGTTCAGCAGCAGCAACCGTATTAGCCGTGGGCGCATTCACCACAAGACAACCATGCTCCGTCGCCGCTCCCAGATCTACATTATCAATACCAACACCAGCTCTTCCTACAACCTTCAACCGACCACCGGACGATTCAAACACCTCACGGCTCACTTTAGTCCCACTCCGAACAATCAACGCATCACAAAGCGAGATCTTTGTGCAAAGCTCTTCAGGGCTCAAGTTATACGAACAATCAACGTTAGCAAAGTCTTTTAACAGATCAAGTCCAGCTTGCCCTAGCTTTTCAGCGACGAGGACGGTAGGTTTTGCGTCCATGGAGAGGACTATGAACGCCGGTGATCCACGGCGGCGTTGGTGGCGCGGGAGAGTGAGGGAGATGGGGAGTTTCCATTTGAGGGATGATAGAGAGGTTGGTTTGATCGGTGATCGAGATGAAAGGAGAGTTGATGAAGGTGAAGACGCCATTGTTATGGTTGTTGAAGAGCTTTTGGTTGCGCTTTCTAGTGGCGTGTTGTGTCTTTTTCTAATGTGCGCCTTTATAGTGATGAAATGAAGTGATTAGTTCAGTGTTTTTACTAAAGATCTTGGATTGTTTATGTGTTTATTAAGGAGAGATATTTGTTGACTAGTGGTTTATTATTTAAAGAAACTTCATGATTCCAATACGGCTATTTATATTCTTTCTTATATGAATAAAGATTCTTTCTAGGGTAAACATACTAGAGTAAGGGGTGTTGTTTGGGTCAGAATCGACCAATTCAGACGTAAATGTTTGACTCGGTGAGACATAAGGTCTTTTGATTGTCGCATCTGACTAGAAAGAACGTTTGAGCGATTAAGACTTGATGGTCTGAGCGAAAAGTGGGCGAGAATCTGAACGAGATCTGATTTAAGGCTGGCGACAAGCTGTGACCAAAACATGACAAAAACGAGTAAGAAAAAAAGTAAAAGCAGTCCTCGTACGGGCCCGGTTTTTCGAAGTTGTATTCGTGTCCGCAGGTCGCAAGGGCGTCGCAAGGACTTGCATATATAAGCTAACAATGCTTTTGCGCGTGGGTATGTGCTAGAGTAAAATGTAGCACATATGTGACACTCGAGAATTTCGGATTAACTCCGTTACCTAAATCACGTTAATTCCATTAATGCAATTATACTATACATTTAATTAGTTGAATTAAAAGTGCTACTTGTTACGCAAACAGTTACACGTAACGGTAATTTAGAGACAACTAACTAAATATAAATTTAGCAAATTTATATGTTATGTGACTTATGTGTTTAATTTCTTGACCTTTCGTGAAATCGTGTATTCTACCGCTTTTAACGTTTTAACAAGTTTGGCATGTTTTGTGGCAAAATTTATTAATCAAGTTTTTTATAAAATACATAAAGGACTTTTCTTATATTTTAGCAAAATTCAACTAATAGATGGTCCATGGATCATCTAGGTGATCCATGGGTGATCCAAACCCATCATTTTAATTAATTTAATTATATTAAAACAAAAGAAATATATCTCAAACCCTTTCACCTTTAAAAAAACATATTACCCTCTTCTCCTCTAACCCTAGATGATGGCAACCATCTCCACACACATAACTTGTGATTTTTGGCATTTTTTGTGAAATTGGTGATCAATCTTGGTGTTATTTGAAGTTTTAAAGCATATTACAAGTAAGTAATTTGATCAATCCATTATAGATTTTTGTTTTCTTCATGTTACATAAACCCTAGTTTATCCAAGTTCTTCAATAGAATCCATGTTTGTGTTTTTGTGAAACTAGGGTGATTATGAAGGCATGAGAACATGGAATTTTATACATGATCATGATTGAATATAGTAAGATATGAACTTGTATGATGATTAAAATTAAATTTTGAGACTAACCATATTGCTTTAATCATGTTTTTGACAAAACCGGTAATGATAGATGTTGGACAGATTCGTAACCTGATTTTACATTGACTACAACTTGCTGAAAACAGAACCAAAATGAGTCATTCTTGAGGCTAGATTGTAGTTTAAGAAATCTAGTTTCCAGAAAACTAAACAAATGAATTTTTAGAGAAGAATAAGTTGGACTTTTTTATTTTATAAAAACTGATGTCAAATCTGAAAATCTGGGTAGAAAATGGGTCAACTTCAAAAGGTCGTAACTTTATATTTACAACGTGTTCTTGGATGATTCCTACACCAAAATAAACTTTAATGTCTTAGCTTTCTATATTGGTTAGATTTGTATTCTTATTCCAATGTATGGTCGTTCAAAATTTATAAAACTTTATAATGTGCAATCATATGTGTTTTCTGACCTTTATGTAAAGATGTGTTTTTAAAAAATAGTTGATTTTGGTTTCAAGTAAAGTTTATAAAATAAGAAATGAATTCCAGACATTATTGCAACTCTAGTTAAAATTTGAGACTTGTACATATTTGTTTGAGTTGGTTTCTGTACAACATAAAAATGATTAACAAAGCTGAAAAATCTGAAAAATGAACTTGCAATGTGTTTCACCTATATCATGTGTGCAAGTTATAAATTAGATGTCATGATGAACTCAGAGTAATACTAACATGTTTGTTTATAAGTATTGTGATGATCGTTGACTAATCATGATTATTAGGACTTAGTTTGGTTAATTACTGTCAAGACTAACTTCTGTACATGAGAAATTGCTAGACATATGTTTTAAACATGATCATGGGTACATGAGGTTGCAAGTATGTATATATAGTTTCTATGATGACATATTCATGGTTCAGAAGTGATATGTATGCTTGTTTTAGAGAGTGGATATTAATACTAACTTTGATTACAAAGATGTTAAAGATTTATACACGGGTCATGGTTGATGAGTTATATGCATGCCAAAACTAATTGTTGAGTTAGTGTATGTGGTTTACATGTGTGGCTTGGTAGTAATATATTTTAGCTATGCCGATTTCCATTAATGGAAACTTTATTGAAAGTATGATTTGTGTTTTGAGTTTAGACGACTAGGATGCCTTGAGATGATGTTACTATGTTATTAGATATGCAATAACATGCTATGAACTATGCTTACGTTGAAACTAGCCTTGTATGATATGTTTTACTCAGAGTAGAAAGCTTATGTGCAAATATATATACATGCTATGATTATGACATGTAAGAAGTTATGTGTGGGCATGAAACATGTGTAGTTAAGAATGTACATCTATTAACGAGTTTGTGTAGTGAGAACATGTCTTAGAACACATCTTTCCTATAAAGCTTTAATAGAAATCGAATATGGTTTCGTTGCATATGTGTCTTGTAATGTGATTTATGAACTTAAGGTGAACAACTGAACCTAACTGAACATAACTACACTTAATAAATCACCATGTGATCGTCAGGTCAACTCGGGTCAACAAAAGTCAACTTTGGTCAAGGTTGGTCAAATGTCAAACTTTTCAAATCACAAGTAAACAATTGAATTGTTTGGATGCTTAGGGTTTTACATACCTGCACAAACACACACTTATAGACTTATCATGTAGTAGGAATGATGTGTTTGCTTTTACCTTGCTGATGCTTGTAGATGTGCACCCGAAGGTGAGTTCACTGAACCTTTTTCTACTGCTCTTACCCTTTATGGAAAGAAACATGTACAAATACCTTTTTACAGATTTGGAAATATTGTATGTCACATGTCTAGTTAGAGTTGCTTTTCTTGTTCATGAAAGTCCGCATGGATACCTAGTTGACCGTTAGTATTTGGGAAATAGCTGGGGAATTTTGAGTAGTATTACTGGGTTTGACAAACCCCACCCGGGCTAGTCGCGCTAGCACGACAGATGGACTTGTCGAACGGGTGTTCAATTGGCCTAACAAACTTACATGTGCATCCTGCTGAGATGTAGCACATGCAAACTATACACGTAATGTGTACAAACGTTAGCTTCGGTCAGATACATTTGACTCTAAGGACATGCACTGTAGACTAGCTACCTACACCGACATACTTTATTGATATTTCTGCCTGAATACATAATTGTTGGTTTTATATCTATTATGTGAACTCACCAACCGTCGTGTTGACACTTGTTAGTATATCTTTTTCTCAGGTTTATGAGGTACACATCACGCTAGGGCATGACATGGCATGGTTGCATGATTTTGATATCATAACATTTCATTCTTTCTAAAATATGTCATTAACGTTTGGCGTGTGTTTGCGCATTTAGTTTCCATTTAATATTTTGACATTTAATGAGACACGTATGTTTTAAATTCATATAGTGTCGTTTGGTGTAACTAATGACTGAGATCCTGGTTTGTCACACACTTAACGGTAAAACTCCATGTCATGAATGCTTGCATATATAAGCTAACAATGCTTTTGCCGACTTTTTTCCACTCCAATGTGGGACAAAATGAATGAAACAAAATTTTTAAAATATCATTTAGATGTCCAATCAAACAGAACTTCTTAACCATTCAACACTTCATCAATCAGCGCTACCAAACAGCCCCTAAGGACATGACGGGTATTAAACGGCTTCCCAGGAACAACATCTTAACTCTTTCGGGTTTTTCAAGCTTAAGCTTAGAAAAAACTATTGACGGAATCACCTTCCGTGTAGGTTATACATCTGGGTTACATAGCATGAACATCATTTTAACATATGTTGTATCAGGGTAAGAACCACCATCCAGACAAGAGGTCGAGAACCAGCTTACCCTTAAAGGTGGGGAATGCATATTATATATATTATTATCTATTAATAAAAAGGGAACTTGATGAATAGTGTTTTTTAGTTTTTTTAATATTGTTTATAAGTTTTTTATCATTTATTTGGTGTTGTGGGGTTATGTATATTTTATATGCTGCATAATTAATTATGGTAATGAGATGGTTTTGCTATTTAATTGTTCTAATAAAATATTTCTTTTGGCCAACACGTGGGTTGTTATTGTTGATTGCTTAACACGTGTTCTCTTATTTTTGATTATATCTTTATAGGTGTTTTAAAATTTTTCTTGTTCTCATTTCTTGCTGCATGTTCTCTTTTGTTAAGGTTTGCTTCCTGTTGTTAAATTTTTTCAATTCTTTTGCATGTGGCTAATTGTTGTGTTGGATTGTAGGTTTGGTGTTTTCATATTATTATGTGTATTCCGATTGTTTTGCATGTGTGTGATTGTTTAGTTGTAGTGTAGTTTGTTTTTCATGTTCTTTATATGTAATGTAGTTTTTGTGTTTGAATTGGTATGTTTTTTTTCCATTGTCTAATGATGCTTTAGCTGTTAGTGAGTTATTTTGTTTTTGTCTGAAGTGTTCTTTAGATGTAATTTAGTTTTTGTGTTTGAATTGGTATGTTTTTTTGCGATTCTGATGTAATGTAGTTGTTAGTGAGTTGTTTTCGTATTAATGACTTTCTGTTTGTTTGATTGTTTTATCTTTATGATTGTTTGTTTTTAGCTGTTAGTGAGTTATTTTGTTTTTCTCTGAAGTGTTCTTTAGATGTAATGTAGTTTTTGTGTTTGAATTGGTATGTTTTTTTTGCAATTCTGATGATGCTTTTGTTGTTGTATGTTTTTTCGACAGGCTTTTACTTTGTTTCGGTTGTTGTCTGATATAACAGCTTGGTTTGGATTGCTGTCTCATATAACAGGTATGTCATTTAGATTTTATGTTTTTGTTGTTGGTTTGGTTTATGTTGTTGTGTTGTTTGTTTAGAAAATGTAGTTTTTTGTTTGATCTTGATGAAGGTTGTTTTACAGGTTTTTTTATGGCGGTATGTGTTTTGAATTGTCATTTGTGTTTGTTTATCTCAGTTTATGATTGTCTGTTTTGTGTTTATTGGTGTTGTTATATATGTGATGTTTCTTAGCCTAAACGTAAAAGGGTTTGTGGTACGTTGTTTGAGGCGTCTTCTTCGTCCGCTGGCCAACTTACCCGTAGGGCGTCTATGTTGCGTTCTGTAGCTAGGCACAATGTTGTTTCTGTTGTTGATGGTACCACTGGTAATGCTGAGGGGCCTGTGGTGGATTTGTCGTTATCAAGTTTTTATATGGACTTGGGTGAATGCAATGAGATTTGTGAATTTTGTAGCGCTAGGTTTTGGTTTTCGGAGCGGGTTAAATCGGTTGCTCTTAGTTTGAGACCGCAGTATAGTGGTTGTTGTAAGAAGGGAAAAGTTGTGTTACAATATCCAGTTGATCCTCCTTCTGTGTTAGTGGATTTGATGGGTAGAGTTGATTTTAAAAACAATATTAAGGCATATAATGCTATGTTTTCGATGACATCTTTTGGGGCACGTGTTGATGACTCTATTAATCGTGGGTTTTCGCCATATGTTTTTAAAGTTTCGGGTCAGATTTCTCATTGGATAGGTTCGTTATGTCCAGAGGATGGCGAGAAGCCACGGTTTTTACAAATGTATATTTATGACCCACTTAATGAGATATCAAATAGAATGAGATTTTTTTCTTCTGGTGATGGTGATAATGAACTTGATGAAAGTGTTGTTATCAGTTTGACTGCAATGTTGGACGTTTGTAATCGTTATGTTCGGTTGTTTAGAAGTGCACGTGATGTTTGTAATAGTGTTGAAGTTCCAGAGTTTGCTGTTGCATTATATAGTCGTGTTAATGATCGTCGCTATGAAAGTCCTTCTTCTGGTTCTGTTGGAGCTATTATATGTGGTGGCGATCTTTCTTCTCAACAATTTGATGTTATTGTTCATAATAAGAGTAATCAACCTCGCCATATCAGTCGTTTGCATCCCTCTTATATGCCACTGCAGTATCCACTTTTGTTTCCATATGGTGAACAAGGTTGGACTCCTGATATGCAATTGGTAGTAGGTAGTGACTCACCTGATCGTAATTTGTCTCCGGCTATGTATTATTCGTATCAGATTCATGATCGGATTAATGTTTCTACACATGTTTTGAATTCGGGTCGCCTTTATCAACAGTATTTAGTAGATGCTTATATTTGATGGGTGTCGAATCCACCAAATAATATATAAAGTGAACCTACTAGTATAGTGCAAGTAAGGTTCGTGTCCTCAGGGATACAGATTAACAGTTATATACCAAAACGTGTTTAGTGCAGATACGATTTTAAAAAGTGGGGGGGTTGATTTAGGCTAAATAACTAAAGTAATAATGTAAAACAAAATGAAACAAAGTAAAATTTATGAAATTGATTTTTTTTTAGTTATGAAAATTTACTATTGAAAGTGAATAAAAATATTAAAAAGTTAATTCCAACACTAAGGCAATTTCTTGACTTGATTCGACTTACGATCATAAACAAATATGGTGCAATGATATTTTAATTCAAATGATATGTATCAATACTAGACGTCACGCCGTTCGGACGTCCACTCTATCTAATGTCTAATCAAGCGCAGTTCGTTGACTAGAGCCAACCCGCTACTCTAAGCTCACGTCGTTCGGATTTTAGCGTGCGGGTTGCGGTGATAAAAGTATCGATTAGAACTAAATACACACGCTGTTCGGAATACTTAATTCGATCGAATGATCCTATAATAATTTTGAGTTCATAGACAAACACAAAATATTATTTGTTCCTTGTTTCAACAATTAAAACTTGATTAAGGTTTTAAAACTTGAAGAACTATATTAGAGTTATTAACAAAGTGGCCAATTTTATTAACAAGCTAATGTATAACCGGATTAGATCCGAGTTTCAGAGCAAGAATCAAACAAACAAACCATTCAAATACAAATATCTCACAATCGTTTCACATAACCATCGAATCAAAAGCCAAAGAAAATAAGCCCTAATATTAGAATTAAAATTGCTCTAGCTAAACATAATGACTAAGCCTACTAATTTTAAGTAAAAACAAGACATAAGTACAAAACCAATGACGATGAATTGTTCTTGAAATTCCTCCACCAAAAACCAAACCAATCACCCCATATGCCTTTTCTTTTGTTGCCTGCGTCCCTGTAACCGTCGCCCATGATCCCCTTTTTTTTTTCTTTCCTTTTCTAATTTTTTTTAACTCTTTAAGGCCCAAAAAATGATTTATTTTATGTTTTAGCTCCAGCCCATGTCTCTCAAATATTAGAATATATTATATTCTAAACAGCAACTTCGAACGACCGTATAAATCTGTGAAAACATTCTGCACGGCCGTCTAAAGTGTATGTTACACAAACTCTCTTCAAGCTCCAAGCTTTTACTATTCATGATCCCTCCAATACTTCCTCAAGCCTTTGTCATCTCTCACGACCGCTTCATACCTACAAATCAAACAAAAACAAACAAAAGTAGATTCCATCCCACCAAAACTAATATTTACAAAATATTATGAAATTAACGGGTCAAGTGCAAGAAATATGATGAAAACAAACGCTAAATGTATTATAAATACTGCATAAATATGCACCTAACAATATTTGTGTCGAGCAGTGTCGGCTTGATTTTATTCGTGCAAATCAACACACATTTAGATGTGAATATTTGAGTGGGGTTCATGATGCAGTTGATAGAGGAGATATCGAAGGTCGTAGTATTGGTAAACGTATAATATTACCATCTTCTTTTACTGGCAGCCCTCGATATATGTACAAACATTATCAAGATGCATTAGCTCTGTGTCGAGTTTATGGCAACCCTCAATATTTTATTACTTTAACGTGTAATGCACACTGGCCTGAAATTAAACGTGAGCTTTTGCGCGTTGGCTGTAATGCTGCTAATGACCGACCTGATATTGTTGCACGTGTGTTCGATATGAAAGTAAAGGATTTTATAAAGTATTTGAAAACTACTAAGCCATTTGGACCTGTTGATGCTGGTATGTGCTTCTCATTGATCGTGTATCTGAGTTTTTTTAATTATATGTGCTATTATATTTTTTTTCTTTACTATCTAATTTATTTTTACTTTTTCACAGAGCTTTATACTATTGAGTTTCAGAAAAGGGGGCTGCCACATTGTCATCTTCTTATTTGGGTTTCTGCTGAGTTCAGGATAAAAGAGGCGGTTGATTTAGATCGATATATTAGTGCTGAGTTGCAAATCCACCAATCCAGTGTTATATAGGATTGTGACTGACTGCATGCTACATGGTCCCTGTGGTACAATTAACTCATCGTCATCATGTATGAAGGATGGTGTTTGTACAAAAAAGTTTCCTAAGCCGTATGAAGATGCAACCAGTTTTGATTCTCAAGGTTATGTTCGTTACAAAAGGTCTGCTGGTGTGGATCCTTTTATAAAGAATGGAGCTCCACTTGATAACAGTTTTGTGATTCCATATAATAAAGATTTGCTTCTTCATTTTGATGCCCATATAAATGTCGAATATTGTGGTTGGAGCATGCTTATTAAGTATCTATTTAAGTATATTTCTAAAGGTGCTGACAGAGTTCAATTTACTGTTGTTGAACATAGTACAACTGTTGCCTCATCATCTCAATCAACTAATCCTGTTGTTGATGAGATTAGCAATTTTGTTGATGGTCGTTACATTTGTCCTTACGAGGCTGCGTGGAGAATCTTAGGTTTCACTATTCATCATCGAAATCCTTCTGTCCAGGTTCTTGCTGTACACTTAGAGGGGATGCAGAATATTACATTTAGAGATGGTGAATATCTTGCTGAAATAATTGAAAATGATGATAAGGGTAAGACAACATTGACTGAGTGGCTTGCAAAAAATGGTGAAGAAAGCGCACCTAATTTCAATGGAGTAACTAATGGTTTACATTTAAGATACGTAGACTACTTGTCTGAATATCGTTGGGAAAACAAATGTTGGTTACGTAGGAAGACTCGGCGTACGCCTGCTGTTGGCAGACTTGCTTACGTCCATCCTTCATGTGGTGAACTGTTTTATCTGAGGTTGTTGTTAAACAAACAAACTGGTTGTTGTTCATTTGATGACATACGAAAGGTAGATGGGGTTGTTTATCCCATATACAGAATGGCGTGTGAGAAGTTGGGTTTGATAGGTGATGATTTTGAGTGGTCAACCACATTGCAAGAGGCTGGGCAATGGGCAACCTCTAAGGAGTTGCGGGCTCTTTTTGCACACATATTACTGTTTTGTGATGTAACAAACCCTTTAGAATTGTGGCAAGATCACTAGCGTTTAATGGGTGAAGACATATCTTACAAGTTTACATCTTTGTCTTCAACCAACTCATCATCAATCAGTGATTATAGTTTACAGCAGCATATATTACTAGAACTCGAACAACTGCTGAATTTTTGCTCAACTTCAAGAACACTAGCGGAATTTAGTCTACCCCTTCCAGATATGTCCTCTATTAGTAGTGTTACAAATCGTCTTATTTTAGAAGAACGTTCATACGACCTTAAAAGTTTAGCCTCTGAACATGCTATATTATCAAGTGCTTTGAATGCAGAACAACAAAGTATTTACGATGAGGTCATGAATGCAAATTTTAATGATAGGCAGATATTATTATTTATCTATGGTCATGGAGGTACTGGAAAAACTTACTTATGGAGAACGTTGATCGCTGGTTTGAGGTCAAAGGAACAAATAGTGCTCGCTGTTGCAACCTCTGGCATTGCCTCTTTATTGTTACCATCAGGCAGAACAGCTCATTCTCGCTTCAAACTGCCTTTAGATCTAAATGAGGAATCTGTGTGTTATGTGAAAAAAAATACCCAGCTTTCCCAATTGTTGCTTGAAACCAGTTTAATCATCTGGGATGAAGCTCCAATGAGTGATAGAAGAAATTTCGAGTCTTTAGATAGAACATTAAGAGATATTACAGAGAATGGGAACCAGCTCTTTGGTGGTAAATCTGTTCTTTTAGGAGGAGACTTTAGACAAACGCTGCCAGTTAAACGTCGTGCCACAAAATCACAAATCATTTCTTCATGCTTACCAAGTTCATATTTGTGGCCTCACTTTCGTGTCTATAAGCTGTTTGAAAACATGCGACTATCGTCTCCCAATCTAGAAATTACAAAAAGGGCTGAAATTGAAAGGTTTTCTGTATGGTTGCTTGCTATTGGTGATGGTAATGTAGGTGAACTTACAAACTGTTCAACATCAGATTCCAAAAGAGTTGTTATACCGGCTGACTATTTGTTAGATTATGAACAAGATGGGATGTCAAAATTAATCAGTTTCGTATACGACTCTTCCATCCTACAACATCCAACTATTCATTCATTTGCTGATAGAGCCATTATATGTCCCAAGAATGAAACCGTAGATCATATAACGACTTAATTCTAGACACTTGTCCTGGTGACTCTACTTCATTTCTAAGTACTGATTCTATGGTTCCACATGCTCATAATGGTGGTGATGTAGATGTCTTATACCCAGTAGAATACTTGAACACGCTAAATATCACAGGTGTTTCAAATCACAATTTGATTCTAAAGAAAAATACACCTATCATGCTAATGCGTAACCTAGATCAAAAATCAGGTTTATGTAACGGCACTAGGTTGTTAGTTTCTCAGCTTTTAGATCGTGTTATAGAGGCGCATATCATCAGTGGCAGCTCAATTGGTCAAAGAGTGTTTATACCTAGGATTAATTTTGTGCATAATGATAAAGAACTACCATTTGTTTTAACACGTAGACAATTCCCTGTTAAAATCTGTTATGCTATGAGTATAAATAAAAGTCAAGGTCAGTCTCTTAAAAAGATTGGCTTATATTTACCTGAACCGATTTTTGGACATGGTCAGTTATACGTAGCTCTGTCAAGAGCTACTTCTCCAGAATCCTTAAAAGTCTTAATAAAACCAGATGACCAGCTGCAATACAACACCACAACAAATATAGTTTATATTGATTTGTTGAAATCTGTTGAACCAGAAGAGGTTTAATTTACAACTCTATTTTATCTTACATCTGTTATTAAAACACATATGTCAATTTACCTTTTGCCATTTAGTTTAATTTTATGTAACTACACCTGAATACATGTGTTCTTTTTTCATTAGTATGGCAGCACAAGCAGATGATAGCCAGCTATCGGAACTGACACCGGGTGGAGAAACACCTCCTTTGAAGATAAGGCTCATACGCAAATGGAATCCAACATTTCATACAACACAAACAACTTTTCTTTTCATAGATAAAGAGGTTTGTAACCAATAAACATACATGTTTAAAAAAACTCTGCTAAACAGACATTAATACTCAAACTATATTTTGCATCTAACATAATTATCTATACTAAAAAACTCTGCTAAACAGGGAACTGCGATCCAAGCAAATGCTAAAGGAAGTGAACAAAGAATTGTTGAAAACAGGTTAAGAATGGGCTCTTGCTACATAATCACCAAATACGGATGCGGAAATGTTGACCCATACAGCAACATCCTCGGTCATTCTACTCATTTAGTTATCGGTGGTGCAACCCAATTCACTCCAATAGCAGATATTGAAGAAATACCAAGATACTACTTTGACTTTGCATCTAGAGACAGAATGGAGGCAGCGTGTGAAAAGGATAATGAAACCATAGGTACATTATCATCTACACTCTAAATATATATACATATATTAACTAACAACCATTTTTACATAGATTATATTGGCATATGGGAGGATGCAAAAGAAAAAAATACAATTGACAAAAGACCATATCTATTCATAACCTTGAGAGATTGCAGGTATGAAATAACAAACTTTAAAATAATGACTCCTTTTACAACCACTAACATCATGTAAACTACAACAACAAGCTGATCAATGTTATCCTTTGGGAGGAAATTGCAAACTCGCTTGAACGTTACAATCGTCATGCCATCCAGATGGCTAATCCACCAAGAATAGTTGCATTCACCTCTATGAAAGTGAAATTATTCAGTCGTAAGTCAACATCTTTAACTTACAAATTAACAAAAGTTTACACTAACTTTTATTACACTTAACAGAAGGCCCCAGACTACAGTCAACAGCAGCAACATATATCTACCAAAATCCACTTTCAATTCACACCGACACCTTACTACAACTGTAAGATTAAAATACTTTACAAACAAATTCCCCCTAGAAAGCTTACATGATATTATTGCAGCCATGCCAGTGGTATCCCACCAGAAAACTCAGTCAGCTTACGCTCATATCCTCAAAATGCTGGACCAGACACAATGATCTCAATTCAAGATATACTCACTAGGTCTTCAGCACAACTCGCGGTACATGACCTCAAAACCAACTATATAATCTCTACACACATGTATTAACAATATATCAACTTTCTGCAGAACAAAACTTTCGTGGTCATTGGTGAAATCTCTCACATAGTTAATAAGGAGTGGTGCTACATAGCTTGTCCTTTATGTGGAAAAACCCTTACCCGAGTCTTGAAACAATGGTTTTGCCCAAAAGACGACATCATTGACAACGCACTGTACAGGTATTAAACAACAGAGTTAATAAAAAACTTAACACTCTACTTTCTTGATGTCTATACACAAGTACACTAATGCTATTTAATTAACAGCTACCGACTCTCTGGTATAATCTCGGATGGAACTGGAAGTATTGATGCAACATTCTTCAATGACGTTGTTGTGCAGTTGATAGAACTTCCATGTGACAACATAATACAGTCCGATCCAAACATTGATATGCATCGTCTACCAAGCATAATACAAAGCTCAATTGGCACACATGCAAGGTTCCATCTTCAAGCAAACAAAAATGAACGCAATGGAAGCATAAGGTGCACCATCAACAGAGTTGTTTTACTTAACCCAAGACCCGCAACAAGAGTACAACAACAAAATGCACCAGTTACACCACAACAACAACTCACACAATCAGCATACCAGCCATCACCATTAGTCAAACGTCAACTCAAACTAAACTACGGTAATACCACAAGTAACACTCATATTATACCATCCGATTCCTATCTAAAATACAAACTTAAACAGGTGAGAGCTCAAGTGAAACAACAAAGAAAGCAAAATCCATCCTCGAGACAACTGGTAAGAAGATCAACACACCAGCAACAGAAGCAGAATCCAAAAACAGTGAAAGATCTGCCTCAAAAGTTGATGAAAATGCTGATGCCACACTGCCAAATGCATATGGAAATAACTAAACAGGAGCAGCTACAAATCTAAGTCTAATATGATCTCGTATCAATATTTTGTATGGTGGCCATAAACAGTAATGCCACATATCATTTTGTAAGGTGGAAATAAACACTAATTCCACATTATGTACGTGTTTTGAACAAGCTGTTCCACCGTTCTGATGCAATATATATAACCTATATAACTCTCTATAAACATACACAAAAATATCTTGAGCATCGCGCGAGAACTCGCATATATCTAGTTATATTAATAGAAGAAGTTTATGAATAGTGATTTGGGTTATGGTGATGTTATTATTTATTCTTCGGATATGTGTTTTAATATTATTGATGAGTTTTTTGAGGGGGTGATGTGGTTGAATATGGTTCCTTCATGTGTGTTTGGGTTTTTGCTTATTAGTTAGGTTTTGTTTACGGCTTTATATTTAATCATCTTCTTTCTCATTTGTGTTTTCTCTCAACCGACTCATCCTCTCTGTAAAGTCTGGTCGGCCACCCACCCACCCCATGGGATCTCTTCGAAATCCAGTGATGTTTTGTACAATTCCGTGTTACCTCTGATTGTGTTACTGGGTTACCTGCGTTTTCTTTCTGTGATGAGGTTGAAACTGTGAACTGTTGATTTTCCTCAGTGGTGAGGTTGAAATTGTTGTTTTTTTATTGATGAATAGATTTGGTTTTGATGCTATACATTTGTGTATAAGTTTGGGTCGGTTTCGTGATTATTGTTGGTTGTGATAAAATTGGGCTATGATGAGGTTATGTAATCCAATAGTGATACACTATTGGCGTGACAAATTTGATGGAATGTCGGTCTATATCTGTAACCACACTACAATCACGGTACATTCACGATGTGAACGTCGATTCATAATATGGTCGTTGAATACTCCGAGCCTTAGAAACTTTGTTATTTTGATTTGTTATGGTTTTTTCGGGCCGTAACGCAACGCGCACGCCGATAAGTAACTAGTTATTACATCACACCCACGAAAACATGAAACTCATGTTCTCGCACATTGTGCGAAGTTAAAAAAACCTAGTTTAGAAAAAAAAAACATATTTAGTAAGCACCATATGTTTATATTAAACGGTACACTACTGGTACATGTACCATAAGACTTTCTCATTAAAAGGCCTGCCATTCTATTTGATTTTACATATATTATTGATAAACATAAACAAACTAGAATAAATAGTAGACAACAACTTATAACCGGTTCATGGTGACTGAATATTATACATTGTTTGGTAATTACAATTTACAAGGTTATAAAGCTTAACAAGGTACGTGTGTGGCAAGTGGTGATGCAGGTTATTAAAAAGAAATGGGTTTGCTGGTTCCGATTAGTTTGTCACACACACGCTTCACCCATCGATCTCAATGTTCGATTTGTTTGCCAGTTCTACCGAATGCACAACATCAAAGTAGACCCACATGGAGGACAAACCAACGAATACAACTAGTTATTATATTATGCTTGAATTCGAGTCTCATGACATCAGTTTAAGTTAGAGTGGTGAAGCTTCTTTCAAAGTTCAAGTCCCACCTATGACAGATTGACGTAGATTAGATAAGCTTTCAAAGTTCAAGTCCCACCTATGACAGATTGACGTAGATTAGATAAGCTGATAAGGTACGATAGATAGAGTAACATCTAGTCGTTTAATAAATACACAATAAATATACATCAGGGGCTTATTGTATCTCTATCTTTTCCATCTTATCCCTATAGCTTAAAGTCTATAGCACCCATTTGTATTTAATAAAAATTTCTTTGTAAAGATACTAAACTTGGAATTATTAGTGCTGCAGTTATATATTATAGTAAAAGAGATTGTGCTAAAAATGCTCCACTCCTGTTTTTTATTTATAAAGGATACATTCTCTTCCCCTGCTAACTCAGTCACTTCATCTCTCTAATTTTACTCAGTTTAGCATACATGGGTACATTTAACCTATCCCTATTAGGTATAATAATATCCAAGGATTAAACAATATTAAAGTTTTGCATCAAGGTCTAAGTCAACCCTCTTGAACAAAAAAAGTACTTGTGCTCACTAATCAACACACTGATATAACTTACAAAGATTTTCAAAGTTATAAGGGATAGTAGCTGTAACACAAGAACATGAACACACTCATCAGAAAAGACCAATCATCTCGTCTAACAAAATGTTCAAATGCCCCAAAAGGCACAAACAAGGATCTCAATTCTCATAGATCGACAAAGCATTAAGCGTATGCATCCAACCACCCAATACAAGGCTCCAGTTGATCTTTGAGTCGAATAAAACAAATATGGCTTTGTTTGCTTCATGGATGAGACAGGGTTTTCTTATTACAAACAAAAGATCACATAATTCACTACAGATATCTAACCCATGAGAAGAAAACACTAGAATCCTAACTAAATTTTGAGATAAAAATAATAGTTGCCAGCAAGCAACGAACACGTCTTGTTCAACCAAACGTGAAACTCAGCCAAACCTTATTCTGTATGAAAATGGAAATGCTTATGCTGCCCTAGGAACTGGGATGTTATCTGAAGGTGGTACTGTGACTGAGCGTAGTAGCTCCAAGGAGAAAACGAGTCCCAAGAAATGTGACAGGATCGTGTTTGCACTTGCCTGCAATCATCAAATTGAAATAAAGGTAAAGATAAATACCTGATTTCATATATAAGTTCATAAACTTGTGAAATATGTACCAAACTCAAACTTAAAATATCATATATGCCCTTGAAAGCTAGTTAAAATATCATATTTACATTTACATATTTCATAAACAATTAAAAAATGATCAACTTATCCTTGTTTCAAATAAAGTTTAAAATGATTTAACCGTTTTTAAAAATCATAAAGATTATGTTACATGATTTATTTAAGCATTTCTTAACATTTCAAATTTATAATGATGGGTAAATACAAGATTTTAAAGTTTTAATGAAGAAAGGGTAAATTGACCATTTTTTTTGTTTTTATGAAATGGGCAAATATGATAGTTTAACTACTTTTTAAATAATATATTTTAAGCTTGAGTTGGATAAATATGAAATTCTCCCTATAATATTTGATGGCAAGACATAAATGCACATGTAAGGCGATACCTGGACCAAGAAAACATCCAATGCAAGGACAGGGCTAGTCCCGGGAGTGATACCCTGGTAATAAGGGTTAGCGGAAGAGGTGAGGGCCTTAGCCATCAGTAGTCCTACAGTGGCTTGCATCCCAAGAATGGCAGCACCCATGCCCAATAGGTTCACGGTTATCCCATTTTTTAAGCTCTTTACAACATCTGCACGTGGTGGTGCCTGAAAAAGTAGGCATATTATATAATGTGTTAGCTGATACAATATTATCTTAAACTTTCTAGTTTACAGCGGCAGAAAGGATGATGAAATCCACATTGCCCTTGAAAACACCTTATGCGAATTTTAGGAAGTGAGGCACTCATTTTGTGATTTGTTGCGCAGAAGTAATGTAAGAACCGACAACTTGAAGAAAAAGATTCTAACTACGGCTAAGGACTGCTATCATCCTGAAATCGATAATACCTAGTTGTTTATTATTCAACCAGACTCGCTTTCAAAGCTACCCGTGTACAACCTTTGCCTGATTTTACAGATTTTTGCATATAGATAGCAAACAAACATACCCAATAATTCCCAGTAATAGAGATTTCTTGCATATAGTTAAATTGGCAAAGGAAAGAAAGTATCTCCTCGGTTGTTGTAAGGGAATTCTATCATGTTGCTATGACTCTGATAATAGATTAAAAATCAAGAGCAAATTGGTACATACAACTGTGGGAATTCTATCAGGTTGCCGATCTCACGCTAGAAGTTTGAAAATGATATTATTATTGATAATTAATTACTTTTTTGTAGATTTAGTACTTTTGAAAGTTTAAGTTTTACATCAATATATCTAGTTTGGTATTAATTATGTATATATATATTTTTTATATTTTTTTATTGCCGTACCTTAGCCGTACCCGTATCTAGGATTTTTGAGTTTTGCCGTTTCCCGTCCCCGTATTGTCCCCGTACCCCGGTCCCGTACCCGTCCCAGTGCTACTTAGATGGTGCATACAACTCTTTGTTCTATGTTATCCACACCTGTGGAGCAGTGCTTATCAGGATTGATCCATGGAAATTAAAGCTTTTTCAGGTTTGTTCAATGGCTTTTCAACAAGATAACTCGCTCTTTTTTCACTATTTTTTAATTGGTTCTTGTTAGCTATATAGATGTTCCCTACAAGTGTTTATACCTAAATGCGGCTGGTGTCTACCTCCGTTTTGACTCTGGTTTTGAGGAGATTTTAGGCCTGGTATGACCACTATTTGCTGCCGATTGTCCATGACAACAGCTTTGGCCCATTTCTGCCTTGTTTCTTTCTCAAACAACCTTTTAGTGTCTAATTGTGGTTTATTCATGGTAGAGTGGTAGACTTAGATTTGCATTAGTTTTTGGGTCGTACTTGTTTACAACCAGACCTCATTCAAGATAATGGTGATGATTTCCCGGTATCAACCAACATCATCAATACAATGGAATACCCGTTCCAGATTTTCATTTCCTAACGTTATACTTAGCACCCCCTTATATCATTCACACTAAACCAAAAAGGCACAAACTAACTCATCCCTCAATTTAAAGATCGCTCGCTACATAACCCCACATGAGATTGAGATCCCTCAAGTGAAATAAATCCTGGTGGAAGCCTCACCAGCATGCTCTTACTTAGTACAAGCCTAACTACATTGTCAAAACCCTAATTCACCCTTCATATTAGATTATTAGTCTAAACGAGTGCTTAATTTTATCTATTTTAATGAGATTTAGTACCTTTCTTAACAGCAATATTTTTTACTCCTAAAAACACCTAATCAACTTAAACTTACAAGGATTTAAACCCACGCCATTTTTGTTGTGTGTGTGTGTGGGGGGTGGGTGGGTAGGTGGGTAGGTGGGTGAGGGGGATCACCAGTATCACTTGGCCATGAGATTTAATACTCACTCTGCGCTATTAACAATCTCTTGTAACCAACATTACACACTCCAAAGTTCAAACACCATAAATTTGCACTTTATGGTTTTTAACAACAAAAAAATCATTATATTTTTTTTCATCATACATCCATGTAACAAACTCAAATGAAAAACTCCCTACCAATTCAAATGTTTGTTTAAGAAAAATATATCCTGACAGTCCAAACACCTTTCATTGTAATTTGTAAATATCTTCCCACTAGATGTTTTTCCTTATGTGAGTGTAGTACATAAATTTTTATCACCCAAACTCTTGATCTTGAATTGCATCACTTGTTGACATGTACAAGTTGATTAAGTGCACCACCAACACCAAAAGAACGGTCAATGTTGTAATAATTATTCAAAAGCAAATGATATTGCTGAACTAGTGAGCACGTATTGATAGCGTATAAGTTCTCATCTGCTATTAGTTTCAGTTAGATATTTAGCATGGCGTAGTGAATCCTTAAAAGATATCCAAACGAAGAAACTAGTAACACTTGTAGCACACACTTGTTCCGATTTCCATTAATTGCCAAAATTCCTAATTGTCACATTGACAATAACAGGAAAAAAACTACACTGTTCTAATACTTGGAAGACCTAAATGAAATACTTGGGTGGCCTTATGCATACATTATCCCTTAATCCATTTAAGTAGTCAGCGCGTCAGTTGTCAGAAAGAATGAGTAACTAAATTTACTAGAAAACTTCTACAGCACAATAATAGTATGTCAAAAGTGACATACAGCAGACTGAACATAAAACTTCAAATCAAATGCCCACTTTGTCTGAATTGACACACACATGTCAGCATTTAAAAACTGCAAAATCAAGAGTTTCTTCCGTGTTCGACTTCTACCAAAAGATACACATACGGGTAATTTTCATATATAGTTGTTAATTACCAAAAGATACCATACATTTTGAAAAAAAAAATATACCTTGGAAGGATCGTTGGCCGTTTTCTGCAGCCTATCAGAAAGCCGAATATAACCAAACGACCAAAACACCGAAAGGAAAGCAGCTACAATACCACCAGCAGTAGCATAGAATGTAGCCGGTGACGTAATCCTCCCCGTAATCACAACAGAAAACGAAAGGATGACGGCAGCTACAATTGTACACACAAGTTGCCCCCAAAATCCTAAGCTACCCAATCTCTTGAAATACCTTGAAGTACTCTCTAATCTCTTTGCAACCTACAAAACATTTCAAACCTCAACCATATCATATCCTAATATAACTAGGGGTGTTCATTAATCGAATACCATTCGAATTATTCGAAATTCGATTCGAATCGAATTCGATTAAGGCCATTCGAAATCCACTTTCAGTCATTCGAATTCGATTCGCATTCGATTCGAATAATTTTGTCGAATGTGGATCGAATACGAATATGATTTTCTGTATTCGCATTCGATTCGCCCAATTCGAATAAGAAATTTATATATTTTTTAATATATATTTTTAATATATCTAATTAATTATCTATATATAAATATAATTTAATGGGCTTGAAGAAAGTTAAAAATGCTCAAACCCAACCCATTACTCAGTCTTAATTGTTGTTTCTGTATATGAACATGATTTGGTGCTTTGACAGCTGTTTAATTGTTGTTTCTACAAGTTTTAAACTCGTTTATAGTCTTTTTTTTGTGTTTGATTATGCACTTTTAGACTTTTGTTAACATGTTTTAAACTTGTCGATGTGCTAGTATTTTGCATATTGTTTGGGTGATGTTTTGCACATTGTTTGGGTGATGTTGTAGACTTATGTTATGTTGGTGCTACATTTGTATTGTTACTTGGTGTGTTTGTTTATTTATATTTTTTTTAAAGCGAATACATTCGAATCTATTCGAATTCGATTCGAATTCGAATAACTTAATCGAATCGAATACATAGATTTTTATTCGAATGTGGATCGAATACGAATACAGTTTTTAAAAGTCCCAATTCGACCAATTCGATTCGCCTAATTCGCCCAATTCGCATTCGATTCGAATGAACACCCCTAAATATAACTACACAATGTATCAATTTCTACAATTAGAGCTTAATAGAGGTAAACCCTAATTTCACAAAACTGATGGTTGCAAATATCAATTCATACATACTGAAAAGTGAAAACCCTATGAGAAGACAATGGCTATATACCTGTGCAAGTTTTGCTTTTTCAGAGTCATCAATGGGCGAATTGTAAGTGTCAGAAACGGGAGATGAGGCGAGCTTAGGGTGTTTGATAGGGTTGCGATAAATGTGAAGCGAAAAGGGAGAAGATGATGTAGATGGATGAGTGGATGATGAGAGTGAAGAGGGGAAAATGATGGCGGAGGGATGACGGTGGAGTTTGGGTTTGATTGGTGGCAACGATGGTGGTGCAGTGCCGGAATGAGATGCCGGCAGCAGAGAGGTTAGCATTTTGAAATATGGGTTGGGGTGTTTAGTTGACCGGAGAAGATTGTTTTTTTTTTGAACGGCAACCGGAGAAGATAGAGTGCTGGTCGTCTTACTTTCCAAGGAGGCTTTGCTTTTTCTTTTTTCTTGTATTTCTTTATCACTTTAGTTATTTTCTTCGGAGTAAATTACTTTTTTATATCTGAGTTTTTCAAAATCTAACCATCTAAACTTTAAATTTGTTTATTTGTACCATGAGTTTTCAATTTTATTTCTATTTATATACCTAAGACTCACAGAGTTAATTTTTTTCGTTAGTTGTTAAAGAAATGACCAAAATGCCCATGCTAATAAAAGTTCAAATATAAAAATCTGGAAATTCTTCACCATTACTCCATAAACCAAACTATATGTAATTCTTTACCACCACTATACACCTAACTCATTTAACCTATTATCATCATCTTTATCATCTTGACACACCATCATCAACATCGGCTAGTGCTACCACCACCAGCACCATCATCATGAACCAACACCACAATAATAATAATAATAATAATAATAATAATAATAATAATAATAATAATAATAATAATAATAATAATAATAATAATAATAATAATCAACCAGCACCACAACCATCAACATCGATCACCACCATCATCTGATTTGCTGGTCTAACCTTTTATCATTTCCACCGTCAATCTCCACCAACACTACCAACATTTCCATCTTCCACCAACAACACCATTACCACTATCAAGTATCAACCTTCATCACTTACAACTGCAGTTCATAAGAAAAAAAGCCATAATAGAAGCCCCATACGCAAAACAGCCTACAACCGAAGAAAAACTCCACCCCATCAACGCTCGCCACCACCATCGTCACTACCACTACTAGTTTTGACCTCCACATGTGATTTAAGCAAACGAAAAACCTACAACCAAAGCTTTAATCGAAGCCTCATATGTTTAAATCGAAGCCCTAATCCTACCCCATCTGTTTCATCTTTTGGTTTTAAACCATAGCCCTTAAACTTGAATCAGCTCTCGATTTCATCTACCGCAACTAAGTTTGATAGTGGTGGGCTGATGAAAATTGACTTTGCTGAGTGATAGTGACAGAAAAACGAATGAAGAGTACACATGGATGGCCGGAAGAAGAGAGAGTGAGTGTGAGATTTATGGGATTGATTGTGACACCCCGCCCGACGGCGGAAACACCGGGCTGTCATTGGAATTGGATATCAATATTACAAAGCACATGACACACTAAAAGCATATTTTAATATCATTATAGCAGTAGTTGTTGTGACATAAATGAGAAATAAATAGTCATAAATTCATAAATAAAGACCGGCAATCAAAGTAATTTATTATTCAATTATCCTAAGTCCGATAGGCATCCTATGTCTTGAAGACAAAAAACGCTCAAACACCACCTGAAATATGTAAAAATAAAGTTAGCTATTTAAAGCTAGTGAGTAAACCACAATTGATACATAATAATATAAAAATCCGAGATCATCATAATATGTTGCGCAATCTTACATGTATAGCTATTTCATATCATTCTCGACCATGACACCTTGAACACACATTGAACAACATCATTGCATAGCATCTTGTAATCGTTTGTCATGAGGAACCAACTCATGTTATTAATTAAAGATAACCTTTTTAGCAACCGTCACGTAACCGTCTCGACATAAGTTATCAATAATTATTTAAGCATCGAAGGGACATAGTAACTTGTAACATTGAAATTGAATGGCCGGGTTTAAATCACCTGTTTTGAAATAAATGCAGGTGGGTTTGTCAAACCATTAGCGCTAACATTGTACCGGTGGGATTACTAAGTAACAATACTACTTTAAACTACCACATAAGGATTGCATCTTGCCGCGAACAAGACTAACACATTTAATGATCTCATTTGAAAATAGAAACAAAGAAACGAAACCGAAAACATTGAATAGTAATTGAACATATTTCAGCCCCAAAATGTAAACGTAAAACGGGGAGTGAATTTACTCACCTTGAAATGCAATAAATAACCGAAATAGAAACGCAACAATAACGAACCGAGAGTTGCCCAAATATTAGTATCACCTAATTAATTGGGAAAAACCCTAACTTAGAAACGAAACAATAATACAGCTACAATAATCAAAACCAGAAAATCTAGGGTTTCGGATTTGAGATTTTAGGGTTTTAAATTACGAATTGGGATTTTGGTACGAAACGTAATTGTATTTTTGTATTATATTTTATAAGAATATATTTTAGTTTTCTTGAAATAATATTTGTAATAAAAATTTATAATTATGTAACATTATTATTTTAAAACATTTTTAACTTAAGATATGTTATTAAGATGATTAAAATGTATGGATTAATGTTTAAATGTGTAAAAAGAAATAAACAGAAAAGTGGTCATGGGTGGGACTCGAACCCATGACCATAGCTGGCTTAACAAACGCCACCCACCACTCAACCAGATTCGTTTTTTTGTTAAATCTTCAGATTTTTAATTACTTTAACCATTAACTAACCACAACAACCAATTGAACACTACAAGCCCCAGATCAAAGTATCATCCAATTCGTTCGAATCAGTTAGTACAATCCCAATCCAATAGAGGGCTTTTGATCCCCATGATCTCACGATCATTTTGATATATATAACTTACTTGTTGGTGGAGGATTGATATGGTTTCGATTAGAAGAAAAAGCCGATTGATTTTGGATGATTCTGCAAATCTGGAAGTGATAACAGATGAAATTGAAGTGTTAGGAAGCTGTAGAAGATCAGAAGGATTAAAACGAATGTAAATACTACCTGTAACGATGCCCGGAAGGTCGAACACGACTAAGTCACCGGAAAAAAATGGGTTTTGTCGATTGAATTGTTAATTGCAGTGAAGGGGCATGACGATTTGGAGTTTGGAATGTGATAATCGGCTACGAGAAATGGTTAAGGAATGATTTTGTCGTTGATTGCGGGTGTAAATACGGAATGTAACTTTTCGGTTTTGAATTGATATCAATTGGCGATGATTGAGCTATTAAACGCGTAGATAATCACCAACACAGGTTCGAAGTTAGATTAGGAAGGTTTTGGCGTGATTTTTGTTTATTAAATTTGATAAATACGCGTGAGGAAAGGGCTCGTCGGAGATGGTTTTTGTCGGAATCTTCGCCGGCAATGTGCCGGATTTGCGGGCAGGGATAATGCGCAGGGGGGGGGGGTGTTTGGGTAAATTATAACTTACAGTTTCAGTCCCTGCGGGTTAGTTTTGTTTTATTTGGTATTATAAACTCTTAATTCAAGTTCTAAAAGTTACAAGTTTGGCCCAAAGTTAGTTTATTAATTATACTAACTAACTAATTCAACCGGGTTGAAACGTAATGTTTATATAAGAGACGTTTTATTATTGTTAACACGTTTTTGACGTTCGAAGATTATTTTTAGACTTGAAAGCGATTTTCTTTAGTAGTTTATATAAAATCTCTTTTATATATATGTATATACTTTATATTTTATTATAACTCGGAAAATAATAGGTAGCCGTTGGATAAATAACGTAGTCGTTGAGATATTAACAACGAGAAATTAATCATAACGTTCAAATTGTATTTATTCATATATAGCAAAGCGTTACATTCAACAGAAAATAAATGTGAATACATATTAAGATAAATAATCTCAGGTTCGAGTTGGGCGTTCGGATTCGGTTTTCGGGGCAGATGTCACATTGATGGTGGCCATTGTTGGTGTTATGTTGGTGGTGATGGTTAGGGTTTATTGAAAGAAGAAGATAAATAGTTTGAAATGTATTATTTATTGATGGATGAGAGAGAGTGAAAGGACGAAATTGCCCCTCATGTGAAGCTCACAAGTGGGGCTGTTAACGGTGCTAACTAACAGAGTTAGTCTCAGGTATACAAAAAGAAGCAAAAGTGAAAACTCAAGGTTTAAACAAACGAATTTAAAGTTTAGGGTTCAAATGGTTAGATTTTACAAAATTCAGGTATAGAAAAAGTAATTTACTCTTTTCTTTAGTTACTACGAGTAGCTAGTATGCAGGAATAATAAGCGAAATGTAATGACTTGTTGTGTGAAAATGTAATGACTTGTTGTGAGAAAATAGAAAGGTACAACTGTAGAGGGGATTTGTGTATGGGTGAAACCATTTATTTATTGTAATGTTTCAGTTGCATCGGTCATCGTTGACTGATGATGGATGCTTGTGATTGTGAATGGTACTATAGAGGGGTGAAACTTTTTGATAATTTTGACTTATCAGTCGCCTTCATTATGTTTGATTCATGGTGGATGGTGGCGATGATTGTCGTTTCTTTATCGTTGGTGCAAAGTTTGTTTTAAATCCGACTCTCGACGTTTGCAATTTGATGTTTTTGTTGTTCTTGGTAGGTGCATGGTTCCGTTGCTAAGATTTATGATTTAGCAATGATGAGTTCAAATGTTTATGAAAATACATACAACTGTGTCATGGTGTGGTAAAATTGGTGGATGGTAGGTTTTAGTGACTTGCAACCATCATTGCAACCATGGAGTGGTTTTTAGACCATGTGTAGTGGGGCGTTTTTACCCCTCGATAGCGCCCCATAGCGCCCCAAAGCGCCCCCTCTCCCATTACACAGGGGCGCTATGGGTTAAAAAATGGGTTGGGGCGTTGCCTACAAAACGCCCGGAAATTTCAAAATTCAATATCTACTCACATTTTCATTGGTCAATTCCTTTAAATATAATAATTATATAATGATTGAGGGGCTTTTTGGGGGCTTTTTCCATTACACCATTTTTAGATAGAAAAGCTCTTGATGAGGTGGCTTCCAAGTGGCACACAAAGCCCCTTAAGGGGCTTTGTCCACTACACATGGTCTTAGAACTCTAAGCTAATAAGTGTTGAATTTATTGTGGATGATGGATATGAAACACACTTGATCATGATTTTTATAGATCCATGAATGTAAGCAACAAATATTACTCTTTTTTATTGAAATAAAGAAGGTTTTGGACAAATATGAGGGTTTTGATAATTTCGAGGTATATTGGTCTTTTACGGGGTATATACAACTGTGTTTGTTGAGATTTTTGTTTGTGGAAAGACCATTTCGCATGTATTTTTTTTTGGTAAAGGCTAGTGCAACAGTATTTGTTGTTGTTGGATGTATCATTAGAGTTGAATTGATTAGCAATGATGAGTTTAAATACAAAGTGACCTCTACTCATGACGTGATAGCAAGGGTGGATAGAACCACTACTTTAGCCATGTCGTGTCTTTATAACTCTGAACTATAAGTGCATTTTCTTTTAAATTGGTTTCACATGGTTTTGATTTTGTTGATTTTTTTTACTTTGGCTCGTGCAACGAGCAATGAACACAACTAGTTTTTTTAATTTATGATTTGAACCATACTTCAACCTGTGCCCTAAACATATCTTCATCACACTCCGATACTAAAGAGTATGTCTCGCTATAAGTGGCATACTCTTCCTTGGTTTTTCCTTTTGAAAGTTTAGATTTTTTAAATTTTACAGATTTCCTTTCATAAACTTTCTTTTTATGATTTTCTTGCACTTTAATTTGAGTTTTTTCTTTTCAAACATCTTCCATTTTAAATGTTTTTGAACCTGATATATCTTTATCTTTTGGTTTCTCGATTCGTGTTGGAGTGAATATAGAAATGACTTGAGTCGTTAACTTATTGTAACAGTTGATTTTCAAAGACAAAACATAAACATTACTTAATTTATTAACCGGTGAAAAACTTTTCATATTGTCCATATTAGACTTCATTGAATTCTAACTAACATTGATTCTCTCTATACTAGACTTCTTGATATCAGTACTAGAACCAAAGAAACTAAAACCACTACTTAAACCGAAGTTGTATTCCTCTCACACCTCCTAAATCTGTATGTATGCTATTAGTATCATCATCAAACAAATCATTTAAAGGATGAGGGCGAGGTAAAGGTGAATAACAACGTGTAGTGGGCGGAGGAAAAATATATATTTAGTTAGATCATACCCAATCGCGTCTTTAGTAATTAACAAAAATAGTTTAGTTGTGGAGCTTTTAAATTTGGCCACCTAATTGTATTTTAACCCTCACAAATATTTTTTTTTTGGACAGCGAAACGAATAAAGCCCGACTACCCGGGGTAACCCAATGGCGAAAGACAACCCCAAACGCTCTGCGAACACAGACAGCGGTGGGTAGCCGAAAGCCACTTATTAACCCGACTCCAATTCGGGGGAAACCCACTAACCCGTCCGCCCGTAGGCATGACGACAAGCTAGTGGTAAAACTCGTTTGGCTCAGAGATCAAATTTGTGCTGCCACAAGTCTCCCTTCATTGCCCCCATTTGTCCCTTCCAAAGTGGTGGTAGTGAGACTAGAACTTGGATTTCTTTTGGAAAATCCAAACCTCTTACCACTACATCACATTGGAAGTTGCACAAGTACGTTTGTTAGAGTAACATTTGGCGAGTGTAAAGATTGGATGGCGTGATCACGCGAAGATTTGCATGTGAGAGATTTAAACATTCAAATGTTTAAGGCTTTTTAATCATATTTAGCTTTTTAATCATTATTAGCTTTTTTTTGTATTTGGATGCTATAATTAAATTTACTCATTGATTTGTTTATTGAACCGAACTTGCATTTAAAATTTTAAATGTAAGTTTCGTTTTGCTGTTATAACTTTTTTTTCATATTTTAATTTCTCATACAAATTTTAGAACACAACATTTCTATAAACTTGATTTAAGACCGGGCCTCGTGTTGCAGCGGTCGGGTCACGGCATGCGTTGATAAAAAGTCTCATGTCCCGTACGTCAAGGCGTAAAACCGTATTGTGTCACATATTAAAAAAACGATGAAATATCTAAAGTTAGAGGTCAAAACGATAACAATATTGAAGTCGTACTATATGTCAAAATATAGTAAGAGATCAAAGTAAGAAACTTATCATTAGCTAAAATGATAATTAAAAAAAAATCAAGAATTAAAACCGTAAATACATCAAAAGTCGGGGATTGAAACTATAAATACCTAAAAGTAAAAAAGTTAAATCGACACGTGGCGTTACACAACTGGCCGGTGCAAAGTTTGCACCGACCTTGTCAAATAGGAAGTTATACAATTCCAAATATATCATTGTGACATTACTTCTTACCTATAACACATTCGTTGGTAGTACAACCGATTACATAATTCTCGTGGCACCATGTTTTCATAAGTTCCGCTTCCGCATATGTCGTTATGACATGTTTATTTAAGAACACAACTTCTTATACCAACAACACATTCGTTTGTACATGTACCGATTACAGAAATCCCGCAACACTTCATGAGGGTTTTACTACTGGTGATTAATTCTTAAATTTAGTTATCAAACTATATAGCGTTTCATGATATAATTTTCAAGCTTTAAGTAACTATTTTGTTAGACAACTCTCATTGTAATGCTTGAAAATTCTTTGTTTCACCAATTGGCATCACCTTTGACAAGCATATGCTTATGTTCGCCTCTTTGGAATAACATACATATAAAAATATAAAACACAATACAATTCACAAAAGTTTTTTCAACAACATAAATTTTTCCAAAAAGTTGCCGATTCAAATTATTAATTTATTCCATGACATCATTTTTAAATAAATGGATCATTGTTTTACTCGTCCCATTAACAATTACACCAAATTCCAAACAATATAACATTACACAAAGTTGTAAATTCATCTCATCATTTCCTCATCACCCAAACCTTCCTCACCTAAAAAATGAATTCATGTGAACAAACAAATGTTCTTCTAGTTACCGTTGGAGCTCATGGTCATCTTAACCCCATCCTAACATTAGGCAAGTGTTTGGTTTCAAAAGGCCTTCATGTCACTCTTGCCACTACCCATAATATCCTCAAAAACACTTTTGGTATCGACGTAGAGATCTTCTCAGACGGTATACCCAAAGATTACAACGGACGACCAAGTATGGATTACTACATGGACACATTAAGCAAGTTTGGACCTATTAACCTATTAGCCTTAATCCGCGCCCATCGGAGTAAGTTTTCATGCATCATTGGTACACCTTTTGTGCCATGGGTGGTTGATGTGGCCGACGAGCTTGGTGTTCCGACTGCCATGTTGTGGATCCAACCTTGTGCATTGTTCAAAATATATCATTGTTTTTATAATCAACTCATTGAGTTCCCTACAGAAAGTAACCCAAATATAATTGTGAAGTTGCATGGGCTGCCCAAGTTTAGTCCTGACGAGTTGCCATCGTTTGTTCTTCCGACGAATAAGGTGCGTAGTTTTGATAGTATATTGAACAATGTGTTTCATAACTTGCATAAGTGGAAGTGGGTATTGGGGAATTCGTTCACGGAGCTAGAAAATGAGGTCATTGGGTCGTTGGATGATGTCGGATGTGAGTTTTGGCCGGTGGGACCTTTAGTTCCTGCAAGGCTTTTGGGTAAGGAAGACGATGATGGTTTTGATTATATTAAATCGAATGGTGAGAGTGATTGTATAACGTGGCTAAATAAGCAAAAACCTTGTTCGGTTGTTTATATCTCGTTTGGAAGTGTATTGTCATTGTCGGAAAAAGAAATAGAAAATATAGCAGCTGGTTTGAAAGCTACAAACCGGCCGTTTTTGTGGGTGGTGAAGACACCTGGAGATAAAGAAGTTAAAGAATTAGGGTTTTTGGAAGATATTAAGTGGCAAGGATTGATCGTGAGGTGGAGCCCACAAACGGAAGTGTTGTCACATTCGTCTGTTGGGTGTTTCTTAAGTCATTGTGGATGGAACTCATTGTTGGAAAGCTTGGCCGCCGGTGTACCGGTGATTGCATGTCCACAGTGGACTGATCAACCTACAAATGCTAAGCTCGTGACAGACATTTGGGGTGTTGGTGTGAAGTTGAAGAAGGATTTGAAAGGTGTTGTTAGTGGGGAGGAAGTGAGTAGATGCGTGGAGGAGGTTATGGGTGGTCGACGATCAGAGGAGTTTAGGAAGAATGCTTTGGTGTGGAAAGCAGTCGCGCGTGAGGCATTGGTGGATGGTGGTTCGTCAGATAAGAATATTGAGTTATTTGTGAATGAAGTCATTTCTTGTTGCTCATCATATAAGGGGAAATAATGAGTGAGGATACTCTTTAAAAGTTACGTGATTTTTGTCTAGACATGAGATTCATTTGTTTGGTAAAGAGTAAATTTTGTTTTAGTCCTTAATGTTTGATTACTTTAACTATTTCAGTCCAAAAAAGAAATCTTTTAACATATCATGTCCTGTAATTTGAATTTTCTAATGGTTTGGTTCCTCATACTAACTCTGTTTATATTTTCTATTAGTTGTAAGGGTATTTTAGGTATTTCACATATAAGAGACTATTTGTGTAAATTAGTAAGACAGTTTAATATATGGGTGTTGTTTTGCAATATACTTTAAACACCATATTAATAACTACAAGAGTAATTAATTGCAGTTTTTGTTCATGTGTTTTAATAGTGTTGACAGGTTCAGTCCAACCTTAACATATTATGCCCTTAACATTTCATGATTTAATGAAAATTGTCCATAATCTAAATTTTGTCCATGATTTCATTAGCTTCTCATGGGTGCCTCGAACAAGAGGGGTAAAATTATCTTTGTAGGAAGAACACATCTAGAAATCCCCTTCAATCACCACTTATGTAATCTCTATTTTGATTACCCCTCTTGCCCACTGTCATGCCGATGATGTCTACCAACGCCATCCACCACCATCATCATCTCCCTTTTTCAAGTCCCCCAAAATCTCCACAATATGCAAGGCTTCTGTAGAACAAGAGTTAACCAATTAAACATTGACAATGTCATCCCACCAAACACCATGGGTCTAATTTTATCGTTAAATATCCAGGTTATTGCCTTTCTAAACCCTAATTACACTCTTTTTGGGATAGACGTATTTCCAGTCCATTGACTTTTGTTGTTCATCGATTTTGCAAAAATAGTATATTTAAATCTCAAAAAGGGTGTTTACGTTTTTTTATGTGCAGTTTTAACCAAAGTTTAGGGCATAGGTGACGAATGGTATCTATAAAGGTGTCCGATGATATTTATTCAAGTTTAGGGTTTTTGTTTGTTGAGAAGCAAATTTGTTGTTTGAATATCTTTTTCTCATATTTACCATTAATTCATGTGTTTTTGTTTGTTTAAATTGTTACCATATCACACCTCATCTAATACTCAAAACAAATGGAGATGATTTGACATAATTTAGGTGTTTTTGTTTGTTTAAATTGTTACCAATCTTTTTCTTATATTTACAATATCACACCTCATCTAATACTCAAAACACTATTCATAACGTTTGTCTTTCAATATAGTTAAATTTACCAATAAAATGTGAATAAGTCCTTAGTTGTCTTCTTTTGTATTTTTAGGCTTGAAAAAGAAGAAAAACATAAAAGAACCAAAAACAAGACAAAAATAAAGGGAAAATAGCAGAAAGAAGAAATCCTAGGAATCCAAGTGCTATAGAACGAGAAACCGTGTCAACATTTGAAGATTTTGAGGAATTAGAAACTCAAACACTCCCCCATGCCTAGTAAAATGAAGAAAAAAGACAAGTCAAAAGTGAGGCACGGCCCCGTGTGCAATCCACACGCCCCCATGTCGACAACTTTGTCAAATCCGTACTGACACAAAAACCATGGAGCAGGTTTACAAGGGAGACATGGTGTAACACCCTAGGCAAATCCCACATCAGCCGTGGGCAGGAGAGATCTGGGATTTATAACGGATGCCTGACCTCAAATACCAACAATGCGTTTTGGGCTTAATGTTAGTGGATGAGTGGAGAACTCCACAGTTAAGCGTGCTCTGATTATAGCAATCTCAGGATGGGTGACCATCCTGGGAAGGTTTCTCCCGGGAAACCAAAAGCAAATCCGTGAGCTCTAATGTAGCAAAGCGGACAATATTGGTGGTATGAGAGGCCGGATGTTACAAGTGATATCAGAGCAACTCTTGTGTCTTTCGGGATGGTGGGACAAACCTCATCGAGGATGGTGAGTCCCCAGGGGTGTTTAAGAGAGACACCTTAGGCAAATCCAACATCCAAGAATTAGATGGTGGGGCAAACCTCATCGAGGATGATGAGTCCAAAAGGGGTGATGTTTGTAACAACCTAGGCAAATCCCACATCAGCTGTGGACATGAGAAATCTGGGATTTATAAGGGATTTCCGACCTCAAATACCAACAACGCGTTTTGGGGCTTAATGTTAGTGGATGAGTGGAGAACTCCACAGTTAAGCGTGCTCCGATGACAACAATCTCAAGATGGGTGACCATCCTGGGAAGGTTTCACTCGGGTTACCAAAAGCAAATCCGTACGCTCTAATGTGGCAAAGCAGACAATATTGGTGGTTTGAGAGGCCAGATGTTACACATGGCCCTATGTCTATTTCACACGCCCCCCGTGTGTAATGGATTTGTCAGAAAAGTACAATACATAGATAATGGAGCAGACAATGAACTTAGACATGGCTATGTGTCTATTTCACCCTCCTCGTGTCTACTACATCAGATTTCCTATAAATAGCAATATTGACTCCTGACCCTAAAACCTTGCAATTATTATGTTGCCATTTTATGGCTTCAATCAACATAATCAAACAAAAAACAAGCATCATCTTGCATTCAAACATCAAATCACAAACACTTAT
This sequence comes from Tagetes erecta, assembly GCA_030867185.1. Taxonomy (NCBI): domain Eukaryota; kingdom Viridiplantae; phylum Streptophyta; class Magnoliopsida; order Asterales; family Asteraceae; genus Tagetes; species Tagetes erecta. The sequence continues at coordinate 9,310,015 of CM061493.1, forward strand.
TCATAGGATATTCGGCACCTATTATTGGGTCTGACTTGAAACTAGTTATGATAAATCACAATGATCACGAGTGCGGTATCCAAGTGATATTGTTTTATCAAGCACACACTACACTAAAAGATCAATGGAACAATAACAACATAACTTGATACTTTTTAATGTTTTTACTTTCGCTTTATATTGCAAAACATGCACAACTTCACAATACAATGGTTAACAACATAACTATACAAGTGTGGTTTATATACTAGTTTAGAACATATTCTAGCCATTTATTCTAAACAAAAGGAACAACTGCAAATTACAATCATTGATGAATTCATAACATGACATACCATGTATAATCTTCGTTGCTTGCTAGTGGTTTACATGTATAGAAGATTCAAGAATTATCTATCGTTCTCCTTGTTTGTTAGTGGTTTACATTTTAGTAGTTTTAAATCATGTTTTTAGCTACTTTTATAATCTTCGTTGTAGTTTCATATGTCTTATAGGCTAAACACTATTATTATCTATATTAGGATGGTGCTTTTCATGGATCAATGAAGCTAGTCGAGAATGTGTTTAAGGACTGTAATACAACATATTCGTGGATCGTGTGGTACTTCTTTCTAAGATGAGGGACCAACTTTACTACATGAAGACAAGGCAACATGCATTGCACAACTCAAGGAAGAGTACATCAAATGAGACAAAACTAAACATATTTAACTTTTTCACACATGAATTATGGGCAGGGGTAAAGGTGATGATAAGTATATGATGATTTGAGAGACTATTGGATATTCCGGAATCATGACCCTTTCCACCGTGAAAAAAAGTTATTCGCGTAATTTTTCTTACTTCTCTTTGAAGTATTTACAAGGGAAAAAAACGATAGGAGTTTTAACAATATTCACAAGTCAGACCGAGATCTATCAGGGGAGATTAAGTCGTTATCATTCCTGTTGGATAAAAATAGAGTCAAGTTAAGTATGTGTATGTGGAAACAATGGTGTAGTTTTAGTTTTCAAATTTATATCTACTAATAAAAAAAAGTTTTGATGCCACATTTTCAATCAAGGCAATTTTGGCATCTGATTCCAGCTCATTGTTCACTCCATGTTTATTTCCATGCGAAGCCCTATTAACCCGACCCAGTTGCTTTCTTTTATTATATCATTGATAAAATTTATGACAACTCTTAAGAAAGGTAATAAAAAGCTGCATAAATTTTATCAATGATATAATAAAAAGAAAGTTTTCATTTTATTACTTATCTTAATAAGTTTACATTTTTTATGGTAATTCTTTTAAAGTCAATTCACAGGTTTTGTGTTATATATAAATAACCAGTGTTTTGAAAACCGGACTGTACCGGCCGGTCAGACCGGTTGAACCAGGGACCGAGCATGAAACCGGTCCGGTTTAAGGGTTTGAACCGCTCTAGTCGTGAACCGGTGGGCCGCAACAGTCCGACCGGTCGAACCGGTAGAAAAATAGGCTGGACCGGAAATTTTTAAAATTTTTCTATATTTTATGTATTTATATTTAAAAATCATCCGGTCCTTTAATCCGTTTCGACCGATCCGACCGATCGAACCGTTAGACCGGTAAGGAGACCGGTTTAATGTTCGGTCCGGTTCTGAAAACATTGTAAATAACAGTAAAGCAAAATCTTATTTAATTTAAGAATATATTAAAATTACACATAGTAATAAAATTCTTGGCAAAATACTAATTCATCAAAAATTTGCAAATCGGTATTTTAAATGTAGACGATATTTGAAGAATACATGAAACTTTATTAAGACAGTACAAATTTACATAATATACAGGGCCGGCCCAGTAAGATTTGTAGGTAATTTTAGGGTTTTAAGCCCCTAAATTTATAAGGCTGCAGTTTTAAAAGTTTTTTTTATATAGGCTTTTAATACATGAGCTTTTGCTATATTTTAAGCTTAGCCTAGGTGTAACAGATGTGATGCCCCTTATAATGTCCAAAATGCCCCACATGTAAACCGAACAGTTCATAAACTATAATCCGACCGCAAAATCAAATCGATGATCAATTTAGACGGTTTCACGGTTTGAAACAAGTCACGTGATACTATCGGGTGAACGGGAAGTCGAGAAGAGGAGGATTAGAGAGCGTGAAACAAGTTTTGAGAGCATCGGAGCATCTGCTGTAAAACATGATGAAATCAAAGGGACGATTTGCTGTTTCAAAATCTTATTGATAAATCATTCATCAACAATATATTGAAGGTACGGTACATGAGTGATTGAATTCGAAACTGTTATTACAATCGGTCCTTGTTAGTGTTGATTTCGTGGTGTAATAACTAGGAATTGATTTCGCTGAGTGCTAACAGGTGACCACTGACCAGGTTGTTCTCTAAAACTCTAATCATTTTTAGGTTTTAGGGTTTAGTATTGATTGTTTCTGAATTGCTTGGTTGAAAACAGACTTTAGGTGTTTGATTTTGGACTTAGTCAATAGCCACTTAGCTACTCATTTTGGTTTAGTTACACTTTATATCATTAGAATTGATTACTAATACAAATTCTATAATCACATTCCCACCGATGGCTGGCGCCATTGTTGGAACAATGACCGACGCTACAAATGATTACTCGATTATTGCTCAAGGATTGATTATAGAATTGAAGATTAAAAGAGAGAAGTGAAAATATATTGCATTAGTATTTGTGTGTTTTTACAAGGTGAAAAACTATTAGCCCTTTACAACTGAACCTTGCTATCTATTCATAATTTTCCTATTCATGGTCCGGTACTTTTTTACTCCTTTAACTTGTCCCGTGCTTCTTTGCTTCTTCCTTCCACGTGTCTACATTTTACGCTTCTTCTTTCTCTCTTTAGAAGCACCGATCCTTAAAAGTACCGCACCTCATCATCAAACCGTATTCGAAATGTGCTTCTGGTTTTTAACTCCACCAACTATAAACCATATAGTTTATTATCTCCGGTTCCAAGCCCGGTAAAAGGAGCATGGTTTTAATAGATTGCCTATACTTTTATAAACCATAATATGTAAATTAGATGAAGGATTTGATTTGAGAACAGTTGGTAAAAGATGCAATAGTTTAGTTTTGTATTTCAAGTTTCAATAGCTATAACATGATATAATTAGCAAAATGTAATTAGTTTTTAACAAATTGTAACTAGTTAGGCTACTAAAACTCTTTAAAGGTATCAAATAATTTCACTCGATGATTGTAGAACAACATAAGGCTCACTAAACTTTTTTCAACAAATTATAACTAGTTAGGTAATAGGTTATTAAAACCCTTAATAGGTATCAAATAGTTTCATTGACTTGATATACAGATTGAATGGAGAATGGTATTTAATTTTTGAATTGCTACTATAAAGTACAAACTTGGTTATTTTTGCATTTGGCTCTTAGCATCTTTTCATATGCAGTATGTCAATATGCATCTCAAGTCGTTTTAGCCGAAATTTAATTGAAGTTACTGCTACTGCTAAAAAAATAATTTGTAGCTCTTAAGATGTTTATAGGTATGGTTAGAATGACATGTGAGTTATTCAGTATACTTGGAATGTATTTAATTAATTTTATCCAGTCCCATTTTGACTTATATCTGACCCGTATATTTTCACCTCCCTGCACAAGAAGTTTCCTGGATACGCCACTAAAGGGAAGGACGCATGGACCTGGATTCATGAATGCTATGGAAAAATTGTTTTGGACATGGGATGTGTAGAATCAATTTTTTTGTAGGATGTTGACTATGTATGAGTTTGTTAGAGTTACAGTTTACAAATTGGGGGAATTTTAGCAAGAAACGCATGTATTAATAGTTTTAATAAATACATAGTTTTTAAAAAAATAGTTTCACCATATCTGGCAGCTTTGGACTTATTTTTTATTTTTTTAATAGTATCTTGAGACCATGTTGATGACAAGCACCATGGGTTTTAGGTAGTAAATATTTGGAATGCATAGATAACTAGGAGGCAATAATATGAATTCATAGGATCTTCATACTAAATATTTGGAATGCATGCAGTTTGCGGTTTGTAGTTGCGTTAATGTGTGTTTTCTTTCTCGTCTTTTTTCCATGCTTATTTAATTTTTTATTTCTTCAGTTTCATTCCAAATGGCTTCATGTGGGGAAGGAGAAAACCTGGACACTGTTGCATTTATGAAACTGGCATTAGAACAGGTATGCTTTGCAAGTATAAGGATAACATTTACGCTTCTTAAGACGATCATTTAATATGACATGCTAAAATCTTTTATGTTTTATTTGTCTCCTATCTAAATATGCCAGTTACCAACTTACCAATATACTTTGTCTAAAACTTACATTTAACTATTAAATGAGGCTATATTGCTGCACTTTTAATGGGATATAGGGAGTAGATAGTTTTAATCAGTTACCATACCCAACTTGTTTTGACCTGAACCCAAACGATATATTTATTAATCCAATTAAATATTATATAAATTGGTTTGTTTTGATTTGAACATGTTTTGACCCATTTGCTGATCCGCCCCTTTGCGAGGCTTAACTTTTAAGACTTATGTGAGTACTTCCTTAACAAAACAATGAACACTCTTTTCAGGCTAAAATTGCATTTGACAGCCTTGAAGTGCCTGTGGGGTATGTCTCTCTTAGAAATATCTTAAAAAGTTATTTCTCTTCATCTTAAGTTTCTTTCAGATTGAACTCTTTTTTGAACTATGTGAACTTTTTGTCATGCTTTTATGTCAATGATTCTCTTTCACCTAAACAGATGTGTGATTGTTTTGGACGGGAAGGTAATATCATCCGGAAGAAATCGGACTAATGAAACAAGAAATGTAATGATTCACATTTTCACGTTAACTTTCTGTTTTACCTGTCTGTATGTTAACATAACTCAAAAGTGCTCTAAAACTGCAGGCTACAAGACATGCAGAAATGGAAGCTATTGACATTCTACTTGATCAGTGGAAAAAATTAAAGCTGTCAAAGGCTGAAGTTAGTAAAATGTTCTCAAACTGCTATCTTTATGTTACATGTGAACCATGCGTAATGTGCGCGTCTGCCTTGTCATTTCTTGGTAACATTTCATGTTTTACTAACCATCTATATTCAAATATATATTGCCATAATCATGGCGACTTTTTTACCACATGACATGCGAATGTAGGTATTAAAGAGGTATACTATGGTTGCGCCAATGATAAGTTTGGAGGTTGTGGATCAATATTATCCTTGCATACAACGAGGTTAATATCACAGACCAGTATCCCTCACGCCTTTATTTTTCAATAAATTTTTTAACCATTTGTGTCTGCACTGGTTGAACGTTGGCCGTGTCATGATAGTTGCGAAGAGGTTGGTGGGAAGAGCTACAAATGCACTGGCGGGATAATGGCGGAAGAAGCAGTTGCTCTCTTCAGAAACTTTTATGAGCTTGGAAATCCTAATGGTACGTCTTCCCAAAATTATTTGTGCAAAAAAGTTAAAACTTTAAAGAAGAAATTTGTAGAAATGCACTTGTTCTGTTGCTTGTCGTGAGAAATCGAAAAATAATTTAGTAAACAGAGTGTGTTTAATCAAGATATATGAATAAAATTTAGTAAACAGAGTTAGATTTTTTAGTTATTATGATGTCTGGTTCAGAAACTACTTTTTATATATCTGGATAAAAATTAGTTTCTTGGTTATATTTTTGTTTGTTGCAGCTCCAAAACCTCATAGGCAGCCAGTTCAACAACCATGACGCAAACCGGACACATCACATCACTTAAAAAGGCAAGAGTTTTTTTAAATGGTTTAAAACAGCATGAAGGAGAAGTCAGAAACCTCCTTTTTTTTACTGTTGTGGTTTGTGTTTCAAAACTCGATCGCTGCCTGCGGGTAGCCGTGGGCTTCAACTTGTCATTATATGAGGCTGGATATATAAAACAAGTGACTTTTTGAGTAACTAAATCATCCTTTTTGCCATCTTTAACAGTCAAATTGGGTGCTCTATTTTACCCACGGTTTCGTTTTAACTTGTAAAGTAAACTATTTATTTATTTCTGTCAAAGTTATAAAAAGAATCAGAGGGCATGATCCTGATTTTGAATCTGAAGAGATAATGACAAGGTGGGTGGTTGATTGAACATCCCATATTTGACTATAGTTTAAACTCTTGATTTTGACTTTTTAGGAACTATCAAAAAGTTAACATGTGGTAACATTGTTGATAATACACACATGTATAAAAACTCCATGGTGAACCTCCAACAATAACAGGTTGGGGTGACATTATGTAACGAGTAAGCAAATCAATGTAAATTTAGCGACCGGCAAAGACCAAAGCCAGAATGTTCAATGTTGTTAACAGTGAAGTGTTAAGAATCATACGATGAAAATACCGTATGTCTTGCAGCGTTTAAAATCAAAATAACTGGTCGTATCTCTAATTTACAGCGATGTAATTTTTGTCTAAAGCCAGAAATATTGTCGAATGGTGTCTAACGGTTAATGATGGGATTTACCACGAAGAGTTACATTACTCAAGTTATGTCAGATTTAGGTTATTTTATGTTTTGTATATACATAGTTAATTTTTTAGAACAACAAACTATCGTATTCTTAAATTAAACTTCATGTAATAAATATCAACCTCAAATGGTGTTTTTAAACGCAAAACTACTTCGTTTGGTCAACACCTCAATTGTCACAACTTAACGTAAAGATTATTACTCTTAATATCCAATTTGATTTGGTGTGTATCAAAATAACGCAATTCATAATTTCATATGATTATAATTGTATTTATACTCGATTAAATACATGTTTAACAAATATGAATAAAAAAATAAAAATGAGTTCCTGTGTTTTGACTAGATTAGGTGTTGAAAGGCCACCTTTGATTTCTTTAATCAGCAATGATTCACATTTTTATAATTGTTTTAAATATATATAAGTGCTTTTCCTTTTCAGAGTTCAAACATAAAACTAACATTTAGATGATTAAATCATTGTTTAATCTACACAAATAATGTTAAATAATTAGTTGATGGCCAAGTTATTATTCCTTATGATTTTATCTCTAAAGAATAGTTGACTTTGTACATTATTATTGAACTTATATTATATAAAATAGTTATTGCTGTTTAATATAAAACACCAAATTAAGCACGGGTGCGTCATCTTCATATACTAAAAAATCAACAAAACAATTATATATCAAACTATTTTAATTAAACTGTATTTTATGGTTTGATCAATAATTTTTATTTGTCATAACCAATGATACTCAATAAATTGTTTATTTAAAAACTAATATGTAATGTGTATTAAGATATTCTAAGGTCATTCTAAGGTCATAGAGTATGGTATTCGGGCTGGCTGCTCAACTTGTTGCCTCTCATAGGTGAGCAGTGGTTTTCGCACAACCCGGTAACCTACAATAACGTTTACGACACTCCAACTATGCACAGAGACACCGCTAGATTGCCACATAGGAGTTTCCTCCCACGTTGTTATCTTCCATGTGCAACCCATCCAAACGTAGAAACACCGCTTGACGACGACATCGGACCTCCTTGTCACGCTGATGCAACCCATCTTGTCACATCAGAAAACACAAGCCAACAATGACCTAAAAGTTTGATTAGTGTATTTAAAATTAACATGACACTTTGTTTGTTTATGCTTAGGCTTAATCCAAGTGATGTTCACATAAATTATATACTTATAGTTTTTTATTTTATTTTATTTTATATAAAACCATCCAACTTTAAAACTGATATGATCTTCTAATAAAAATAAAAATTTACTAGTCTACAACCACTAGGTGTTTTACTAGAAAACATCATTCATGTCACAAGCACTCAAACTAAGTTCATACTTCATATGATCATATATTAAAACAAGGGTTAAAACAAACATGCAACATATAAATCATTAATCAAAACCAAAACCATAACTTGATTAATTTCTTTCCTTTTTTTACAAATTGAAAAAGGTTCACATACTTCTTAAAAACTCTTTATTAATTCCAATCATCTTCATATATTGTCCACCTAAACAACGTTCTCATTAACCACCAACAAGCCCCGTTGCATCAAATCCATCTTCATAACATTCGCGGTGTGTTCGAGCAAATCAATCTCCGACTCAAGCGTTCCCCATTCGATTTCAAGATCTTTGACGTTTTCCGCACCCACACGCTTTGCTTCCAATAGTTGAAGCTTCTTGCAAGAGAGTTCCGCTTTACGGTCTTCGATTGTCGCCATGATTACCGGAAGCTTTGAGATGAATGAAGACTGTCTTTGCTCCATTGGAAGTTAAGTTGATGAATGAGTATGGTTATGGTTGTGGTTGTGAGATGTTTGGTGGGAGGTTTAAGGGGTATTTATAATAAAGGTTTCTTGGGGAATAATACATAGGGATTGTTGTTCAACTTCCCTATAGACTTGCACTTGCATTGTGATTCTCACCCTTTTTAAATATTTGGACTTTTTTTAAAAGTTTTAATTTCGATCTTTATATTATTTCCTTATTGGTTAATAATGTATTTAATTTAATATTTGGAAAAAATTGTTTATTTTTAAGTTTTTAAGTTGAATGTAGAAATTTATTCACACAAATGTAAATTACACTTGCGTGACTTTCCCGAGACTCACTTTGCACGGAAAGTGCAATTGTATATAAGTTTCCTCTACCTGATTCGAAACAAACTCTAAACCTATTTTATTTTATCCTGTGAATTTACTAGTGAAATTTAAAGACCAAAATAAATAAAACATGAAACAGGAAGTAATAAACGAACTAGTAAATGGGATTGTTAAAGAAAAAAACCGAAAATATTAAAATTTGGTTTGACAACATGTTCAGGTTTATTAGTTCATCTGTTCATGCCGATTCAAATAAGGACGACCCTGATACTATCAACCAAACTTATTCTATGTCATGTTCGTGTGTAAGCGATAGGTTCGATCCTTTATAGTACACTCATTCTACACCACTTCGGTTTTTTATATATCTGTGTAGGTAAATACATCCATGATTACTAACTATTTGTACACTTTAAAATTGAGCCCTATCTTTTGTAACATATATGTTTTATAACTAAATAATATTTGTGGTTATCCTTCTGACACAACAATATATGGATGAAGGTTAGACCATGTGTAGTGGACAAAGCCCCTTAAGGGGCTTTGTGTGACATGTGGATGCCAACTCATCTAGGGGCTTTTTGCCCAAAAAGTGTGTAATGGAAAGAGCCCCAAAAAGTCCCTTTTAATCATCACCCCATCATTACTTTATTTAATATAAATTTTAAATATTTAAATAAAAAAACAAATATTTTATTAAACATAAAAAACTACATTTATTGAAAAAAAAAATAAAACAAGAATTCATTCATGATGCATCATCGTCGTTGTCCGGAATGGTTCGAACCGACCAAGCATGTTCGATCAAATCCGCCATTAAAGCGTAGTGTTCGTGCTTGTTACGTAAGTACGCGTCATTTGCAACCCTTTCCTCAAAGGTTGCTTGAGTAATTTCTTCTTCTACTTGGTCCGGTATGTAATTTTGACAAATAGCATTGCCATCGTCCTCCAAAATCATGTTGTGTAGAATAATACAAGCGTACATAACATCTCTAATTTTATCCTTTGTCCATAGTCGACAAGGATGTTGTATAATATGCCACCGTTGCTGAAGCACACTAAAACACCTCTCTATATCCTTTCTTGATGACTCCTGGACTTTCTTAAAGTATGCTCGTTTTTCATCAATTGGATCTCTATATGTGACTGCAAATATTGGATACTCCGGATATATCCCATCACCCAAATAATATCCATGCGGGTGGTAGTTCCCATTAGCATAAAAACAAGCAATCGGTGCGCCTCCGGATACCACATCCTCGATAATACTAGACTCTTCTAAAACATTAAGGTCATTGTTCGATCCTGCGGTACCAAAGTGGGCGTGCCATATCCAAAGATCATATGACGCTACGGCTTGAAGCATGAGAGTTGGTACCCCTTGGTCACCCCGAGTGTGTTGGCCTCGCCATGCAGTTGGACAGTTAAACCATTCCCAGTGCATGCAATCTATGCTGCCAATCATACCGGGTAAACCGTGCACTTCTTGATGCACTTCATAAATACGCTGCAGATCGTTCCATGTTGGCTTTCTTAGGTAACGCTGGCCGTATATTTTAATTATTCCTACAATTATAAAATATAAATGGCAAGATAAATAAAAAATAAACTACTTAGAAATAACATAATAATAAATAAGTTACCTTTGGTAAAATGTTCGAGCGTGTCCCTCGTTGTTTTTTCGCTCATTTTAAGGTATTCGTCGTTAATGTCTGTAGTGTTGCCGTATGCAAGAACACGTAACGCCGAAGTGCACTTTTGTATACCCGTAAACCCTAGTAATCCTCTTGCATCACGCTTTTGTTTGAAGTAAGAATCGTCGGACTCTAAATCATTCACTATTCTTAAAAATAGTCTTTTGCTCATCCGAAAACGACGCCTAAAAGTGTTAGGATCGGGGTACGTTGGGCTCTCTACAAAATAATCTTTCATTAGGTTCTCATTAGCTTTAGCACGATCACGTTCCAAACTAACTCTTTTTCTAATTGGATTTGTTGTATTCTCCGTTTCTTCAAACAACCCCCTCACAACAAAGGACATCGCACTTGTAACCGCCATCTCCTCCTCGTACTTGTCCGATGACGTATCATCGTCATCGTTCAACAAACGGTTGTATAGTTGTGAAGAAGATGAAGACATTTTATAAAGTATAGATTGGAAAGGATTTGAAAAAGAGTGTGTTTGTGTATGGTGTGAAGAATTTATAAAAAATGGTTGGTTTATATAGAAAATTAATAATAGATTTTAAAATTAAATTTTTTTTTTGTTATTGGTCAAATATAGCCGTTATTCAACGGCAATTATTGGAAAAATCAAAAAATTAGGCGTTTTGTAGGCAACGCCCCAACCATTTTTCTAGTCCATAGCGCCCCTGTGTAATGGGATGGGGGGCGCTTTGGGGCGCTATACACGGGCAAAAACGCCCCACTACACATGGTCTTAGGGCTTGGGATTGTTAGGTTCAATCATGAACCTAGAGTCTTAGGGCTTGTAATTAAGAATCAATCCATACCTTGCCCTATCCTGCACCAAATGGGATGAACAAAACGATGAGGCGGGTCTAAAACATGCACAATTAGATCAATACCTTATTAAAAACGTTCATTTGAGTATAAACAATGTTCTAAAAATAAAATTTTCTCGATCTTTTTATTTTCAATACTGCATATATGTAGTCTACGATACTGCATGTTTATATTCTATAGTACTACATATATGCAGTATCATACACTACATATATATACTATCATATTATTACGTATATGCAGTACAAATGTGGGAAGAGTTATCCTACAAAGGGTTGAGAATCTAAGAAGGCTACAAAGAATCTTTTAGACACAATGCAGGTAAAAAAGACACAATGACGGGTTAAAAAATTTATTAAAAAACTCTAAATCGAATTTAAAAAAAGTAGCTCGGAGAGCTTGTTCTCCTTGTTGTCCGCTATAAAAAAATTAAATGAAAAATAAACAAAAATAAAAAAAATTAACGTTTTCATTGTGGCTATTTTTTTTCATTATTTCTTTTATAAATTTAAGACACAATGAAGATAAATTAGACACAATGAAAACGGTAATTTTTTAATTTTTCGTTTAATTTTTGTTGAAGGAGGACGAAGAGGGAAACACGGTCTCTGAGCCACTTTTTTGAAATTTGAATTAGACTTTTTTATAATTTTTTTATATGGCATTGTGTCTAAAATATCCTTCTTAGCATTCTTAGTTTTCCAATACTTTGTAGGTGAACCCCACTCGTACAAATGTAGTATATACGATGCATGATTATCTTTAATTTAAATTTCAGTTTATTTTTTATTATGATATTATCTTCTTTATCAGTTTATTATTATCTTTAAGTTAGGATGTAGTATATATATTACTTTTGTTTTTATTTGTAATAAGTTTTTGTTGAATATGGAACATAACAAACTTTTTTATTCAACATTTAAGTTCGTATGGATACTTGAATAATCATTAGATTTTTGAGTCATTTGATCGTTTTCAAAACCGTATCAAGCACCATGAAACTACATATAATTAATATAAAAAACAATCACGACACGACTTTTAAAAAAGTTTTAATATACCAATATTATTATGCTCTAATTAAAGGTATTGAATTTCTTGATATTTTTATGCTATTTAAAAAAAAGGCTAAATGCATATTTCTCCATCTAAACATGTTAAATGCATATTTCTCCATCCAAACATGTTAAATGCATATTTCCTCAGTCAAAAAAATCAATTGCATATTCCCACATTTAAACAACTTTAATTTGAAAATATAACAATTTTTAGTATGATCATATTTAAAATTGTGTTAACATTGAGTATATACGCAATCGATTTTTCTAGTTGGGGAAATATGATATTAAACAACTTTGCAGTTGATTTTTTTAGTTGGGGAAATATGCAATTAGGGGGTGTTTATAAGGGTAAATATGCAATTGTTCCAGTTAAAAAAATAAAAATTACATAATTCACGAGTTATCAGTTAGGTATTACGATATGTAATTCTAATACTCTGATTTTGTTAAGTTTATTTTCAAACGTTTGTTTTCCGGCTAATAAGCATAGTTTGTATAGTTTAAACATTAGTGTCTGGAGGGTGATCCATCTTGATGACGAATTTCATGATAACAAGAAATAGTAATGAATTGTTTGATGTCTGCATGGTTTTTCCAGCTCATACATGACATCAAAATTCTCATAACCATCTATTTTAGACACAATGTTTAAAACACAAAAGTAGTATAGTATGTCACTAATCACATTACATAATATAATAGAATAAACTACGAAGTATGATATTAAACAATAATTTTCTTAATCAATAATAACTTTTTTTAACAAGTGTAAGAAGAACCTAGGCCATGTCTCTTTTACTCTACACCACGAAATTATTTTACCTTTTTTTATGATATAAGATGATAAAACTAATTTAGTGATGCTGAATAGAGGTGTACAGTCGCCCTTTCATTGGTTGTGATTAAGGAGTAGGTGCCTACCAGTCAAATAAAGGCAATGCTCAGAACGTTCATAAAGAAATGGTATTTTAATATTAATATATAAAAATTATAATTTTTTTAATTAAAAAATAATTTAACACAAACTTACGAAAGTAAATAGGAGTTTTTTCCTTATAAAGCTAGTGTAGTTGATAATTTTATTTACCAATATGTTATACATTTAAAAGTATTTACTAAAAAAATATTCTTTTAAAACTTTAATGTTTCTCTCTTCTAGTGTCATTAAATATGTTTAAAAAGTTTTTTAATTGTTTTTAAAAAAGTCTTTCTACATATGTTTTTGAAATAAAAATGGAATTGAACTTTTTTAGCTCTCTAGATGTTATAAATTTTTTTGAATCGTTTAGTAAAATTTTCTTTTATAATTTGATAATCACGAGGCCTTTAAATAATTCGATTCTTGGCTCTTCAAATTTTATAGAATACATATTCTATTATTTATTTAAAGAACTTTTAATTTTACAAATAATAAAAACGAGTTTACTATAATTTAGAATCCGTTAATCAAGTTAGCGTCATCGGGTTTAAAAACAATTTGTTTATATGGTGTAGAAACATATTCTGTATTTTTGTATGATTTTTTTACCTTTCCAGACATTATTATTTTGTTTTAACTTGTTTTATAAAAGTTATTTTCGCAATTTTTTTTAATCGTGGTATTTAACTACTAGTTTACATAACCTATTTATAAATAAAAAGTTTCGTTCGTTAAACAAACACAAGCAAAAGTAAATGGTGACAAACGAAGGGTAAACGAAAAAAATCTTGTCCGTGACCGTTATTTTATTTAACAAACGTAAATGAATTTACCGACAAACGCTTCACCATTTTCACGGAATGTTAGATTATTAGAAAGCTAAAAAAAAGTTTGGAATTTTTTTAATTAAAAAACAATTAAAATTTTTTTTGTAAAATATTTAATGACACTACGAGAGAAACACAAAGTTTTAAAAAGAACACTCTTTTTTGATAAAAACTTTTAAAAGTACACCATGTAGATAATTAAAATTTCCAACTACACTTTTTTAGGAAAAAAGTCAAGTAAACAGTAAAGAAACCCTAATCATTTCTTAAACACTAACTTGCTTAAGCTCATTAAAGGAACGATACAAGTATTTATTAGCAGATCTTTGATTTTTGAAAAGAAATTAATCACACTTATTGTAGGATTAGAACTATTCACATAGTGCTTAAAACATAAATGTGTTATCAATGGTTCACTAACCTCATAGGCCTATAAGTAAGTATTAACGAAACTGAAACCTTTTTATGTGATCGTTACTTTTGATACTTTGTATATCTAACGATTTGGATGTCAAATTTTCGGCTCAGCTGTCAACAAGAACAACTAATATAAATAAATAGAACTACTAAACTTTCAACTAAAATGCATAACTTCAATGAAGTCTAAAGTAAACACCAACTTCAATCAAGTTTTAAATTTTAATCATGGCTAAACAAGTTTTACTATAATAATTAACTAGCTTTTTATGCCGGGCCGCGCGTTGCGGCGGCCAGGTCTCGCGTATGTGACTTCGTCATACGCGTTGATAAAAAAGTTTCATGTCTCGCATGTTACGGTGCAAAGTCATAATGCGTAACATATTAAAAGACGTGTATATAACAAACGTAAATGCCAAAATTAAAACTAAGTCAAAATGGCATTGTCTTGTCAGAAATTTGTCAAAGTAGAATAGTATGGTCAAAGTTGTAAACACGTAAAAAAATTCATGTCTCGTACGTTACGATGTAAAGTCGCATATTAAAAGACGGAAAAATACCCAGACTTAAATGTCAAAGTCGGGAAGCAAAACCGTAAATATGTCAAAGTAAAGTAACGGTTCAAAGTTGTAAAGTGACAAATCAAAGTCGATAGTCAAAAACGTAAATATGTAAAAGTCGGAGGTTAAAACCGTAAACATATAAAAGTCAGGCAGTCAAAATCGTAAACACGTAAAAGTTTAAAATAAAAAAATAAGACGGCGAATCGGTCGGTGACACGTGTCGTGGTGTCACGGACCTTTGGATTTAGAATTATATAGAATTAGTTTTACTATAATAACATCTAAAGGCTTCAAATTTGATAATTGAAATACTTTCAATATTAGACTACATATAACAGGCGTCTTATGCCCTTGATGATGTCCTTTAACGTCACATAACGTCAGACGTCCTAGTAAGTGGGGGCGTTATGGTTAAAAAGTTTTGATGAGCGTTGCCATGATAACATCGTGCCCCTTTTCGTCTCGAAAACCAAGAAAACTACCGTTGAACGGCTCTTTCCAACGCATCTTTGCATTAAATTTATTTTTCCAACTTTATAAACAATACGATTTTTAACCTATAAATACAACTTTAACCCAAATTTCACAAAATTTATACTCTTCATTTTCTACGTATTCCTTACTCTAAATCACTCTATATTCCGCCGATAATGTTTCCATAGCAATTCCGTGGAATTTCTGAACAGGGTCAAGCGGGTCGTGCATAGCAATTCCTCGTCGGCTAAGACTCAAAACTGTTGGAAAAATATATGAATGAAAGGTGGTGGTTTGGTTGAAGTTTGAGTTTGTCCCACATAGGAGGGGAGACCAAACTTAAGCTTGGTTATAAGCAACAACCTCCTAGACATGTTTGAATTGTCATGTTGTGTTTTACTCAAGGGCCTACCCGCGCACAGGGGGGGTGCAGAAAACTGGATTCGAGGTTGGAAATCGCATTAGACTTGCGACGCCCGCGCGACCTGCGGACACGAATGCAGTTCCGAAAACTCAGAATCGGACCCGGTTCGTTTTTGTTTTTAACAACACAAACCGGCCAACCTTTGGAATTCTTTTACAGTTTTATGATAATAATTGATCATTCATTAAGCAATTAGTTGAGTTGATGACAATTAAATTGTCATAAATCAAGGCTCTTGATATTTGGGTGTTACTTACAAATACTTGTGTGATACATCAACAAACACACAACAAAACACGTCCACCTACACACAGCAGCAGCAACGTTTTCACAGCTACATTCCGAGTTTGTTTCAGGCAAGTGTTTAAGTCCGGCAGCACCGCTGTTACCGTCCGGTGTACCCTGGGAACAGACCGAGAATCTGTTTAAGGGAACTGTGTCAAACACAGGCCCGGATATTGTTTACTGTTACGGTTTTCTGTTTTGCAGGACTCAACCGGCAGCCCTGTTTCTTCTTCTATTCTGTTTTACGAGCTTTATTTCTAACAAACTTAAACAGATTTTTTAACTGCTCTTGCTTTTGTTTCAGAATGGAATCTCAGCCTACAATCACCCAGCCCATTCAAGTTTCTGCAGCTTCTGTTGTTTCTGCAGTTTCTGCAGTCATGACTTCTGCTGTTGCTGTTACCACCACACCGGTCGTTGCACCGGTGCATAACCTTAGTTATGCTGAGAAACCAGAGAAGTTCACTGGTGTGAACTTCAAACGTTGGCAACAAAAGATGCTCTTTTATTTGACAACGTTGAACCTAGCAAGGTTCTTGACTGAATCCGCTCCCTTGTTAACTGATGGGGAGATGGATGCTCAAACTGTGAGCGCGGTTCAAGCTTGGAATCATTCTGATTTCCTGTGTCGTAACTATGTCCTTAATGGCATGGTTGATGCACTATATAACGTGTACTGCAAGGCCAAGACAGCCAAAGAATTATGGGATTCTTTGGAACGTAAGTATAAAACAGAAGATGCAGGCACAAAGAAATTTGTGGTGGCTAAATTCTTGGAATTTAAAATGATTGATTCTAAAACTGTTATGAGTCAACTTCAAGAATTGCAGGTTGTTCTTCATGATATTCATGCAGAAGGAATGGTGCTTAGCGAGACATTCCAAGTTGCTGCTATCATTGAAAAGTTGCCACCAAGTTGGGTTGATTTCAAGAACTATCTCAAGCATAAGCGAAAGGAAATGACAATTGAAGATCTCGTGGTTCGTCTTCGTATTGAAGAAGACAATAAAGTTGCTCAAAAGAAGAGTGATGGTCCCGAATCTGCAAAGGCCAATGTTGTTGAACATGGTCGGTTTGGTAAGGGTAACAAAACAAAAGGTCACGTTGGGAAAAAGAATAGTGGGAAAGGTTTCCACCTTGGACCTAAAGGTGGTGTGGGTAAAAAGAAGTTTTCAGGAACTTGTTACAACTGTGACAAACCGGGTCACCGGGCTAGTGAGTGTAGACAGCCGAAGAAAGAGACTCCTCGGCAAGCCAACATGGTTAATGATGTTGAAAATCTTGTGGCTATGATTTCTGATCTCGCTATGATGATAAGTGAGATTAACTTGGTTGGGTCGAATACCAAAGAATGGTGGGTTGATACCGGGGCTACCCGCCATGTTTGTTCTGATAAGAATCTCTTCAACACCTTCAAGGAGGTTACTAATGAAGAAAAATTGTTTATGGGAAATTCTGCAACCGCCGATGTCAAAGGCGAGGGAACTGTGATTCTAAAGATGACTTCGGGAAAAGAACTCACTTTGACCAATGTTTTGTATGTTCCCGAGATTCGTAAGAATCTAGTTTCGGGTTGGTTGTTGAATAAGTTTGGTTTTAAACTTGTGTTTGAGTCTGATAAGGTCGTGTTGACCAAAAGTGGTGTTTATGTTGGTAAGGGATATGCCCTTAATGGTATGTTTAAATTGAATGTAATGGTTGTCGGTGAAA
Organism: Tagetes erecta; assembly: GCA_030867185.1. NCBI lineage: Eukaryota > Viridiplantae > Streptophyta > Magnoliopsida > Asterales > Asteraceae > Tagetes > Tagetes erecta. Next base: position 9,327,850 of record CM061493.1, read on the forward strand.
TGAATAAAACGGGTACTAGTTCTGCTTATATGCTTGAATCTTCAAATATGTGGCATGGTAGACTAGGTCATGTTAATTTTAATTCAATTCGTCGTTTGATCAATTTAAATTACATACCAACGTTTCATATAGACTCAAACCATAAATGTGAAACTTGTGTAGAGGCAAAACAAACGAGAACGTCGTTCAAAACCGTGGAACGAACCTCCGAACCTCTTGACATGATTCACACCGACGTGTGTGACTTAAAAGCGATTCCCACTCGTGGAGGGAATAAGTACTTCATAACGTTCATTGATGATAGTACTAGATTTTGTTATGTATACTTGCTTAAAAGCAAGGACGAAGCTATTGAAAAGTTTATCTTATTCAAAGCGGAAGTTGAGAACCAACTCAACCGGAAAATTAAAATTGTAAGGAGCGATCGAGGCGGTGAGTATGTCTCACCTTTTGCTGATGTTTGTGCAAAGAATGGGATCATACATGAACTCACGGCTCCTTACTCCCCACAATCTAATGGCATAGCGGAACGAAAAAACCGCACTTTGAAAGAAATGATGAATGCCATGATGATAAGTTCTGGTATAAGTCAGGACATGTGGGGGGAAGCACTGCTGTCAGCAAATTATGTCCTGAACATGATACCAACTAAGGACAAGGATAAAGCTCCTTATGAACTATGGACAGGACACAAACCATCGTACAAACACTTGCGAGTGTGGGGGTGTCTAGCCAAAGTAGTTGTGACACCACCAAAGCGCCTAGTAATAGGACCAAAAACCGTGGATTGTGTATTTATAGGATACACTCGTCCTGGTGGTGCACTTCGTTTCCTTGTGCATGATTCTAAAAATCCTGGAATAAACAAAGGCACCATAATTGAATCAAAGGATGCTTCATGGTTTGAACATATATTTCCATGTTTGGGAAATGAAGAACCGAGTCCATCAGGACCGGTTGAAACTGAGGAAATTGCACCAAACAACGAGGTTGCAAATGATACACCTCAAAGACAACCTGAGGTTGAGGAAGAAAATGTTCGAAGAAGCAAGAGACAAAGGATTGAAAAATCCTTTGGCTATGATTTTCTTACCTATATGGTTGAAGAAATACCTCAAACTTATAGAGAAGCTGTGAACTCCACAGAAGGACCTCAATGGAGGGAGGCCATCAAAAGTGAAATAGACTCTATTTTGCAAAACCATACATGGGAGCTAGTGGATCTCCCTCCTGGATGTAAACCACTAGGCTACAAATGGGTCTTCAAGAAGAAACCAAAAGCAGATGGTATTACTAAGGAGTACAAGGCAAGGTTGGTAATTAAAGGATATAATCAACGTGAAGGCCTAGATTATTTTGATACATATTCGCCGGTGACGCGAATAACCTCCATCAGGTTGGTACTTGCTATCGCCGCCATCCGAAATTTGGAAGTTCACCAAATGGATGTGAAAACCGCTTTTTTAAATGGAAATCTAGAGGAAGAGATTTACATGGAACAACCTGAGGGTTTTAAGGTCGCGGGACAAGAAAATAAAGTATGCAAACTTGTCAAATCCTTGTACGGATTAAAACAAGCCCCAAAACAATGGCATCAAAAGTTTGATCATGTCATGCTTGATTCTGGTTTCAAGATCAATGAATGTGACAAATGTGTGTACGTGAAAGATACACCAGATGGATATGTAATCCTGTGCTTATATGTAGACGATGTGCTCATTGCTGGAAGTAATGAAAAGATGGTAAAGTCTACAAAAGATACCTTGAAAGCAAGATTCGACATGAAAGACATGGGTTTGGCAAACGTGATTTTGGGTGTTCAAATCACTCGAATTCCAGGTGGGTTTTCCTTAAGTCAATCCCAATATGTGAAGCAAATTCTTGAGAAATTTAATGCAAATGATTCTAATGTAGCTAGAACTCCAATTGACACAAGTCAACATCTAGCTAAGAACAGGGGAGAGCCTGTCAACCAACTAGAATACTCAAGAATTATTGGAAGCTTGATGTATCTTATGAGTTGTACTAGACCAGACTTAGCATATGCTGTGAGCAAGCTAAGTAGATACACGAGCAACCCGAGTTCAGCTCATTGGAGCTGTATGATCAGGCTGCTCCGGTACTTAAGATACACTCAGGATTACGGGCTGCACTATACTGGATATCCAGCAGTTATTGAAGGGCACTGTGATGCAAACTGGATATCAGATACAAATGACTCAAGGGCAACAAGTGGATATGTTTTCACACTTGGAGGTGCAGCCATATCGTGGAAATCATCTAAGCAAACGGTCATTGCTAGATCCACGATGGAATCGGAATTCATCGCTTTAGATAAAGCGGGTGAAGAAGCAGAATGGCTACGTCAATTTGTGGAGGATATTCCAATATGGCCTAAGCCGGCAACGGCCATATGTATTCATTGTGATAGTCAATCGGCAATTGGCAGAGCTCATAGCACAATGTATAACGGGAAAAACCGACACATAAGACGTAGACATAATACGATACGACAACTAATCTCTACGGGAGTTATCACTGTTGACTATGTGAAGTCAAAGGATAACATTGCGGATCCGCTAACAAAAGGCCTAAGTAGAGAGTTAGTTCAGAAGTCGTCAATGGGAATGGGACTAAAGCCCATGAAAGGATAAGTTTATATGAAGGAAACCTAACTCGGCTGACTGGAGATCCCAAGATCCGAGTTCAATAGGACAACCTATTTGTATGAACTTGTAAGGTCACTGTGGGGGGCGAATTAACTAATAAAAAGGTTAACAAAACCCTGCGTTTTAAGGGAGCTTACTACAAGTTTTTAGTAACCTTCCTAGTCCATTCCTAAAAGTGACAAGGTACGAGGATAAACATTTGGCTTTTAATGATTCAGACTGATACAGTCACATGTGAAGAGTCACCTATGTGAGAGAGAAGTGGGGTCGCTTCGAAGGGTATTGACGGGGCACAATACTTAATAGCTCTCACAGAACCAGGCAAATGTTCATGACCATAACGAACATAACTATGAGGACTTGACTTTGTCAGGGAGAGTCTTGTGTGAAATGTACTGTCGCCTACATAAATGGCAGACGAGTTCAAGGACATCACCGTCTACTCAGAGCCAGTAGACTAAGTGCGTTTCATAAGCGAAGGTTCAAAGGGTAACACCTACCTATCGTATGCAAGACTCAACTGCTGAAACTTAATCGGAATGGTGTTTATTTCTGAGATCGACCTTCATTCATGTGGGGGATTGTTGGAAAAATATATGAATGAAAGGTGGTGGTTTGGTTGAAGTTTGAGTTTGTCCCACATAGGAGGGGAGACCAACCTTAAGCTTGGTTATAAGCAACAACCTCCTAGACATGTTTGAATTGTCATGTTGTGTTTTACTCAAGGGCCTACCCGCGCGCAGGGGGGGTGCAGAAAACTGGATTCGAGGTTGGAAATCGCATTAGACTTGCGACGCCCGCGCGACCTGCGGACACGAATGCAGTTCCGAAAACTCAGAATCGGACCCGGTTCGTTTTTGTTTTTAACAACACAAACCGGCCAACCTTTGGAATTCTTTTACAGTTTTATGATAATAATTGATCATTCATTAAGCAATTAGTTGAGTTGATGACAATTAAATTGTCATAAATCAAGGCTCTTGATATTTGGGTGTTACTTACAAATACTTGTGTGATACATCAACAAACACACAACAAAACACGTCCACCTACACACAGCAGCAGCAACGTTTTCACAGCTACATTCCGAGTTTGTTTCAGGCAAGTGTTTAAGTCCGGCAGCACCGCTGTTACCGTCCGGTGTACCCTGGGAACAGACCGAGAATCTGTTTAAGGGAACTGTGTCAAACACAGGCCCGGATATTGTTTACTGTTACGGTTTTCTGTTTTGCAGGACTCAACCGGCAGCCCTGTTTCTTCTTCTATTCTGTTTTACGAGCTTTATTTCTAACAAACTTAAACAGATTTTTTAACTGCTCTTGCTTTTGTTTCAGAATGGAATCTCAGCCTACAATCACCCAGCCCATTCAAGTTTCTGCAGCTTCTGTTGTTTCTGCAGTTTCTACAGTCATGACTTCTGCTGTTGCTGTTACCACCACACCGGTCGTTGCACCGGTGCATAACCTTAGTTATGCTGAGAAACCAGAGAAGTTCACTGGTGTGAACTTCAAACGTTGGCAACAAAAGATGCTCTTTTATTTGACAACGTTGAACCTAGCAAGGTTCTTGACTGAATCCGCTCCCTTGTTAACTGATGGGGAGATGGATGCTCAAACTGTGAGCGCGGTTCAAGCTTGGAATCATTCTGATTTCCTGTGTCGTAACTATGTCCTTAATGGCATGGTTGATGCACTATATAACATGTACTGCAAGGCCAAGACTGCCAAAGAATTATGGGATTCTTTGGAACGTAAGTATAAAACAGAAGATGCAGGCACAAAGAAATTTGTGGTGGCTAAATTCTTGGAATTTAAAATGATTGATTCTAAAACTGTTATGAGTCAACTTCAAGAATTGCAGGTTGTTCTTCATGATATTCATGCAGAAGGAATGGTGCTTAGCGAGACATTCCAAGTTGCTGCTATCATTGAAAAGTTGCCACCAAGTTGGGTTGATTTCAAGAACTATCTCAAGCATAAGCGAAAGGAAATGACAATTGAAGATCTCGTGGTTCGTCTTCGTATTGAAGAAGACAATAAAGTTGCTCAAAAGAAGAGTGATGGTCCCGAATCTGCAAAGGCCAATGTTGTTAAAAAAAACTGTAATTTTTTTATATTTTTTTTAATTTTTCGTTTATTTATTTTTGAAAGAGGAATTCATGGGGAACAAGGTCTCCTATATATATATATATATACACCTGATTTATACTCGGAACCGGGTTGTACCCGTACTCGACCCGGTTCCACAAGTTATGCATTTCTCCCAATTGGAACCGAACTCAGTTCCTGTATGGAATCAGACTTGAACAGCCCAGCGAAACCGCACCATGATATTGTCCGCTTTGGCGGACGAAACGCCCTCAGGCGCCGCCCCTCACGGTTTTAAAACGCGTCATGGTAGGGAAGGTTTCCACCCCCTTATAAAGCGGGTTTTGTTCTCCCTCCCAACCGATGTGGGATGTTATATTCCACCCCCCTTAAGGAGGCCAGCGTCCTGATCGAGGTCGTTTGGTCGGTCAAAAAATAAAGTAAATAGAGTTCCTATTCACCCTTAATAGTAAGGATAAGTAGGGTGTCGAGTCCACGAGGAATTTGTGGTCAATGTTTAATGTAACTAATCGATTATTGACTTGGAAGAAATAAACTAAACAATTGCATAAATGTAAACCTTGGGTTTTGATTGATTTGATTTTGAAAGCAATAACTTTAAACTATGAATTAACTATGAATTAAAAAGGTAGTCATTCCCGGGATTCAGATTCAAAGATGATGTTAAGTTCAATTGTTTAAGTTTTGATCATGAAAATATGACTTCTATGTAATGATAAATCAATTGCCAAATAATTACCAATTACTAATCTTTATGAGTAGACAACGAAAATGTTGAAAACCGAAAACCAATCAATCAGTTTAGTAATAATCACGACAATCTCTAAACCACAGAGTTCATTTTAGAACATCAAATAGAAAACAAACCTAAACAAAGAACCAAACAAATGTCTTGGAAGAATCCTTCACCAGGAAATAACCACAATGGAATTAGCCGCTCATGCTTGTGAATTGATCTTCAGATTCGTTGTTGGAAGACATGATTGGTGATGGAATGATGATTGAATCGATTGGAATCTTGGATCTTGAAGTGGAGAATAGCCAAAATTCGTCCTAGGGTTCGTCCTTGGCTTGGAGGCCAAGGGATGATGATTTTTAACCTAAAATTCGACTTTTATCTTTAATTTCCGTCCCCAGTCCCGTAGCCTACTGAAATCTCCTGAAAACCCGTAGCCTACTGAAAAGGCAAAATTCAGATACTTGTTTTCTTTCACTTTTGGCCCTTCTGACTTGAAACTTGGCACTTAAGATCCTCAAATCACTTGTTTAACCTACAAAAACATATTCCAACATAGTTAAACTATTCTAAGTGATTAATCATATAAAAACACATAAACATTAACATTTAAACACATAAAACATCATTCCAAACACCACTCATCACATCCCCACACTTCACCTTTGCTTGTCCCCAAGCAAACCCGCTCGTAACACTATGACTTTCGTTAACAAAAACGATCATGCTTCATCTTCACCAATACTAGCCAAGGTCCAAAGTCATACCCAACTTAATCAAACCATTAAACACATTATACTTTGCAAGCAAAGTTAGCACGTTTGAATTAAAGTCTATCTACCCTGGCCTATTAAGCTTTCAAGTATTCCCTATGCATGCAAGTATACCCCTCACAAATGTCACTCCTCTCGGTTTTATTTCTGGACTAGTGAAAGGTGCACTAGTATATTTCTGTAATACTCTCAGACCAAGAAAAGAAACACAATTACCATAAGCTTGCCTAACAGTCATAACTCCACCACTTAACACAAGTCATGCACAAATCATAAGGACTTTACAGGGTTGTAACGTGAGGCTAGGGTTAGGGTGTGGATAAAGAAATTGAAAGTGACTAAAGGGTAGTGAAATCCAATTAGACATGCTAGATACTGAAATGGAAAGACAAGACTCTTTAAAAACTTCGGGTAAAAGTGACCCGAAGTTCTTTTTATTGAACAACTCAACTATTCACAACTTTGGGTAACTTGACCCACTACGATAACATTGACTCTTTTTTTTTTCTTTTCTTTTTGTCATTTTTTTCTCTTTTTTTTTTCTTTTTTTCTTTTTTTCTCTCTTTTTTTTTTTCAACACAATAATAACTCTTATAACAAGCAACCAATCTAAACACACTTAGCAATATCTAATGGATCCGACTACACGGGTGAAAAAAATAACTGGGTTTAAACAGGTTGAATGGGTTTAACATGTGGGTTAACAAAAGAAAATGTTGGGGCTCAACAGGGCTACTAAGGGAAACTGTAAAGGTATGAAAGTATGGAAGTAAAAACAGAAAAAGGCTAAACAAAACAAACATGGTAATCCTAATGCCTTAATCATCTTTGCGCAACAACTTGGTTTGTGGTCTCGAAATGCATCTGTTAGGCAAGTTCTAGAATTCTGAATCAATCTGGTAATTCACACATAAAAAGAATTTGAGCAATCAATCCTAATAATGCTCTAATGCTCATATAGAAAGGCTCAAAATTCTCACCATGAAATTGTGTGGAAACGGGTTGCCGACATAAAAGCATGCATAAAAGGTCCACCTTCTAGCTTATTACCCCCGGCTAGACTTCTCTAATAATTCAAACAAATTTCTTTTCAACTAATCAAGCTAACCATGACTATGGACCTCAACTTGTGCACTAGCTAAATTAACACTCACGATTTACATTGCAACAAAAGCTTTCATGCACAATTGGGACTTAAAGGACAAAAAATTTAAAATTCTTTCAAATTTTCAAAATCCCCTCATCCCCACACTTAGGATACATTGTCCCCAATGTATGGGTTTTTAGCTCAAAGGTGAGTTTTTCACAACTCCAACAACTCACAAACAACTAGTTCCATATAACAACTAAACAAGCAAAAACAAATAAATCACCACTCCCAAACACATGAAGTTCACACCACCAAAGTTACCAAAAAAATTAAAATTGTTTCAAACAAAAAGATATAAAAATAAAATAAAAGATAGAAAAGAATACATAGACCTGGTCAACCCCTCATCGAGTCTTCAATCATAGCATGACTACGGTGGTCCAAAGATAGACGTTAGAGTCCTAAACTTTGAAGCCAAAAGTAACTCCAAACTCTTCATCCTAGTGCTTTGAACTTCTGCACTATACCAAAATGTTTGACATCTTCTAAGTAAACATCATTCTCGCACATAAACACTTTGTCTTACCCATCCTACATATATGACAAGCAATAACCAACAAGCAAGTCAATTCACAATATGTTCAGAAACAAATCAAGTAATTAAACAAGTGTACTTTATTTTTCAGTAACCTCCCCACACTTGTTTAAAACCATGGCTACCTGTCGCACCCCGACTCCCAGGGCCTGACACGTTGCATAACATCAGCCAATCAAATAAAGACATATAGCGGAAGACTTATCAAAAGACCACGGAACGGTCCCAAATTTAAACTTTTCATTAATTGTTTTACAATAGTAATAAACATTGTCTAACACTCGACATGAGTGTGGTACATTGAAACTAAAGACACTAGTCCCGAGCATCTTCAGTAAAATCCTTCCTCCTATGTGGAGTGTCATCAACTAATCCAGTTCTAGCTAGGCCTTCCTAGCTAATATCCTCGATTATTTCTTTCACCTGCATCACGAGCTAAAAGACGTCAACAACTATGTGTTGGTGAGTCATAACCAGTGACGTAAGACATATATGAAACATTTAGACATCATCATTCATACATGGGTGGTCATAAGTTATCTACAAGTCAACTCTTCTCTAACGCCATATCTGATGGTGGCCAACTTTCGTTAGAGCCTGTTAACGTATATGCCGCATACAGGGAATAAGAAGGTACCCTTTTCTTTGACCCCCTTTTTGGTCACATCATCATATTGCCTAGGCTTTTGGTACCTCTCCTGTTACGAGCAGTCAGTCTACCTAATTGGATCCAACTAGACGCATATACATCCCGAGACGGGGCCGGTAGCACTCAATGGATCTACCCCCAGAAGCCCTGTCTTAATGACTTGCCCTGTGGTATGTAGCCGTCATCCTTTTCGTCGGATGGCTCGTCAAGAAGCTTATTACCGCGGACCAACAACACAACAACCGGACGAACCTGGAGTTGAGGTGCGTTGAATCACCAGGTAGCGATCTACTTATAACCACATATATACATATGCGTACACATACATATATATTCATAACATTCATAAAACATTTCATACTTTTCATTCTTTTCATATAAGCTCGGATACAGCCCCGAAATCATAAAACATATAAAAAGAGGGGCGGTTAGACTCACCTTAGTGTAGCCTAAGTATCACGATCTGATGGCTAATTGAGACAACCCTGTAAACATTTCATACTTATTAGGATTCATTCCTCTAGGGATAATCCTATCATTTCATTACCTTAGTCACATTATATGACTTAAGTGATGGCTTTAGTCCTTGGCATAATTATTTCACTCGGAGTGCTTTTAGCATCTGAGTCAGGGTTATCCTATGTTCTTATTATCATTCTATTTAAAAGCCATATTATCATATCTTCGTGTTTCTCACACGATCCTATTATTCTTTGAAAACATACTGTATTCCTAGAAATATTATATGACTAGGAATGTTCTATTCTAAAACCCTGGCCTTTCCATGGACTTAAGTCATACATATCTTAAATGAGTACGGGATCTGAGACGTTACCTAATGAGTCGAGCAGAGTGGGGGCCTGGGTACGAAAGTCTCTTTGGACGCGGGCAGCACCTAGCCTTGTTCAGCGGTTCCGAGCTCACGTGCTAGCGAGAGAACACCGTCCACTATAACAACGGGTTTCGTGTCCCCTTTAGTATCTTAGGTGCACACACATATATACATCTAGCTATATATGTATAAAAACGGTAAATACCCGAAGGAAACTAAGAACGAGTCTTACCGAACACCGAAGATTCTCGTAGACGCTTCGTGAGCAAATCCGCACTTGAACCGAACTTTTGGAGGCTTCCGTTACTAGTCGGAAACCCACCGAGACTTCGTCGGGACTTCACCGGAGATTCTTGGCCGGATTTTAGAGAGAGAGACTTGAGAGAGTGAGAGTTGAGGTGTAAGAAATGAAGGGGGGGTCGCCCCCTTTTTATAGCTGGTGAACCTGCCCTACGCGATACGCGCAGGGCATGCCTCCTCCTGCGCGTATCGCGTAGAGGAGGTGGTTTCGTGCGAGTCTGCGGCTGCCCCTGGTTTCGCGTACCCGGGTTTGGTTACACTAGGCGATACGCGCAGGCCATGTCTTCCCTTGCGCGTATCGCGTAATTTACATTTTTTTTTTTTTTTTTTTTTTTTAAGTCTTTTTATTCTCGTATGAGGCGGAGTGTCACATTCTCCCCTCCTTATTGGGATTCCGTCCCGGAATCACTCTGAGAATAAATGTGGGTACTTTTTCCTCATAGCGTCTTCTGGTTCCCAGGTAAACTCAGAACCACGCCTCGCATTCCATCTGACTTTAACGATGGGGATGCGTTTTCTTCTTAACTTCTTAACTTGCCTCTCGACTATTTCTGTTGGTTCTTCAACAAAATTTAGTCGTTCGTCCACTTGGATTTCTTCCAGTGGTGTTTGCAGGGTTTCATCAGATAGACATTTCCTGAGTTGAGAGACATGGAAGACTGGGTGGATCCCACGCAGTTCTTCCGGAAGTTCTAGTCTATACGCTACTTTGCCTATTCTGCTGGTTATCATAAAAGGTCCAATGAATCGGGGACTTAACTTTCCCCTCTTTCCGAAACGGATAGCGCCCTTCCAAGGTGATACCTTTAACATAACTTTATCTCCTTCCGCGAACTGTAGTGGCCTTCGTCGCCTGTCGGCATAGCTCTTTTGTCTGCTTTGTGCCACTACGAGTCGCTCCCGGATCACCTTGACTTTTTCAATGGTGTCTAACACCATCTCAGGGCCGGTCATTTTACCTTCTCCTACTTGGAACCAGCATAAAGGCGTTCGACATCTTCGGCCATACAAGGCCTCAAATGGCGAAGCTTTCAAACTTTTGTGATAGCTATTATTGTAAGAAAATTCAGCTAACGGGAGGTGGGTGTCCCAGCTACCTCCAAAATCTATCACACATGCCCGCAACATATCTTCTAAGGTTTGAATGGTCCTTTCACTTTGACCATTCGTTTGCGGGTGATAGGCCGTACTCATCTCTAACTTAGTGCCAAGGGCTTCGTGGAATTGTCTCCAATACCGGGACGTAAATCTCCCGTCCCTATCGGAAACAATGGACACCGGCACTCCGTGCCTTGCCACTATTTCATCAACATATAACTGAGCGAGTTGCTCAGCTCCTGCACTTTCCTTTATAGGTAGGAAGTGGGCAGACTTAGTGAGTCTATCCACAATTACCCATATAGCATCATTCCCCTTCCTTGTTTTGGGTAATCCCATCACGAAATCCATCGTGATCATTTCCCATTTCCACGTAGGGATCTCAAGGGGTTGGAGCATACCAGACGGCTTTTGGTGCTCAGCCTTCACCTGGAGACATGTCATGCAACGCTCCACATAGGTTGCTATGTCCTTTTTCATTCCAGGCCACCAAAATTGATCTTTCATGGTATAATACATCTTGTCTGCTCCAGGATGAATGAGGTACTTGGTTTTATGGGCTTCATCCAATATGAGTTCTCTCAGATTACCAAAGTTTGGTACCCAAATTCGGCATTTCATACGGATGAACCCATCTTCTCCTGCTTCTAACTTCTTTACTACCCCAATCATTTCTTCCTTCTGGGCGTTTTCGTCCTTTAGTGCTTCCTTTTGGGCCATCTTTACTTGGTCCAAGAGGTTCACTTGCACATTCATTCTCAGTGCTCGAACACGTCTGGGTTTGGCGCACTCTTTCCTACTCAAGGCGTCAGCGACGACGTTTGCCTTTCCTGGGTGGTAGTGAAGGTCGAAGTCGTAGTCAGACAAAACTTCCATCCATCGCCGTTGCCTCATGTTAAGCTCTTTCTGATCAAATATATGCTTCAAGCTCTTGTGATCAGAATACACCGTAAACTTCGAGCCATATAAATAGTGTCGCCAAATCTTCAATGCAAACACTATTGCGCCTAACTCGAGGTCATGAGTTGCGTATCCTGTTTCGGCGCCCTTCAGTTGTCTTGAGGCATAAGCAATTACATTGCTACGCTGCATCAAGACGCAACCAAATCCTGTGGCAGATGCATCACAGTACACGACAAAGTCATCGTTACCATTGGGTAATGCAAGGATTGGTGCACTGCTCAACCTTTCCTTCAAGGTTCTAAACGCCTCTTCTTGTTCGGGCTCCCACTTGAACGCGACTTTCTTTTGAGTTAGCTTAGTCAAAGACTTGGCTATCTTAGAGAAATCCTTAATGAATCTTCTATAGTAGCCGGCTAACCCAAGAAACCTCCGAATTTCAGTTGCCGTTCTAGGGGTTTCCCACTTCATTACTGCTTCCACCTTTGAAGGATCAACTTGAATCCCTTGCTCATTGACTATATGTCCTAGGAATTGAACTTCTCGTAGCCAAAATTCGCATTTAGAAAATTTGGCATAGAGCTTTTCTCCTCTGAGGAGCTCGAGTACCTTTCGTAGGTGCTCAGAGTGCTCTTCCATGGTACGAGAGTAAATCAAAATATCGTCAATGAACACGATCACGAATCTGTCTAGATATGGCTTACACACACGATTCATTAAATCCATGAATACTGCTGGTGCATTAGTTAGCCCAAAGGGCATTACTAAGAATTCATAATGGCCATATCTAGTTCGGAATGCCGTCTTAGGCACGTCTTCATTTCGAACCTTCACTTGATGGTACCCAGATCTCAAGTCTATTTTCGAAAAATAGCTTGATCCTTGCAGTTGGTCGAACAGATCGTCGATTCTGGGTAATGGGTATCGATTCTTAATCGTCACTTTGTTAAGATCTCGGTAATCGATACACATCCTTAATGACCCGTCTTTCTTCTTCACGAATAATATGGGGGCTCCCCACGGTGACGAGCTCGGTCGGATGAATCCCTTTTCCAACAGCTCTTGAAGTTGGGCCATAAGCTCCTTCATCTCCGATGGCGCTAGTCTATAAGGCGATTTTGCGATTGGTGCTGTGCCTGGCACTAAGTCGATGTGAAATTCGACTTGTCGGTCTGGGGGTAAACCAGGCAATTCTTCGGGAAACACGTCAGGGTACTCTGCGACTATTGGGACTTCTGAAATCTCCTTCTTCTCTCCTTTTTCGGTCATGAGATATAACCAGAATCCCTCGCACCCTTGCCGTAGATATTTGCTTGCCTTAGCGATCGTCAAAAGTTTGGAAGGTTTACGTGGCGTGTCTCCCTTAATCTCGGCCTGTTGACCGTTGGGCAATTCGATTTTTAGCACTTTTCGCTCACAATCAATTTGTGCCTTATGTCTAGCTAACCAATCCATTCCTAGAACTATGTCAAATCCACCTAATTTCATAGGGAGGAGTTCTAGGGGAATGTTTTGGTCATTGATCCTAAGATAACAATCCCTAAGGGCATTTTCAACCCTCACTTCGAGACCGTTAGCTATCTCGACTACATAGGGCATGTCTAACTTAGCTATCAAGCCGTTCAAACAAGGTAAGAATGTATTGGAAACAAAACTCCTATTTGCACCTGAATCGAACAGTATGCAAGCATAGGTATGATTAACTGGGAACATACCGGTGAGTACGTCATCATGGTTGCGGGCTTCCTCTGCAGTCATTTGGAAGACCCGGGCATTTCCCTTGCCTGTCGTTCTTTCTTTCTCATTTCCTCCTCTTGCTTTCTTGGGGCAATTTGCCCGGATGTGACCTTCTTGCCCACAACCGTAACATTTCCCAGTACCAACTAAACAGTCGGCGGTTGTGTGTCCCAGTTTCCCACATTTCCCACATTCGGTTGGAACGGACTTCTCACCTGAGTTGTTCTTTCGGAATTTATTGGGGCCCGATCCATCTCTGCGTTTCCCGGTGTTGGATTTCCTGGACCTACGATCATCATAGCTCCTTTTGTTTCCCCTCTCACTACCTCCTGCAGTTAAACGGCTATTCCTAGCCCGGATTAGGTCTTCAGTCAGCTCAGCAGCTAGGTCTACGGCTGCTTGTAGTGTGGAGGGTTTGGAGGTTCGTAAATCTCCACGGATCTCGGGGATGATTCCCCAGATATAACGTCCGACCTTCTGGGATTCGGATCCAGTGAACTCAGGCAATAATCCAACGAGCTCCAGAAAACGCTCTGTGTACTTCTTGTGATCGGTCCCTTTCATCTCCAGATGGAGGTATTCATCCTCCAATTGTTCGATCTCATGGTGGGGCACGAATTTTTCCAAAAACCTCTGGCGAAAGTTTCTCCATCCCATTGCAGATGCCTTCCTTGGGTTCATCGAAGCCTTCACAGTCTTCCACCACGAATGAGCCAACCCTTTGAATGACTGGGTGGCAAACAAAACTCGATCCTCATCACTGCACCCGCTCACCTCGAGGGTAGTCTCGATCTCTTCAATCCACCTCAGAGCATCAGTAGCCGTTTTATCTCCTCTGAACTGTTCGGGCTTGCAAGCCATGTAATGTCTATAGCTGCAGCCCTTGGCCCTCGGGTCTCGATCTGCCCCTTCCCTGGGCTTGCTGACTTCACCATTTTCTCCGGAACTCGGGCTACTGCTTCCATGGCTGCTCTTCTCAGTACGACGGTAATCAGAATCGGTATCATTCTTCCTTGAGTCCTTCTTTCTATTGCTTCCCGACTCTCCACTGTTCAGTACAGCCTTCGTGACTCCCGCAATGATCGCCGGCATAGCCGCGGTGATTCCTGCGGTTAGCATCTCTTGAAACTTAGCCATTTGTTCCGCCTCTTGCTTTTGTTCAGCGGTTAATGGCTCTTCTGGGTGAACCTCAACAGAGGGTTCCTTGTCAGGATTAGGGTCAATTGGATCTTTATTTCTTCCTCTTGTGGAAGGTCCAACTTCGGAAACAATCCTGCTACTCTTTTCCTTAGCCATACTATAATTTAAACGTTTTCCTTTGTTAATTACAATTTGTAATACAATTTATCTTAATACTTTAGATACAAGTGTGGAAACATATGATAGGGATTTATAACCTAATTACAAACATAATGATTCGGGTATAACATAATCAAAGTTATAATCATAGTTTCAATACATCAAAACATAGTACGATACTACATAGTTCAAAATAACATAATTCGAGTACAAATACAACATAATTCAGGATACAAATACAACATAATTCAGATTACAACATAATTCAGAATACAACATAATTCTTCGTTTTCTTCTTTTGATCTTCACCCAAAGAATTTTCTCCAGTATTCTTCCTTTTCGTCATCCTTGTACTTCTGCTCATCACCTTCAAGTGGAACTCGGTAACGTTCCATGGCCCTAGCATCTTCTGTTGATCGCCTTGGAGGGTCTAAGCTATAGTGATGACTGGAGGTTCCTGCTCCCATTGAGCTTCTTCCTGGTTCGGGGAGATACGGGTAAGGTGACTGATAGTTAGGAGGGGGATAGACTGGATGAGCATAAGATGGTGGAGAATATGGATACGGAGCGTATGATGGAGGGGATGGATACATAGGGTACGGATGAGGAGAGTAACCCATTGGTGGTGATTGATACATAGGAGGCGACGGATACATAGGTGGAGGTTGTGAGTACATTGGGGGTTGAGGGTAGGTAGGAACTGGCGGGTACATCGAGGGATGCGGGTAAGCTGGGGCCGCATGAGCTTGACGATAATACTCATGATGGCTACGTCGCATTGCCTCGGCTAGCTCATCGCGCTCCCGCTGCTTATAGTCATATGGTGCTAAATAAGGATCCCTCTTGGGTATAGTTATAGCGCGTGACTTGGCGCTTGATAGTTCCTTAATCTTCTTCTTCCCTTTTCCCCTCGAAGGTTGCTCGCTGTACTCATAGTCCATAGGAATGGACTCCTCCGGACGATGATGGTGATCGACTTCGCCCCCGGTTTCGTCTCCATCTTCGGCAGGCTCTTCCTCATATTCGTTGCGTTCCACTTCTTCGTTATCACTTTCCATTTCGGCTTGGATCCGCGCTCTCTCGCTATCAGTCATCATAAAAATGGGAGAGTGGTGCTCTTCGGGTTCTTCTTCAGGCTCCTCCTCGTGTTGCTCCTCATGTTCTTCTTCATCTTCTTCATCTTCTTCGTCATCGTTAGCGTTTTCGGCCTCACGAATCGCAGTCCAGTCGGCTTCTGTGAGCCTAAATCTTTCCACATGGCCTCTCCGAAACGTCTTCTTTGCGGCCAACCTGGTCCGTGCACGACGAGGCTGGGGTTCGGGTTCCTGCTGGGGTTCATTCATCGCCCTTGCAGGTGAGGGTATGTGAGTATAGTAACCCGAAGCATCGGGTGAGTGAGATCCTCGCGGTTGAACCGAACGTTCCCCTTCTTCCGTGTTGTTGTTACTAGAACTACTCTTTTTGGAAGATGATCTGCTCATACCAATTGCTCGGAGGAGAAAGCTTTTTCCTGCCATTTCCTGTTATATAATTCGAAATATAAGCATATAATATTCGTATTGTATAAGTATTAGTGCCTAGTCCCTTCGCCTTTCCTGACGAGGTTTCTAAGTTAATCCATATGACTTGTAATTATTTTCTTGCTCACACGAAGGATAATCGACAACTACGTTGATCAGGCGTATTTGTCTCATTTCCTTAGGTGTTCAATCAATATTTACTCATCATATTTCATAACATTTCCTAGGGTTTTTCTTATCTTAGTGGTCTTTCGAGCCTCTCGGTTAAAGCTTAAGGATCTATGTGAACCTTAATTCGCTAAAACCATTGGCTCTGATACCAACCTGTCGCACCCCGACTCCCAGGGCCTGACACGTTGCATAACATCAGCCAATCAAATAAAGACATATAGCGGAAGACTTATCAAAAGACCACGGAACGGTCCCAAATTTAAACTTTTCATTAATTGTTTTACAATAGTAATAAACATTGTCTAACACTCGACATGAGTGTGGTACATTGAAACTAAAGACACTAGTCCCGAGCATCTTCAGTAAAATCCTTCCTCCTATGTGGAGTGTCATCAACTAATCCAGTTCTAGCTAGGCCTTCCTAGCTAATATCCTCGATTATTTCTTTCACCTGCATCACGAGCTAAAAGACGTCAACAACTATGTGTTGGTGAGTCATAACCAGTGACGTAAGACATATATGAAACATTTAGACATCATCATTCATACATGGGTGGTCATAAGTTATCTACAAGTCAACTCTTCTCTAACGCCATATCTGATGGTGGCCAACTTTCGTTAGAGCCTGTTAACGTATATGCCGCATACAGGGAATAAGAAGGTACCCTTTTCTTTGACCCCCTTTTTGGTCACATCATCATATTGCCTAGGCTTTTGGTACCTCTCCTGTTACGAGCAGTCAGTCTACCTAATTGGATCCAACTAGACGCATATACATCCCGAGACGGGGCCGGTAGCACTCAATGGATCTACCCCCAGAAGCCCTGTCTTAATGACTTGCCCTGTGGTATGTAGCCGTCATCCTTTTCGTCGGATGGCTCGTCAAGAAGCTTATTACCGCGGACCAACAACACAACAACCGGACGAACCTGGAGTTGAGGTGCGTTGAATCACCAGGTAGCGATCTACTTATAACCACATATATACATATGCGTACACATACATATATATTCATAACATTCATAAAACATTTCATACTTTTCATTCTTTTCATATAAGCTCGGATACAGCCCCGAAATCATAAAACATATAAAAAGAGGGGCGGTTAGACTCACCTTAGTGTAGCCTAAGTATCACGATCTGATGGCTAATTGAGACAACCCTGTAAACATTTCATACTTATTAGGATTCATTCCTCTAGGGATAATCCTATCATTTCATTACCTTAGTCACATTATATGACTTAAGTGATGGCTTTAGTCCTTGGCATAATTATTTCACTCGGAGTGCTTTTAGCATCTGAGTCAGGGTTATCCTATGTTCTTATTATCATTCTATTTAAAAGCCATATTATCATATCTTCGTGTTTCTCACACGATCCTATTATTCTTTGAAAACATACTGTATTCCTAGAAATATTATATGACTAGGAATGTTCTATTCTAAAACCCTGGCCTTTCCATGGACTTAAGTCATACATATCTTAAATGAGTACGGGATCTGAGACGTTACCTAATGAGTCGAGCAGAGTGGGGGCCTGGGTACGAAAGTCTCTTTGGACGCGGGCAGCACCTAGCCTTGTTCAGCGGTTCCGAGCTCACGTGCTAGCGAGAGAACACCGTCCACTATAACAACGGGTTTCGTGTCCCCTTTAGTATCTTAGGTGCACACACATATATACATCTAGCTATATATGTATAAAAACGGTAAATACCCGAAGGAAACTAAGAACGAGTCTTACCGAACACCGAAGATTCTCGTAGACGCTTCGTGAGCAAATCCGCACTTGAACCGAACTTTTGGAGGCTTCCGTTACTAGTCGGAAACCCACCGAGACTTCGTCGGGACTTCACCGGAGATTCTTGGCCGGATTTTAGAGAGAGAGACTTGAGAGAGTGAGAGTTGAGGTGTAAGAAATGAAGGGGGGGTCGCCCCCTTTTTATAGCTGGTGAACCTGCCCTACGCGATACGCGCAGGGCATGCCTCCTCCTGCGCGTATCGCGTAGAGGAGGTGGTTTCGTGCGAGTCTGCGGCTGCCCCTGGTTTCGCGTACCCGGGTTTGGTTACACTAGGCGATACGCGCAGGCCATGTCTTCCCTTGCGCGTATCGCGTAATTTACATTTTTTTTTTTTTTTTTTTTTAAGTCTTTTTATTCTCGTATGAGGCGGAGTGTCACAGCTACTTGGTTTGTTGAATCCATATAAATTAACCAATTAAGCTTAAAACACAAAAGTTTTAAGCCTAAACAAGTTATCGAATTCCAAAGTTCATGAATTCCCTAGATTTTGACTTTTAAAGTTAACAAATTAAACATCATGATCATTCAACAAACCCATTAAACCGACTAGTAGCCATATTTGTCACTCATTCAACAATTCATGTGACAATCTTTCATCAAAGTGCAATTTTTAACATCAAACCACAAACAAAACTTGCTAGAACCAACCTACCATTCACAATTGCAAGCACTCAAGTTCATTCATTAAGTTCATAACAACACACCTTCAATAATCTTGCAAACCATTAAAGGAAACATACCGTTGTTGTTTAGGATGCTTAGAGATGCTTCAATTTGTGTTTAAGAACACCCAATTGCAAAACCCCAAATTTTTAAAAGTTAGGGTTCGTAACTTTTTTCACAGATTCACGAAAAACAAACGAGTTTTGTGAAAAACAAACACCGGGTTTTTGTTCCTCTCGAAAAACTAAGCAAGATGCACTATAGGAACGTTCGATTTGGTTAAGAATTGAAAAAGATGGAGATGGTTATGAAGTTTAAGGTTCATGCGAAGAAGAAGATGAGATTGGGGCTATAATTTCCGTAGCCTAAGGGGTGAGCCGTAGGTTACGTCTAGACCCTCTCTAACTTTCTGCTGTGAATTTTCCGTAGCCTAGCCCCTCAGCCGTAGGCTACTGTACTGTAGCACCTTTTTTTTTTTTTTTTTTTTTTTTTAAACACTAAAATTAAAGGAAATGAAATAATGAAATTACGAAACTAATGTAAGAAAATAATAATAAAAATAAAAGATGTTTGTTAGTTCCAAAGTCCACAACCTCTCCTTAACCATAGAGTCGTCTTCGACTCTTGAATTTAAATCTGAGATACGTACCTGGTGGTGGATCGTCCCCACACTTGCGTGTTGCTGTGGGTTTACTATAAAACTCATTAAACACAAACAAAGATGCAAAATATATAAAAATTAACACAAAAAAAATAATAATAAAAATAAAAATAAACCTCGGGTTGCCTCCCGCAAGCGCTAAATTTAAAGTCTTCAGCCAGACTTGATACCTGGACTTTTGTTATGGCGGTCGAAGTGCACATTTACCTACCGAGTTTCCAGCAAATGCTCGGTAGTTGACATGTCTGTTCCATAATTGCATCTGAATAATTGACATGCATACTAAAAAGTTATTGTGGAGCCACTTCATGAACAATTGCCCGAGGTCTTGCCAAGTCACCTTCCTAATTTTTATCTTTGAACGCTCTTCCTCTTTTACTTCCTCAATAGCAATGACTTCCTCTACCCCTGATCCTTCATCGACGAGAAATGATGCATCTTCATATGATACTAATTCGTCATTATGCTTTAAAAACTCATCTTCAAGTTCGGGAAGATTTGTGTCATTTTCTTCTTCATCACCCGTAATTGATTCTTCTTTTGTTTCTCCAACAGTTGTATGGACCAATGGGGAATGATTCTCAACAACCACTTCTTCAATTTGCAGGGATAACCACCTTTGTTTTGCTTGACGTTTCTCTAACATTGACCTTCCTACCCTCTTGTCCTTCACTTCCTTGATTAAAAGATCATACTTCCAATCTAGTAACTCTAACCGGTATTCCATTGACAAATGAGGTTTCGCCAATTCTTGTTCAACAAAAGCCATGTGTCTTTCTCTCATAACCTTGTCAAGGCTTTCAAATAGATGTGATTGGTGGTTCAAAGAAGGTTGTTGATTTGAGAAATTATTATTCTCTTGACCATATGACTGAGCTTGATAGTAATCTTGATAATGCACTTGATCGTCTTCATATGTTGGCTCTCGATATTCATGATCTGGAGGTTGGAAGTATTCATTATAGTAATCATTATACTCCATTTGGTAGCTCGAGCTTTGTGTTATCCTCGGATCATAACTGTTGTAAATTCGATCTTGCTCAGCATAACGATCCGTGTTATCTCGATAATACTTGTCCAAATCTGAATAATAATCTTCCATATCGTCCAAATAAGCATCCAACTCATTCAATCTCCTTGCCTCTTCACACTCTTTTCGGAACTCGGGACAATCATCACGCGTGTGCAATGGACTACCACAACCTCGGCATGACGAATAATAGCTTTCCATTGTAAGTTCCTAAAACTTCAAATTCTTATGCCTGCACAACACAAACAAAGAAAACCACGCGTAATACCGAACTTAAACAAAGAAGACAAAATAAATAAAAAGAACAATATTTTTGGTTTTTTTTTTATAAGAAAACTATCAACTAGATTAAACTAAACATTAAGCGCACGAATTCCCCGGCAACGGCGCCATTTTGATCGAGGTCGTTTGGTCGGTCAAAAAATAAAGTAAATAGAGTTCCTATTCACCCTTAATAGTAAGGATAAGTAGGGTGTCGAGTCCACGAGGAATTTGTGGTCAATGTTTAATGTAACTAATCGATTATTGACTTGGAAGAAATAAACTAAACAATTGCATAAATGTAAACCTTGGGTTTTGATTGATTTGATTTTGAAAGCAATAACTTTAAACTATGAATTAACTATGAATTAAAAAGGTAGTCATTCCCGGGATTCAGATTCAAAGATGATGTTAAGTTCAATTGTTTAAGTTTTGATCATGAAAATATGACTTCTATGTAATGATAAATCAATTGCCAAATAATTACCAATTACTAATCTTTATGAGTAGACAACGAAAATGTTGAAAACCGAAAACCAATCAATCAGTTTAGTAATAATCACGACAATCTCTAAACCACAGAGTTCATTTTAGAACATCAAATAGAAAACAAACCTAAACAAAGAACCAAACAAATGTCTTGGAAGAATCCTTCACCAGGAAATAACCACAATGGAATTAGCCGCTCATGCTTGTGAATTGATCTTCAGATTCGTTGTTGGAAGACATGATTGGTGATGGAATGATGATTGAATCGATTGGAATCTTGGATCTTGAAGTGGAGAATAGCCAAAATTCGTCCTAGGGTTCGTCCTTGGCTTGGAGGCCAAGGGATGATGATTTTTAACCTAAAATTCGACTTTTATCTTTAATTTCCGTCCCCAGTCCCGTAGCCTACTGAAATCTCCTGAAAACCCGTAGCCTACTGAAAAGGCAAAATTCAGATACTTGTTTTCTTTCACTTTTGGCCCTTCTGACTTGAAACTTGGCACTTAAGATCCTCAAATCACTTGTTTAACCTACAAAAACATATTCCAACATAGTTAAACTATTCTAAGTGATTAATCATATAAAAACACATAAACATTAACATTTAAACACATAAAACATCATTCCAAACACCACTCATCACGTCCCCGCTGGCACATCGGTCCGTAACCTGGCTCTGATACCATCTGTAACAGCCCAGCGAAACCGCACCATGATATTGTCCGCTTTGGCGGACGAAACGCCCTCAGGCGCCGCCCCTCACGGTTTTAAAACGCGTCATGGTAGGGAAGGTTTCCACCCCCTTATAAAGCGGGTTTTGTTCTCCCTCCCAACCGATGTGGGATGTTACAAATAGACCTGATGGACTTATTCCCGGTTTCGGCACAAAACCTGGTTTGTGCGTGTCTAATTGTCTAAATTAGAGGTGCATATTTCGGTTATTTTGAAGAACTGGTCCCGGTTCTTTTTTGGATTATAAAACCGATTATGGTAAGAACCGATTTTTGGTGGAAAAACTATAACCTATGTAACCGGTTCTGATTCTTGTAGAACCGATTCCAACTCTTAAAAAAACATTTTTCTTCCATTGATCGAGTTGAAACACTAGACTGCTCCATATATACAATCTCTATAGACTTTTATTTAGTGTACAAAACACAAAACTCATTGGGCTTTCATTTAAAAAAATAATAAAAAGCGATATTTTCTATTAGGCTTCTACTTACAAAAAATTCAACTCTTCGTTGACTCATTAAATTGCTTGTTCATTTATTTGTACAGTAGTACAACAGAAAAGTAAACTGTATGGTTGTTTAATTTGTATCACACTATCACTATGTCTATACATATGTCGTATGCCACTATGGAGTCTATTGTCATAAATTTTCTTTTTAGACTAAGGGGATGTTTGACAAGTGCTGAATGATTAAGTGTTGAATGATTAAGTGCTGAATGGTTAAGAGGTCTCCATGGTTAAGTGCTGAATGATTAAGAGGAGCTGTTTGATTGGACATCTGAATGAGTTTATAATTTTTTTGTTCACTTGTCCCACATAGGAGTGGAGACAAACCATAGTTGCATTTATATATGCAAATCTTAATTCACTATTAAGTTCTTATGTTACATTTTACTCTAGCACCTACCCGTGCGTAGGGGGGGGTGCAAATTTGGTTCGAATTCCTTGCTACAATGCGTCGCCCGCACGACCTGCGGGCACGAATGCAACTCAAAAAACCCGGGTCCGTGCGATGGTGGTTTTTGAATCACTAATCTTTGTTTTAAAGTTTTATTTTAAATAACCCAGCCCAAGATTTATTTTTTTAATATGTATTAAAGCCCAGACACAGATCTACCGATTCAGAGCTCGTCATCGTCCTTGTCTTTTTCCGGTGCTTCCTTGGTTCAGGTCTGGTGCTTCTGCCCCTTCCTCTAAACCGTTCAACATCGCAGCAACTCTGAACGGTTCAGAGGCTAACCTCTGACCGATTCAGAGATTGGTTCCATTCAGCGCCTCAGCCAAACACTATCAAACCTCTGACTGATTCAGAGCCCATTCCATTCAGAGCTCATTCAGAGCCAAACAAACAGCCCCTAAATAAGTAGTAAGATTAAAAACATAAAATATTCCAAGATAGATAGTTCTTAAAACATTAAATAAGTAATAACATTAAAACATACTGATTTTTACAGGAACCGGTTTTTTCAAGAGCCGGTTTTTTGCAGGAACCAGTTCCGGTTCTTCTGAAACTTAAAATTTGGAAAAAATAATATAACTTATTCAGAACCTACAGTTCGCTTCTTATAGAACCGGTTCCGATTCCAGTTCTTTGTGCGCCTCTAGTCTAAATGTCTAATGACATCTAATAAATCATTGGGCCTTTAGCCCAATTGACACCAATAGAATGTGTTGTTATAAATCTCCACCTGGGCTTGCTGCTATAATTTTTCACCTATTTACAACCAACAAAACCTAACTTTTTAATAAAAATTAATTTCTCTCTGTTTGACCAACACAATCTAACTAAACATAACTTTTCATTCTTATTAACAATTCAATCTTTAATACCTTTATTATTTAAAAAATATATAATTTATGATTTTAGGTTTTACTAAAATTTATTAGAAATATAATTTTTTTATTTTAAAATAGTAAATAACTTAATTTAAAAATATTTAAAAAAAACATATCCATTCATCCAAAATATATAATGTTGAATTTTTAGATAATAATATTTATCATGTATTAAAAAAATACATTTTTTAAACGAACTTCGTTTTTAATAAATTTATACTGGAATAAAAAACTGATCAAAATGGTGTTATTAGATCTCTTTAAAATGTTAATTATTAGAAGTTATTAATAAGAAACAAGATTATAGTTAAAAGTAATTAGAATGATATATAAAAGAAAAATGAAATAAAAAAGAGTACAATAGAATGGTGACAAGTGTCACCCAATCTTTATATCAAACTAGATTGTATGCATTAACGGATCGGCCATATTTAATATTTTTTTCTTTATTTTTAATTTTGAATAGTGTCTCAACCAAACAAAAAGTCACTAATGGGGATATGCGTGGTGGTTCGCTTGACCTTTAAACTCTAACCTGTATTTTTTTTACAGCGAGACGAATAAACCAGACTACTTGGGGTAACCCAATGACGAAAGGCGACCCCAAACGTTCTGCGAATACAGACAGCGTTAGGTAGCCGAAACCCACCTATTATAATCCGACTCCAATTCGGGGAAAACCACTAACCCGTTCACCCGTAGGCATGACAACAAACTAGCGGTAAACAGTCTTTATGAAGCTAGTGGATCGGTCATATTTAATGTTTTTTTTATTTTTAATTTTAAATAGTGTCTCAATCAAACAAAAAGTCACTAATAAAAATATGTGTGATGGTTCGCTTTACCTTTAAACTCTAACTTGTAAAGAGTCTTTTTTTTATTAGTTCAATCTTCATGCCACTTCTTAATTCCCATTCTTTCACTGCACTTTGAAAGTAGTCACAACATAATAACTAAACTAACAAATTTATTTCAACACGCACATGGAACAACTAAACCTTCGAACATGAATTAATATGCACATCCTCGATTACTACATTATTAGTTTAGTGTTTGTGTTATGTTCGGGTAACCAATACCCGTATGGTAATTTTAGAGATATTTATTAGGGCACATATTGTTTTAATTAATTTTAAGATAAAACCGTTAAAAAACGTAGATTTATTTAAACAATATATATTTTTAGTATAATAATATTATGCTTAAATTAAAGAGAACTAAATAGTTAATGATGCATGATTGTAAAACCAATTTTATGTCAATGTTTATCAGTTACCATCTATAACGTATAACCTAAAATTATTTATATCAACACATGCGGGTATTAAACATGCCATGGACAATAATATCACATAGAAAATGACATGAATCGTTTTATAAAAGCACAATCAAAATAGAAATTTACTAAAATCACAGAATTCATAAGAAATATCACATAGAAAATGACATGAATCGTTTTATAAAAGCACAATTAAACTAGAAATTTACTAAAATCACCTAATTCATAAGAAAGTCAAAACATGTTAGAGATAACCCAAATCTAGATGATTACAAAAGTTTTAGACTAACATGATAAAGCAATGTGTGAGTTTAGCCCTCTTTTCAATATCAATCATATCTCAACTTTAAACTGTCACACACTCAGTCACTCACACTCCCAACTGCATTCACTAATGCAACAAAGTTATACCCAAATACTATCTCAAGCACTTGTATTTTTTAACGACGATTATTCAAGACAAGCCACTAGCAAGACGCTAGGACCAAGAACATCCAACCCAAGCAACAACAGCCAAAACACCTAACAATAACCCAAAATCAAACTTCTACAAGGGCTATAACATCAAATATTCCACATAATGCCTAGCCTATTAGCTCGATATTTAAGCCACAAGAATGTGTTTACCTTGATCTTCTCCATCAGCCCATCAACCATTAAAGGTCTCAAATAGAAAATCCGATCATTCTTTAACTTTCTCCGACCCGTTAATATTATTGGCATAATCAATTCTCTCCCTTATAGAACCCTCATGTTACCTGACCAACAACACAAATTCCAAACTCTATACATGATCAACAGTTTGCACCTCATTAAAACACATGCATGGAGCAATAAACACCACCTACCATCAAGCCTCTAGCCTCAAGAGCCCTTTTACATGGAATTTTGTATAATATGCACTTCCATATGAAACTCCTCACTTTTATAGGGGACCAACTTTTCCAGCGCATCAGATTCATGTCCATCGGAGCTCGGTTTTGCTCTAAAACATTTCTTACACTTTAACTGTAGAAACCAAATCTTCGCTAGCCCCCCACCTCCAAAAATCAGCATCATCTGTGACATGACAGCTATGTAATAGCAGATTGCGCTCATGAAAATGTTGGGTTTCAACGCCTAGAGCCGGAGAACGAATCCAATCCCAAACTCTAAACATACCGCCGCTACCATTTTTGCATTTTTCGCCCACCTTACACATTTTCTCCTTTTCAAACTTAAACAAAGCGGGATATTGATATTTAACGAGCCATTACCAAGCCACCAATCCAACCAAAAAAGCACCGATTTCCTCATGCCCACCATAACCTTCAGAAAGTTATTCAAATCAATGTTCTAAAATTTAAAGTCCCTTCTATTTCCGTTAATATGTTTCTACCGTCCAGTTAGAGACCTGTTACACTAGAATTGTCTATATTTCCTTGGTCTGATAACGGATTGCTTTACCTACTCGTACCCATAACACGTCCGAGTTAGTCTTGTAACTCCACAACCATTTGCACAAAAGAGCAACATGTAGATCTCTAATACTCTCCACCCCTAGACCACCCATGCTCCTAGGGGCCAACACATGGTCCCACTTAACCTAAGGAACCTAAAGCACCCCCACAAGAACCTCCTCCTTATACTTTCAAGTTTTTATGTAACAAAACTTGGGACCTTAAACCCAGAGGGGGGAAATGTCATAGAAACATAACCAAGTTTCAGTTTTGTTCTAATTAGGTCATTCAAACATATTTTGCTTGAATTGGATGACTAAACCTCCAAATCGAGCAATTGTTAGATTTTGTTTGTGTCAATAAATGAATTGAGGATAGAATGTGGGGGTTGGAATATTTAATATATGTAATTATATTAAAAAATTTAAAAATATGTTAATTATAATAAAAAATAAAAAAAATAAACTTACAATTCACATTACCACTTCACATTAGCATCAAAAAATGTAAAAAATAATTCCTAACTAAAATGTAAAGAAAAAGATGTGAATACAACATGTTAAAACCTCTAATTTGAATAAAATATGAAGGTGAGTGACCTAATTGAAACAATTTTTAAACTTAAGTGACTTAATTAGAACAAAATTGAAACTTGGTTATATTTTTACAAAGTTACCCCCAGAGAGAGACATAAAGTATATTCGAAGGGTTCATAATACACCTTTTACCGGTGTAAGCCTCCCTCCAAACGACAACGACTTAGCTTTCCATGTCGAATGTTACCTCTCGAACCTATCCACTATCACGTCCCAAGAGTTAAATCTAGTAAGGTTGACACCAACCGGGATACCAAGATGCATGAAAGGAGCTTTACCTCTCTTACATCTTAGAATAAAGGTGATAATATCTTCTTCCATACCCGAAGTACCAATCCTAATCAACATACTCTTATGAAATTAACTTTAAGCCCCAAAGCCATGTAAAAGCACTTCAAAATCCTTGTAAGATTCTTAGATTTTACCACCATTGACCACTCACCCATGAATAGAGCATCATCAGAGTAAAAATAATGAGAAATCAATGGACCCCCATTTTTCAATTGAATCCCTTTAAAAGTACCATAAGAGCAAGCCATACACACTGAAACACTTAACGCCTCCATTACCAAAGTAAAAAAGAAAAGAAGAAAGAGGATCACCTTGTCTCAAGCCTCTAGTAGCACTAGATTCCCCCGTTGGTGAACCCTTTACCAGAATAGAAGCCTTAGCTGAGGCTAGACACTTTCTTATCCAACCTATCCATAACCTTGGAAACCCCATCTCGAAATGATCCCAATTGATCCCACAACGATATCCAAATGATCCCAATTGACCATGTCATAGGCTTTCTCGAAATGACTTTGAAGTTTGAACATGAGAGCTTTAAGTCTCCGCTTTTTGGCATATGAAAAAGTCTCATTCACCAATAAAGGACCTTCCAACATGAGATGACCTGCAAGAAAAGCAAGCGGACTGATCCGAACCAATCACGCTTGGAATGACCTTTTTCAATTGATTTGCTAGAGTTTTGAGAAGAAATTATATAAGCACCCAACAAGGCTTATCGGCCTATAATCAACAATAAAATTTGGGTTGACTACTTTTGGAATAAGATCGATAAACGAAGCATTACACCTAATCGATATTTCTCCCCCATTGTAGTAGTACAAGAAACAAACCAGCAAATCCGATGCCAACAGGTCCCAAAAGCGTTTAATGTAGTACGTTAGAACTGAAGACGGAGGGCCCGGCGATTTGTCTCCACCATAATCTCATATCGCATCTTTGATCTCTTTAAGGGAGAACTCAACGATCGACCCTGATGCCTGCTGAGACTATACCTGCAAAAAACTACTATTAAAAAAAGCAGGACGGTCCATCACCGTCTTAGAAAATCTTTCCTGAAAATGGTTATAGAACTCGACTTTCACTACACTCGAATCAGTACACCACTAGCCATTAACCATAATGCTGTCAATTCTAGAACTATATTTAGATTACTTTTGATCGATCTATGAAAAAAGATAAGTTTTGATCCGCATCTTTTAACCAATTAATATGGGCTTTCTATTTTAAATCCATGCTTTTAGCTTCTTCCATCAACAGTAAGTCTTTTTACCAATAAGCCATATCCTTAATCTCTTCTTCTAAAAGAGTACGAGACTCCGCTGTTCTGTTCAAAGCATCAATATTATGACATAATTGTCACGTGAGTTTCTCTTGTGGTGACATGTGGCACGCCTACGTATTGTCACGTGGTGTGTATTTAATTTTTTAACTTTGATATATTTACGGTTTTAGTCTCCGACTTTATTAATTGTCATTTTAACCCCTGATGAATTTTCGACTTTGGTCTGTTACTCTATTTTGATATGTAGTAAGACCGAGTTATCGTTTTGACTGTGACAATTATGGCTTTGTCTCGTGACGTACGAGACATGAATCTTATTTTATCAACGCAAGTACCCAACACCCGATCACGTGACCTAGCCGCTACAACGCGCTGCCTGTTCTTATATCTAGTTTCTTATCGATTTGTGGTGGGTCAAGGGGTGTGATGTCGTCATGTCGATGTGATGCTGATGAACGTTTATGCACCTCAAGATCCTCGGGGCAAAACATCTCTTTGGGGCAAAATTGGTAACTCAAGCACTTGTTACCTAAACACAATACTATATACCGTCAACTGCAACGGCGATGAGGAAAACGACCATGAATTATGAAGAAATGTCCAAAGAGCCGATAAATCATAAACGTGACTAGAGATCGAATAAAAGCCAATTGTTTTATGAGTAAAATGAGAGGATCCTATCAATGTTCATTACGTACGTTCTATCCAAAAAGTCTTTTAAACAAACAAGCCCATCAAACTTAGAGATAAGTCCAACAAAACAAAAGATAAACTCAAGAAATCAAATACTAGATATAATAAGTTAATAACCAAACCATATAATGAAATCCAATATAGAAGTTAATTAAGCATGCAACACGTTGAGTTGATCAATGATAGATTAAACACGTAAACATAAGATGAACCAAATAATAAAAGATCAAATACTAGGTTCTGATTTACACACTCGTACTAGTTCGTTTCAAGCATAAACCAAACTAAAAAACAAGAACTTAAAGTTATAAATCTTTATATATGTTACTCCAAATCAACCAAAACAACGCATGCATGTACGGATGCATGGTTCATAATCTTTTTTATTGCTGCATCAGATTCATTCGAATGACATTTGCCGTGTGCTCGAGCAGATCAATCTCCAAACTCAAAGTCCCCCACTTGATATCAAGATCCTTCACGTCTCTTCCCAACTGCATTGCTTCAAGCAGATCTCGCTTCGTGCGGGAAAGTTCTTGTTTCGTTTCTTCCATTGTTGTCATGACTAGCTGCAAATCTGTGTGCTCCATTGATCGAATATAATGTATCGGTTGTTGTTTTGCAATTAATTAAGTAGGTTTAGGGTTATTTATAATAGAATTTTCTTGAGGAATAAGGCTTGCGAATTGAATTGTATTTGAACTACAATTCCACCGTCACGTAATAAGGGAAGTATTTAAAAAGACTTTCAATATATAAATTATATATTATGTAAACTAATTTTTTGTCGTTTTTTTTTTGTAAAATTTGATTTATCTAACTTAAAGAATAAACTATAATTTAGGTCTATGTGTCTTGATATCATTAATAATTTTAGTCTCACCTTAACAGTTTTAGTCATTGTGATTTTATATCCTAACATAAATGGTCATGAACAATAAATTCATCCAATCTTCTGTTAAGTCTCTCACATGTGAGAGATTTAACGGAAAATTGGTTGAGATTTTATTTTCTAACATAAATGGTCCTGACACTATCAGACTTAGAAATGCTCAAGACACAACTACTAACCCGCACTTTATAGCTATTAGGTTTAACATACCAATTATACCTAAGTTAACCCAAACCAATGTTCCTATAATCGTTTTTGCCAAATTAACTGTAAAGGTTTAAAACCGCAAAGTTTATGACCAATCAACATTCATACATGACAAACCATCACAAGAACATCACTGAAGCAATAACTCAGTTTAATAAAGCTATAACTACTCATATGCAATCTGACATTCAACTGAGATATAAGTTCAAAGCAGTTTCAAAATCATTGAAAACCACAACCACGTCCAAAATCTACCAATCAATCCACAAAAACATTCATCTAATCCTAGGTAGCAAATTAAATCTATTCAATCAACATGATAATAAAACTAAAACCAAGATTCAAGTTGCAAAACATGTTGGAGAGAACAAAAGAAATTAAGGCATTGAAGAACCCGAGATTGCAAATCTACGGGCCTTGATCCCTAGCTTTTGTTATCTTCTCTTGACTTCAACTATGCTTCAAAATAACCTTTTTTCATCCTCAAATTCGTCCCCAATCGTGTCTTGTGGCTAGGGTTAGTGGAAGATGTGCTTAAAGTGATTAGGGTTAAAATAACGTCAAAACTTTATGTTAAAACGTCCTCGTCGCATTGCGTGACGAGGATTGGAGTTTCTAGTCGTGCAGGTGACATCACCAGCCACCAGCCCCAAAGAGCACGTCACGTTGCGCTACTAGCCCCCTAAAGCTGGTCGCGTGGCGTGGCGAGGTCCTTCGGGTGCGTTTCGTTCTTCGGTTTCGCATTCTGGTTCACTCGTCACTCCGTTTCACGTCCCATTTTCTCCTACGATCTTCTTTTGACGCAATATTTTCACCATTTCTTCCACTTGGGACCTACGAAACACATATGAATCAATAGTAGATAAAAATTAAGAAAAAATACATAAAAGACTCGAAAACGTAAACAAACTCTACACGAGAAATACGTATAGTTTACATTATATCAAAGATATATACTAGAAAGTTCAAATTTATAACCTTACTAATGTTGAAGGTCGGTTACCTGACTCACATGATTTACGCGTGGTTCTATCACGTGGTTTTCTCGTGACTTTTTTTATTCTATAGTCTTCTCTTTCATTCATTCAGCCACTTTTAATTTTGTCTCTGCCATGGCGATTTCTCTGGTGTTCTAGGTGATTGGTTGTCATTGTTGTTTAGTTGTTGCTTTTGAACAATTTCGGTTGTCTAATTCTTGATTTTTTTTGTAGGTTTATTATACGGTTGGTGTCTGGCTGTATGACTTCGGTTGTTGGGATCTTCGACGCTTTTTTTACATTTTATTTTGTGCCCCTTCGTGTGATTTATTGTTGTTGTGCTTAATTTAGGCGACAATTAATTTCTGTTGTGGTTAATTAAGGTGACATGCAGTGTGGATTTTGATCATCGGACATCGTTGGGTGAAGTAAACGGGTTGAAGTATTGTTTCGAGTCTTCCTCTGTTGTTCATCGGTGTTGTATGTCATTGTTGTTCGTGTGATTTTGCGCCCTTTGTGTGATTAATTGTTGTTGTGGTTAATTGCGGTCACATGCAGTCTGGATTTTGATCATCAGTTATCTATGGGTGAAGCAAATCAGTGCTAATTGTTCCTGTTGAAGGGATTTTAGTTGTGATTTTTCGTCTGTTTGTCACTGATCTGCTGTTGTTATTCAAGTAACTTTTTGTTGTTGTTGTTGATTGTGTTTATTGAGGCTTAGCTGGTGTTTGTTAATTGTTATTGATGTGTTGACCAACCGTATGATTCTGCTATATGAGTTTGTCTACTATTTTTTGTATTTTGTGCTGGTGTTTGTGATTGTTGTGGGTGTCTTTTTGGGTTTGTGATCGACCGTTTCTTCGGGTACATGAAAGGTTGAATTCTGTCTATATCCAGATACATGTAACTAAATTTTAGTATGTTCACCTAAAAGTCAAGGGTATAGTCACTCAACAAGGATTGGTATCCACTCGTCGGAGCCAATATTCAGGCACAGTTAGCTATATGTAGCACTGTCAAGAGCAACCGCTCCCAATGTTGTGAAAATTATTATTGTCCCATAGAATGACGAGAGGACAGGGTCACTAAAAATGTAGGTTATAGTGTATCCAGAGTTTCTAAATGAAATAAACAGCACCGACAATGTTTAATGAAAAATTGACATCCGTTTTCTTTTTTGCTCAAAGAAGTGTATTAGTTTTTTTTTGTCATAGTTAATAGACATAAACTTGTGAGTGCTATATCTTAATTAGAGTATATAAAATTTTTAATCAAAGTTGTTGCTAAATTACAAGTCCAATATGTATATGTCTCACAGTAACTATTTTGATTGTTCAATTGATTTTATAACTGTATGTTTCGATCCACACAGTCCACTATTACACCAGCCAACTCCCATTATTATGCATGCTATAATCACAAAGTTTTTACTACTGCATATGATTTGCGTGTTTTTATCTTTGTTTTATCCGCTCACGGCACACACACAACACTAACTGCGAACTACTACAGGTCTACAGCTGATAACAACAGTCGTTTGCAACTTAAGATCTAGACAACAAAGAAGAACAAAGGTCATCGACCACAAGCTCAAGAGCTACAGAGAGTTGTAAAACCCGGTCACCCCCAACACCAGATCCAAGTAGCAAGGCAGACAAAAGGCCAACAACAACCGTCAGGTAACTATTATTCTAGATATTGATGAATGCAACTAACAACAGCAACACCAGTCATGTTTATGAAGAATCACCAGCCATGCTCAAGAAGAAGCTTTTGTAATATGTCTACCAAAGTACCAAAACAACGACTAAACCACTTTTTTGTAATCTATGAACACTAACAAACACGCCATGAAGAATTTTTTAAACTAGGGCCAGTGGCAAACACTAACAACTAGGTAATGATAAAGTTTTTGTAACCATGACAACTAGAAAATAGGTCACTCCAAGTAACATATAGGCCATGACCAACTTTTGTAATGATGACCGACATGAACCACGTAAATACTTATGTAATTATATCCAGCATATGATAGTAATAGATGCAGCAACTCTTCCAAACACGCAGCAACATCTGCTACAATACCCGCACTTCACAAACGACCGTAGCGGTAACACGACCACACATTTTTACTACAGCCTCGGCTGCTGCAACGCGCAGCCCCGGCCTAAATCCTAGTTTAATAGAAAGTACAAGAAACTATAAGATAATATAATGTGTCACTCCATTAAAATTAAAATGAAATGTAATATTGGGTGGTAATGTCTCCGTATTTCAAGTTCAACCCCTTTTTATTATGTGCTTAACTTTTACATACGACGTTAGTTTTTTTTTTTTAAAATTACACAATAAAAATAAACATTATATAATGACCTGATAAGGATTACACCAATAAAACAATTATAGATTTGAGATATTATATTATGACACATAGTTATGTCAACATAGAAAACACGTTATAATATTTGACATACTGTGTTATTATGTTATTATGTTTGTTTTAGTTTGTATTCAAAAACAAGTTATAATATAACACAATGACCGATGAAATAACACAATGATCTGACTAAATAACACAATAACTTGATAAAATAACACAATGAACTGACTAAATAACACAATAACCTGATAAAATAAGATAATGAGCTCAAACGTGAAAAAATAAGTTTGTTTTTTCTATAAATCAACACTATATGCGTTTTGAAGTTAGTAAACACTCGACTTTGGTGTAATGTTTATTAAAAAATAATGTCGTATGTAACAAAGACTAATATACCATTAGTCTACCATTTAAAGTTTCAACTATTTAGCATTATGCCACATTGTGTTTATAGGCCTTTAATCTTCATTTAATATTAGATCTAACGGTCCAGATGACATATTAGTCTTTCTATGAATTTGGACTTTCCAATTGATCACATTCACCAACACATAAATTGTTTTATGGTATCGGCATCATCTTTTTTAAACAACGAGGATTTTATTAAAATAAAAGCTAGAAAGAAGCTAGAAACAAGAACATTTATGTTTAAAATTAAAGTTTCTCCAATCAACCCACCTTAACCATCTCATATTGGCTCTATATTTTATCCGAAGAAAACTTTAAACTTTGATTTCCTCCATTGTTTGTTTTGAGCATGGGTATGAGCTTCTAAAGATCATCTCGTTCATAGCTTTCCACATGCACCATATGGCCACCTTAAAGATCGATTCCACCGTTTGAATATTTGTTACCCATTTTTAAATCAAAATTGACTGATGTCCGTTAGTACTTGATGCGAGCTCGATAGTGTTAAGGCTCAGATTTTAGCCATCGTGGATATAGTATCCTGATTATGCTGGATCAAGTATCCTTAGCGTTCGAAGGATTAATGATCCTTTATGCTTATTCTCCGCGTGTTTTATGAGTATTGACGCAGGAAACGGTTCGACGACCAAGTACACCTGATATCTCGGTCAATGAAGTTGTGAAATAAACTAAAATCGTGGTCAAAGTCATTCAATGGGTAACGGCATAAAATTAGGAGATAAAATAGGCCCATTATCTTCTTATATATATATATATATATATATATATATATATTAAGAGGCTATGGCTTAGCTCACTACACCTGGTTTTCACACCTTTTTTCAACCTCTCTCGACTGAATTTTTCTGTTCACACACACATTTTGTACTAAGCAGCCATAGTTCTCAAGTTGTACTTGTTTTTTTATCATTAATATTGTGGTGATAGACATTTGTCATCACCCAAGTTTTTTATGCCGGCGATCATCCATTGATCAAATGCTTTTCCTCGTATAAATCATCATGTTCATCATCTAATTCTGCATATTATTCATGAAAACACACAACCTCGCTTAACTTATTTGGTTTATCAATTTTCGACCAAAACAATTTGGCGCCTACCATGGGGCAAGTGTTGTTTTAATCATCATTCTCTTTGTTTCATTCATCTCAAATTTCCATTCAATTCATCTTTATTCATTTTCTGCATTTCAATAGCTTCTCAATCAAAAGATGTTTCATCAAGCATGCCTTCTTCATCATCTTCTGTGCCAATGCCAAGTTCATCTTTGGGACCGGTGAATATCAAGGATGTTACCAATAAGAAGCCATCTGCAGTCTTCCAAGGATCAAAACCTCCTGCTGCGCCATCTACAGTTACCTCTAACAATGATGTTTCTATGTTGTGTTTCTATGTTATGTTTATATAGTTCTTAATATGGATGGTCAGTTATCAACGGCCTAACATATGGTGACACGTGACACGCCCACGTGTAGCCGCGCGGCGTGTATTTATTTTTTAACTTTGATATATTTATGGTTTTAGTCTCCGACTTCACTAATTGTCATTTTAGCCTCTGATAAATTTTTGACTTTGGTCTCTTACTCTACTTTGACATTAAGTAAGACTGAGTTATCATTTTAACTGTAACAATTACGACTTTCTCTCGTGACGTACGAGACATGAAACTTTTTTTTATCAACGCACATACGCAACACCCGATCACATGACCCAACCATTGCAAAGTGCGCCCTGGTCTCATATCTAGTTTCTTATTGATTTGTGGTAGGGTCAAGGTGTGTGATGTCGATGTGATGCTGATGAACGTTTACGCTCCTGAAGATTCTCGGGGCAAAGCATCTCTTTGGGGCAAAATTGGACTATTTGTAACTCAAGCACTTCTTACCTAAACACAACACTATAAATACTATATACCGCCGTCAACTGCAACAACGATGAGGATAACGACGATGAACCATGAAGACATGTCCAAAGAGCCGATAAACGTGACTCAAGATCGAATAAAAGCCAATTTTTTGTAAGAGGAAAATGGGAGGATCCGATCAATGCTCATTACGTTCCATCCAAAAAGTCTTTTAAACAAACCCATTACCCTTACTCCTAAAGAGTAAGGTCGGTGTTAATGCACCTGCCTTTCACGTGCGTCCCCACTTTCTTTGCCTTCTTCTTCGTTTTTATATCGACATTGTGCCTTCAATTGGCGGCAGACTTATCTCACAAGTTTTGTAATCTTCTTCTTTTGCATTTGTCTTGCATCTTATCATCTGTTTCTCTCTAAATTGATGATCCGTTTTGTTTTTCTAGGGTTTTGCTTGCTGTCGTTGTTCGTTTGCCATTTCTTCTACTCATGCAGCGGTTAGTTGCTTTTGATTTTGCTGGATCGGTTTGTTGTTGCTGGTTTTAGGGCTTGGTGTTGGGTGATCGAAGATTGTGTA
Source organism: Tagetes erecta (assembly GCA_030867185.1). Lineage (NCBI taxonomy): Eukaryota > Viridiplantae > Streptophyta > Magnoliopsida > Asterales > Asteraceae > Tagetes > Tagetes erecta. Next base: position 9,364,702 of record CM061493.1, read on the forward strand.
CAGTTGTTGTTGATTTTGCTGGAAAGTTTATGTATTTTGGGTGATCGAAGATTGTTGCTACTGTTTTCTCATCATCCTCGTCTTTTCGGCTACTTACCTTTGCAGATTTGTTTGGCTTTTCAGGTTGGGATTTGTGTTCATCGGTGGTCCTAGGGTTGTTTTTTTGGTTGAATCGCAAGTCTACTATTGATGTTGGTGTTAGTTTTTCCAGCATGCTTTGACGGGGACGGGGTTCAATTTGCTGTTTCCTGGTTCTCGCTTTTTTGGTTGTTTGTGTTTTCCAGTTGCCTTGTCGTTCAATTTAGCTTGCACTATGGTTATTCAAGTAAGTAATTCTGGCATTGTGTTTTACTGATGTATTAGATGTTGGATGTTGTTGTTATGTGTTATATGACTGTCTTGATGTTGTGGACTTGTGGCTTTATCATTTTCCTACCGCTATGTTTTGGCTTCTAATTTGTTGATTTCAGTTATGTTTTCATTATATGGTTGTCTTGGTGCTGACTTAAGATGTTATTCTTCTGTTGTATGGTTTTCTTGATGTTGTCGATTTTCTATTGGTGTTTGTCTATTTGGATTGATGATTTGCTTGCTACTGTCATTTGTATTTTAAGTCTGTTGTTGTGCTTTGTTGTCTATGATCTTATTTTGGCTGTTGAAAATTGTTTTTTTCTTTGTCAAGTCTACTGTTAAGAAACGACTAAGAGTACTCATGTTGCATCTACTTCGTCGTCAAACGGGTCTGCTTATGTCAATCATGGTGATGGTTCTTGTGAGGTTTTTTATAAGCACATGTATATTTGATATAATTATATCAATTTTCTTAGGTTATTTGCAATACAGTTACACTAATTATAGTCTAACTACTTTCAAAGATTGTATACTAAACATCTTTATTTGATTTACATATGACAGCAGTAAAGTGTTGCATGTTGTCTCTTAAAAACATTGGTGACATTATGCCAGAAGAAGAGTTTTAAAAAACTGGAAGCCATTCACACCTGATGAGCAAAAGAATCCAGATTTGTAGTTCCTGTTCGTGGACGTTCACGTATTTTGGTGAGTATGGCTGTTGGTGAGTTTTTTCAGTTTCAACTTACTTTTTCTGCTGTGGTAATCTGATTTTGAAAGCTTTATTGTATTTTGTAGGACTATTTGTTTGTTAACCTTAGACTATGACTTGTATTGCTACACCTGGTTTCTTACTCTGTTTGTTATCAGCCTGATATTGCTATCTTTAGGATGCTGTTACTACCTTTAGTCTTATGCCTTTGTGTTAGGCTGTTTAGGTATTTTTTTGGTTTATTGTACCTACTGATGCTGTTTCGACCTTTGCTTTCGGTTGCTCTGTCTTTTGTGTTTTGGTTTGTTTCGTTTATCCTTCAACATTGTCGTTTTGTCTGGTGCTGTTTGTGTACTGCTGGTTCTTTTTTTATGCTCATGTCTACATCTTCTTTGCTGTCATGAGCATAAAAAAAGAGAGCACCACACATGAGCATCAACAGAACACACAGGTATCAAACCACCATTCATCTTTTTTTACAGCAGCAATCAACCGTCCGAAACCAAAATCATTCACTTAATTGCAGTTGTTGGAAATGTCAAAAAACACAAGAATGTCATCCGACAAGACATCTGAAGCAAGAACAAGTTAGTGTGTATCTATTAACAACAATCAAACCTCTTGCAGATCACGTAGTATCTATAACGTTTTTGTTAGTTCTAGACTTTGAAAGTCCCGATGCAAGGCATGTATTAACAGCTGGCCTGCTTGTAGTTTTTTATATGTTGATCTAAAGTGTGACATTTGCCTCGAAACCGAATCCGGACGCCCGACTCGAACCCGAAGTTGTCTATACTTTAATGTATTCGTATTTATTTTCGTTAAACGTAACGCGTCGATATTAAAGTATATATATAAATATGAATGAACGTTACGTTAATGCCCGTCTTTAATACCAATTGATCGTATATATATCGCAAAATATTTATACGTACCAAATAATTACGACTTATCTCAAAATACATATATGTATATATATTTAGTGTATAAAAAGCAATTTTACAAAAAAAATGTTATAAGAAAATGGTTCTAAGTCTTGAAATAGTTCATTAACGTTATAAACGAACTAAATATATATAAACGTCACTTATATAAACGTAACAAGTTAACGTAGTTAAGTCAGTTAGTTAATATAATATACAAAACTAACTATGGGCCAAAACTGTAATTATTAAAACTTGTTTATAATGTTTATAGCTCAGGATAATAACAATTGAAAGTGCAGGGGCTGATTGTGTAACTTTATAACCCAGCCCAAACCCCCCCCCCCCCCCCCCGTACTTCCGACCACAGCAGCACCGGCCATTTGGCCGGAATTTGTGCAACTCCGGCGACCATTTTACGCGTTTTGATTTTGTTTCCAATAAATTAAACCTTCCAAAATCGAGCCTAATCCGACTATAGTAAGTTTCGAACCCCTTAAACACATTTACAGCTTGATTAGTGCGTGGATTGAGCTAATTTCGTCTACCCAAAATTACCATACCAAAAACGAATCCAAACTCCAAAATTAAACCAATCCCGTCCACATAAACGCTACCCATTACTCGTTTACGCTCTCTGTTGTTCCAAATTCTTGCAAGAATCCACTCAAATCTGTAAGTGATCAAACTTTTTCTAAACTCTTTTTCGTCTTCAATGACCACTCTAACATCCTTCTAACTCGAAATTGTTTTAGGGCTTTCCATTTTCGCATCATCAAGAGTGAATCTGCAGGAGGAATCGATTTGTGACAGCTTCTAAGTCCTCGTTTGATCGTGTCAGTCGAGTTCGTGTTCTTCAATCGAATCTGATTCAATCTGTTCAAATCCAAGTAAGATCTTTATGTTAAAATGATCTATTTCTCGTCACGATTAAGAATCCTACATTCAATTGCGTTTGTGTTCGCGAAATGATGATCAATTTGGAGATTTCTAGTTCTAGGGTTTATATTGAAAAGGGTGGGTGTTGTCTATTATTGAACAAAATAAATAAAAAATGAAACTGAATGTCAAAAATCAACTTGGTTCAGCGGTTGAGACCTTGGTATGTCGGCGTGGAGGTCGCGTGTTCGATTCCTGTGGCTCATTTTTCATTAAACCTTATACTTTTACCCATTTAAACCTTAAACTTTGATGTTCTAATAACCTAAATAATATCTAATAACCTAAATAACATATTTAATTGAATGTATTTTCTTTTAAAAGCATAAAAACTTATAAAACTCTAATATATGTATACAAAGAAGGATGTGACAAATCTATAAGTATTTAAAATTTGTACTTATTTTTAAAGTAAAATACTAAAAAGAAAATCTTATAAAATACATAAAAATACAATAACGTTTCGTTTGAATTCCCAATTTATATTTTAAAACCATAATTTCTAATTATTACTTTAAAACCCTAATTCCTAAATTTCAATTTAAAACCCTAATTTCGAATTTGTAATTTAAAACCCTAAAATCCCAAATCCGAAACCCTAGATTTTCTTGTTCTTGTTGCTATATTATTGCTTCGTTTCTAAGTTAGGGTTTTTCCCCATTTAATTAGGTGATACTAATATTTGGGCAACCAACGGTTCGTTATTGTTGCGTTTCTATTTCGGTTATCTATTGCATTTCAAGGTGAGTAAATTCACTCCCCTTTTTACTTTTACATTTTGGGGCTGAAATATGTTCAATTACTATTCAATGTTTTCGGTTTTCGTTTCTTTGTTTCTATTTTCAAATGAGATCATTAAATGTGTTAGTCTTGTCTGCAGCAAGATGCAATCCTTATGTGGTAGTTTAAAGTAGTATTGTTACTTAGTAATCCCACCGGTACAATGTTAGCGCTAATGGTTTGACAAACCCACCTGCATTTATTTCAAAACAGGTGATTTAAACCCGGCCATTCAAATTTCAATGTTACAAGTTACTATGTTACAAGTTGCTATACGATGATACAAGTTGCTATGCTATGTTGCTATGTCCCTTAGATGCTTAAATAATTATTGATAACTTATATCGAGACGGTTACGTGACGGTTGGTAAAAAGGTTATCTTTAATTAATAACATGAGTTGGTTCCTCATGACAAATGATTACAAGTTGTTATACAATGATGGTGTTCAATGTGTGTTCAATGTGTTCAATGTGTGTTCAAGGTGTCATGGTCGAGAATGATATGAAATAGCTATGCATGTAAGATTGCGCAGCATATTAGGATGATCTCGGATTTCATTATTATTATGTATTCAAATTGTGGTTTACTCACTAGCTTTAAATAGCTAACTTTATTTTTACATATTTCAGGTGGTGTTTGAGCGTTTTATACCTTCAAGACATAGGATGCATTTCGGACTTAGAATAATTGAACAAAAAGATTACTTTGATTGCCAGTCTTTATTTATGAATTTATGATTATTTATTCCTCATTTATGTCACAACAATTATTGCTTTAATGATATTAAAATATGCTTTTAGTGTGCCATGTGCTTTGTACTATTGATATCCAATTCCAATGACAGCCCGGTGTTTCCGCCGCCGGGCGGGGTGTCACAGTTTGGTATCAGAGCCATGGTTATAGGGAACTAGGATAGGGTATTAGAAACACACCGACCTAGACTATAACCTAAGTGTCCTTAGTTCAAATACTTGTACTTAGAAATTCTTTTAGATTTATTTGTTTTCCTCCTACGAACCTTTCTATGCTTTCTTTATCTCATTTCTTATCCGATTTCGCGAAGGAGCTACAAGAGACTTGTCTGTGTGATTAGGATCTTCTCTTTGTGGAATCTCGTCATCGTCTTAAGTGAGTTTGAAACGTGAGAACGTGTGCAATCTGGAAGGGGGAACGCCTGTATCACGGACATCCTGTCTAAGGCAAAGCATTTCGTATAAATCTCTTTAAGAGACCTGTATGCTTACCTGGGGATGTTCGAGATGAGTGTGAACCTATAGGCTAAAGCACGCCTTCTCGAATACGTTGAAAAACGAACTTAGCACTTTGATAAGTCTAAAGTGTCCAAAACCCAGACACATTCCTAAGCCTTCAAAGTTTTATTTTCTTAAATGATTCTATGATTTTCTTTCAACGATTTATAATTATTTTTGTGGATTTCTTTATTAATTCAAATATTATTCCAAATTCATCTATTAATGTTCCTAAAAGTTTCTAAATGGTTTCTATGGCATGTTTCAAAGGATTCAATAATGTTCTAAGTACTATTATTATTCTATTAAATCAAAATTTTGTTACACTTATAATATCCATAATTTCTTATGTCTCACGAAAAGTTATTTTCTATCTTATCTTGTAGAATGTCAACGAGACACGAACGACTTGCTAACACGATTGCGACCCAAATGGCTAACCTTTTGCCTGAACTTGTGAAACAACTTAACGCTGCTAATGAAAACAAAGAACCTAAGGCACCCCATTGTACTCTTAAGTACTTCAACTCTTGTGGTCCCACCAAATTCTTCGGTACTGAAGGGGCTACTGGTCTTCTCCAATGGTACGAAAGCATGGAGAGTACCTTCGTTAACTGTGATTGCCCCGAAAACTTCAAAGTCCGCTATGCCACGAGTGTCCTACAAAAGGGTGCTCTGACGTGGTGGAATGATGAGAAACGTAGACGCGGTGAAGATGAAATCTCTGAAATGACTTGGGATGAATTCAAAACCGCCATGACTGACAAGTATTGCCCTCCTAGTGAAATTCGTAAACTCGAAAGTGAATTTTGGGATCTCAAACAGGATAGTGGTGAGAATGTGGCCTACAATGATCGTTTTTCCCAGCTTAGTACTCTGTGCCCTAATATGGTTACTCCCGAATCTCGTGGCATTGAGCAATATATCGGGGGCTTACCCATGACTATCCAAGATGCTGTTTGGGGCAGTAAACCCGATACTGTGGGTGAGGCAATGACTTTAGCGGGTCGTCTTACCGAAAATCATGTGCGCGCTGGTACGTTGACCCGAAAGGGTAACAAAAAGTCCAAAGGTTCCTCTAATGACGATCCTAAATCATCTGAGGACGATTCTTATAGGGGTTTTAAGCCCGAATCCTCATCCAATTCCAAGAAGCGTAAGAACAATGCCACTAATTATGCAATAACCGCTCCTAATCCTCCTATGGCACCGCAAAAGGGTAATGATAAACGAAAGTCTTATACGGGGTTCTTGCCCAAATGCAACAATTGTCCTTTTCATCATGCTCCTGAAACTCCATGTTTTAAATGTTCTGTTTGTCAACGTTATGGGCATTGGGCAAAAGATTGTTGGAAAAATAATAATCGGGGTAATCAAGGTCCTGCTTGTTTCAATTGTGGCGATCCAACTCATTTCCGTAACAATTGTCCTCAGCCTATCAATGTCAACGTGAATACCAATGCTAATGCAAATCAAACTGGCCGTGCTAGAACTTTCTATATCAACGCTAATCAAGCTCAAGCAAACAATGACGTGGTGAACGGTATGGGTCCTCAGGAGTAATCGTTACGTTCCAGTTTTACTTGATTCAGATGCTGATAAGAGTTTTGTTTCATTAGAGTTTGTTTCATCTTTTGCTATTATCCGTGTTAGACTTGATAATCTTTATGTAACGAAGGAGAAAAAGAGTTTTCTATTAATTTTTATATGTATGGTGCGAACTTAAATTTCAAGGTCACGATTTCCTCATGTTTATCTCTTTCCTATGACTCTTGGTAACTTCGACATTTGAAACTCTTGTCTTACGCATGAGTGTTATGAGCATCGATATCGCGAACATTAATTATATATATGATGACAATAATAATAAATGCAAATTTAATAAACAAACACATAAATAACCTATTCTCCATATTTCAAATTTGAAGAAACGTTAATCTTATAAAAATCTCTTTGTGCCTCTCGATGAAATTTAATCAATGGCTATGAGAAATTATGGATCGTAAAGTTGAGCCACTCAAGCATAGTCGGTTACCAATAATAAAAGTTCGTTCTAAATCAAAACGTATACCAGAGCTTACTTAAGAACGTGAAGACCTAATGAAAGCTCAATCTCCGCATCTTTTGCTTTGTCTTCTTATACTTTGGTTTGAGCAAATTTCGGGACGAAATTTCTATAAGGAGGGGAGACTGTGACATTTGCCTCGAAACCGAATCCGGACGCCCGACTCGAACCCGAAGTTGTCTATACTTTAATGTATTCGTATTTATTTTCGTTAAACGTAACGCGTCGATATTAAAGTATATATATAAATATGAATGAACGTTACGTTAATGCCCGTCTTTAATACCAATTGATCGTATATATATCGCAAAATATTTATACGTACCAAATAATTACGACTTATCTCAAAATACATATATGTATATATATTTAGTGTATAAAAAGCAATTTTACAAAAAAAAATGTTATAAGAAAATGGTTCTAAGTCTTGAAATAGTTCATTAACGTTATAAACGAACTAAATATATATAAACGTCACTTATATAAACGTAACAAGTTAACGTAGTTAAGTCAGTTAGTTAATATAATATACAAAACTAACTATGGGCCAAAACTGTAATTATTAAAACTTGTTTATAATGTTTATAGCTCAGGATAATAACAATTGAAAGTGCAGGGGCTGATTGTGTAACTTTATAACCCAGCCCAAACCCCCCCCGTACTTCCGACCACAGCAGCACCGGCCATTTGGCCGGAATTTGTGCAACTCCGGCGACCATTTTACGCGTTTTGATTTTGTTTCCAATAAATTAAACCTTCCAAAATCGAGCCTAATCCGACTATAGTAAGTTTCGAACCCCTTAAACACATTTACAGCTTGATTAGTGCGTGGATTGAGCTAATTTCGTCTACCCAAAATTACCATACCAAAAACGAATCCAAACTCCAAAATTAAACCAATCCCGTCCACATAAACGCTACCCATTACTCGTTTACGCTCTCTGTTGTTCCAAATTCTTGCAAGAATCCACTCAAATCTGTAAGTGATCAAACTTTTTCTAAACTCTTTTTCGTCTTCAATGACCACTCTAACATCCTTCTAACTCGAAATTGTTTTAGGGCTTTCCATTTTCGCATCATCAAGAGTGAATCTGCAGGAGGAATCGATTTGTGACAGCTTCTAAGTCCTCGTTTGATCGTGTCAGTCGAGTTCGTGTTCTTCAATCGAATCTGATTCAATCTGTTCAAATCCAAGTAAGATCTTTATGTTAAAATGATCTATTTCTCGTCACGATTAAGAATCCTACATTCAATTGCGTTTGTGTTCGCGAAATGATGATCAATTTGGAGATTTCTAGTTCTAGGGTTTATATTGAAAAGGGTGGGTGTTGTCTATTATTGAACAAAATAAATAAAAAATGAAACTGAATGTCAAAAATCAACTTGGTTCAGCGGTTGAGACCTTGGTATGTCGGCGTGGAGGTCGCGTGTTCGATTCCTGTGGCTCATTTTTCATTAAACCTTATACTTTTACCCATTTAAACCTTAAACTTTGATGTTCTAATAACCTAAATAATATCTAATAACCTAAATAACATATTTAATTGAATGTATTTTCTTTTAAAAGCATAAAAACTTATAAAACTCTAATATATGTATACAAAGAAGGATGTGACAAATCTATAAGTATTTAAAATTTGTACTTATTTTTAAAGTAAAATACTAAAAAGAAAATCTTATAAAATACATAAAAATACAATAACGTTTCGTTTGAATTCCCAATTTATATTTTAAAACCATAATTTCTAATTATTACTTTAAAACCCTAATTCCTAAATTTCAATTTAAAACCCTAATTTCGAATTTGTAATTTAAAACCCTAAAATCCCAAATCCGAAACCCTAGATTTTCTTGTTCTTGTTGCTATATTATTGCTTCGTTTCTAAGTTAGGGTTTTTCCCCATTTAATTAGGTGATACTAATATTTGGGCAACCAACGGTTCGTTATTGTTGCGTTTCTATTTCGGTTATCTATTGCATTTCAAGGTGAGTAAATTCACTCCCCTTTTTACTTTTACATTTTGGGGCTGAAATATGTTCAATTACTATTCAATGTTTTCGGTTTTCGTTTCTTTGTTTCTATTTTCAAATGAGATCATTAAATGTGTTAGTCTTGTCTGCAGCAAGATGCAATCCTTATGTGGTAGTTTAAAGTAGTATTGTTACTTAGTAATCCCACCGGTACAATGTTAGCGCTAATGGTTTGACAAACCCACCTGCATTTATTTCAAAACAGGTGATTTAAACCCGGCCATTCAAATTTCAATGTTACAAGTTACTATGTTACAAGTTGCTATACGATGATACAAGTTGCTATGCTATGTTGCTATGTCCCTTAGATGCTTAAATAATTATTGATAACTTATATCGAGACGGTTACGTGACGGTTGGTAAAAAGGTTATCTTTAATTAATAACATGAGTTGGTTCCTCATGACAAATGATTACAAGTTGTTATACAATGATGGTGTTCAATGTGTGTTCAATGTGTTCAATGTGTGTTCAAGGTGTCATGGTCGAGAATGATATGAAATAGCTATGCATGTAAGATTGCGCAGCATATTAGGATGATCTCGGATTTCATTATTATTATGTATTCAAATTGTGGTTTACTCACTAGCTTTAAATAGCTAACTTTATTTTTACATATTTCAGGTGGTGTTTGAGCGTTTTATACCTTCAAGACATAGGATGCATTTCGGACTTAGAATAATTGAACAAAAAGATTACTTTGATTGCCAGTCTTTATTTATGAATTTATGATTATTTATTCCTCATTTATGTCACAACAATTATTGCTTTAATGATATTAAAATATGCTTTTAGTGTGCCATGTGCTTTGTACTATTGATATCCAATTCCAATGACAGCCCGGTGTTTCCGCCGCCGGGCGGGGTGTCACATAAAGCATGTATCAACAGCTAGCGTGCTTGTAGCTTTTGTAGATGTTGCACATCACATTATTCATATATAAACTGTGACTTGCCAAAGTCAACTTAATGTTCTCCTTAGTTATAATTCTTATAACAGCCAAGGTTGTTAATGTCATTCAAAAGTCTTCACTTATGAACTGTTAGCTATTGTTACAATGCCTACCAAAACAGTCACCTTCGATGTCCCGGCTGCCGCAACGCGCAGCCCCGGCATCATTTCTAGTTAAACTTAGAGATAAACTCCAACAAAAGATAAACTCAAGAAATCAAATACTAGATAATAACCAAACCAAATAACGAAATCCAATATAAAAGTTAATTAAGCCTGCAACACGTTGAGTTAATCAATGATAGATTAAACACGTAAACATAAGATGAATTGAACCGAATAATAAAAGATCATATATTACTAGGTTCTGATTTACATACTCGTACTAGTTCGTTTCAAGCATAAACCAAACTAAAAAACAAGAACTTAAAGTTATAAATCTTTATATATGTTAAGTTACTCCAAATCAACCAAAACAACGCATGCATGTAGGGATGCATGGTTCATAATCTTTTTTATTGCTGCATTAGATTCATTCGAATGACATTAGCCGTGTGCTCGAGCAGATCAATCTCCAAACTCAAAGTCCCCCACTTGATATCAAGATCCTTCACGTCTCTTCCCAACTGCATTGCTTCAAGCAGATCTCGCTTCGTGTGGGAAAGCTCTTGTTTCGTTTCTTCCATTGTTGTCATGACTAGCTGCAAATCTGTGTGCTCCATTGATCGAATATAATGTATCGGTTGTTGTTTTGCAATTAATTAAGTAGGTTTAGGGTTATTTATAATAGAATTTTCTTGAGGAATAAGGCTTGCGAATTGAATTGTATTTGAACTACAATTCCACCGTCACGTAATAAGGGAAGTATTTAAAAAGACTTTCAATATATATCTCGATCTTATGTAAATTATATATATGTAAACTTTTTTTATTGTTATTTGTTTTATGGTATCGATATCATGAAGTTTGATTATGGCTCTTAAATTATTTTAATGTAATTGTTATATAGTCATATTAGTTTAGTGTCCGCGCTACGCTCGGGAACACAATATTCAAGTGATGCTTTTAAGGATATTCGTGAATTTTCCAATCAGTTTTGAGACAAAACCGTGGTAAACCGAAACACATTATATATTTTTAAAGATCTAGATTTAATACACGTGTGTTATATACGAGTTAAATAAAAATATTTTAAAAAAGTTATAATTATCATATTTAAAGATTTGTAATTATTTTTGTAGAAATATCATTAATAAAAAATTTTTAGCCTCATTAACTTTTCACTTGATTTTTTTTTCTCTTAAATTTCTTTTTATAGAACAAATTAATGATTTTCACCGTAAAAACGTCTTTTTAAAACTTTAATTTATTAGATAGATTAGGTATCTGACTGGATTGCGTGATACGACAATCAGGTCTTGCGCGCGTATGTGATTTCGTTACCGCGTTGATAAAAAAGTTTTGTGTAGTTATTAAAACAGTACAACTTTACACAATAACGTGCGTTGAATTTTCTTTTTTATGTTTTGCATGTTATTGTGTAACGTTATAATGTGTCATTATTAAATACGGAGATAGATCATAGATCCAACATAGAGGTAAAGATGATAATTAAGTCAAAGCCCAGTGAAAAATTTATAAATATGTCAAGAGTAAACTGCAGTTTTGGTTCCTGTGTTTTGATATCATTAACAGTTTCAGTCTCACCTTAACAGTTTTGGTCCTTGTGTTTTTATTTTCTAACATTGGTCCCAAACACTAACAGTTTTGGCAGGATCTTACAATAATGTAACACCCACAATTTTCTTTTTTCGACAATGACATCCTCATTTCTATCGAGACGATTGAATTGGGTTTCAACATCTCGAAGGTACCTCGAACAAAACAATAGAGCTTCTTCCGCAACATAACCTTCGGCTATACAACCTTCCGGCCTTGCCTTGTTTCGGACATAATTTTTTAGTTTTTTCATATACCTTTCAAACGGATACATCCATCTCATACATACTGGTCCTCCAAGAATTGCTTCATCGGGTAAATGCAAAACTAAATGAACCATGATGTCAAAAAAAGCCGGAGGATAAATCAACTCTAACTGGCACAAAATTGCCAGAATAGAAACCTTTGCTTTTTTCATATCCTCAACCAATAGTGTTCTCGAGCAAAGTTGCTTAAAGAACATACAAAGATCTACTATTGGTGTATGGGTATCTTTTGTCAAAAACCCTCTAACCCCAATTGGCATCAAACGTTGCATGAGAATATGACAGTCGTGAGATTTCAACCCGGAAATGTTTGTATTGTTATCTGTCACTCTCTTGCTGATATTAGATCCGAACCCATCCGGCAATTTAACACCTTTTATAAATTCACAAAAAAGCTTTTGGTCACTGACCTGGAATGAGTATTTTGGGTGTGGCTTACATAACTTACCCTTGGTATTTTTTTTCAACCACAACGTCTTGCGAATGTTTAGCTTTTGCAAGTCAACACGTGCGTTTGCCGTGTCTTTGGTCTTATCATTCATTAGAAGAGTACCCAACAAACTGTCACACACATTTCTCTCGATATGCATTACATCTAAGTTGTGCTTCAGTGGTAGGGAAGACCAATAGTCAAGTTCAAAAAATATGCTTTGTTTGGACCAGTTCAACTCAAACTCCTCCCGTTTTCTTGTAACACCTCCAAAACCAGGATGTTTTCCTGGTAGACGTGGGAGTAAACGATCGAGTTGAGCTTGTATGTCAGCATCACTAAATATTTTAGGAGGGGATCTTGTATCAGGTTCCCCGTTGAAGTCCAGATTTGTTCTCCATGGATGGTTAGCATCTAAGAACCGACGATGACCGACATATACGACTTTATTTGTTACACGCATTGAAGGAGTGTCTTCGTTGCAAGTCGGGCACGCTTTGTAGCCTTGTCCACTCCAACCTGATAGACTACTATGGGCTGGAAAGTCGTTTATGGTCCATAACAACGCCGCCTTCATTGTAAAAATTGTGTTTGTTGCCGCATCTTTAGTACGTACACTTGTCTTCCACAAATGATTAAGCTCATCCACCAACGGCCTAAGAAAAATGTCCATGTCCTTCCCAGGTGATTTAGGGCCAGGAATTAACAAAGACAACATGAATGAGGACTCTTTCATGCATAACCATGGAGGCAGATTATACGTGGTGAGTACAACCGGCCACGTGCTATGAGCCGAACTCATGTTACCAAATGGATTAAAACCGTCAGCTGCAAGCCCTAGGCGAACATTTCGAGGTTCTTTCGCGAAGGTCGGGTACTTTCTATCAAATTCTTTCCATGAAGATCCATCAACAGGATGACGCATCGTACCCTCTTCCGAACGTCCAGTACTGTGCCATACCATATCTTTTGCTGTGTGCCTTGAACAATACAAACGCCGTAGTCTGGGGGTCAAAGGAAAGTATCGTAATACCTTGTGAGCTACCTTCTTTCCCTTTGTGTTTGTATCAACCCACCGACTCTCATTACAAACAGGACAATTCTGCAACAACCGGTGTTCTTTCCAAAAGAGAGCACAATCATTTTTGCACACGTGTATCGATTCATACCCTAAACCGATCTTCTTTAATGTCTTTTTGGCTATATAATGGGAAGGGGGAATCTTGTTGCCTTTTGGATGTGAAGACCGTAACAACTCTAGGAGCTCATCAAATGAACTATTAGTCCATTTGTTTTTTACCTTGATATGCATAAGCTTTGCTAAAAAGTCAAGGGAAGAAAACTTAGTACAACCGGGATATAACTCTGAACGGACTTCATTTAACAAGTCTTCAAAATCATCACAAACATCGTTATTCTCTGTACCCAAATTCCCTTCATTGAGGTTGATATCCTCTTCCATAAGATCTTCGATAACGCCAACCATATCATTTCCTGACGCAACATCATCTACTACTACAACCTGTGGATTTGAACGTTCACCGTGATAGACCCAATCCGAGTAACTCCTATCGAAACCCCATGCATACAAATGAAACTTCACTTTCACCCATGATAGCATGACTGAATTCTGATCTTTGGCACACGGACAAAAAACAAAGCCTCTTTCGTCAACACGCGTTTTGCACATCTCGAGAAAAGAGTTGAGTCCATTATTATACTCCTCTGAGCTTCGATTTGGATTCTTTAGCCAACTTTTATCGACACTCATGATGCAACTAAAACTAAGCAAATTTCATTTTATTAATCTTTAGGGAGTTGATATTCTATATACATTGTTGTTAAATGTAATTAGGTACTGCTCAATGATAAACGGGTCGATTTGGGTTATGTTGCTTAAAATCTATCTTTAGAATAAAAAATAAACAATGCTACAATGACTCACATTGGTTTTTGGCTTCAACAAAGTAAATGGAATTCATTTTATTGGGTTTAGTGGCTAAATATAAACTCTGATTTATTGGTCTTACAATTACATTTTGTTGTGATTTGGATAATGCTTACAATTTTGGTTTCATATTGTTCTTAGTATATGTTTGTTTATATATCAGTGGTTTGTTTCAAATGTAATGTTGGGTTTAGTGGCTAATTATAAATTCTAAATAGCTTTTGCAGTTGAACTTTTGGCACAAAACTTCATACAATGGCCTACCCCTGCATCTATACTACTAATATAACCTAATTGCAGATTATGTCTAACAACAGCAATAATTCAATTCAATAATTTTTAACCCCATATCAACAATATTCAAAAATCTAATATTCAATATTAGGTTATATTCCAAAAATCTCTAACAACAGCAATAATATTCAATTAGGTTATATTAGTAGTTGATCAACAATATTTAAAATCTCTAACAACAGCAATAATTCAATTCAATGTCTAATGACACTTAAAACAACATTTTTTTTCCTAATCTGGAATTAAAAAAACCTAGAATAGAGTGAAGATGTGGTTAATACCTAGCGATTGCAGCTGTCGAGTAAAGATGCTGGCGAGTATAGCGACTGGTGGTGATGACGATATGTGGTGACGGTGGCCAAAATTGAAGCAACGAGCGGTGATGGTGGCCGCAACTGAAGTATGAGCAGTGGTGGAGCTGATGAGTGGTGATGCTGACGAGTGGTGATACCGACGAGTGGAGATGGTGGCCGGAATTGAAGCTACGAGCGGTGATGAATGGTGATGGCGAGCGATGGTGCCATTATTGATGAATGGTGGAGTTGAATGGCGAGCGGTGATGTGGTGAAGAATGAAAGAAATTGGGTGAAATGAGATAAAAGGTAAAGTGGAGAGTACATTTAGTGTGGAGGGAATTGTTCCCGCCTGATGAAATATCAATAGGGGCGACATTATTAGAGGCGACAGAGCTCAATAGGGGCAACAAATAACGCGCTTTTCTAATGTCGCTGCTATTGGTTTATGTCGCCCCTAATAGTGTCGCCCCTAATTTCAAGGTTTCTTGTAGTGATATAGTCATATTAGTTTAGTGCCCGCGCTACGCTCGGGAACACAATATTCAAGTGATGCTTTTAAGGATATTCGTGAATTTTCCAATCAGTTTTGAGACAAAACCGTGGTAAACCGAAACACATTATATATTTTTAATACCCGTGTGTTACACACGGGTTAAATAATAATATTTGTAAAGAAATTATAATCATTATGTTTAACAATTTGTAAATATTTTATATTTAAGAAATTTTACTCTATCAACTTATGCATGCATGGTTAAAATTCCATTCAATTTCCCACCAAAATTTCCTAATATAAAAAAAATCCCCCCAAAAGTAGTCCCCTAAAAGTTAGAATTATTAGATAAATTTTAGTCTCACCTTATCAGTTTTGGTCATTGTGATTTTATATTCTAACATATATGGTACTGAATACTAAATTCATCCAATCTTCCGTTAAGTCTTTCTCACATGTGAGAGATTTAACGGAAAATTGGTTGAGATTTTATTTTCAAACATAAATGGTTCTGACACTATCAGAATTAGAAATGCTCAAGAACACCTAACAGAACTAAGTTGACTTGCTAAACCCTTCTCCGGTAGTAGACAACTAAAATCCTAAAAAGGGCTGAGACACAACTACTAACCCGCACTTCATAGCTATTAGGTTTAACATACCAATTATACCTAAGTTAACCCAAACCAATGCTTCTACAATCGTTTTTGCCAAATTAACTATAAAGGTTTAAAACCGCAAAGTTTATGACCAATCAACATTCATACATGACAAACCATCACAAGAACATCAATGAAGCAATAATTCAGTTTAATAAAGCTATAACTACTCATATGCAATCTGACATTCAACTGAGATATAAGTTCAAAGCAGTTCCAAAATCATTGAAAACCACAACCATGTCTAAAATCAACCAATCAATCCACAAAAAACATTCATCTAATCCTAGGTAGCAAATTAAATCTATTCAATCAACATGATAATAAAACTAAAACCAAGATTCAAGTTGCAAAACATGTTGGAGAGAACAAAAGAAATAAAGGCATTGAAGAACCCGAGATTGCAAATCGACGGGCCTTGATCCCTAGCTTTTGTTTTCTTCTCTTGACTTCAACTAAGCTTCAAAATAACCTTTTTTCATCCTCAAATTCGTCCCCAATCGTGTCTTGTGGCTAGGGTTAGTGGAAGATGTGCTTAAAGTGATTAGGGTCAAAATAACGTCAAAACTTTATGTTAAAACGTCCTCGTCGCATTGCATGACGAGTATTAGAGTTTCTGGTCGTGCAGGTGACATCACCAGGCACCAGCCCCAAAGAGCACGCCGCGTCACGCTACTAGCCCCCTAAAGCTGTTCACGTGGCGTGGCGAGGTCTTTCGGGTGCGTTTCGTTCTTCGGTTTCGCATTCTGGTTCACTCGTCACTCTGTTTCATGTCCCGTTTTCTCCTACGATCTTCTTTGACGCAATATTTTCACCATTTCTTCCACTTGGGACCTACGAAACACATATGAATCAATAGTAGATAAAACTTAAGGAAAAATACATATAAGACTCGAAAACGTAAACAAACTCTACACGAGAAATACGTATAGTTTACATTAAATCAAAGATATATACTAGAAAGTTCAAATTTAATAGAAAATACATTAAATCAGTGATGAATCGGAGTTTGATGCATTGTTTAAGGAGCTCAATACCGAGTTATACCCTGAGTGTAACTGGATGTCTTCCTTAAATTTTTTAGCAAAACTAATGCATATCAAAGTCATCAACAAATGGACAAATAGTTCTTTTGACCAGCTTTTAGAGTTTCTTAGAATTGCATTCCCGAAAGAAAATAAAGTTCCGGCCTCACACTATGAAGCTAAGAAAAAGTTGAGAAAGATTGGTTTAGGATATGAATCTATTCATGCTTGCGTTAATGACTGTTCTTTGTTTTATGATGAGAATGAAAATATGCAAAACTGCCCGATTTGTAACGAGAGCAGATGGGTCGACAAGAACACAAAGGGGAAGAAAGTACCACAAAAAGTTCTACGTTACTTTCCTTTAACTCCTAGGCTTCGACGAAGGTATAGTTCTAGATTTACGGCAACGGATATGGTATGGCATTATACCGGACGCTCAACAGATGGTATGATGCGCCATCCGGTTGATGGTAATGCATGGAAAGAATTTGATAAGAACCATCCTACATTTGCTAAAGAACCCAGGAACGTACGTTTGGGTTTGGCAGCTGATGGCTTTAATCCGTTCGGTAACATGAGTCAATCTTACAGTATGTGGCCGGTAATATTGACAACGTATAATACACCGCCCTGGTTGTGTATGAAAGAGTCGTCTTTCATGCTGACTTTGCTAATTCCTGGTCCAAAATCACCTGGAAAGGACATCGATGTTTTCTTAAGACCTTTAGTTGATGAGTTGAAAAAGTTATGGCATGGAGTCCATGTGAGAGATGCATCAACTGATACAATATTTAACATGCGTGCAGCACTCTTATGGACTATCAATGATTATCCGGCACGTAGCTATATGTCTGGGTGGAGTGGTCAAGGTTATAAAGCATGCCCTACTTGTAATGAAGACACACCCTCGACCCCTATTATGAATAAAATAGCTTTTGTTGGTCATAGACGATTCTTGACCAAGAAGGATAAATTAAGAGCGGATCTTATGTTTAACGGCCAAAAGGAGACAAGAGATCCTCCAAAAAGATTGAGTAATGCACAAATTTTGAAACAGTTAAACAGTTTGCCGAATCGTGTTCCAGGGAAACATCCAAAGCATGGTGGTGTGAAACGAAAACGAGATGCTTCAGAGTTGAATTGGACCAAACGGAGTATCTTCTTTGAGCTAGAGTATTGGTCTTCACTTCTTTTAAAACATAACCTTGATGTTATGCACGTGGAAAAAAATGTGTGTGAGAGTTTGTTGGGTACCTTGCTTATGAATGACAAATCGAAAGACACACCTAAAGCAAGACAAGACTTGGAAAAGATGGGTATTCGACCAAAACTTTGGCTGACAAAGACTAATAACAAGGTCTACCAACCACATGCGGCTATCTTTATTTCAAGCAAAACTATGTAATATTTTGAGATTGTGTTATTTTCGTTTAGTTGCATTTGATTTCGTTGGCAAATTAGCATTGCATATTATTATAGCAGGGAAAAAACAATGATTTAGTTGCATTTAATAAAAAAATTAATATTAATTTAAATATTTTTGCCGAGAAAATTTAGTCGCTAAAAGTTATTAATAAAAAAATTTTAATATTAATTAATGAGATTTGCCAACAAATTTTCGTCGGTAAAAGTTTATAATAAAAAATAATTTTAATAATAATTAAGCACATTTGCCGACAACATTTCGTCGGTAAAAGTATTTAATAAAAACTTAATTTTAATATTAATTAAAGACATTTGCCGACAAACTTTCGTCGGCACAAGTTTAACTTTTGGCGACGAAACTTTTGGCGACGAACATTTCACCTAAGCCGACCAGGTTCAGCCGAGGAAAGGTTTACCGACCAATTTTCGTCGGCAAAAGCTAATCTAGCCTTTAGCGACAAATTTTGGTCGGCAAAAGTGAAAAAAAATTTGTCGCTAGAAGTCTTTATTCTTGTAGTGTGTTCTTTATTATGTGGTTAATTCATGTAGGCTCATGATAATTATTGGTGTAGATTTGTTAAGATGAAGTCTGAGTTAACCGTTTTTAAGAAAATTAGAATTTAAACATAGCTAAATCTAGTTTAGGGTTTTTTATTGGGTGATACTTTGATCAAGATTTTTTTCGTCTAAATTTCTTGTATAAGAAACTTGGGCTGGTTAAAATATGTAGAAGAGAAATAGAATTCCCTAACATACATACATATCGTATGCATGAGTCGTATTTATGGTTGTTCAAAAAGCTCATGACTCGTGGTTCACTCAAAACTCGTTTGAAATCGATTCGTTTTTAAATATCCAAGCCCAAGCTAAGGTGAACTCGGTTCATACCTCATTCATTTGTTGGCTTGTTTGCCTGGTTTATATTAAAGCCTAAACTATAACTTGTATATACCAGCATGGTTACCCGTGCATCGTGGTGGGAAATACGATGACACGACGTGCCTGAGGGCACGATTGTTAACTTCGTTACACGCGTTAGTCGCACTAACATTAATATGTTCGAGTATATGATGCTGTAAAAATCGCATTTACAAACATTGTAACTAACGCGAAATATTGTCGCTCACAAACCATACGCTTTAGCAAAACCTTTGGTTATTCTACCTGAAGAAATTGTACATAAACACTAATCATCTCGTTTGAAAATGAAATAACAAAAAGTAAATGAAGCATCAATCAAACTCGCCATGTAGCATGTCGGTGGGAAAACCCACCGACATTGTTAAATGAGTTTGGACATAATTATATCACTAAGTTACATGAACTATCCATGAGATTTACTTACATTTACCTTTTGCTCCTTTGGTTCTAAAATTTTTAGGTTTGGTCCAGAGATTTAGACAAACGTAACACTTTTCACCCCTATATAAAATGATGGCCGTGAAAAAATATCTTTTCTTTTTGTTACTAAACTACCTTTTTATCCTTCAACTTGAAAAACAAAACAAAAATGAAAATTACATTTATATATGTGGAACTCACCTCTAATTTTAATAAACAAAAGAGTGAGTTGTCGTTTCCTATCTATGTCTATGGTTTGGTTATATTTGTGTTTTTTTAGGCTTAATCTATTTTCACACCTAACTGCCGTTAGAACTTTACGACCGTTACAATCTGATAGAAACTTTAATGACTGTTAGAATTGTATTTTAACACCCATTAAACCCATAACGATCGTTAGATATGTGCCCGTTAAGTTTTTAACGGCCATTAAAAATAGCAGGTTAAAAAAATCAACTTTATAGTTCGTTTTTACACCATTTTTTCAGTCTATTATAGGGTAAAAATAAGTTATTTTGATAAATTTTTTTATACTCATCTTTGTAAAAAAATAGTTTTTTAAAGTTCATTTTTAACTCCATTTGTTTTGGGTCTATGAGGTCATTTTTTGTATAAAAATATTTTCTTAATTAAATGTCTTTTTTTACTCCGTTTGTTATGAGTCTATTATAAAGATTAAAATGGAGTTATTTTCCAATAAAAAATAATTAAAATGTTTTTTAATAAAAAAATATTTTAGGTCTATTATAGGGTAAAATGAATTATTTTTGTAAAAAAGAGTAAATCCAGTTTTTACTCCATTTGTTTGGGTCTATTGTAGGGTTAAAAAATAAAATAGCCTCTAACATGAATTAAATGGGTGTTTTGTTAAGAGTAAACAGAGTGATGGTGGGGTGGGCTCAGTTTCGATCCGGCCCTGCCGGGCACACCACCCCCTAAGAATTGAGGTCCAATTTGGTGTCAATTCCCCGTCCAAATCCTCGATAATTTTGAACGTTGTATTGGTGGGGGCCACCCCAACGGCTGTTTAAAAAATACACTTTTTTTATCTATTATTGCTATATATACTATACAAATCAAATAAAAATTACACTCATTTTATAAAAAATAAATCATAAACATCAAACCTCTTAATTTATTTTTACTAAAGGATTCATCAATTAGAAACTCATCAACTCGAGGCACTCGTGCCACACAATCCAGTATTTCACAACGAGGTCGAGGCAACCATGATGGCTCATCCCAACCCACCAAACCCAATGCATCAGGTTTTCTCAATTCTCTAACTTCGATTCTAGTTTTTCACAATTTGGTGGAAGGGCGATTATATGCTCATCCTAACCCACCAACCCCAACGCATCGGTAGGAGATGAACGAATGTCTTTAGGTGATGAAGGCGAAGCAATCCCGGAGACCCAACAACAACACCACCAACAACAAAAACAACAACAAAAAACAAAGGCTAAAGTAACGCCTTGGAGTCATCAAGAAGAAGAGGCTTTGGCAAAGACTTGGATTTCAACCTCCGAAGATCCGTATAAGGGTAACAATTAACACTTTTCGGGTTTTTGGAGGAAAATATTAGCCGAGTTTGATGAGCAACTTGACTACGAGTCTGGAAGAATCTTTCATCAATGTAATCCAAAATGAAATGATTTGAACGCGATGATGACATATTATGGAGGAATTACAACAATTTGAAATCGAGTTGGGGTACATGTCGCAATGACACGGATATCCTATAAAGAGCACAAAGTGATTATATGAAAACCATGAAGACAAAGACGCCATTTAATCCTTTTGACGCATAGAACATTTTGAAAGTGAGTCCCAAATGGTATGGCGTGAAAATATTTGAGGAAATAGAAGAGTCAAGCTCAAAAAAGAGCAAAACGTGCGACTCAGCCGTCCCGTCTTTTCAAGAACAGTGTGCTCATTTTGAATTAAACGAAGAAATGGAAGATCAAGATCTCCACCGAGAGGAGAAGATGAAATTGAAGGAAAGGAAGGCCGATGCCCGAATTGCTTGCGATCAACGGGCGACTCAAGTCTTAGATTACCAACAAAAACAAATGTTCAAGGCCGAAAAACATAGGATTTAGAATTCATGATGAAGTCGCACGATCACTTGACCGGACTGATGTTGCAAACTGTGTTGGCTAGAAGACAAGAAATCACCTTATGATGGGGTTGACAATTAATTTGAGTTTTTTTTGTTGTGTTTCTTTACTCGTTTTTAATTTTTTTTTTCAATCATTTTAAGTTTTTTTAATCGTTTTTTATTTTAGCTATTTAATTTTATTTATTAGTTGTAACTTGTGTTTTATTTTTAATGAAATATTAAATATTAAAAAAGTTGAGAAAATAATAATAAAAATTTAAGGTGTACTTATTTAATTATTAGTCGTAAGTTTGTAACTTGTTTATTCTAGTGATTTGAGGGTGTGATTTGGGGTTGGTACCCAGGGGTGGACTACACGTTTACAGTTAGGGCTGTAAATGAACCGGACGGATATGGACGAGGCTCGTCCGTGTTCGTTTGTTAAGGTTTTAAGTTGTTCGCGAACTGTTCATGAACAAGTTCCGAACAAAAAAATTTGTCCGTGTTCGTTTGTTAAGGTTTTAAAATTGTTCGCGAACGGTTCGTGAACTTTGTTCATGGACACAAATGGACAAAACGACACAAACGGACACAAACGAACGCTTGACTAGAAAATATTGACAAAACATAGTTAATCTTTAGCATTCCACAATCAAAATAATAAATTAACCAGATCAAATTAGACAATTATCCAAAGTTAGTATCCAATTAAGCCATTTTATCTTGATTAAGCTTATTTCAATTAAAACTTCATATACAACAGAACCAAATAAGTCTTAAGAAACAAATAATATTTTTAATCGATCACACTTTCAAACCCATGATGCATGACCATAATTTACTTCATATACAACATAAGTAATGTTGACATAACCATATTTGGCTCTATAAGTGTAAAAGTATTCACGTAAATGATAAATATAAAATTTAAAAACATAATGACCTACCGAACTTAAACGAACGGACATAAACGAACATGTTACCGAACGTTCACGAACGTAAACGAACGAACGCAACCTCTGTTCATGTCCGCTCGTTTAGCTTAACGAACGGATTTTTTTGTCCGTGTTCGTTTGTTTATTAAACGAACGAACACAAACGAACTTCCCGCCAAACGGTTCATGAACTGTTCGCTGAAAGTTCGGTTCGTTTACAGCCCTACGTTTACTTTTACTGTGTTTGCATTTGTTTAATTATTCTCATGTTTTCATTTTATTAGTTTCCACTACTCCATGCATTTAGGTTTATTTAGTTATTATGTTCATTTCCATCTTCACAAGTCCTCACGTTCACAATAGAAGCCCACAATCGTAGGAGCTCATGCATTTTATTTAAATGCACTTTCATTTAAGAAAAAGTAGAAAAGAAAATTGTTGAATGAAATTTGAGTTTAATGTCTCTCTTTTTCTCTTGGATTTTTGGGCGTTTGTAGCTAGGTTTTTCTCTGTAAACATATCAATTGGTGTTTTCATTGAGCCTTAGCCTCCATGATTTTGGAAGATCGAACTCGAGGACTTCACGTATCTTTCTCGTTTCACTGGTTTCAATCTTGCCTCGTGGAGTTGTGATGTTGAATGATTCTTTTCATTTTATGCATTTCATGAGGAAGAACGGTTTTCTTAAGATGTTGACTCCTTCGATGATGAGCCTTATTGTTGGTTCAATTCATGGTATCGAGGATCCGAACACCTCATATGGAAGTATTTCACCACTGCAATGCTTCATCGTTTTCAAACCACCACCACCTCCAATAATGGAATTCCACCAGCGCCTTCTTTTCTTGCTTGAACACCACAACCCGCAACAACACTAAGGCATGCACCAATGCACCACCACCAACACTACTACAAAAATCACCATCAGTGGCGGATCTAGAGAAAAAGTTCAGGGGTAGCGGAAAATTGGATTTTTTGGACCTAAAGGTATAGCGATACATAAAACAATAAGAAAAACTGAAATTTTACACTTCGCCGAAAAATTGAGGGGTAGCGGCCGCTACCCCCGCCACTACAATAGATCCGTCCCTGATCACCATCAAACCAGACACCGCTAAAAAATTCACTGTCACCGACTCCTACAAATACACTTAATTATACCTCCTGAAAAACTATTGTGTCTTCCCCAATTATTGTGGAGCGTGCAATTGACAAACGAAAACTGGAATTTCAACAAAAAAAACGTGAAAGATAAGCCAACATAAAAAAATTTTAAGAGAGCCAAAATGACAAATTATATGAGATGTTTAGTCAACAAGTAAAGATAAGCCAACATAAACATTTGTTTCTTGTTTTATATATATATATATAATATATATATATATAGATTGGGGATTTTCTAAAAAGGCAAAAAACTCTAGGAAGTGTAGGAACCAATCAGCATCAACTATTTGTCTAATACTTAAAAAAAAGGCGGAGGGGTATTGAAGTAATTTTACCCGATGCATGTTGTTTATGGTAACAGCGTTTTGCATGCATGATGTTTATTCTGTTATATCGATTTCATTATTGTGTTTCGCTAGGGTTTATTTACCGTAGTTCATAAATTGTTCTATATCATTTGGCGTTTATATTTGGCGATTAGCAGTTTATATAATCCGTATTTGATCCGTTTTTTCATAATCTCTCTTCAATGGCGGATACGATTGTCGACGATCGTGCCGTTTTCACAGGTAAGTTTGTCGTTGATGTATTCATGAGTAGTTATTGTTAATGCGTTTGATTCTTATGTTTTCATTCATTTGACGTAAATATTAAGCGTTTTATAGATCATGATGTTTTTTTCGTTTTCAATTAACGTTATGACGTTTTTATCGATCAATTGTTATGATGTTAGGTTGCGTTTGTAGTTATAATTAGTTAATTCTAATGTGTTTGATCTGTTTCGACGTAATCACGAAGCACATTTGATTTTTTGATAACGAACATGTAATAGCTGTTTGTTTTCATTCATTTGACGTAATTATTAAGCGTTTTATAGATCATGATGTTTTTTTCGTTTTCAATTAACGTTATGACGTTTTTATCGATCAATTGTTATGATGTTAGGTTGCGTTTGTAGTTATAATTAGTTAATTCTAATGTGTTTGATCTGTTTCGACGTAATCACGAAGCACATTTGATTTTTTGATAACGAACATGTAATAGCTGTTTAAGTCTAAATAATACAAACTTTCTGTTACGTATGGTGTTTTTTTGGATTGAATCTCAATATAATCCATTGTTTGATAGGTATTGAAGCAATTTGTTACAGTTTGTAAATGTAAATGTAATTTTCAGATTAAAATACGGTTATGGTGTTTGTTACAGTTTGTTAGTTATAGATCGTATAAAAAAGCATTTTGCATTTTCTACAATGTGTTATGGTGTTGTTTCATGCGATTTAGGTGTTTGTTATAGGTTGTTAGTTATAGATCGTATAAAAAAGCAATTTGTTTGTTTTTATTTGTGTTATGGTGTTGTTTCATTGTATGGTGTTTATAATAGGTTGTTAATTATAGATCGTATAAAAAAGCATATTTTGTTTTATACAATGTGTTATGGTGTTGTTTCATGTGTATTATCAAATATCAATATGAACAAGAACCATGATTGTCATTGTTTTTTTATATGACGTTTTGTGTTTATGTTGTTGTTGTACTTTTTAGGTTTTGATTCATTAACATATGCTCCTCGTGGAATAGAAATTACCTTACCAAATTCATCTGAAAAGCATTATATTCCTGATGTGTTGGAAGAGTTGAAGCCTAAAGTTGGGATGACATTTGACAATATGGACCAAGCATTTGCATACTATTGCAATTATGCTGCAGCATCTGGTTTTGGTGTTCGTAAAGGTACTGATTCAAAAACCAACAATGGCGTTATAAAACTGAAATACTACTTATGTAGCAAAGAAGGTTTTAATCAGAAGAAAAAAGTTGATACATTAGAAGAGAATGCTAAACAAAAGGTTGTTAGGGCTAACTTTTCAAAGAGGACTGGTTGCCAAGCACATATTCGTGTGGAGCTGGTTCAAGATAAATGGAATATATATAAATTTGTTGAAGAACACAATCATTTTTTTGTCAATGAAGAAGACATGCACTTTCTGGCTTCATCCCGAAAGTTGACTCAGTTACAGAAGCATATGATCCAAAGCATGGCGAAAATAAATATTGGACCTGTTAGGGCGTTTAATGTGATGAGGACAATATTTGGTGGTTTTGAAGAGGTTGGTGTTAGTAAAAATGATTGTAAGAATTTCAAAAGGGAAATTAATTTGTTCATTAATGAATATGATGCTGAAATGATGGTTGGAAATCTGATGAAGAAGAAAGCACATCTTCCTGATTTTTCATGCGAGTATTTTACTGATGAAGAGAATTGTTTAGTTGGATTGTTTTGGTCAGATGGAGAATCTAAGAGGAACTACCAAGTTTTTGGTGACATTATGTCATTTGATGCTACCTATAGATCTAACAGGTATATAATTGATGCTATATGTTGTGTGGGTAAATATAATTCTAACTGTACATGTACTCAATGGTGTTTGATGTTATATTCTGTGTTTGCAAAATTTGGCGTTTTTTCAGGTACTCAATGGTGTTTGTTCCATTTGCTGGGATCAACAATCATAATAATAATGTTTCCTTTGGTGCTGCATTACTGGCTTCTGAGACGACTGAAACATACAAATGGTTACTGAGATGTTTTTTGAAAGCATTTGGTAAACAACCCGATGTCGTTGTAACTGACCAAGACCCAGCCATGAAAAAGGCTATTGAGGATGTTTTTTCTGGTAGTCGACATCGTCTATGCATGTGGCATGTGATGCATAAGCTGTCAACCAAGGTGTGATAGATATTCTTGTTTTATGTTATATGTTTGGTGTTTTTTTATATACTTATGACGTTTTTTTAAATCTGGTGTTCATGTAGGTGGGCGTGACGCTTTGTAATACAACTGATTTCAAGCAACGTATCTGTGATATTGTTTGGACTGATTCTCTCAGTCCTTCTGAGTTTGAAGTAGGTTGGCATTCTGTCATTCAAGATTTTGATTTGAGCGATAATAATTGGTTGGGTGATATCTATGACATGAGGGAATCATGGATACCAGCATACTATAGAGATGAGCTTATGTCTGGGTTGATGCGTACGACTTCAAGGTCAGAAAGTGAAAATCATTTCTTTGGACAAGTTTGCAATGTAAGGTCTACATTGCTTGAATTTCTTACCCATTTTGAGACTGCTATCGAGTCCCAACGTCACAATCAAAGGAAGAATGATCATGATACTCGCTATACTCGACCACAATTAAAGACAGATCATGTTCTTGAAAAACAAGCTTCTCAAATATACACTAAAACATTATTTCTGGACGTTCAAGTCGAGATTGTAGGTATTGAAAAATGTATAAATGTGAAGCTCGAGAACATTGACGGATTTACCAAGTTTTTCATCAAAGACTTTGACCAGTTGTGTAACTCATATTTCGAGGTATGGTGTTTTTTGCATAGTCAGCTTCCAACTAATTTTAAATTAAAGAAATAAAACTCATTATAACTAAATGCTACGAGTATGTTGTATCTATGGTGTTTTTTACATAGTCATCTTCCATACTCAGCTGACTATGAAAAATGTATAAATAGTGATGCATAAGCTTTCAACCAAGATATTTCTTATATAAAAGATATTTTACTATTAATTTCTTTGTTGTTTGTAAACAGGTTATGTATCGACCTGAAGACACAACAATACATTGTTCATGCAGAAGGTATGAACAATTTGGATTGCTTTGCAGACACATCTTTTATATTCTAAAGTTGTACGATGTTAAGGAGTTTCCTAGGAAGTACATTCTTAAACGTTGGACAAGAGAAGCAGTTCCTAATATTTTATACCGTCAGTCTAGCCATAGTGGTTTTTATACAGATCTTTATGATCGTAATCAATCTGTTGTACGGGAGATTTTCGCTGCTCAAGAGTACACTTTGAGCCGTCTTTACGACGACATTGAGGCGTTGTCTTTATACAAGGAGTATGTTGAAGCATACAAGACGAAGGCCGATGAACTTCAGTATGTTGTTCCACCTCCTTCTAATAGGGACAGGGCGTCTGAGTTAAATGGTACTTGCAAGTACAACAAACGTCCTGTACGAGTACCAGTTGGATACAAGAGTAAAGGATCTGGTGTCCACAACAAACGTATTAAGTCGAAACAGGAAGAAGCAATTGTAAAAGCAGGGAAGAAATCAAGGCAGTGTCAAAACTGTAAAGAATATGGACATTATGCATCTACTTGTTCCAAACCCCCCAAGAAGACCGGAGTTAATACAAAGGAGAAAACTTTTGACACCATGTCTGCTGATAGCTGAAGCCTTGGTATAGATTTGTAGTAAAATTTGTAAAGGAATAATGTTTTGACGTTTCAGATATATTTCTATGTCTATCTCAACACCAACATTTTATTTTTATGTTATGACGTTTTGTTTGTATTTTTATGGTGCCTTTTAGTGTTTTTGTGTAGTTTTTTTACAATCATCCTATTTTTTTCATAGATACAACGATTACCCATTAGAAGTAGATAAAATATATAGCAAAATAAAACATTCATTGTTTTCAGACATCATCAAAACAAAAACATATAAACACAAACAAACTAACCCTAACAGCATCAAGCATTGTTTAGGGTTTCCACATCATCTGAGCTTTTCTTCTTCAGCTCCTCCAACCTTTCCACAGCTTCCTTCACCATCACACTCAGCTTGCTGTTCCCACCCACTTGAGTCTTATAGAACTTAAGAGCTTTCTCCCTTTCTGGTGTTTCTTCCAGCTTCATCAACTTATCCATCATTTGCATGCTGTGGTCCTCTATCTCCCTTGTCAGAGATGTCACATTCTTTAACGAACGAATGCAAGCATCCCTTGTTATGTCTTCCTTAACTTTTATAACGGAACAGATTTGCATAGCTTTTTCTTTAGATGATGCCATTGTTGCAAGGTATTTTGCTGTTTTTTTTTATTTGTTGTGTGTGTTGGATTGTGTTGTATGGGGTTTAATATTTATAGGGATGGTGGGGTTGGTTTTAAATGTGTAGGGTCATTTATTATTCTACATGGCGTTTTATTAATCTTTTTATTCACTTGCTGCGATTGAGATTTCGAAATGACGTCAGGTGCCTGTTCACTGACACGCAATAATTGTATCCATCTGATATATGGGCAATCCAACGGTTGATAATAGCCTTTATTTATTGCGTTTTACAGCTGGCTACAACTACTTCAATTAATGCCTTTATTATATATACCGTGGTGTTTATTCATTACTCCTACATAGACTGATATCATTACTTTCTCCTATACCATCAAATCACTACTTATGGCGTCTGGTTCGGCTACAAATGAATCCGGTGAGAAACTTTACTTATTTGATTTGGTTATGAGTCAGTACAAAAAAGATGTTGCTGTGGTTAATCTTATAGGTTCTACCATGAAGACCATAAAAGAATCTGTCAAAGAACGAGACGAGATAAACAAAGAAATTAGTCGACTTCCTGCAAGCACCATAAGAGATCTAGCCATGAAGTTTAACCTGGGTCATTGCTCAGATGACAAAGAACTGGTTAAAGAGCTCTCGGATATAATTAGGTCCATTGAATTGGACATGAAAATCAAAATGGACTTTATTAAGTCTCTTTTTTAATTTTATGGTGTTGTATGGTGTTTTATAACATGTAGTGTAACTGTTTCGACCCCCATGTGTTTGGTGGTTTTTATGTTTTATAAAATGGACTTTATTAAATAAAGGTTGTCTACTTTATTCCTTGTTGTTGGTGTTTTATTTATTAATTTAACAACATGTGTTTGGTGTTTTATTTATTAGTATAACAACATGCATGAATACTTAATTTTGTAATCTAACACACAATACGCATAAATGTTGTTTATTTGTTTTGCGACATTCTAATAAGGATAAGTATTAATTGTCAATTCAAAACAAATGTTTCATAAAGTAGATGATTGTAATGTCAAATGCAAAGTGTTCACAATGTAACTCCATGGTGTTTTTTTACCAAAAGAACAATTTTCCAACTCAGTCTACATGTTTTGCCATCCTTCTTGATATTCTCTCATCTGCCTTTTTTTCAATCTCCATTTTTTTCTGTTTGTTCATCTTCATGAAAGGAACTGTACGTTTGATAAAAGCCTCTTTATCATCATTTAGATAATGAAGTGCTATTTTTGTTGCATATTTACGCCTCAGCTTCTCAAGCTGGTTCCTTTGATTGTTTTCCTTGTCATTTTCACAGCAAATACCACAGTCCCAACCATCGCATACACCATGATAAGTCTCCATATGTCTCATCAGAAACACACCACAATCCACTTTGTTTGTGGTTGTCCTGCATTGCATCTTTAAACGATTTGGGGATGCTGTTTTGATTTTCATGTCATTTATATGTTTAACAGAAACCAAATAATCACCGAATGTTGTAACCTATACAATCACAACATTAACTCATCAGACCCAGCTGAAATTAATTCTAAAACATGTTTAAATATAATATAATATCTTGATAACTTACCATTTTATCAACCCATCCTGAATATTTTACAGTGACAGTCTCGTCCGGCTCGGCTGCACTGTTGTCAATTACTTCAACGACGCTTGTTTTTAGATTAAAGCACATCAAGTAGTAATGACGTTGGTATAAGATTGGGATGAAAATCAGTTCAAATTCTTCAATGCTATTTGATTCTGCACGTTCAAGCACAATTTGCATGTGCCTTTTAAATTCCTCCAATCTTTCATGCTCACTCTTGTCATAGGTGTCCCTATGCTACATTACAATAAAAACAACCATAAAACATCAATCTCATAGTCGTATGATTGTTGGTGTTTTTTTATACATTGTTGCATACCAGCATGATCTCCGTGCAGAACAATTTATTTAGTGGCACCTCACTTGTTTGGGTTGATTCATTTGGGCTCTCGGCAGCCTTCTCCAGTTTTTTCACCAATTCCTCATGTTTCAGTATGTGACCCCATGCTAGGACAACATTTATATGTATATATTGTCCTGGTCTCATGCTCTCCATTAGCACTCTTGTCACATCTATCTTTCCTTCTATACTGAAGACCAGACTCCTGTATTCACGAGGTATGCAGTTAAAAAAATTAAGAAAATAGTAACATGTTGTTTACATATAGTTAAGATATACATACCATTCATCCCCTATTCCTGCAAACAAATAGGCTGTTATATTCTTTTCCAAGGCTGTCACGTCATCTTCTACATCAACTTTTCTATCCTCATATGGAGAGACCAAAATCTTTGCCATTTGACTCAGTTTTCTCTTTGGTCTATGTTCTTTTCTCTTTGACACTTCATCTGGTACTACTGACACTTCATCAAGTTTAGCTTCATCAGTTGCTGGCACCAACGTAGAACTTGGTGGTTGTTGTTGTGCACCAACACTTAGTATGGTGTTTTCTTTGATCAACTTTGTGATGTTCGGTACAGACACATTCTCCTCAACATCCACATCAGTACCAGAAACGTTTAAATCAAAAATTGGTTTCAAAACATTTGTTGATTGGATATCACTTTTGCCCTTCTCCTTCAACTGTTTTGCCCTTTCTTTACTTTTTTTTTGATATTTCTGAATTTTCAAACTTCGTCATGAATGTGCAGGTAAAAGTTTGAGTCACTGGAGGTTCACTCACAACACAGGCACCTATGGGTGTTTGATCAAAGACTGGGACCTTCTCACCATCATCCTCATTTCCTGTCACTGCTGTCGTTGTTTGTGGTGTCTCATCATACACCGGTGCATTGTCTAACTTGTTGACGTCCATTGGTGTTTTATCATACACCGGTGAGTTATTTGAATGATCATCCTCAAATTCATCTCCATCCTCTGATTCAGATGGTTCCATTCTCAGCATGAAGCTAATCAAACTTTTTTCTTTACTGTCTCTAGGCACCCCAGGTCTTGTGTTTAACCACATGATCCTATTACGATCTTTTTCTGAAAGTAACATCACCTCCTCATATTTCTTAAAAAACCAATGACTCTTGTCTTCCCGGATTATTGTGAAACAACTACCTTTGTAATCATAGAAAAATTTGATAATTTTTGAAGTTTGCTCACATTTTTCTTGTGCCATAACAATAAGTTTATGTTGATCACACATGTCCTTCCACTCATTTTTCTTAGCTTGTAGTACCATGCTTGTTGGATACTTATTTGATACCTCCTTGAATACCAATTCTACTTTCTTCAAAGAATTGTTTAACTCTTGTAACACATAACTCAATTCGGCATCTATCATATCATCTTGGCTTGATATATGACCTTCACATTCTTTATCAGCCTGCTATGGTTTTATCACCAAAGCACAATCAGTTACATTATGGTGTTTTGTTTGAGAAAATATTGTATCATAATGATATACCTTCTTAACATCTTTCTCAGCATTTTGATTTCCACCAACCCCACCACTCTGCTTTATTCCATAGTCAGATTCGAACTAATTTTAAATTAAAGAAATAAAACTCATTATAACTAAATGCCATGATTACATTATAGCTATGGTGTTTTTTACTTTCAGAAATGATATACCTCATCTACATTTTGATATACCTCAGCTACATCTTTCTCAGCAGTTTGCTCTCCATCAACTCCATCAACCTCCTATTGGTGACAGTACCAAGTCAACCCATGTATAAAATACATCAAATGTAAATTAACAAATTTGTGTTGTTACATGAGTTTTTTAAATGGTGTTTTTTTCATGGTGTTTGTATTAGCATATATAAATGATATACCTCAGCTGCACCTTTCTCAGCAGTTTGATCTCCATCAACTCCATCAACCTCCTATTGGTGACAGAACCAAGTCAACCCATGTATATAATACGTCAGGTGTAAAATAACAAATTTGTGTTGTTACATGCTGTTTTTTACATGTTGTTTATATTCAGCTTCAAACTAGTTTTACATTAAAGAAATAAACCTTATTATAACTAAATGCTATGAGTACATTATATCCATGGTGTTATTTTCATGGTGTTTATATTAGCATATATAAATGATATACCTCATATACACCTGTCTCAGCAGTTTGATCTCCATCAACCCCATCTATGGTGTTTTGTTCATTGTCCTACGTTGAAAAAGAAACATAATAAATATAACATTGAACTAAATACATGATGTTTTAACAAGTACCAAATCATTTACCTGATGTGGCAAGCTGTATTGCGACACCGCCCTGATCAACAAATGATTTCCTGATCCTGACACCTCAACAAGTTCCTCTTCAGCTTGTTTATAATACTCAAAAATGTCTTCCAGGTCCTTATCTATCTCATTTTTCCAATCAACATTATCATCATTATATTTTTTTGCACAATCATCATACACCATCTCACTATCATCATCAACATCAACATCATCATCATCTTTAGTTTGTTATAATTCGTCCTCACTGAATGTTTCCTCATTTTCCACTTCTTCAGGCCTTATATCATCATAGACAGTTATTGATAGATTATTTTCATTTTCAGCCTCATCCACATCAATTTTCTCCTTAGTAGGTGGTTTTTTCTTCTTCTGACCACTTTCCTTCGGGCCTGTTTTCCTCAACTTAGCTTCAAGGTTGACTAACATCTCATTATTAACATACTCAACAGGGCACGTATTCCTCACTTTATTATTCTCCTTTTCCAGCTCACGTACAAGCACCAACTACATATATTAAATAAAATTATTGTTAGTTAAAAAAAAACAGACTGAACAAGTTATAAAAGAGTTTTACGAAAGAGATCATACAGCTAGGACAAGTAGCGGCCCACTGAACTTAGTCTCGGGTGTCCAGGATGCCCTTGTCCTATTCAAACAGCTAATTAAATAGTCACACCATTTAAATTCTTTTATATCTCTGGGCGTGGTGTTTCTTTTGATGCTAGTCAAGAACCTCAAATTCACCACACTATTCTTATTTGTTTCACCAACGATGGTGAAAAAACCAACCAAAAAATTGATCATAAAACATCTCCCACTCACATCCATTTTGCTGACTCTTTCAAAAAATCCCAGGACATAAGGCCTCCTTGCCCAATCTGACCCTCCAAATTGCTGTCTCCATTCATTGATAGCTTCACATCTCACGTGTGGCCTTCTATCCACAACATCTTTTTTCCCAATTGGGATCCCCAACACCTCGTTGATCAATGCTGGTGTTAATCTGATAAGTTTCTTCCCAATATTCAGTGTAGCATTTAGGTGATCATAATTTTCAACCAACCAAAAAGCTAATGCAGTGGGGACGTTCTCTAACTGCAAATATAACACCCTATCAAACCCCATCTCACCAACTGTTTTCCACTGCTCTTTGGTGAATGTTTCGAACCAGCTGGTAAGGTTGTTCAAAGCACATCGGGGTAGTATTCTTTCCCCCGAAAACCTTGAGTAACATTTAACCTTTCCTGCCTTATGTAAAACAGAACTTGTTGGTTTCTTAACAAAATCATCTTCATCATCACAACTCACAGCATGTGGTGTTTTACTTACTCTCTTCTTTGATGGGCTTTTCATGTGGCTTTTATCCTTCATAACAAAATCATCATCATCATCATCATCATCATCTTCAAAACTAACTGTTTTTGGTGTTTTTCTCCCTTTCTTTGTCTCTTATTTACTTATCATGGTGTTTTTAACCTTCTTAACTTCTGTCATCCTCGGTTTCATGGCACTTTCTAACTTTTTTCGTTTCATACTTTTCTCTTTGCCAAGACCACTATGGGTTGTTTTTTTGTTCTCTTCAATAGCATCTGCAGTACAGAATGATATATGTTATAAGAGTATAAAGAATCTTACAACTAAACTAATTGTCCAATTGATTATCAGTATAAAAACACCATGAACAACAAGGTTACCATTATCATCTAAAATAATTGGATTCTCAGGTTCATTGGTCCATTTGAATGAATTGCCAATGGCTATTCGCTCACTCCTTCTACCTGTCATATGTTTGAATGACCAACAAGGTTACATTATCATCTAAAATAACACCATGCTTGCTATGCTTATAACAGCATACTTTAAAATAACACCATACTTCAAAAAAACACCATCAGTTAATCAAACACCATATATTATAACACAAGCGATGCCATGCACATAACCATGCCCATATCATACAATAATTTCCAATAAAATCCACTTACTATAAACAAACAGTGACTTATCCATCTCCTAGTTGTTTCGTTGATTTTTCACCGGTTGTCAAATCTACAAAATCCACAGAATGTACGATTAAAACTCACGAACAACACAATAATATATACAAACGCATATGAATGATTGAATAAACGCCTAATGTTTTCTCGTCAACAACCATTGTTATAAGCTAAAGTAAAGACGTAAATGAACTAATCGATTGTTGTTGGAAGTACCTTATGTCGTTGATTTCCTTGTTGAATGTTTGCAGTCGAATTGTTCTTCAAGTAAAATGAAGACCTAGTTTTTAAGCGACGTGGTGTTCTTCAAGTAAGGAATAAAACGCCCTATTTTGAACGAATCGCCTAATTGTAGGTGTTGATTGAGAAATAAACGGTCTGTCCCAAAATAACGCCCCAAATCGCTTAATATTAGTATTTTTGCTTTTAAGGTTGAAAACGCGTAATGACTAATTTACCCCAGAACTATATGACGCGTCAGCAAGAACATCATAATATTTACAAAAACGCCACCGCGTTAATCTTGGCCCTTGACGTCCAGATCCGACGCCCCAAAATCCTTCTTAGCCTTTTTAGAGTTTTAGCCCTTTGTAGAAAATCCCTATATATATATATATATATATATATATATATATATATATATATATATATATATATATATATATATATATATATATATATATATATATATATATATATATATATATATATATATAAGAGGGATTTTCTAAAAAGGTTTAAAACTCTAAAAAGTCTAAGAAGTAATCTGGGACGTCTTACGGCCCAGATGGACGCGGTGACATTTTTGTAATTATTTTGATGTTTTGGTCACGCGTAAGATGGATTTGGGGGTATATTTGTCATTGTACGTTTTTAACACAAAATTCAGACGCCATGGTGTTTCTTAGATCTGTGCGTTTTTAACACAAAAATCAAACGCCATGGTGTTTCTTAGATCTGTGTCTTCTGAATCATGGTGCTTTTACGTTTGAACTTCGTAATTAGTAAACAAAAACGTCAAAAACAAACCAAAACATCATCGCTTATAAAAAACACCATGCATAAACTGACTCTATATATAAAATAACACTACTCTGATGAAAAAATTAACTAATAAAAAACGTCATACATGATCAGATGTTCGTAATTAATAGACGTAAAAAACGCCATAAATGAACATCGAGAGTGATGGTCGGGATTCGCAAATCAACGTCATATGTATAAAGCTGCCCCTCCGCGTTTTTTCACCCTCATAGACACGTGTTTGTTTGTGAATGCTTCTTAGACTTCTTAGAGTTTTAACCCTTTTTAGAAAAACCTCAATCTATATATATATATATATATATTCCAACAAGTAACACGTTTTTTTGTTTTAAAAACAAATAAACTAGCTCGTGAGCTTGTTCAACCGAGCTAGTTTATAGTACGTCAAGTAATAACAATCATGCAATGTCATAATATTTCATAAGTATATTACCAAGTAATTTACAATAACGTGGCCGGTGAACGGGCAACAAGTTGCACCACAACCCATTTTGAATAGCAAAAAACCTAGCCTACTAAAAACAATGTAATATTGGTTGGTAATGTCTCTGTATTTCAAGTTCAACCCCTTTTTATTGCGTGCTTAACTTTTACATACGACGTTAGTTTTTTTTTTAAAATTGCACAATAAAAATAAACATTATATAATGATCTGATAAGGATTACACCAATAAAACAATTATAGATTTGAGATATTATATTATGACACATAGTTATGTCAACAAAGAAAACACGTAATAATATTTGACATACTGTGTTATTATGTTTGTTTTAGTTTGTATTCGAAAACAAGTTATAATAAACATAATGACCTGATGAAATAACACAATGATCTGACTAAATAACACAATAACTTGATAAAATAACACAATGATCTGACTAAATAACACAATAACCTGATAAAATAACACAATGAGCTCAAACGTGAAAAAATAAGTTTGTTTTTTCTATAAATCAACACTATATGCGTTTTGAAGATAGTAAACGCTCGACTTTGGTGTAATGTTTATTAAAAAATAATGTCGTATGTAAAAGTTATCGACGTTTAAAGAAGATGGTGAATGTTGCAAAGTAACAAAGACTAATATACCATTAGTTTACCATTTAAAGTTTCAACTATTTAGCATTATGCCACATTGTGTTTATACGCCTTTAATCTTCATTTAATATTAGATCTAACGGTCCAGATGACATATTTGTCTTTCTATCAATTTGGACTTTCTAGTTGATCACATTCACCAACACATAAATTGTTTTATGGTATCGGCATCATCTTTTTTAAACGACGAGGATTTTATTAAAATAAAAGCTAGAAAGAAGCTAGAAACAAGAACATTAAGCTAGCTACAATCTATGCTTAAAATTAAAGTTTCTCCAATCAACCCACCTTAACCATCTCATATTGGCTCTATATTTTATCCGAAGAAAACTTTAAACTTTGATTTCCTCCATTGTTTGTTTTGAGCATGGGTATGAGCTTCTAAAGATCATCTCATTCATAGCTTTCTGTTTTCAATTCAAAGGTTCAGTTGTAGTACTATTGTTATTATTTATTTATCAAAGGAGAAAGATACAATAAATAAGAGAATACATATGTTTAAGAAAAGGAAACTCTCTATCAATCACTGCTGTAGATCCTTTTGATATGGAGCAACGTTATATTTTTCCATAAGTGTCATAATCTTTTATTTTTTTAACACTCCCCCTCAAGTTGAGTAGTGGGATTTCCGATTCTCAACTTGTCCAGACAAACACTGAAAAATTCTTTCGTTGACGGCTTTTGTTAGTACATCTGCTAATTGATCTTCTGATCGAACAAATGGTAACTCAATATTTTTGCTTCAATTTTTTCTTTGATGAAGTGCCTATCAACCTCCACGTGCTTTGTACGATCGTGTTGAACAGGGTTTTCTGAGATTTGTATTGCGGCTTTGTTATCACACAAAATCTTGATTGCTTCGGTTTGAGGGAACCCGATCTCCGCCAAGCCTTGTGGTAACTCATAATCTTGTATTGCGGCTTTGTTAAAAATTTACGTATCCATAGAACTTCCGCCAAGCCTCGTGCAATCCCTCGAAATTCAGTTTCGGCACTTGATAACGCTACTACTTTTTGTTTTTTGCTTCTCCATGTAACTAGATTCCCCCCAACGAGGGTAAAATATCCTGAAGTTGATCTTCGGTCGCCTTTATCTCCTGCCCAATCTACGTCAGTATATGCCTGAATCTTTAGATGTTTGTTTGGTTGAAATAGAACTCCATGACCTGTTGTTCCTTTAAGATATCTTATAATCCTCCATACTGCTTCCATGTGAGATACTTGAGGTTGATGCACGAATTGACTGACAACTCCAACTCCATATGCAATGTCTGGGCGAGTGTGTGACAGGTATATTAGTTTACCCACTAGGCGCTGATATCTTTCTTTGTCTGCTAATTCTGCATTTTCAACCATACATAATTTTTGGTTGACCATCATCGGGGTGTTGGCTGGCTTGCAATCGATCATTCCTGTCTCAGCTAGAAGGTCAAGAATATATTTCTGTTGACATATAAAGATCCCTTTTTTGGACCTTAGTACTTCAATTCCAAGAAAGTATTTAAGCCTTGCTAAGTCTTTCATTTCAAACTCTTTGGACAAACTTGCTTTCAACCTTTTCATTTCTTCCTCATCGTTACCTGTAATAATCATGTCATCAACATATATAATCAAACAAGTTATAAGTTTACCTCTACGTTTAAGGAATAATGTGTGATCGGAGTTGCTTTGTTGAAATCCATATCCTTTCATCGCTAGAGTAAATTTACCGAACCAAGCTCGAGGGGATTGTTTAAGCCCATAAAGATTTTTTTTAAACGGCATACTTCCCCTGTTTTGAAGTTTTCTACAACCCCGGGTGGAGCTTCCATATAAACCTCTTCTTTTAACTCTCCGTGTAGGAAAGCATTTGTAACATCAAGTTGATGTAAAGGCCATCCTTTATTAGCTGCAATAGAGAAAAGAACCCGGATTGTGTCCATTTTGGCTACCGGGGAGAATGTTTCTGAGTAGTCAACTCCATATGTTTGAGAATATCCTTTAGCCACTAATCGAGCTTTATATCTTCCAATGGTTCCATCTGGTTTGTGTTTAATTGAGAAAAGCCAACGACATCCCACTGGCTTTTTTTCCTAAAGGGAGAGCACACTTTTCCCATGTATCATTCCTCATTAATGCCCCCATTTCTGTTTCCATTGCGTTCTTCCAGTTTTTTGATTTTAATGCTTGTTCAACGGAGTTTGGAATTTATTCATCATATACAGCATTGGCAAAAGCCTTAGCTTCCTTGGATAAGTTCCCTTTGGCAATATTCGCAATGGGATACCTTGAGGAACTTGTTTTTCTTTTAGGAGAGTACCGTTTTGGTGGGATTCCTCTGTTTGTTCTGGGTGGAAGAACATATTTTTCGGTCATTTGTATTACTTCGTCTTGAATTGGCTCGTTTTGTATTTCCTGAACTGTTTGCTCTTCTGCTATTTCGTGGTTAGTAGATATATCATTATGAGATTTTGTATTTAGTAGGTTTTCATGTGATTGTGGAGTACTAACCTCAGGTGTTGGACTAGGAGGATCTTGATCCGTGACACTTATTGTTGGCTCTTCGGATTGTTCGGAAGCAAGTGACTCATCTTGGGTACTGTGATTGACCTCTTCTTGTATATTACTGTGATTAACTTCTTCTGAGGAAGGAACCCATTTCAACCTAGTCAGTGTGTCGTTATATTCTTTCTCCCTCTGACCACTGATTTGGGAGGTGT
This sequence comes from Tagetes erecta, assembly GCA_030867185.1. NCBI lineage: Eukaryota > Viridiplantae > Streptophyta > Magnoliopsida > Asterales > Asteraceae > Tagetes > Tagetes erecta. Next base: position 9,404,772 of record CM061493.1, read on the forward strand.
AAAAAAATTCGGTTTCCAGGAAGTCACAGTTCATGGTGGTGTACATATGACGTCTTTTTGGACTATAGCACCGATATCCTTTTTGGTTAACACCATAGCCTACAAACACACATTTTTCTGCACATGGATCGAGTTTGTTTCGGTCAACTTTGGGTATGTGCACATATACTGAGCATCCAAATATCCGAGGTTCTAGCGTAAGGGCAGGTGGGAGTTTGGTAAATTCGGATAGAGTTTGGAGAGGGGTTTTTAAATCAAGAATTTTAGTTGGTAGACGATTAATGAGATAAGTGGCTGTGGCGAGGGCTTCGGGCCAAAAAGACTTAGGAACTTGGGATTCAATTAGAAGAGCTCGTGTTATTTCTAAGGGAATTCTATTTTTGCGTTCAGCTACTCCGTTTTGTTCGGGTGTATGAACACAAGATGTATGGTGGATTCTCCCTTTTGTTTGACAAAATTGTTTCATTGAGTTATTCATAAACTCCCCACATTATCGGAACGAAGAGAGTTTGGATGTTGGTTTTAAACTGGGTTTGATCATTGTGTAAAACATAGTAAATTTGTCAAAAACTACTGATTTGTGTTTTAGAAAATAGATCCATGTCATACGAGTGCTATCATCAATGAAAAGTACAAAAAACCGAAAATTTTGCCCCCCAATAACCTTCGCTGGTCCCCAAACATCCGAATGAATAAGAGAAAATGGCACACTAACTCTTATGTTATTTGGTTTATAGGTGTGTCGGTGACTTTTAGCCAAAACACAAGTTTCACAATTTAACGGTTTATTGGACGGAAATAATTTTGGAAATAATAGATGCATATAACCAATGGATGGGTGTCCCAACCTTCTATGCCATAGCCAAGCTTCTCTAGTTGTCGTCCCATGAGCCAACATCACAGTACCATGTTGAGTTACTTCATCCACAAAATGCAATCCTTGGCGTTCAATGCCACGTCCAATGATCACTCCTGTCCTGGTATCTTGTAGAATGCAAAAAGTCGGGTGCATAACAACTTTGCAATTGAGTTCTTTCGCCACGTGACTTATTGATAAAAGTTTATGGGATAGGGCAGGGACATAAAGACAATTAGGAAGTTTTAATGTTGACGAAATCTCAATGGTGCCCCCTTTTTACATCCATCACCTCACCGTTTGCTGTTTGTATACAATTTTTTTTTAGGTTTGGTTAATGATATAAGGTCAGATAGTTCATTAGTCATGGTGTCGGTTGCGCCGCAGTCAAATATCCACGACTTATTTTGTGTTTTACTAAAAACTTGAGCCATATTTGCCATACCATCATGTTTAGAGGCTGGTTTTAAAAATTTAAAACTTTCATTCATATAATAACTAAATGAATTTATATTTGAAAATTTTGTTTCCTCATGGTTAGATTTGAAAATATGGCAACTAGGGTTAAAAAATAAAGGGCTTGAGGTAATTTCCCCAAACCCGTTACCTGGAAACGATGTTGGCCCTTCTTCACATTGCCTTGTTGTCACCCTACCTCTAAAACTATCACCTTTATAGCCTCCATCGCCGAAGCCGCCACCGTCATGGACGCCAACACTATATATCTTCACCACTCGCACTATCTTTATGATTGACGGTGATTTTGTTGTTGCCTACAACAGCGTCGGAGTTTCTTTCCTCGTGTTCAAAGTTTTTCATCTCTTTCTTTTGACCGTTGTTACTCCAATCTGGGTGCTCGACGTTTTTCAAGAATTACTTCTTGATTTTTAAAGTATCAAGCAAGTTCTGATTTTGATTTCGAGGTAGAAAATTGGGACTGTTTTTTATGAGATTTGTTGTCTGAATATTCGGGTCATCGTTTCTGATGCTCGATTCCAAGCCAGCGTTTTCGGACATGGAGAATCGAACCTGGAATGGATAATGAATAGGTGTTGGGTAAATGATGAGTGGAATGAGCAGGTTGGTCTAGAACCAAGAACACTACTCTGATACCATGTTTTCAATTCAAAGGTTCAGTTGTAGTACTATTGTTATTATTTTTTTTTATCAAAGGAGAAAGATACAATAAATAAGAGAATACATATGTTTAAGAAAAGGAAACTCTCTATCAATCACTGTTGTAGATCCTTTTGATATGGAGCAACGGTTATATTTTTCCATAAGTGTCATAATCTTTTATTTTTTTAACACTTTCCACATGCACCATATGGCCACCTTAAAGATCGATTCCACCATTTGAATATTTGTTACCCATTTTTAAATCAAAATTGATTGATGTCCGTTAGTACTTGAAGCGAGCTCGATAGTGTTGGAGCTCAGATTTTAGCCATCGTGGATATAGTATCCTGATTATGCATGGATCAAGTATCCATAGCGTTCGAAGGATTAATGATCCTTTATGCTTATTCTCCGCGTGTTTTATGAGTATTGACGCAGGAAACGGTTCGAAGACCAAGTACACCTGATATCTTGGTCAATGAAGTTGTGAAATAAACTAAAATCGTGGTCAAAGTCATTCAACGGGTAACGGCATCATTTCTAGTTAAACTTAGAGATAAACTCCAACAAAAGATAAACTCAAGAAATCAAATACTAGATAATAACCAAACCAAATAACGAAATCCAATATAAAAGTTAATTAAGCCTGCAACACGTTGAGTTAATCAATGATAGATTAAACACGTAAACATAAGATGAATTGAACCGAATAATAAAAGATCATATATTACTAGGTTCTGATTTACATACTCGTACTAGTTCGTTTCAAGCATAAACCAAACTAAAAAACAAGAACTTAAAGTTATAAATCTTTATATATGTTAAGTTACTCCAAATCAACCAAAACAACGCATGCATGTAGGGATGCATGGTTCATAATCTTTTTTATTGCTGCATTAGATTCATTCGAATGACATTAGCCGTGTGCTCGAGCAGATCAATCTCCAAACTCAAAGTCCCCCACTTGATATCAAGATCCTTCACGTCTCTTCCCAACTGCATTGCTTCAAGCAGATCTCGCTTCGTGTGGGAAAGCTCTTGTTTCGTTTCTTCCATTGTTGTCATGACTAGCTGCAAATCTGTGTGCTCCATTGATCGAATATAATGTATCGGTTGTTGTTTTGCAATTAATTAAGTAGGTTTAGGGTTATTTATAATAGAATTTTCTTGAGGAATAAGGCTTGCGAATTGAATTGTATTTGAACTACAATTCCACCGTCACGTAATAAGGGAAGTATTTAAAAAGACTTTCAATATATATCTCGATCTTATGTAAATTATATATATGTAAACTTTTTTTATTGTTATTTGTTTTATGGTATCGATATCATGAAGTTTGATTATGGCTCTTAAATTATTTTAATGTAATTGTTATATAGTCATATTAGTTTAGTGTCCGCGCTACGCTCGGGAACACAATATTCAAGTGATGCTTTTAAGGATATTCGTGAATTTTCCAATCAGTTTTGAGACAAAACCGTGGTAAACCGAAACACATTATATATTTTTAAAGATCTAGATTTAATACACGTGTGTTATATACGAGTTAAATAAAAATATTTTAAAAAAGTTATAATTATCATATTTAAAGATTTGTAATTATTTTTGTAGAAATATCATTAATAAAAAATTTTTAGCCTCATTAACTTTTCACTTGATTTTTTTTTCTCTTAAATTTCTTTTTATAGAACAAATTAATGATTTTCACCGTAAAAACGTCTTTTTAAAACTTTAATTTATTAGATAGATTAGGTATCTGACTGGATTGCGTGATACGACAATCAGGTCTTGCGCGCGTATGTGATTTCGTTACCGCGTTGATAAAAAAGTTTTGTGTAGTTATTAAAACAGTACAACTTTACACAATAACGTGCGTTGAATTTTCTTTTTTATGTTTTGCATGTTATTGTGTAACGTTATAATGTGTCATTATTAAATACGGAGATAGATCATAGATCCAACATAGAGGTAAAGATGATAATTAAGTCAAAGCCCAGTGAAAAATTTATAAATATGTCAAGAGTAAACTGCAGTTTTGGTTCCTGTGTTTTGATATCATTAACAGTTTCAGTCTCACCTTAACAGTTTTGGTCCTTGTGTTTTTATTTTCTAACATTGGTCCCAAACACTAACAGTTTTGGCAGGATCTTACAATAATGTAACATCCCAAATCAGTGGAGAAGGATAACAAATCCTGCCTTATAAGGGGGTGGAAACCTATGACATCCGGCCCGATTCGTTTTATTTTTCTTTCTTTATGTAAACCGAACTGTTGAATAATAATGTAATCTTATTATGAAATAAAGGATTCAGTTATTAATCATTAAATTGCCAAATAGGTGTTATAAAATGAATTTTTATAAAATGTACTTAATTTAACAAGAAACAATTTATATAAATGTTAATAATTGTTAATTGGTTAGTTGGTTAGTTAAAGTTAAAGTTAAGGGTTGAATGTGTAATTTATAAAACACAACTTAAACCTTTAAACAAAAATTAACACAACTAAAAGTGCAGGGGGGTAAAACTGCAAATATCTTTTAAAACAAACCCCAACCCAAATCCCTCCCGATTTTCCGGCCAGCCACTCCGGCGACCCACCGGCGACTCCGTGACTTCAAATTCAACCAAATCTTATCGTTTCGACTCGTTTAAACCGTCCTTATCACTTTGTCTGCGAGTTTCGAACCTAACGTCACATTTAATCCATTTATTAACTGATAACATCGACCCAAACCAAAAACCCACTTATCCCGGTCGGATTTAACTGCAATTCAACCAAAACTGTCGACGAAAATCAAATTAAATTGATCTGAATCATCCAGTAACGATTATGATAACTTGGATAAGTTCAATCGGTAAATAACTGAACAAATTGTTCAAATCATGCTTATCTACAACCGAAAACCAACTCGACTTTAAACTGATCGATCTAATCTATTCCAGCTCTATAAATACAGCCCAAAACCTTCATTCGACATCACAATAACTTTCTGAAACAACAATTTCACTTCCAAACACACACAACAGTTCAATTGATCGGTTGTTCTTCGCGGTTCTGCTCCATAGTCGACGGTACACTTCCTATCTATTTCAGGCTTCAAATTCACAGGGCTTTTGTTCCTCGTCTATCATTGAGTGAATCTGTGTATTTAATTTCATTATCTTGAACATTTGCAGTGTCAATTTGATCCGAAGCAGTGTGTTCTTCATTTCCTTCCATTTTCTTTAATCTTTAATCAATTCAGGTACTTAAATACCTCGTTTTGATCGTTATCCTATGCTAAATATCGTAGTGATATTCGATTTCATATACAGATTCGTTTCAAGTATCAATTTGTAGGTGATCAGATTCTAGGGTTTATATATATAATGGATTTAAGGAACGAAACGGTTAAAAGAGTTTTATTTTCATATTAAATCAACAAAGTGGTTAGTGGTCTGGCGGTTGGGTGATGAAATAAACCTCATGAGGTCCCGGGTTCGAGTCTGGTTGGGACTGTTTTGTGTTTTTATTTTTAATTCCAAGTTTTACAATTTAATTAAGTTCCTACAATCATTTTAATAATTATGTGGGATTAGTTATAAAGCTATTGGTAAAAGTTTTATAAGTCTAAAAATATATATATACAATGATACATATATAAAACTTGTTAGATTTCAAATTTTAAAATGGACGTTTGGATTTTTATAAAAAGTCTACTTACGGGTTTTTACTAATTACTAGATTTATTTTAAACATGATTATTCATTTAAGACTATGGTTTAATTAGACATTTATTATTAAATACATATGATTATTTATTCAAGTTAATTAGTCACTTTTATCAAAAAAATAGGTCGTGTCATTTAACGGACCGTTTATTTTAATCGCTTTCGTAAAGAGATAAGGTTTATGTACAATTTAATCACCATATTTCATTTTGAATCAAAGTTAAAAAAATATAGCTATTAATATTATGTATTATATATTTTCAAATTATAACAAGCAAACTTAAACCCATATTCCAAATTAGAAAGATAGACTTCAAGTTAGTTTACAATTATCATTCTAATATAGGATAAAATCCTTTAGGTGATCCTTAAGGAATATCCTGGTGACGTTTTCAAGTTTCATTCGTTTTCAATCGATCAAGAAATTATCATGTGAGTATTCATAGCCCCTTTTTCTGGTTTTCAATTTGGGGTGATATCATGTGACCTATTGAATCATTTATCATATTTCAGTTTATCAGTTATTTCAGTTATCTGATTTCAGTTTATCAGATTTCATGTTATCATTAAACAATTCATGTTATGTCTTTACTTGCAACTTATGTGTTCATAGCCTGATAGCAATTTTTGTGCAAGCGTAATCATTAATTTGTAGAAACCGACAGTTACTAATGGTAGATCTATTGGTCGAAAGGACCCACCCCCTGATTCTTGGGTGATTATAACTGAGTATCATTATCAAGTAGACCCCCCTTTATCATTGTTCAAGGTTTGATTATGCGTTGTTATCTTGTATGTACATGTTTTGCATTTATAAGTTTAGACATAACGACATGAATTTAATTTTATCAGTGTATCTATATGTAATTCAACCCTATGTTTACTCACCAGCTAATTCGTTAGCTGACCAGTTATTTTTCACATGATTTCAGGAAGAGCAAGTTAGGAACTTTGGATGCCAAATGCCTAGGGGCTTGGACCTAGTTGAATAAATTAAAGTAGACTTTTTCATTTATTCTGTTTGGTTTATTTGTTTGGATTTATCATTTAGTCTTGTTTGGATAATTGGATTTTAATAATATTACAATGAGCTATGAACAATCATTCACTTTCGTCCGCATCGATGATTCCGCCATCGGTCGGGGTGTGACAAAACCTTCCCTATCATGACGCATTTTAAAATCGTGAGGGGCGGCGCCTAAGGGCGTTCTGGCTGCCAGAGCGGAAAATATCATGGTGCAGTTACACTGGGCTGTTACAGATGGTAATAGAGCTAGGGATCGGATCGATGTGCATCGAGGACGCTGGGCTCCTTAAGGGGGGTGGAATGTAACATCCTACATCGGTTGGGAATGAGAACAAATTCTGCCTTATAAGGGGTGAAAACCTTCCCTATCATGACGTGTTTTAAAACTGTAAGGGGCAGCGCCTGAGGACGTTCCGGCTGACAAAGCGGACAATATCATGGTGCAGTTACAATGGGTTGTTACAGATGGTATCAGAGCTAGGGACCAGACCGATGTGCCAGCGGAGACGTTGGGCTCCTTAAGGGGGTGGAATGTAACATCTCATATCGGTTGGGAAGAAGAACAAATCCTGCCTTATAAGGGGGTGGAAACCTTCCCTATCATGACACGTTTTAAAATCGTGAAGGGTGGCGCCTAAGGGCGTTCCAGCTGCCAAAGCGGAAAATATTATGATGCGGTTACACTGGGCTGTTACAGATGGTATCAGAGCTAGGGACCAGACCGATGTGCCAGCGGGGATGTTGGGCTCCTTAAGGGGGGTGGAATGTAACATCCCACATCGGTTGGGAAGGAGAACAAATCCTGCCTTAATTGCGCTAACTATGCCAGAATATTTCCGAGATGTTAATAAACAAGACTTTCTTTTATTTGTTGACAATATCTTTCGTTTTGTCCAAGCATGATCTAAAGTATCCGTCTTGTTGGGTAGAATGTGTTTTGTTGTGGGTTATCAACCTAACCTTAGTACCGAAATGGGTTGTTTAAAAGAAAGAATTAATTCTACCAAAAAAGGGACCATAACTTTTATTCAAGCCGTTTTCGTACCTGTAGACTATTTGACCAACCCTACCCCTACTACTCCATTTGCACATTTAGATGCTACTACCATACAATCAAGAGGATTAGACACCAAATGTATATATCCATCAGTAGATCCTTTAGATCTAACATCAACTATGCTACAACCTCGGATTGTTGGTGACGAACATTATGAAACTACACAACATGTTAAACTAAATTTACACCGTTACAAAGAACTTCAAGATATTATAGTTATTCTTGGACTAGAAAAATTATCTGAAGAATATCATTTAACCGAAGCAAGACCATGAAATATTCAACGTTTCTTATCACAGCTTCTTTTCGTAGTAGATGTTATTACGGGTTCTCTGGGAAAATATGTTGCTTTAGCAGAAACAATTAGTGGCTTTAAATTAATCCATATATATATATATATATATATAATATATATATATATATATATGAGAGAGAGAGAGAGAGATTCTAAAAAAAGTCAAAAGTCTAGAAAATGTAGGAAGGAACCATAAAGTTGACGTGTCCAACGAGGGCACCAAGGGGGAAGGGTAAGAAAGTGAAAAAAAAGTGTGGAACTCAACTGAAAAAGGGACAAGCACATCCATGACACATGCTACTTCTTTCAATTTCTAAATGTTCATAACTTATTTACCGGCCATTATTATTTTTTAAATTCACCATAATAGCGAGAGTTTTATTATCTTTCTAACGAGTATAATATTACTATAAAATTTTTTTTAAGAATAATCGGTGTTTTTAAACTAGGTGATTTGAACTGGGTTTTTTTATGGTGTTTTTGAACAAAGTGATCACATTAAAAAAACACCATATAATTGTCATGTTAAAAATCATCTAGAATTAAGCATCATAAACACTCGCAATAAAAAAAACACCATAAAATCCGTATTATAATGCCTAAAAACACATTGTTCAGAAACACCATGAACAAGCCAAAAACAGCATTTAAAAGCATTATAAAATCTTAATTTCAAAAATACCATAAAATCGTCATATTAAAAAACACCATAAAATCATCATGTTCAAAATCTCCCAAATGCGAACATCTTAAAAAAACACAACCTAAAACCACCTTTTTCGGATTAGAAACACCATGTACAAGCTAAAAATACCATTTAAAAACATTACAAAATCGTTAAGTTAAAAAACACCATAAAATCATCATCTTCAAAATCATTCAGATTTAAACACTATAAAACCACAGTTTTGTTTATATATAGGAGATAGTTCATGCGAGAATATACTAAATATTATGTGAAGAAAAAACAAATAACTAAATTCTTCATTTTATCAACCAAAAACTTTTTTAACATATAGATTAGCTGATAGACAAGGAAATGAGTTGGTTGTAGTTGCTACTCCTTCACCACCAGCTCCACATATTCCAAATATTTCACCCGAGGTTTCTTTATTTGATGACGTTCTTCTTGATGGGCCTTAGGATATTCTAGTTGCACGTGATGAGCCAACTGTTGAAGGTTGGCTAGAGAGTACTGAATCGTCTGATGATTTAGGTAGTGTGATAAGGGGTGAAGGTGATAGTGACTCTTCTTCTTCTTCTGAAGATGATGATGTGAGTGGGTTTGGGTTTGTGGTTCTGAGTGCTGAAGAGGTTTATATGGTTAAGCATATAGGCATCTTTAGAGACCATGGATATCTGGCCGTTAGGAGAATGTTTTGATACTTTGAAGTTTTGTTTTCATTGTGATTTTGCTGATTCATTGACGAATGATAGAAAGATTATAAATGAACAAGATGAAAGGGTTATGGAAGATGTTGTTGAACTAAGTTTCGAGGGTGAGACTAAAAAATCTATATATATGAACGTAGATGGACTAGTACTGCCTAATATTGTAGAAGCTGAATCAATTAATACGGATGACATGGTTGACGAGACTACATGAGTAACTGAGATTCCAGATTCGGTTGCGAAGAGTCGGGGTAAACCACCACCAATTTCTAGATTCATGTATGATGATTTGTACTATTTATGCATTAAAAGAATGAACGGGGCATAATACTTTTGGGGAGAGAAGCATAGTATAACTACATTACCGTGGGTCACATAGTATTACTTAATCGATAAAGGAATTACATAGTGGACCACATTGAGACGGTTATTCAGAAAGACTACAGATCAAACAACTTCGAGTGGATTAAGACAAATCTAATACTGATACCACATTATGTATTTTATTAAAATGTTAAACCTTATAAATATATAAAAACCATTATGTAAACATAGTTTTAGTAAAATGTAATTATTACTTATACTTTTAAATATAAAAATACTATAAAAAAATGTATTATTAAATCTTCACAAAGTACATACAAGTTTTAATAAATATATCATATTTTGGCATTATATAATCGGTGTTAAAAATATATTATTTGAAATGCTGTTGTTTACCAAGTAATGCAAAGTATTTTGAAACTCTAATCCCCAAATTCCAATTTGGAACCCTAGTCCCCAAATTTCTATTTAAAACCCAAATTAAATTCCTAAATTTGAAACCCTAGATTTCTAGTTCTAGATTCTTGTTGCGATACTAGCTATTTGTTTTGTTTCTAAGTTAGGTTTTTCCAATTAATTAGGTGATACTAATATTTGGGTAATCCTCGGCTCTCTTTAGTTGTGATTCGATTGTTGCTACTATCTTGGCATTTCCAGGTGAGTAAAGTCACTCCCTTTTTTTACTATTTTGCTTTTGGGGCTGAAATATGTGTTTCGATATGATACCACGGTTTTTCGTTTCTTTTTTATTCTTTTTCAAATGAGATCATTAAATGTGTTAGTCTTGTCTGCAGCATGATGCAATCTTATGTGGTAGTCAATAGTAGTTGTATTATTTGTAATTTCCACCGGTACGATATTAGCGCTAATGGCCTGACAAGCCCACCTACATGTATTTCAAAATAGGTGATTTGACCCGGCGATTCTTTGGTTGATTCGTTAGGATAGTTACTGTTACTTTACTCTGATACTTGTTGCTACGTTGCTATGTCCCTTAGATGCTTAAAACATTTATTGATAACTTGTATATCGAGACGGTTGATTGACGGTTAAACGATAGTTATCAGTATTTGTAACATGAGTGGTTATCATGACTTGTTGCGAAAGTTACCCTATGGGGTTCAAGGTTCTTGGATTCGATGTACGTTTTGTTGGTCAAGGTTGAGTAATATGATGAAATTGCTATGCATATAAGCTTGTGAAACATATTTATAATGATCTCGGATTTCATATTATGTACTATTAACTGTGTTTTTACTCACTAGCTAATTCTTTAGCTAACTTATTTTACACGTATTTCAGGTGGCGTTTGAAGTGTTTTTATGCCTTACAAGACATATGATGCTTTTAGACCTAGAATAAAAGAGATTTAAACACTATTAATTATTGATTTTTATTACTGTTTTAAGACTATTCATTTCTCATTTATGTCATGACATTTTTGCTTTAATACTAATAAAACATGTTTGTTAGTTTTCCATGTGCTTTGTTACGATTAATATCCAATTCCCTTGACAGCCTGGTGTTTCCGCCGCCGGGCGGGGTGTCACAATAATCGAATTCGTGTTCTATTGTATGATTCTAGTTTCTAGGGTTTTGTGATTTGGGGATTTTATGTAGAAATATGTTAAATCCATTTCTGTTCTGAGTTAAAACAAAATGAACATGTAGAGCCTCTGGTTAGTTTGTTACCTTGTAAAGGTAAGGTCTCGGGTTCGAAACCTGGGACACATTTTATAGTTTTATCTTTTGTTTAATAACATTATTGGTTATATTTTCATCAAATAACCTAATCTAATGCTAATACCATAATATATATATATATATATATATATAATAAAATGATAAAAATCCTATAAAATATACCTAAACCATGATTATATATAAATCTTATTTATAATTTAACTATTTCAAATACTTTAATACCTTAAAAATACTATAAAAGGTATTTTAATTTTTCTAATAAAATGAATAAAACTTTAGTTTATAAAAATACTATAAATGGTATTTTGATAATTGTAAAATGAATAAAAGTTTAGTCTATAAGAATTAGGTTCAACAAGAAAGTCTAAATTTCCTAGAAAGTCTAAGAATGAATTTGGACCATTAGATCTAATATTAAATGAAGATCAATGGTTCATAACCACAAGGTGGCATAATGGTAAATAGTTAAAACTTTAAATGGTAGACCAATGGTATATTAGTCTTGTCTCATTTTCAAATTCCACACTATTTTTTAAACGTCCATAACTTTTACATACGACAATACTTTTTAATAAAAATTACACCAAAAAACGAGCGTTTTTTATCTTCAAAACGCATATAATTATGATATATAAAAAATGAATATTTTTTGAAGTTTCAGCTCATTGTGTTATATTCGTTAGGTCATTGTGTTATATTTTTCAGCTCATTCTGTTATATTAGTCAAGACATTGCGTTATATTTTGCAGGTCATTGTGTTATATTCGTTAGGTCATTGTGTTATAATATTCGTCCAGTCATTGTGTTATATTCGTCAGGTCATTGTGCTATATTCGTCATGCCATTGTGTTATATTCCTTAGGTCATTGTGTTATATCCGTCAGATCATTGTGTTATATTCGTCAGGTCATTGTGTTATATTCGTCAGGTCATTGTTTTATATACCTCAGGTTATTGTGTTATATTCGTCAGGTCATTGTGTTATATTCGTCGGGTCATTGTGTTATATGCATAAAGTCATTGTGTTAAATTTATCTGGTCATTGTGTTATATTTTCATCAGGTCATTGTGTTATATCCATGTTTCAACTTGTTGTGTTATTTGTCAGGTCATTGTGTTATTCGTTAGGTCATTGTGTTATTTTAGATCATTGTGTTATTTCATTAGGTTATTGTGTTATAACACAATGACCTAAAGAAATAACACAATGACTTGACAAATAACACAACGAGCTGAAAAACGTGAATTTTTTTTGTTTTTTATATATGAATATTATACGCATTTTAAAGATAAGAAAATGCTCGTTTTTATGGTGCAATTTTAAAAAAAATAATATCGTATGTAAAACTTATGGACGTTCAAAAAATTGGGGTGAAATTTAAAATATAGAGACATTACCAATTTCACCATCACTTCTATTTTTAAGGGAGTGTCACATGTCATCATCTCATGGCTTCTTAGACTTTTTAGAAAAATTGGACTTTGTAGTATCACTCCACTCTAGTCTATAAATATTTCTAGGTATATAATATATATATGTGTGTGTGTGTCTTTGACGTTAAATAGTTTTCGTTAAAAAGTATATTATTTGAATAACTAATTTCTATTATTTATCAAGCTTATTGTCCTTTCTATTAATATTATTTTCCGTCGTTATGATTAAATAATTTTATATATTTTTACTATTTTATCGAAAAACCCCAAATCTCAATCCGAAACCCTAGAATCTTAATTTCCTTAAGTTTTCTATTGTTTCTATTCCAGATTTCTATACTATGTGTTTTCTAAGTTAAGATTCTCATTACTTAGGTAATTCTAGTATTTGGGAAGTCCTATGTTCCATCTAAGTGTTGGCTATATTATTTCAGACTCGTATTCGAGGTGAATAAACTCACTCCCCTTTTTACTTTTACGTTTTGAGGCTGAAATATGTGTTCTTTTACTATACTATGTTTTTCCATTTTCCAATTTGTTTTCTAAAAGAGATCATAAAATGTGTTAGTCTTGACTCGTGACAAGATGCAATCTTATGTGGTAGTTTAAAGTAGTATATTGCTATGTAATTTCCACCAGTACAATATTAACGCTAATGGTCTGACAATCCCACATACTTATACAACAACGATAGGTGATTTAAACCCGGCGATTCTATATGTTTGATTCTATACGTTGGTTACTAGTTGATATACTGTGATGTTTGTTGCTATACTGCTATGTCCCCTAGATTCAAAAACAATTATTATAACTTATACATCGAGACAGCTAATTGACAAATAAATGACAGTTATCACTAATTGTAACATGAGTGGTTCCTCAAGACATGTTGCTAAAGTTTACCCTGCGTGGTCTATGGTTGTTGTTTCTATGTACGTTTCTATGGTCAAGGTTGAGTAATATGATGAAATTGCTATACACATAAGTTTGCGCAGTACTATTATTTACAAATTGTGGTTTTACTCACTAGCTTTTAATAGCTAACTTTATTTTCATATATTTTAGGTAATGATGTTATTGCTATTTATTCAAGACATGAGGTGTCTTGGACTTAGAAAAAAAATAATAAAGACTATCGCATTTACTATTTTAGTTATTGCTTTTGTCGTTTTCTATTTAAATCTTATGTTCTAAAACTTATGTTAATCATTATTAGACTTTAATAAAAGTGTGTCATGTGCTTTGTTTACTAAGATATCCATTTCTATGACAATCGCTGTTTCCGCCATCGGGTGGGGTGTCACACCAGTGGATGATGTTAAACAGATTCGATGCGCAAGTTACCTCAAGACATTCTGGGTGACTTGAAGTATTGATATTATTATGGAGAAACCACTAAAGCAGTAATGGCGAGTGAAAACCGGGGAACTTTTGAGAATCTATGATCCAATGAATCGGTGAAACTATCAGAGAAGGATTATTACGTGAGTTTCATAAGGATTGCAAGATAGAAACTAAAAAGTTTCAAAAGCTTTTCGGGTTTGCGTTCGGGGGAATATTTTTGTTGGGTCAAAGGCAACGAAGAAATGGGTTAGAGGATGATCTAAGACTAAAGACCAACAAGCTGACGTCAAGGGAGAGTTTATTGATTACATCACTATGACAACTTGTAGTTCATTAGTACGTCTTGATTAGTATTGTAATAGTTTTCTAGTTTATGTTCGGTTTATACGAAACATAGGTTTCGGACCACGACAGGTGTCGCATGACACGTAGAGGTGCGAAACCAAGTAGAGGTTTCACATAAGGAAAACTATATATTGTAACATTGGGTTTAACATTAGGGTTAATCATCCAACAGAGTTTGTAAGAGTTTTTCTGAATAACAAGTTACGTTTGATAGTAATCTTGATGTTTGGGTGATCATACTATTGTTTGTGTGTTTCCTTACAAAGGCAAGAAAGATAGTCAAGGATTTTGATTTTGTTAATGATTTGAGTGAGCGTGCAAAAAACGCTTTGTAAGAACAGAGAAATAGAACATGACACAATCTGCCCGCACTAACTATGAGACATACCGACTAAAAAAAATCAGGAACTTAGATGTTACTACAATTCTGAAACGAGAAAAAGTCTTTTTAACATGTTAAGTGAAAAATGATAGGATTGGTTTGTTTGATGAATGCGAAGCATACGTTTTATTTATAGGTATTTATAGACATAAAGAGTTTCATTAAATTCACCTAGTTTGTGTCCTTCAGATGAGATAGGTTGGTTAATTTTAGTTGGTCTTGATTGTTGGCCTAATATCGTATAAACTCTATATGTGTCGTTTATTGCTACACTTATTGATTTTTGAAATAAAGATTTCACAAATTGAAGTTGCATAGTCACCATTTTTAATACTGTATTTTATGATCTTGAGAAGTTATAAGAATTGTAAATTTGCATTATTTGTTTTTCTAAGAATCTATATTTGGTTAACATTCTAAAATTTTAATATTTATACTTGAAATCGAGTTACTTTCACCATTTTTTAGAACGCCAGTTGGTGCAACCATCTGTGACCGAAGTACTCAGAGGTGTAAGGATCGAGATTGAAACCTTGTCTCTAACACCAATAGTTGTTTTTCGTCGGCATTGAGGCTCTCCCATTACTGTGTACGCAGCGAAGGCTCACCACAACCCTCCTTACGGGCCAAGTTTATCGGAGTTGTAACTCGTCAAACAACTGTTCCAGGGAAAAACCGGACATGAACCTTTAACCATGCCACGTAAAACCCTTAGGCTTAGACATGAAGCCGGGAGGTAGCCCGGGACGTGTTTCATTGTCAATATCCACCACATCTGACACTAGTGGGAATTGACAGGTTAGTTTATTCGTTTGATTGAAGGACCAAGGTTAGTTGTTCATCTGAGATCTGAAAATCATATCTACCCTGCAAATTAGTTTTTAGTTTTGGGAAATTGGATTTTATTAATCTCAACTTTCACCTCTTGGCCATTATTATCCTAACTTTACTATTGGCCATTATTACTCCCAACTTTCACTTAATTGGCCATTATTACTCCCAACATTCACTTAATTAGCCACCATTGAGCCTTCCGTTAACCTTGACTAACTCCGTTAAAATATGTTGACATGACATCCACGTGGCAGCTGACGTGACATCCACATGGCAGATAACATGTTTTATTTTTAGGGAAATTGGATTTTATTAATCCCAACTTTCACTTATTGGCCATTACTAATCCCAACTTTCACTTATTGGTCGTTATTAATCCTAACTTTCACTCATTGACTATTATTAATCCCAACTTTACTATTGGCTATTATTAATCCCAACACAAATACAAACAACCCTTAATTGAAATATGATCGACCATCTTACAAACACAAACAAATTCTACATCTCAGCTGCAATTATTAAGCATTCGTATGATTTTCTCCAATTCAATGTGAGAAAAATGTGAAAAATTTAGGGCTTCAAAATCTTTTAAGTATGATATATAAATGGTTAGGAAATTTTGAAGATTGTTTTTTGAAGCCCTAAAAGATTTTGAAGCCTAATTTTTTCACATTGTTTTCACACATCATCTTGCATCTTGTTCTAATACATTGAATTCAAGAAAATCATACAAATTCTTAATAATTACAACTGAGACGTAGGATTTGTTTGTGTTTGTAAGATGGTCGATCATATTTCAATTAAGGGTTGTTTGTATTTGTGTTGGGATTAATAATGACCAATAGTAAAGTTGGTATTAATAATAGTCAATGAGTGAAAGTTGGGATTAATAACGACCAATAAGTGAAAGTTGGGATTAATAATGGCCAATAAGTGAAAGTTGTGATTAATAATATCCAATTTACCTAAAAATAAAACATGTCAGCTGCCACGTGGATGCCACGTCAGCTGCCACGTGGATGTCACGTCAGCATATTTTAACGGAGTTAGTCAAGGTTAACGGAAGGCTCGATGGTGGCCAATTAAGTGACAGTTGAGAGTAATTAATAATGGTCAATTAAGTGAAAGTTGGGAGTAATAATAACCAATAGAAAAGTTGGAATTAATAATGGTCAATATGTGACACCCGGCAAAATTCCAGATTAATATCCGTACTAGGACAAAAACTAAATTATATGTTATGGCATTATTAGTAGTAAATTAAAAATATGTCATTTGAGTCTAGCCAAGCCCAAGTAATAAATGCTATTGCATTTAAAAATATAAAGAAAATACTGTGTGGAGTCACAGTGTAGTACTGAGACGAACGTTGGTGATGACCCGGGAAAACTTTAAAAATCCTAGAATGGATTTTATGCTATATTAGCATTTATAAAAAGCGTTAAAAAAAGAAAACAAAGGTAAAAATCTAAAAATATTAGTTTACGATTTGTACTGCTGACAAGCGCGTACATTTCAGATTTTTGCCTGTTTTCAGAAAAATATAATTTTGAGTAGTTCATAATTATAATATGAACATAAGAAACTCATAAAAATAAGTTGTGAGTATTATAATTAATACTAAGGAGTACAACTTTTAAATCCATGAGATTTGAAGAAAGAGTTTTTAGAAAATGGATACTAGGTATCCTACTAGTTAAAAACTCAATAAATATTACTTCCACTAGAAACTTACCCATTAATCATCTTAATGATTAATGCCTACAAACTACAAAATTACACTCCAAATGTAATACCACTCAACCAAATAAATACCACACTACAATCCTAAGACCCTACATAATCAAAAATCACGACCAAACCATCACCATTGTCACAAATATTATTTGTGATACTACCCAAAATACTTACAAAGATTTTTAACACAAACCAATTAACACTACACATTAGTATTATACCACCTTACACTCAAAATACTACCCAAAAACCATAATTTGCATTTAACATAATTAGTCATCAACCTATTCTTACAATTTTAGGATGAATCATCATCCTACCCACCTATTTCCACCACCACTTGACAACAAACAATCTACATCATCACATACACACTATACAAGCAATTGACATATTCACATTAACTCACATTAATCACCCAACACACACAATCCATCTCTCTCTCTTTCTACGGCATACACACACAACCACACTCTCCATATTTAACATTTTTTTCAATACAAAAATCCTTCAAACACAAGAACAATCAATATGGTTCAATCAAAATTCAAAGTGTAGAAGTGAAATTGAAGGAGATTTAGACGTGAACAAGCAAAGAAATCAAGTAAACACTCACTTGCAATCTATAGTTCATCAAGGTATAAACTTTAATATTAATTTCTTGTTTTAAAAAATGATTCATCCTTGAATCATTAAGTTGTTCATCAAATCAAACACTTCTAAAAAAAAATAAAAAGAATCAAAAAGAAATGTGTGTATATATATATATACATACATATGTACGTACATATATATGTATATGGTTGTGTCAAAAATGTACTTTTGATGAATAAAAATCTATGGGTTTGATGTTAAAATGATGTAAAAAATATGAAATATGTGAGTTGATCATACATGCAAGATGTTATTTTGTGATCAAATGAATGTGTGAATGTGTATACGTATGATATATATGTACATATGACGATGATGAGCGTATGTTGATGAGTATGATAATGTCAAAATGTGGGTTATGTGTTATAGAAGTTTTGGTAAACTTGACTAGTGTGATGATAAATGTGTTATTATTGTTGGATAAATCTTTGATTTAGTTGAAATGAAGGTTGTATAAAAATGGTAGTAAATAAATATTGTGATGATTATGGTGTAAAAATATGGTAATAAGTAAATATGTAGTAATATAGGATTGATTACTTACTAATGGTAATTTTGACTTTAAAAAGTCAAAATATGTAAATGTATATATGTATACATGTAAATGTTATATATGAGTGGAAAAAGTGTTAAAAATGCTAGTATCAATTGTCACATGAGCATGAACCATGAAATTGTCAAATGTGATCAATTATAGAAAATTAATACAATCTCATGCTCTAAGATGGTTAATTTAAATTCTGGACATTTGATGATATTTGACATGTTATAAGAAAGATATAATGTGTAATATGTATGTGGAAAATGGAAGTAAGTAGTGGAAGAAATGGCATAATAAAACTTGGCGTTTTATTTGTAAAAAAATACGCCGTTTTTGGCTCGAAAATGGGTTTAAACTTGAGACTAATATTTTTACAGCTTTTACATGCTTATGTATGTGAAAATATATGTATTGTCATTACATGATGAAATTTGGTGTTTTAAGCATTGTTTAGTAACAAACTATGTATGAAATAACGGTAAAACCGACTATTTCGGCTTAAACCGTAAGCATGCGTAAAATAGTTTTTAGACCAGCAACTTTTGATATATAATCAGTGTGGATGAGCATGTATATGTGTGTCTAAAGTGGTATGAATGAAATGGTTGATTGTATGAAAAACTAGTTGCTAAAAATGCTTCGGTTTCGACCAAAATTTCGTGTTTTATGTGAACGGTTTTGAGTCAAGTTGCAAGAGTTAAAAAGTGAACTTGAATCAGTGTTTTGACCTTAAAATAAGTATGAAATGAGGTACTTAAAGTTATAAAATCAAAACACCAAGAACGACTAAAAATAAAGTTAGTCGATTGCTTAAAAAATTGTATTTTCACTCGGTCTCGAAGTGAAATGGATAAAGTGTTAATCTCATAAGTTTTCATTCAAGATATTGGTTTTTAAAAAAAACTTAACACTTTGAGAATGATAATATTTATTTTGTATAAATATTAAAAGTGTGAATTTTATAAAAACGAAACCGAAAGTTATATATGATAAATCATATATGTAAAGTTTGCAAATATTTAAAGACCAATGATTGTCTTTAAGATATATTTATATGAAGAGATCACTCATATAAATATTGTTTGAAATATATTTATATAAAGAGATGACTTATATACGGGTCATAAGCAAAGTCACCAACGTGTCGTTAGATCGAAATGATAAATCATTTCATAAAAAGTGTCTAGAGTTGATGAACAACTTGGATGACCATTGTACGACTATTAACGAGAACCCTTGGATATATATAGGGTGTTAGTAGATCGGGAAAGTATAAATTTTGGGCTCGTAAGTGCTAGCAAAAACTTGACGGAAATCAAAGGTGAGTTTCACGGCCCCATTTTCAATACGTTTTGATTTCAAACTTGGGGGAAAAACATGTGAAATATAAATGATTATGATTTAAAGTAAGAGATGGAAAATATTTTGATTTATATGAAAAACCATAAGTTTACAAGATGTTCTCGCGGGAAAAACCCTCAAAAATAACGTAATCATTAGCCTCGGTGACAGGGGTCCTTGGATTATATTGGTAGATCTATCGGGTGTACTGACAGCCCACTCTCGTACCGGTAGCTCCGGTCAATGACGACGGGAGATTATATAATTGCAATGTCGGAGGGTAAATGTCATGGATTGATTACGGGTTTATGGTTGTTTCATATGACTTAAACTTTGCAACTTTAAGTCAACAAGATTGGATAAATATTGTCTCTTATTAGTACAATCATAATTGGTTTTGTTATGGACTACGTATCCTAAACCTGTGAACTCACCAGTCTTGTACTGATAAACGTTTTTAACATGTTTTTCAGGTGATTAAAGCACTTGTTGTGTGCTATGGAATGGAATGGTTTTGGTGTCAAACGCCATGCTACGGAAATGTTGTTTTGGGACCGACTTTTAAATAATCACTTTTATAAGTGAAAAACTTTGTCATAAAAAGGATCTTTAGAACAACGTTTGTAATAATATTATGACGTTTTAACTTTCCGTAACTTTTAATGGTTGTTTGACTATAATCCGATGGTAACCAACTTCCGTTACCACCGACCCCGCTAGTTATACTAATCCGCTGCGTAAAACGGGGTGTGACAGAAGTTGGTATCAGAGCCAACGGTTATAGTGAATTAGAAAAGTTTTCGAAAAATCTAATCTATAACCTTTAAAAAAAAAAGTCCCAAAAACATTCCATTCCAAAAATATATTATTAGTTGCATTGCGTGGACTAGATATATAAATATATCTAAGTATGTCTTGCATGATTATTTGCTACAAGTGAAGAATAATGCCTATAATTAGTTAAATAAGTACGGATATTGGATGCCACTGGAATGACATTCTCGTAATTAACTTTACACAAAAAAAAATTACTCCATTGACCATTTTATCTGAGTTCTCATTCTTGCAACCGACACCTATACTAGAAAGTAGTTGGGAGACTACTCTATTTCGCAAATTCTCACTTTAACGACATTTTGGTTAAATTCCTCGCAATGATTCCCAACTTGCGAGTGCCATACGCGGTTTGGCCTCGAAATAGGATGAATGTAGTAAAGGACGAGTGATGCCTAGTATTTTGGATGGAGAAAGAGACAAAAAAAATAAATAAATAAATAATATTAAATAAATAAATAAATAAAGAAAATGAAAAGGCTCCGACTGGAGGAGAAAAGAGTGAAAGTTGTTAAGTCAGGTTGGTAATGACACAACAAATGGCGATGAATGTTGAGGAGAAAAACCAAATCGCTCTCACTCTTGCCACATTTGGTTTGATGTTGGCATCTTTGTCATTCGTGCGGATACCATGAAACGATTCTCTCCGTAGACTTTATTATTGTTGAAAAACTCCAAAAAAATCTTCGTTTCGTTTTATTCTCTATGATGATAATTTAATACAATTATCTTTTGACGCATTGTGGGCGTTTCTTTGATGAAACATGTATCCTATCTTTTATTTGAAGCATTAGCTTCAAAAACTATGGATTCTCTTATTGTTATTTATCATCTTGACGACATGAAGACTCGATAATTCTATATATAATAGTTAAATGAGACAAAATGCTTTCTAAACAATACATGCATGCGACGTCGCGCTAAAAAAAAAATTATTGTGCGTTTGATCTTGATACGTGTATATATATCTTTGATATATATATATATATATATATATATATATATATATATATATATATATGTCCGAAAATGTTAAAAGAAAGAAAAAAAAACTAACTCAATTATTTATAGTAGCTCAATATATATGTAAAACCGCTAAAAAGAAAAAGAACACTATCTCAATACTCATATATATATATAAATATCATCTGTAATATATTGTTTCAATATATATTACTCCAATACGATAACATATCAACGAATGTTTAAAATAAATATAATTGTTATATCCAAGTAAACATTGTGTATGTTTACTTATCTAATATAATCTCATCACGTCATTTATTTAATGCCACCAAGATGAGCGACAACCACCATAGTATGTGGTTGTGGACGCGGAGGTGGTAGAGGCGGAGGTGAAGGTACCGCATTACCTACTTCTGCTGAAGAAACTAGCACAATTAATCTCGCAGCACGATAACGCTGCAATAGGACGTGGAAGAGGTAGAGGAGGAGCTGGAGTTGGTATAAGGCCCTAGTGGAACAACAAGCGGTAATCCTACAGGAGAACCGATACAAGGCTGTACCTATAAAAAGAAAAATAAAAAAAAATTTCCAAGATTGCCAATCGAAAACATTTACTGGTGCTGAGGGTCCATTAGAAATTATAAGATGCATCGAAAAGATGTAGTCGGTATATGCAATAAGTAATTGTTGAGTTAGTCAAAGGGTTAAATACGCTACTTGTACTTTCCAAGATGAAGCGTTAAGTTGGATCACTCAAAGGCAAAATCTAGGGGAAGACACAACGTATGGTCTTACCTGGAATCAACTGAAGGATATATTACTTCAGGAATACTGCCCACGAAGTGAATTGCAGAAAATTGAAACAGACTTTTGGAACCTTACCATGGAAGGGGCTGAGGTTCTTGCTTATACTTCCAGATTCAATGACTTGGCCAGATTGATACCTCGAATGGTAACCCCTAAATACGTCAAAGTTGAAAGGTACATTTGGGGATTAGCACCGCATATTCTTAGTAATGTTACTTCTTCTAATCCTAGAAACCTTCAGAGTGCTATCAGAATAGCACATACTTTGACAGATGATGCTTTGAGAAGGGGTGTACTGACCAAGAAAGAGGATTATGGAAAGAAAGCAGTAGAGTCTGAAAATAAATTAGGTGAAACCAATAAGAAATCATATGATAACAAAAGAAAGTGGGGTGGAAATTCCAAAGGTTAATTTAGAAACTAAAAGAAAAATAGTCGGGAAGATAAGAATTTTACACTGCCAACACATTTGACAATAACGATAAACCACCTAATGAATGCAAACAATGTCACCGATTACACAGTGGTGTTTGCAGAGCTTGCAAAAGGTGCAATCGTTTGGGGCACCAAGCTGAGAACTGTCGGACTAATATGACCGAAAATATTGAAGGTGTGGGTCAGAAATGTTATGAATGTGGGGCAGTGGGTCACTTCAAAAAAAAAAAAGTGTCCAAAAAAAAAAAAAGACGAATGCCAGAGGCAGAGCATTCGAGATGAATGCTAGAGAGGCACGTCAAGAACCGACTGTTGTTACTGGTAGGTTTCTTATTAAGAATCATTATGCAAGCATATTATTTGACACCGATGCTGATTTGAGCTTTGTTTCTAAAAATTTTGAACCTTTGCTGGGTCTTAAATCTAAAAAGTTATATAAAAAGTATATTATAGAACTAGCAAATGGAAAGAAAATAGAAACTAGCGAAATAATAAAAAGGTGTACAATACAAATAGAAAATCATCCTTTTTCTATCGATCTTTTGCCTGTCACACTCGGTAGTTTCGATATCGTGATTGGTATGGATTGGTTATCAAAGAATCGTGCCGAAGTTGTGTGTTACGAAAGAATGGTTCGTATTCCGGATGTAAATGGTGAAATCATAACAATTCTAGGACAAAAAGAAAAACTCACTCTTAAAGTTGTCTATGTTATGAAAGCTTGAAATTATGTACAAAAAGGGTATCCGGCTTTTCTAATTAAAGCTGTGACTACCAAAGAGGAGGAACAAAAACTTGAGGACATTCCTATAGTCTGAGAGTATCCGAAAGTTCACCATATCGAATTGCACCATCTGAAATGCAAGAAATGTCGAAACAATTGCAAGAATTGTTAGACAAAGGGTTTATAAGACCAAGCTTCTCGCCTTGGGGAGCGCCGGTCTTGTTCGTTAAAAAGAAAGATGGGTCATTCCGAATGTGTATCGATTATAGAGAGCTAAACAAGCTAATTATTAAAAAAAAACGATACCCATTACCTAGAATAGATGATTTGTTTGATCAATTATAAGGTTCTAGTTATTATTCCAAGATTGATTTACGTTCCGGTTATCATCAATTGTTAGTCGCTGAAAAAGACATGCCAAAAACTGCATTTAGGACTCGCTACGGTCATTCTGAGTTTTTGGTTATGCCGTTTGGATTAACAAATGCTCCTGTTGTGTTCATGAATCTAATGAATAGAGTATTTAAACCATACTTAGACAAATTCGTGATTGTATTCATCGACGACATACTTATTTATTCGCGAACTAAAGAAGATCATGAACAACATCTAAAACAAATCTTGGAGGTATTAAAGAAGGAGAATTTGAATGCAAAATTTTCAAAATGTGAATTCTGGATTAGAGAAGTTCATTTCCTAGGACATGTTATCAACGAGAATGGTATACATGTCGATCCTGCAAAGATTGAAGCAATCAAGAATTGGGAAGCACCTAAGTCTCCGACTGAAGTGCGACAATTTCTTTGATTGGCGGGATATTATAGGAGGTTCATCGAAACTTTCTCCAGAATTGCACAACCTTTAACACTCCTGACTCAAAAAGATAGAAATTATGAATGAGGTGATAAACAAGAAGTGGCTTCTCAGTTATTAAAACAAAAGTTGTGTAGTGCTCATGTTCTTTCACTGCCAGAAGGAACAGAGGATTTTGTAGTATATTGTGACGCGTCTAGATTAGGTTTTGGTTGTGTTTTGATGCAGAGAAATAAAGTGATTGCTTACGCGTCAAGACAACTAAAAACGCATGAGAAAAATTATACTACACATGATTTAGAACTAAGCGCAGTAGTTTTTGCATTAAAGATTTGGAGACATTATCTATACGGTACAAAATGTATAGTATTTACCGATCACAAAAATCTTCGACATATCTTTGATAAAAAAGAATTGAATATGCGACAACGTCGCTGGGTTGAATTATTAAACGACTACGACTGTGAAATTCGCTATCATCCAGGTAAAGCGAATGTTGTAGCCGATGCTTTAAGCAGAAAAGAAAGAGAAAAACCCAAGCGTGTTCTTGCCTTAGAACTAACGATTAGTTCAAATTTCATGACACAAATCCGAGATGCTCAAGTTGAAGCATTAAAGGAGGAAAATGTGTCGAAATAGGGTTTGAAATGCATGTTGAAAGAATTGGAACCAAAGTGTGATGACGTAATGTGCTTCATGAATAGAGTATGGGTACCTCGTACCAGTGGTCTACGTGATATAGTCATGGATGAAGCACATAAAACTATATACTTTATACATCCGGGTTCGGGTAAAATGTACAAAGACGTCAAAGAGCACTATTGGTGGCCTAACATGAAAGGAGACATTGCAACATTCGTTAGCAAGTGTTCGACTTGTTCAAAAGTTAAGGCAGAATATCAGAAGCCATCAGGACTTCTGCAGCAGCCTGAAATTCCTCAATGGAAATGGGAAGAAATAGCCATGGACTTTATAACTAAATTACCTCGAACATCTAGTGGTTATGATTCTATATGGGTAATCGTAGATCGCTTAACTAAGTCCGCTCATTTCTTACCCATGAAAGAATCTGATCTTATCGAAAAACTAGCAAAAACTCTATATCAAAGAAGTGGTATCTCGACATGGTGTATCAACGTCTGTAATCTCTGATAAAGATGGACGTTACATCTCAAGAATTTGGCAAACCTTACACAAAGCCTTTGGTACTCGATTGGATATGAGTACGGCATATCACCCACAAACGGATGGTCAAAGTGAAAGGACCATTCAAACGTTGGAAGATTTATTACGTGCATGTGTGATAGACTTTGGTGGCAATTGGGATGCCCACTTACCACTAACTAAATTTTCCTAACAATAGTTATCACACGAGAATTAAAGCTGCACCGTTTGAGGCTCTGTATGGTAGAAAATGTCGATCACCACTTTGTTGGACTGAAGTTGGCGAAAAACAACTAACAAGACCCGAAATTATCCAAGAAACCACGGATAAAATAATTCAAATACGGAAGAGGTTAGAAGCCGCAAGAGATAGACACAAGAGTTATGCGGATAACCGACGAAAACCGTTAGAATTCCAAGTTGGAGACCGTGTGTTTCTAAAAGTATCACCTTGGAAGGAGTTGTGAGATTTGGTAAGCATGGAAAGTTAAGTCCACGATACGTTGGAACATTTGAAATCTTGGCTCGGATTAGGTCAGTTGCTTATCAACTCAAACTACCAAATGAATTCGGTGGTATACATGATGTATTTCATGTATCAAATTTAAACAAGTGTCTAACGGACGAGACACTGGTAATTCCTCCCGATGAAATTCGTATTGATAATAAACTCCATTTCATCGAAGAACCCATTGAAGTAATGGATCAAAAGGTCCAAAAACTTAGACGGAGTAAAATAAGACTTATCAAAGTGAGGCGGGATTCAAAGCGTGGTCCGGAATTCACGTGGGAACGTAAGGACCAGATGAAACGCAAATATCCTCACTTGTTTGCAATTGAGATAGAAAGGGTTGTTACAGCTTAAATTTCGGGACGAAATTTCCTAAACGGGGGAAGACTGTGACACCCGGCAAAATTCCAGATTAATATCCGTACTAGGACAAAAACTAAATTATATGTTATGGCATTATTAGTAGTAAATTAAAAATATGTCATTTGAGTCTAGCCAAGCCCAAGTAATAAATGCTATTGCATTTAAAAATATAAAGAAAATACTGTGTGGAGTCACAGTGTAGTACTGAGACGAACGTTGGTGATGACCCGGGAAAACTTTAAAAATCCTAGAATGGATTTTATGCTATATTAGCATTTATAAAAAGCGTTAAAAAAAGAAAACAAAGGTAAAAATCTAAAAATATTAGTTTACGATTTGTACTGCTGACAAGCGCGTACATTTCAGATTTTTGCCTGTTTTCAGAAAAATATAATTTTGAGTAGTTCATAATTATAATATGAACATAAGAAACTCATAAAAATAAGTTGTGAGTATTATAATTAATACTAAGGAGTACAACTTTTAAATCCATGAGATTTGAAGAAAGAGTTTTTAGAAAATGGATACTAGGTATCCTACTAGTTAAAAACTCAATAAATATTACTTCCACTAGAAACTTACCCATTAATCATCTTAATGATTATTAATGCCTACAAACTACAAAATTACACTCCAAATGTAATACCACTCAACCAAATAAATACCACACTACAATCCTAAGACCCTACATAATCAAAAATCACGACCAAACCATCACCATTGTCACAAATATTATTTGTGATACTACCCAAAACACTTACAAAGATTTTTAACACAAACCAATTAACACTACACATTAGTATTATACCACCTTACACTCAAAATACTACCCAAAAACCATAATTTGCATTTAACATAATTAGTCATCAACCTATTCTTACAATTTTAGGATGAATCATCATCCTACCCACCTATTTCCACCACCACTTGACAACAAACAATCTACATCATCACATACACACTATACAAGCAATTGACATATTCACATTAACTCACATTAATCACCCAACACACACAATCCATCTCTCTCTTTTTCTACGGCATACACACACAACCACACTCTCCATATTTAACATTTTTTTCAATACAAAAATCCTTCAAACACAAGAACAATCAATATGGTTCAATCAAAATTCAAAGTGTAGAAGTGAAATTGAAGGAGATTTAGACGTGAACAAGCAAAGAAATCAAGTAAACACTCACTTGCAATCTATAGTTCATCAAGGTATAAACTTTAATATTAATTTCTTGTTTTAAAAGAATGATTCATCCTTGAATCATTAAGTTGTTCATCAAATCAAACACTTCTAAAAAAAAATAAAAAGAATCAAAAAGAAATGTGTGTATATATATATATACATACATATGTACGTACATATATATGTATATGGTTGTGTCAAAAATGTACTTTTGATGAATAAAAATCTATGGGTTTGATGTTAAAATGATGTAAAAAATATGAAATATGTGAGTTGATCATACATGCAAGATGTTATTTTGTGATCAAATGAATGTGTGAATGTGTATACGTATGATATATATGTACATATGACGATGATGAGCGTATGTTGATGAGTATGATAATGTCAAAATGTGGGTTATGTGTTATAGAAGTTTTGGTAAACTTGACTAGTGTGATGATAAATGTGTTATTATTGTTGGATAAATCTTTGATTTAGTTGAAATGAAGGTTGTATAAAAATGGTAGTAAATAAATATTGTGATGATTATGGTGTAAAAATATGGTAATAAGTAAATATGTAGTAATATAGGATTGATTACTTACTAATGGTAATTTTGACTTTAAAAAGTCAAAATATGTAAATGTATATATGTATACATGTAAATGTTATATATGAGTGGAAAAAGTGTTAAAAATGCTAGTATCAATTGTCACATGAGCATGAACCATGAAATTGTCAAATGTGATCAATTATAGAAAATTAATACAATCTCATGCTCTAAGATGGTTAATTTAAATTCTGGACATTTGATGATATTTGACATGTTATAAGAAAGATATAATGTGTAATATGTATGTGGAAAATGGAAGTAAGTAGTGGAAGAAATGGCATAATAAAACTTGGCGTTTTATTTGTAAAAAAATACGCCGTTTTTGGCTCGAAAATGGGTTTAAACTTGAGACTAATATTTTTACAGCTTTTACATGCTTATGTATGTGAAAATATATGTATTGTCATTACATGATGAAATTTGGTGTTTTAAGCATTGTTTAGTAACAAACTATGTATGAAATAACGGTAAAACCGACTATTTCGGCTTAAACCGTAAGCATGCGTAAAATAGTTTTTAGACCAGCAACTTTTGATATATAATCAGTGTGGATGAGCATGTATATGTGTGTCTAAAGTGGTATGAATGAAATGGTTGATTGTATGAAAAACTAGTTGCTAAAAATGCTTCGGTTTCGACCAAAATTTCGTGTTTTATGTGAACGGTTTTGAGTCAAGTTGCAAGAGTTAAAAAGTGAACTTGAATCAGTGTTTTGACCTTAAAATAAGTATGAAATGAGGTACTTAAAGTTATAAAATCAAAACACCAAGAACGACTAAAATAAAGTTAGTCGATTGCTTAAAAAATCGTATTTTCACTCGGTCTCGAAGTGAAATGGATAAAGTGTTAATCTCATAAGTTTTCATTCAAGATATTGGTTTTTAAAAAAAACTTAACACTTTGAGAATGATAATATTTATTTTGTATAAATATTAAAAGTGTGAATTTTATAAAAACGAAACCGAAAGTTATATATGATAAATCATATATGTAAAGTTTGCAAATATTTAAAGACCAATGATTGTCTTTAAGATATATTTATATGAAGAGATCACTCATATAAATATTGTTTGAAATATATTTATATAAAGAGATGACTTATATACGGGTCATAAGCAAAGTCACCAACGTGTCGTTAGATCGAAATGATAAATCATTTCATAACAAGTGTCTAGAGTTGATGAACAACTTGGATGACCATTGTACGACTATTAACGAGAACCCTTGGATATATATAGGGTGTTAGTAGATCGGGAAAGTATAAATTTTGGGCTCGTAAGTGCTAGCAAAAACTTGACGGAAATCAAAGGTGAGTTTCACGGCCCCATTTTCAATACGTTTTGATTTCAAACTTGGGGGAAAAACATGTGAAATATAAATGATTATGATTTAAAGTAAGAGATGGAAAATATTTTGATTTATATGAAAAACCATAAGTTTACAAGATGTTCTCACGGGAAAAACCCTCAAAAATAACGTAATCATTAGCCTCGGTGACAGGGGTCTTTGGATTATATTGGTAGATCTATCGGGTGTACTGACAGCCCACTCCCGTACCGGTAGCTCCGGTCAATGACGACGGGAGATTATATAATTGCAATGTCGGAGGGTAAATGTCATGGATTGATTACGGGTTTATGGTTGTTTCATATGACTTAAACTTTGCAACTTTAAGTCAACAAGATTGGATAAATATTGTCTCTTATTAGTACAATCATAATTGGTTTTGTTATGGACTACGTATCCTAAACCTGTGAACTCACCAGTCTTGTACTGATAAACGTTTTTAACATGTTTTTCAGGTGATTAAAGCACTTGTTGTGTGCTATGGAATGGAATGGTTTTGGTGTCAAACGCCATGCTACGGAAATGTTGTTTTGGGACCGACTTTTAAATAATCACTTTTATAATTGAAAAACTTTGTCATAAAAAGGATCTTTAGAACAACGTTTGTAATAATATTATGACGTTTTAACTTTCCGTAACTTTTAATGGTTGTTTGACTATAATCCGATGGTAACCAACTTCCGTTACCACCGACCCCGCTAGTTATACTAATCCGCTGCGTAAAACGGGGTGTGACACAATAGGTGAAAGTTGAGATTAATAATATCCAATTTCCCTTTAGTTTATGATTTAAAAATTAGATTTTTGTTAAAAAGAGTATTTTTTAACCGAGTTTGTTAATAATAATTTATTGGTTTTTAATTAGGAATTCATTTAGGAATCGAATTGAATCACTTTTGTGTGTTAATTTCGTTAGCTTCTACTGATTGTTGTTAATTACTTGATGTTGATTGTAGTAGTTTAGGAATTAAGTTGCATATTGATTAACTGTTTAATTGTTTAGGAATTGTAAAGTTGCATTACATATTGTTTAGAAATTGGATAATTTGGTTTGAATAATTGATTTAGGAATTGAATTGTTTGCTTTGTTACATTGTCTTAAAATCCAAACTCTTATAAAGTGTAAATTTGTTGAGTGCTGTAATCAAACACCACACTTATCATGGTTATTTCTTAAAAAATGCATAAATAGATTTTCATATATGCTAGTGTGCAGATTGCATACCATTGCAGATCTTTTATGTGTTTCGAAAATTAGATATAATATCCAACGTTGTCTTTCTAAGTTGAGAATGATAGATGCTAAATTGCCAACTTGGCGCTTTTAAACGAGTCAAGCACTCAGCCACTCAACACAAGTTGCACCACTAGTTCACCTCCATGATGGTAAATTCACTACTAGAAAACATCTCTATTTGCTACCAGAATTTTGCTACGCAAATATTTTGTCGCAAAATCTAACACATTTGCGACACATTTCCTACGAAAACTGGAACTTTCATTTTCTAATTAACTTTCAACTGAAAAGCTACAAAAAAATGACAAAATATAAAAACTAGTAAGTTTTGTCATAAAAGCGTAACAAATTTGATGCGCAATTCCACCTCCAATTAAAAAAAACCTAACTAACTAACGATTTCGTAGCAACAGCGTAGGAAAACTTAATTTTGTTAATCTTACAACAACATTAAGACTAATCCTTGCTATTAGATTAGCAACTTTGTCGCTAATGCGTCGCAATTAAAATAATAACTTTAATAATAACGTTACTAATAATAATAACAAAAGAAAAATGCAAACTAAACTTTAGATTATTGAATGCGTAGCAAATATGTAGCAATTTGCTACACATTTGCTACGGAATACATGATTTTAAAAAAACTCATTTTAACGTTGTAATAGTTATAGTGTTAAAACTAAAGTGGTTATATAAATTACACTAATAGTTAAAATAGTTAAAATAGTAAAGTTTAAAGCTAAGATATATAATAAAAACATTACAATAAAGGTAAAGATAATAATAATTATAATATAGTTACAAATATTAAGTTACAATCATTAATGATGTTGCAATTATGTTGGATATTGCTACAGATATCATACGCCAATTTATTAACAATAATATAATTGTCTAATAATAATAATAAAGTTGACCACTTAATATATATAATAATACAATTACAAATATAAAATTCAAAATCAATAAATGTGTAGTAATTGCGTAGGAAATTACTACACATTTGCTACGCAAATTTATTAACTGAATAAATGTGTAGTAATTGCGTAGGAAATTACTACACATTTGCTACGCAAACTTTTTTTCGTTGCATATGTGTAGTAAATTGTTACACATTTGCTACGCCTATATGTTTTTGTCGCAAATGTGTAGTAAATTATTACACGTTTCCTACACGTTTTCTACATTGCTATGTTCTTTATCGTTTTTTTTCGATTTTAAACTTCTTCTTTTCATAAAATTTGTAATACAACTTTTTTATAGTTGATTATATTATATTATACAATAGGTACGAGCGTGTGAAACACAACAACTCATTGTGGATGATACACGATCACATGTGTTTGTGTATTATTGACACTGATATGTTTAATTAACACATTCATATGTATCGAATAATATATAAGCTTTGTTTTATAATGCATCTGATGTGTGATGAGTTATATATTTGTATATGTCGGTAATTACACAAACAAGCATATACATGTTTGTTTATATATAATCAGTTAAGATTACTCTCCACAACTGATTGTGATGGTGTATTTGTGGTTGCGTAGATGTTTAGTATGTATAATTTTGTGAAACAATAATAATTCAAATGTAACAAAGTTGTATGAAAGCTGGAACGTAAAAAATTATATTTAAGCATTAAAAAACGAAAAATCAACATAAAAATGTAGTACGTGTGTAGGACATGTGTAGCAATGCGCTACGCATTTACAACAACAACAACAACAAAGTAAGTGTAGTAAATGTGTAGCAAATTCTTACACATTTGCTACTCAATAAACCTTGGGTAGCAATTGTGTAGCAATTTCCTACGCAATTGCTACACAATTATTAATTTGATATTTCGCACTAGTATTTGTATTATTATATATATATATATATTAATGGTTGTTATATTAGACAATTTATTTATAATAACTAGTACTTTTTATATACTATTACTAAAATTTTCACTTATTGTTATAAAATAAGCAACTTTATTGTTATGGTAATATCTAAATTTAAAAACTTATATCATTGAGATGCTTTAAAAAAGTGATCCCAAATCGTTTGAATGAGTTTTAGTTTGAACTAAATATATTAAATATAGTATTCGGTTATAACCTGGAAGAAAGCAGTTGTTAAACATTTTTTTTAAACTCATATAATAATAATAGTGTCAAACCTCAAAATGGATCATAACGGGCTAAAAGCCCATTAACCAAGACCGGTTCAAGATAAAAGGGAAAAGGGTTACGAACAAACTGAACAATTCACTTCCACACTTCCACATTGAAGACTCGATGGCGTCCCTTCCGCCCCCACTGCTCGAAGAATCAATGTCGTCCTAAACACTCTGTTGCCCCTTGATTTTCAACAGTTGTTTCTCTGTTTTCAGGTTTGCCCTTGTTAACTTGATGAATTTTTAAATCATTATATGATCCGTGAACTTGCTTCATGAAATTGATGAAAACACTTGAATGTACAAGCTTTCTATTAAGTTATTTTGGTATTATTATTGGTGTATGAGCTTTATCTGAAGTTGTATTTTATTTTTAACTTGTTCCCATCAATGATGTTAAGATTGGGGTAGTATGACCTAGATTTGTTTTAATTTTCTGTTTCCATTAAAAAGATGGTAGTATGACCTTAGTTCATAGGCTAAATGCTTAGATTGTTACTTTTTTGTTAAATTGTTAGTTGATTATGCATTTTGTCAAATATTTAGGGTTAGGATGTTAGGTAATTTGATAATGTGTATATGTATGTTTGTTATCTATCTGATCAATATGTGTTCTTTTATCTACAGGTTGTATATATTATGTCTGGTAGTCGTGGTGGTACTCGTGGACGTACCCCATATTCGGGAGGTAGATCAGGTCCTAGATCGGGAGGTAGATCAGGTCCTAGATCGGGAGGTAGATCAGGTGCTAGAGCAGGAAGTAAGTTGCCACATGAGTCTAGTCCTAGTAGTAATGATGTTAGCACCGGGCAAATGTTTACCAATGGTGGCGATAAGACTCGTGGGGGTAGCCGTGGTGGTAGTCGTGGTGGTAGTCGTGGTGGTAGTCGTGGTGGTGCTCGTGGAAGTACCCTTTTTTCGGGAGGCAGATTAGGATGCATGTCGGGTGGTCAAGCCTCACATGAGTCTAGTCCTGGTTGTAGTGATGCTACTACCAGGCAGAAGTTTACTTGTGCAGGCCGCATCCTCTTTCGCGGTGGGGATGTTTCTCATGGTGGCAGTACCGGTCGTGGATGTGGGGGTTTGGGTGATGTGGATGGGGTGCCTAGTCATATTGGATACAATCAACGCTTAAATGCAATCAATGACCCCATCGATGATGGCTATAATCATGAAGACATTGACAGTGGAGATGACAACGAGGGCGAGGATGCAGGGGATGACACAGATCATCCTTCTCAGCGTGATTCTAATTACGAAGAGGGAATCCGTGGAACGTCTCAGAAGAAACGCGTGTCGCGAATCGGAGACAAGTGCGTGTTTAACTTCAACATTTTATTTTATAGTTGCTTAATCTTGTTCTAAGTATACTTATTTGGTTATTTTAACATTGTAGGTTTGCATCCTTTGAGGTTCACCAGAGTATTAGTCGTATCCTACGGGAGCATCTTACTGGAGTTTGGCCTACATTCAGAAAGATGCCGTCACATAAAGTGGCTAGTATGTATGATCGGTTTAAGGTGATACATAATATACAATTTGTATATCTTTTGCTTATTTATTTTAACTTCTTATGTTTCACTTTACTTATTTTTATTTTACAGACTCGTTGCGATTGTGGTGATGAAAACGATCAAAATGTTTATGAGGGGTTTATTAATGTGATAAAGGATCGTTATAGAGATATCATGATGAACCTGAGAAAAGAATCTACAAAAATTGCCATTGAAGCTGGAGAAATTATTCCACCAAAGTATTATAAACAATTTGATATAATTTGTCGATATCCGCCCCATTTGGTTGCTGAGGACATATGGGGTGACTTGTGTGAAGTTAGTAACTAATAGTTTGTTACTTATGTGTATATATCATTTTTGCCATTTATATGTTATACATGGATTCTTACTTTTTACAGTATTGGAACAAGGAGAAGTGGCGCAAACAGTCCGCAACCGCGTCACGTAATCGTTCCAAAGCTGACAACAATGGCAAAACAGCACGCCACACAGGCGGGTCAATAGGATTTGATGAGCATCGTATGAGGATGGTAAGCTAATCATGTTTTTAGAATTTAGTACTTGTTTGCAATTTAATAATTATGGTAGTAAGTTATAATTTATATATGTGTAGAAAAGGAAATTGGGTAGGGAACCCCAATATAGAGAACTTTTTCTTGATACGCATCTAACCAAAGAGTCCAAACAAAAATTTCGGGCCGGAGAGCTTGACCTTCACGACTTGGACGGAATGGAGTTTACTGCAGGGCGATCTAAAGAAGTTTATGTAAGTTACAAATAATTATTGTATTAACATTTAGTTTAACAACTAGGAAATGTGCAATCTTAATTATAAGTGTGTTGTTTGATAAACTCTAGGGGGATTACTTGCAAGCGATGACGAAGAAGTACGGGGCGAACTTCACTAATGACGATCCTGATGTGTATTTGGGTTTGCAGGAAGGAGGTTCCTCACGCAGAATATATGGGATCGGATCTTCAGATCTAAACTACGTGATTACCGGGATTCCATCATCTTCTTATGGGATTGCACCATCCTATATCGAATATCGAAAATCTCAAGAAAGGGTATGTTATAAATTGTTATTATATATATATATATATGTCTTATACCATTTATCTTTCCAAACACATACATATACATACACATACACATACGTACTCAACTGTTATAATATCATGTTTACAAAACATGCATCAATTTTTATGTCATGCTTAGTTAGAATATATACAAATCTTATAAACTTCATTGATTTGCACAATTGCTTTTGAAACATATATGTTTAGATGTGTTCTTCCAAAGCATACATACCTTCAATGTATTACATCGACCAAAACTCTTTCTTTAGATTGTTTTATATTCAAACTAGTTTCATAGGTTTCATGGGTCGCGTAGCAAGTTGTTTTTTGGTACTAATTGTTATATATGTTTTAATAATTTTTTAGGTTGAAAAATTGGAAACTCGAATCGAAGAAATGCAACAACAAATGGAAGAAACAACAAGAAAACAATTAGAAGACTTCATGAAAAATTGGCAATCTCAAGCTAATATATAATTAGTTGGGTGTTGACATTATGGTAGCTAGACATGGTAGACATGTTAGTTTTTTGTTTAACTACACTATATATAACGGTGGTCGTAACACTAACTTAGTTTTTTGTTAATCTACACTATATATATTGGTGGTCGTAGCACTAACTTTTGAGTTTATTGTAGTTGTTGTTGATTGTTAAAATTTGTGTATTACTAGCAGGTTTTATTTATAAAGCAGGTTTTATTTTTGTGTCATTTACCAGAAAAAAAATCTGGAAATTTCAGAAATAAATTAGTTTTAATAATTAAAAAATCTGTTTGTCGGAAATGCGTAGGATTTGTAAATGCTTTATGTCGCAGACACGTAGCAAAAAAAATGCAGCTGAATTAAAATAGGTAAAAGTGTTAGTCGTAAATGCGTAGCATTTCCTAAAAGATATTTGTAGCAAATGCGTAGCATTTTGTAAAAGGTTTTTGTCACAAATCTGTAGCAAACAATAAACCGAAACTTTTAATTATGTATTAGTGTTTGTCGTAAATGTGTAGCAAACAATAATCCGAATTGTATTATTAAAAATGTTTAGTTAATTGTACATTTTTTAAGTTGCTATTAGACTTCTATTAAGTATTATGAGAATGTGTAGGAAATGCGTAGCAAATTCCCACACTGCATATCTGTTACAAAAGGGTAGCAAATTGTGTAGCAAAAGTGTAGGAATTGATTTCCCACGGGGCTTTTTCCCACAGCAGTTTTTTGTAGCAAATGTGTCGTAAAAGGGGTTTTGCTACGCATTTACGACGTAAATGTGCGTAGCAAATCACTTAATTTTCTAGTAGTGATTAGTTCTAGTTTTGTGAAGATTCACATGTAACTAAATCATCAAATGTTGTAGTGATGCATAGGGTATCTATTTTGTGGTTCTATTTAGCGTTCAACCTACGTTTGACAAGTGGGTTTTCTTCTTGTAAATGATGATTGATTGCATATCCCATAATACAGGGATGTGTATCTATATATAAATGAATTGATACAAAGAGCCTACATGATAAAACAAGTAATTACATATTTGGTACATGAGAATATAAACATGCTAACTTGGTCTAACATCCCCCCTCAAGCGAAACGGTGGTGGACGAATACCAAGAACTGAACGGAAGTATTCAAATTGCAGTTTTGGTAAGCTTTTTGTGAAGATGTCCGCAACCTGAAGCTTGGATGGAATGAACTTGGTGTAGAGCTTCCCGGATGCAACTAGTTCACGAATAAAATGATAGTCCAACTCAATGTGTTTTGCCCGTTTGTGTGAAATGGGATTTTGGGTTAGGAATAGAGCACTTTTGTTGTCACACAAAAGAGTTGGGCATTCCGGAAGTAACACATGAAGTTCACGCAAGAGATGAGTAATCCAAATAATTTCTGCAGCAGTGTTAGCCATAGCACGATATTCAGACTCACAACTGGACCGAGCAACTGTGGGTTGTTTCTTAGCACTCCAAGATACCAAATTTCCACCCAGAAATATAGAGTAGCCATAGGTGGAGCGACGTGTTTCAATACACCGCGCCCAATCCGCATCCGAGTAACCGGTTAGACGAGTGTTAACCGGTCTCTTGTAATGTAACCCGTGCATGAGAGTGCCTTTGATGTACCGCAAAATACGTTTCACACATTGATAATGATGCTCAGTAGGAGCTTGTAAGAACTGACTCACCTGATTCACTGCATAGGAAATATCGGGACGTGTAATGGTCAGATATTGAAGTGCACCCACAAGTGATCGGTAGGTTGTGACATCTGTGAATGGTTGGCCGGAGGTATGTAGTGACTCATTTGCTTGTAGGGGTGTGGGCATGGGTTTGGAGTCAAGTAAACCTGCACGTACCAAGATGTCCCGAGCATACTTCGACTGACTTATGAACATTCCATCTTCTGAAGTGGTGACCTCAAGACCCAGAAAATAGTTCAAATCTCCAAGATCCTTGATAGCAAACTCTTGATGTAAGGTCTGAATGAAGGACTTCATGACTGAATCTTGATTTCCTGTTAGAATTAAATCATCAACATAGATAAGTAGATACATTATGCACGATTCTCGTTTGTAGACAAACAATGACGGATCTGATTTGCTACAGGTAAAACCATTTTTGAGCAAAAAATTGCTTAGCCGATAGAACCATGCACGCGGAGCTTGCTTAAGCCCATATAGAGCTTTATTCAACCTGCACACATGGTTAGGAAACTGTGGATTGATGAAACCGGGTGGTTGCTCCATGTAAATAACTTCGTCTAAATGTCCATGTAAGAATGCGTTATTGACATCAAGTTGATGAAGACGCCAATTGTTGATGACTGCCAACGATAGTACAGTACGTATGGTGGATGCCTTTACAACAGGGCTGAAGGTATGTGTAAAATCTACATCAGGTACTTGGGTGAATCCCCGAGCAACCAACCGGGCTTTGTAACAGTTGATGGATCCATCCGGTTTGAACTTGGTTCGGAACAACCACTTGGAGTCAACTACATTTTCCGTTGGTGGTCGTGGAACCAGGGTCCAGGTGTTGTTGTTACGCAAAGCCGTCAATTCCTTGTTCATGGCGTCTTGCCAATGTGGGTGTTTGTTAGCTGATTTGAAACCCTTAGGAACGGAGGTGGCGAGAAGAGCCGTGTGTAGATCATGAATTT
Organism: Tagetes erecta; assembly: GCA_030867185.1. Lineage (NCBI taxonomy): Eukaryota > Viridiplantae > Streptophyta > Magnoliopsida > Asterales > Asteraceae > Tagetes > Tagetes erecta. The sequence continues at coordinate 9,443,778 of CM061493.1, forward strand.
GAGCAAGGTCAGCACGAAACTTTGTTTTAGAGATACCTGCTTTTGATCTGGTGGTCATGGGATGGGTGGAGGTGGTCGATGAAGATGGTTCTGTGATTGAGGCTGCCGTGTTGCTAGGGTTTAGAGGAACAAATGATGTTGTTGGTTGAGTGGGAGGTTGTGGTGGGGCTGTGAAAGGTAGTGGTGGAGAATTGGGTAATATGGGTTGTGTTTGAGAGGTAGGTGAAGTAGGTGAAGTAGGTGGGTTTGAAACCGACTCAATAGGAGAAGATGGAGGTGGTTGGGCCATGATGGGTGGATCGTTGGGCTGATTAGAGGAAGGTGGAGGTGGATGGGCCATAGGGTTGGTTTCAAAAAAACACTGTGTGCAGATTTGTGAGCTTGAAGTTTGATGAAAAGTGGGTTGAGGAGCCATAGGGGCTATGGGTGAAATAGGAACTGGAGGAGCAAAGTCTATGAATGTGTGGAAAGGTAGAAGGGCCACATTAGATGTGGAGGTTTCAGTTTTGAATGGAAGATGATTTTCATCAAACCGAGCATGTCGAGTAACAAAGATACGAGAGGTGATAGGGTCCAAGCATTTGTAGCCTTTGTATTGAGGACAGTAACCAAGAAAGATGCACGGAATACTCCGTGGAGAGAGTTTGTGAGTGGCATAATCACGAACATACGGGTAGACACGACATGCAAAAATGCGAAAATTATTATATATTGGTGGTTGGGAGAAAAGTAATTCAAATGGAGATTTGTTGGTAAGAGTTTTGGTGGGTAAACAATTGATGATGTACACTGCGGTTGAGAAGGCTTCCACCCAAAACGTAGGCGGAACATGACCATTAAACATCATGGCTAGGCCGGTTTCGACAATGTGTCGATGTTTGCGTTCTGCCCGACCGTTTTGTTGTGGTGTATAGGGACACGAGAAACGGTGAAATGTACCATTGTTTTGGAGAATTTTTGTCACCGTATGATTAGCAAATTCTTTGCCCCCATCACTTTGAAAGATTTTAATTTTTCTTGAGAATTGGGTTTGCACCATATTAACAAAGACCGATAAAGTGTTGTAAAAATCTGTTTTGAGTTTTAGAGGGTAGAACCATGTGAAACGAGAAAAATCATCCACAAAAATGACATAGTACCGATATTGAGCATTAGAGGTTATTGGTGATGGCCCCCAAAGATCACAGTGGATTAAGTCAAGTGGAGCAGTGGCACGTTGGTCATTTAGTTCAAATGGTAATTTGTGGCTTTTAGCCATTTCACACGATGGGCAAATAGTTGGTTTCGGTAGCAAGGATGTTAATGATAAATAGCCTTGTTTATTCAATAAAGAAACGGTATTAAAAGAGACATGACCCAATCTAGCATGCCAGTGTTCAAATGAGACATGCAAATTATTCAACGAGGCTGCAAGTGCTTGATGACCAGAATGAAGCACATAGAGACCATCTTTATAGAGACCTTGAGCGAGAACCTCTTTCGTGCTTCGATCCTGAACATAAAAAAAAGGTTGTGAGAATAGAACATCCAAAGGTTGGTCATATGTTAATTTGCCCACTGATAAAAGATTTTTTGTTAGGTTTGGTACAACCAAGACATCCTTGAGTTTGATATTGTTATTGAGGGTTGTATGACCAATTGCCGAAATATTTAATGAGTTACCATCACCGAATGAAACCGAAGCATCTTTGGGTGGACACACAGGGTGATGAACATTTGTTGGAGTAGGAGTCATGTGGTTTGTGGCGCCCGAATCAACGTACCAATTCGGGCCCGAAGTGGTAACGTGGCATTGAGCATGAAATGCTTTTGCCAAATCTGCTGGGTTTGCTTGAGTGGCATAGGTAGCAAGGTTAGGACACTGATTTGCGTAATGACCACTAGTGCGACACAGTTGGCAGTGAGGGGGTCTTCTACCACGACCACGAGAGGCAAAGGATCTGCCATTGTTCGACCTACCACTGCGATCACGGTTGCGATGATTGTTGGGAGTACGATAAGTTTCTGCAGTGAATGCAACTGGTGGAGGAGAGGAACCATGTAAAGATCTTGTGAAGAGTTCATGGCTTTCGGCTTGAATGATGAGATCTCGGAGTGATGGTGGTGGCTTGATGGCACGAAGAGTGGTGGAAAAAGTTTCAAATGATGGTCCAAGACCGCATAAGAACCAGTGCAATATTTCTGTGTCTGTAGGTTGATGACCTACAGCTGCTAATTGATCACACAAATATTTAAACTGGCGACCAAATTCACCGATCGTTGCAGTACCTTTGGTGAGACGACGAAGTTCATCTCGAAGATTGTGGAGTCGCTCAACCGACGTGTTGCTGTACGTTTGTTCAAGAGCGACCCAAATAGCTCTGGCAGTGGAGTGTCCAACAGTTACAGCCAACGCTTCTTCAGATAACGTGGCATTGAGTAGGATTATTGCTTTTCGATCGGTGTTAACCCACGGTGCATAAAGCGGGTTTGCAGTGGGTTTACCTTCAACTTTGATCTCGGTATCCGGTTGGGGAGATGTGCCATCGATGTGAGAGGAGAGATCATGATAGGCAAACAAGGGAAGGATTTGACTTTTCCATAGAAGGTAGTTGGTGGATGAAAGTTTGACAGTGAGCATGCTGGAAAATGAGTGAAGAGACATGGTTGTGTCGGAGGAGGAAGAGGCAGCCATGGGAGAAGGATGGTTAGAGAAAGATGAAGAGATGAGAGGGGTAGGGTAAGGGATCGATTTAGGCACTTGATACCATGTAAATGATGATTGATTGCATATCCCATAATACAGGGATGTGTATCTATATATAAATGAATTGATACAAAGAGCCTACATGATAAAACAAGTAATTACATATTTGGTACATGAGAATATAAACATGCTAACTTGGTCTAACACTTCTTAATGTTGATTGTTACTAAACTTAACCGGGACACATGCAATTTGTATGCAATTAAGTTAACACCAAGGTCTGCATAAGTTCTTTTACCTTTTTACATGTTTGTAATTTATTCATGTAACCCGTACATTTTGTTATATAGCTTCATTTGGAATGCTTACACGTTATATGTTTCTTGATTGGTTGTTCCTTATATGAATTATATTATTTTAATTATTGACACGAGTAAATATATAGTTTTCCCTCTTATGAAAATGTAGTTACCTCTTATGACACAAGTAAAACACGCAATGTGTGTCATTAATGATAGATGCAGTTGGTCATTGGCATTTGCACTTACGCAAAACTCATAAAAAAAACAGCCCATGCACACCTAGCTAGTGTCATCAACTGAATTAAATTCAAGATGATATAGTTACAATGAGAAAGGTTGCCGTACAAAACCTTTTTTTAATGTGTGTAGTTTTTTAATTGCAGCAGAATTTTGTGAAGAACTGAAAATTAAAAACACGTACGAAACAATTATTGCAGTTGTAATTGGCTAGTAGAAAATTTTCATCGGTTCAAGTGATGAACCACACCATGTGTAGGAACTTGTCTTGCACAGTTTTGTTGCTTAACTTTATTATCTATCATTTTGCTAACAATCATTTTCGTTAGAAAACTCATTTAGCTTTTTATCCACTAACAAGAAATTTTTCTGCCGGGTTAGGCTATATCGAAGAATTAAAGTTCACTATTATAACTAAATAAAAACATACGTAATAAAAACAATTAGGAACATGTAAAAGTACATACTAATGAACTTTATATACGGTGTAAACTGTTGTTGGTCCCTATGATTTTGATTCTTAACACAAATGATTCTGAGCCCTAACTCCGTCTATTTTCTGTGAAACATTTCGCGCGTTTCCCGCACGTGAGGGTAAAAAAAACATCTCCCTTTGTTTTTTTCCCTCACATGCAAGGCACATGAAGACAGTTTAATGAAAAAATATATGGAGTTTGACAGGGGCGCAGCTTAGCACTATCCGGGGGAGGCCCCGGCCCCTACTGTTTTTTTTCGCGAGAAGTACCGATTTGAGTAAAATTTTTATATATATTGAATTGGGCCCCTTAAAAAAAATTAAGACGCCCACATATATGCAAATGTCTCAAGTTTTTTGAGCTGCATTCGTGTCCGTAGGTTGCGCGGGCGTCGCAAAGTTTCAAAGAATTTCCAACATCCAACCTATATTTTTACACCCTCCCTGCGCGCGGGTAGGTGTCAGAGTAAAACACAACACATGAAGTTAATATGGCTTGGAAAATTAAACATATAAGCTAGAGTAAATTTTGTTTCCACATATATGTGGGACAAAATTTAATTTCATCCTTGCCAATCAACTATTTTGAGAGTTGTCCTCTAATTGACAAACATTATTTAACATATTTTATGCATGTGCGTGTTAAATTATTGTCCATTTTTTATGTATAAGAAAACTTTGTTTGAATGAATGAATAAAAATTAGATATTTAGAGTTTTTATTGTTTGACCCGACCCACGCGTACCGAATACCCGACCCGTACGTATAACCCGAAATATAGCGATAGAAGAAAATTTTCAAGCCTCATGACTTCGGACCCCCCTAAGTAAACATTTATGCTTCGCCACTGGAGTTCAATTCTCTGCAAAACATTTAGTAAATTTTCTATACACGTCATTTATAAAGAAATACAAAAATAAACATGTGCACACATACATGTACGTGTATAGTAGTGGGGCAAAAGATTGCTAGTACATTTATAAGGACATGATTTAATAATTTAAGACTTTAAACTGTAACAAACAATCAGAAACAAATGTCAAAACGCTGTACTTATGAGGTGCATGTTGTTGTTTGATCAAAATCTATCTAATATTTCAAGGTTTTAAGGGGCAACTTTTTAGGGGGAAAGTTTTTTATTCTATTATAGGAAGTTTTGGAGGTAAAAAATTAAGTGGAAATTGGCACCATGCATGAGTTGATAGAGCCAAATTTTTAAGTATTAAATAGTTACAAATCTTTAAACATAATAGTTATGATTTCTTTATAAATATTATTATTTAACCCGTGTGTATCACATGGGTATTAAACCTAGTAAGTTTATATTTGAAAAGATTTTGCCATTTTTCTAAGCACCTGTTTTTGAATTTTGCCTGTTCCTGTTTTCGGCAGTTCTTTCACAAACACTACCTTTTTTGGAACCATAAATCTTGGCATATTTTTCTGACAATATGCCAAGATTTGTGTTTCGGTTACGTCACTTGTCTCTTTTAGGACAACGAAAGCACACGGGCTCTCTCCCCATCGCGAATGAGGCATCGCAACCACTGCGACTTCACGTATCGCGTTGTGTTTGAACAAAACCGACTCTAGTTCCACACTACTAATGTTTTCACCGCCTGATATAATCACATCTTTCGACCGGTCTTTGATTTCAATGTATCCGTCCGGATGAATCACTCCAACGTCACCAGTAAAAAACCATCCATTCTGAAACGCATTTTCGGTCTCCTTGTCATCTTTCAAGTATCCTTTCATGATGCTACTCCCGCGGAGTACAATCTCCCCCATTGTCTTACCATCATGCGGGACGCCTTTCATTGCTTTCTTGTTCATAATATCCACGTCAGCAAGTCCGAGTATACTTACACCCTGACGAGCCTTCAATCTAGCTTGATCATCTCTTGCTAGCTTATTCCATTTAGATTGCCACTCACACACGAGGGCGGGTCCCGTAGCTTCAGTGAGGCCGTATGCATGGGTTATGCTGAACCCAATGGCTTCCATTTTTTCTAAGAGGGGAGCTGGTGGCGGTGCACCGCCAACCAGTATGTTAACCGTAGAGGTTATATCACAACGCTCGTGGGCTTTGGCCTCTAAGAGGATGTTGAACACAACAGGAGCACAACACATGTGAGTCACTTTGTGGTTTGAAATACTTTTGTACATTTCATGTGCGGTTGTGTTGCGTATGCATACGTTTGTGCCTCCTCGTGCCGCCACGCCCCATGGGAACGTCCAACCATTGCAGTGGAACATTGGCAGTGACCACAAGTATACTGCCTCAGTTTGCATGTCCCATCCTTGTATCAAAGATAAAGAATATATTAGCCTAATTTTTTTATAACTTTTTGACTTTCAAAGATAAATACTGTTAGCTTGACCCTTCGGTTTTAAAAGCCTAACCTATAGATCGTGAAACACACTACTTAACCATCAAGATGTCATATTTGAGACAAATAAAAAAAAATCAGTTAAGGTTTGTTATGTTGATAAGTTTTTTTGTGTTCTTATAAATCGTTGAAAAATAATAGACAACTATGTATAAGACCGTATGATACGGCGGCTGAGTCTTGCATATGTGATTTTGTCACACGTATTTACAAAAAAAGTTTCATGTATCACATGTTACGGTGTAAAGTCATAATGTCTCACATGTTAAAAGACGGAGATTTCAAAGTTGGAGTCAATATGATAGATAAGTTGTAAACATGTCAAAGTAGAGTAGAGAGTCAAAGTTGTAAATTGATTAAGTTATTAGGGATCAAAATTAATAAGAAATTAAAGTCGGAGGTTAAAGTCATAAGTAAACTAAAGTTAAGTTAATGGACTAAATATGTTACTTAGTCAAAGCAAAGTAAAAAGACTAAAGCACAAGGTCATAACCGACCTTCTGTTTTAGTATGTAAAGGAAATACCTTATTTTTTAGGGAAAATTCCCAAAATGTCCCTTTTGACCGTTGACTTCTCAAAATGTCCCATTTGACTTCGCCATCCATAGGCGTCACGACTATAGTCGTTTTAGTCGACGCCTACGGATTCTAACAAATAACAAGCTTTCACGTGTCCAAAGTGGTGGACGCATATGGGCTTTGTCGGAAAACGACTATGGGCGGACGCCTATGGGCTTTGTCAGAAAACGACTATGGGCGGACGCCTATGGGCTTTCTCGGGAATGGGCGGACGCCTATGGGCTTTCTCGGAAAACGACTATGGTCGTCCACCACTTTGGACACGTGGAAGCTTGTTATTTGTTAGATTCCGTAGGCGTCGACTAAAACGACTATAGTCGTGACGCCTATGAATGGCGAAGTCAAAGTGGACATTTTGGGAAGTCAACGGTCAAAAGGGACATTTTAGGAATTTTCCCTATTTTTTATTTATTTTTCTATACCTTGAATCAAGCTGATTGTGCTCAAATAAGCCCCGCGGTGGCTATACACCACCCCTTTAGGTTCTGAGGTGGTTCCAGATGTATAATTTAGCGCTATAGCGTCCCACTCGTCTTCAAGATCTGCCCCTTGGTAGCTTGGATTACCTTCATCAATGAGTTTCTCATACTCTAACTCCCCAAGACGGACCCCGGTAGGCTTGGTAATGTCGTCAATCACGATAACCAATGGTGTACGCTTCTGATCCGCCACCAACAATCGAAGTCCCTCGGATGCTAAGGGGACGTACTCATAGTCAACGAATAAAGCCTTGGCTTCAGAATGGCGAAGAATGGACGCTATGTGTTTTGCATCTAACCTCGTGTTTATTGCGTTAAGCACTGCTCCTGCCATTGGGACCGCGAAATGCATCTCATATAAAGCGGGTACATTCGGAGCCAAAACCGATACCTAATATGTGACTTGGTTTAATTAGGGTGGCATTGATAACCCATTTTTAAGCACTTACAAGTTACAACCACAAAAAGTTTATGAAAGAATAAGATAGCATGAAACTTACAACATCATTCTTGACAACATTAAGAGAGCGGAGAGAGTCGGCCAGTCGGCAACATCGCTCGTATGTTTGGCTCCAGTTGAATTGGACGTTGTCGTATATGATTGAAGTGCGATTCGAATAAACCTTGGAGGCTCGCTTGAGGAAAGTTAGAGGTGTAAGAGGGACATAGTTAGCTAAACACTTTGCAAATCTGTTCATGATCACCCAATGCCTTGTGATGCACAATGCACAATACACAATGCACAATGTAATATGATGAGTGCAATGAGATGAAGACATGGCCGAACTACATTATTTAAGGAAGATGCCTTGTGATACACAAGGCAATTTTTTAATAATCAAGTCAAGTTGACTTTGATAAAAGGATCTCGTGTAGATTTTCACTTCACGTTTTTCTTAAACTCTACAACATATATGGTTTTTTAATGTAATGATTATTCCTCAAATCTTGGAGATGAGTTATTTATACATGATATTTCTTTTTAATCTTTTGAAATTATACAATACTCTCTTTAACATTATACAAAAGCATTCTCAATGATGATGTGTTGAAACTTACAAACCACGTTTACGTTTTTTTATGCTTCCGCAACTACTAAATCATTAACTATAGTTTTGATTTTGATCTCATTTAATGAGATTGACATTTGGGGTTTTTCAAAAAAATATTTAGTGTCATTTGGTATAATTAATTAGTAGATCCTGGTTATTGCATCAATCAGACAAATCCTTCCTCTTAACTCAAACCTCAAGCCAACCATATATAGCTAAACTCTCATCTCAAATTATGACCAATCGACGATTGATCACTTGTGTTATCCACATCACTGTTTAATAACAGATTGTCAACATCAAATGCGCGGATTCAATCTTTAAATAACTATAATAGACATTTTAAGTTTCTTATAAACATTTCTTTTCTAACAAAACCTATAATCTTTTTAATGTTACCTTTTTATCCAAATCTCTAATTTTCCATACTCAAACAGTTAACTCATAAGAAAAATTTGAGTAGGGGAATGCGCCATTGGTTATTACCTAAACTATATTAGATTGTAGTAGGTGCACCAACCTATTATGTGTGTTTTTGAGGAAGTAGTTATCATTTTATAAATATGAAAATATGATCATATGAATAGAAATTGTGCTTCAAAAAGCACTACTAAAACAAACAAATCAATCACACTTCTGATTCTCCTACAAACACAAGTCATGATCGAAGAAAGTCAATGACGACGAATGTATTTGGTCTATGAGAGTGAGCGAGTATTTTTGTGAAACTGATACATATCCGATGGGTATTTTTATGAAACTAACAGGTATACTTGCTTACCTAATGGATAAATACCGGTTTTTGGGATGGATATGAAAAACATTTTTCTAATCATGCATGGATTAAGATTACGCATGCATGTCCCGAACCCGTCCCATTGCAGTTATAAGCTGAAACTCTTTTATCTTATATCTAAAGCCCACTATGTTAGTAAAAAAATAATAACATAATAATTATTCGACTATAACCGAGAACAAAAATAAAAGCAAAAGGTGATTAATCAAATTAAAGCCGATTAAACAAAATCTGATCCTCTAAAATTTCGGTTTTAATGAGGGTTTAAAATCAAATCGAGTTGTCTTGCACATACCTAAAAACATGGATGGGCTGGACTTGACCAAGACTAACCCGAATAGAATTGAGTATATCATCGGCCAACCAAGAAAAAGTAATGAACCGAATAAGACCTAGACCTACTTGAAACACAAAATGTCGTTCCGATCATAGGTCTTTATTATTCATGTTATTATTTAGTTTTGATTCCCGACGAATTTGGTCCTTGTCCCATGATCACCCTAAATATAAGAATCTCACATACCAACTCAAGAAACCAACAAACCAATCCAAATGCAACACGACCAAGCTTAAAGACACATAAATCAATCAGGTCCTAAGGGAGAAGGGGTGGACGAGACAAGGAGCGACGAGGAAGGAAGAGACGATGCTCGTGGACGAGCATAGAACCTCGCTGGGGAGGTCGTTGAGAGAGTGGATGTGAGGGACGAGATGGAGGTGGGACGAGGAAGGTGGCGAGTTCCATACCTGGCGGGACGAGGTGGTGGCGAGAAGCTTTCTCGTGACGACTCCGTCCGCCCTAAACTCCTAATAAACTGTTTGATTTTCACCAAACTCTCGTCCAAAATTCTAACCATAGGAGGACTGATCACTATGTTCTCCGCATCATTGTTTAATAATAGATTGTTAAGTACTTCAGATAAGTGGATTCAATCTTCGAATAACTATAACACTTTTTAAGTTTCTTAGGGTGATGGGCGTGGGAGTGGGGATGGTGAGAACGGGGTCCAACCATCTGCAAGCATACCGCTGCCGCCGGATTCTATAGCCGCCGCCGCTATCAATGGAACCCCCCCCCCCCCCCCCTTATAAACATTACTTTTATAACAAAAACCTATAATCTTATTACTATTACCTTTTTATCCAAAGCTCCAGTTTACCATTCTCAAACAATTAATTCATAAGCAAAAGTTAAGTATGGGAATGCGTCACTGGTTCTTACCTAAACTATACTACATTTGATAGGTGCACTTGACTATTATGTGTGTTTTTAGAAGAAAATATTAAACTCTGATCATTTGAGTAAAAATTATGCTTAAAAATTACAACTTCACACTTTTAGTTCTCCTACAAACACTAGCCATGATCGAAGAAAGTCAATGAGACAACGACGAATATATTTGGTCGAGGAGATTGAGCGAGTCTTTTTTTAAAATTGATAAATACCCGTTGAGTATTTTTATGAAACTCATGGGTATACTTGATTACCCGTGGTATGCTCGATACCAGATGGGCAAATACCGGTTTTTGGGATGGATATGAAACCCAATTTCTAATCAAGCATGGTGTTAAGATTACGCATAATGTCTCATACTCTCATACCCTCCCTGTTGCGGTCCTTAGCTGAAAATCTTTTTTCTTAATATCTAAAGCCCAATTATGTTTGTAAAAATATAGTAAAATAATGATTATTAGGCTTTTGACCGAACAAAAATCAAAACAAAAAGTGATTAAATAAGCCCATTAAACAAAAGTATCAGTTTTGTTAAGGGCTTAAAATCAAATCGAACTTAAGTGTCTTGCACAAACCAAAAACATCAATGTATTGGACTTAGACTAAACCGAATAGAGTTAGAGTATATCATTGACTAACCAAGAAAAGCTGATGAACCGAATCAGACCTAGACCTTCTTGAAACACACAAAATCAATCCGATTATAAGTCTTATTTATTCATCTTACTCAATTTCGATCCCCAACCAAGTCTTTGTCCTATGATCACCCTAAATTTAAGAATCTCTCATACCAACTCATAAAACCGATAAACCAACCCAGAATGCATCAACACCGACCCTAAATACACCTAAATCAATCCGGTCCTAAACTCCTAATCGCCTCTTCTTCACCATATTTGTTTCAGTCGCGACATGCAGACATAATCCAACTCGCCCCCTCCATCCGGTTTGACCCATTAACACCCCTAAATTATTCCAAACCCCATTCCCTGTTTGCAACATCCAAGAACCCTAATTTGTTTGTCCCCAAGATTTTAGAAAGAAATGGCATGGCGTGGTTCTCTCTCCCGGACATTCATCTCCGCCTCAAGATCGCCATCCCTCCGCCCTACTCCCCGCCACCGTCCTCCGCCGCTTTCTCCTCCCAGACTCAACTCTCGCCGTTTCTTCAACCCTAGGTCTATGCTTCCTTCTTAAATCTTCAAATCTGTTGTTATATTTACTCAATTGCTCTGTTCATGTGTTATAGGACTTTGGGAGAATTGGGTTGTGCTCAATCTCTGATGCCGATCGTCGGAGCTCGCATGACATCACACTTTACTGTTAACATGCGTGCATTTTGCGAGCTGTCTCATGGTACCTTTACTTGCTCAAAGATGATATCTTTTTTAGCATTTGAGTTGTTTGCAAGTTGAAAGTTGTTTGTAAGATGAGTTGGGTTGGGATTTGTGTATTTTGTTGCAGGTTTGAATGGTGATGATGGGTGACTCAAGAATGCAAGCTCTTCATTCTTGTTAGGTATATGATAAAATAAGTTTGATTTTGGGCAGTGGTTGTTGGTTATTGAAATTTTGTTGACATTGATAATGGTGGTATTTTAATCTGTGATGCCACAATGACATAAGATTTAGTTGATGCAATGAGCAAGGTAGTGTTGGAAACTTAGAACAGAAATTTGTAATCACTTGTTGTGTTTTATAAATGTGCGCGTTCTCTATTCTTGATCCGATCACCAAGTTCAGTATTTATTGTAGAAATGGCATCTTTCATTGGATGGTTATTTGAGGGTAGTGAGTGACTTTTAAGTTTGAACATTATCTTGCAACTATTGGGAGTGGGGGTTTTTGGGGTAGTGTGTGGGGGAGTGTTCGACGACACGGGTTCGTGTTGTTACTTGTTTTTATGACATATCTTAGGTTTGTTAGGTAAAAATTAGTTTGTAGGGGAACCTACCTTTACATTTATATGCACGTTAAGAGATAAGTAACTGACCTCCAAGGGGTGATGTAGTAGTAAGTACTTGAGTCCCTCTAGCAGATGTTTTCTGGTTTGAACCTAGTTTTTACAAAATTTCTGTAAGTCAATGTTTGACCGAGTAATATGGATGACTTCAAAGAAAGAAACGTTGGAGTAGTTGGCAAATAAAAAGGGGCACGTGGCTTCTTTTAAGGAGTTTAGTTATTTGATATTTATCTATTTAAGTCATTGTTTTGTTTCAGATTTTTTAATCAGTCGAAATTGCTACTTTGTATTCATTGTGTGCTTTTCATAGTAACACTTCAATCATTCAATAAGATACAAAATCATTCGGCTGAATCAATTCTTGTCAATTTCCAATCTCATATTTTTAACTGATATCCAACATTTGGTATCAGAGCTTCAGTTTTGATCAAGCCTTGTATGCCTAAATACATCCGATTCCAAAATATGTCAGTCGCTACTACCTCCAATTCCTCAAAAGAGAACCCAATTACCTTTCAATGTCCGGTTCTTACTGCTACAAACTACAATACTTGGGCGATTAAGATGGAAGTCATTATGGATGCCCACGGGTTGTGGGATGCCATCGAACCATCAGACGGTGAAGTTGTAGATGAAAAGAAAAGCAAGCAAGCACGTGCTTTTATCTTCCAAGCAATCCCTGAAGAGATATTGTCACAAGCGGTGAAGAAGAAGACGGCAAAAGAATTGTGGGACTCTTTGAAGTCACGGTACGTCGGAGTCGATCGGGTCAAGAAAGCTCGGTTGAGAATTCTGAAAAGTGAATTCGAAGCTTTACATATGAAAGACGGAGAGACTATCGATGAGTATGCAGCCAAGATCTCTGGAATGGTGTCAAAGTTCAGCAGTGTGGGGGCAACACTAGAAGACCAAGAACTGGTTCGAAAGCTTTTTGACACCGTTCCTGAGAAATTTATTAATCTGGTTGCCTCTATTGAGCAAAGTTCAGATATGGAGAAAATGCAATTCGAAGAGGCAATCGGGCATTTGAAAGCATATGAAGATAGAGTGAGGCTGAGACAAAACTTATACAAAAGTGAGAACAGTTTGTTACTCACTAAGACGGATAGTCAACCGACTATAAAGGGCCTAGGTAGAAGCGGTTTGCAATCAAACCCGACGGGTGGTCGAGGTAGAGGTTGGAATAATGACAGAGGAGGCAGGAATAGTTCAAGGGGACGTGGTTCATCACGTGGCAGAGGTGGACGCTGGGGTGGCGGGTCACACCAAGGCAATAACACACAAAATAGAAAACCAAGAGATAAGTCTCATGTCAAGTGTTTTGAATGTCTAGAATATGGGCATTATGCTTCTGAGTGCAAAGATAAGAAAGAGCATGAAGTGAACTTGACACAAGAAGAAGATGAACCTACACTGTTGTTAAGTGAATGTGGAAAAGAAAATGCATCAATGGTTTTATTGAATGAGGAGAGGATGTACCCGGATCAACTTAGGAAATGTAATGAAGAAAATGATATGTGGTATTTGGACAATGGTGCTAGTAACCACATGACTGGCATCAAAGAATTATTTGCTGAACTTGACGAAAGTATATCGGGTCAAGTCCGTTTTGGAGACGGGTCCAAAGTTCAAATTAAAGGGAAAGGTACACTTTTATTTAACTGCAAAAGTGGTGAACAATTATTGATTTCAAACGTATATTATATACCTGCTTTGCATAGCAATGTTATAAGCCTTGGCCAGATGGATGAAGAAGGCTATGATGTGGAATTAAAGTGCGGGTTCCTGAAAATGCGAGATGAAAATGGAAGGCTGGTTATGAAAGTGCAAAGATCAAAGAATCGGTTGTACAAAATAAAACTAACACCAGGAAAACCGGTGTGTTTAAGCATGAAACTGGATGATGAATCATGGTTATGGCATGCTCGTATGGGTCATGTAAATTTCAGAATGCTCGAGGAGATGTCAAGAAAGGAGATGGTGATTGGAATGCCTCATATGTGTCATCCATCACAAGTGTGTGAAGGATGCATTGTAGCAAAACAAGCTAGACAAAGTTTTCCCAAAGTGGCACAATGGAGAGCCAAGGAACCATTACAACTATTACACGCTGATTTGTGTGGACCGATCTCACCTGCAACCAAAGGGGGTAACAACTATTTTCTTTTAATTGTTGACGATTACTCTCGCTATATGTGGGTATACCTAATTAAGACGAAGGATGAAGCCTTCAGTTTGTTCCAGAAGTTTAAATTGCAGGTTGAAAAAGAAAGTGGGTACAAGATAAAGATGTTGAGAACAGATCGTGGAGGCGAATTTAACTCTAATAGGTTCACCAAATTCTGCCAAGACGAAGGTATAAGGCGTCAATTAACGGCACCCTACACGCCTCAACAAAATGGCGTTGTAGAACGCCGTAATCGAACAATTCTTGATATGACAAGATCACTGCTGAAGGGAATGAAAGTACCAGATTCTTTCTGGGGTGAAGCAGTACGACACTCTGTGTATCTACTTAACCGAACAGGTACAAAAGCACTTCGAAACATGACACCTTATGAAGCTTGGAAGGGATCGAAACCTTCAATTGACCACCTAAAGGTGTTTGGGTGTGTGGGTTTTGTGAAGAAATTAAAGGGAGTAACAAAATTGGATGATCGAAGCGAACCAATGGTGCATTTGGGGACTGAAGAAGGAAGCAAAGCATATCGTTTATACAACCCATTTAAACGAAAGCTTGTAGTGGCTATAGATGTTGTCTTTATCGAAAGTCAAAACTGGAATTGGGAAGATGATATTACAGGGGAGGTGTTTACAACACTTTATTGGCCAAACGTTGAAGTTAGTGGAGCAACTCACTCAACCCAATCACAAGTGACTCAACCACAATTAAATGATACTGAAGGAAGCCCTATGTCACCCATAACACCAGTACAAAACAATCCAGGGTCATTTGATGACACTTCTGTACAAGGTTTTCGCCCAATTCAAGAAATTTATCAAGAAACAACAAGCTTGAATGATGTAGAAGTGCAAAATTTGTATGAGAACAATCAAGAGTTGCTACTAACTGATGATGAACCAATAATATTTGAAGAGGCATTGAAACAAAAGGAATGGCAGAAAGCGATGGAAGACGAGCTGAATTCGATAAAAAAGAACAACACTTGGTACTTAACCAAATTGCCGCCAAATCATAAGGCAATAGGGTTAAAATGGGTGTACAAAGTGAAGACGGATGCGGCTGGAACAAGGCATAAAGCGCGGTTAGTCGCGAAGGGGTACGTACAAGAAAAGGGTGTAGATTTTGATGAAGCATTCGCCCCTGTTGCTCGAATGGAAACAATTCGACTATTGTTGGCAATGGCTGCAAAAGAAAATTGGAGAGTTCATCATTTAGATGTCAAGTGCGCGTTTCTGAATGGTGAACTAAAGGAGGAGGTCTATGTGACACAACCAGATGGTTATGTGATCGATGGCAAAGAAAATATGGTGTATCGGTTAAATAGAGCATTGTATGGATTAAGGCAGGCTCCAAGGGCATGGAATATGAAGCTGGATAAAACACTTAAAGATCTTGGATTTACTAAATGTGTACAGGAACCAGCGGTTTACAAGGTACACAATCAAAACTTAACTCTCATTGTGGGTGTTTATGTAGATGACCTTCTTGTAACGGGCTCGAGTGAGAAGGTAATCCAAGAGTTTAAGAACCAGATGATGATGGTGTTTGAAATGGTTGACCTGGGTTTATTGACTTATTATTTGGGAATGGAAGTAGTGCAAAAGGATGATGGAATACTACTTACCCAAAAGAAGTATGCTGAGAAGATTCTTAAGGTTGCAGGGATGCAAAACTGCAACAGTGCTCAATTTCCTATGGATTCAAAGCTGCAATTAACCAAAGATGAAGATGGTCAACCTGTCGATGCAACAGAATACAGGAAGATCATTGGTAGTCTAAGGTATTTGATCCATACTAGGGCTGATTTGAGCTACTCAGTTGGAGTGTTGAGTAAATTTATGCAAAATCCCAAAGAAAGTCATAAGGCGGCCATGAAACAAATACTCAGGTATGTAAAAGGAACGGTTTGTTTCGGTTTAAAGTACAACAGAGGTGGAAATGGTGAACTAGTGGGGTATAGTGACAGCAGTTACGGGTCTGATTTGGAGGACCGTAGAGGCACTACAGGTGTGGCCTATTATTACTCGGGGAATTTGATAACATGGACCTCACAAAAGCAAAGAACGGTTGCTTTAAGCTCATGTGAGGCGGAATTTACTGCAGCTGCATCAGCAGCATGTCAAGGATTGTGGTTGAGGAATTTGGTGAGTGACCTCACAGGTAAACCAGCTCAGAAAGTTAAGCTCTTGGTTGATAATGAGTCTGCAATTGCACTCATAAAGAACCCTGTGTTTCATGAGCGAAGCAAGCATATTGATGTAAAGGTATGTCAAGTACGAGAATGTGTAGAAAGGGAACAAGTTTATGTTGAACACGTGAGCGGGAAGCTACAAAAGGCTGACATACTGACGAAGGCTTTAGCACGGGTCAAATTTGCTGAAATGAGAAATCTTCTGGGTGTCAAAGACTTAGTGCAGCAGGTCAACATTGAAGGGGAGAATGTAAGTCAATGTTTGACCGAGTAATATGGATGACTTCAAAGAAAGAAACGTTGGAGTAGTTGGCAAATAAAAAGGGGCACGTGGCTTCTTTTAAGGAGTTTAGTTATTTGATATTTATCTATTTAAGTCATTGTTTTGTTTCAGATTTTTTAATCAGTCGAAATTGCTACTTTGTATTCATTGTGTGCTTTTCATAGTAACACTTCAATCATTCAATAAGATACAAAATCATTCGGCTGAATCAATTCTTGTCAATTTCCAATCTCATATTTTTAACTGATATCCAACAATTTCCGCCCTAAACTGTCTTTAAGGTTGCAAGTTGCATTTCACCTCATCCCAGTTGTTAGAAAGGTGGGTCGTTTAAGTTTTTCCATAACACGTTCTTATGGTTTAAGAAAGGAGAAGAGAGGAAAGTTGTAACAAAAGTCACTTTAAAACCGCAACTTAGTGACGAATTAGTTGGTAGGACCTAGTAGCATTATTTTATGTTAGCCACACCTTTTAGTCAAGCCAAGCTATGCAGTTAACTCGGCCGAGATATCGGTGATATCTCGGTGATATATCGTATATCGGTACTTGGGTAAAATATCGGTAATAATATCGGTCACGATATTATCGCCGATATTTAGCGATATTTTACCGATATTTTGGTTTTAAAATCTCGGTCATATCAATGATAGTATCGGTTTGGGCTTTTTGATCACATTTAGCCTCATTTACTGATATTTGGTTACAAAATCTCGGCCATATTATGTACTAGGAGCAAAATATCACACTATAGAGACGATCATGATGAAGATGATAATACAATTGAAGTAGAAAATCTAGATGACTTGATTGATGTGTACTCGGACGAAGATTTCATAGCTTACAATTAGTATTAATATTATGAAATATTGAAAATTTTGAGTTTTGGACTTTTGACTTTTGATTCAGTATTAATAAGAAGTAGGCTCTAGTATTTTATGTTTTATCTTATATAAATTTTTGCATTATATTAGAATTACCGATATCTCACCGCGATAACCGATATATCACATATCGGTCCTCAACCGATAACCGATATTTTTTCGCATTAACTGCATAGGAGCCAAGTGTGTGACTAAACATGCTATTTGAGTTTTACTGCTTCATTTGAGGGTTTTAGTAATCGTTGATATTCTCATTGTTATAGTTCATACATAGTCGAGTGCCTTGTTAGCATGTATTCTCGAAATTTACTGTTGGCTCTGAAATTTGTGTGTTGCAGGTACTTGATGACTAATTTGATTCTTCATTGTTTGCAAAAACTGTTTTGAGACAGCTCTATTAATGAGTTTATGACGATGTCGTGTTTAGCAAGTGGAACAGTTAATAATGGCTGGATTAGGTTCTTTTTGCATCTTCCTTTACCATTTAACAATCTGTTTTGATACTTATATTATATCTAATTCATTGTGATATTTTAAAAGAAAAATCTACTTGTAACTTGATCTTTTTTGTTTGTAATAACAAAACTTTAAGGGTTGAATGAAGTTGTTAAATAATTTTGTTACCATTGAAAATGTTATTGCGACTAAATTTTAAGAGAAACAGCCACTAGGTCCAACACCAGGCGTAGTATTTGTCGATATCTTTCGGGTAATGTCATGTTAGATATGTCAGTAGAGGTGTAAAAATCAGTTAGTTTCTGGTTAACTGGTTATTTAGAGATCGGTTAATCACTTTAATTGGGGTTTTCCAAAAAATTTCGGTTATTTACTTTAGCTGGTTAGGCTAATAATTGATTTTTTTAAATATTTTGTTTTACAATTTTTTTCCCGATTAACCTATGAATTGGTTAAAATTCGTAGTAAAAAACATGGTTATTCATAGAAAAACCCTAACTGGTTATTCCTGAATTTGTTAATTATCGATTATGATTTCAGTTAATAACTTGTTTTGGTTATTTAACCGGTTTTGTGCACATCCATATATGGTATACATGTTATTTTATTAAGAGTAAATTACACGGGAGGTCCTTGAGGTTTGCCAAAAATTCACCTTTCGTCCCTAGTTTTTAAAAATTATAAAATTCATCCTAAGACTTTGCACTTTTGTAACACATTTAGTCCACATGTCTGACGTCTGTCTACTTGTGTCATTAAGTCATCCCACATATAGGGGTGCTTCAAATGCTTGTGGCAAACTCGAGGTTCGCTTGAAAAAAACTCGGGAAAATCTCGGCTCGAAAAAAGATCGTATCTAAACGAGTCGAGCAAATAAGCCGAACCGAGCCAGGGTAGTTTTGGCTCGTGGCTCGCCCGTTGTTCGGCTCGTTGGCTTGGTAGGTGGCTTGATATAATATACATATAAAAAATAGATATATTTATATTATCATTGTTTAAATATAGATCGTTACTCATTATTTCAGTTTTTATATAATTCAGCATTGCAAATTAACAAAACAAAAGACTTGTTGTCGTAATCCTTTTATGTTTTCAACAATTTAACTTTTCAATCACTCTGTTCCTCTCAGTTTCCTCCCATTTACTCTTTCACATTAAGTTTAAACTTTCAAAGTTCAAACCCTAATTCCTTTTCCATTATCTTTCTACGCAACCACTTCCTTAGCAAGTAAAGATAATTTTTTTTTGTAAATTTTAACCTACTCCATAATGTTCTAGTTATATGTAAGAAAAAAACCAGGTTGGCTTAATGAGCCACGAGCCGAACTCGAGCATTTTACGAGCTGAGCCCAAACGTCAAACTCGTTAAAAAACCGAGTTGGCTAGAGCCGAGCTCGTTATCTTCGAGCCCGAGCCTAAGCCCAACCTGACTCGGCTTAAGCCGACTCGTTTGCGCCCCTACCCATATGGTTCTCATGTGAAGGTATATTGAACGGATAAATATACTCTCACGTAAGAACCACGTGGGATGACTTAATGCCACTAGTAGACGGACGCTAGAAATGAGGACTAAATGTGTTACAAAAGTGCAAAGTCTAAATTTGAAATTAGTTTAAAATCCAGGGACGAAAGGTAAAATTTGATCAACTTAGGGACTTTCCATGCAGTTTACTCTTGACAAAATTACAAAATCGTCCTTTATTTATATATCAATTTGCTACTTCCGTTCTTTTTGTAAAAAAGTTGCATTGGCTGTCCTTTTTTTATTGTGTTTGTTGCAAATTATGTTCTTTTGACTAACTTCTATCAATTTCATCTGTTAAGTAAGGGGTATTTTTGTCATTTTAATTGTGAAATATTAAAGGACAAAATGTGTAACTTTTTTACATGAATAAATTAATAAAAATGTTGGGACCCACCACCACTTCATCTTCTTTGACTAACAAATCACAAGTCCACAACCCTCTTTCACTTCACCCACCACCACCCTCTTTCACCTCTCCATCATCACCTCACTTTCTTCTTTCCCACCACATTTGTCATTTAATCTATTATTAATAGTTAACAAACAGAAGCTTCTACACCTTTATATACCACAATCGTAACGTCCACGATGATACCCGTTCCGTTCACACATTTGTCTCCGGTCGGCAACATTCTATTTATCTCAATCCTTTGTTTATCATCCCAACCTAACTATTCATATTCATGGCGGATAACCTTATGCACGCGCTTCAGTATGATTCCTATGGAGGAGGAGCTGCTGCTCTTAAGGTATAATCTTCGTATACTTTCTCTTATACACAATTCATGTTAAACAATCAATTCGTTAGAGGTTATGTGACTAGATTGTGGTTATTGTTTACTGTTTGAGACTGTTTGTTTGTAAAAAAAAGCGATTTGAATGTTTAGTGGTTGATTGATTGTTTATAAAACCCTAGATAGAAAGGGGAAATTGGTTAAAAGTATACCAAAACTTAGTTGTGGAGAAATTATTAATAATAGATTAAATGACAAATGTGATGGGAAAGAAGCAAGTGTAAGTGGTGGTGGAGAGGTGAAAGAGGGTGGTGGTAACTGGTAAGTGAAGTGAAAGAGGGTTGTGGACTTGTGATTTGTTAGTCAAAGAAGATGAAGTGGTGGTGGGTCCCACCACTTTTATTAATTTATTCATGTAAAAAAGTTATACATTTGGTCCTTTAATATTTCACAATTAAAATGACAAAAATACCCCTTACTTTACAGATGAAATGGATGGAAGTTAGCCAAAAGGACATAATTTGCAACAAACACAATAAAAAAAGACAGCCAATGTAATTTTTTTTACAAAAAGGACAAAAGTAGCAAATTGATATATAAATAAAGGACGATTTGTGTAGTTTTGTCTTTACTCTTTTATTAAATTAACAAAATCATGATTGTCCTAATTTAAAGTTTAAACCTTAACCAAACTTAATACACATTCAAACAAAATATCACGAGTTTAAACAAAGATGGTCCAAATTTAAAGACATTTTTTTAAATTGAATTTCCTATCCGATCTAATCGGTTCAACCAACCCTAATTGAATTTCCACTAGTTGACCAGTTTGAACCAGCCAATCTTTTGTACTAAAAACAAACATATATGGATCGGCTCAGTGCACTTCTCGAATCCCTGTCGGAGCAGTTTAACCGGCCAAACTTGAAAACATTGATGATAACAAAAACCTATATATTTTTTTTCAAAGACGTTTAATTGCATTTGTTTTCCATCAAAATGTTTATAGTTTAAATGACTATATATTAACTAATTAGCTTCACGATCATTATAAAACCTATAAATTTGAGGTAAATTGGATTTTAATTTTTTAAACTATTATCCATTAATTATAACAATTTATAATGACAGTTTAACCAATAATACTTATAACTTTTGTTTTTGTTACTAAAGGTAGTACGAGTAATATAACCATCATACATACACACTTCACGATCATCATTGTGAATAAAACTGAGTGAAAATGACTTGTAAATTACTACTAAAACCTATCATTTTTAAAAAAACAAAAGTTAAGATTGTTAACGGTTAAACTGATAGTTATCTGAATCATAGCAATTAAATATAAGATAATTCCATTTTTCAAACAACCAAGACTCATGGTTATTGCATTATATGTTCGTGGCTCATGGCTTGGATCATTTGCTCGGTTCGTGACTCGTTGTCTCGGTTCTTGATATATATAAATATACATATATATACTTATATATGTATCAGTAGTTATATATGTATTAGTATACTTTTTTATTTTTTTAAAAATTAGAACATATATATACTCTGTAACCCTAGCTGGTAGAAACAAATTGTCTTAACTGCATCAGTTCATCTCCTTAACTCCCTCCCAAGTCCTAACCGCATAGGGTTTCTGATTCATGTTTTCACATTTTCACTTCATTTCCATCTCTTCAATCTTCATTCATCTCCATCTCTTCAATCTTCATTCATCTTTCGACTTCACAATTAGGTAACAAACTACAGCATAAATTGTATATAGAACTGTTGTTTTCTTGAACTGAGTGTTTGTTTAAACTTTTTATTCTACGTTTTTTTTGTTAAAATTGAATGTTAGTATTCTATGAATTAGTTTTAGTTTTTTATTTTTATATATACTAAAATGTGCCAAAAAAGAAAAAAAAAGTTAAAAAAAAACTATTTAAGATGGCTTGACAAGCCATGAGCTGGTTCGAACTTTTCACGAGCCGAACTCGAGCCTGACTTTTAAGCTCAAGAAAATTTTCGAATTCGAGCTGAGCTGGCTCGTTAGCCTTCGAGCTCGAACCCGAGTGATATGTTGGTAAACACATGGTTTAATTATATATATTTTATTACATTTAATCCCATTTTATGTAAAGATCTTTAGATTTTAGTTATGTATCCTATTTTGTTTTTGTTTTAGGTAAGCTTGAATAATAGAAGCGGATTTGAGACGAAAACAAAAAGAACACGAAAGAAGTTTGAGCAAAAACTGAGACCCTAGCAAGAAGTTATAGTAAATTAAAGAATTTAAGAAAAAATATCCATCTAACGCACGAAGAGGGGCGCATCAGATTGCCAGCTCATTAAAAAGTGCACCGCCATAGCACGATAGACCCCAAATCACATAAAGAGAAGAGGGGCGCATCGTGCCCAGTTGGGAAAAACCCTAAAAATTCACTATTTAAAGATCGTTTTTGGCACTTTTAGGGTATCACATCTCTCCTAAAACATCAAAAACGACTCAGAACAGAGAAAAAGGGTCTTTGGGGTGATCTTGGGTGCAAATTAGTATGGATTCAAGTTTTCATTAGTGTTTTAGTCTTTCATGTTGAAGATTTGAAGATTTTCCTTTGAAGATTTTGAATTCTATGATGAATTAAAAACTAGAATTTGTTGATTTGAAGATCCAAGCCTTGATTTGGAGATTAGTGGTTAATCTGGTGTAATCTACTCTTCCATGTGCGTTTATACTTGATTTATCTTTGTTATTTTATATGAAACTAGATCTATACATTTTGATGTTGGATTTGAGGATTATGTTGATTTTTGACTAGTTTTAGTACGACTATTTAGGCTTTATGGATGATTGATGATGATTTGATAACTTTTGATTAATTTTGATATGTTAGATGGATGTTCTAATTGATAAAATTGGTTTGTTCATGGTTTTGTATGCATCATGTGTATTGGTTTTGTGATCCTTGATGATATCTTGTCTTGATTATGGTTGTTTTTACATGGATTAGATAACTTTATGACAAAGATCATATTTTTAGTGTTAACATCATTAGATTGAGACATTATTAGGATAGATGTAAGAAGATATCCATAAGATAAGATTGTTTTGTGGATTTGAGCCGATGTGCTAGCCGGGCTCTCTACCAGGAGGTAGGAGTTTGTAGATCTCACCATTTTATTATTTGGTTTGGGTTAAAACGCAAGGGGTGAGTTTAACTTAATAAAATATAACAACTTGTGTTATATAGTCTTAATTTATAACAAGCCGATTGATCCCATTATTTTCGTTTACTGACTGAGTTAGATTGAAGGATAAATGGACTAGTAAGTCGAGAGGTTAGCCAGTTTAGGATCCCTTAGACATCCGGAATTGATTTGTTGACATTCCTCACATCGTGAGCTTTACATATTTATTTTAGGAATCTCTAGCATCCACGAGGCCTTAATAGTAGGTACTGACGTGTTAGATTGTTTTGAGTAGATATATTCTCAGATCCGGTGCCGACATATCATAAAGCCGAGAGTTGTCAGATTATCATCAGAATTCCCGCCTAATTACTCATCAGAATTCCATCTTTAGTTTCCATTATTAGTTAAGTTTTTACCCTTAGTTTATTTTAGATAATTTTCCTTAGTCTAAATCTTATTTTTAGAGTAATTTTAGATAAATTGTCTTTTACTTGTTTATATTACTCTTTATAATTAAAAACACAAGTCTTTTACATCGGCTATAAGTCGATAGAGATTCAGTATTAAACGATGCCAAACTCATATCCTTAGGTATGATATCCGGACTTATTTGACTTGTTACATACAACTGGTACACTTTCTAATTGTGTAAACTTGTTGGATTTTTCACTTTATGAATTTAAAACCTGATTTTCTGATCTGTACTTCATTTTTATACATCACATGGTTTGCATCACCGAGCCAGCCCAAATTCGGCTCGGCTACAGCTCTAATGTTAGGGCATATAACTATGTCAATAACGAAAACAAATTATAAGATTTGACATATTGTGTTATCATGTATGTTTTAGTTTGTACTCGAAAACAAGTTATAATATAACACAATGACCTAATGAAATAATACAATGACCTGATAAAATAACACAATGACCTGTTGAAATAACACAATGACCTGACGAAATAACACAATGACCTGAAACGTCAAAACAAGTTATAATATATTTGAGATGTTACACAAATAAAATAAGTAAAACAAGTTATAGATTTGAAATGTTATGTTATGATAAATAGTGATGTCAATAATGAAAAATGAAAACAAGTTATAAGCTTTGACTATTGTGTTATTATATATATTTTAGTTTGTATTCGAAAACACGTTATAATATAATATAACACAATGACCTGATAAATAACACAATGATTTAACTAAATAACATAATAACCTGACGAAATAGCACAATGAGTTGAAACGTGAAAAAAAACATTTTTTTATACATCTAACACTATATGCGTTTTAAAGATAATAAACACTAGTTTTTTTATTTAATTTGTATTAAAAAAATATCGTATGTAAAAGTTATGAACGTTTAAAGAATGAAGTGAGATTTAAAAAGAGGGCAAAGATTAATATACCCTTGACCTATTATTTAAAGTTCCAATTCTTTATCATTATGTCAACTTGTGTTTATAGACATTTGATCTTCATTTAATATTAACTAGTTATAACTGTCCATACATTTTCCTAGACTTTATCTAAAATTTGAACTTTCAAATTCCACCTTAATTTTTTCCTATATGTTTTTATTTAATACCATATTCTCACATAACTAGATGTATTCCGGGGCTGCGCGTTGCGGCAGCCGGGATAGTTGTGTTACTACATGCAGTGCATTGATGTCTCTTTTTAGAATATGATAGTTGAGAACCATGTTTACAAATGTAATTTGCTTTTTCTGCATTGTATCCACATAGATAAGGTACCACTTTAGAGAGTGGTGGTGTTAGTATTGTTAAACCTTTTAACATTAGTGGTGTCTACTTAGAGTGGTGAAGCCACAAGTAAATCACATGTATCTGTACAAAAGAAAGGTGTTTACATGGTTGTGATGTGGTTGTTATTTTTTCTCCCTTGCTCTTGGACTCTGGAGTAGGTGGTGTGATTGTGGGCATCGTCTACTCCAAGCGTGCACGATTCGGCGGTTTGATGTTCACCATCAGTTTAATGGTGTTCCAATGACAACTTGGATTTCGCTTGGTAAGATATTTTGTTTCTTGTTCTTTTCATGATCTGCAAGTCTTTGCAGGTGATTCCAAATAGGTTGTGTATCGAGTCACTAAAGAAGGCCGCTTCGATTGTTGATGCGTCTGTGTTCTAGCTATACCTGCAACAATATTGGGTCTCGATTGTTAATGCGTCGTCTTTTATCAGGGTGCTGAAGCTATACCTGCATCAATATTGGGTCATTGCTATTAATTATATTAAGCTATTAACAGTAGATGGACTAATTTAAGTTTCTGTATTATAATGAACTAATTTAAGTTTCTGTATTAAGCTATTGACTACATTGACAGTGAATGGACTAATTTCAGACTCTGTATAATAATGGAGCATAATTGTTGCACGTATTTGCTAATATTGTTTTATAATAGATCGGAATTGTTGTGTCGTTTGAGTGTAGCTGAGAGTTGGCACCGAAAATAATGACAGTAAACCAAGAGAACACCCGTAAAAAAACGGTCAATTAACACAACAGTAGCATAACTCAATAGCAACAATATACAGCCACAACCTCAACGCAAACACAAATCACACAACAACATCAACAGCAACACAAATACCAAAAAATAGTAATTAACAGATAACCTACATGCAAATGAAACAAAACAACACAAAAAGCAAAACAAACGAAAGTGGAAAAACTACTTACCAGCAAAACACGAACATCTCTATCAAACTTGAGATTAGATTCAAGTGGAGTATAGCATGATTCAAGATCCATTTTCTGATCTTCAAACAACAACCCTCATGCAATCGATGACTGCAGCAGAAAGATGACGTCGGAGAAACGACATAAACAGAGAAGAAAGTCAACCAACACACCTGCAACAAAAACCAACAAACATATTTACTCCATCATTTAAATGAATGCACATAATACAAAGCATAATGAATACCAGCAAACACATACTAATCACAAATAAAGCATATACTATTAACGAACACTCTTTGTTTACCAATTTCATCACTTTCGTTTGTTTTGTATTATGAAAGGATCTAAATCTAGTTTTGATAACCTGACGAAGGTAAACACCTAAATAACGCAACATATAAGTCTATATAAACTTTCAGAAAGTATCAAAGAAATCACAACAAACACCGATCAAAGATGCAAAAAAAGCCCTAAACAAAGTACTCACCACAATCAAAGACGAAGCCACCAAAGAGATGAACAGTCTGAGAATCAAACGGAAAAACACAAAGAAAACGACCAGTCAACCCACGCAACCATCAAGAAGTCAAAACTAAACTCCGATCTACACATGCAAATGACAAACCTGAAAGATAGTAGAAGAAAATCAATCCACTGAGAAAACAAAACAACTATTCACAAATTCAATAGAAATATTAACCGCTTTCATAAATTCAATAGAAACATCACCCGATTCAGATCACAAATTTGACCAAAGACAACCCGATTTAGACGAACCTGCAACACAACAAATAAAACGAAATCATTCAACTAACACAACCAACAAATCGGATATTAAACCCAACTCAATCACCACAACACCAACTGACAAAATCCAGTGACAAACCCTAACACGCCTTCTCAGCAAGACAACGGCAAACGCTAAGCCGATGATCAAGTAATACACTGCATGTCGAATCAAATGATCGGAATGACAAGAAAAGCAGCAAAAATCCGTAAGACAAGACAAAGAGAAGACAGATGACAAAGTAATAGCCACAGTTTGTTCATTGAGGGGGACGCAGGTTCAGAAAAGGTAGGGAAACAGTTGTGGTTGCGTTTGATTTTGAATAGGAAGCAAGCGACAGTTGAGAGTGGTGTACGACTGTAGAGGAAAATGGAGGCAGTGATGGCCGCAACCACCAACCCTGAAACAAAATAGATGAAGACGATGATATCTGAGAAGAAAAGGTCACGTGAAGTAAGCGTGATACCCACCGACCTTCCTTTTTAGAAGGTATGTAAATTTATTATGCATGAATTATATTATCTTTCCATGTAATTAATTCCATTATAAAAGCTAGAATTTATAGTTCAATCACACTGCTGCAACTTGTGGGTCTGTGAGGGTTGTGTATAGTTCAATGACACTGCTGCAGCTTGTGGGTCTGTTGATGCACCGCAGGTCCGCAACGTGCTGTTAACAACATCAATTTCACCAAACGGTTCTACGGCAAACAAATTTTACTTTATTCACCTTTGGATATCACAGCCACAACGACATCGAAATATATTGTATATTTCAACAACTAAATATGATTATCCATATGTTAACATTATATGTTCAAAAACATATGATCAAAAGCCAAACTCTACATGCTGGCTTTTATATAACTTATACTTGCTAAAAAAATAACTTAGATATGACACATTGTCTTGCACCCTTACAACCAACCCACACGATATCCTTTGTCCAAATAAAACCACACAGCGCACATGACCTGACTTGCTGGTGGCTAATGTGGCATTAGCAACCTGCAACCACAAGTAGCATTGGGGCAACCCTTGCATTTTCATCTTTATATTACTCAAGGGGTGGTGTTTAGTATTAGTATTTTTTGGAAACAAATTAAACAAACAAATTTTATAAAGTATCATATCTATCTTCAAAAAGTAAAGTTAAGTGCAATTTGCACCCCTGTGGTTTTTACCCAAGAGCATTTTGCAACTCTGTTGAAAACTTAGACCGTTTGCAACCCTATGTTTTTTAAAATAGGTCATTTGCACCCCTTCAACAAAATTGAATGTTATTTTAAAAGGTAAAGTACCATTATACCCTTTCTTATACACATTAATAACTTCAAACAAAAAAAAGTTAAATAAAATGGATGAAGAATGTTCAGATGTTCATATGAAGATATCGGAGTTGAAATATTTTATTAAGTATGAACTTGATCTCCTATAAGAAGCTTTCTTTGTAAAACTATATTATTACTTGAAACATTTCACTTTTCTGGTTCTGTGTACTTCTATCCAAGAACAGGATAATGAAGGATAATGAAGCGTTCTTTGTCCATTTCTTTTTACTTTTTTATTTTGCATAAAGGAAGGGTATAATGGTATTTTATCATTTAAAATAATGGTCAACTCATGGTCAACTTAATAAAGGGGTGCAAACGACACACTTTAAAAAACACAGGATTGCAAATGGTCTAACTTTTCCGAGGGGCTTGCAAAGTGCTTTTAAGTGTAAACCACAGGGGTGCAAATTGCACTTAACTCCAAAAAGTAACTAAATATCTTCATTTGGTCTCTCTATTTTACTTGGCCTTAAACTCATTTATCAACCACAAAAAGCATGCAAAGGTATCATATCTATCTTCATAAAGTAACTACATCTCATTATCCATCTCAATCTCACTCACCAAAACATACACAAAAAACAAATATTGATAAATAATGGATCTATATATTTAGAGCATAATGTATATAACACTCTAAAGTTTAGAGAGTGAGAAGAAGATCTAACTGAGTCTGCATAAATTAAACTATAAATAATAAAATGAAGATGTGAGTGCTCTAATTACTTGGTGTTTACTTCATCAATAATATGCAGCTTCACAACAGAATATCACAGATCAATGGCCCTGCATACTGTATGCCTTAACGTAGTTGTTGACACCAATTCAACCTTATGTTTTGCTTTATTTCATAGCGGCTGTGGTAAGAAAGATGGTGGTGTCGGCACATCTGCGGTTGCGACAAAGACAATGGTAAGCAGTGGCTGCAATGGCAGTTGGTGAATAAATATCCAAACAAAGGGAGATTATTCACCAGCCCGACTTCACATTCATATAACACACTCTTTGTTAACAATACCAAATTACCAAGAATGCCATATACCCGTCACCTAAAACTGTCACCGATGCCTATTTGGCTAGTGGCACTTGGTGTTTATCCAGCACTGAAGTAGTGAGGGTTCAACCGTTCAAGTCCAACAAAGTGAACAATAGTGATATGTATAGTTTAGAGCGTGTGCATTCATCCTTCAGAACAAAAACCTATAGTTTTGTCACTCTTCCTTCTACATATTCTACATCCTGTATCCACTTATACAACCAATATGCCTCTAAATACATTGCCTAGAAGAACATATGGTAAACAACGATAAATAACCAACAGTGTTAGTGGTTCAAGACTGAACCATAACCAACGCTTAGAGAGTGGGGTTGGGAGCGGTGGTGCAACTATGTGAATAGTGGAGAGCATACTCGTATATTGCATAAGTGGCTAAGCAAAGCTTCTAGGGCTTCTTTAAACAGTTTTGTATAAAAAAAAGGCAACAAAAATATAAGGTGGCAGATGAAACCAATCTTTCTTCTTGCATAGCCATATCAAGTTTCACGCTTGTTCACTGGGTGGAGAACTAAATGTGCGTTCATACTCATGTTTCCTTATTGAATTTGAAGATCAGAGAGAATGGCACATTAGAGTGCAGTTCTCTACCACGTGTAACTCGGGCTTTCAAGTTACTGCATTTGAAAGTGTCACACAAGAGAACGTTAAACAATATTACATTGGTTTCTAAGGTGCTGGTGTGGTCAAACTAATCCCACATTGACTGTGAAGACCGTCCACAGGGTGCTGGTGTGGTCAAACTAATCCCAACTGCTTTCCTGGAGGTCAATATTGTTTTGAAAAGCATGCCCGTCTTTTAAATAGCATGATGTGCTCCAAAGCGAGAGGGTCATAGGGTCCTTAGAGCAGAGGCGAGATGGTGAAAACGCACTCATGTATGCAATGCGTATTTGTTTTGCAAGAAATATTCTAATTGGTCAATGGTCACAAACCATATTTCATACAAAAACACATTAATATACCTCTAACTAAAACACTTAACAAACCCAAGTGGACATCCTGATGCTTAAGTAGTGTACCCTACATCCAAAAAGTTGGGGGTTCAAATCCTGCAAGGTGCAGGTTATGAATTTATCATAAATTTTTATGAAATTGTTCACAAATAAAAAAAAGAAAAAAAAAGAAGAAATAAACTAAAACACTAATATATATCATGACATACCACTAGATACGTGTTTTGTTGACAAGAGAGATACGTTGAACTTGTAGCCTACGTGTGAATTGTGATTATAGGGTTAAATTGTTAATCTGTTATAGTGTCGCAGATAGCAGAAACAGGTGACAGCACGTGTTCTTTAAGCACACAGCTACTGCAGTGGAGCAGAAATGAAGGTCATATTTTTCCTTTCAATTCATGGCAATTAGAAAAAATCAACTCCTGATGTATAGATTAAATAAATAACTAACTTCAAATATGAATGAGAATGAAAAGCAACACAAACTGTAAGCTATATTTTTCCACAACTATATCTTGTCACATTCATGAGTTCATAAAGGCAACGCACATATTACATGAAAAGGTAACCGACAGTACATCACCAGATATTGTTAATCAGAACTATAAACATATCGAAACAACAGCTACGGAAAATAATCAAAGTAGAGGCATGCCTCTCTCATTTGTCTTGACTCTCGAAAGCATATAATATCACTTTTAATTGTCATGTTAGTTACATAATAATCCAAAGTTGATATGACCGAGTCAAGGCGTACCTTAAAGGCTATCAGGGACTTTAAGCTTTTGGGTCTTGTGCAAGACGATAGGAAGCCTTTGGCCGATGATATTTGGATCATTATACGAGGCAGAATCAGAAGGATATCCTTTCTGCAGAGTTTATTCATTAACTTAACTACGCATTTACATTTAGTAATAAAACGATCTAACAACATTTTTAACACGTTGAAGAGAGAGAAAATGCTTACAGAAGCCAGTGCCTTGAATGTAGTTTCTCTCCAAGAGACATCTCTAAGGATAACAGGCCTTGTATTTTCACGGAAATTACAAACCACACGAGTATCCCTTAATCTCATAAGAACACCATCCACTCTAAGCTGCAAAAGAAGATACAACGTAATTGCCCAAAAATAAATTAGTGGGTTATAGAAGAAGCAATATGCAAGTATTAAACTTAGGCCCCGTTTGTTTTTTTTAAGAGATTTAAGTCTGAATCTGAATACCACATCTGAATGTTAAGAGGTGGTTCAAATGTCTGAAATCTGAATCATTAAGAGGTGGAGGCTAGAGACGAACCTCAAGTCGTCGGAGATGGAGCCTAGTCTCCGGGTTAGAAGTTAATGGAGGCCGGAGACAAACGTATGTTTTTTTGGGTTAAGAGGTTTTCAGACCCACTAAATGTTCTTACTGGTTCAGATGCTATTAAGACGCTGAACCTCTTAATGCCAGAAAAAAAAAACAAACAGCCCCACGTCTGATTACGTCTGACCGAATCAGACGTTTTCCTCTATTCAGAGAAAAGAAGCAAGAACAAACAGGGCCTTAATCACCTAGTTCACTATCTAAAAAAACTCACCCAGAAACGTAAGAGAAGAAACCAATAGCTAGGCATCACTCGCTACAAGCCACAGAAAAAAAATATATCAAGTTTAGATTAAACAAGCTTAGCAAGATTAACTAGAAACTAAAACTAGTTTGAAATGTACCACTTTCACAGTTAAAAGTGAGACGCCGTTATCAGCCAACTCATCTTCATACAAAATCACCTATTAGCATAAATTAAGTTTGGTTATCAGGTGATACAAAGACACCAAAAGATACAATATTTTAAAAGTATAACCAACCTCATCGTAGAAAAGAATAGGCTCTTTTGATGTCAATGCAGCCACATTAATTTGTTCTTCACAATCGTCCCATTTAAGATGATCGTTTCCCTCAACGTCTATTCCTCCGCGAGTCTGAACATTAATATAACACCATAAAAGAATCATGAACCGATACAAATAGAGACGGAGGAAATAGCTACTGATTTACCTCAACAGTTTCACTGCCAGAATAAGGCGTGGTGAAAGTATAATCATAGTCTAGAATAATTTGCTCAAAGGGTTTGCTGCAAAACATAGTGAAAGTTCTAATCAGATAATAACCCAAATAACAAATTACTGTTACATTAACGACGTAACAACTAGAAATAAGAAAATGTGGGATAACCTTCTAAATTTCCACTGAGCAGCCGCGGGAACTTCAACCGGCGGTAGGGGTTCGTTTTTCCACCCAACTAAAGCATCAAAAGCATTGAAGTGAACTTTAATCCCACTGCTCATGTGCTTAAGAACCAATAAACTGTCCCCAAATATCATTTCTGGCAAGTGTGACGTTTCAAGTTTTTCTTCCCATCTGCAAACCACATCAAAGAACAAAAGTTCAAAACTTATCAAAAACTAAGACATGACATTTTTTTCCAACAAATCTTGATTTTCATACTAATGAAATCATCTATACAACATGTTCTGACAAAATTAGTCATACCCACATAAAATTGTTATCTATGTTGGTCATTTAGTTGGGAAAAAAGAAGATAGAGTGAATGATAAGATGTAAAGATTGAAGTGAAAAAGTACGATTGGAGATTGAGGGAAGTGAGACAAGAACGGTTTGAAGACTCGATCTCCCAGCCATGAATGCGAAGACCCTTTCGGCCGTGTGGAAGAAGCTCACCTCCGGCGGCTTTTACTTCTTTTTCGTCTGCTTCCCAATCCATCAATTCAATGGTGTGTTTCAGATCAACAACAACATAGAACTAGGTTTTGTATGGTGAAGGTGCTCGCCCCTTTGGGTTTGGGGGTTTAGATTGTAAAAGATGTATGAAATGGGGGTTGTAGGGTGATATTTTGCTTCACTTGTTTGGTAAAAAATTACGGTTTTAGTCTGGTAGTTTGTTTTATAGCTCTTACGGTTTGATAGTCTGGTTATTTCTTTTAAGTTTAGTCCACACCTCTAAAGTTGTTAAAATTTTAAGTCGAGTTAAGGTAGCAATACGATAATACCTTTGAACTTAAAATTTTTATATAATCAATGATTTAAAATACTATCATTTTTGACGTGCTATCCATTGGCATACTATCATCATCATACCTTCCATAGGTACTGATTCTCAATTTAGAACATAGATGTTTATTCATTTTCGACACTTTATCGCACCACAAGCATCTTCTTCTTTGTTTTTTCAATATTAATCTCTAAGCAAACCTAACTTTAACTTCTTAGCTTAAACTTAACCTAATTCATACGAGAATTCTTGTTCATTGTGGTCAGTGGCGTACCTAGAAATTTTTTTCATGGGGGTCGAAAATTTAGTAGAAATTATTTGAGTATCGATATATAACATTTTTTCAATCCGGTTCGACTCGGTTCAGGTTAAACTGGGTCGGGTTAAAGTAAAAAATGGCAAAAACTAAATTTGAGGGGTTGAAATTGAATTTTTTTCATTTTCCCTCCACTTGTATTTAAAATTGAAAATTTTTAATTTCCCTCCACTTAACTAACTTCTTTAACATCAAACCCTAATTTTTATCTATAAATACTAACCAAAATTTTTCTAATCATCTTTATCACACTAAAGTCTTTCTCAAACTCTCTAATCACCTTTATCACTCTAAATTCTTTTCTCAAACTCTCTCAATCCATCTAAGAACTACATATTTTGCAACAAATTTTCAATACCAACTTGTAAGTTTTTTTTTATCATCTTTTTCTTTTTTCATTCATTTTTTGACATTATTTTTTTTCCAAAATACTTGAAACATCCTCTAGGAATTTATCATATATTTACTAAGGAAAATAAAGTTTGGTAAACCACCAATTTGAGGTTCGAGTTAAGATTGTTTTTCTTAAACATTATAAAATAATTTTTTATTTTGTTTCTTAAACCTCATATGTCTACATTCTACATCTTTCTTAATCTATTAGTTAATATACAAATAAAAAGTGAATGAAACCAAACTATGTTTTCAAACAAGACTATGTTGGAGGACTTGTTTATGGTATAAAAATGGTGATGTTGAGAACATTGGTTTACAACTAAATTTTCACCATTTCTCACTTTTCACTTGATTACTTAACTAAAATAGTTAATTTATTTATGTATTTCTTTCTTATACTTATGAGTTATGACCATCCGAATCATCAACTATGTTGATGGTTTTGTGCAATGGTAAAACACTTGAGGTTATAATACCTTAATGCTTGACAATACATGACAATATAAATAAATATGTATTACTATTCTTCTAACCATAATTTAACTCAATACATGGTTAAATATTATGTGTCTCAAATGGGTTGTTGACTGGGTATCAATTAGGGGTGTTCATGGTTCGGTTTAAAACCGTGAAACCGTCCAAACCGGTCATCGGTTTGGCTTCATGGTCGGTTTTATTTTTAACTTTCGGTCGGCTTCAAAAATTTTAAACCGTAATGAACGGTTTGGCTTATGGTTTTTACCAAAAACCGGTCGGATAAAACCGGACCGGACTGTAGGATTTAAGTATTTCAAAATTATATATTTTTTATATTAGATATATAATTATTTATAATATTTTATATTATATATTATTAAATGTTTTTTTAGTTTTAGCATAGCCCATTAGCCCGAGCAAACTAATGTTTAGATAAATGAAGCCCAAATTGATTATCCTATATATTTTGAAGTACGCTAGTAGAACTTTTGGACAGTAGGCGATAAGGGTGATTAGGTTGTTTGTTTTGACCTGGTTTGTTTTGAACACCTAATTACTTTAAGCTTTTTTGTGTATTTTGGCAGCTTATTCTAAGCTTGTATTAGAATAATTTTGTACTTATTTGGTGTGTATGTTTTTAACAGCATGTTAATTAGGTGTTGATTTTTTTTAACATCTT
Organism: Tagetes erecta; assembly: GCA_030867185.1. NCBI lineage: Eukaryota > Viridiplantae > Streptophyta > Magnoliopsida > Asterales > Asteraceae > Tagetes > Tagetes erecta. Next base: position 9,479,170 of record CM061493.1, read on the forward strand.
ATATTAGCACAAAAATGAACATGTATAGTATACAAACCCAATAATAATATAGGCCCAAACCGTGAAACCAAACCGGAGCCAAACCGTTAGTAACGGTTTGGTTTGGTTTGGTTTGGTTTGTATTTTCAATGGTTCGGCTTCGGTTTTCGATATGCAAAAACCGTACTAACGGTTTGGCTTACGGTTTGATCAAAAAACCGTCAAAACCAAACCGTGAACACCCCTAGTATCAATTACTGAGTTTTCAAGACTGGACGGGGGGTCGAGGCTTAAAATTTACGGGGGTCGATCGAGAATTCAACATATTAAAACAAAAAACAAAAAAATTCGTAGGGGGAGCGGATGCCCCCACCTCACCATAGTGGGTACGCCCCTGATTGTGGTTATTGTTTGTGGATTTTGGCATCCTTGGTTACATCTATAGAGGTCAAAACTTTCAATTTTTGTTTTATTGGGAATAAGTGTCGACACCACTACATAGAAGCCTTAAAGGACCACGTTGTTTTGGCGTAAATCACCACTCCCATGTGTTACAATGACAAAGAATACGACAAAGAGTAGTGAATGAAAAACAAGATCTACTTATTTTGTTAATCTATTAAGGGGGATGCAAAAAAGAACAGCATTATTAAAGGCATAAACAAAAAACAAGATCTACATATTTTGTTTGTGTTTGTATTTTTGTGATTTGATTTTGAGATGGCTCTAACACATAAAACAGTTGTAGTTCTATCTCAGAGGCATGGATAAGTCTAAAGAGATAGTATGTTAATCTTTTGTGTTTCCCACTGGATTTAGTTAAAGATGTACTAAAGACACCAATGATATTAGCTTAACCACTTTAGCAGACATAGATACTGTCCTCTAAGAACATCCTAAAAGAACCACATCATGCTACATCTCGAACCAGAAGTGTCACTTCCCTATTTTGTGTATGTTCTTTATGCTCCAATCAACAACTTTGTAAAGTTCATAACCTGTTTGCGGATAATCAAATCCGGCAAGAAGCTAACTTCTCACTTCAAAAATTTTGGGTTCGTTCAAAGTGCAGGTTGTTGGTAATTTTAGTGTCATCAACATGATTAGTGTTATTGGATTAACTTGTTGAATAGATTGATCTTATTAGTTATTAATCGAGTTAGGAGATGCAGGAGTAGCGGACTCGATTGTTTCTTTTGAGATAGTGTGTGATGTTGGATTGGGCTATCTAATTTAACTTATTTAACTAATTAGTGCTTTAATGGGTCAAATCCAATTTCATTTACATGTCGGTTTAATGGATAACTTCCATGATAACTAATCCTATTTTTGAGAGATGATATCTCTGAGAATATGTAGGGATTCAAAGACGTGGGAAAATCTATTCACTTGAACTCTCGGTATACAATATCTTAAAGAAATCTAAATCCGATTCTTGAAGACTAAGTTTAATCCGTTCAAACATTGATTGTACCGATCAAATAGTTTGTTCTGATAGTGATTACACGACTCTTAGTCAAATCCAAGCGATTTTCCATTAAATTTTCTGTTTCCGAATCAAATTATTCAACAAAGAACAAACTATTTTGGTGTTCATGGCGGAATCAGACATTCGGTTTGAAAGTGTTATCGCTGCAGAAGAATCAGGGTTGTTTTGGTGATGACGGTGGTCGGTGAACATCGCATGCCTGATCAGATAAGTTTTATTTGTTCATGGTATCGTTTTATTATACTTATGGTTTAATTTGGTGGTTGGCTTTCGAATACAATGTTATGTCGAAGTTCCAGTGGGTTGGTTGTTGGCCAATTGGTTGATTCGATTAATCCAGTGAAATTTATTTCTGAATGACCATCGATAGGTGCATCGAAATTTTAAATTTGATTTTGATGTCTTCTGCAATAAGACTTTGTTTTGAAAATATTAAATTGCATTTTGAACATATCTAATTACTTGATAGAAGTTTCGATGCAAATGGATTTCGAGTTTTGATATTAAAAAATGCCACTGATGTTTGTTTATTAAAACCGAATTGGAATCGGTTGTAAATCAATATATTCAATCGGTCGTATTTGAATTAAACACATGGCACACTGGATCGTGATCTTCATCTTAATCGTATCATTTGTGAGTTTTGAGTTGAAGTCATTATTGTTTAAGATTAATAATTGCTTTGATGATTGATGGCATAATCTGATATCTTGACCCACAAATCCACGAGATTGATTTTAACTTTTATTTCCTATGTGAATCTTTTGTTTTTGAATTCTGGTATGTAATTCAAGAATCCAAAGAAGATTGAAGATTATTATAAAAGTTGTAATTTATTTAGTCAAACGAATATTGATGATTTAAACCACACATGTTCGATTGCTGTCCAATGTGGATTGCGAAAGAGGGTCGGAGGATAAATAGCGATTGTCAGATTTGACCAGAATTAAAAGACCATCACAAAGGTTAAAGTTGTTGTGAGATCTTTTGTTAAATCGAATTGAAAGACCGGAATTAAAAGTTCATTTGTGTTTAGTGGCTCATTGATTGGAAGCCAAAGGGTTGATTCATACGATTAACCGAAATTCCGAAACACAAGATGAGGTTTCTATTCGTGTTGGATTATCTAGACTTCAAGGAAGTCAAGATGGACAAGCGATTATTGATGTTGGTTTAATTAATACAAAGCCAAAATGCTTGTTGTCAGTGATTGTTAAGAGTCAATTTTGACCCAAAACTGCCAAAGTCAAAGGTAGAAAACAAATTGAAAGAGGGCTATAGTTTTTGAGCAATGTGGTCTGTTTGTTTTCAAGTTTTGACAAAGAAATGGTTAATGTCAAACAAAAGTTGTAGTTGGTTTGGTGATTGAAACCTTAATCAAACATCATTGTATTAGCAAAAACACCAACCTCTAGATGGTTGCTTTAATGCTTTTAAAGGAGAATGGAACAAGAAACCGCATTTCGTGTTCAGTGTTCAAGAAGGAAACCAAAGACGTGATTCATATGTCGTCTACTACCATAAAGAAGTTACACTACAAGTTACTTAGAGTAAGACACGAAGCTGAGGACTTATGCTTTATCGGATTTCAGAATCGAAAAGGATTTACACAAATTCCAGGTTTCATCTTTCTATCATATCTGTAATTTATGAATACTAGAACAAGTTTTCTTCTAGATTTGTTGTTAGCAATTCCTAGTAGAATATGGGTGTTTCTAGAATCACTGTTTCGGTTTGAAATAGTGAGAAATACAGTTCGAAACATCATAACAAATAAGGATAATGCAATTGTGATCCTTTTTATAACTGGGAATTTAAAACCATTTTGAAGACTGGTTTTGGGCATGAACCTTAAAAGATGTATAACTTCATGCTGAGTAATTATTTATTTAGTTCATGTACGGTGACTACGTTCGTAATGTTGATAGACGAAGCAGGCAAATAGTAGATTTCAATTGGCTTTTATATTTTTGTCTGCTTGTGGCCATTGGTTGTTGGGTAAACCACCAAAATACTATTTTAACTAATAAGCATTTATCACTATCTATTTTATAAAATATGAAACATGGATTTTAAAGTTAACATGGTTTCTGTATTGACGCTTGTTGGAATCTTAAAATAGTAGTCACTATTTTGTTTAAATCATGTAATTATAAGCTGGTTAAATAGTTTAAATCTAAGCTATTGGAGTTATTATATTGTGAACTATGTGATCTTCATTAGGAAATGATCTATGAGAAATAAAAGTATATTGTTAATTTCATAGACAATGACTATAGATTTTGCTTTGTGTACTTATTTCATGCAAAAGATAAAGTACTAAATACATTTAAACTTTGTTAGACTCATATAGAAATACAAAGGACATGATTAACATCATGTTATTTGCTACTTAGGATTCCTATTAAAAGGAACAATATTACCTATGGTGAACTTTGGTGTAAAAGCCCGGAATCAAGCTATCTGAGAGTTTGGGGCTGTGGTGTTATTGTATGTCTTACTAAACTTAAAAGAAAGAATTTGGGTGGAAAAGGAATAGATTCTATGTCTTAGAACTAATTACATAGAATCAAGGGAAATCATCTAAAATTCTTATAATAGGATATCTAATCCTATTGAAAATGTAGATTTTGATTATGAGAAAACATATGTTGATATTGATAGCCTATGTGTTCCTCTTGTTTCTAGAAATTAAACTTGTAGATTTTAGTTGCTTTTGATCTAGTTTGTGACTTTTTAATTCATCAGTTGAATGTGAAAAATGCATTCTTGAATGATGAATTAGATGCAATGTATACGTGAAACAACCTGAGGATATATAGGTGATCTTATCTAATGGGTTCTTTTGAGCCAGTAGATAAGTACCTAGGTAGCATACTTAATTCATTTGGTGAATGAGTTATAATTTATAATAAGATAAAGTAATTTTTGTCTTGAAAATTTTAATATGAAGGATTTGGGGGAGGTTATTGTTATCCTACAAATAAGGATAAAAGGGAAGAACAAGGATATATAATGACACAATCTTATTACATTGAGAAAGTGAAAGTGTTGAAGAAATACAATCACTTTGAATGTTCTTCGGTTAGTACTCTTATAAATCCTAATATCAAAGTTGTGCCTGATCAAGGTGAATCTATTTCACAAATGGAATGTATTTAACAATTGGTTGTGTAACGCATGTTGGACTAGCACCAGGCCTGATATAGACAATGCTTTGGGGAAACTGAGTAGATTTACCAGTAATCCAAATACATGTTATTAGCAAGTTGTGAATAGATTGTTTAAATACTTGAATATAAAAACCATGAACTATGGTTTATGTTATTCAGTCTTTCCTTCGGTCATAGAAGGGTATTCTAATCTAAGTTGAATAACTAAGTAGATGTGTACTCTCACTTGGGGGAGGTTGCATCACTTTAAATCGAATCTGAGTTTGTAGTGTTAGCAACAACTTGTAAAGAAGTTGAATGACTAACAATTTGATCTTTAAGATTCTATTATGGCCAAAACTGATATCACAAATATCTATGAGGTGTAATAGGGTTGACTAAGGATTATAGTCAGGTGTATAATGGAAAGTCTAGACGGTTATATATTATACATAATATGATTCATGGCTCATGAGCACATCATGTATGGTGTGATATCTGTTGAAATTGTAAGATTATAGTATATTTTGGCTGATCATCTAACCAAAGGGTTAGGAAGAGATCTCGTGAATAAATCAGCCATAGGGATAAGTTAAAGTCCACATACTTTAATATCATATGTCAAGACACCCAATTCCCATCTAATACAACGTTAGATGCAGAATTCAATGTGGAAAGCTTGTCATAGAGATATTGGAACATATGATCATAAACATCCCAAGGTTTGTGTTCAGACTGCAAGATAAAGGAGGTTGAAGTAAAACTTCTTAATAGTTCATTGATAAATTGTAGTGCAGGTGCAAGAGTAATGAACTACCTATAAGAGTATGAAGTTTAGCCGCTTCAAGAAGCTTGGACTTGGCTTTGATATACTCTTTGAAGGATTGGACACAGGCTAGTAAAATATAGTGTCAGGTAAGAACATATGGATTTATAAACTTATGTGTATTTTACCTTGAGGTATTCAAATGAATAGCAGGGGTTCAATCCATAGAGACACCCCGATATTCGAATATTTTGATCGTGTAATTTACTAAGATGAAAATTCAATCCGCAGGACATTTTCATTTATGCATAAGTTTGAGTTTCTTTGAGAATTAAGTTAATCATGGATATCACTAAAATGGGGGAGGAATGTTGGTAATTTTAGTGTCATCAACATGATTAGTGTTATTGGATTAACTTGTTGAATAGATTGATCTTATTAGTTATTAATCGAGTTAGGAGATGCAGGAGTAGCGGACTCGATTGTTTCTTTTGAGATAGTGTGTGATGTTGGATTGGGCTATCTAATTTAACTTATTTAACTAATTAGTGCTTTAATGGGTCAAATCCAATTTCATTTACATGTCGGTTTAATGGATAACTTCCATGATAACTAATCCTATTTTTGAGAGATGATATCTCTGAGAATATGTAGGGATTCAAAGACGTGGGAAAATCTATTCACTTGAACTCTCGGTATACAATATCTTAAAGAAATCTAAATCCGATTCTTGAAGACTAAGTTTAATCCGTTCAAACATTGATTGTACCGATCAAATAGTTTGTTCTGATAGTGATTACACGACTCTTAGTCAAATCCAAGCGATTTTCCATTAAATTTTCTGTTTCCGAATCAAATTATTCAACACAGGTTTTCTTTAAATGTAGGATAATAATGTTAAATTGATGTTTTTGTATATGGAACTTTAAGTACAAAATGTTGTTATTGTTTGTTTCATTAGACTTGAATTTTGTCTGTTCTTTGCGAGGTATTGGATGAATTTTCGATTATGATATGTTTTTGTTCTTGTGTAGATAGATTGAGTTGCTTCCTATAACGATGTTTGAAAAACTTGCATTACACTTACCTTCACTAGAACAAGAAATGCAAATCAGTTTTGGAAGGGAGATGAGAGTGGGATACAACGAGGGATATATTGCCAAATCCTAGCGAAAACATATATACAATCTCTTTATTATTATGAACTAGGTTATATCCCGTGTGTCACACGGGCTGAATGCTAACAACGTAAACATAAAAACACAGTTCTAAAATTTTATTAAAAAGTAACATTTAAAAATAAACTACATATTACATGAATAAATATGAGCTTTGAACAAATATATTTAAATTACAAATACACTATTAATAGCAAATTAGATTTTGACGCTTTTAAACTGGGTACATTATAAATTATACCAATTAATTAAAAAAATTATGAAAAAACAGACATACAAATAATCCAGATATCAATGAATCTTAACCCAAGTGGTTAAGGTGAGGTAACCAAAATTTATAAAAATGAAGAGATCCTGGGTTCAAGTCCCGCTTAGAACAAAAAAATGGATAGGTGGTCCGATTAAGATAATATATATCTTCTGAAGCATGATCCCACATTTGCCATTAAAAAAATAATACAGATGATAGATATCCAGAAAAATTCGACACTCATATGTACCGGGCCGAGCGTACGGGTCGGCATGCATGGGTCTGAGTCGTAAATTCCGATACAGTTATTTGTTTAAGTTGTTTGTTTTCCGTTTTAATAGTTATTTCAGGGATATAAATAAGGTAAATTAAAACTTTGAAAGGAAAAATTATGGGTGATTTAATGTTATCGATTTTCTTCCATACATAGCTTAAAATAAAATATTTTTAATTTTGGCGGGAAAATACTCCAACACCCTTTCCATTGAATGACAAGTGTCCTCCAAAACCCTATTTTATTAGAAGGTATAGATATGCTTATTGGTTAATATGTTTATATACATACAAAAGCACTAATATTATTATGAAGATTATTGTTTTGATGTTTCTTTGTTTTATGATATTAAGCATATTAAACTCTCAATTAACTTTGGTAATAAATTGAGAGTTTAATATGCTTATTACGCTTGAAGGATGTTTAAGGAGTGAGTTTAGTTGGGACGTTGTTACATCATCATCAGGGCCAGTCCTGAGAATTTTTGTGCCCTGTGCGAACAAAAAAAAAGTGCCCCTAACCACTTTCATCACCAGTCAATTTTTCTAGCATTCAATTACAAATTTGAGAACGGCTCTAAAACGATAATAATATACTATTTAATTTGTGATATAATAAAACCATTCAAAATCAATTTTATGTTTAGCATTATTAAATAGATGTTTGAGAAAATGTATATTTTTAAATAGATATTTGAGAAAGGGTATAATTTTAAAAACTTAATCATGAAAAAGATATTTGAAAAATTATACATATTTAAAATAGAAACATTTTATGCGATTAACAAATATATGTTGGTTAAATAATTTTAGAAAACTAAAGTTAAAATAAAGTTATTAAATTAAAGTAAATTGAATTGTTAAAGTAAATTAAAACCTAAAACTAAAAAATAAATAAAAACTTAAATGTGCATGTAATTCCCAAGACTAGTTCAAAGGTGTCATAATTACTTTGTCTTTTTGCTTGTTTATCTCTTTCATTCTAAATCAACCTGCTATAACTGCAACTAACGCTGCCGGCCGGAAAAAAAAAACACTATCAATATGATCTTTAACTCTTCACTTCATCTCTTCTATCAGCCATAATTTTAGGAGGTCACACGTAAAGAAACAAAATGAAGTTATATATCCCTGTTCCGCTGATGCCCGTTCGGTGCCCCCGTCGAGATGGTGCCCTGAGCGGTCGCACATGCTGCACCTGCTCAGGGCCGGCCCTGATCATCATGCAAGTGCACTTTGGTTTCTTTCAACTCGTTTGATCACCTGATAAACCATTTCCTATATATTTCAGACAAAACTTATATTTACGTACGTACTTGAAAACCATTGATAGGCTTAAGCAACTCTTTTGTGAGTATGGTGCAATTACATCATGTGCTAAACAAACTCTTATTTGAGTATTTTAAAAAGGCGACTCTTTTATTTTAAAAGAAACAGAAAATGACTTTACATGTAGGGTGATTTTGATTGGCCATTTTAATATTGTATTGCCTTCGAAAGGGACATGTAAATCGAAATTATTACTTGAAACATGTCCCATTTTTGTATGCTATATAAACCCTTTTTTTCCTATTGGCAAAAAAACTCAACATTATTATGTTTTCGCTAAAACTCGATCATGAAGCTTTCACCTCAAAGTGAACCATTGTATTCAACTGCATCGTAAATTGTCGCCGCCGCGTCATGTGGTTTTTTTATTCTAGTTTACTTAATAATCCATTTATGACAATGCCAAATTGTCAACATAGGTTTTCTAGAAACATAATCCTGAAGGAACGTACCAAAGATAAACACGTCAAAGGGCGACCATGTCAAGTGTCGTCCATGATATGATTTATCAAATATTCGTTAACTTTATAATGAAAAGAAGGTCTTGGTCTTACATAACTTTTTTGAAATTATTGGTTAGAAGTTTCAAAGCCAAACTAGTGCATGCATATATGGATGCCGACATTTTGAATGGTTGGTTCAACCCTTGACTTCCAAAGCCAAACTTTACGCCTTAATATCAAAAATACTATGAGATTATCAAAAATAAATATTATAATATATACTTTTTTAACGGTAATATACTACCTGCTTCGAAGTATAAGTGTTATCTTAATCAGGCTTATTTATCTTTTTCCCATCGAGGACCGCACCCGTAACCCTCACATAAAAAATCCACCTTTGGTAAGAAACCTCCTAGTCCAACCTGACTCCTAGTATTTTTGATGTTTCTAGGCACTCGTTGCGGCTTGAGAAGGGATGACTACCCATGACACTCTCACATAGGGGGCACAAAAAGAAGTAAAAATTAGTGGAAGAAGCTATAGATAGAGTAGACTTTTTTTTAATGATGACTTTCATGAATTGTGACGGACACAACCCCTCATTACATGGGGGTTCCTAAACCAACTCAGGCAACCAAATACGTTGTCTTAACCGGGCCCCTGCGTGCGGGTAGATGTTAGAGTAAAATGTATCATAAGAATTTAATAGTGAATTAAGATTTACATATATAAAGGCAACTATGGTTTGTCTACACTCCTATGTGCGACAAGTGAAAAAAAATTAGAATCTCATTCAGATGTCCAACCAAACAGCTTCTCTTAACCATTCAGCACTTGCCAAACAGCCTCACAGGAAAACCCCACAGAGGCTGGCATAACAACCGTTATAGAGGATCGAACACTCGCCTGTGGGTAAAACCTGTTTGTCTCACCAGCATTAACTGGATCATTGATTGGTATCGCTAGAAAATGTGGTTTATGGAATTGAACTTAAGACCTTAAGGTACATCAAGTAACAACTCTCCCACTCCACCTAAATTCTTTTGATGTAAATAGAGGAGATGAGTCTGTGTTTGTTTAACGTAAATCCGGAATAAAAGGAATTTTGAAGAAAATGAAATTTGAATGAAAAAGATGAAGTTTAGAGGACAGTGAGCATCTGAAACTAGAGGAGAGAATTGGGAAAAGATGAACAAGTCAAATATCTTTCCCAACAACTTTTCACATTTTAATCAAATACATTTTTGGGTGGGCTGGGGGGAAACATGCGTGTTTGGACCTTACAGGAGTGTCCCCTCTTGTTGGGCTTAGAGAGAATGGGTTTGTTGCGGGTCAAGCAGCGTTGAAAGCGGAATCAGCCAAAGTGGGTAAACACGAGAAAGCCTGCCTAGAGAATCGACATGTGTTTATCCCTTTCGCTTTCGATACTTTTGGTTTTCTAGCCCCGGAGGCCGTGGAATTTCTGAACAGGGTCAAGCGGGTCGTGCATAGCAATTCCTCGTCGGCTAAGACCCAAAACTTTATTTTTAGTAGGATTGACTTTGCTATTCAAAAGGGGGTTGCGGCACAACTTGTTGCCTGTTTACCAGCCACTATATTGTAAATTGTCGTTTCTTCCATTAATATAGTACTACCTGTTTTGAAAAAAAAAATTTATAATCTAAATCAATTTTAATCTACCTATTCTAATAATTGAGTAACTTATCCGCATATCAATATTCTAATAATTCACATATGATTTTGCTTAGGTGCCATCCTCTAATTTAATTTGATGGATGATTTCAAAACGGGTCATGGTATGCTCCATATTCGAAATAACTCAATATGTACAAATAAAAAATTAACAAATTATCAATAATTATCTCCTAATATGATATGTTCAAATAAAAATTTACCGATTATCATAATCTATCTCCTAACCTGATATGTTCAAGTTAAAAATTTACCAATTATCGTGAATTATCTCTTAACCCAATATGTTCAAATTAAAAGTTTTATACTTATCATGAATTATCTTCTAACCCGACATATTCAAATAAAAAATTTACCTATTATTATAGATAATTTCCTTTATTTTAGCATATGAATTTTTGATAGAAAAATATTTGTAAATATCCAAACCGATTTAATATGGGATAAATTTAATACCTAAATTTAGATAAAACATATAAAACCGAAATCCCGTGTAGTACACGGGCACTAATCTAGTTACGAAATAAAATGAAAAAAATAACAATTTTTTGGTTAATTTGAATGGCTTGGTTTTATAAAGGCTAACTAGTTGTAATCGTCGGCTCGCACGTTACGCGAGCCCTTTATATTTTTAGTTAGCTCTTCATGTCCAGTTTGGTATTTGTTAAATATAGCCCGGACAGCCACATCAACTGCTATTTAAAAACAACCACATCAACTACTATTTAAAATGCATAAAATACAAATTTTTTACATGAATTTTCAATAGATATCATTCAAGTTGTACATCCGCTGACGTCGTCTACCCATGACACCACAACAACACCAACTATCGCTACCGCCAGCAACCATCTAATACGCTCGACCAAACCACCACCACCGTCGAACCACTCCCTCATCCATCTCTAAGCGACCTATCAGATTTTGTTTCTTTCTATCTATCTATCTATCTATCTATCTATCTATCTATCTATCTATCTATCTATCTATCTATCTATCTATCTATCTATCTATCTATCTATCTATCTATCTATCTATCTATCTATCTATCTATCTATCTATCTATCTATCTATCTCTTTCTTTTCATTCCTTGTTTCATCCCAAACATTATTATTGATATTATTTGATTGTGTAAAAAACAATTCTTTGAGAGGGACTAAAAGTGTAAAGTAATAAAAATATTGTGACAAAAATCTAAAACAAAAAAGTCAACTATGAAATTTCACCAAAATCCTATGGTTTATTAATTAAAAGAGGAATTTGACATCCCGAAAGACTTTATAAAAGTATTATAGGTTTAAAATAGAAATTATTACAGTATACGAGGAGATTGTTTGTAAAGTTGTATAACCGCTGGTCTATATTCCTCATCAATTCCCTGTTTTATGCCCAAAAAACTTGATGTGCTCGCACGAATAACGAAAAAAACAATTGCGTTTAGTGTCCAAAGAGTAAAAACAGTGTTGCTACAATGAAACAACCTCGTTCATTTTTGTGTTCAAGGGCCTTTTTTCCTTCTCGTTCATGGTACTAAAATCCTCAGGACCGGTTCAGTTAAGGGCAGGCGTGCGCACACACACATGTATATAACGCCTCTTGTATTTTTGTTTATATTAAGTCATCGAAACAATAATACGATTTTCAATATAATGTGCATTATCGACAGTCTTTTATATTTTCATACTTAGTTTTTCATTACAAATTTTTAGAATGATCATATCAAAGCCAAGTTGGAATGGTGGCCCAAAGTGTGTTGGCATCATGGAGCCAATCTTACCTATGCGGACGTTGGTGTGTTGCAAGATAGGATGCTTGTTACACGTCAGTTCTATGAGCAACAACCGATGGGTTTATAGATCAAAGCTCTATTACGTAACATTAATGTGGCTAAGTAAACACCAATGAAGTTGGATTAAGTTAGGGTTTTATGCCATGTAGCTCAGGTGAGTTTTTGCAAAAAGAATGCAATGCTAAAAAGTAAAAACTTCCAACTCTAGAGTCGTGTATTCAGTATTTACTCTGTGTTCGTAGGTGGTCTAACCATTTTAGAGACCTGATGTAAAGAAAAATACTAGGACCCTTTTGTTAGCATGGGTTGACGGACTCAGTTTAAACAAGTTACAAAGGTTGTTTAAAGTACAAGCCTACACTTTATAAAAATATGATAATTATAACGCATGATCTAATTAATTCATACGTTATGCTTTTGGTTTATAATTATAACTTATGCTTTATTTTTAAACGAGATGAAAAACCAATTAACGATCGATCTTGACTCGGGGCCGACTCATTTGTAAACGTGATCAATTTAAAGTGAGCTTCTTAATCACGCTAATACCCTAGGAGAAAGCAAGTTGTTGATTTGCTGTCGGGAAGCATTACTATTATTTACTTTAAATAGTATGTTGTCGGTACAAGAATGTCAACCACACTTTCGTGTGATCCTTACACTTCCATGTACGGACTTTCTTCCATATCTTCCTCCACAAATATCAAATCATTTTATATTTTGTTATGCTCTTTTCTATGATACCGATCTATATAATAAATTAAAGTTTATTAGACGGTAAAAATAAAAAGGAAAATGTTTTTAAGCGAGATTTTATCAATAACATGAACGATAAGGGACAAAATTGAGTGGCAATTACACTAAACTTGAAAAAAATATCTTTGAATTGATTTGACGACATTTTTCTTAAGTTTTTTAGTAAACTTATTTTTGCCTCCCTAAAATAACGATTTGCATACAATAGTTTTAAAATTGCGTTTTGCATACCTGAGGTTTACCTAAAATAACGGTTTGCATACAATAGTTTCAAAATTGCGTTTAACCTACTTAAATTTACCAATTTGTCACTGCTTGCTTACATTCGAAATAATTCTGTCAAAAGCAAACGTTAGTCAGTCCATGTGCCCCTAACGTGAGGGGCACTTTAGTCGTTTTCAAGCCAAAACCCATTTAAGCAAGAGGAAAAAGAAAATGTTTGAAAATGACTAACGAGGCACATTGGACTGACTAACGTTTGATTTTGATTAAATTAATTCGGATGTAGCAAACGGTGACAAATTGGTAAGTATAGGGAGGCAAAACGCAACTTTGAAACTATTGTCTGCAAACCGTTATTTTAGGTAAACCTTGGGGAGGCACAACGCAATTTTAAAACTATTGTATGCAAATCGTTATTTTAGGTAAATCTCAGGGACGCAACACAAAGTTTACTCTAAGTTTTTTCTCTCCTAAGTATGACAATTGATTTTTTTAAAATATTGTTTTTCAACCTGCGTGTTCACGCGGATACACATGTATTAAACCTAATATATTATATAAGTAATAGATGTAAACTGTAATGGTTTGTAGCTAACTAGTTGTGAAAACACATGCAGATACATCCTTAATTTCTTTTGGAAAAACTAGTGAATTAAACATGTATTAAAAAAAAGTCTGGAAACCCAACGTATACCAAAACTTAAGGAAATGATTGTGGGTAGATTATAGTCTTATAAAGCACTTACATAGTGATCGAATTATGGTAACCCGTTTTTGCCGATTAACAACTGATATGCTGTTCTAGGGGCGTGGCCTGTACTGATTCCATACTAAGAGATATTTATATGACTATGAAAACGCATATTTAATTGGGTTTTAAATACTTGGGTTTTAATATTAGCACTGTTAAACAACGCAAAAGAATATCATCTTCGAAATATTTTAGAGGGGTTGACAGTATTCAAAATTTAATATAAAAAAAAGATTTCCTAAACCATTAATTACATATTTACACAAGCATAAAGTTTAATTACATATATCTCATTTAGCATATTAGATTACCCATTTATCCCTTCTTTTACACAAACCGTAAGAACCTAACCCACAATGAGAATCAAAAGTCTCTTTCTTTGTGTTGTTCGGTTCTTAATTTCTCTAACGGAACGAATACAAAGTAGCCAATGAAAAAAATAAAAGTCAATAACAACATAAAAAGAGAAGTATAAAAAATGGTTAAAACAAACTAATTGATAGTCTTAGATTAAAAAAACTATAAAAACACACTTAACAAGCTCATTAAAGGTAAAATAGTAATTCAAAAAATTATTTTAAAGAAAATGAGTAAATATGTAATATATGTTGTTTATGAAGGGGAAATATGTAATTGAATTTAAGGAGTGATTAAATATGTAATTAATGATCTTATAAAATGGATATACGTAAATGCCCCTATAAAAAATAAGAGTATTGGATCTTAACAGTCTTAACTATAAGTTTTTGGCCGTCAATGGTCCCAACTTCTTAAATATGTGCGTGCGGTCCCAACCAAGGACGGATCCAGTATGAAACGAAAGTTTTAAAATAAATTATATATAAAATTACAGAGTGAACCCATAGAAAATTTTAAAGTGAACCGATATAGATAATTAAGAGTGAAATGAAGTAATAAAGTTCTCATAGAAGAGTTGGAATTGAATGAAGTTAATTTACAATAGGTCATAGGTTCAAATCTTCGCTCCATATTGACATCTCATTTCATTCTAATTTTCAAAGTCTAATATTAACTTATTATACTACATTGTTATTATGTAATGAACCTAACCCACTAATCTAATCCGATCCGAACTGTTGGACCGGCCCGGATTTTTATGTCCGGTTTCATTAAAATCGAGGCACCTGAAAATAGTGAACCCACTAATCAAAATTCCTGAATCCGTCACTGGTCCCAAGTTAGATCATCTACGCTAACCCACTGAGAAAGAAAAAATCTCTGGGCTAACCATTTTTAACCTAACCCAGTGCCATTCATCAAAGCAATAGAAAATGGACCTATGTTCCTTGTAAAAAGTTGATTACGGGAGCATGGAAATCTATTATCAAGGTTGTAGAAGGTCTTAAATCAATTAATATGGATTTCATGCATATGCTTAACGTCCAGGTCAAAAATGGGAAGACGACGAGTTTTTGGTTCGATAATTGGACCGGTAAAGGAGTCTTAAAAAATATTTATCCAGAATTGTTTTCTATTGAAAAAAGGAAGTTCTGTATAGTGGCGGATAGATTAAAGTCGATAGATGGGGTGCAAACGGTGAATTGGGAATGGAAAGGTACGATTATCACGTCGGAAATGATGGAACAGATTCAGGCGTGCTACTCATGGATTCCTACTGTTATGTTTGAAAATAAACAAGATATTTGGTCTTAGGGTGAAAACCCTTTCTTAGTCAAAGACTTAAGAAAGATGATAGAAGTTGAGTCCTTCATTGCAGTGGAGTCGATTAGTCCATGGTTTAAGATGGTGCGCTTGAAAGCAAATTTATTCGCGTGGGTGGCTGGTTTAGGGAGGATTGCTACGAAAGTAAATTTGAGGCATAGAGGAGTTCAAATTCCGATGACTTGTGAGGGTTGTAAACAAGACCCGGAAACAATTAATCCCGGTCAAAGGGTCAAGATGTGTAATGAATTCTATCAGACGGGTTGGAATGGGTCAAGAGCCTATAGGTTGGATTTTTCTATTCCAATAGAAGTATGTGAAAATCTTCCATAACAACCAATGTTTGTGTTAATGTTTTCTACGTTTAACTTACTTTCAATTTCAAGATTCACTCTTCTTTTGGTTTCACCTTAAATAAACACAATCAAGACTTCATTTTGTTGATCAATTTCACTTATGCCCCCCAATTGCATGTTGTTGCTACAACAAGAATATGGCGAGGAGGGTAGTGACGATGTTCTAAGGTCCATGGTTTGGTAATATGAACTATGAATGTTCAAGATTAGAGAAATGTTAAGTAAAGAGAGGAGTGAGTGTGTGTGTGTGTTTTGAGAGTGGAGTGCAAGAGCCAATGTGAATGAGTATGGACTTGTCTTCAGATTGCAGCAACTTATATACACAAGATATTGTGTATTGCCCAAGCAAATCTGATTCAAATCTGAAAGGTTCAGGAGCTCCTGGCTCGAGGCTGCCCCTCGGCCAGTGCACCTTCCATTCTTGGCAGCCTGCAACACCTCAGGTGTGAATAGTGGATTATGTTTTTAGCTATTTTCGTGTAAAGGGTTTTGCCTGCATTAATTGCATTCAGTCTTGCTTTACCAAGGATATCTTTTGAAGATATTGCAAGATATGTTTGAATATTTGTTGTGGAAGTAAGTGTCAGGTTACTGTAGCGTTACTGTTCACGTACCAGGCTTCTGGCTCCTGGCTGCTGGCTTCCGGCTGCCCAACCAAGTGGTTATATGACCTACGTCATCAGCCCCCCAGTCATAAGCGCTTGTGATGTTTAGTCATAAGTGTTTGTGACTTAGAATAACTTTTGATGGTTTTGGATTTTTAGCTTCTGGCTCGTAGCTGCAAGCTTCTTAGTCCGCTTTAGTTCTTAGCAGTTGAAAGACTATCGTCTGCCTGATTGGACGTGATAAAATAGCCTAGGTCAGAAGGTGGCGATAAGATTTTAGCCAGCCGATCTTTAGCTTTGTTAGCTTCTACGAGCTTCCGTGCAATTGATATTGACTCGTTAGGCTTTGGTACGTTTGAGCTCTAGCTTATTAGGCTTTTACGTTGTATTGCCAAGACTGTGATGGGTCGAATAACGAGATTGTATCATATTTCGTTGATAATCTATTTATCTCGTGTGAAAGTTTTGAAGGGTAGCTTAGCCTTCGAGCAATGATGTCAAGTGCCATTGAAAGATTATGGCTTGATGGCTCAATGAAGATTTTTAGCAAGTCATGATTTTGTACTACGTGATATTTAACAAGTTGATATGTTGACTTGGTCAAATCTGTTGCGTGTTGTTACATATGCTCGGCGCAATATGTGTGCTCTATGCAGTAAAAGGCGAGCTTTTTGCACATTAATGTAGACTATGCTGCTTTTTGGCTAACTCATCATGACTTGGTAATATACTTTCAAGTTTTCTTACTATCGAAAATTTGAAGGTATTCATCAATCATTTTTATTGTGAGAAGCTAAAATGTGAGCTTGTCATTTGTGTTTGAGAGAGCTTAATAGTTCGACCATGAATGAAAGCATTGCATCAGTGAGCATTTGATACAAGCGATGGCTTTGAACATTGATTTCATAAGTTCAATATACGTAATCTTCTTATATCGTAGAGTTCAATAGCCTGCTTGGGGTATCTATTCATGAAGCGGTCACATTTTTGTATGTGTGCGCTCGGGTGCCTTTCAGGACATTATTTTCGCCAATTGTCTTTTGCCGAGTAAAAGCTTTTGGATTTTGTTAATCAAACAGAACAACTTGTCTACCCAGATGTTTTGGGTCTTTGAGCTGACGTGTAGATTTCATTTTTTGACATAAGTGATGGAAGCTAGCAGGTAGAAGCAGACGAGGTGAATCGATGAGCTTCTTGCCTATTAAGACACGTTTGTGGTACATGCTTGTGAGTTTCTTTTGTATGAAAGAGAATTTATTGCATATGTTGGCAATATTATTTCGTATTAAAATGAACTTATCACACATGTTAGCGAACTTATTGTGCATATGATTAAGCTTCGAAGGTTAGCTAGTTTATTGCATATTTGGATGTACTAGTGAGCTTTGAAGAGTAGCTTATGCTAGTAAGCTTCTTTTGCCATACTATAAGCTTCTTTCATGCATAGATAGGCGTTTCTTGAAGCTTATTTAAGAGGCTTCTTTTCTTCAAAGTATGAGACTAGGTTTTTGTCTCTTTTGATTTGGTTTAGCAACGAATGGCTAGCATTGAGTTGCTAAAATATGTTGTTGTCTAGGGAGCTTATGCCTTTGAAGTTATGTGACATAAAAAGGTCAAGCTCTTCTTGAGTGAAGTGTCTTTAGCTATGCCTTTCAAAGTCACTATCCGCTGACATTTTAGTTGGCATGATACTTCAGATTCTTTTATGACTCGTGCCTTTATGCGAGCATCGGAGTCGATAGAATTTTAGGATAAATTGATTGTTTTCCGAACGAGCATTTTATGCTCATTGTGGATTTTTAGACACCTTGTCATGTCTTATTTGATGTCATGTTAGCCTATGCGGGCAATACATGATCTTTTTATGCAATTGTTTGGCCTTGAAGGCACTTTATGCATGTGATTTGCTCATGTGACCTTTTAGTCTTAGAGTAGATAACTTATCTTATTTTTGTCGTTTATGGTGTATCGTTTTCGTAGTCTCATCGAGGTATAGTGCTGCAGTTCACCTTACCTGATTTAACTAGGAAAGTTAATGCACCTTATCCTATCTGTTAAGTCCCAAGAAGCTTTTTCTTCTTGGATTTGTTTCATAAGTTAGTGTAATTTTCTTTCTTGTACTTATGGAGCAGACTTGGCGTGAGGTGCTCACCCTCTTTCATGGATTGATTTTATGTATCCATGGAATTGTATTGTTTTAGGAAGTCACCCTGTATACAGGAAGGTATAGCGCCTTGTTTCCTGTTGAGCGATATGGCCTAGGAGCTCAACCCTTTACATGGAGAGGTGTAGTTCCGGAACCCATGGAGCCTAGTTAGGAGGGGCTCACCCTTCGATAGGATAATAGACGAGGTTCAATATAAATTAATTGTGCATGTGAAACCATGAGTCTTAAAAGACTTTAAACGTCGCCAGATAAAGAGACTCATGAGAATTTTTATTTTTTTATCGAGTTTACCTAAGGTAGGTTGTCTCATGAATATTGTATTCATCTTGTAAGGTTAACGTTTATGAGTTAACACTTTGTAGAGCTCTCTTTTAGGAACCATGTCCTAATTAGTGTTTGAAGGCTGCGGATCGGTTTATTGGCGATTCTAGTATTGCACTAATGTAGATATTTTTTGCTATCTTTTTACAAGAAGATGAATTTTCTTGCATGTCATGCTCACGTTAAAGCTTGTACCTTCGGTGTATTGTCATATGTTGTGTATACAAAGTTAAATGAAAAGAAGAGGGTGCTTCTTTTCCGTAATAGAGAAGGTGAGTTTCTTTATTGTTGCATGTGAGCTTCTAAGGCACCAAGGTGGACTGCCTTCTTGTATAAGATAGTTAGTTAGTCTACCTTTAGTGTAAGCTTCAAAAGCTTTTTTGCAATTGTAGAAAACATAGCAATCGGATTTCTTAATCGACACTTGGGGAAGGTGACTTCACCCCATTGCTATTATGAAGTAATGTCAAGTGTGAGAATATATCCGTTGATGTTGTCATTATTCACACAAAGTTGAATTCACCCCATTGCTATTATGATATATTAGGCGACGATCTTTGATTAATCGTCTTTATGAGCTGGTTTACTGGGGAAAGTAACTAAAAGAAGATGTCTTGAGACAGGAGAAGCCTTCTTTACTATTATAAACTTTAAACCGCATGAGACAAAGGCATAGCTTTATTTTACGCAATGGTTAATTGCTTCTATGCTTGTTGAATCATAATGTGGTATTCGTTTATTTTACATATGCTCGAATACATGAAAGCTTATGAACTGAGCTTCATGTGTTTCCGAGGTGATAAACTTTGAAGATTAGGCTTCTGAGTTTGAGATTATGACGATTTTAGGTCTTCCCATGTCTACAATTGTCTTTACAAACTTAGAAGTTTCGGATCAAGCAATCTTATAGATTTTGTAGAGTTGATAGTAGTATTCAACAAATCCAAACTTGTTTTTTTTTTGACTTAGACAAAGTGTTATGGTCAAATGCTTTAGTTTAAGGTTAAAACCTTTCTTCTCTAGCGCGTTGGCTAGGTTCTTTGCATGTGCCATTGTTTTAGCGAGCTGCTTTGGTGATTAAGCAAGTCGCTTCGGTGTTATATTGTAGGCTAGTGCTTTATCATGGTGTTTTGATGATAGGCCGTTAGCTTACGTGAGATATTTTGATGCTCTCATGAGCTACGTTTTTGCTTTCTCAAGCTGCTTCTTTAGCTTATTGGTTGTTGCATTACCCATAGGTTGAAGCGTTTTTGCTTGTTTTAACGACCTATGTGCTTTTCCATGAGTTTCTTTAATGCTTCTTATGGATTGCGATCGTGCTTCTAAGCCTTGTAGGCTTTGTAGGAGCTAATCATCGAATAGAGATTGAATCTTTAACTGTAGCAACTAGTGCATCTAAACTCATTATTTAGTATAGAAGTTATTCTTGTCATAAGAGTCCTTCCACAAGGCGTTCTTAGCAAGTTTCTTTGATGATTGAGCGAGATGCTTGTTAACCTTGACCTTGTAGGTTTTGTTTATACCAAAGTCTTTCGATTCAAGGTAAGCTATTTAAGGTGCTCTATGTAGGTGGAATCACCTAATTAGAGCTATTTGGTTGAAGCTTGAAGGATGTATCGGTATTTCAGTTAGTTCGACACCTTCTTCCTTCATCCTGTAGCTTATTCATTTGCTCTTTAAGTAAAAGAAGCAATGTTCATGCCATAAAGAAGCACGTACCTTACTCTGACTATGGGCTTGCTCAGGGTTTATTTGGTTCCCCTGCTGATTTTACATATGTGGCGAGCTGCTTGTGGCTGTCTTAGTTTTTTAACAAAAGTATAGCCTTGAAATGCTCGTTGCCATTTAAGTTTTTGAGCAAAAGCCTAGTTTACTCATATAACTATGTCATCAGCCCCCAGTCATAAGCAGTCATGGCGTAGTTATGAGTGTTTATGACTCAATATTTTTCTTAGTTCTTCGACTTCTCATTTATAAGCTTCTTAAATGAGTTACAGTTGTAACAACTGTTTAGTGGCTGGGAAGCTCTGAGCCCCCACGTTACCATAAATAAAGGCTTGTGAAGCTTGTTTTCTCATTGAAGCTGAGTCGAAGCCAATTGAAGAAGGTATAGAATGAGCTTCGTTCATTTGAAGGGTATTTCATGGATATAGCTATTTAGCAGCCACCTCAGCCTAAAAGGTATATTTCCTCTTTTTGGAATTGCTTATTTTTTAGGTAAGGTAAGCATCTGCCTTAGGCGACATGTTGTTCCTTTAAAGGATCATGTTGTGTTGAAAAGAGGTTAGTCTCATATGAATGATTCGACCACGGGTCCGTTCATCCTTAGAAAATGTTGATTTGATTCGTATGGTGAAGTTGGCTGAGGTGTCAAGCTTTAATCAACACGTTCTCTGCTAAAGTTAGTCTTTAGGTGAGAGTGTAGTGAAAAACTTTGCCTTGAATGTTTTTGTTATGTCGATGTTTTAGTAGGCTACTATAGAAAATTAAGTAGGCTACTTTGTTGTTTTGTCGACGTGTTTTGACCTCTCTTTTTTTATTGTTCTTCAAAGTGCTTTAGTACTGGTAGCAAGTGTTTCATATACTTCCGTATGATGCTTTCATGTTTGCATGCTTTTACGGTTCTGAAGTCCAAATGAACTGATACTATCTTTGGTGGTATATGAAATATTTCTTTACTTTGCATCATCATGAGCAGAGTGACATAAGTTTCCTTCATGCTTCTTAGGTTTATATGTCTTTCTTGACTCATGTGTCCTTATATTTATGCATGTTAAGGTCAGATGAGGTTGAGCTCGTGGCTTGTCAGACGAGGTTGAGCTCGTGGCTTATCAGACAAGGTTGAGCTCGTGGCTTTCAAGGCCTTTATTTAGAGGCTTAGGGATCCATAAGTGGATCTGTTGGTGTAGAGGTTTATTATGGAACCTCTTCTTTTAGTTACAACACAGTATGTCATAATGTTTTCTTTGAGACTGCTTTACATAGCACGAAGTAAGGGGATAACAAAGCTAAGCATGATCCTATAAAGGGATGTGGAGCTTTGTTTGTTGGATTCGTTTAGTGTCTTGCTTGACCAATCCGTTTGTGAAGAAGTTATCATTGTGCTTTGTGGTTTGATCTGTATACCAGTATGTAGCTTAGTAATCGAGAAGCTTCGTGCGTCGCTCCTGTATGGTATCAATAGATACGTTAATGTGAACGTGAGAAATAATCACATCTTTATGAAAATATCGATGCCATTTTGCTTTAAGAATATAACTGGCTTGAGTTTATAACGTCTTGAGAAGTTTGAAGCTTGTAGCTAGAAGCTGGAGGCTTATAGCGAGGAGCTTGAAGCTTAAAGATCATGACTGAGAAGTTTTGTCTTATTATGTAGACACTACTGTGTTTCGAAGCTTGCTATGAGTGAAGCATTTGACTTTTGCGAATATGTGCTTGTTTCTTTTTTTTTAAGACGTGAGAAGCCTGTTTATGCATGATCATTGATGCGCAAGTGTCATGCATAGGTGTTAACCATGCTTGCTGCTTTGGTCGTGATTCTATTTAAGGCTTCTTTACATCTTAGCCTCCCTAAGGTGTAAGCCATGTTTGTTTCTTTGCTCTCACGAGTCCTTGATGACAAGGAAAGAAACATTTATGGATTTTTTTTATGGTTTCTGAGCTTTGCTTTATGGGGAAGCTATCAGCTCGTTTGGAAGCTTCTTTACTTGTTAGAAGGATGCTTCTGTTGGAATCTTTGACCGCTCGTCTTCTTCGAACAACTTTTTTGAAGTTGTGTATATTTATCCTTTCAGTGGATCTGTTGTAGGATAATCCTTTAATATTTCTATGAAGCTTCAAAGGTCTTTTATACTCGTATCTTGGTGTAAGATGTTGACTTTCTTCTTATGTAGCTTCTTTTGAGTGAAGTTCGTTAAGAAGCTTATGCTTCGATTACCAAGGGATGTGTATTCGAACTAGGGTTGTGTCGAGCCTGTTAATGTGTGGCAATGTTCGACATTTGTTCATTTCTTTTTTCCAACTGCTTTTGTAAATATGTGCAGCTAGTCTTCCGAGTTATTATTTCCACTTGCTTCCGTTTGGAGGAAGTCTGGTGATGTTTTAAACGAAAAAGGATCCTTGGACAAAAATCTTGATTTTGATTTGTCAGTCACATTTAGGGATATTTCCACCCTTCTTTGGACTTTTCCGAAGGATTTTATGGTGAGATTTGATTTGAGCGAAAAGTGGGAAGTGTCTTAGACGGAGCCTTCCACATTCACTGGTGATGTGTATCTCATCGTTTCTTGACATCGTGGCTGTCATATTGAATATAAGGTTTGCTATCAGGTTAGGGAAGCTAGATAGAGACCCTGACTTGCACAAGTGATGTTACTTGTTTAAGTCTCAAGCACGACTCGCTTCTTTGGAGCATTACTCATGTACATGGTTTTTATCAACCGTCTTTGTTTCATCTAGAGGTTTCGTATGCCATGTGTTGATATGAGTTGATTCATAGCTTAAGACATGTGTCGCATTTGTATAAATGTTCAAAAACAAATATGGCTTTGTCTGTGTAAAGTAAGTACGTTTAAGATACTAGAGACATGTTTTTGTAGTTGTTCTCTAAGTATGGCTTAGTTATTCACTTCATGCCTTTTTTGGACTACTTGTTTGTCTGCTTTTAGCTAGTGTAACACATACATCTACCTTTATTATGTAGGTTAAAAGTCACATATTGGAAGAGAGTTTTTCTTCTCTAGTGATCTTTTTAAAGAATCAATATTTTGGTAATGTATGTTGGTTTTCAGACTGTTACATACTTTGGATACTGTAGCAAGATGCTTATGAGTTTATGAGCTGAGAAGCTAATGTGTGTGGCTTCCGGGCTTCTCGCTTTTTTTATTTATTTTTTTTAATATATCGTTGCTATTTGGATAATCTTATTTGCATGGCAACATTGGTACATCATAGATATTAATCCCGGTAACTTCTCGTTGAAAGAGGATTTTTATAACATTTTATTGTTGGAGCTTCTTTGCTTCTCTGTTTGTTGACTACCTGATTACCAAGTAGCTGATCTGTCGGCTGGAAGCAAGGAGCTGTCAGCCGGAAGCAAGAAGCTGTTAGCTAGAAGCAAGAAGTTGTCATCTGTATTTTCACATAGATAGAACACCTTCATACGTTACCTATTTCGGTTAACAATGTCTATCGTGTGTCTGATAAAAATCAGGTTGCTAAATGTTTTGCTTCTCAATGGGTAGGTTACTTATCAATGGTGTTATGGTACCTGTTTCACGACCGTATTCATAGATGTCGGTTGCGTTTGGTTCTTTACTTTGTTACCTTGCTAGTCAGTTTATCCGGTTCACTTATACTTGTTGAAGATGTGTTAAGGCAACAACAAAAGGAAGCTTGTAGATCTTTAAAGTTGTAGTGAACAGGAAGCTTGTAAGGGTGTAACAAATATGAAGCATTTGTAGCTGAATACGAAGCTTGTTTAGCTGCATTTGCTTGTAAGCTTGTTTATTACAAGTAAGCTTTTTTATCCATGCTAAAAAAAAAATTACAAGGCTGGAGTGAGCTGTAGGCTCGTTGATCCAAGCTGAATAGTTCTAAAGTCGTGGTCAGTTGTAAGCTCGTGCATCCAGGCTGAGCAGCTGTAAAGCTTTTGTGAACCATAAGCTCGTGTACCTAGGTTGAGTAGCTGTAAAACTTTTGTGAACAGTAGTAAGCTTGTGTACCTAGGTTGAGTAGCTGTAAAGCAGCCGTGAACAGTAAGCTCTTATACCCAGGTTGAGCAGCTGTCAGGTTGTAGCTGTCACATTTCTTTTTTGTGAAGACTATTTTTCTTCTTTTTAAAAGTGTGTAGCAAAGTAACACAAAAGTAATGTCTTACTTTAAATTTCTTGTTTTCTTTCAACAAAACTTCATGGATTCGTCAGTAGCAAAAGTTTAAACACATGAATCAAAACATTCAACATTTTTGCTTGACTTTTATATATGTAACTATCATGTAGGTTTATATGGTACACTATGTTTAACAACTTGTACATGGTTGATTATAACTTTGCCATTCTAGTGAGCACTACATAATGTTTTGTATATATGTGGTAAAAATGTGACCACATGTAATAATAATGAAGAATATATCTTTTATGTTTTTATCATAAAATGAGTTTTGTTGAGGATATACGGTTTTATATGTATGTTTTTTGCAAGTAGTTAACATGTACTACTAAAATGAAGATAATCGAGATATTTTTACAAATAGTTGACATGCTCGAATAAATATGAACTTTTTGTACAAAAAACACATACCTAGTTACCGTAGAGTGTTAGAAGGCGTAGAAGGTTACCTAGTTTCTTCAAGAGGTAAGTCTACCATGTTGATGAAAAATAACACATCTTTCTTTGATGAAGATCTTGTTGCCTTCGTAGGAGATGAAGATCTTAAAGTTTGTAGATCTTGTAATGACGGTTCGACCAAAGGTCCGTCCGTTGCTGGAGCACTACCACCAACTCCTTCATTCGATGTATGGCTAGAAACCGTCTAGAAACCGTCTTCCTCGACCATAAAAAGAGATTACTTAGGAACAAGGGCTGAAACTACCGGAAAATTGTTCTAAGTAGCGCAGCCCCACGGTGGGCGCCACTTGTTGCTACAACAAGAATATGGCGAGGAGGGTAGTGACGATGTTCTAAGGTCCATGGTTTGGTAATATGAACTATGAATGTTCAAGATTAGAGAAATGTTAAGTAAAGAGAGGAGTGAGTGTGTGTGTGTGTTTTGAGAGTGGAGTGCAAGAGCCAATGTAAATGAGTATGGACTTGTCTTCAGATTGCAACAACTTATATACACAAGATATTGTGTATTGCCCAAGCAAATCTGATTCAAATCTGAAAGGTTCAGGAGCTCCTGGCTCGAGGCTGCCCCTCGGCCAGTGCACCTTCCATTCTTGGCAGCCTGCAGCACCTCAGGTGTGAATAGTGGATTATGTTTTTAGCTATTTTTGTGTAAAGGGTTTTGCCTGCATTAATTGCATTCAGTCTTGCTTTACCAAGTATATCTTTTGAAGATATTGCAAGATATGTTTGAATATTTGTTGTGGAAGTAAGTGTCAGGTTACTGTAGCGTTACTGTTCACGTACCAGGCTTCTGGCTCTTGGCTGCTGGCTTCCGGCTGCCCAACCAAGTGGTTATATGACCTACGTCAAAGGGTTATATGGCGGTCAAAGGGTCAAGATGGGTAATGAATTCTATCAGACGGGTTGGAATGGGTCAAGAGCCTATAGGTTGGATTTTTCTATTTCAATAGAAGTATGTGAAAATCTTCCATAACAACCAATGTTTGTGTTAATGTTTTCTATGTTTAACTTACTTTCAATTTCAAGATTCACTCTTCTTTTGGTTTCACCTTAAATAAACACAATCAAGACTTCAGTTTGTTGATCAATTTCACTTATGCCCCCCAATTGCATGTGTTAATGTCTACTCTGTTGTTTGTGTTTGATAGTAACTAATTTTCTTTTTCATTTATTCATTGTGAACGATAGTTAAAATACTCTATGTTAAGCAATACAGTGGGCTCAATTACATTGAAAACATAATTGACCCGTTACGACCCGACCCGACCCGTCCTAACCCGAACCCATCCTAACCCGACCCGTTCTAACCTGTTTTTTAAATTTACCCGTCTTGACCCGTACCCAATCTGACCCGAACCCGTTTTGACCCTACCATTCAACCTGACCCGACCCGCCCGTTTTGCCAGGTGTACTTAAAACCTCGATGTTGATCCATTTCCCAATTCACACGTTTTTATCAATCTAGTTTCTTGCGACGTTTTTCTTTTATGATTTTTAGTTTAATTACCAAATCAATTTTCCACAGCCAAGAGGCAATATAGTAGTTTAGTAATTTAGTTAATTAATCTTTTATTTTCATAATCAAGTTCATCCGACATATCTACTAATTGCACGTGGTTTGGCACTCTACTTACCCTAGCTAGCTAAGATGATTACTATACTTTATATATATATATATATATATATATATATATATATATATATAGTGGGAAATTCATTTGAGAAGACTCATATATTGCAAGAAGAAATAGAAGAAATCTACATCATTAAAAAAACTTATCAATGGTTTAGTTTTTTAAATAAATTCACTTCCTACATACAAATGTATAAGGTATAAATAAAAGTCAATAAAATATTTTTTACCTATGTATTTTTAGCGTTTTAAATTTACCTACACATGCGTAGTTTATGTGTAAGTAACATAACCTACACATGACCTCCACATGTGTAGGTTTAACAAATAAACAAAATTTATTTAATTTTATTTTTTGAATATCAAAGTTAATGAATAAATATTGCATCTATATTATTTTTTTGTATGTTAAAAACGTTTTTGATTGAAAAAATGAAAAATTTAGCTATTTATTTTTTCTTCTCGCAATATTTGGTCTTCTCAAATGAACCATCCCCTATATATATATATATATATATATATATATATATATATCTTGTATTGGCTCTTCGACAATAATCAGTCTCTAAGGTACACCGCACGGCTAGCCCATGACATGATCACATGACATTCTTTTTTAACATGTAACTATTTTAAGATGGTCTTTACATTTTGGGCACATATACATTTGCTTAATGCTTTTGCTTTACTTTACTTTTACGCTTCTGTATTTACTAAAACATTAAACTCTGATTTGGTTTTAATCTTGTTAAATGAGATGACGTTTAATTTTTAAAACTCCATATAGAGTCAATTGATATAACTACTGATTGGATCTTGGTTTGTCATACGTCTGGCGGTAAAACTACGTCAGTGGCATTTGAGGGTGTGACATCATTTTTAGAAATGTTGGAAAGATAGTGAGTTTTTTTTGAACGGCGAGGATTTTATAGAAAGAAAGGAACAAAAAAGCGTACAACTAGCTAGAGACTAGAACAAAGGAAATTTTTTACAAATCATTGGCTATGCTAAAAGAAGACCATATCTTCCAATCAAGCCCACTTAACTTGGTACGATTTGTCACCCATTGAAAGCTGAGAATCTTGATATCTTCCAGAATTTTCATTTGTGAGGGGAGGATACCCCTAAAGATACACTCATTCCTTGCTTTCCAAATGCACCAAAGCGTAGCTTTGAAAATTGAATCCACAACCTTTTGATGATTCGAACCGTTTGCCAAGCTATATGTATTTAAGTCCATGTGTTGTTGATGTGTTGAGATGGGGCAATGGGAAGTTTAGTCCATTGACCCACTTGAGTCCATAAATGTCGAGCCATATAGCAATACGCAAACATGTGGTCAACATCTTACAAAAAATCATTACAGATGGGGCATCTAGGATCCATGATTTGAAGGCCCCTATGCGCAAGAGCATGCCGAGAAGGGAGACGTTTAGAATGACCCTCCAATGAAGAAAATTAACTTTAATGGGAAGCCACTTATTATCTTCAAATATTCCATTAAAGAGGGTGAATCTCCTTTGCTGTATGAGTTTCCGCAAAGAGCTCAAAGTGAACAAGAGATCCTGGTTGTGGTCCCATCTCTATTCATCCGAGACATTTGAGATGTTCATGGTGTCCAAAAGTAAATTGCAGGTGTTCCATTGATTCAGTTCCTCTTGCGATTGGGGATTTCTCTTCCAAGGAATGTTCCAGCTCAGATTCCCATGATCCAAGGTGTAGCACATCTCAATGGTGATATCCAAAGAGCAAGAAAGCTTGGCTATTGCAGGAAATTGACCTCCAAGAGTCGCGTTTTCAATCCAAATATCACTCTAGAATTTGAGCATGTTACCTTTTCCTACAACACTACGCATACTAGAACAAATATCAATAGAAAAAGTTAGTAACTCCTTGTTGATTGCAATGATATTTTTCCGCGTACCTGAGATTGATGGTTTATATGGAAGGGGAAAAACATCTTCTTCTTGTAATGTATGGTTTTGATGACATTATACCATAAGGAGTTTGTTTCGGGTTTTGCTCTCCACCACCACTTTCCTAAAAGAGCTAGGTTCATAGCTCTTAGAGACCCAATTCCCAAACCCCCAAGGTCTTTTGGAGCCATAATTCTATCTCATTTGAGCCAATGCATTTTTGCGGTCTCGTTGTTGCCTGATCACAAAAATTTCTTTCTAATTTTCTCTAGGGTTTCTATAATATGAATGAGAGCTTTAAAAAGAGAAAAGTGATAAATAGGAAGACTTCTAAGAACTGATTTAAGTAAGGTGATTCTGTCACCGAAAGACAATGCATTTGCTTTTCAAAATGAAAGTCTAGACTTAAAAATATCTATGATATCCTTTCAATTCTTTATGTGATTCATGTTTGCCCCTATGAAAAGATAGCGAGTAAATATAAGTTTGAGAAAATATTTAATGATTAAAAGCACCACTTGGCCATGATAAGCTCCAAATTGTTTTGATAAAAAACTAACAAAGTAATATTGTTAACATATTAGTAAGTGAGGTATGTAGTTTAATTTTCAGAATACTAAAGCGTAAAATTAAGATATCGTTCAAAATAGTTGAGAAACAGGAGTACGGCTCAAAACATTTTGAAGAAAAAAAATGTAAAGAATAATCGTTTTAATTTGTTTTAATGGAGATCAAAATAGAACCTATGAATACAACCCACACACAATCTCGCTTCTTCGGCGAAAGTCCAAGGTTTACGAGCGGCATGATTAAAGACTTTTGTTGTAGCTTGAGCCAGCTTCTCCTATTGATGTATTATTTTCTCCGCTTTATCATTCGACAACTCAACTTCATACAGTAGTAAAATATAGGTTCACAGTATGCACAGACGTTAAAGGTTGGATCAAACCCGAATCAATCCAAGACGTATATATTATACATGACTAGCAACCAATCACCCACCTCGTTGAGCTTTCTCACCAGACCTAATTCAATGTTAATTCCTCGCGAGCTCACCTCGTTACTCCCTCGCTAGTGTGCTTAGGGGGGAGGAGTGGATGAACGAGATCGCCACGAGATCGTATCTCGCTAACACTCGTTGCATCAGGTATAGACCTCGTCACCATCCTCGTCCTCATAGCTCGTCCCTCTAACCACCTCCTCACAGGTGCCCTTCAACGAGCTATTCGCCGAGGACCGTTGCTCGTCCACGAGCAACGCAACCACCTCCTGGTCTCCTTCTCACCACCACCACTCCCTCCTCCCTTAAGCTACTCTCCAACTTGTTAAACCCAAATTTCATTTATTATTAAAACCATAAAACAAATTTTATAAAGTTGAGAAATATGTATTGGTTTCCCCCACCTGCCACATAAGCCACAGTTGAATCTGTCGAGTACGCCGGCAAGCCGTCACAATCAACCCACAACAATTTAACCATAAAACAGTCGCATGGTTACACTGACGTGTGTCAACACACCCCAAATGTCTCCTACAACCTTAACTTATACACCTGTTCTGACCCCACCTGTCCCCTCTCCACCCTACATCCCGCCATTTCTCTATATTACAAATTTGTCCACCACTTCTCCTCTCGTCAACCAACCTTCCTTCATAGTTCCATAAAACTTTGCCAGTAGGACCCACCGTGACATGTCACGTGTACTGTGTACACCCCTATATATATATAAACCCTTCATACCCTTTGTTCCTCATCACTTCAAAACCTAAACACATTTTCAATACATAACAAGTTACAACTAATTAATGGCTGTTGATGCTTTATGTTCGCCCTTGGGGCCACCGGCGTGTGACAAAGACGCAAAGGCTTTGCAATTCATTGAAGAGATGACGCGAAATGCGGATGCGGTTCAGGAGAATGTTTTGAAGGAGATTCTTAGTAGGAATGCGGAGACGGAGTATCTACGGGTGCATAAACTTGACGGTGCTATTGATAGGGAAACTTTTAAGGCCAAAATTCCTATGGTGACTTATGAAGATCTTCAGCCGATTATTCGACGTATCGCTAATGGCGATCGGTCTCCCATTCTTTCGTCGCATCCGATTTCGGAGTTTTTAACTAGGTGAGTATATATGCTTAACCATCCGAAGGTTGAATTTGTAAAGCTTTTGAGTTTTATTAATAAATAGGTTTTTTACTCTAAAGCAAACGGGAAACAACCTGCACTGCACTGTTGGTCATTTTAAATGAAAGAATAATTAAATATTTACTTTTATAAACACTTCTAGTTGCATATTTTATCAACTAAAAAAATCAGTTGCATAATACCTAATTTTAACTAAAATTATAAATATGACCATATTAAAAAGAGTATATTTGCATATTAAAGTTATTTATAAGGTAAATTATACAATTGTTTTTTTGTCGGGGAAAATGTATTTAAAGTGTTTTGAAGAATGAAATATGTATTTAGCCTTTAAATGAATGTACGTTTTTAATCGGAATTTGTTTAACAGCTCTGGTACTTCGGCCGGTGAAAGGAAGCTTATGCCGACGATACGTGAAGAGTTGGATCGTCGCCAGTTGCTTTACAGTCTTCTAATGCCAGTAATGAACCTGTAAGTTTGATGATAATTGATAACAAAATTCTTGATGTTGACCGTTGACCGTTGACTGGTTTTTATGACATGGTTGTAAAATTGGATTTTGTAGGTACATGCCTGGATTAGACAAGGGAAAAGGATTGTACTTTTTGTTTGTCAAGTCAGAAACAAGGACTCCGGGTGGGTTAATGGCCCGACCCGTTTTGACAAGCTACTACAAAAGTGACCATTTCAAGACTCGCTCGTTTGACCCGTATAATGTCTATACGAGTCCGAACGAGGCGATTCTTTGTCCGGACTCGTTTCAGAGCATGTATGCTCAGATGCTATGCGGTCTTTACGAGCGTAAACAAGTCCTACGTCTTGGTGCCATATTTGCCTCGGGTTTGCTTCGGGCTATTCGCTTCCTCCAGCTCAATTGGAGGGAGCTGGCGAAGGATATCCGAACCGGAACGCTTAACTTGAAGATCTCCGATTCGGATATCCGTCGATGCATGACACAGGTTATGCGATCGGACAACGAGCTTGCGGATTTTATTGAATCCGAGTGCTCGAAGGATGATTGGGAAAGAATTATTACCCGAATTTGGCCTAACACTAAGTACTTAGAGGTGATCGTCACGGGTGCAATGGCGCAATATATTCCGACTTTGGATTACTATAGCGGCGGGTTACCGAAAGTTTGCACAATGTACGCTTCATCCGAATGTTATTTCGGGCTCAATCTGAACCCAATGTGCAAACCGTCCGAAGTTTCGTATACCATCATGCCCAACATGGCCTACTTTGAGTTTCTCCCACACGACTCGACTTCACCAACAACTAGCGACAAACTAGTCGACCTAGTGAACGTGGAAGTCGGAAAAGAGTACGAGCTAGTAATCACCACCTACGCGGGTCTATGCAGGTACCGTGTGGGTGACATCCTAAGAGTCACCGGGTTCCACAACTCCGCCCCACAGTTCCATTTTGTCAGACGAAAGAACGTATTGCTCAGTATTGACTCTGACAAAACAGACGAGGCGGAGTTGCAATCAGCAGTCGACAACGCATCAAAACTTTTAAACAAATTCAACACCACGGTCGTGGAGTACACAAGCTACGCCGATACGAAAACAATCCCGGGTCATTACGTGATATACTGGGAGCTTTTAGCCAAAGATTCCGACAACTTTCCGACAAACGACGTGCTGGAAAGGTGTTGTTTAGCAATGGAGGAATCGTTGGACTCGGTTTACCGACAGGGTCGGGTCGAGTGCAACTCCATCGGGCCATTGGAGATACGAGTTGTGAAAAACGGTACGTTTGAAGAATTGATGGATTATGCAATATCTAGAGGTGCATCAATCAACCAGTATAAAGTGCCAAGATGTGTAAATGTTACACCAATCACGGAACTGCTTGACTCAAGAGTGGTGTCATCGCATTTTAGTCAAAGGTTGCCTCATTGGAGCCCAGAACGACGTCGTTGAACAGGTGATTGTTTAGTTGTCACACGGAACCGACCAATGCAAGTCAAACGTAAGAAATTAAGATTCGTTGGTTTAGGATTTGTTTTATATTTTTTTTATTTTTGTGTGGTTGATTAGTTAACTATGTCACCTAATTAATTATGGGTGTAGTTTAGGTTGTTAAGATGTGGACGTTTGAAGGAAACAAAACATGTTTCTTTTGTATGTTTTTAGAACTTTTACGTACACCATGTTTGTGTACGTAGTAGATTTTTTTAAGAAATCAAAGTTTTTTAGCGTTTTTCTAAGCGTAAAATGTATTTTGATAGAAATGTTATTTGAAATAAAGCATGAAATCTATATTTATGATGACGTGTTCCAAGGGCAGATCTTTAAGGGGTCGGGATGGGTACGTGCCGGCCTCTACGCGTTTTGTTACAAGAAGTTCTGATTTTTACGTCCTGTATAAAAAAAATTACATGTATTATTATATATATATTAAGCTTTTCTATGTTTAGGATGTGCCACTTACGTGGTCAATATATATATATCAATCACTATCTATCTGTCACAATACTAAAAAGCAATTAATTAATTAATTAACATAAATATAACTCTTTGCAAAGTAAATAATTAAACTAAAACAAACACATGCATGCACATTCATATTGATCAATATATAGGAAACAAACACATGCGCATTCATATTGATCAATAGGAAACAAACACATGCATACCTCACAATGAGAGGATGTCTTAACTTATATAATATATTATGTAACAAGAATATATAGTTACACATATGTACAAAAATAATGCTACATATACACAATGAATTGAATTCATGAACTATCACAATGTAACAACAATGGATTAAACTTGTTTCTAGACGTGAAATATTACAAAAATACGCTATATAGTTAGGGACATATTGGTATTGATCAACTGGACATAAATTAAAGCAGTTTAAGCTGTACAACTTGTTTTAAAGTTTAAAACTTACAAAAAGCTCCAAAATTTATTAGAATAGAGAATTTGCACTACAAAAAAAATAACATTTAGTGGCACACATTTTTAGTGGCATTTAACTTTTGTGCCACTAATGTGATTTTTTAGTGGCACTTGTGTATGCCATCTTTGCTTGGTATAAGCATTTAGTGGCATTTAACTTTTATGTCACTAATTTATGATTTTAGTGGCACTTTTGTATGCCACTAAATGACTAGTCCTTGTTTTAGTGACATTTATCCTTGTGCTTTTATTGAGCAATAGGTACTTTTTAATTCATTAGTGGCGTTTTCCTCATTCAAATACTTATAAAATTTGCACTTGGTGATTTATGATATTTTTCTTTTAATTCAACACTAGGCAAGTAACTAGAGTTACTTATTAAAAAAATTCAATAATAATTTAGGGCTAAATTTGTCTCTACTCATGCTCACACCCATTCAATTAAGTATGATAGGAGTGTTTTTTACCCAACTCAAGTCCACCGATTAAGTTTTAGTATTAGTGGCACAACATTTACAACAATTTGCATAAAATATAAAAGATGACCAAGCTGTCACTTAACAGTCAACACCTTTAACATTCTTCGTTAACGAAGCTGTCACTTAACAGTCAACTACCTGCGTTAACATTCTTCATTAACCAAGCTCAATTTGCAGCAGTTCACATACAACAATTCGTCATATCCATTAACCAAGCTCGATTTGCATTCAATTCTCCATCGTTAACATTCTTCATCTGGTTCAATTGCGAAACCCTAACTCGAAGGTCAGTGTTGCAGCAGTTTCGTTTGGTCCAGATCTAAATTCAATTACGAAACCCTAACTCGAAGGTCAGTAAAAATACGACAGCCACACATTCAACAAGTCAAAGCTGCTAAGTTCTCCACCATCTAAGTGTTCTACTTCAGTGACCAGGTTAGTTTGTTGATTTTTTGTTCGGTAATTATATTTTGTGATGGTTGTATTTGCTTACTGAATGTGTGGCTTCATGAATGAACTTGAACCTTTGTTAGCATTAGGTTGAGGTTTGTAATTGTTCTTAATAATAATTATTCATTTAGATTGAGATTAGAACCTTTGTTTCCTGGTTCAATTGATTTATTGTTCTTGTAACATAGAGTATGTGTTCATAGCATTAGTCTAAGATGATTGATTGATTGTAGTTGGATATTATGAACACAAGTGTCAAGTTTAACCTTATGTTCTAGCGAAAACAATTAAGGTTTATGCAGTATGTTGTTGTCAAATGAGTTTAAGTATTTATGCATCTAGACCTGTCAATATAGCGCAGATTTATGGAGTTTATTGTTGTCAAATTTCTGCAGCTTTTATATATATGGAGCTGTCAGACAAAGCAGATTTATGCAGTTTACTTGTGTCACATTTGTGCAGTTTTTTTTATATATAGAGCTGTCAAACAATGCAAATTTATGCAGTTTACTAGTGTCAAAACTGTGCAGTTTTTAAATATATATATATAGCTGTCAAACAATGCAGTTTATGCCATTTATTGCTGTCAAATTTGTGCAGTTTTTATATATATGGAGCTATCAAACAATGCAGATTTATGCAGTTTACTTGTGTCAAATTTGTTCAGTTTTTTATATATAGAGTTGTCAAACAGTGCAAATTTATGTAGATTACTGGTGTCAAAACTGTGCAGTTTTTAAATATATATATATATATAGTTGTCAAACAGTGCAGATTTATGCAGTTTATTGCTGTCAAATTTGTGCAGTTTTTATATATATAGAGCTTTCAATCAGTGCAGATGTATGGAATTTACTTGTGTCAAATTTGTGCAGTTTTTTTTATATATAGAGCTGTCAAACAATGTAAATTAATGCAATTTATGCAATTTCGAACAGTGGTCAACCCGCAATCCAATTTTTTTTAACTTTTCTATATAAACAATGTTCTATTGAATATTTTAACCCTTTTGACACACTGTTTGTAAATCTTTTATAATCACTAGAGATAAAACACAATCCAAGTTGACCCATAGATAAGTAACCATAATGAAATTGCTACCGCTATGCATTATAATCACTAACTTCCCACCTGAAATTGCTATGAAAAACACAGTTATGGAAAGTGTTTATGCTGATTTATGTTAGTTAACGTGGTATATGAAAGCTCTTGTATAGTTAAACAACATAGCTACTTGGCTTGCAAGGGGGTGTAGTCCGAGTTTATTAGCTTGAGTTGGTTGAGTATTAGTTTTGTTTTTGAGTTTATTTGTTTGTTTGGCAATAAAATATCCTAAAAGATTTGGGTAGGCTTAGTCAAGAAAGTTTAGATTTTATGCATCTAAACCTATCAAAATAGTGCAGATTTATTCACTTTATTGTTGTCAAATTTGTGCAATTTATATATATATATATATAGAGCTTTCAATCAGTGCAGATGTATGCACTTTAGTGCTGTTAAATTGTGTAGTTTTTTTATATATATATGTAGCTGTCAAACAGTGCATATTTATGAAGTTAATTGGTGTCGATTAGTGCAGTTTTTATATATATATACACAACTATCAAACAATACATATTTGTGCAGTTAATTGGTGTCAATTTAGTGCAGTTTTTTTATATACACAGCTGTCAAATAGTGCAGAGTGTAGTTAGTATGTGTCAAATAATGCCCCCACATGCTTGATGAAATGTAATGAAATTTCATGCAGTTTTATGTGACAAATAATAACACTAACCCATCATATAAAGCCTGTTAAAGACTTAGAATTCATTGTTTTTAAGCTACCTGTTTTCTAGTACGTGGTTTATTCTTAGATAATAGTGTGCTAAATGATATATGCATTGAAACAAGAACACTCTGGAGTGTCATAATAACTAATGATTATAGTCATGTTAAAATAATTGGTAGTTACTTTTGGTAACCGGTGCTAGTAGTTACTAATTACTGTTGTTGGCTTGTGACCTGGCTCAACATAAACTTAGTTATTAGTTATAGTTATTACTGGTGATTGGCTTTTGTTGCTATAAACAAAGTTCTATAGTCATGGTTGGTCGTAAACACAACACAAACACTAGTAGAATGCACGCTCCAAAGGCTCTGACCCATGAGAATCGTTTCTCGGGTTGTTGTGAACGTCACTCATCGATGTGTAGGTTGAAATCAGTAAATCTTGGAGGAGTTTTCACTTCATACTTCTGTAGAAACCTATTTATATTTACTTGTGTTTTAAATTAAATCCGAATGAATCGAAGACATTGTTATTTGTTTTATCATACATCTTTATAAGGAGTCAAAGATTCAAAGAGAAACTGCTAGCAAAGTTTAATTTTTTTATATTTATTATTATTTGATTTATCATACATCTTTATTATTTGACCCATGGGTATAAGAAAGGAACTGCATCCAAAGAAGCGACCTAGAAGTAATACCACTTTCATGCCAAAAGCTTGCTATCAAATGACTCGGGGTGAAAAGATTGAATTTTTAAAAACCATCAAGTTAATCAAGCCTCCTGATGAATTTTCATCCAATATCTCACGATGTGTACAACTAAATGATTGCAAATTAATTGGGATGAAAAGCTATGATTGTCACATGCTGATGCATGAGTATTTGCCGATTGCATTACGTGGAACTTTGCCAGACCATGTGAGCTCAGTTATAATCGAGTTATGCGATTTTTTTAAAACTATTTGCTACAAGGACTTATCTGAAGTTGATCTACATTTTCTTGAATCTAAAGTTGCTCTCACCTTGTGCAAGCTAGAGAAGATATTTCCTCCTTCATTCTTTACCGTAATGGTACACTTGGTGATCCATTTAACCAGAGAGGTTAAATTTGGAGGTCCTGTTGTGTTTAGGTGGATGTATCCTATTGAAAGGTAAATATTTAGGTAAATCTTAATTATCCATTATTTGATTCACTTTTAAATTTCTAAATGCTATGTAACTATGATATGAGCAGGAACCTTCTCAAACTTAAGTCACATGTTCATAATAGAGCTCATCCTGAAGGATCAATTGCTGAAGGTTATTTAGCTGAAGAAAGTATAACATTTTGCTCTAGATATCTATCCAAAGTAGAAACCGTCTTCACTAGAGAAATTAGGAATGATGATGAGGGTCACCAAAATCAAATTGAAGAATCCAACAATCTATGCCCTGGGCGTGCCTTGGGTCATAAATTGGATCCAGGAGTATATCTTCACAAAAGAAAGAGATCTTCAAATTCAGACATTGATGAGAAGTCTCTTAGTCAAGCACATCGTTATGTATTATTCAATGTTGAGGCCGTTACACCGTTTCGAGAGTAAGACCATGTGTTTTTTTATTTAATATACTTTTGCTCTTCATTCATCTATCACAAATAATAGTAATATGAATTTTATTTGAAGGGAACACAAACAAATAGTTAAGGGACAATATCGTGGTCGTCGAATGTCAGATTTTGAAATGAACAGGATCCATGCCCAACAGTTCGCCGATTGGTTCAAGAGAAGGGTAATTCGAAATAAATATCAAATATGTCTTAATTCAATTTGAACATCGTGTTTTAAATATTAATATTGAATTGTATGTTTTTTTTAATAGATAATGTGGGCAGGCGAAAAAGGCTACTTATCACTTCTATTGTCGTCAATGAGCCTATTGAAGATCGTGTTAAAGACAATCTTGAAGACCATCTCGAAGA
This sequence comes from Tagetes erecta, assembly GCA_030867185.1. Lineage (NCBI taxonomy): Eukaryota > Viridiplantae > Streptophyta > Magnoliopsida > Asterales > Asteraceae > Tagetes > Tagetes erecta. The sequence continues at coordinate 9,517,997 of CM061493.1, forward strand.
CTATTTTAAAGACCAAGAGGCTTTTGAAACACAAGAAGATCAGACTACAAATGAACAAGGTACTACAAACTTATGTTTAGTTGTTATTAGATATTGTGTTTTATATATTAATAGTGTATTGCATGTTTTTTGAATAGATACTTCAAATCTGTTTGACCCATGCACAATACCTTTTTTTCACCTTTTATAAAATATATATAGACTACCTGTTTACCCTCTATAAAATGGTATATTGATTCCTTTTTTATAGGTGCTTCTAAAAGAATAGAGTTGTGATTTGGAAATAAATGGTGCAGACATGTAGGAGATGTCAATCTTTCAATCTTTTATTGCAATCTAAAGTTGTTTTACTACTTTTTTAGGGTTTTTTTGTTTGTGATGTTGCTTGAAATGTCATTTCTTTTATTTGAATTTAAAGCTTGTAATTCTTACATAGAGTAAGTATATGTAGATGAACATGTAGAAATATAGGTGGATCATGTAGCTAATAGTTACCGAGAGGAGGGAGTATAGAGGATAAGAATAGAGTTGTGACTTGAAAATAGGTGGTGCAGACATGTAAGAGATGGCTGTGTGGTGTGTTGGAAAGGATTTGTGGGATTATTTATGTGCATAGTTAAATGTGGATGCTTATTTTAGCCGGCGAATATGGGATATATGGGTCAAAATGTGGGTATGTTACCATTTCACACCGGTTAGCTTCTAGTTTCAATATTTTATTGCAACCTAAAATTGTTTTACTACTTATATTATATTCCCAAACCTAAACCCTTCATTTGTGTTTTATGGTTTTGACAGGTAAGAAAGACATTTAACCAATTGATATTTCAAGTATTCTTACCTTTGGAGTTAAGGTAAGTATAATTTTTAGTCCTTAGCATTATTTTAGGTGGGTTAGATGATGGTTGGAAGTTTTTGACGTTCAAATTGTATTTTTTATGTTTTATGATGTAGAATTGTTATGGTTTATGATGTAGAGTTGTCATGATGTGAAGACTTGGATGAACAAGGATAAGAAGATTCATGGTATACTTGGAGTTAAAGTACTGTTTACTTGTCATTAAGAATATATTTGAAACTTGACATTTGGTAGCTTAGATATATTTGGAATGTTTTTGAAGGTTGTCGACATTATTTCATAATGACAATACAAAACTTTTATTGGAAACACATGTAGTGGCCCTTCATTTGATGTGATTTTTGTGGCAAAAATGTGCCATAAAAAGTGGTATGTGTATTTAACTATAAATAGTTTTACCAACACAAAATGTATGCCACAAAATGTGTTTTTTTATATTGTGGCAAAAATAAAAGTGCCGCTAAAAGTAATATAAATATATATCCTAGAAGTAGTTTTTGGTGGCACACTAAATGTGCCACTAAAGTCATTAATTTTATTGTGGCAATAAAAAAAGTACCACTAAAAGCCCTAATGTCTGCTACGGCACATAAAAAAAGTGTCACTAAAAGGTTTTAGTGGCATCGCTTCTAGTGGCACTTTTTATGTGTGCCGTAGATTCTCACAAGGCTCTATAGTGGCACTTTTTTGGTTTTTTATGGCACTTTTTGTGTGCCTCTAAATGACTCTTTTTTTGTAGTGTTGTGTTCTGTGTTCTTTCTTTAGATCGGCATAGTTCTTAACTTGTACTCACGTAATTTTACTTCTTCGACTTGGTTTTCTTTATTTGTCTAGCTACTTGATTGAATAACATATATATACCTTATAGCCGTCCCAACAAGAAATATAGATGCATGGTTTAAGATGATCAATAATATTCGGATGAGTATATGAATGTTTTGCGATTGAATTACATATACCTTTAGCTAAATGAAAGGGAAAAAATAAGTATGGACAGTTGTAAGTTAAACTAACACAGTTGTTAGGTTGGAATTAATATATCTACAATTGCATGCCTTAATGAGAAGAACGTGAAGTTCATAAATGGATTTGAAATTTTAAACCACAATGCACATGCAATTCATCTCTTTGGACGTTCTTTTATTTATTTATTTATTTATTTATTTATTTATTTATTTATTTATTTATTTATTTATTTATTTATTTATTATATCTATTATAATTTGGTTGTTGTCTTGTTGATAATATATTGTTCTAATCAATTATTGTTAATTAAATACAATATATATAGCAGCCATCAATATATATTATCCGAGAAAAAATAAGTTCTATGCTGTTACAAAATATCACTTGAAATAATTTTAAGATTAAAAATGTATGGCATAATTCTTCAAGCAAGTAAAGTAAGTAAGAAAGAAAGTTGCATAGTAAATGATTTAATTAAGTTCATTAATCTTGTACAATATCTAGCAATTGTTAGATACTGATGAGTTTCATGCATGGTTAGGGAGATTGGATGTAATGGTAAATTAGTTAGTTTGATGGTTTTATTGGATGTTTTATGAATGGCATGTAATTATTCCTTATATAATATAACAAAACATAAAAAGTTTATGTGGCATTTTTTAATAGCTTTTAGCTTATGTGATATTATTTGAGAGTTTATCTCACAATAATGATTTTTTTATTTAAAATATGTATATAAATTTATTATAATAAAATTAATCACATTTTTGGTCCCCTAATATTTTGGAGAATTTTGAAAAATTTAAGAGCATTTATATTTTTTACCCTTTACTACAAGGGGTGTTAGTGAGTCGGTTTATATTTGATAGAGTTTAAAAATGTTAACTTATGGTTAAAGTTAATAATAACATACAATTAAAGACTCAGTGTTTTATAAATATACATAACATTTTTATACGATTTTTTTAAAAATAAACTACACCGTAAAACTGAGCACTTTATTCTCTTTAATTTGAGTATAATATTGCTATACTAAAAATCTAATTTTTAAAAATATATCATGTGTTCCGGTTTACCACGGTTTTGTCTCAAAACTGAATGAAACATTCATGAATATCTTTAAAAGCATAACTTGAATTATGTTCCCGAGTGTAACGCGGACACTAAACTAGTTAGTGCTATATCATAAATTGAACGTACTAAGAATCGTATTTAAAAGTTATCAACAAAAGTATTGTTTGCAATTGTTTATGTTTTTTGATGAATATAGAGAGGAGGATAAGTTTGAAGAAATAAATTAAAATGAATAATTGGCTACCTTGTACCATATATGTTGGCATCTAATTAAGAACTTCCTTTGGTCCTTAACGTTATTAGGGTTGCATAACAATCGGAAGCTACATACAAAATAATAAAAAAATAAGTTTGAAATACTTTATGGTCTTTTTTTTATGCTTTAAGTTGACTTAAGTACAATTAACACCTCTATAATTTTTAAAGCGGGTCATTTGTACTCTTTAATTTTCTCCGTTAGTTGCTTGTTAATTGAAGGAGTAAAAACGACATTTAACCATTTAAAAACTTATTATATCAATTTGCATCACTGGAGTTTCCATATTCTTGGACAATAATGGATTTATTTTTCCACACGACATCACAGGAAAACCTAAAAATCGATGCCTGCCACAAACAATATAAGTTACCTGTTGTTAGGTAAGTGATCAATGAATACAAAATACCAACAAATAACTCATGCTTACTAACAATCTCAAATACATAAGTGTAAAACATTACAAAGTAGCGTTAAAAAACATACAAAGTTCAAATGCCGTTAAAAACATGGGGTTTTAAAATTGGTTACAGGTTGTGCCCTAAAAGTCAATTATGAAGTTTAAAAATGCGTTAAAAGGGAGATTTAAATGGTTTAAAGATGAGTAAAATGGTATTTTAACCGTTATTTGAATGTTCAACTAACAGTCAAAGTTAGAGAGGGGTGTAGATGACCCGCTTTAAAAATCATAGGGGTGCAAACGATTTAGTTTTCAGACGGCGGAGATGCAAAGTGACTTTTGAGTGTAAACCACAAGGGTACAAATTGCACTTAACTCCATTAAATTTTATTAATATACTAGTAAAGTGTTAGAAAAAACGAGACACTAACCCAAAGTGGTAAAAATAAAATTACACTATAAACATTATAGAATTTGGGAATGCGATGAACAGTGTTTGATGTTATTGTAGGTATTACATAATTTGAGTATAAAAACATGTTCTTTCTCATTCTCTTACTTGCAGTCTCTATAGCTACTTTTTTCTTTCACGGTTCTCTTACCGATGGTTTGTAGACGTGGTTTTGTGTTTCACCGGTGTGTTATCGGTCGTATATGTTTCTAGCTGGTTACCATTATCACATCATGTGTTAAAAGTGATGGTAGTGATGTTTTTTTGGGTGTTTTTACTTCGATAGTTACCGATTTTTAAACCGGTGTGACAATCGGCTTGCATGCATTTGTTTCCAGCTTTTGAAGTCGGCGATGGTTGCCGATCCTTGATTTTGTGTAGCTTTCAGTTTACTGGCGACCGTTGTTGTAGCTGTTACCTCCGGTTGATTTTTTGCTTGTAGTAAATGGTGTTTAGTGTTGTGACGATGGTCGTGAGAGTGATTAGGTGTAACCCGGTTAGTGTTGTTGATGACCCGGTTAGGGTTATTCTTTTGAAACCCTAAGTTGATGCCTAAGCTTTGTCTGATGATGATGCATGTGTGCAATGTTTTTTATTAGGGTTTTTGAAAACCTATTTATGGATGTTGTGATGAAACCCTAACAAGGTTGTGATGACGAGGTGTGGATCTCATTTTGGAGTGGCATTCACTGCAGCCATTGTGATATGACCCATTCACACCCTCTGAGCCTCTTCTACGTCCTTGTTCTTCTTTGTTGAAGTTTCTTTCTCGTCCTCTGCCTCGGCCTTGAATGCTTGAATTTGCCATTAGAAGTTTGCTTTGATAATTTTCCTCTTGTTCATATCAGTGTTTAAGGCGTTCTTCAAAAGCTATCATTCTTCCTACTGCTTCTTCAAATGACATCTTGTCTAATTCTGAGTATTGTTCCATGGTTGCCACGAGAGGTAGAAACTTCTTTAATGCTTAGGCGAGTTACTTTCTTACGAGTTCTTTGTCCTTAAGAGTGTGTCCAAGACCTTTTGACTTGGTCTTTATGCTGCTTAATTTCCTGCGAAGTCACTTATACGTTCATTTGGCTTCATTTTCAAAGTCTGTAGTTCACTCCTCAACGTATGCAAACGTGCTTTCTGAACCAAATATAAATTTTTAATTTTTAACGAGTCCCAAACCTCCTTTGTAAATATGTATTGCGTAACTTGATTTAATACATCCCGAGGCAATGTTTGGAGGATCATTCACATCAATCTTCTTTTCATATGCTGCTTCTACATTAGTTTCTACATCAACTGTTTGTGACTTCTGCCCCAAACCCAAACCTGAATGCCCGACTCGAACCCGAAACCGTCTATCTACCTTTTATTTGTATTCGTATATTTAAAGTACAAATTAACTTTGGGTCAAAAGTGACAAGTTTGAAACTAGAAATAAAGTTTATAACTCCATTTTATAAGCAATTCAAAGTTCAGGGACCAAAGTTGCAAAAAACCCAAGCCAAAATTGAAAATCCCCCCCCCCTCTTTCTCTCTCCCAGTGTTTCCAGTTCAACTCCTTCCGGCCACTTGGCCGGAATTCTCCTTTTCCGGCGAGTAGCAAACGTGCATTTTAGGCACTTTCAACCAAAATGAAGCCATGCTAAACGATCCTAGACAGGTTTCGAACATGTTGCCACCTCCGAATCATTGTGACATCAAAGCAACAGGTGGCTAGATCGATTTCAATAACCGTTTCTTAAAACCTATTAAAACCACATAACTCAATCGGTGAATTAACGGGTAATCAACCAAAACAGTCACACCATCGATTTGAATTCGTCTACAGCAATCAATTGAATTAAAATCAACCAATTAACACCTAATTAATTCATATTAACTCGTTTTCAATCTTGAAATCGTTCAACGGGTTCTCCAAACAATTGACACAATTTGATTAACCAATTCACTCTCTCAAGCTCGTTTTCTATTACTATGCACTTAACAAAAAAATCAAGAACTCATTCTCTGATCGCCAGTTAAACCGAACCCGCAACCTCAATTATCTGCAAATCGTGTTTGTTTACTGAAATTACATTGGGGCTATTACTCGTCGTATCATCAAGATAAATTCCAGAGCTTTAATTGAATTTTATTAGCTTCAATCTATCTATTGAAATTCAAGCCGTCGCTTCTCTTGTTCATCATCTCATCAACCCAATTCATGTACAATCAAGTAAGAAATTCTATTTAAACTCGTTATCAAGTCTAGATTCAAAGCCCTCAATCAATTTCACGTTTCGAGCATTCAACTGGATTTAATTTATGAATTAGGGTTTGTTCTTGATTTGGGAATTTGGGGTTTTGTCTGCATTAAGTTAATACCATTTTTGTTCGAAATCTAAACCAATGGAACTCACAGCGCGACTGGTTAATGTTGTGAGAAGAGTTGTGAAGTCCAGGGGGCTTCATTATTTTTATTATTTTGTTTAATCATTTTTACTAACTATTTTTACTATTTATCTTTAATCTAAAATCCATAACATAATATATATATTATAAAATCTTATAAATCATAACAAAATCATGGGTTTATATAAATTTGGTGTTATAAATTTGACTATTACCAATACATGTAATGCTTTAAAATACTATAAAGTACACTTTTAATACATTTAAAATATATAAAAGACTTATAAGTAATAGATTATAAATATGGATTGTTATAAAACCTTTATATAGGCTTTTATATTTTAAAAAGTGTGGTAAGTGTTTTAAAATAATTCTAGAGCCTATAACATATTTTGACATTATATAAGTGTTACTGTTAAAATATATTTTTAGAATTTTCGTCGTTTAACAAAGTAATTACTACCACTAATGATATCGAATAAATGAGTTTATATATTTTAGTCGTTTAACGAGAAACCTCCAAATCCCAATTTGAAACCCTAAAATTCTAATTTCCTTATAATCCTATTGTTTCAATTCTAGTTTTCTATACAATATGTTTTACTAAGTTAGAATTGTCATTTAATTAAGTGATTCTAATATTTGGACGATCCTCGGTTTTATTTAGACTATTTACTATTTGTTTCACGCCCGAGTTTCAAGGTGAGTAAGCTCACTCCCCTTTTTACTTTTACGTTTTGGACTGAAATATATGTTCAAATAATATACAATGTTTTCAATTTTCTATTTGTTTTCCAAAAGAGATCATAATATGTGTCAGTCTTGACTCGCGACAAGATGCAGACTTATGTGGTAGTCAATAGTAGTTATATTATTATGTACTTTCCACCGGTACAATGTTAGCGCTAATGGTCTGACAAACCCACATATTTATACAACATCGATAGGTGATTTAAATCCGTCGATTCTATATGTTTGATTCTATACATTGGTTACTAGTTACTATATTGTGATGTTTGTTGCTATGCTGCTATGTCCCTTAGATGTTAAAACAATTATTGATAATTTACACATCGAGACAGTTAAATGACAGTTATCACTAATTTTAACATGAGTAGTTCCTCATGACTCGTTGCTAAGGTGACCCTGCGGGGTCTATGATTCTTGTTTCTATGTACGTTTCTATTGTCATGGTTGAGTAATATGGTGCATTTGCTATACACATAAGCTTGCACAGCATATTATGATGATCTCGGATTTCCATACTATTATTTGCAAATTGTGTTTTTACTCACTAGCTTTTATAGTTAACTTTATTTTCACATATTTCAGGCGATGATTGATGTTATTGATTTTACCAAGACAAATGGATGCTTTGGACCTAGAATAATAATAAAGATTATTTGCAATTATTGTTCTTATTTATTTCTTTTGTCGTTTTCCAGATAAGAATAATTACCATAACTTATGACTCATTATCAGATTTTAATATCATGTGCTTTGTGTACTATGGATATCCATTTTTTATGACAACCGGATATTTCCGCCATCGGGTGGGGTGTCACTCTTTTCCCAAAGGCCACATGCCTTTAATATAGTTTCCATCAACAATACCCATGAAATGTAATTTGATTCATTCAATTTCAGACATTGGAGTGTAATATTTTCTTGCTCGCGAGTAGTACTACTTGATGCATTATCATGCTTTTTGTCTTCTTTTCCAGTCATACTTGTTTGTGTTCTTTCTTGGGAATGTTCTTCCTAATCCTTCTTTCTATTGACCAACTTACTAATTAATATTGTATTTTCAGGCCCACTTGCTAATATGGTTCATCCTATACGTATCCGACCTACTTTGCTAATCATTACTTGCTTGATTGTTATATCTTGACCTAATTAATATGAATATATATACCAGGTATCCTTGAATCTAAAAAAAACTATTTGATAGTGTTAGTACCCATATGTGCAACTAATTAAAAGACTACTATCCCACTTTATAACAAAAAAACACCTTAGTACTCAAACATTTGATTTTGACTAAACCATAAGCACTTTATGTGTAATTAACTCTAAAAAGAACACCAATTTATGAAAATAAGTACTTTTTTTATATATTCTTATTTGTTGCCTTCATCGTTGTCTTTCATTTTCATTGGTAGGAATCAGAGCACGAGGTCCAACCGGTAGGAATCAGAATTGGTTTAGATAAAAACTATTGAATCTGATCTAGCACCAGTTCTTTTGTGTATCTCTAATACTAGAGCACAAACATATAATTTTATTTGAATGGCCATTGATGTATTACATTACTAGCTAGGATATTGGTCGTGTTAACACAAGGTTGATAAAGAATAAATATAAAAATAAGTGTCATATTAATTGTTCTAAAAAATGGTTTACAAAGTTTATACGTCCTTGTAGACAACATTTTTTGTTAGATTTGTAAGCTGGTCGGTCATCTTCGTCTAAGATTAAGACTTTAAACATCATCTAATTTTAACCCTTGAGAGTGCAACATATAACTAACCATTATAAAAAATCCGGATACCTCAAAGTAAAAAAACAATGGCACGTACTTTGTAAAGTTACAATAATCAAAGTACAAGGGCATCCATCACAATAATCAGTTTTTAGTGCAAAAATTTAGAAACTAAGGTTGAAATTTTAGCAATTAAAAACAAAATAAAGGTTAATGTTTTGTTTTGGGTTACTGAAGGCACAACACAACTCGTAAACACACAATGAAAACTAACCTTACGTTCCAGAAAAGCAAAAATGATAAACACATAATACTCATCCTAAATTATCTCTCAATAAAACACTAATCACATCTTATACAAAAACGCACTATATTGACTAAACTACTTTCAACCATACACAGTCCCTGAAAATTTAAAATGCTTAATATTTAAGACACATGTTAAAAATTCCCCGATACATGTTAGTGAATATTTATTTATGAAAAATAAAAACATGAAATAGTTTTCTTTTTGTCTAATTTACATGAGCAACTAAAACATGTATAATCACTCAAATTGTAATATGAGAAACATATTTGCATATTACTATTTTGCATCATAAGATAGAACTACTAAAATGAAACTTGCATAAGCTATATTGATATTTACCTCGATGTTTCTTACACAAAATCAGTTTGAAAACAACACATTCAATTGTCTATTTGAAAATGTAGTTCATAAGTCATTATTTCAATAGTCAAATCATTAAAAAAAAGTTCAATTTTTAGCCAAAAATAGTCCATGAGATGGTTTGAAGCATTATAACGGACATAAAATGTTGGAATGTATCTCCTATCATGATTTCAAGATCAACTCAACATTTTAGCCAAAAATTCCATTATAATTTAGAAAAATCGTAGATAAAGATAATAAACAGAAAATAAAAATAAATAGGTTTCAGGTATTAATTACCTTCCCTTGACATCTATCTAATAAATTAGAGTTTTTAGGGGGCAATTTTTTTGGGGGAAAACATAATTTATTTTATAAAAGGAAGGTTTAGAGGGAAATTGAGTAGGAGAGTTAATAAAGACAAAATTTTATGATTAATAATAATTTATAAAATTATTTATAAATTTTTAAATATAATAGTTATAATTTTAAAAAAGTATTTTTATTCAACCCGTGTGTAATACACGGGTGTTAAACCTAGTACATTATAGGTTTCAAGCACTAATGAATGTGAGTGTTCTACATCTGAAATTCGGTATCTATGATCAACCACTTAAAACCATAAAAAATTAGCGGATATAAATATAATTAGATTTGAATATAATTTGTGATTCTCTTTTCCTATTATGTTGGTGTAATCTTTCCCTATATAATGAGATTCTTTATTCAATAATAAGACACAAATTATAGATGCCATAAACACTTTTATGTTATCAGAGCCAGAAACTCAAAACCCTAAAAATCCCTTACTTACCGTTTCTAGTAGCTGCACCAACGCGATCATAATCACAAACTATCGCATGGCAAGAAATAATAACCATCGCAACAACGAAAACCGCAATGGTTATCAAGGACGTAATTATTACTGTGATAATTTACATGGCAATCAAACTAGAGTTCAAGGAGGTAGGAGTAATAATTGTCAGTGGTCAAGCCAATGGAGTAGTAATAATGATGGTCAGTACGACGATAATAACAATGGAATTAATCAACCAGCAACAATGTGTGGTGGACCATCAGGTCAACAACAACATGTAGCAGCTCACTATGAATACAATTGCCCAAAAGGGCATTATTAAAAACCTTTTGTCTGTTCAAAAATTCACAATTGATAACCAAACCAATGGAATTTACCAACCAGGCCAATAAAAGCAACATGGGATTTTCAATAGGCCCATAGTTCTCGGGTTATACCTCCAACGACCCAAATTGGTACATGGACACAAGGTTTCCTCTCACATCACATACGATCCAGGTAAAATTTCCACACCATTATCATTTACACCAGTAAATTCTATTTTCTTTGGTAATGGAAATTCTATTCCAATTCATGGATCCAGCCACACCACTCACCACACACCCACCCATACCTACAACCTTCAAAATATCTTCCTCACACCTGACATTATTAAAAACCTTTTGTCTATTCGAAAATTCACAATAGAAAACCAAACCATTGTTGCTTTTGACCCGTATGGTTTTCTGTAAATGACCTTAAGACTGGAGCTCTTCTTTTACGCCACAATAGCACATGTGAGCTCTATCCTTTCACAGCTTCAACTCTATCTTCAGCATTTGTTAGTGCAGCTGATCAATGGCATAACCGTTTAGGTCACCCGGGAGAATCAATTTTACAGTTATTACGTACTCGTTTTTTTATTCCTTGCAATACGACTCAAATTTCATCTCAAATTGCAAAGAATAAAATACTTCCCTTTTATGATTCTACCTCAGTTACATTTCAACCATTTGATATAATTCATTGTGACCTTTGAACATCTCTCATTTTGAGTAAAACAGGTTTTAAATATTACATGGTACTTATAGACAACTTAACTCACTTCGTTTGGGTTTATCCGTTGAAATTCAAATCTAATGTCTTTTCTAATTTTGTTAAGTTTCATAAATATATATTTACTCAATTCAATTACAATATTAAGACATTCCAATGTGACATGAGAGGCGAATTTGACAATCATGAATATCAAAATTTCGCCGACAAAAACTGTTTTGTTTTCCGCTTCTCGTGTCCACAAACTTCTCAACAAAACGGTCAGGCGAAACGAATGATCCGTCATCTTAATGATATTACTCCTACCCTCCTCTCACATGCACACCTTCCACCAACTTTTTGGGTTGACGCACTCGACACCTCAACTTACCTCCATAACATCTTACCCACCAAACACCTTAATTTTTTCACACCGCACTTCACTCTTTACCGTCGACACCTGTCTTATGACTATCTTCGTGTATTCGGGTGTGCATGCTACCCAAATACTTATGCTACCATGCCACATAAATTATCTCCTCAGTCACTCCAATGTATTTTTCTTGGCTACCCGCTTGATCACTGAGGGTACCAGTGTTATTATCAAAGCACAAGTAAAGTTCTTATCTCTCGTCATGTCGTCTTTGACGAGACATTGTTTCCATTTCTAAATCCTCCACCAACATTGATGTGTTGCAAAACACATGGGTTTATTATATATATTTAACCACATTTTAATCTTATTTTATGTAAATATATTTGGTTTTTAGTTATTTTTTTATTTTGTTTTGGTTTTAGGTAAGTTCGAATAAAAGAAGCGGATTCAGGACACAAATGGGAAGAAAATCAAGTGAAATCTGCTTTGGAGGTCAAGCCCAAGACCCACCGGGCCCAAAAGCCCATTTTCAGAAATCTGTCCGCCCAGAGGGCCGCTGGGCAGCCAGTTTAGTCCCCGGAGACCCGCTGGGCTCCTGTTTTGTCAGATTTCCTGCCCAGAGGGCCGCTGGGCAGATACCTTCACTCCCCAACGACCCGCTTGGCGTCCAGTCGCGAAAAAGCCTTAAAAATCAATATTTAAACATCATTTCTTCCATTTTTAGGGCATCACCTCTTCACCTAAAAACACAAAACGGCTGGAAATTGTTGAGAGGGTCTTTGGGGGTGATCATAAGTGCAAATTGGTGTGGATTCAAGCTTTGATTGGTGTTTTGGTCTTTGATCTTGAAGATTTGAAGATTTTTTTTGAAGATTTTGAAGATTATTCATGGGTTGAAGATTAAAAGTTGCTGATTTGAAGATCAAAGTGGTAGATCTTGAAGATTCAAACATTGATTTGAAGATTGGTGGCCAATCTGGGTGTGATCTACTCTTCTTTGTGCATTTTTATTTGATTTTCCTTAGTTATTATTGATATGATACTAGATCTAGACATTTTGATGTTGGATTTAAGGATTATGTTGATATTTGGCTAGATTTTGCATGATTACTTAGGCATTGTGGATGATTGATGATGATTGATAATTTTTGGTTGTTTATGATATGTTGGATGGATGTTTTATGTGAGAAGATTGATTTGGTTATGATTATGTATGCAAAATGTGTATTGGTTGTATGATCTTTTATGATATCTTGTCTTGATTATGGTTTTTGTGGCTTGGATTTGATAACATTATGACAAAGATCATATTTTTAGTGTTAAAATCGCTAGATTGAGACATTATTTGGATAGATCTAAGAATAGATATCCATAAGATGAGATTGATTTGTGAATTTGAGTCGATGTGCTAGCCGGACTCGCTACCGGAAGGTAGGAGTTTGTAGATTTCATCTTTTTTTAGTTGGTTTGGGTTAAAACGCTACGGGAGTGGGTTTTACTTAATAAAAACTAACAACTTGTGTTATCTAGTCTTAATTTGTAACAAACCAATTGATCTCGTTTTTTTAGTTTACTGATTGAGTCAGTTTCTAGGATAAATGGACTAGTAAGCCGAGAGGCGAGCCAGTTTAGGATCCCTTAGACATCCGGGAGTGTTTTGTAGACATTCTTCACGCCGTGAGCTTCACATATTTATTTTAGGACTTTTTAACATCCATGAGACCTTAGTAGTAGGTACTGATGTGTTAGATTGTTTTGAGTAGATATATTCTCAGATCCGGTGCCAACATATCTAGAAAGCCGAGAGTTGTCAGATTATCATCAAGATTCCCGCCTAAGTAGTCATAAGTTCTCTTTTAGCTTATTTTCGTCTTTAGTTTCCATTTTTAGTTAAGTTTTTATCCTTAGTTTATTTATATAATTTTCCTTTGTCTAAATCTTATTTTTAGGGTAATTTTAGATTAATTGTCTTTTGTTTGTTTTAAATAGTTTTAAAATCAAAACTCAAGTCTTTTACATCGGTTAGAACTCGATAGAGGTGTAAAAAAACCGGGTTTTCAACCCGACTGATGTGGCTAAAACAGTCTATGAAAATAAAACTAAAATACTAACCTAGACTCGACCTAGACACTCGAGTTAAAATTCTAGACAACTCTAAACTTAAACCACACAACAGGCAAGTGTACCTGTCAATGCAGTATAGCTCTAAGAAGTCCGGATATCGAACCCAAAGGACACTATTAATAACAAAGACTAGACTTAAACTAGGATTAACGATAATTGTATAAAATGGGGGGGGGGGTTTAATTAAAAAGAAGAAACTGAAATAAGTAATTAAAAGTAATTAAACTAAGAGCTGCGGAAATGAACGAAAAGTGACTAACTTAAGATTACTGAATAATTGGAGAGACACTATCTAGATTGAATCCTAGTTGAGATAAATGAATGTAAAGAATGATTCAAAATTGAAGATGGATCGGTTTTCTAAAGATACAAACCCTATGGAAGACTTAGTGGATCCCAGACCATTCACCGAGTGTGACCAAAATGACTCCTAAGGTATGTGTTATGTCTACCGATGGCTAAGTTTTCTTTCCAGTCGACCTAACAATATTAAAGTACCCGAGAGGTGTTGGACAACCTAGTCTAACATACCACAAACATTACAAATGCAAGAGGTGACACATTTATGGTTCAATTAAACATGATTAACAAAGATATTAAAATACCAGATTTTAACCGTTTGTCAGTTATTTATCAACCTAGTATCTAATAACTAAGACTAACCAATTAACCTTTATCTTCCAATCTCCGGTTAAGATACACGTTAGTTTCTTATTCATTAAACATGTAATCCTTAGATTTTACTACGTCTAGTAAGATCCCTAGTAACCACAAACCTAAAGGTACGTGTTAGATATGACAACCACGTTTGAAAGACATTCATAGGTAATCATAAAGGAATAACATGCATTCATAAACAGAAACTAACACATATATTCATCCAATTCAACCAAAAATATGTCCTTTACAATAATATTAAACCATCCAATCAATTCGAATCATTCAAACATCCAAGATCAACAACTATTCATCATCTAGATAGTGACTATGGTTTAGTTACTCATAACTAATTCAAAACAGGAAATAAACTCAAAATTCATCATCCAAAACATCATGTTCAAATCAACAAACAATAAAGAAAGTTAATAGAACCCGAAATCAAGTATGTGAGTGATCCAAGCTTCACCCCTATGCTTCAATTGCTCTAGAATGCTCCAAATCGTCTCTCCAGTTCGTCTTCAACCGCTCTCTCTTCGTCAAAACCGTAATTGGGGTTCAAAAACGACTTCAACATGCTTAAAACAAGTTTTGCACGTCTGAGGATCCGTCGCGCTGCGCGTAGAATTGCCTAATTACCCTAGCGCAGCGCGAAAGGGTTAAAATACTGATTTCTGACGCGGTGGCATTTTTGTAAATAAACTGAACTCTGAAATCTCTCGCGCTGCGCCTAGAAATACCTATATTCCCTCGCGCGACGCGACAGGGTAATTTTTCCAGAAAATTTTCTTCTTTTTGTTAACTCTTTTGTCACCCGCAACGCATCCGGAAGCATAGTATTCTTCAATTTAGCACATTTCCGCCTCCTTTTACTCCAAAACCTATAAAAACACAAAACATTAAGTAATAAACTAAAACGATACGAAATCTAAACTAAACGACTCGAAAAACATATAAAACGTGCACCGAAAATCGATGTATTTTGCAATACATCACCGACCCACACCCGACTCGGGTTGAACCCGATATAAGAAAAATCGGGTCCGGGTTTTATAAAACCCATAGGGTTGTAACCGCTTATTAATTTGTTTCCAGAACCCGGTTCCAAACCGTTTTTTTTCAACCCGGTTTGAAAAACCCGGTTCCAAACCGGTTTCTGCCTATTTTGAGCTGCTGCTGTTATGGACTGGTTTTTACTGTTTTTTTACCGTTTCCAACGGTAATGTTACCGTTTTTTTTCATTTTTTGACCGTTTTTTGGTATTTTTTGCTCTCCTTTGCCCCCATATGCAACTATAAATACCCATTTGATGTTAAGGTTTATCACACCTCTCAAAACCATAAAAACACACTAAAAACGTTATCAAAAGTTATGGCTTCGGATTCCACATCTGTCCCACAACCCGGTGCATCTAGCCAACATACCGTTGTGAAGATTATTGCAACAACTAGAGAGAAGGAACTTTGGTCCAAGTTTGATTTATGCGAAATGTCAAACGGGGAACAAAAAGCTAGATGTAAGGCATGCGGTGGGTTTTTAAAAGCCAATTCGAACATGACTTTGAGAAGTCATATAGGAAGATATTGCAAGACGTTGAAAGGTGTTCCGGCTCAAGGTCAAACAACAATTGGAAGTGATGGTGGCATATGGAATTTTAGCACTAACATGGTTCGGGAAAGAATGGGAAAGTTTGTGATTCAAGAAGGGTTGCCGTTTGATTTTTTTGACAATCCGAGGTTGACAAGGTTGATTCAAGAAACACTCCAACTACGCTACACGCATGTAAGTCACAACACTCTTAGACGTGATTGTCTCGGTTATTGGCAACAAGCAAAAAATGATTTAATAAATCTTTTTGAAAATTTAACAACCGGTGTAAACTTAACTTCTGATATTTGGTCGGCGCCACACAATTTACCGGAATCATACCTTTGCGTCACCGCCCATTGGATTGATCCAAAATCTTGGCTAATGATGAAAAGGGTGATTGCGTTTGAATTTTGTGGATATCCACATTCCGGTGCCAAGATTTATAAAATTTTAGATATTGTTGTAAAAACTTTTAAAATTGAAAACAAAATCTTTTCGATGTCTTTTGATAATGCCTCAAACAACACAACCACGGTTGAAAAGTTAAGAGTTAAATATAAACCGATTTGTGACGGTGTTTTTTATCACTCTCGGTGTGTTGCTCACATTATCAATTTGGTGGTTCAAGATGGTCTTCATATGGAACAAGTCGATGATCTCAAAACTAGTTTTAAAAATATGTTACATGACATTTTTAAAGTTAGTAGAAAAAGATATACAAATTATAGAAGGTTACGTCACGACACAAACTCTCTTTGCTTGGGTCCAAATTGGGACGTCCCGAATAGGTGGAATTCAACTTGGGGTATGTTCAATAGCGCTTTGCGACAAAGAGACACACTACATGTTTTTCATAATCATCTTGTCGAGCGTGGTCGGGCTATTCCATATCCGGTTGAGGGTTGGGAATGTATCAAGGATGTAACGGAATTTTTAAAGGTTTTTAAAGACGCAACAACTTTCTTGTCGGGGGTTTATTACCCAACAAGTCCTTTGGTTCTTAATCAACTCTTTTTAATGGCTAACAGATTGAACGAGTCAAACTAAAAATGAAATGTTTATTGCAATGGTGGCACCCATGTTAGCAAAATTCAAAAAATATTTTGCCGAGTTACCTTTTCACTTGCGCCGCGGCTTTCAACCCATGTTTAAATGTTCCGGGTGTTAGAAACTTTGATAGATGAAATAACTAGTGATTTGGGTTTAGCCATTGATGATCCAACTTTTTCTCAAAAAACCAAAGATATTTTTGACAAAAGTCTTCAAAACATGTTTGATGTTTACCTTTCAAAATATGGTTCAACATCAAACATTCATGAATCATCATCGGGTTCGGGTTCAAGTAGCTCATCAAGGAGGAACCCGATGCTTAATTTATATAACATCTTGAGAAATGAAAATACTAAAAGACAAAGGGGTAATACGCCAAGTAGTGAGCTCGGGAGGTATTCGGGAAACGGTTTTTTATCAACTATGACTCCCGAGGAATTTGAGTCAATTAATCTTTTGGCTTGGTGGAAAAGAAAGGAAACGGAATTTCCAATCCTATCCGCCATGGCCCGCGATTTGCTAACCGTCCAAGCTTCCACCGTAGCTTCGGAATCGGCGTTTTCTTTTAGTGGTAGGGTCTTATCGGTGAGGAGAACAAGGCTAACTCCAACAGCGTTGGAGATGTGCATTTGCTTAAAAGACCACTTGGATGCGGCGGAAAGGATACAAGACAAGACCAACCTCAAAGACGAAATATCAATTGAAGTGGTTGTGCATGATGAAGAGGTACAATCCGGAACATCGCCTCCCGTCTCCGGTGAAGAACTTGCCTATGATTTGGCTTCAAGGATAGGCAACTACGATTCAAGTGACGACTAAATGAAGACCATGAAGATTGAAGACTTGGTAGACTAGTTATATTTTTATTGTGTTGAATGAAGACTATGGTATTTGATATGAAGACTTTTAAGTATTTGTAATTTGTATTAGAACAATTTGAATGTTTTTAAGTAATTGTAATGGTGGACAGTGGCGGAGTCAGCCCAAAAATTCAGAGGTAGCCTGAAAAAAAAATCTCAATGTTCATACAGAAATAAACACCACAAAATTATAAAAATACCTAATAGATTTATCTCATTTGTTCTTTCATAGCTTAAAATCAAAGATTCAGGGGTATCCTTTTAATTGTTTAGAGATATCTTTATATAAAAAACCGAAGAATATATATATTTTTTACATTTTGCAATGAAATTTCAGCCGTATCCCGGGCTACCCCTGACCTTTACATGCCTCCACCCCTAATGGTGGAACAATTTTTATGGTTTTAATATTAATGCATGTGAACTTTTAGTAAAGTTTGGTATTTTTTATGATTTGAAAAATTGTCTTTTTTACTTCCTAATGAGCTGATTATAATCATTCTTATTAATATATAGAGTCTGTTCTCTACTTCTCTGTTGTAATTTGTAAACAAACAGAACAACTACTAATCATTATTCATATTAATGTTGGATTCATGGATTGGCCCATATGTAATGTAAATATGTAATTATGTATTGGCCCAAGTCCAACAAGTCAACAAGAGTCACCAGACCGGCAGACCATCAACCAAAATTGTTTTTTTAATCCAACCCGGTTACAAACCGGTTTTTTTGCCAACCCGGTTGTCAACCCGACCCAACCCGCGTACAATAGGGTAGGGTTTTTACCCATTGGAACCCAACCCGAACCCGAACCGGTTTGGTCAAAAACCCGGTTGGGATTTTGTTGACCAAAACCGGGTTGGGTTTAAACCCGAACCGGTTTGGGCCCAAAACCCGCTTTGTACACCTCTAGAACTCGATAAAGATCCAGTATTATAGGACGCCAAACTCAAATCTATTGGGTACGATATTTGGACTTACTTAACTTGCTACATACGACCGGTACACTTGCCGATTGTGTGAACTTGTTAGGTGTTTCCACTATATAAATTTAAAACCTGATTTTCCGATCCAAACATATTTTCATATAACACACGGTTCGCATCAAACAACATCTTATAATTTCTTTGATGATCAACCCATATACCCAACATACCCTCTACCTACCTTTTTTCTTCCAAATCACAATACCCCACCCCCTCTCTAAATAATCCAAATCACAATATCCCACCTCCCTCACCAAATCACAAAACCCCACTCACCTCCCCAAGGTCCACCCCAACTCAACCAACCAATCCCAATCAGGAGCATCTTTACAGCCCACTATCGCATCTAGCCCACTTCACTCCATTGGCTCACCACCTTAAAATCCATCAGCCCTCAGGTTTTGGTTGATTAAAAAACATTTCTCTTCAAGTATGTGAAGGAGCCGAAAATGTCATTGTGACCACACATATGATCTCAAATACTCAAACCGAAGTTTATTCCTACCAACAATAGACAATGCAAAGTAAAATATTACTCAATTTCACCAATAAAAATTGAAATCCTGGTAATCTAATACTAAGGAGTTCAAGTTAAAACAAACAAAACTAAAAAACCAAAAAAAGTAGACACCTATTCCCCTAAAAGCCTCTAAGTTGATCATTAAATGATAGCTAAATATTTTGAAATAAGCTCCAAAAAAGATGGATCATACTTGATGTTGGTTAATTGAAAACATACCCTCATATGAAACATTAACATAAAGTTTCAATAATCATCTTTTGAAAAAAAGGAAGATAATATGGGATTGAAGATCAATAGAGAAGGCGAGAAGCATATGGATTAAAATCATACTTGATATCTAATACCACTAATTAATTATTTTTTGCCATGAAAGCCTTTAAGTTGGCCATGAGTTTGATTATAAATTCCTTCCCTAAATATTAAGAAAAGAAATACAATCATTGTTAAAATTCTAGTTAGACTACATTGCCACAATTTTGGATCCAAAAATCAATAGAAAATGAAACGTGTATGATTGCTTCCATCTACCTTGGGCCAACAGGATCATGAAGCCAAAAACATCAAAACAAATAGGTAACACATGATTATTCCATCAGCCTTGAATTGAAGCTTGTTTCATCAAAAGCAACAAACAAAAATTCCATTGGTGAGTGGTGACCATAGAGGAAATTAGAAGCCTCAAATTCAGAGGCAAAGATTAAAGGTTAGGATTTTTAATTAAATCCCAATCATCACTTTTAGAAAAACAAAAAAAAAGGTGATGGTGGATTTTTTTTTTAACAGCCAATTCATTAAAAACACTAGCAAGAAATTAGTGCAAAAGAAAAGAAAAGTTACAAAGAGGATTTACACCAAGTTTTCTAATTCAGATCTAACAATTTACCCCTATATTTCACCTATAAAAATGATAACGATTTGATATCCGCAACTATGTCTGCAGCCTTCTTTGTTTTTTGTTGAAAAATATTCTCGTTTCTGGCTAGCCAAAATCCCCAGAATGTGGTTAAGAACACAGCATACACAATTTTTCTCTGTTTCACATTTAAAGGCCATGAACCCGGTAATTTTAAGATGTTTTCGATCGAAGACGCATTTGTCTTAGGCATATTGCACCATGAGAAGATCGCATCCCAGACCTTCGAGGCCACGACGCAGTTAACCAAAATGTGGTATGGGTTTTCATCCGGGTTTCCGCATATTTGGCATCCGCCGTTACAGTGAATGCCTCGGCGAAGGAAAGCCGATTTTGTAGGAATCCGATTTATGGTAGCTCTCCAAACGAAAAGATTAACTTTATCAGGAACCCACTTTGAATCATGAAATACTCTAACCGCCGATGGCAGATAAACGTCTTCTATTTTTTGTCGGACATGTTTAGCGCAAAAGTCAGTGGTCGTGTTGATCCAAGA
Source organism: Tagetes erecta (assembly GCA_030867185.1). Lineage (NCBI taxonomy): Eukaryota > Viridiplantae > Streptophyta > Magnoliopsida > Asterales > Asteraceae > Tagetes > Tagetes erecta. Next base: position 9,538,928 of record CM061493.1, read on the forward strand.
GTTAACGTCCAGACCCACAGCTTCAAGGTCTCTTTTGTTCTTAATAATGTTCTTCCAAATTCCAGCAACTTGGGATTTAACAGGAAAGATTTGAATACGATTTTTGGTGCAGTGTATTGCTTTAATACATTTAACCCAGAGTGAGTCCCCCTCTTTAAGGAAGCGCCATAGCCATTTGGTAAGAAAAGACATGTTTGCAGTACCGATCGAACCTATACCCGCTCCACCAACTCGTTTTGGAGCAAGCATGGTGTCCCAAGCAACCCAATTGACTCTATGTTTATCGTCATTCGAACCCCAAAAAAAATCTTTCCTGACTTTTTCCATGGCATTTATAACAGATTTTGGAGCACGGAATAACGAGAGGTAGTAAAGAGGGAGTGCTCCAAGGACTGATTTGATAAGGGTGATTTTTCCTCCCGTTGAGAGCGTAGCGGATTTTCACGAGGATAGCTTTGATTTCATTTTCTCAATCACGATATTCCAATTTTTGACATAATTCATGGAAGTTCCAATTGGGAGTCCAAGGTAATTGAAGTTTGGAAGCCCAGTTTTGCATCTTAATAGTCTTCCAGCAAAGTTGATGGAGTTTTGGTCAACTCCAACTCCCATGATTGTGCTCTTCTTGAAGTTTATTTTGAGACCCGCTGCAAGGTTGAAACAAATGAGGATTCTACTAAGGTTCATCAAGTTCAGTCTAGAATAAGCTCCCACAAAGAGAGCATTGTCCGCAAAGAAAAAGTGAGAGATTATCGGACCATTATTAGGAAGTTGAATGCCTTGAATGATGCCTATTTCTTTGGCCTTGTTTGAAGCAACACTTAGAGCCTCCATGACAATTATGAAGAGGAACGGGGAGAGAGGATCACCTTGCCTTAGCCCACATGTGACGTTAAATTCTCTAGTCGGCGACCCGTTAACCAACACCGAGACTCTTCCCGAGGAGAGACAAGATCGAATCCATTTTCTCCAAGTTAGAGGAAAATTCATTTGTCTCATAGTGTCATCAAGGAAATCCCAGTTGACGGAATCAAAGGCCTTTTCAAAGTCGGCTTTGAAGATGAAGGCCTCCAGTTTCGAAATTTTTAACCAAGCCAAAAGCTCACTAACAATGAGGGGGCCATCTAAAATAGATCTTCCTTTAAGGAATGCTGATTGAGATTCTCCAATAACCGAGCTAATGACTGCATTTAGTCTAATAGACATGATTTTGGAGATAGCCTTGTAAATACTCCCTATGAGACAAATTGGGCGATAATCTTCTATGATCAGCGGGTCTTTAATCTTTGGAACGAGAGCAATGAATGACGAATTTACTCCATTGTTTATTACCCCTGCTTCATGAAAGTAGTCCATAAGCTCTTTGAAATCCTCCTCTAAAAATTGCCAATATTTTTTTATGAAATTGAAGTTTATTCCATCCGGACCGGAAGCTTTATCATTACCGCACGACCACACCCCTTGTTTAACCTCCGCCTTGGAGAAAGGCTGAATTAGAAACTCCGCTTGGTCATTAGATAGTTTTTTGAAATTGTTGGAGCAAAATTTGGGACGGGTTAGGATTTTCTCACTGAAACGATCCTTAAAATGCCCAAAAATTTGCTCCTTTATTGCGTTGGGGTCCGAGTTCCAAGTTCCATCAATATATAACCCATTAATTCTTTTATCAGCAGAGTTACAATTCATCATGCCATGGAAGAAGTTTGAGTTTTCATCTCCCTCCACCGCCCACTTAACACGAGACTTCTGTTTAAGATCAAGACGTTTAAGATGCTCAATCTCCTGTAATCTACTCATACTATCCAATCTGACTTGGGATTCTAGATCAGAGAGAACTCTGTGTTCAGCTGCCAGTTCAAGTTTCTCAATGGTTTCTCGCAACATCTTGACTTCAGCCAGCTCATGTTCCTTGGTGGAATGCAGCCACTTTTTGATTGTATTTTTGACCTCCCTGAATTTTAAAAGCAGTTTTCGATCAGGATGACCTCTATATTGTTGATTGCAGAGGCATTCTGATACTATTTGGTCTGCCCCTGGCTTTAGAAGACAAGAGTTGAAGATTTTGAATGGGATGGGCCCAAAGTCTCGAACCTGCACATTAAGCATCACCGGACAATGGTCCGAACAATCCCTCGGAAGGGCGATTAGAGAAGCATCTGGCCAATAAGAAAAGAAGTCATTACAAACCAAGATACGATCAATTTTACTAAGCTTTTTACCATCTTTTGTCATGTAGGTGAATCTGCGCCCTCCCATGCTATACTCTTTCAATTTACCGTCATCAATGAATTGATTGAAAAGATCAGTAGAAGACTTACAGAACTGCGAGTTTAATCTTTCCGATGGAAACCTGACAGAGTTGAAGTCGCCTAATAACACCCACAAGCCATCATGCACTTCCTTTAATGCCAACAGGGTCTGCCATAGCCTTCTCTTAAGAATTGGCTCCTGGGGGCAGTAAACGTTTACAATGTTTAAAGCTTCTGAGATCCCTTTAGCTCTACCCTTCACCCATAGATAATATCTATCAGCAAAAGAGTCGATTTTTGTGAAGATATAAGGGTTCCAAAGGCAAGCGAGCCCCCCTGATCTACCCGTAGATCCAATAGCCAAGTACTCAAAACTAATGTTTCCCCAGCAGCTATCAAACTGAATTTTACGTGGATCCTCAAATTGAGTTTCCTGCAAAGCCATGAAACCAATTTTATGCCAGCGCCTGATGTTACTGATGTAGGAAGTTTTGGAAGAGCTTCCAATTCCCAGAATATTCCAAGTTACAAAATTCATTGTAATTGGTTTAGAACACCCATCTCATTTGCCAAACCTGCAATTTCTTCCTTGAATCCTTCCATACCAAATCCTACCATGGTGCCAATTTCACTTATATTCGCCGCTGCAGTTGAGTTTTCGCCATTCGACTTGTTGCCATTGTTACGATTAGTTGGTGTGTCCATAGCTGCGATGAATATAGACCAGGGTGAAGTTCCTTTATTTGAGTTGTCCTTTTTGTTTCTCTTCTTTTTCTTAGCCCGTTGACACCCTGTGGAAACTTTGGATGTTCCATGTGAAGAACTAGAGCTGCAGCTTTGATTTAGATCAGGGATTGAAGGTTGAGTAATGGGGGGGGTTAATGATCCGGTCTAAGGAGAAGGGGTCCGAGTCTTGACTTGGGAAATTAGAGGGCTAATGTACCGGACTGGGCTGAATATTAGATGGATCAATGGGTTCAAATTCAAATAGACATGAAGTGGGTTGGGCTTGAGGCAAATCAGTGGACACCAATTGACTTGATTTGTCAGTGGACGGTGCTGCATAATGATCCGTTGTTTTTTCAATCTCCAATGAACATGGATTGGCTGTCTTTTCATTCACCAAGAAATTGGCATCATTATTGATTTCTAAAGATTTGTATGTTTCCAATGTTCCCGGATTAATGACGTCATCTTGCCTGAACATGCAATCTTCGTCGACCGGAAAATAATTATCATCTTCCAGATCACCCAAAACTTCTTCCTCATCAATATCTGGTGAACTATCTTCATAACTGGGGAAAGTCCAATTATCAAGGTCTTCTTCATACACCCAAGCACTGAAATAGACTAGTTTGTGAATATGATGAGGGTGGTTGTGGTTTGAATCGAGTGTGAGTTTCTAGGCTTTAAAGATGATGATCATAATGGTAGATTGGTATTGGGGTTGAAAGCTTTAATTGACTTTGGTGGGGGAGTGGTGGTTGTTTCGTACACGCCGGAGATTGCTGAAAATGATGGTGGTGAGATGGTGATAGGATCAATTAAGAGGGTGAACGATGTTGTGTTGTGTTGTGTTGATTTAGTGTTCGATCGAATAAGGTGAACAAGGTGGATGATTATTTATTTTCATCAAGTTACATAAGTAGTCGTGTAAAAAGACAAGAATGCCCTTATGTTAACGAAATAATTTAACATTGCTAGTCTCTTGGACTTAATTGATACTATTTTAAACCTACAGTGACTAAAAAAGTAAAATTGAAACTAATAGACTAAAATCATTTTATTGTTCAAACCTAAGAGACCAAAACCAAAATTTACTCTTTTATAATTAAAATCATAACCATTATGTTTAAAAATTTGATTTAATACTTGACTACATCAACCCATGCATGGTATAAAATTTCATTTTAGAGTAAACTGCAATTTTGGTCCCTGTGTTTTGATACCATTAACAGTTTCAGTCCTACCTTAACAGTTTTGGTCCCTGTGTTTTTATTTTCTAACAGAAATGGTCCCGAACACTAACTACATCCAGTTTTCCGTTAAGTCTCTCACACGCGCCCCGTATTTGAGGGGTAAAAATGTCATTTCTCTACCTTTTTTATCTAGGTCATCATGTAGATTAACATTTTTATTTAGTCGCATGTCAAAAAGAGTGGTAGAAATGACATTTTTACTCCGTATGTGAGGGAGACTTAACGGAAAGTTGGATGAAGTTAGTGTTTGGGACCATTTCTGTTAGAAAATAAAAACACAGGGACCAAAACTGTTAAGGTGGGACTAAAACTGTTAATGACATCAAAGCACAGGGACTAAAACTGCAGTTTACTCTTCATTTTATTTTTCCCTCCCAAACTTTATTTTATAGTACAAAAAAAATTTCTCTAAAAAGATTACCTCCTTAAAACCTTGAATTATTAGATAGATTTTAAAACTTTTATGCATATTATCATTTAATTAAAATGTAGATAATTTTTAAGCATATTTTTAATGGGATTATTACTTTCTTTAGATATTAAAGTAAACTATAAGCACATTTTGATCCACTACACGATCTATCAAGATTTGTGATTCTTCTATTTTTTTTCCATACTCGATTGTTCATCGGTCATCACTAGGGGTGTTCATTATTCGAATATCATTCGAATTATTCGAAATTCAATTCGAATTTAATTCGATTAAGGCCATTCGAAATCGACTTTCAGTCATTCGAATTCGATTCGCATTCTATTCGAATAATTTTGTCGAATGTGGATCGAATACGAATATGATTTTCTGTATTCGCATTCGATTCGCCCAATTCGAATAAGAAACTTATATATTTTTTAAAATATATTTTTAATATATCTAATTAATTATCTATATATGAATATGATTTAATGGGCTTGAAGTAAAGTTAAAAATACTCAAACTCAACCCATTACCCAATCTTAATTGTTGTTTCTGCATATGAACATGATTTGGTGTTGTGACAGCTGATTAATTGTTGTTTCTACATATTTTAAACTTGTTTATAGTCTTTTTTGTGTTTGATTATGTAGTTTTAGACCTTTTGTTAACATGTTTTAGACTTGTTGATGTGCTAGTATTTTGCATATTGTTTGGGTGATGTTTTGCACATTGTTTGGGTAATGTTGTAGACTTATGTTATGTTGGTACTACATTTGTATTGTTACTTAATGTGTTTGTTTATTTATATTTTTTTAAAGCGAATACAATCGAATCTATTCGAATTCGATTCGAATTCGAATAACTTAATCGAATCGAATACATAGATTTTTATTCGAATGTGGATCGAATACGAATACAGTTTTAAAAAGTCCCAAATTCGACCAATTCGATTCGCCTAATTCGCCCAATTCGCATTCGATTTGAATGAACACGCCTAGTCATCACACATCCAACATTAATTTATGACCTACTAGGTTTAATACCCGTGTATACACACGGGTTGATATATACACAGATTATCTAAATTACGCATCATTGAGTAAATAGCAATAATTTGATAATAAATTAAAAAAAAACATTCATCTTCTATACATTTTATGCAAGCAATTTTTTTAAATATTTTAAATTTAAAACTTGAATGAGAAACAAAAAAAAATGATTATAAATGTATTATTACAAAAATACATTCATCTTCTATATTTTTGGCTTATCAACTAATGCATGGTAAATTCCCTCCTAAACTTCTTATTATAGAACAAAAAAAATTTCCCCCTAAACATTGCCCCCCCTAAAACCTTGATTTATTAGATAGATAATTAAACATCATATAGTTAATTAAAATCATATAAACATAAGCCAATTTCAAAACTATGAAATTAATACTCTTTCAAAATCATGTAAACATCAGCCGATTGCACAAATCAGCATATATATTTTTCTGCAAAGATATTATTCTCTTCCACTAAAAATATTATTCTATCACACATGGGAACATTCATTCTATCCCAAATCAAAGACAAAATAGTGTTGTATTATATAAATGCCACTTAAGCCAATTTATTAAAAAAAAAATTCTGAAAGCTCTATAAATCTGCCACGTTTGGAAAAACAATTTTAATATATTATTATATTAGATTATACCCCGTGTGGGAAAGATAAAAAATAATTATAAAACTTTACGAAAAAATAACATTTGGAAATAAACTATACATTCCAAGAAAAATATATCTGAAAATAAAAACACAAATTGCATTCAAATTGTAATTTGAGCCTTAAAGAAATAGATTTAAACTACAAATATATTATTACTCTATTAGTACCAAATTAGATATCTACGCTTTTAAACTGGATGACTTATAAATCGTACCAATTAATTTAAAAAAATTAAGAAAAATAGACATACAAATAATCCATATGATAGATTTCCGGGAAAATTCACGGTGACACTCATATGTATCGGGTTGAGCGTATGACTCGTCATGCATGCGTCTAGTCGTAAATTACGATGAGTTATTTTTTAAGTTATTTGTTTCCGTTTTCACAGTGATTTAAGGGATGTAAATAAGGTAGATTAAAACTTTGGAAAAAATTTATGGGTGATTTAACGTTTTCGATTTCTTTCCATACATAGCTTAGAAGAAAATATTCTTAATTTTGAGCGGGAAAAATGTTCCAACACCCTCTCCAATGAATGACACGTGTCCTCCAAAACTCTCTTTTATTAGAAGGTATAGATTAATTACACTAGGTTATAACCCGTGTGTTACACGAATTGACTGAAAAAAAACCTAAACTACAAGGACAGATTGATATTTCCGATTATGTATCATATCTTCAATTTTGATTTTCAAATCATGATTCGATGAAGGAAATTCTATACAATTCTAAATGTAAAGGTCGGTGACACCTGACACGTGTCACCGACCGATTCGCCGACCTATTTTTTGATTTTAAACTTTTACGTATTTACGATTTTGACCTCCGGACTTTTATATGTTTACGGCTTTCACCTTCGACTTTGGCATATTTACGTTTTTTACCATCGACTTTGATTTGTCACTTTATAACTTTGAACCGTTACTTTACTTTGACATATTTACGGTTTTGCTTCCCGACTTTGACATCTAAGTCTAGGTATTTCACCGTCTTTTAATATGCGACTTTACACCATAACGTACGAGACATGAATTTTTTTTACGTGCTTACGACTTTAACGATACTATTCTACTTTGATAAATTTCTAACATTAAAAATCTCGTTTTGACTTAGTTTTAATTTTGGCATTTACGTTTGTTATATACCCGTCTTTTAATATGTTACACATTATGACTTTGCACCGTAACGTGCAAGACATGAAATTTTTTTATCAACGTGTATGACGAAGTCACATACACGAGACCCAACCGCCGCAACGCGCGGCCCCGGTCATAAAGCTAGTTGAATTCTATATTGAAATTGATATAATCATAGAGAGTTAGAAAATGAAGGTTGAAGAAAACATATACGGTAAAAAATAAAATGGTAGTCATTGAGCGGGAAAGATGAAAAAAGATAGACTAAAAAAAAGACACATGCCAACTTTAATACTCTTTTATTATAATAGAGATGACTTATGACTGATATTAGGGTGAGGGGAGTCCACCCCTCACCACCCTACATCACCCCACACTTTAAACTCCACCTCAAATTACATGTAATCCACCCCACACCACCCCACATTATTTTTTAATTTTTTATTTAAGTCTCGTACAAATAGAAATGCAGAATGTACAAGCCCACGTAGCAGGGGCGTACCCACCCTTTAAGGGTGGGTGGCGCCCGCTCCCCCTACGAAACTAATTTTTTTTGTTTTTATAAATTAAATTCTTGATCGACCCCTTAAAATTTAACCCTCGACCCTCATCCAGTCTTAAAAAACTCAGTTTGATGCCTAGTCCACAGCCCATAGGAGACACATAATATTAAACAATGAATTGAGTTAAATTATGGTTAGAAGATAATAATATATATTTATTTATACTGTCATGTATTGTCAAGCATTGAGTTATTATAACCTCAAGTGTTTCACCATTGCACAAAACCATCAACATAGTTGATGATTCGAATGGTCATGAGTACAAGAAAGGAATACATAAATAATACAAGTGAGAAGTGAGGAATGGTGGAAAGTTTAGTTGTAGAACCAAGGTTCTCAACATCACCAGTTTTTATACCATAACACAAGTCTCCCAACATAGTCTTGTTTGAAAAATGGTTTGGTTTCATTCACTTCTTGTTTGTAAATTAATTAGTGGGTTAAGAAAGATGTAGAATGAAGGCATGTGAGGTTTAAGAAACAAAATGAAGAATTCATTTTATAAGGTTTAAGAAAAATAATCCTAACTCGAACCTCTAAATGGGGATTTGCCAAACTTTATTTACCTTGGTAAATATATGATGAATTCCTAGAGGATGTTTTCAGGTATTTAGGAAGAAAAATAATATCAAAAGATGAAAGAAAAAAATTGAAAGAAAGAACAAAAAAACTCTTAGATAGATTTAGAGAGTATAAGAAAGAGTTTAGAGTAATGAAATTGATTAGAAATATTTGAGTTAGTATTTATAGATAAAAATTAGGATTTGACATTAAATAAGTTAGTTCTATGAAGGGAAATTGAAAATTTTCAATTTTGATAATAAGTGGAAGGAAAATAAAAAATTTTCAATTTACACCCCTCAAATTTATTTTATTGATTGTTTGGCACCATAAACTCATGTTTAAGCATTGTTTTGGGCACTTTAACATATGAATCATAAAACAATTATAAAATCATTTTCCAAATAATATCTGTCTTGTTATGTTTTTTTCTCATTTTTTAATTTGACCCGACCCGGTTCGACCTGAACCGTGTCAAACCGGGTTTGAAAAAAAATTATAATATATCGATACTCAAACGATTGCTAACAAATTTCCAACCCCCATGAAAAAATTTTATGGGTACGCGACTGCAACGTAGCACTCCAATCATTAAAAGTTTCGGGGAGTAACTCGGGGAGCATACCCCAAACTGGACCCCAAAGTTCGGACCCGAAGGGAGGTGAGGCGGTGTGCCTGTGCGGGGCAGATTCGGGGCCGCACCCACCCCACATCGACTCCGTTCACTCTTATAACTTCTAAACAAGTATTCCCTCTAGCCAGTCCTATGGACAAAATGGTATTTTGTAACCGTAACTTGGACCTATGTACCTAACCAGGGGTGTACCCACTTTATGTGGGTGGGGGGCGCCTGCTCCCCTTGCGAAGTTTTTTATTTTAGTTTTTATATGTTAAATTTTTGATCGGCCCCCTGTAAAATTTAACTCTCGACCCCTCGTTTAGTCTTGAAAAGTCAGTTTGATGTCCAGTCCGTAGCCCATAGGAGAAATATAATAGTTAACCATAGATTGAGTTAAATATATTATGGTTAAAAGATAATAATATATATTTATTTATATTGTCATGTATAGTTAAACATTAAGGTATTATAACCTCAAGTCCTTCATCATTGCACAAATCATCCACATAGTTGCTGAGTATACGAAAGGAAATACATAAATAAACCAACTAGTTATGCTAAGTAATCAAGTAAGAAGTGAGAAATGGTGTAAAGTTTAGTTGTAAAACCAATGTTCTAAACATCACAATTTTTATACCATAACACAAGTCCTCCAACATATTCTTAATTATTTTGAAAACATGGTTTGGTTTCATTCACTTCTTATTTGGAGATATATGATGTTTAAGAAACAAAATAAAAAATACATTTTATAAGACTTAAAACTCAAAATTATGATTTACCCAACTGTATTTACCTTGGTAAATATATGATGAATTATTAGAGAATGTTTCAAGTATTTAGGGGGAAATATAATGTAAAAAATTTAAAGAAAAAAGAAAAAAATGAAAGAAAGAACAAAAAAATTACAATTTGTTGAAAATTTGTTTAAAAATGTGTATTCGCAAGAATATAAAAAATGTGTATTCGCAATTGTTTAAGCGTTGTACAAGCATATAAAATATTAGTTTTTAATCATTTTTTAAGTTGACCCGATCGAACCGGGTTGGAAAAAATTTTATATACTGATATTCAAACGTTTCCTACCAAATTTCCGACCCTCATAAAAAAAAATTTTGAGCTCGCCACTGCACCTAACCTTAGCCTAATCTAGTAGATAGATTACATATACGCATAGAGTACACAAATCAGTTAATTTTCGATTAACCAGCCACTAAATAACTTAACAGGTTATACTTAATGACATTTTTTATTTCAGTTATTTATAAATAGGTGTATGACTGTGTATTGTTATGTCAAAATTTAAGTAATTACATTTTTTGGCCTTTATAATAAGCCAAATTACGGATCGTGGCATTTATTTTAAATTTTTGCATTGGTTGCCCTTTATATAAATTTTTCTCACAGTTTTGGGCCTTTAATCTAACTGTCGTTAAGTTTCAACGTTAAATCCTCTCATGTGCAAGGCACATGAGGGTATTTTTGTCATTTTACCTCAAGGCCAAAAATTAAAATGCTTTATTATTTGAGGGACCATTTTTGTCATAACCAACGTTTAGTTGCTGCTGCTTCGATTCGTTCTAAACACAACAACAACAACTTCAATCAATGTTGCTTCTCTCTAAAACAATCATCATCCACACCTCTTCATCTCCAACACCAAGATGGTATTGGTTAGTTACCTACTTTCTTAATCAACAACTTATTACTTGTATTTAATCAACACATACCTCCATAACCACCACCATTCATAGTTTGGGATCACGGCAATCGAAATCCATAAATTTCCATTAATATGTACAGATTCATAATCGAATCGTTACGAATCGTTACTAATCGAATCGTTACGAATAATCGATTTAACATTCATAATCGATGATTCAGTGTTCAGAAATGCACTAATCAAATCGTTACGCGCATCGTTTGATTCCGAAACCGATTCAACATGATGAAATTGAGAATTACAGTCGAGTTATATACAGTAGTACCTTCGAGTTATATACAGTGGCGCTGTCGTCGATGCCAAAGTAAGTGCAGTGTTTCCAGAGCCATCGTCGGTGCCAGGGCCGGTCCCGAGGAATCGAGTGCCCTGTGCGAGACAAGAAAAAAAGGCCCCCTAACCCGAAACATCAACGCACTAAATTATATAAACTAAATTTTTAACCAAAAAACAAACGTTTGATAATTAAACATAAGAAAATCAAAGGGGCTGTTTGGCAATGCTGAATGATTAAGTGCTGAATGGTTAAGATGTCTGAATGGTTAAGTTCTGAATGAGATTTCTAAAAGTTTTGTGTTATTCACTTTGTCCCACATTGGAGTGGAGAAACAAAAATTCTTAGTTTATATATTCAAGCATTCATGGCATGTTAAGTTCCTTTGTCATGTTTTACTCTAGCACCTACCCGCGCGCAGGGGGGGTGCAATCTGGTTCGAATTCCTTCCCAAAATGCGACGCCCGCGCGACCTGCGGACACGAATGCAACTCCAAAAACCCGGGTCCGTGTGAGGGGGTTTTTAGACTCATTCTTAGGCTCGCCAGCCTCTTTTTTGGTCGCAGCTCGTTCAGTTTTTTTTTTTTTTTTGGTGCCCCCGTTCAAACGAGTGCCCTGTGCGGTCGCCTATCCCGCACACCCTATGGGCCGGCCCTGGTCGGTGCAAAGTTAAACAACAACGACGACGACGATGATGATGATGATTCAGTTGACGGTTCAGTTTTCAACTTCTTCTCCATCTCTGACTTATCTCTCTCTCCGGGTAAGGTCCTTTTTCCGGTCATTTCTCCACTTCCGACCCGTTTGATGGTGGTGGTGGTGGTGTGGTGGTGGTGTGGTGGATGATGATAATATAGAGGTTGAATTAGTTACATAAATGTTCCCTCAAATAATAAAGCATTTTTATTTTTTGCCTTGACGTAAAATCACAAAAATACGGCACATGAGGGGATTTAACGTTGAAACTTAACGACAGTTAGATTAAAGGCCCAAAACCGTGAGAAAAATTTATATAAAGGCCAACCAATGCAAAAATTTAAAATAAAGGCCATGATCCGTAATTTGGCTTATTATAAAGGCCCAAAATTGTTATATTATTTAGAGTCTATGGTCATAAATTTATTATATTATTTTTAACTAAATAAGTAGTAACATTAAAAACTTTAAATATTACAAGATATATAGCTTTTAAAACATTATATAAGTAACAACACTAAAACATACCGGTTTTTTCCGGAACCGGTTTTTTGTAGGAACCGGTTCCGGTTCTTTTGAACCTATAATTGGAAAAAATAGTAGAACCAACGGTTCGGTTCGGTTCTACAAGAACCGTTCTTAGAAGAACCGGTTTTCGGTTATTTGATCGGTTCCGGTTTTTTTGTGCACAATATTTTACTCATCTTGGAAGTGAAAAAAATAACATCCTTATATAATATAGCAAAATCTATTTTGCTTAGTTGTCATCATTAGAGATGGTTTTTGCTTATGTGGTATTTATAAGAGAGTTTATCTCACAATAATATTTTTATATTTGAAATATGTATATATATATATCAATAACTAGTTTAGAGCCCGTGCTACGCTCGGGTTTGTTTTTTAGTATATACAATATTATACTCGATTTAAAGAGATTTAAATACTCGGTTTTGTTATGTAGTTTTTTTTAAAATAATGTCGTATTAAAAGTTTATGTATGTTTAAAAAAATATTAAGTTATTTAATTGTAGATTATTAATAATTTTATCCTTAAGTTTTATTATTATACCCTATCAAATATAAGATGACTCATTCACACTCCTAGTAGGAGAGGGTTTAAAATGTAAATACTATTAAGTTTCTAAAGATTCTCTTAAATATTAGGAACCAAAATGTAATTAAGGTTATTGTAATATATTATTATTATTATTATAGATATGCACATATTTTAAATATAAAAATATTTTTAGGAGAAAAACACTCTTATAATACTAAGTAAGCAAATATCACATCTAATGATGCCAACTAAGCAAATTTTATTTTTCTATATTATATAAGGATAATAATCTATTATAATAACCTTAATCACATTTTGATCCCCTAATATTTAGGAGAGTCTTTAGAAATTTAAGATTATTTACATTATAAATCATTTCCTACTAGAGGTGTGAATGAGTCGTCTTATATTTGACAGGGTATAAATTGAAACTTATGTATAAAGTTTGTAATAAGCTACAATTAAATAGCTCAATTTTTTTTAAAGAGACATAACTTTTTTTACACGACATTATTTAAAAAATGCACCATAAAGTCGAGGATTTAAATTGAGTATAGTATTGCTATACTAAAATAATATTTTTTTAAATAAAATCTTGTCTTATGGTTTACCATCGTTTTCTCTTAAAATTGACTGTAATCATCTGTGTCTCTTTAATATTTTTAAAATCACCGTTTGTGTGTTATGTACCCGAGCATAGCACGAGGACTAAACTAATGTTATAACTAAAACAAATACCTACAGGAATCGGTTTGCAACCGTTACTAGTTGGAAAAAAAACAGGCTTGTGCACTTGTAATAAAATACATAGCTTTTTAAACAAATACATAGCTTAATGGGCTACGTAGCTTGTCGTTTAACTCGTCAGTTTTGTAGGTGTTTGTGTGTACTTAATTTCCTCCCATTTTTTTCTAATAAAATACATCAACTTTTTAAATTTTAAGTGCCTCCTCCTCCCAAATGTTAAAGCAATATTCAAACGGTTAAAATTAGAAAAATACTCGTTTTTACTCTGTCAAATCTATACATATTAATAAAAGAAGGTTTTAGAGTACACGTATCGTTCATTGAGGCATGTTTTGAATTCATTTTCCCGCTCAAATAAATTACACAAACAAAATTTAGAAACAAATCATTTAACATATTTACATACTCCATAATTAAATGATGCAATGATTCTTTTTCTTTTTACATATATGGTCTACATGAAGGCGAATTTCTATAAGATTTTCATTGGGGAAATGAATCATCGAATAATTTTTACGAGGTATAGATTCCAGCAACATTTATATATATTTATAGTTTATTTTAAGAAATTCTTTTCTCAAAGTTTGGTTCATATGTGTAAGGGTACCACATTTTTTTATATGCGGTTTAATTCACTTTTATTTATTTTATACTAGATTATTACCCATGTGATACATGGGTATGAAAATATTGTATTGATAAAAAGGATTGAGTTGATGAAAATATTAAATACTATATTTAATTTATATTATTTAATATTTAAGAATCTTAAAATGTATAATTAAGCTAACTTATTGAAATAAGGCATAACCAACAACTTTAAGTTATAATCTACATTGAAAACAAAAAAAAAACATAATTTAATTCATACTTTTCCGTAGACCTTTTTGTGTATAGCTTTTGAGCTTTTGTTCGCACAATTTAATATGCTATGTGGTATACACATAAAACCGGACTAAATTTCTTATTACTAAAAATATTAAAGTGCGGCTTACCCGACCATTGAATTCTCTAAAAAAGTTTCCTCATTTTTTGGCCTTGCCAAGATGTTTTATGTACCAATTTGGTCGTTTAATCTGTTATTCATCAAAAGAGTGTATGAATTAACAAAAAAACATGAAAAATACACATTTGACACCGTAAACTTTTAGCACTAAGTAATTTCCTTGAGAGAAGATCGATGAAACTTCACAATCGATTCGACAGCTATAAACCGTTCTGATCTAAATTTGTTGATTCCACCTTCATATAAAACAATAAAGATTAGTGAAACAATACGAAAATTAGGGAATGCATTCTTATATTATTTATGCTTAGCAATGTTAGTTTATTTATGCAAGAAGCAAATAGTGTTGCGGAAAAACATGTCATCAACTCAAGTCCAATAAAAAAAATACAATTTAAGTCTAGAACCTAACCCTTTTCAATTACAGCAAAAGTACATTAACTTAACACAGTTTAAAACATATTTCAAAATAAAATATTCAATTGACTGCAAATACTTTTAGATCCATATTATCAACAGTAGAGGCTAAATTGCTAAAGACGCTATGCATGAATTTCTATTTCACGTATTCATTAATATTTTCATTAAATATTTGATGATCCTTAGGAAACAAAAATTTTGATTACACCCAAACTACAACTTTGAGTAATCCCCGGTACCCGTTTCCTAAAATCCAAATTAACTATTGAGAGAATTCAGTTTAAATATAAAGTGAAATCAACTTCACTTTCATGGAACCATGCAACCATGATTTGCGCTTTAATGAGAGTACAATACATATTCAGACTTTTGGGAATCAAATATACGAACTTTCACGTTTTATTCATATTAGCATACTTACCTTAAACCACATACAACATCACCACTAAATGCTCCCTATTTTTCCAGTAGCAACAACCTAATCATTTACATGCCTAAATGCAAGGACAAATAAATAATATGATGTTACAACAATGAATATGATCATGATAGTAAAGATTTAGGGGCAGTTTATTTACCTCTTAATGGTTCAGCTCAGTGCTTAATCATTCCACATTCAGCATTCAGAGCGTTTGTTTCAGGCAAAAATAACCTCTAAATGGTTTAGTTAAGTGCTGAATGGTTAAGAGACTGAGAGATTCTGAATGAAACTGAATGGAGCATATACTAACTTCATACTCATCTGAAGTTGTACCCCAACATTTATCTTATTGATGTAACCTCTTAATGGTTCAGTCCTTTTAACCATTCAGCACTTAATGATTCAAATTTTGCCAAACAACCCCTTAGGAATTACCTGAAGAGGGTTGGTTTATACTCCAAGAAGTTGAATCAACTCAGTCGTTTCACATAAACATTCGAATAAACTAAAATTGTTAATCTCTAAATTGTCTAATTATTACAAAAGTATCACGTCAAAACACAATCTCTTGAAGCATGTTTTGTTATATTCTGCTTATTCATGCCCACATTAACAAATAATTACTTTCATAACAAAAAAATATTTATATAATTCTTTGGTTAAGAACCAATTAATAATCTGAAATACAAATCGGAAACAGGACATGAAATATGGAAATCAAACAAAAAGCAACTAATATGGACCCTACACCAAAAAGTATTCAATATCCAATTAATTTCAATATAAAAAAATTACTAATATCACGCACTGTATTTAATTTCAATTGCCTTGGATTTCGATTTGGTGCCAATATATGGTAGATGAAGAAGAGCGGCGACGCAAGATTTAGGGTTTCTTGTTGTGAAAAGTGATGGAACGGTAGAAATAAAAAAAATAGGTATATTGGTTTTCACTGGTCCCAACTATCACCTTTTGTCTTCTACTGGTCCCAACTATTGAATTGGATGTCAACGGTCCCAACTTTTATCAATTTGGTAACCATTGGTCCATCGTTAATTTTTTTTAACGCCGTTATGATGTTTTAGGCCTTTTGATCGGAAGGATAATACGAGTCGATTGATGTAAAAGTTTTCTCGAAAAAGCTCTCTGAACGATAAATTTTTTACATCCGATTGAAGCGTCGTTAGGTTTAAACACCCGATTGAAGCACTATTTCGTTGTTCGGAGTGCCGTTTCGAGGTAAATTTTCCATCAATCGACTTCAATTATCCTTCCGATCAAAAGGCCTAAAACATCGGTCCTAAATTTGAAAGAAACTTAACGGCGTTAAAAAAAATTTAACGACGGACCAGTGGTTACCAAAGTGATAAAAGTTGGGACCGTTGACAGCCAATTCAATAGTTGGGACCAGTAGAAGACAAAAGGTGATAGTTGGGACCAGCGAAAACCAATATACCAAAAAAATATAAGGCTTATATATGCGGGGTCAAAAAATTGGTTTGAAGCCGAATTGAATTTCAACTCCTGGTGTAAAAAGATCCGCGCATAAGATTTATTAAAATATGGTTTTGGCGGGAACCGGAGGTTAAAAGTGACGCCAATGAGCGACATGTGGCATCTAAAACCCTCTTTTATTAGAAGGTATAGATAACTCATATTTATGATCCATATGATAGTTTATTTAAACAATTTCATTTTTTTAAGGTGTGATTAAGGTTATTTGGCATGTGTGTGTATTTGTATATAAGTAATCTCAATGCGTTTTTAAATAATAACATGTCCTTAGTGCTTATAGTATGAACAATGAGAATGATGTCTTTATCAAACCTAGATACTCACTGTTATGGCCATGAGAACGTTGGACGTGGCCATGACAATTTTGGTTGCACTCTTTGGCAACAGATATATATTATAGTAATTACATAAAAGTCTGTTTTGAATGTTTCATCCTTTAATTTACTAATTATGTTTTCTCTCCTTACTAATTATTTGTATATAAGTATAAAAATTATGGACTATAACATAGCTGTTTACACATATATACCAACGAAACACAAATTACAACATGACAAGTTTTATGTCGTATGTAACTTTCTTTTAAATAATATTTCTTATACAAACATTAATTTTATTTCTCTATTCACTCGTCTAAAACACGGGATTCAAAACTAGTTAAAATAATAGATTTTAGTATTAAATTGCAAATTTCGTCCCTGAGATTTGCTTATTTTTGTCATTTTCGCCCAAAAAAGTTTTTTAACCCATTTTTGTTCCCAAGGTTTCCAAAAACTTGTTATTTTCATCCTAAAGATTTCTAAAAACTTGTTATTTTTGTCCCACCACTTAATACCATCTATTTTTAACATTAAATGAGGGATAAAACAATCTTTTTACTATTTTAATTTATTAATCATATTATCTATCTCATACCCTCCATTCATCTCCCACTTAATGGTTCGATTGTGATGATTTTCAATTGTGGTAGCGTCACGGAGAGCGAGAGTGGAGTTAATCTTGATGGAGATTTAGTCGGGAAGTTGGGAGAAATATAGAGTTGGGAAGGTGATTAATAAATTAAAAGAGTAAAAAGACTGTTTTACCCCTCATTTAACGTTAAAAATAGATTGTGTTAAGTGATGTGACGAAAATGACAAGTTTTTAGAAACCTTGGGGACGAAATGTTATGTGCCATGACCTCAAATATGTTTACTTGCATGTTTTCCAATTAATTATTTTTATTTTATTTTATTTTATTTTATTTTATTTTCCTTTTATTTAGTAATAGTGAGTAGTGGTTAAGTTAGTGGGAAGTTATTTAGTGGGTAGTTATTTTCTTTTCTTTTAAGGTTATAAATTGCCAAGTATGCTAAATATTTGAGGCATTAATGAAAATTATGAAGTTAGTCTAAAAATCTCTCTATTTTCTAATCTAGTTTCCTTCTCTTTTCTTGGTAAATTTACAAGAACCACAACAGTGGTATCAGAGCAGCTGCGATCCACCGTGAACCATGGTCGCTCCAACTCTATCTGAAACCGAGTTCTATCAATGGATGAATGCGTCTTTTGCAAGACTCGAGTCCCGGTTACAAACCATCTTCAGTGAGCTTCGATCGATCCGAACCGCACGAGAAGCCCTTCAACCCCAAATTTCATCACCACCTGTCTTGTCATCCGTTGTTGCCTCACCACCAACACCAACAACCAAACCACCACCCAATTCTACCACCGCACCCCAAGTCCCGAATCTGAACCCAAAAGTTATAATTAATGCTTCTAGTTTGATCAAAAGAGCTTCACACGTAGATAAACATAATGTTTATCCTTTACATCTTGATGGCCATGAGTATTTTGAGAACATATTTGTTAATTATTTTGTTCAAGAGTTTCAAAGGGTGGCCTTCGTAGAATCCATTGAGAAAAAAGCAGCTATGGCAATGATTAAAGGGGTAGCTGGGAAACCCGAATGGCGTCCACCGTGGCGTTTTCCTATGACTTCTCCCACTACAACAAGAAGAAGTGAGCGGTGTCCGCCGTGAATTATAATCGAGCATCTTCCGATTGCATCCTTGAGGACAAGGATGGTTCGAGCGAGATGAAATGTTATGTGTCATGACCTCAATTATGTTTACTTGCATGTTTTCCAATTAATTATTTTCATTTAATTTTATTTTCCTTTTACTTAGTAATAGTGAGTAGTGGTTAAGTTAATGGGTAGTTATTTACTTTTCTTTTAACATTATAAATTGCCAAGTATCCTAAATATTTGAGGCATGAATGAAAATTATAAAGTTAATCTAAAAATCTCTTTATTTTCTAATCTAGTTTCCTTCTCTTTTCTTGATAAATTTACAAGAACCACAACACGAAAATGAGTTAAAAAACTTTTTTTGACGAAAATAATAAAAAAAGACAAACCCAGAAACGAACTTGACAATTTACTCTAGATTTTATTTTATTTTATTTAAAATTCAAAATCTAGCTTGAAAATATCAATAATATTAGAAAAAGCATGCTCCACATGTGGGGATCGTGTTTGAATGTCATCGACGTGGTGACTAGACTTGTTCACACATGTCCACGTTACCTTCCTTTATGACAACGGTTATTTTTTAAGACACGTGGACTCCAACTCACCGTTAACGTTTTCCGATCAAAATGCCGTATATGTGTTTTTCTCTCTTGCCATTAGAGTATAAATTTGAAAAATGATACCATTTTTTATCTATAAGATGATTGTGATTGATTGCATAATGTATATATGTTCTTAGATTGTCAATATGTTAGTTCATAAACATAACTTCTATCAAGTGAGATAATAAATGGCAATTATAATTTACAAGTTATTGTTAAAATGGTCTTTGAGTTTGTACCGTTTCAATCACTTTGGTTCTTATTTTTTTTTCTTGTTATTTTGGTGTTTGGTTTTGTAAAAAAATGTCATTTTGGTCTTTTCGTCAACGTTTTCTGTTAGATTTCTATCAAATGACGGAAATACCCTTATTTATTGAACTGCCGTTTTGGTCATTTTCCAAACTATTTTCTGCCATTTTGTTCATTTTTCCAAATTCTATCAATTTGGTCATTTTTTCCAACGTCGACCATTTTAGTCATTTTTTCAACTTTCATCTTTGAAATCATCTCCACCTCAAACAATGTGATGACCACCGCCCCCACCATGACACTCTCTTCCACTATAAAACATTATATAAACATAAACAAAATACTAAACATCTAAAGAAACAAAAAAAATCGATGACTCAATTAAAAAATGAAAACGGTTGATTTTTAAAATATGTAATAATCACAAATAATATATATAATTTCAACTCTAAACATTATTGTTTATTAGCGTCGTTCTCAATCTCGGATATAAGAGAAGAAAAATTTATAATAATAACATTTAAACAAACTAGAAAGAGACTTAAAATTTTACTTTGTCTAAGGTCCTAAAAACATTTGAGTTGTCCATGCTCCCCCAAAGAGGGCAAGAAAATAGGTTGCTTGATTGTGGTGGTCGGTTGGGAGGTGGACGAAGTGAGGTGATATTCGATAAGATTTTATTTGGATGGGGTGTGTAGCGACCAAGAAGACGAAGGGAATGGTCAACGAAGGTGGCATCGGTGGTGTGTTATAGAGAATGCTTGCTCAATGATGTTGTGTTTTATAAAAATAATAATAATAATATCAATGATCAAATTATCATTGTGGTCCCTGAAATATAAAATATTTGTCATTTTAGTGTTTGGTTTTGTAAAAATTTGTTATTTTGGTCCCTGAAATGTAAAATGACTATATTACCCTTGATTTAACGGATAAATCTAACAGACGTTGACGAAGGTCAATTACAATTTTTTACAAAAGCAAACACTAGAATGGCAAGAAAAAAAAACATAAGGACCAAAGTGGTCAAAACGGTACAAATTACTCTTTGATTTTGCTAAAACTAAGGTTATAATTTAATAGTTCGTTTTCTACGCTTACATTCCAACAATTTCAGAGTTTCTTTCAATTTTAGTCCATGTCACTAAGATCATTAACTTCACTATATTAATTTAGTGTAAAATGACAATAATACCCCTGAACTAAATCTGTTACTCAAATACATTATTTATTAAAAAAATAAAACAACTCCTAAATTTTCTAGAGTTAATTTCATTTTTGGTCACCGTGGTTTTGTGGATTTAACACTTTTAGTTCAAACTTTTAAAAACTCATTTTTAGTCAATATGGTTACATCTTTATTTCAGTTTTGATCACTTTGCTAACACAGTTAATGTTTGAGTGTTAGGTTTGTGTGAAAAAACCAAAATATCCCTATTATCAAAAATTTATAAAAGTATATAATTTAAATAAAATAATAAAAATCTAAAAAAAAATAAATATAAAACATACTACCATATGTTCTCAGTTCTCACACACTCACATCAACCCAAGCCATCACCGTCATGGACCGCCCACTCATCATCACCACCAGTCCACCACGACCTCACCACCACCCCCACCATCATCCATAACCATCAAATACTCCAAACCATTTCCGAGCAACCATCATCGCCATCGTCTTCTACCTCACCATCGTCGGGCATCCACCATCACTTGGAATTGAATGGGATTGGGCTCAGATTTTGGAGTTATGGTACAATGGTTGGATTAGAGCAAAAAAACCCCACATCTTCTTTCATCTTGGTTATAATCATCTCAAATATCTCATCTTTTTTATTTTGCCAGTAAAACCCTTACCTAACCTCGTATGCACTTAATTATTTTTTTAGATCCATAACCGGGTAAGCACTAAATCTTTGTAGATACATAACCACTTAAAGGTTTATTTGAACAATAAGAAGAGTATTGATTTATAAATTCTCCCTATCACGTCTTCGATTGTTCGGGCTAGGGTTTCAGGATAATTGGACGTCGAAATTTGAGAAGAAGGAAACGAAGAGGCTATGATCGAAGCGTTGTTGAAAAAAAGGCTAGAGTGGTGTGGTCGAAGTTGAATAGATGTGGGGGTGAAGTGGTGTCGGTGATGAATGTAAAAGAAAGGGTCATATTGCAAACAAATTCAAATTCAGACCCACACTATAATAACGTATTTACTTTTTGGTTTTTGTGATTAAATAAATGGGACCCATGAGGGTATTTTGGTCTTTTCATATTAGATTACAATGAAACATTAACATTGTTAGCAAAGTGATTAAAATGTTTTGGCATTTACCTTTCATTTCCGCGCCCTAAAAATTTTTAACGTTAACTAAGTATTATATTTTTCTCATTTAATGTGACACATACGTTTAAATTCATACAATATCGTTTGATGTAACTAATGATTGAGATCCTGGTTTGTCATACGTCTAAGTAAAACTCCATTTGTTGAAATTGAGGGTGTGGCAAGTAGCCAATGGTAACAAAAATGTGTTTATGTCTTGGGTACAAATCCTGTAGTTTGCAGGTTCTGGTTTATTTATCTTGAAAGATTGAGTTAATTTTATTTTTGGTCATTGTGGTTTGATGGTTTTAACACTTTTAATCCAAACTTTAAAAACTCATTTTTAGTCATTATGGTTACATTTTTGTTTCAATTTTAATTTAACGTAAATGTGTGAAACACACGCCCAAAATCTAAAGACTATATTAAAAAATTAAAATGACTAAACATGAATGACATGAGACAATGCAATGCCCTAGTCGTGCAGCGTTACCTAAGAAACCAGAGAAAACATGTTAACAAATGTCAACACAAAGGCTAGTGAGTTCATAAAATAGTAGTAAAATAAACAAATATCTTTCAAGCATATAAGTAAACAAAGCGTATTTGCGTATGTAGCTAATCTATTGTACATGCTACTAATGTCAAGGTATTCGACCGAAGCTAACGTTGTATGTATAGTTTGTCCACACCATGTCAGAACAGGTCGTGGATCAAAGTTAAAAGGGTCAATTTCAACACCCGTTTAACATCTTATTCTGCTAACGTGACTAGCCCATGTAGGGTTGTCAAACTCAGTAGTACTACTCAAAATCCCTCAGGTATGTTTTAATATTAAAAGTTAAAATGTAATACACGATGACTTTCTTGATTAAAAGTAATAGTACCTAGAAACGTGACAACACAGTATTACAATATTCGTAAAAATATATTGAGCATGCTTTCTCCCTAAAAAGAAGTAAGTAAAGTAAAAGGCAAATTGGCCTAAAATAATCCCAACTCAGTTTATTACCTCCAGTGGTTCCAAATCCAACTTTTTTGGCATACAGTGGTCCGCCGTTAAGTGCACTTAACGGCCGTTAACTTTTTTTTTTCTATTTTTTACGAATTTCAAACGATATTTTAGGGATTTTGATCGGGAGAAGAATGCGTGCCAGTTGATGTAAACCTTACCTCCAACTTTTGCTCCAAATGATTTAATTTTGACATCCGGTTGAAGCACCGTTAGGGTTTAAACACCCGATTGAAGACTGTTTTGTCGTTTGGAACATCGGTTCAAGGTAAGGTTTACATTAACTGAATCGTATCCTCCTCCTGATCAATATCCATAAAACATTGTTTTGAAGTTCGAAAAAGATAAAAAAAAAAAAAAAAAAGTTAACGACCGTTAAGTGCACTTAACGGCGGACCATTGGAGGCAAAAAAAGTTGTATTTAAGACCACTGGAGGGAATAAACTGAGCTAGGATTATTCTCAGCCAATAGCTGTTAGTTAAAATTATTTTTAGCCAATTTACCAAAGTAAAATGGGTTAGTAAAACTCACCTTCAGGTGTAAAACAATTAGCAACATCAAGAATCTATGTGCACCAATGTTAAAAAGCTCACACATGCCCACAAATGCACAACAAATTCCTAGTTGGAACGCGCAACAATAGTCTATAAACATTAGCATCGTGTAATAATACTTTTGTGATTGAGCATTTTGTACTAGTTTAAGTGTGATGATCAATTATTATTACAATTTGGTTACATTCATATTGTTGCTCAAGTATTAGTGTTAAGGGTGTCAATTTTACCCGAACCCGAATACCGAACCGAATCAACCCAAACCCGATTACGAAATAAACCGATAATCCCGAACCAAATTTCAAAGAAAACCTGAACCCAATTTACTCCTAGGGTTGGTAAACTCATTTTTTCTCAAATATGATTTCTATAACTTAAAAAAAGAGAAAAAAAAAACACAAGAAACTTAAAGATCTGTTCTTTAAACTCATTTTTCTTTAATATGATTTCTATAACTAGTTTATTGTTCTAGTGTTATGTCATGTTTACACTAACGTCATTTTTTTTTATAAACAACCACTAATCATTTCTCATTCATATTTTACCATGTTAATATCATCAACATAACACATAAACGTCACACAAACACTACACCTTAATATCATCACGACACCACACGCATTTAGAAACACGTCACATGTTGTTTGCTATCCAAAATATAATAATGAAATAACAATAGAAAATGATCACCATCTTAAAACTCATGTTAACTCAATCATAAAAAAACACACACACATCTCCGGCTGTCTTCTACAACCTTCTCCACCAAAAACCATCAAATCAAATCACGTTCTTCCACATCCACGATGAGCTGGTGGTGGGCCGGAGCAATCGGCGCTGCAAAGGTAAAAAACCCATCTTACAATCTCAATCTCACCTCCAATTTTCATTATCAAATCTAACCCCCCTTCAATTTCACAGAAAAAACTCGATGTAGACGACGCACCACCCAAATACCAAAGCGTTGCTCTAATCATCGGAGTCACCGGCATCGTCGGCAACAGCCTCGCCGAAATCCTCCCGTTGTCGGACACTCCCGGCGGCCCATGGAAAGTGTACGGCGTCGCTCGTCGTCCTCGTCCCCAATGGAACGCTGATCATCCGATCGAGTATATCCAGTGCGACATCTCAGATCCGGATGAAACGTTGACGAAGCTCAGTGGTGTTGTTCAGGATGTTACGCATCTGTTTTATGTTACGTGGGCTAATCGATCTGCTGAAGCTGAAAACTGTGAAATCAATGGTAAGATGTTCAAAAATGTTCTTGATGTTGTGGTTGCTAATTCGCCTAATTTGCAACATGTTTCGTTGCAAACTGGACGGAAACATTATTTAGGTCCGTTTGAGTTGTTTGGGAAAAAGGCTCATGATCCACCTTTTAGTGAAGATTTACCAAGATTAGATTGTGCTAATTTTTATTATACTTTGGAGGATATTTTGTTTGAGTCTGTGAAACAGAAGGAAGGGTTGACGTGGTCGGTTCATCGTCCGGGGACGATATTTGGGTTTTCGCCTTATAGTATGATGAATTTGATTGGTGCATTGTGTGTTTATGCTACAATTTGTAAGCATGAAGGGGTTGCATTGAAGTTTCCTGGGAGTAAGGAAGCTTGGGATGGTTATTCGGATTGTTCTGATGCTGATTTGATTGCGGAGCAGCATATATGGGCTGCGGTTGATCCGTATGCGAAGAACGAAGCGTTTAATATAAGTAATGGGGATGTGTTTAAATGGAGGCAGTTTTGGAAGGTGCTTTGTGAACAGTTTGAGGTTGAGAATGGGGGGTGGGGGGGAGAGAGGGTGAGTATGGTGGAGATGATGAAGGATAAAGGGAGTGTTTGGGATGAGATTGTTAAGGAGAAGGGTTTGGCGGTTACTAAATTCGAAGATGTTGCGGTTTGGTGGTTTGTGGATGTGATTCTTGGAAATGAGGGTATGTTGGATAGTATGAATAAGAGTAAGGAACATGGGTTTTTGGGGTTTAGGAACTCGAAATCGTCGTTGGTTTCTTGGATTGATAAGATGAAAGGGTATAAGATTGTTCCTTAGATTTGGAAGGTTTATGGAGATTTCATGTTTGGTGGTTGTTTATGTTTGATCTTTGCATGTGTAAGAAGAAGAAATAAAAGGATTTGATTGTTGAAGTTGTGTAAATTGTATGTTTCAATTCTTTTTCTTTAAGAAAATAAGTGTTTCTATTAATGTTTCAAGGACCATCCTAGGTCTCTAAAATTTAAATGATTGATGTTTGTTTCTATAATGTTTCAAGGGCTCAAGGCTTAACTTTTGTAGATATAAAATCTGTACAAGTTTTCATAGAAGTGTTGTTCAAGTTTGAAGTGTTTTACACAGCATATACTTGAAGGGTTTTAGTAAGTTGTCACAACATTATCTTGATCCTTAGGCTATAAGCTAGCCCCTCTTTGAAGATCTTCAAATGTTTCAAAACATGTTTTGCACAGCATATACTTTACATAATTGTCATGAAATTATCTTGATCCTAGTGCTGGAAAGCGTAAAACACGACAATGAATTCACACAAGTCAGCATAGTTGACGTAAACCATTGTTTGTTTTACGCCTCCGTTGTTATAAAAATAATTTAGAACCTTCGTTGTGGGTTGTTTTTTTCATGATAAACAATTTGTTTGCTGCAGGTGAACTATAATTCTTAAACAATCACATTGAAACACACTAAGATTAAGATGAAATAATAAGAAAGTAATGCATATAAAACCCAATTGACCAAAGAACAAAGAATTATGTTGTTCTGAACTTAAAAAACTGGTTTTAAAAGAATTTACACTGTTGGGTACTTTTTCCACAAGTTACCTGTAGCTTTCTCAGTTCTTCAACAGAAGGGGATCTTCCCCATCATTATCTCCATTATGAGAAAAGATATCAATAGGCGCGGTTGTGAATCCTAAGTTGGTGCGTTTGGACGATTTCTCGCGATCAAGAAAGACTACTATCACAGATATGTCGTCATGGAAATGACGCCTGATGCCCCTTTCCATTTTCATTATATCCTTGTATCTTAACTCCCTTTTCTTTGTAGCCTCACGAATCGCTGCTCCTACCAATCTTTTTGCTATTCCCTGAAACGAAAGACCATTTTTGTCACTGAAAAGAACATTTAATTGAATACTTGGTATGGGTAGTTTTTTTTCAAAACTGAAAACCAAAACCTTCAAGGGGCTGACCCAGTGGCAATCCGTAACCGCCTGATATCGGAGGTTAGATTCGAATCTAGCTTCCACTGGTTTGTACCTTTAACCCCTCAAAGATCACCTGCTAAGTGCAAACTGTGTTTCAACTGGTTAGCAGGGTAAATTGGTGGGGACGTGAGTCTTCTATTGATTGGTTATCAAAGAGAAAAAAAACATTGAAACCAAGTGTGTGTATATATACAATATAGCTGAGTTAAAAAGTTGAATTACCGCTCTTGGATTTTGGTAAACGATATCCACTGCTGCTTCATCACTCAAATGCTCCCAAAGGCCATCAGAAGCAAATATCAAAAACAAGTCTTGTGATCTAAGTTTTCTAGAAATGATGGAAGGTTCTGCTGTCAATACAGGCTTTTTCAAAGGAACATGGTGTCCGTGTTGCAGAAGACGTGAGTCCCTGTGGAATTCAGGTTTCTTTAAATAAAAATCACCTATAGATCTCGAAACCTGAAAGAGAAAAACAATCTGCATGTTAGTTAATATCAACCGGCATGAAGGTAGGGCAAAAAAAGAGAAGCAAGTGGGCATCAATTCCATTTGTTTCAAAAACTGCAAGTCTCTATCGTATGAGGCATATGCATGTAACTATGACGTATCCATAAAAATGAGGATGAAGTAGAAAAAAAAATCATCTTTAGAACACGGACACGTTGAGAATTAATCATTTCCATACACAGAATACTTGCTCGTTAACTTCTTCAACTGCGTGGGATGATGGTTCAGAGTAGAACATGTAATTCCTGGAAAAGTAGGTAATATGATGCTTCTCAAGAAAGCAAAAGGGAAAAGAAAAAATAATTGAGAATAAGATACCAGATCTAGAAAAGCATTGGCAAATAACTCATCTCCAAGATGTGCAGAATAATTATCTTTTTAGAAAGCAATGGTGAAAGGGATTTGATATAAACTGGCCCCAGCTTTTTTTATTATAAGTTGTTCTAGGGATACAAAATCTTGAAATCTAATAATGATTTTGTCCATAATAACATGTTAATTGGAGATATGAGGATCCCTAATAATATTAAACATGTCGTGTTTAATACTTTAGGGTGAAAGGAAGACAATTTTATATAGCATGAGCAGACAACAATGCCTAGGGCACCTAATTCCAAAACAATTAATACAAGATATCATTTTCTCAAATTAACTTTTGCAGGAGGAATGGAACATGCTAACTGATGCGAGTTTTATGTCAAATAATATATCGCAATTCGCATACACAGACCATAGTTATCAAAGGCGCGGGGCGCACTCTAGGCGAGAGGCTGGGCCTTGGGCCTAGGCGAGAAGCGCTAAAAAAGCGCGGGCCCGAAAAATAAAAAGCGAACGTAAAAAAATATAAAATATATTAGATAATGGAAGATTAACACATCCTTCAAATATCAAATAATTTCCAATGCCATAATATTCAACAAAAAGTACAAAAGTTATTTGTATATTGAAGAAATCATACATGATTGAAGACGGTTAAGGGTCGAACAACACATAGAGAAGCCATAAATATCAATGGAATATTTTTAAGAGCCATTTTTATCCGGAAAATTACTTGGTAAGGAATAAGGATTAAATAAAATAAAATTAAAATAATTGAATATTAGCTATCTGGTGGGATTTTTTTGCCTAAGATTTGAAAGCGCAAATGATGGGCCTGGCTTAAATTAGTGGACTAGGCGACAAAGCGATGGCTTTTGATAACTATGACACAGACCCATAAATAGATTTCTCCTCATCAATAACTTAGACTTCCCTGAGGTCTGACTGAAGTCCAAATTTTTATAACAATGCAGTCCTACATGGAATGTCTCATTTCAAAGATTACAGTCAACTAAGTTCGAGATAAGCCATCCCTTACCTCCTCGTATGAAACATTATGATCTAAGGCTGTTTTGTTCATCCAACCTTTAGATGCTGACAAAATCCTACATGCATCAAACATAATATCAAAAACTAACTTGATCCTAGTGCAAGATCACCATGTTTACTATAAAATGAGTTCAACAAAGCCCGTATTCAACATATCTAAAGGACGACAAGGTTTGGTTAATAGATTAACACGCAAATCATTTTAACTTAGAGAGAGTAACTCATAATACCTGAATAATACCCTTGATTCTCCAAACTCCACGACAATATACAACCACAGGTGAATCACCAGGATGCTGTGCTTCTACCTCCTTCCTCACCTCCTCATATGAAACATTATGATCTCTTGACAATCGCTCCGCAACCACTCTAGGTTTTCCTCCATCAGAAACTTTCCGTCCAAGTACCACTCGCGAGTCTCCAAGGTTAGCAACATGTAATTCACCATCAGAAATCGCACCAACAAGACAACATGATCCGACTGACGCAATTTGAGGTCTAACAGGCGTTTGATGCTTCACGAACTGAAAAAACTTTTCCTCCGTCGCACTGAACGCCTTCTTCATAACATCTGCAGATATACCTCCTTGCTCTGTTGCATACTCTGTAGAAAAAAATGTATACCAGACATGAATACACAATCACAGATCAAATCCTTAACAGAGACAACAGGAGAGATTATAATACAAATTGATCAACAAAAAGATAAATCACAACAGCTTATTGTAGTAAAATGTAAATTCAAATTTCAAACATATAAGCTAACAAAATTGTACATAACAGCAATCGATCAACAAAACAGTAAATCACAAGAGCTGAGTGTAAATTCAACTTTAAAACATATAAGCTAACAAAATTACACATTGTCAACATTCAGATTTCAGAAAAATCAGTAGATAAACAAAACTAGGGTTTGAAATAAACGTAAAATGAAGCTTACTATGAATGAAAGGGAAAAGGTTGTTGTTAACAAATCGAGAAGCTTCAGGGCCACCATGACCATCATAAACGCCAACATAAGTAGCTGTGGAGGAAGTATAGACCTGGCTTTGATCTTCAAGGTTAGAATTGGCCTGAACAACGGCGATTGAGAAGTCACCGGAGGCATGAGGCTTCAAGTCGTTATGCCATAACAACACATCACCGCTTCGTCGGCCTAAACATCTGTCAAAAGGCTTAACACACAGACGTAACATCTTGAATAAATCAATGCAAATGCAAATGCAAATGATGTTATTGAGTGAAGGTTTTTTTATGAATTGAATTGAGTTGAGTTGAGAGAAAATGCGTTACAGGGAAGAAAACCGTGTTATGTACGACCTAACTTTACGTTTATTTCCAACAGAAGCAATTGATGGCCCCTTTAAATATATAATTAAACTAGATTACAATCCGTGTATTATAAAAATAATACAATTACATACATAAAGTAATTAAATAAATAATAATTTATTTACTAAAAATAAAATCAAATATCATATGTATATATAGAACCTAAAATTTTAAATTTTATATGGATAATATTTCTTACAGATCGCTACATATAATATCATATATATTCAAACTAAATTTTATATTTCATATGGATAGTATTTCATATATATCTTTAAAAATAATCAAACAACATATATATCCAAACCAATTTAAATTAAATAGATAAATACATGAAAATATATGCGGGTAGTATTTGATCCGAATAAGATCCATGAGCTAAATGAAAGGAGAGTTCGTCATATAGGATTTCTCCTTTGTGACACATTTAAATGATGACAACTTGACAAGTTACTCAATTATTAGAATATGTAGATAGAGTGAATTGTTTTTGTGTCCCTGTGTTTTGTTAAATTTAACGATTCGCGTTCTTATGGTTTCAAAACTGTAACATGCCCCTTATTGTTTTATTTTGTCTTCATTTCCACCCAAAACACTAACTCCGTTAATTATCTCTGTTAACTTTTTATAAAATGACTAAAATACTCATTTTAAAAACCCCACGACAATCTTTTCTCTTTCTCTGACCTCATTCTCTCTTAAGAACCATTACCATGGCCATCCACTTCTACCACCTTCTTCATTCAATCCCACTAATATCATCGCACGCTATTTGGATGGTTGTTACTGCTGACAACCACCCTACCAACACCATTAATACCATGCGCCATTGATTTCCCATTGACCTACTAATCTCACAAAGACTACCAGTTCGAACTTCGATTAGCCACTGGTTCCAACTTTTCCACCATTATCGATTTACCACGGATTCTAAATTCGATTAGTCATAAATTACAACCTTTAATTCGGTTTCAACTTTCGATGAGTGATGATGGATCATTGGTGGATGCAGAGTTTAAATCTGGCTATAGTGGGGGGGCATGTGTTTCAGTCGATGATTGGGGTGGGTTTCATATTTGGCTACGGTGGTGGAAGGCGGTAGTGTGGGATGCGACAATGGGGTTTGGGTATGGCACTTGTTGGTGTGTCAAACAAGAAGGTGGGTCTTGTGTAGTACTCTTGTTGGTGTGTCAAACAAGAAGGAGGTAGTGGGTGGCCAAGGTGGTGGTGGTCAGGTGGTATGGTGATGTTGATGTTGGCTGTATGTTGATGCTAATGCTGGTGTTGGTTGTATGGTCGTGATGCAAAGGTTTTATGGTGATGGTTCTTGAGAGGGTGAGGCCATAGAAAGAGGAGAGATTATAGTGGGGTTTTTAAAATGAGTATTTTAGTCATTTTATAAAAATTTAACGAAGATATTTAACGGAGTTAGTGTTTTGGGTGCAAACGGAGACAAAAATGAAACAATAAGGGGCAGTTTATGGTTTTGAAACCATAGGGACGTAAATAACTAAATTTAACAAAACACAAGGACGCAAAAAACAATTCACTCAATTAAATATTGAAGTAAAATTACGGTTATAGTCGTGTGGTTTTAGTTCATTTTTTTTTAATTTTTTATGGTTTTAAAACTCTCTCAACAAGCATAAGACATTAACTTGTCGCTCGCTCGTAAAATGCTCGCTCATTTATGGTTCGATTGTAAACGAGTTGTTCCATTTGGTGTGACATCTGCCCCGAAACCCGAATCCGAACGCCCGACTCGAACTCGAAGTTTTCTATTTTTAATGTATTTGTATTCATTTTCCGTTAAAGGTAACGCTTTGACATTAAAGATTTATATAAATTCAATTGAACGTTACGTTAATCCCGTATTTAATATCTTATCGACCAAGACATTTTTCAACGATTACCATTACTAAGATATAATAAATTATATCTCAAAAATATATACTTATATATATATATTGTAGTTATAAAGGGATTTTATAAATATAAGAACTATTATGGTCTAAATAGTCATTCAACGTCATAACCGAACTAAAAATATAAAAGCGTCATTTCTACAAACGTTTCAATTTATTTAGTTAAGTTTGTTAGTTAACATAACTTATAATCTAACTTTGAGCCAAAACTGTAAGTTTTAAAACTTGAATTAAAAGTTAAATAACTTAAAATAAACGAAACTTAAACTCGAGGGACTGTTTATGTAATTTTATTAAAACCAACCCCCCCGCTAACTCCCGTGAATCCGACATGTACCACCTCCGCCCACTTTGGCCGGAATCTTCTTCTCCAGCGAGACCCAGTTACACAATATTTCCATTTTTCTGGGCAATCAAAACTTTCCCAATCTTCTATCACCATATTTCGAACCCCCTAAATGCCTAAAAGATGCGGTTTCATTATGTTTTAACACCGAATTAATGTTGATGGACGATTTGTAAACGGGAACTTCTGAAATTAGTCAAATATGTAGCAATCGATCAATTAAATTATACGCGACCACCCCCCTTCATGGGTCTAACATAACCCAAACACCTAAACACGTTCTTTTCTCTGCAAATTTCCGATTCAAAGCGACCAAAATGTTTTTCCGACGAGTCAAGCGATTTCTGCCTTCTGGGCACCATCACAGGTAGTATTTACATTCGTTTGATTCCTCTTGATCACCTACATCTTCTCAATCCATCAATTTATCTTCTTCATTCCAGATTTCACATAATTTCATCAAGATCAGTTGACTTTCATTTCTATTCGAATCTGTATCAATCGATCATAATCAAGTAAGTTTAATGTATCAAAATGCTCGTGAATCAGTGTAGATCAAAAGCCCTAACATTATTTGGGATTTGATTATCATCTTCGAATTAATGGTTTTTGGATTCTAGAGCTTGTATCTTGAATATGGGTATTATTGGTTAATAAGGCAAAAAATAATTTAAAAACAAGGTTAACAACAATGTGAATCTCGTCTAGCGGTGGACCTTATGTTTGTTAGATGTTTGGGCGTGGGCTCGAGTCCCACTGCCCCCTTTTTTTTTTCTTAATTTCACATTTTAACTACTTTAAACATTAACCTATATTTTATAATAACCTAAATAACTTATTTCAATTTAAATATATTTTTAAAGCTTAAAAACTTATAATTACAAAATACATATATATAAATAATAATTCATGGATTATAAGAATTTATTACAAATAGTATTTTAAGAAAACTAAAAATGGATTCGTATAAAATGTATATAATACGAAAATACAATAACGTTTCGTATACGTTCCCAAATTGTATTTCAAAACCCTAATTCCCAAATTGTATTTCAAAACCTTAATTTTTCAATTTGTACTTTAAAATCCTAATTCCCAAATTGTACTCTAAAACCCTAAATCCCAAATCCGAAACCCTAGATCTCAGATTTTTATTATTATCCTTGTTACTATTGTTTCGTTTCTAAGTTAGTGTTTTTCCCAATTAATTAGGTGGTACTAATATTTGGGCAACCCCTCGGTTCTCTATAGCTGCGTTTCTAGTGATTCGATACTATTTGCTTTTCAAGGTGAGTAAACTCACACCCCTTTTTACTATTTTGCTTTTGGGGCTGAAATATGTGTTTCAATATGATACTACGGTTTTTCGTTTCTTTTGTTTCGTTTTCAAATGATATCATTAAATGTGTTCGTCTTGTCTACAGCATGATGCAATCTTATGTGGTAGTTAATAGTAGTTGTATTATCTTGTAATTTCCACCGGTACGATATTAGCGCTAATGGTTTGACAAACCCACCACATGTATTTCAAAACAGGCGATTTGACCGGGCGATTCTTTGGTTGATTCGTTAGGATAGTTTCTGTTACTATACTGTGATACTTGTTGCTACGTTACTATGTCCCTTAGATGCTTAAACAATTATTGATAACTTGTATACCGAGACGGTAAATGACGGTTAAACGATAGTTATCCGTATTTGTAACATGAGTGGTTCTCATGACTTGTTGCTAAAGTTACCCTACGGGGTTCAAGGTTCTTGGATTCGATGTACGTTTCGTTGGTCATGGTTGAGTGATATAATGAAATTGCTATGCATTTAAGCTTGCGAAACATATTTATAATGATATCGGATTTTATATTATGTACTATTTACTGTGTTTTTACTCACTAGCTAATTCTTTAGCTAACTTATTTTACACGTATTTCAGGTGGTGTTTGAGACGTTTAAGCTTCGAGACATTTAGGATGCTTTTGGACCTAGAATAAATGAGAATTAGATACTTTAAATTAAATTGTCGGCTTTTATTTCTATTTTAAGACTATTTATTGCTTCATTTATGTCACGACATTATTGCTTTAATGATATTAAAATATGTTTTTAGTATGCCATGTGCTTTGTAATATTGATATCTAATCCACTTGACAATCCCGGTGTTTTCGCCGCCTAGCGGGGTGTCACATTTGGTTCGGTTTGTAAACAAGCCAAGCAACGAGCGATGGTCCGCTCGGTTCGGTTCAACTCGAATATTTTTAACTGTTGTATTTATTATTATATAAATTAACCAAAATACTTTTAATTCAACTAATTTTAACATCTATTTTAAAAAAATATGAATTGTGAATTCGTTTGTTAAAATGCATATATGCACCCACATTAGTTGTACACAAACGCACATTGTGGGTGCATATATGCATTCTAACAAACGACTTCCCGAATCATATTTTTTTTAAATAGATGTTAAAATTAGTTGAATTGTAAGCATTTTGGTCAATTTATATTACAAAAAATTCAATAGTTTGTCTCCCTCTATGATTCGTGAAAGTTGTACTTTTTGTTATCAAGAAAAAATGAGTTCTCAATTGAGAGTGGGCTTGCACAATGAGTGGAGTTATACTAGAAAGTCCATTTTTCTTAGAAAGTCTAAGAAGTAATGAGATGATGACATGTGGTACTCTCTTAAAATTATAAAGGAGGGTAAAATTGGTAATGTCTCTATATTTTAAGTTTCACCGTATTTTTTTAAGCGTCTATAACTTTTACATACGATATTACTTTTTTTTTTAAAATTGCACCATAAAAACGAGCATTTTCTTATCTTTAAAACGCGTATAATATTCATATATAAAAAACAATTCACGTTTTTCAGCTCATTGTGTTATTTGTCAAGTCATTGTGTTATTTTTTCAGGTCATTATGTTATTTGTCAGGTCATTATGTTATAACACAATAACCTAATGAAATAACACTATGATCTGAAATAACACAATGACCTGACGAATAACACAATGACCTGACAAATAACACAATGAGTTGAAACATGGATATAACACAATGACCTGATGAAAATATAACACAATGACCTGATGAATATAACACAATGACCAGATAAAATTAACACAATTACCATATGCATATAACACAATGACCTGACGAATATAATACAATGACGTGATGGATATAACACAATGACTTGACGAATGTAACACAATGATCTGAGTTATATAACACAATGACCTGATGAATATAACACAATGACCTGAGGTATATAACACAATGACCTGACACATATAACACAATGACCTGACGAATATAACGCAATGACCTGACAAATATAACACAATGACATGACGAATATAACACAATGACTAGACGGATATAACACATAGAACTGAGGAATATAACACAATGACCTGGCGAATATAACAAAATGACCTGACGAATATAACACAATGACCTGAAAAATATAACACAATATATTGACTAATATAACACAATGAGCTGAAAAATATAACATAATGACTTGACGAATATAACACAATGAGCTGAAACTTAAAAAAAATTCAATTTTTATACATCAACATTATATGTGTTTTGAAGATAAAAAACGCTAATTTTTTTGGTGTAACTTTTATTAAAAAGTATTGTCTTATGTAAAAGCTATGGACGTTTAAAAAAGATGGTGGAATTTGAAAATGAGACAAGACTAATATACCATTGGCCTATCATTTAAAGTTCTAACTATTTACCATTATGTCACCTTCTGCTTATTTGTCATTGATCTTCATTTAATATTAGATCTAATGGTCCAAATTCCTTCTTAAACTTTCTACGAAATTTAGACTTTCTAATTGAACCTCATTCTGCACAAATATATGACATGTTTTATAGTTATGTTGATATTAAATATATTTTTAATTGTTAATTATATTTAAAGTTCTTGAAAATATAGTCATATATCTCTTTTAAATAATATCTTGAATGTTTTCAAGTACTTGAAATATAATTATTAATTAAAAATAATTATTTACAATATTTAATAATTCAATATTCCACATGACAATAAAAAGGTAATTCTTATAAACTCGTTCGATGCCCGCTTGAAAAATGTTTGATTTGACTTTGGTTCGATTTGTAAATGAGCCGATCGGCTCGGTTTAGCTGGCTTGTGAACAACCCAGACACTAAAATTGTTATATTATTTACTTAATTAAAAGAGTATTTTAGACCTTTTAAACACAAAGAACTTATGTAACTTTGTTAAATTGTTGAAACATTTGTTTAAGGAACATTTATGTAATGGCAACCAAACCCATTTTACCACCTTCAAATAGTCTATCCGTTCCACACCACCATCATATTCAACTAGATGTATACAATCTTGTGCGTTGCGCGAGAGATATTAGTACTATTTGAATACACATATTATGGTAGTAGCATTTTTTTCATGCGATTCAAGCATATTTCAAGTTTTTGATCATGCATTCAAAAGAAAATGGCCTCTAGTAGAACTTTCTTTAGAAGCATTTTGTCATTGCATTAAGGTTCAAGCATAATATATTCCAAGTTTTTGACAATACATTCAAAAGATATTGGGTACCCATCAAACTCTTTATACATTAGGTGACGGTTATTTTTAAACATTTAGTATTTAGTTATATGAAGACATTTTGAAAAAGTAAAATATTGTACTTCTTTAAAGGAAGTTCCAGTAATTAAAGTGCATAACACTCCAAACTAACATTACAAATAATGTTACCTGTTTTGATAAAGGATGTGTACACGTGCAAAGAGGAAAAAAGCCATTGCGTGATTCAATGTTTTAAATCTTCAAAATCTGCACCTTTTGTCACACATACAAAAGTAAAAAACGTTAGCTAAATGATATGGGCAACAAATTACATTGCAAACAAATGGTGCAAAACTATGGTGTTAACAACATTGTATGAAATTGTTTATCAACCTAACGTCCAGAAAGAGGAGTTTTTTTCCATTATGTGAGGACTTGTGTATGCAATATGAATAAGATGAAGAGTCTGAAATATTTGAAAAAAAACCTCTGTTGACATCAAACAACACAAAACACATGTACTTAACTAATTTATAGCTTCTTTAAACTCAAGATTTAAAAGATAACTAAAATGGCAACAAAACCCTAGCCATCATTGGAGCTTGGATGTCTTCACCAACATAGGGCATCATAAATGGCAGTGTTCTACCGGAGCTTAAACCACTTCACCAACATCGCCTCCTCTTTACCCGTCGAGGTCAAAACCTTTGACACCATGGCAGTGTTCCACCGTCAGCTTCCGGGACACCATCGGCATGATCCCCTCACCGGCAGACACCATCGCAATCATCCACATCCGGCGATGTTAGAGATACGGCTGTAATCGAGTGGAGGCGGCGAGTATTTTCACCAAAAAAAATTAATAAGAAACTGGTGGTTTTCTCTATCTTCCCTTTTACATACACGTGGATCTCTATTTCACATTGTTGGCTTGGCAAAATATTATTATGATTAGCGGTACCCAAATGCGCTGTGATGGAGTGACTCAGTGACCCACTAGGGTTCGAGTCCTGAGCAAACCGGTTTTACCTTATCCTTTCGCTTCGCGTCAAACTGGGTCAGTGGCCGAGGAGGTGGGGGTTTTCTCCGGGGGGTGTGTAACTATTTGGTCGAAGAACTGAGCCCAACACGTCCAGCCCAGCTGCGTGGGATGGGGTTTCGCAATGGCCCCATCTGAGCTGTTCTTCGCTCGATTATTTGCTGTCCCAAAAAAAAACACAGAAAGAAAAGACTGGTTGTCTCATGGTTATTGGGCTGTGACTAACCAAAAAGTCACTTTAACACAAACACTATTCAATACACTTCTATTTCATTATATAGTAATGTTCACCACTACAATCACTACATGTGAACTTCTGGCCCAACAGCCAATGAAAATAGGCAATGGCCTTTAGGCCCAATTATGATATAGGCCAGCAAAGTTTTTTAATCCTATTTTGAAAGATAAAACAATATACAGGACATGGGCTTTAGGGCTCGAGCTCGACTCGTTTTAGTTTTAACAGAGAGCTCGAGCTCGAGCTCGAGCTCGGCTCGTTTCGAGCTTTAATTCCAAAGCTCAAGCTCGGCTCGTCAGAAAGTTTTCAAGCTCGAGCTCGGCTCGGGCTCGGCTCGTTTAGTATTTAATTATTTTATCTATAATTTTTTATATTTAAATTTATATATATTTATAATCATACATCTTATATATAACAAATACACATTATTTAATCTTTTTTATCATAATTTTATAAATATTTTTAGCTATATTTAAGAATATATATTTATAAAACTAAATAAAAACGTATAAACAAAAAGCTCGTTAAGGCTCGATAAGGTTTGGCGAGTTTTGAATGCAAAGCTCGAGCTCGATAACAAAACAAACATTATTTTAGGCTCGAGATTGGGCTCGAGCTTGTTAAGGCTCGACTTGAACGAGCTTTTTACCGAATCGTTCTCGAGTAGCTTGTGAGCCGACTTGACTCATTTACACCCCTAGCTTTATCATTTCACGTATTGGTGTTGTAAACAAGGGAAAAGTCCAACTTGCTTTGTAGCTTGTTTTGGATTAGCATACTTTAGAAAGTAAGACCATTCACAATGGAATAGATTCACAATGAAATAGTATGTGAGTGAGGTTTTTATATTTTAGGGGTGAGTGTGAGTGGTTTTTATATTTTGGAACGATAATTTTTTTTACATTTGATTAAAGCATTGTTAGGTTTAAACACACGATTGAAGCACTGTTTCGTCGTTCGGAGTGCAATTTCGAGATAACTTTTACATAAATAGACTCGTATTCTCCTTTCGATCAAATAGCTTCTAACTCGGTCTTGAATTGGAAAAAAAATTAATGAAGGATCGTTAGTTGCCAAAGTGATAAAAGTTGGGACCGTTGACAGCCAAATCAATAGTTGAGACTGGTAGAAACCAAAAGTGATAGTTAGGCCCGATAGAAAACAATATACCTATTATCATTGTATACTGAGGCAAAACCACAACGTTTCAAAACATATTGAGACTATACCACAACGTTTCAAAACATATTGAGACTATACCACAAAGTAGGTAATCGTACCGAGGCTAAACTACATAGTAGGTAATGAGGCTAAACCTCAGAGTAAATGTCGTATTGAGGCTATACCACGAAGTAGGCGATGCCTTACCTGTCAGTGAGCAAAATTATAACCTAGATGGATCCAACTGAACGCATTCACATCTCGAGGTAATATCAACGTTCTTTTCCTAGAACATTCTCTTCTCACGGGATTATACCTTCATGACTTGCCTTGTGGTATATCATAGTGTCCATCCTTGGGATAATTACTTCTCACGGAACTCCATACCGTGTGATCAACACAACCACGAGTCTGACTAACCTAGGGCTATGACTTGTTGACTCACCACGAGCGATCTAACTTACAACGCACACATATTTAAAATCATTTCAATTCACAAATCGTTTCATTCTTTCATACAAGCTCTGATACAACCCTGAAAACTTAAAATATGTAAAAGTTGGACTGTTAGACTCACCTCAGTGTAGTCTCGGTAAATATCACAAGCTAGTGGCTAAGTGGACGACTAGTGCAGCCCTATGCATAAGCCATATCATCGGGACATATTCCTCCCGGAATATTCCCATCGGTATGATATACCGATATCAATCATCTTAGTCATATCTGTGATGTAGGCTCAGGCTTCAGCCCAGTATCATATCGTCTCACTTAAAACGCTCTCGTGTTTGAGTTAGGGTTTTCTTACACTATTAATATCAATCCTACTTTAAAAACCATTTCATAAAACCATTATATTTCTCACAAAGGTTTTCTTATTCTCATGGGTATTTATAAAAATCTCAACTCATAATTCCTTAGTAAATACATAAGTGTTTTACTAGTAAGGTTTTATCTAAAAACCTCACTTTACCAATCACATTCATAAACTAGGTTTAATTCCCATGTGATACACACGGGTTAAATAAAAATACATAAAACAATATAATTATTATTTAAAAACTTGTAAATATTTAATATTTAAGGATTTGTAAATGTTTTACAGAAATATCATTAATCACAAAATTTTTGTTTTATCAACTCTCTCACTCAATTTTTCCCACTCAAACTTCCTTTTATTCTTTACCTCTATTTTCCCCTTCATTTTCCCCCTCAAATTAAGTTTTAGTGCCCAACCTAAATCATTGATTTATTAGGTAGATTAGGCAAAGGTTTCAAGAACCTCACATAATAATTCTAGCAGTGCTTTGCTTTGGCTCCCTCGGATCTATCACTCTCTCGAAGATTCAGTAGCACTTTGACTTGCCTACTTTTTTTTATCCAATTATATCTCGCTGTTGGAAATTTGGCAGAATTTCATCTTGTCCGCAACAAATTCCGCTCAAATCTCGAACAATCAAACACCGTTCACCACTGTGACGGGTTTACAATCATCATCATCATATTCATACAAATGGTAAATTACTCAAGTGATACTAAAACGAGTCTTACCGTAACATCAGAGACCCCCAATGTGGCTCGTGAGAAAAACTAGCTCAAGTGCTGCTTTCATCAATTCTGAATTGATATAACGTTAATTATACATAAATCCCATGTTATGTTTATTTACGTTTCGAGTCGTTTTACGTCGGTTTTTATCGAGTTTTATATACTACTAATGTTTTATTGTTTCGTAGGTCCCATGTTGATAAAGAAATGAAAAACTTGCGAGAAATCGAGTCCGTAGGCGAAAACGGGGCGCGAAACGGAGTTACCAGCAAACCGTGGTGCGAAAACGAACGAAACTTAAACGAAAACGGAGCACGCAGCACGACCAAGAGACCTGGTCGTGCCACGCGACCAGGAGGGGGTCTATGGTTGCGCTACGCGGCGTCTAAAAGTGGGCTGGCACGTGATGACATCACCTACGCGGTGACAAGTTGATTTCGTTGCCGCGCGACGCGGCGACGTGTTTTTAACAGAAAGTTTTCGCAATTTTTCACCTTATCCACTATATAAACACATCATATGAAACCCTAGCCTCATACTATGAATTAGAGACAGTTTTGGACGAAAAAGAGGTGTTTTTGAGGCTAGAGTTGGGTAAACAAATCTACGGGAGAGTACAGGATTGAAGATTTGCATCTAGACGTTCCGGGTTCTTTCACTCTATTGTTTTTTTTTCTTTTCTACCATGTCATATACTATTAAACTTGCGTTTTTTGTGTTGAATATGGTTGGCTAAACACTTTAGAACTACCTAGGCTTATTGATGATTTGTTAATGAATGTTTGAACTTGTGTTGGATTGATTTAGGTTTATGGTTTATGCTTAATTAAAATTTGATTCTTTTTAATCATTTGATGTGTTATACATGTTTGCATTAATGGATTTGGTATTATTAATCCGCGTACTCTTGGTGATTGTCTATGTCACAGAATAGGGTTCGTTTGTGTCATTACGTTGCGTTGTGATTTTTATGGTTAACCTGCAGTAAAACCATAGGATTAATTATATTAGTTGAATCGGTAATAACGTGTAGCTAACCTAGATATCCGTGAGGTGATAAGTTGTTAATAAGTCTTGGTTGAATGATTTGCTAGGTTTAGGTCTTTGTGAAAAGTCCCTCTT
Organism: Tagetes erecta; assembly: GCA_030867185.1. Classification (NCBI taxonomy): domain Eukaryota; kingdom Viridiplantae; phylum Streptophyta; class Magnoliopsida; order Asterales; family Asteraceae; genus Tagetes; species Tagetes erecta. The sequence goes on from CM061493.1 coordinate 9,581,150, forward strand.
AGTATTAATTATCAATTTTGCTTGTTAAATCAAATGGTTGGGTTCAAATGGCTTTAAGGGTCGTATCGTGAGATAGCTCTTTAATGTGAGTCAATTAAGCGTAATCTGATTAGGAACTGTGAGGAAACTTAATCCCATAACCGGTGTGCTAATAACTTAATAGTAACCCTTTAGGTTTCTTCTCGAAAAGTGTCGAGGATCTTAATTAGTGGTGCCTTTAAGTGAATAAGTTTAGATCCTGGTTCCACAACTATTCGTCCAATGTGAGTGATAATTGAAATTAGCGATGATTCTAGCCTAGGTGGTTTGTCTTCATTCTTCTGTTTTAAATCTGTCTTTCATCTTTCGTGTTACTTACTATTTTTAGCAACAACCCCCCGTTAAATACATTTTCATAAAAGTTCGTGTCTTGTTAGTCGAGTCTTAATTTAGTTTAATTATCGTAATATATAGAGTCTGTGGGTCGACACCCGGACTTACATCTCACTATATTACATCCGATCGGTCCACTGTCGGTTGTGTGTGATTTAGTAGATTTGTCTAGGTTTTATAAATATTAAAACTAGGTGTTTTTGTTTAGTTATTTTGTATATACATTTTCACACATCACGAATCTTCACCGGAGCTTGTCGGGACCTTGTTGGAGTCATTACCGAGATCCTTGTCGGATTTCTAGAAAGTAGTTAGAATGGTGTGAAATAATTGGAACTCTAGCTCACTATTTATAGCTGGTGGAGGGGACCTTTATAAGGCGCATATGGCATAGCCCCTTCGTGTGCGTCTTGCATAAATGGGTTGTTTCACAAAAACCACGGGCCGCCTACTGTTCACCACCTTGTATGCGTCTATGTTGGGTCTTAAGAAACTTGAGCTTTCTAAATTAACTAGATTTAATACCGGATCGCGCGTTGCAGCAGCCGGGTCACGACATGTGTTAATAAAAAAAAGTCTCATGTCCAGTACGTCACGACGCAAAATCGTAATGTGTCACATATTAAAAACACGATAAATATCCAAAGTTAGAGGTCAAGACGATAACAATGTTGAAGTCCTAGTATATGTCAAAGTAGAGTAAGAGATCAAAGTCGGAAGCTCATCAGTGGCTAAAATGACAATTAGTAAAAGTCGGGGATTAAAATAAAAAATACGTCAAAAATCGGGGATTAAAACCGTAAATACGTCAAAGTAAGAAAGTGAAATCAACACATAGCGCTACGCGACATGCCATACGCCATTTATGTAGATTTATAAAACATTTAGAAAAATGAAAAACAAAAGAAAGTATTAAATCTGTTGAAACAAACTAAGTGGGAATCGAACCCACGAAGCCAACTTAAGATTAGAAACATCAAACCAATCCATCTAAGCCCATTTTGTTGACAAATTTCCAAACTAAGTTTACATATACAATACTTAAAGTCAGAAAAGACAAAAACTCTCTAACCGACCTTCAACTTTAGGAGTTTATATAATATAATATTTACATTTGATTACCATGTAATAAATAAGAAGACATGAAATGGTTAAATCACTAGATCGTGATTAAAAAAGAAGAGAAATTCGGTTGACGTCGTTAGACTTGAGGACCTCTCACTAGAGGCGGCTCGTGACTTTTTATAAAGGTATATTGGTTTTCATTGGTCCCAACTATCACATGTTGTCTTCTACCGGTCCCAACTATTGAATTGGCTGTCAACGGTCCCAACTTTTATCACCTTGGTAACCACTGGTCCCGTCGTTAAATTTTTTTAACGCCGTTAAGTTTTTTCCAAATTCAATACCGAAGTTATAAGTCTTTTGATCGGAACAATAATATAAGTCGATTGATGGAAAAGTTACCTCAAAACAGCGCTCCGAACAACGAAATAGTGCTTCAATCGGGTGTTTAAACCTAACGGTGCTTCAATCGGATGTAAAATTTTTATCGTTCAGAGAGCTTTTTCGAGAAAACTTTTACATCAATCGACACGTATTATCCTTCCGATCAAAAGGTCTAAAACATCGGTCTTGAATTTGGAAAAAACTTAACGGCGTTAAAAAATTTTAACGACGGGACCAGTGGTTACCAAAGTGATAAAAGTTGGGACCGTTGACAACCAATTTAAAAGTTGGGATCGGTAGAAGACAAAAAGGTGATAGTTGGGACTATTGAAAACCAATATACCTTTTATAAATAGAAGCTTTTGTTGGATTTGATGTCTAAATCTTTGAAAAATTGTTAGAAAGATCTTTATTAAGCTACTCTAATCACTTCAGAAAAAGTCAAACTTCATAAATCTTTGAAGATTAGATGACTTCAGTTGACGTCTAAGCCAAAAAAAACTCATCAACATAAGTTCTTCACGCAAAATACAAAGCAGAATCACAAATCACCTGCCATCAATTAACTTAAATTTCAGATTTCTTCATTGTTTATACGTCAATCACATATCTGTCCAAATTTAAAGTTAAATCTAAATTGACTAAGGGTCTGTTTGGTATAAGGTAATGGAATGAACAAGGAATAGAATGAACAAAGAAAAGAAATGAACAAATGAATGAAATGAAGCATTCTCTTTTATCCTGTTTAATTGCTTTACAAGAATAAAATGAATCATTACATTGTGTCGTTTGGTATATAAAAAAACACAAATGAATGATATACACTTCACTTAAAATTACAAAAATATATTTTCATGGTAATGGGTCGGGTCTCGGTTCGGGCCATGTATCGGGTCATGTATTGGGTCATGGTTCGAGTTATGGGTCACATCATGGTTAGACATGGGTTGGGTCATGGGCCTAGGAATGGGTCGAGTCACGGGTCGGTTCATTGCTTGGGTCGTGATTCGGTTCATGGTTCAGGTCATGGGTCAATTCATGGATTAGGTCATGAATCGATGTGTGAATCGAGTCACAGGTCGGTTCATAGGTTGGGTCCTAGAACTGGCTATAATTCGGGTCATGGTTCGAGAAACAAGTCAGGACATGAGTCGAGTCATGGTTCAGGTCATGGTTCGGGGTATGAGTGGAGTCATGGTTCGTGGAACGGGTTGGGTCATGAGTCGAATCATGATTCGAGTCATGGGTCGGGTCACAGATCGATTCATGGCTCGGGTCGTGAGTCAGTTCACGGGGTGGGTCCTGGTTCGGTTCATGGGTTAGGTGAGCGTGGGTCAGGACATGGGTCGGGTCAAGGTTTGGGGCATAGGTCGGGTCATAGTTCTAGTCATAAATGAAAATACTTAATTCATTCCTTGAAGGAATAAAAGAAATGAGGTGTGGATGAAATGAAAATGAGGTCTTTTTTATTTCTGCGCAATGGTGCATTTCATTCCATTGACTAACCAAACACACTCTTTTTCATTCCGTCGCAATGATCTATTCCATTCTACCTCTCATTCATGCATACTAAACACTACCTAAGACTCTCTGTTTGGCATGGTGTAATAGAATGGACGAGGAATGAAATGAATGATGGAAAGGAATGGACAAAGAAATGAAATGGACGATTCCATTTCATTATCATGTTTGGTTACTTTACATGAATGAAATTAATCAATACTTCTTGTTGTTAGGTAGGAAGGAAAAAACAAATGAAGAAATACAAATCTCTAAAATTAACAAAAATACCTAGTCATGTACATGGGTTGGGTCTTGGTTCGGGCCATGGATCGGCTCATGGTTTGATACATGGGTCAATACATGAATCAGGACATGGATAAAGACATGGGTCGGGCCATGGTTCGGGTCATGTTCGAGGAAGTGGTAACGACATTGCTCGGTTCATGGTCGGGTGATGAGCCACCAGTTCATGGACCAGGTCGTTAGTCGGTTCATGGATCGAATCATGGATCGGTTCATGTGTTGGGTCTTGGATCGGGACATGGGTCGGTCATGGTACAAGACACGGGTCAGGTCACGAGTTGGATTATGGTTTGGGTCATGGTTCAGGGCATGGATTAACATGGGTCGGGTCAAGGGTCAATTGATGGCTCGGGTCATGAGTCGGTTCATTGGTTGGGTCCTGGTTCGATTCATGGGTTGGGTCATGGTTCGAGCCGTTGGTTAGGACATGGGCCGTTTCATGGGTGCATGTGTTCAAGGTTTGGGTCATGGGTTGGGTCATGATTCTTGTCATGATTTAAAAAATTATTTCAATCCTTAAAGGAATGAAAAAAAAACATGCGGGATTGATGGAATGAAAATGAGGGTTTTTTCTTTCCTTTGTAATGATCATTCCATTGAGTAACCAATTTTTTTTTCCATTCTCTCGTAGTGGTTTATTCCATTTCACATCTTATTCTTCCATACCAAACACTACTTAAGAGAAAGAAGAAACTGATTGATTGGATTTGAGATTAAGTTGTGTCGTGGGTATGGGCCTTGATCGACTACAACAAATCATATCCCAAACCTTGTTCGACTAGGGCAAACTCAAATTGCTTCTTTCAATATTGAATAAATGGGCTTTTTATGTTTAATATACTTTGTTTTGATTGGGCTAATCTTATAGGTTGGGTTTATTAATGAAAAAAATTGTGTTTAATTAGAGGTGCACAAATCTTTTTTTTTTTAAGAACTGGTTCCGGTTCTTGTTGACGGTAAAGGAACCGGTTCTTACAAGAATCAATTCGGTTCTAGAACCGGTTTTTGATGAAAAAACTAGAACCTAGTAACCGGTTTCTAAATAACCGGTTTCGGTTCCCAAAGAACCGGTTTCGGTTCCTAAAAAACCGGTTCAGGTTCTTAAAATAAACGGTTTTTTTTCAATTACATGGGCCTGAACGTTAGGCTGCTGCAAATCTTCACCCTTCATTGGGCTTTCGTTTAGAGCCTATGATCATAAACTTGTTATATTATTTTTAACTAAATAAGTAGTAACATTAAAAACTTTAAATATTACAAGATATATAGCTTTTAAAATATTAAATAAGTAACAACACTAAAACATACCGATTTTTTTACGAACCGGTTCTTCCAGGAACCGGTTTTTCCAGGACCCGGTTCCGGTTCTTTTGGAACCTATAATTTAAAAAAATAGTAGAACCTATTTAGAACCTACGGTTCGGTTCCGGTTCGATTCTACAAGAACCAGTTCTTCTAAGATCCGGCTTTCGTTTATTTTATCGGTTCCGGTTTTTTTTGCACCTCTAGGTTTAATTGCTAAAAAATACTCCCTCTCATTTTTTTAAATATTTATCGTCTCAATTTAAATGTTAACTTTAAAAATATAAGTGTTATTTTAAGTTTTGCTCTAATTATTATTAACACAAAAGATGTCATTAATTTTAAGTAAGGACATTATTGTCATTTTATAGTTACAGAATTATAATTATCTAATTTTTTTTTAAACTTTATGTTTTAGATCCCCTGATAACTTATATCGGACGGAGAGGTATCACATTCTTTCCCTAATCAAATCCATTTTGAGACCATTCACTAATTCTATGAGGTCCGACACCCAACTTACCCTAACTAGATTAAGGCCAATATGACACATGTTTACATCTTACTTGATCGACGCTTCAACACCTATCATCTTACACTAATACAAGAGATCCTAGAAATCCATAATATATATACTTATATATTAAAACATATTTTTTTAATCATTTACATCGTTGAAGTTCATTTGCATCCATTTGAGTCCATTTAAGTGTTTTAGTTAGTAGTGAAAAAATTAATTAACCAATAAATATAACAAAGTTAGTTATTTAGATTTTAGACTCAGTGGAAATATGAGTATTACTCTTCTTTTAATATAAAAACTAAGACATTTTTTAATACCCCTCTGAATTATTTTGGTTTTAATAAAGTACACAAACAAATAATAAGGAAATAATAACATATAATAATATAATGGGGCATTATAATATAATAGTTTTATAAACCAACCAAGCTCCATCTACTTGGTCCTCTGGCTCTGTCACTTCCTGATCCATCTGTTTGTTCATTAAACTAATAACAAATATATCACACTTTGTATCTTCCCCGCAACGCAACTACTTATTTACTCAAATCGAAGCAAAGCAAACTCTTTCTCCTTTGTCTCTTACTCATCTCCGAATATTTATTTTGATTTGTAGCTCTTTGTCTTCACATCTTCTCTTCTCTAAATCCACACCACTTAGTTTTTCAAGATACCCACTAAATTTCATTCACCCTTTTAGTTTCTTGTTCTTCATCATGAATGGTTTATGTGATCTTGAGGTTGATGTTAATGGTGAACAAATCTTCTTCCTTCATAAGGTATTAAACCCATTTGCACAATTCTCTTCTTTTTTGTCTCTCATTATTGCCTCTTAATTTGTACTTGCAAAATAATTGTTTTTGGTTAACATTTGCATTTATTATCAAGTTTTGTTTTTTTTAACTCTAATGATTCAGTTTAGTTTAATGCTGAAAATTGTGAGCATTTGTTTCATTTAAAATAGCATGTTAATAGTTTAGCTCAGGACTCAATGGTTAAATGACAGAGATGCTAAATGAAACTGAATGAAATATATATTAATTTTACTCTCATTTGAACTTCTATCACAACTTAACATTCGATAAAACCAGATTTTGCCGAACAACTCATAATTATCTATCTTTTTTTTTCCTTAGCTTTTGAATATTTATATATAATATAGTGTAAAGCAAGGTTCTTTTCTTCTACATCCGTTAAATTTTCATAATTTTTTTATAATTTACTATTTTATTGTGTTTAAGTGAGTATAATTGTATCTATAGGTTGTATGCATATTTATTTATTAGTCTTGTTAATAGTTGATATTATGATTGTGTTTTCCATAAATGTCTTGTGGGGGTTGAGTTGGGTTTGGTTATCATGTGTGTGGGTACCAAGTGACATTGGATCCAATATATGACTACAACTCATGTAAAAATTGAACAATTTTCTTTTTCACTTTCACTTTTGTTGATCTTAGATTGAAAGATTTTTATAAGTTTGATTGGATATTTGGAAATTTGAAACAATTGTTATATTAATTGAAACTTGTATGAATTTCGGTGTTAGTTGTTAATCGATAACTTGTATTAATCCAGCTTTCACTAGTTTTCTGTATTTAGCGAGACGTAATGAGGTCTTGGTAGGGATGGTTTTTTGGTGGATTTTGTATAAAAGAGATTCTGTCCCTTCAAACAATTTATTGCATATAGTGACATGTCACAATTCTTTGCTGCAAAATGGTCCTATTTTTCTACTTTATACCAATCTTCTTTTCATGTTACATAAATATATTACCTTTTGTGGTGCTTTAAATTCCCTGAAAAAGTGCCCTTGTGAAGTTACCTTAAGTTGTACAATCTCATAAAGTTTTCATTTTTATCTCCAACAGTAAAATGTGACATGTGACATGTAACATGTTTGACTTTGGTTGTTAGACAATTTGTTTCTATGATTCAAGATTTAATTGATCTTGTGTTTTTGACTCTTTATGCCATATAATATTTGTTTCATGATCATTGTAGAACATCATCTCATCATATTGTGGAAAAATCAGAAACTTGTTCGATAAATCCAAAGGCGTAACAACGAATCTGAAAGTCATATTGCATGATTTTCCAGGAGGACCTGAAAGTTTTGAGCTGGTTTCGAGATTTTGTTACAACAATGGAAAAGTCGTAATAAACCCCTACAATGCTCATCGCCTGTTATGTGCAGCATATTACTTGGAAATGAATGAAACTGTCAATGGGTCGCACAATTTACTCGAGCAAACGAAGAAATCCATTGAAGAAATAAAGTTTTGGAGTTGGTCTGAGCTTCTTTCAGCGTTAAAAAGTTCGCTAGATTTAGTCCTAGTGTCGAGTTCTTCCCAAATTCTTAAAAAATGCTTGGATTCAATAGTTGTTAGGCTTGTTTTCACAAGTGAAACGAGCCCGTCATGTCCCTCTAGCTCATCACCTGAGAGCTCGGTCATTCGATTATCAACTGATAGCAAAAGCACTGAGAGTCTTAGAAGCGGGCTTTTGCGATCAACTTGGTGGTTTGAAGATCTGGTCAATATTTTGACTCCAAATCTAGTCAAACTGTTGGTCAACTCAATCATTCTTCACAAATTCGATCACGGGGTTACTAGTAGGTTTCTTTTTTACTACCAAAAATCAAGATTTTTCGACGCTAGTTCAGATGAAAAGTTGGAAATAATTGAAACCAGCATCGATTGCCTTTCTTTGCTTGATCAAATCTCAGTTTCTTGCAAGAGTTTATTTGGGATTTTAAGGGTAGCTTTAAAACTAAATGTGAACAAAGTCCAGAGGAACATTTTAGAGTGTATGATCGGTTCGAAGTTGGATCAAGCCACTCTAGACAATCTTCTAGTTCCATCTCCACACGGGTCAAACTATCTTTATGATGTTAATCTTGTTTTACAGTTTGTGAAGCATTTCTTAACCGCAAAAAGTGGGACAGGAGTTGTTATTTCCGAGTTGAACAAAGTTGCTCGATTGATAGACTCATATGCTGCCGAAGTTGCACCTGATCCTCGTCTCAAGCCTTGTAAATTCTTGGCTCTCATAAATGCTCTCCCTCAGTCCACTCGAGACTCGTATGATGATATCTACCATGCGATCAACATTTATCTTCAGGTAACATATATTTCCATAATAAGTAAGTAGTTAAAGCAAAATTTGACGAATATATGTTTCGAACTCTTAACATAGGTCCACACGAGTTTATCAGACGACGAGAAAACAAAAATACTCAACAGTCTCGACTACATGAAACTTTCATCTGAGAGTTGCAATCATCTCACTCAAAACGACAAACTCCCCCCAAGATTCGCTGCATTAGCTCTTAAAGCTCAACAATGCAAGCTCGAAAACCTTTTCCGTGGATTGGAGGGCCAAAAAGGGTATGTCCTTCCGCCTCACCAACTCGTGGCTACAACAAAAGACGACGAGAGGCGTGAGCAAGTTGTTATCTATGCCCAACAAGTTGTTCCATACGAAGGGAAGGAAGACATTGTTCATGAAAATGAGAAGATGAAAGCACAATTACAAGGCATGCAATGGAGGGTGGTTGAATTGGAAAAAGTTTGTAGGAACATGCAAACTCAAATGACCAAAATCTTGAAATCAAAATTGTCTAGACAAACTAGTGTTAAATCCTTACCAAGGCTTTGTTCATGATATTTATTTTTTATAATATTTTTTAGTAAATAATATATGAAAAATGTGTTAATTTGATCTAAATACTTTATTTTGGTGTATATTAAATCAAATTGAAATATATTAAACATCAAAGAATTTACAACAAAGTGGCAGGTAAACGGGCAACAAGTTGTGCCGCCACCCCCTTTTGAATAGCAAAACCTAGCCTACTAAAGACAAAACCTTGGCCCTTAGGTGTCGAAACATTGCTATGAATGACCCGCTGAACCCTGATCAAGAAGTTTATTGCCTCAGTGGCTAGGAAGCCAAATGTGTCAAATGCTAATGGGATAAAAACATGTTGATTATCCAGGCAGGCTTTCTCGTGTTTGGCGATCTTGCATGATTCCGCCTTCGATGCCACCTATCATGCAACAAACTCATTGTCCCTGAACGCAACTAAGGGGGACATTCCCATAAGGTCCACACAAGCGTGTATATTGAAGTTCTCAATTTGTTAAAGGCTAAATTTCATTTGTCTTCGTTTGAGATTATTTGATTTTGTTACTTTTTATTCTTAAACTAAAAAAGTAATAAAAAAGGGCATTAGTTACGTTTGTATCTTGTTAAAATTTGCTTTTTTTTTAACTAAAATTTGCTTTTTTTCAACTAAAATAAAGCACATTAGTTTAGCGGCGACTTTTTTCTTACCTCTAGCAATGGTGGTTTTTTTTTTGCCAACGTGATTTTACAACTTTAACATAATGATTTTTTTTGCTTCCAACTTATATATTTATGTTTTTTACTTCTAACTTTATATATATATACATACGACTTTACATTATATATATACATACGACTTTACATTGTAATATGCGAGACATAATACTTTTATGTTAATATAACGTCCAACGTATTAGACAATACTATTTTTACACGTGTAACATCACAATGATGTCGCCACAAGTATAAAATCTAAATGTCGCCATCATAACACATGTAATAAAGTCACAAATAACGAGGTCACAAACGCAAGACCCGGCCTCTACAACGCATGAATTCGGCACATAAATCCAATTCATTTTTAAATTTTAGTTAACTTAATTGTTGAAAAGTGTAATTAATAACAGTCCAAATGACTTCAGCTTTTTTTTTTCAAACGACTAATAATATATAAGAAAACAAGACTAACAAGTAGCTAAAAACCTCAAAGCACATATAAGAGAAACGAAAGATACAAAACAAACATATAAAGAGAAATTAAAGACATCTCAACCCGGATCAATCAATAAGTTTAACAGCATGCTAAGAACTTTTTTTTGTTTTTAAACTTAACTAGTATTTAAAAAAAATGAATTAAAAAACAAATAATCAATAAATTTGTTACAAATGAGCAATGACATATATTAAACAGAGTTTTGTAAATATTTGTAAGTGAAACCCGAACGAATTTTAATTTTAAAACAGGTAATAAATCCCACATTTAATAGCGTCAAAAAATTTTATTTATCTGTAAATAAGTTGAGGTCTAGAAATTTAACAAGTGACGTGAAAGGTTTAACCATGTACCAGGATGGAGAGAAGAAATATAGATTATATTTTAATAGTATAGTATATTAACCTTGTAATATAATTAAAAAGAAAAGAAGTTTTGTGATCTTGTATGCTACAAATTGGTTATAGTACATTCCTTCTGAAAATTTCATTCACTGAAATGTCACACTCAGTGTTTTACCTTTTGGTTTGTGGTTACAAATGTCGAGTCCTTTTCCATGTCTTCCCATTCATTTTGTTTCTATGAAATCAAAAGTTTCTTCCTTTCAACTTTTTACACTTTATTTTCTCATAGTAGTAAGATTAAAAAAAAGGTAAAATTACCGGTAAAATGGTAATTAAGGGTTGAAAATAGGGATTTTTTCTGTTAGAAGTAGGGCTGACAAATAGTGTATATCTGTATCTGTTAAAACACGAACCTGTTAAGACACGAACACGAAACCTATTACCTGTACACGACACGATAAGCTATCGTGTACCTGTTATCATTACCTGAACCTGCACCTTTTTATAATAGGTATTTACGATAAGACACGATAAGACTTGTTTAAAAACAAGTATTCAAGAACCTGTTTAGTGAAATAAAAATTGTCAATAAGTATAAGGGTAAATAAGGTAAAGATGTTATATTAAATTATATTTTAAATTTTTAAAAAATCATAACAGGTAAACAGGTAAATACCTGTTAAATACACGAAAATTAACAGGTAGATTCGGGTCTACCTGTTTAGTACCTGTTACCTGTTAAGGCCTTACCTGTTACCTGTTAAGAGCGTGTAAGTTCGTGTCATGCATTCGTGTCCGTGTACAAAATTGCCAGCCCTAATTACATGATAATATAGGGGCTAATAATTTCGCTAGTTCTGTTTAGTTAAAGTTTCAAAAGCGATGATCATGAAAACAACTTTTACTCTCTCTAAGTATCTCACCATGTACACTCAAAACAATTCATCTCATTTCTCATACTACGCTCATCTACCCTCACTGTAATTTTTATTACAACACTGTCCTATTTTTTTTAATCACTATAAAATAATAATTTAAAATATAAAATAAAATATAATTAAAAGTGTTTAAATTATAAACTAAAATTTACATTAATTCAAATAAAAAACCACGTAGCAAACATTAAAAATATTACAATTTATAAATCACAAGGCCAATTGTGTTTGGTGATGATGGTCGCTTACGTTTTAGTAAAGTTTTCAACATAGACCCATTACACGAATGTGTGGAGCCAAAAAAACTTACAAATCTCGGGCATACTCTTCCTCTAATAAGGTTCGTTCTTGAGGATCCATCAACCGGACGCTCGTTTAGTTTTTTTTTTCCTGCTTTAACACGAAGAGATATTTGAACTACTGTTCTTTGTTGGTTGTGTACGACGTAATCTTATCGACCCACCCACCTTGGCTTGAACTCTCGCTACCTTACTTTGATTTTACCTTATGACAATGAGATGGTGGTGGTGGTGTAGCGTCTTCATTGAGGTCGGGAACATGGGTGGTGTGTGCATCATCGTATGAGGTGGCAGTTGTGTGGCGTGTCCGACGATTTTCTTTTCTTGGAGGAGTAGCTTGACATTTCTTCAAGCATCGGTTGTTCTAGCCATTTCATTTGCACTTTAACTCCTAAGCTTTGACATTATTGAAAGCGGTCTTGTATCTTTTTGCTAGTCTTCCAATGCCTTCACCATAACATCAATATCGGCTCCAATAGTCAAGAAAAACAATTAGGACTTAGAAAGAAAGACAGACACGGAAAACTATAGTGATAGCCCTATAAATAAGTAATAGGATATGGAGTATTTCGCTACACTCAGAAGGACAACACCCTCCTATAATGTGTCTAAAAATAAAATGTTAGTTAAACAAATATATATTTTTATTGTAAGAAAAAAACATTAAAAAACAATTTGTTAGACAACTAAATATATTCAAATTGTAAAAAATATTTACTAAAAACTATTTATTAAACATACGTCATTAATATAAATGACTTTGAAGTTACCAATTTGAGAATTCAACTCGGTTCATTTAAAAAAAATGTGCTAAGAGTAAAAGCTATTATTAAACCATCTTATATTTTTTTGCATTTAGTTGTTTTAATAAACCGTTTGTCGACTATGGTGAAAACTCTCGTTTCATTTAATGATGGTACATATATAGGTTGGACTCATCGACATGTCGGTGTTACTTTTGTTTTGTTATGTATTTAGTTGTTTTTGTTCTAGCAAACCGACGAGCGAATCTATAGATTCGCCCGGAAGTCTAGATTAGTATAGTCTTTTGTTTAGATAAGCCGCCGGACGAATCTGTGTTGTGCCCGGCAAAGCTGATAGGTTGGCATGACAGATTCGCTGTCAGCGAATCTGTCAGCGAATCTATGACTACACTATATATTGTAATGTTTTCTCATTTCAATACAATTTTTGCAAGTTTATCAAACCCTAATTGTGTGTGTGTGACGGCTGAGGTGCTAGGAGCTTATTATTATCATCTTTGTAGCTTGTTTACATCTGTTTGTGTTGATTTGATCCTTGTCATAGTGTGTTGAGTGTATTTGGACAATGTTTCATTGAATCTTAGTGTGTTTTGTTGTTTATTAATCATCATATATAGCACTTAAATCTCGATCTGATGGACCAACAGTATGGTATCAGAGCCTTAGTGCTCTTGATTGTTTGATCATTGAGATTTTTATGAAGTTTTTGTGGTTTTTGTGTCAAAACACTGTTTGATTCATTTCGGGACTGTTTATTGTGTTTTTGTGTTGAAATTTGCTTTGAGTTTGTCATATTTGGTACTGGGAAGCTTCAGAAACAAACGGATCTTCAATTGGTTGTGTTTTGAGGCTGTTTTTGTTGATTTTGGACTGAGAAAGTTTTTCCCGTAAGTCAGCGAACTTAAACATTCATCCAGCGAACTTATGGATCATCCAGCGAATCTATAGAATATTTGTGATTTGGAAATATCTTTTTCTGATTAGCGAACCTGTTAAGTTCTTGAACGAAAGTTCTGCTGTTTGATTCTGTGTGCAAGCGAAGTTGCGCCGAATCTATTATTTGAAGCACAAAAGTTTGTTCTCTCGGGCGAATCTGTCCAGCGAACCTGTGCTCATTGTCCAGCGAATCTGCTATATTGCCGAGCGAATCTGTTGGGCGAATCTATTCGGCGAATCTGTTGGGCGAATCTGATATTTGTTTGAAATTATGACCACATCAACCATAAACATGAATGATCTGGAGAGTGTTCAACCAAACAGGCCATCGATGCTTGTAAATGGTGAAAATTTCGAGGATTGGAAGCGGTGTTTGAAGGCGTTTTTCTACTATACTGATTATAATCAATGGGAATCGATTGTTAATGGCCCTCACATGCCAAAGAAGGTTGAAGGAACTGTTACTTTACCAAACAATGATCCAAGTACCTACACTGAGGGTGGTATCAAGTTACTTGATCGTGATAAAAAGGCCGTTGGAGCTTTGATACTATGTTTACATCAAGACATTTACAACAGTTTTGCTGAACACACAACTGCAAAAAGTTTGTATGATGCGTTGTGTGAGTTCTATGATGGTAATGAGGATCTGAAGTTGGACAGAAAAGCTCAAGCTGAGAAAGAGTTTAATTCATTTGTGGGGTATAAGTAAGAAAGTCTGACTGATATAACCAACCGTTTTCTATCTGTATCAAGCAATCTGAAAAAGTATACGAGAAACTGGGAAATCATGAGCAAGTTACAAAGCTTTTAGATTCACTTCCCCCTCAGTGGAGTCTTCAGATCAAAATGTTGAAGCAAGAGCGAAACTTTCATGACTTTAAACTAATGGACGTGATAAATAAGCTAAAGTCATTTGATCTTGATGTGAAGATGAGAGAATACAATCAGTCCATGATGCTTCCAAATGTCCCTCCTCAGAATGCTGCACTAATTACATCCACTGCAAACTCACATATTTATGGTGCTGCATCTGGAGGATCATCAAGTTTTGGGTCTGTTAAATCTGATAGTGCATCTACAAGTGTTGGTTCAGGCTTAAATGTATCTGTCACTACTCAGATTCCATCTGACACAATGTCTTTGTTTGGGTTGTTTGTTCATAGTTATGAAGCTCTGGTTGCAGGAGAATTGAAAGGAAAAGGAATGACAGTTGAAGATATGTATCAGGTGGATCCTGATGATCTTGAAGAAATTGACATTCAATGGCAAATGGCTATGCTCACTCTTCGTGCTAGAAGATTTATGGAAAGAACAGGTCGAAGAAATTTTGGGAATCAGGGTCAGAACAAAAAACTTGGATATGATAAAGGGAAGTTGAGGTGTTACAACTGCAAGCAATTGGGACACTTCAAGAGAGAATGTCCTTTACCAATTGTCACTGAACCTGTTAATTATAGAAATTCAAGAATTGTTCCAATTCAAGAAAGAGCTGAGGAAGTTAAACCAAGGAAAGAAACTGCACTACTCACCAACTTTGATTGGAGCGCTGAGATTGAAGAAACAAAGGAAGAAATCAATCATGCGTTAATTGCTGAGATCATTGAGGAGCCTGTCTCGATGACAACTATATTGATTGCTTTGATCCTTTTAAAGAGTTTTATGGTGAAAATTCCGATGAGGTTGCTGATGTGAAAGTTGTAATGGTTGAAGAGGGTCAAGATGGTAAAGATCATGAAGCAGCTGTTACAATTGAGGATCAAACATGTGTTATTGTTCAAGGACATCTAGATAAGAAGAGGTTATTCATTCTAGGTTAGTGTGTGAAGCTGCTGTCGATAAAGAAAAGAAGGTTTTTGTCACTGCTGTTGATGAGGTGAAGAATGCTGAAGAATCAAAGTTGAACATGGAAGCTATGATCGAAAAGGCCAAGCATGAAGCTGTGGATGAGTACAAGAGGAACACTCCTTATTGCCAGTGTGATCGTGCCCTTGCTGCTGAAAAACTGGTAATTGGTCTTTCTTATGAAGTTATAGAAGATATGTGTTCATCTGCATGCAAGATTCGTTTGATTGGCATATATAAAGCTAATAAATTATTAATGTCAAATGAAAACGAATTAAAGAAAATTAACAAAGAGCTTAAATAGAATGAATCAAAATTTTTTGTTAAATTAAGAGAAGCTTTAAAAGAAAACGAACATTTGAAAAGATCTCTTTTGGAAAAGAACTGTGAAATAAACTATTTGACTGAGCAAGTCACTCTTGCTGAGTTTGAGACAAGAAAAGTCAAAAATAAGCTGGAACAATGGACAATTTCAAGCATGAAAAGGGATGATCTCTGCAAGAAACAACGGGGGGCTAGAATTAAGACCGGTTTGGGTTATAAAAACGATGCACAAGTGTACCCACCACCTAGTACTTTCTGTTATTCTCCTACACCCATTCCTCACTCTTCGAATGAGTTGATACAAGAGATTATAGAAAATGATACTAACAGCTCCATTATAGGTTTAAGTGGAGTAAATCTTAAAGAGGTTTGAGAGGATTATGCTTATGGTGGGAGTAGTGGCCTTGGTTGTTCTAGCAGTTCTAATTGTCTTAATTCCGATTCAAAGAAGTCTGTTGAAGACAGTAGCTTAATTAATTTTGTTTCTAGTCATGTGTTACATTCAGACAATTTTATCTGTAATAGTATTTAGGATGCTCTACTTCGAACAATGATCTTTTGAATGATGATGTGATTGAAGATGTTTGTGTGAATGACAAAGATGAACTTTCAGGTCATGTCTCTGAAAGTCAAATCAAAACAAACTGTTTTCAAGAATTCTTTTCTCATCAAATTCCATCTTTCACACCTGTAAGAATTTCAAAACCTAAAGACAAGGAATCATCTTTCTCATCCATGAATCACATCGATAAACCTAAATCAGAATCTGAAAAGGTAAAAGTCACAGCAGGTAAATCAAAAGAGCCTTATGACTCTTACAGTGATTGTAATTCTCAATTATCTGATTGTGATTAAGAGATAGAAATAGATAGAATTCCTGTTTCTAAAGTTTCCAAAGTTGGTTTGAAATCTCATTGCTTTAAATGTGGAAATGATGATCATACTGTCAAGCAATGTCCTAAGTTAGTTGCAAATAGTTCAGGGCAGAAATCTTTGGGAAGAAGATTGAATACGTTTGTAAATAATTTTTTATGTAAATCTTCTTCAGTTCAGAGACCTAAGTACACTAAGGCTTGGGTCCCAATTTCAAAAGTCTAATTCCTATTTGAAATATGTCAGGAACTTTCCGGCGCCGTTGTAAATAGTCATTGGCACATTGATAGTGGATGTTCCAGACATATGACTGGGTTGAAGGACCTGCTGACAAACTATCGGATTATTAATGGTGGATATGTTGCTTTTGCGGGAGATAAGAAGGGTGGAAAGATGATTGGTCAAGGTGAAGTCTCGAATGGTTCACTAACCTTAGAAGATGTTAACTATGTTCCTGAATTGGCATTCAATCTTCTTAGTGTATCACAGATCTGTGATAAGAATATTCCTGTGTTGTTCCTTCCAAACGAATGTCTGTTCTTGAAGCCAAAGTTTACTTTTCCTGAAGAATTGGTGATCATGCGAGCTCTAAGACGAAATGATACATATATGCTGAATATGGGATCAAAAGAATCAACTTCCACCGTGACCTGTCTTCTATCTAAAGCTTCATCCTTTGAATCTTTCCAATGGCGTAGACGTTTAGGACACATTAATTTTGAAAATAATAAATAAGTTGGTTAAGAACAATTTGGTCAGGGGTCTACCACTTAAAGACTTTTCTGTGGTAGAGAAATGCATGGCTTGTGCTAAAGGAAAGCAGCACAAGAAGCCACTTAAACTGAAAATTGAAAATTCTATCTCGCAACCCCTCGAATTGTTACATACTGACTTATTTGGTCCAATAAGTGTCAAATCTATTGCTAAGAAATCTTATTGTTTGGTTGTCACAGACGATTACTCAAGATACACTTGGGTGAGATTCCTGGCAAATAGGAGTGAGACTGCTGAAGAATTAATGAAGTTGATTCCCGTGATTGAAGTTCTTGGAAAACGGAAGGTTCAAGCCGTCGGAAGCGACAATGGAACTGAATTCAGAAACCATATCTTCAATTCATTCTGTGAACAAAGGGGTATTCTCAGACAGTTCAGCGCTGCACGAACGCCACAACAAAATGGTCTTGCTGAAAGGAAGAATCGAACTCTTGTGGAAGCCGCTAGAACTATGCTGATTGAGTCAAAGCTTCCTATTATCTTCTGGGCAGAAGAAGTCAATTGTGCAGCTTATGTCCTGAATCGGGTACTGATTGTCAAAGACAAGATGAAGACATCGTATCAGTTGTTTCGTGGGATTAAGCCATTGATCAATTTTCTACGCCCCTTTGGATGCTCTTGTACTCTTTTGAATACTCAAGATCAGAAAACGAAGTTTGGTGCTGTTTCAGATGAATGCTTCTTTGTGGGATACTCTGACACACAAAAAGCGTATCGTGTGTACAACAAGCGAACGCGGATTGTGCAAGAGTCCTATTATGTTGATTGGCAAGAGTCAAACTCTACAAGTATTGGTTGTGAACCTGCATGGTTTTACGATTCCACCACTGTTTTCAAATCATTTAATCTTCCTAACTCTGATGATGATCACATCATTCCTCATACTCCAGTTATAATTATTAACCATCAATCTCAACCACCACCACAACCTTCTGTCACTCGATTACCTCCAACCACATTTGACATTCCTACACCACCACCACCTCCAACTGATTCCATTCCTCCATTAGATATTCCATCATCATCAACTTCCATCCCAACCTCTCCTACCTTTGCAATTCCTCCAACTTCAAACGTTCCATCTCAACCATCTAATCAAGCATCCTCATCACATTCTAACCAAATGTTTCTTAACACAAACTTCAAAACCTTAAAAGATCATCCTCATGATTATATCATTGGATCAATTGCTGATGGTGTGAGGACTCGAAGTCAGAGTGGATTGATAAATGAGTGTCTCTATGTTGCTTTCTTGTCCCAAGTCGTTCCGAAGAACTATAAACAAGCACTTGAAGATCCTAGTTGGGCTGATGCCATGCAAATAGAATTACAACAATTTAGGAAGTTAAAAGTTTGGGAACTTGTTGATCTTCCTCCTAATAAGTGGTTGATCTTCCTCCTAATAAGTGCCCCATCGGCACTAAGTGGGTCTTCCGAAACAAGCCAGATGATCGCGGTGTTGTTATCAGAAACAAGGCCGGATTGGTTGTTCAAGGATTCGCTCAAGAGGAGGGGATTGACTACACTGAAGTTTTTGCCCCAGTCGCTCGTCTCGAAGCCATTAGAATTTTTCTTGCACATGCTGCTAACAAAGACTTTAAAGTCTATCAGATGGATGTTAAATGTGCATTTCTATATGGAGATATCAATGAGGAGATCTACGTATGTCAACCACTGGGTTTCGAGGATCCAGATTTTCCTTCAAAGGTGTACAAGCTTGATAAATCCATGTATGGGTTGCATCAAGCCCCACGAATCTGCTACGAAACTCTGACATAGTATCTGCTCAGCAAAGGTTTCTCTCGTGGGACTATAGATATGACATTGTTCAAAAAGGAGGTTAATGGTGAGCTGCTGATTGTTCAAGTGTATATGGACG
Source organism: Tagetes erecta (assembly GCA_030867185.1). Lineage (NCBI taxonomy): Eukaryota > Viridiplantae > Streptophyta > Magnoliopsida > Asterales > Asteraceae > Tagetes > Tagetes erecta. Next base: position 9,600,417 of record CM061493.1, read on the forward strand.
ATATTATCTTCGGATCGACAAATGAGGGGCTGTGTAGAGAGTTTGAGAAAGTGATGATGGATCGATTTGAAATGACAATTATGGGCGAAATGTGCTTCTTCTTGGGGCTGCAAGTGAAACTAAAGCCTGATGGAATCCTTATCCACCAAGAAAAGTACATCAAAGAAATCCTTACAAAGTTTGGCATGGACGATTCTTCTCCTGAACTGATTTCCTTCACTGCTCAAACATGCCTAACTTCTGATGATAATGGGAATCCTGTGGATGCTCATCGGTACCACTCGATGATTGGATCTCTCACGTATATGACTGCAAGCCGACCAGATATTGCATTTGCTGTGTGCTACTGTGCTCGTTTCCAGGCCAACCCTAAAGAATCGCATGAAAAAGCTATTAAACGCATTTTTCGTTACCTTAAGGGTTCCTCTCGTTTGGGACTTTGGTACCCAAAAGGTGGGAACTTTGATTTACATGCTTTTTCTGACAGTGATCATGTTGGTTGCAGGATAAACAGAAAACCAGTAACTGGTGGATGTCAATATCTCGGTGAATGTCTTGTTTCTTGGCAAAGCAAAAAGCAAACAACAGTCTCCTTGTCCACAAGAGAAGCAGAATACATTGCTGCTTCAAGCTGCTACTGCCAAGTGCTCTGGATTCAGCATTAGATGATGGATTACGACATCAACTTCCTTCATACACCACTCTTTTGTGACAATGAAGCTGTTGTTGGAATTGCCAAGAATCCCGTTCATCACACACGAACCAAGCACATTGAAACAAGGATTCATGCCATTCGTGACGCACAGGAAAAGGGGTTCATTAATATCATTCCTATCGAAACCAGAAAGCAAAAAGCAGATCTTTTCACAAAAATATTTGACAAACCACGTTTTTATGAACTGATCTCTATGCTAGGATTGATATCTTTTTGAAAACCTTTGTCTAAGAAAAATGGCTCTTTAAATATGTATATATTTTTTTTATCTTCTTCCTTGAGAATCCGAGAGTGACATATTTCGTCGTCCCTTCTTTTTAATTTCACATTGTTTTTATTTTATTTCTTCTCTTTCTTTTGTATATATATTAAGTAAATCTGAAAAGCAAAAATTTCTTATTAGATAGCTATCATATAGAAATTTTAGGGGAGATATTAAAGATTAACTACTCATAGTTTTTCAAATTTTGCTATTTCAGGATCCCCGTTAAATTTGATGTTGAAGAGACATTTAAGGAGGTCAGAAGTATTGTGTTTGGGATATGTTAGATAGGCTCAACCCGAAAACGAAGTAAACTGTGCAATGAGATTATCTCCTTGACATGATTGGTCTGCACAAAGTTACAAGTCCTATAAAAAATGGGTTGAGAGCGTCAAATCTTTGCCTTGATTTCCCTGAAATATCCCAAATCACCCACACCCTAGCCCTGAATTGAGTTTCTAGTTAGCAAAAAAAATAAAAAGCCGCTTGTGTTGCTATTCAGAAAAGCCTCTGAGTAAGTTACTTGTTAGCTCCTCAGAAAGTATTGAGTCAAAGTGCTTAACTCCTCTGCTTTGTGTGAACAATGACCTGGAGTTGGTGAATCTTCTCTGTTATACGTCGGTATAGACCTGGAGCTCTAACCATTTGAGTTTCCCAAATAATAAAGTCGCAATGTGTTCAAAAGAATCATTGTCGAAAAGCTCCACTACAAAAAAAAATGTAAAATTACAGAAAGTCAAAAGAGGTTCATGAATTGATCAATATTCAAGATTTGATCCAAAGAAATTCAAACAAAGTCAATCATATTGCTCTATAAACCCTGATGATAGGACAAGTTCTTTTACCAAGATGTCTGTGGGGACCAAGTTGTTTGAGCTTCTTCAATCAAACCAAAACATGATAAATGAAGCTGCAGATCTCTTGTTGAAAGGAATAAGACATGTGTTTAAATGGACAAACATATCTACAATCCCGCTAATATGATTCTCCGGATTCTGCTAAAAACGTCAAGAAAAATATACATATATCCTTCTTTTGTTTTTATTTTAATTCCACTTCTTTTTACCTTTTTATTATTATTATTTTCCTTTTAGTCTATCTTTTTCATTCAATTTTTGTCTTTGGGCGTTGAAATTGTGGGATGTTTTCATTGATTCTTAAAGGATATCTATCTTAAGAAAAACCAAAAATATTTTTATTTTTTTTATTTTATTTTTTTTTACTTTCAAACCAGCGAATCTGACAGCAAACCTACAGGTTCGCCCGGAAATGATTTAAGTCGCTTGACTTCTTAACTCCGAGCGAATCCGAGGTTCGCCTGGTTGCAATATCAGCGAATCTGTGGTTGTATATATATGTGTTTTCTGCGAAACCATTTCACAAATTCGCTGTTACTGTTACCGGTCGTTTTAAAAGATTTCAAGTTCGATTCTTGCTCACTGCTTTTCTTTACGAATTAAACCGTTTTAATTCTTCAAGGTATGTTGTCGAATGCACCTTAATCCATATCACCTTGTTTTAATCATGTCCTGATCTGTACCAATCCATTCGAACCCACCAAATCATGTCACTGATCGTTTGAATCTTAATTGAGTTGATTGTTTGATGAATACTATTCTAGTTTGTTCGTTTTTGTGATTGAATGTATGAATGTGCGTTCTTATTGGTTTCTGTTAGTGATTCTGCTCATTTTTCAAATTCTAAGCATAATATGTGCGCGTTGCTGGACGAGAACCATGAAAAAGCCACCGGGTACAAGGATTGTATCAGATGGCTGAAATCGTCTCAGATTCATTACGCCATATCACATTCACCGACTGTGTACGATTTACACATTCGTGATTTCTGGAGGAATGACGTATTGAATGTTGCTGGACAGCCATCGAGGATATGTTCAAAGGTCGAAGGTCATGACGTTGAGTTTACTGAAGCTGATCTGGCCAGAATTTTGAAACTTGAAGGAGATGTCGGAGATGAGGTAAAGATGTCTTCTGAGGAGGTGTATAGTGCATTGAGGACTGCTGGTTATGAGGGTCCGATGCCTGGTGAAAAGAAAATGGAATTCGTAAAGTCATATTTGATCAAGGAATGGAAATATATAGCACATGTATTTATCATGTGTTTGGATCATAGAAAAGGGGGCACAAATGGTCTGAATCTAGATTGGGCCAGGGCGATGGTGCTGTTTTGCAAAGGGCAAAAGGCAAACCTGGCCAAGCTTATATTCAATTATATGATCGAGAATATACATGCTGCAAAAAGGGATAAATGGTTGCTGTATCCGTGATATGTGCAAATGATCCTAAACGACAAGAAGCCTGATCTGCCAATTGTGGGTGATACTCTGAAAATATGGCCGATGCATTCGAGAATCTTCGGCGACTGTAAATATGTACGATCGAATTGCGTAGGAAGAATATCACATTTGTGGGAAAATATGTACCCTGTTGACAGATGGGTACACATTCAGAGACTGATTGAAATTGAGAAAAAGAGAGTGGGTGAAAATGTTGAGGTTGTACAAAAGAAGCTGAAAAGGAGAAAACAATATGCAAAAGAAAAAGATTACTCGCTGGATAGAGAGATTGATGAGGTGCAGGCTGAGTTAATGCTGAAAGGGTGAAAAAGACAAAGAGAAAATCTGATGCATCTGGTGAATCTGAAAGGAGAACGAAGCAAAGACATGAGACTCCAGTGGCAACTGCTGAAACTGGTATTGTGTTAAAGACTGAATTGAAGAGTTTGAGGGTTAAATATGCTGAGTTGGAGAAAAGGGACAAAGAAAAAGGGGATGTGATTAAAGGAACGGCCAGGATGGTAAAGGACCAGCAATGTTTATTGGTTCGGGTATTCAAAGAATTAAACAGTCTGAAAGTAAAGGATGGGTCTTATCCGGCGATGTTTGAGCAAGAACTGATGAACTTAATGAATGCTGCAAAGTATCTGTTAATGGATTATGGTGTTAGGGCTGAAACTAAGGAAAAGGTTGTTGAAGATGTGTTTGATGAAGATATGGGATTGGATTTTGATGCATTCACTGGCCCCGAGGTTGTTGTTGGTTCGAAGGTTAACGTTGAAAGTGAAGAAGAGATTGAGGATGATCCGGAAGATGAGCCCGAGATGTATAATGTTGAAGATAGGTCTGTCACATACTTATTCGAGCACATCGATCTTGACAAATCCGAATGGTTCAAGAAAGATGTTGCAGTCATTCCAGAAGTCCCTATCTTTCAACACATGGACGAGCCGAATACCATGCAGATGGATCGACAGCTAATTGCGTGGAAATACAATACTGAGATTGATGCGTATATGATTAAGAGAAGAGGGGGATACATATGCTATATCAAGAATAGAAAGCACTTTGCTACATTGCCCAGATAGGATCTGAGGAGATTGGCTGAACTCCCTCTGCTTGGCAAGGAGGAAAGTGGCAGAGCTAGTGCGTTTGAGATTGCTATCAGAAGGGCTGCTGATTACAACTTTGTAGAGTTTGGTACCAAAAGCCAAAAAGGATGAGGTCAAAGAAAGATAGACACTGGGTGTCGTGGAAAGGAAAGGTAGTGCTGAAACTGACTGCTCCAAAGATAATGAACCGAGTTAGAGTCCCAGATACTCAGCCACCGAGATTGAGTGAATTTTTGAAGTGGTTCTACGATATCAGTACTGGTGAAGCGATAATCAGGTTAAAAGGTGAAGATCGTCTGGAAATCATATTGTTCGGTCCTATGGAGATCTTCTCCTTCTGTGATGAAGTCTGAAGGTTTTGTGTGAGAATGAGATCAAGCACGGGGCTGAAGATGAAACTAGAACTGAAGCCAACTTATTTGTGAAAGTTGCCAATAAAGCTCGGGGAGTTTGTGCTGAATTGAAAAGGGTAAACGAAAGGCTTAAAAAGACTGATGATCTGAATATGGATATGGATGACCTATCTAAACAGTTAGATAAGTCAATTGAGAAAAGGTTTGAGAAGCCCGCTGAAGTTGAATTAAATGTGATCGGTGAGGAGCAAACTATAGATATTCAGGAGGAGACTATTGTTGCTGATTTTCCTGATACTGTTGTCACCGATGCACAATTTGCCGAGTCGTTTTTGGATTTGAGTGATAGTGATGAAGTTGGATCGGAAGACGTTACTAATCCTTTAGCTGGAATTGAAGCTAGGGCTGGAGAATACATTGAGAATCTTTGAAGCCGATAAAGACGGAGCTTAACCAGAAGACTTCCCCATGTGAGATCCAACCTAGGGGGAGTATTGATAGTACATGTATAGGTTGGACTCACCGGTATGTCGGTGTTACTTTTGTTTTGTTATGTATTTTAGCTGTTTTTGTTCTAGCGAACCTACGGGCGAATCTATAGATTCGCCCGGAAGTCTAGATTAGTATAGTCTTTTGTTTAGATCAGCCGTCGGGCGAATCTGTGTTGTGCCTGGCGAAGCTGATAGGTTGGCATGAAAGATTCGTTGTCAGCGAATCTATCAGCGAATCTATAACTGCACTATATATTGTAATGTTTTCTCATTTCAATACAAGTTTTGCAAGTTTATCAAACCCTAATTGTGTGTGTGTGTGACGGCTGAGGTGCTAGGAGCTTATTATTATCATCTTTGTAGCTTGTTTTCCTCTGTTTGTGTTGATTTGATCCTTGTTATAGTGTGTTGAGTGTATTTGGACAATGTTTCATTGAATCTTAGTGTGTTTTGTTGTTTATTAATCATCATAGCACTGAAATCTCGATCTGATGGACCAACATTTAATTTGATGAATTAAATGTACAAACTTTTACACAAACGTACACACAAAACAACCACACGAGTTAATACCCGGGTGTTGGTGAAATTAAATTGATACAAATACAATAAATATACATCTTAAGTAACATGTGTGCTTAATTGTTGAACTTCCGATTAATTGCGTATTTTACCGGTTTTAACCGTTTGTGAAATCCGGTAAATTTTACGAAACAAAAATTTACGTTTGAGAAAGATTTTCATTGTGATTACAAACCGTAGCAAAAACGTAGCCCATGGATCATCCATGTGACCCATGGATGACCCAAAGCCCAACCCGACTTAACACTTAACAAAATTAACAAAATTGAACAAAACCTAAACCTAATATTTATAAAAACAACGGCATATACCTTTCTTTTTTCTCCCATTGCCGTCGCACACACTCACACACATAATCTTGGAGATTATGCAAGTTTTGATCCAACCCGACTTAACATTTAACAAAATTAACAAAATTGAACAAAACCTTAACCTAATATTTATAAAAAAACGGCATATACCTTTCTTTTTTCTTTTTTCTCCCATTGCCGTCGTACAAACTCACGCAATACTAGTAAGTATTTATCTTAATTGTGGTTATATATTTCGTAAATTACAAGTTTTGAAAACCCTAGTTCATCCAAAATGGCCAATTGATGTTTGTGTTGCGGAAATGGGTTATTGGTTATGAGTCATTTGTTATTTTGATGATTAGATAATGAAATGAATTCATAATTGTGTTGTTATGAAATTAGGGTTTGATAGAAAGTCACTGAAACATGATGTTGCATGCATAATTTTGATGAAATATGATAGATTATGTGTTTAGACAATGAAATGGATGAAGATTGATTAATTGGTTTTGAAATTTCATGATCGTTTTGCCATGTTACTAAAAATAGTAACTTTTTCACTAGGGTTTATGTGAAATTTCATGTTATGGACATCTAAGGTTTGATATGATGTTATTAGTATGTTTATATGATATTAGATGTATTTTGGTTATTTGAACGTGCGAATCCGACTTGATTTGGTATGACTTACTAAATGTGGAAACTTTTGTCATGAAAGTTCAATAAGGTGCATGATTAGTGACTAGAATCGCATATGAAAGATTGTAGGCAACTTGGTGTATGGTAAATTGACTTTTGACATAGAAATGACATATAAAAGTGCTAAGTAGGTAATACACCGGTTGCATGAAATTGGTTGTTTGGAATCTAAATGGTGTGTTCTAGTTAACTAGGATACCATGATGAAAGTATTATTATGTTACCTAAAACAAAACATGTGGACAATGTATTGTGCTTTGAAATGGCCGCACATGCTAGTATGTCTCATATTGAAAACCATATAGTGATAGTGTGTGTTGTTACCGTGTATAGCATGCTATGGTTATTGTGTAATAGTTGACATGCTTAGGGTTGTTTGGGAGTCTCTAGGATGTTGAATTATGCAAGCATGTTCTAGAAGTCCGACTTTCCTATAAAGGAAACTTTTATGGACATAGAAACTTAACTTGTTGAATACTTGTCATGTGACGTGGTTAGTAAATGAAATATGAACAAATACATCAAATGTAACATACTTACACTTAATAAATCACCAACGGTTCGTGGGTCAACTCGGGTCAACAAAAGTCAAATGTGGTAAAAAAAAAGCCAAACTATTCCAATCTCGCACAAACTGTATGACTATTTGTATGCATAGGGTTCTATGACCCTACACGGACACACATTAATAGACCTACTATTATTTAGGTTGCTGAATTACATTGTGTGCTTTTAAAACTGAAATTCTATGCAACCTAAGGTGTGTTCATTGAACTGGATTAACTACTATTTTACCCTGTTATGGGATGGAAACTTGAATAAAGACTTTTACGGATTTACATATTTAGTATGTCACATGTCTGGATTAGAGATTACTTTTATTTGTTCATGAAAGACCTCATGGATACCTAGTTGACCGTTAATATTTGTGAAATAGCTGGGGGATTTTGAGTAGTACTACTGGGTTTGACAAATCCCACCCGGGCTAGTCGCGCTAGCACGACAGATGGACTTGTCGAACGGGTGTTGAATTGACCTAACATACATACATGTGCATCCTGATGGGATGTACGACAGGAAAAATGCACTTAATGTGTACATACGTCAGCTTCGGTCAGATACATACGACTCTAAGGACATGTATTGTAGACTAACTACCTACACTGACATACTTAATTTATATTTCTGCTTGAATCTAAACTTACTTGATTTCATACTTACTATGTGAACTCACCAACCGTCGTGTTGACACTTGTTAGCCTTTCACTATTTTCAGGTCACTGAGGTACATTGCACGTAGGACATGGCATGGCGTCCCAGCATTTTATTAAAACACTTTCTTGCATTAAACACTGTGTTTTGGGATTTAACAACTATTTAAACTGTGTGTCTTGTGTCGGGTGCGTGTTTTTGCGCATTTACCTACGGCATGGTTTGGGTTTGCTTTAATTACTTAATTATTACGCTTCCGCATAAAACAAAACTATTTACTCTGATTAACGTTTCAATTACCACAATTAAAGAGTAAACGTTTCGTTTTCAAAACTCATATAGAGTCGTTCGGTGTACTTAATGACTGGATCCTGGTTTGTCACGCCTTTAACGGTAAAACTCCGTTAGTGGATTTGGGGGTGTGACAGATATCATCAAATCCAGATGCAAAGGGACGATGAAGAAAAGACGGCCTTTTATACTGATAAGAGGATCTTTTGATATCGAAAAATGCCTTTTGGATTGAAGAATGTAGTGGCAACGTATCAAAGGATAATAGACAAGGCCTTCTCAGGACAGATCGGCAGAAACATGGAAGCTTACGTAGACGACCTGGTAATCAAAAGCAAAAGCGAAGATGACATTGTCCAGGATATCTGAGAAACATTTGAAAATCTCAGAGCCATAAACATGAAGCTAAATCTAGCAAAATGCTCATTTGGCTTCTAAGAAGGTAAGTTTCTTGGTTTCATTGTCAACAAACAAGGTGTTAAAGCCAACCCAAGCCAAGTGCCAGTAGTGCTTGATATAAAATGCCCTAAAAAATCTGCTGAAAAATCATTGCCTTTCTACAAACTTTGAAAAATTGTGTCGACAAAAAAGACTTTAAATGGTATGAGGAGGCATAGCTTTGCATAGCTTCCCTTCCAACCATAACAGCCCCAAGGGCAGGTGAGCTTATCACGGTTTACCTCTCGGCATGTAAGATACCTGGTAAACGTTTTAGCTGCCCCCTAACACAACAAAGGCTTAAAATACACTTCCTTAAAATGCAGGCGTGGAAGCTGATAGTGTTGTGTTAATCGTGGAAAGGGAGAAAACCCAAATACTAGTCTTCTTTTTCAGTAGAGCATTATGAGATGCGGAGGTAAACTCCTCCTCTATGGAGAAGCTGGTAAGTTTGGAAGCCCAACTAAGCTTCACCTTTCCTGGCAAAGGATCGAAAAGGCTGAGAAGATACTTCCAAGCCCATCCTATCAAAGTTTTGACTAATAAGCCTATCAAGACAGTTCTAGAGAACCCTGAAAACTCGGGGCGATTAACAAAATGGGCCATCGACTTTGGTGAACACAAAATTGAGTACTCACCAAGGAGGTCTTTGAAGGCCTAGATACTAGCAGATTTTCTTACTGAAGTCCCAAAGTCAGTTAAAGACCAAGAAGTTCACAACATCAATGCCCAGGTAGCCCAAGAAGGTTCCAGAGCAGGGTTAATAAGCACCGACCCATCCGGAACTGAATACACTTATGCACTCCGACTAGAGTTCCCTTGCACAAATAATGAAGTAGAGTATGAGGCATTGTTGGCAGGTCTTAAAATTGCAAGAAGAATGAAAGTGCATGAGCTCAAAGTCTATGGAGATTCACAGTTGGTTGTGAATCAAGTGAACAACGGGTATTTAGCCAATGAACCAGTAATGATAAAGTACAAAGCCTTAACCAAGTCTATCATGAAAGGATTCAAACTTTACAGCTTAGAGCAAGTTTCACGAACAAAAAACAAACAAGCCTATGCTCTCAGCAAATTGGCTTCTTTGGCATTTGCTCACCTCACAAAGAAGGTACTGTTTGTGACATCTGCCTCGAACCCAAATTCAAACGCTCGACTTGAACCCGAGATTATCGTCTTTTATTTATATTCATATTTATTTCTTTAAAATGTAACGTTCGTTATTATGATTATTAATAAATGCATCGGATTTTACATTATTCCCGTCTCATTTAATCGATCGTTTTATTGCCACAAATACCCACGCGTACTAAATAATTACTAGTGTAATATAAATCTCAAAATATATTCTATAAAAGAGATTTTATAAAAAAAAATTGTTAAACGAAACCGCTTCTAAGTCTAACAATAGCCTCTTAAGGTTATAAACGAGCTAATGATACAAAAACATCAATCCTTTAACGTTACAAGTTAACTCAATTAAGTTAGTTAGTTAATATAAATTAAAAACTCACTTTGTTCCTAAAGTGTAAATATTGAAACTCAAATTAAAAGTTAGTAATCTAAAATAAAACCAACCCTAAACCTTAGGGACCAATTATGTAATTATGTTAAAAACCCAGCCCTCCCCCCTCGCTGTATCCCCCGTACATTCAGCGACCCCAACTTCCGGCCAAATGGCTAGAATATTCAAATTTCCGACAACCTTTTTGTCTTACGCGCTTTCAACCTTTCCTAAATCGACCGAAATCAATCCAAATCCCTTTTTAGCAACTTGCGAACTCTCCTAAATGCATATAACGTGTCTTGCAGCCAATTTCGCGCATAGATTGATTCTGAAATCAATCCAAAAATCGACCCTTCTGAATTTAACACCTAATCAACAATTAGATGGTTCCGTTTCGCTTATTTTCCTGCGTCTAGCATCTCCCTATCACCAAAACATCCCTTTCTTCTCTGAAATTAACCAAGCAACCGACCAAACTTATATTTTCCGGCGACACAGTCGTTCTCCACCTCCAAGGCATCATTTCAGGTAATTGTTGGTTTTGTTTTATTCCCCTTGATCATCTACAACTATCTAACACATCAATTCCATCTTTTTCATTCCAGATTTCATATAATTTTGATTAAGAACTGTCGAGTTTTAACCTCTACCGAATCTGTATCAAATCATCATAATTAAACAGGTAAGTATTATATATCAAAATGATCATGGATTGATGGAGATTAAAAGCCCTAATCTGGTTTGGGATTTGATTATCTTCTTCGAATTCAATTTGATGGTTTTTGAATTCTAGGGCTTGTATTTTGAATATGGGTTTTGTTCCTTATTAAAGGATAAAATAATTTGAAATCAAGATCATTAACAAAAACAGGAAGTGGTGCAGTGGTTTAGCCGTTTGTTTGTGGACGTGATGACCCGGGTTTGAATCCCACTGCCCCATTTCTTTAATTTGCATATTTTTTTCACATTTTAAACATTAAACTTTAATTTCCTAATAACCTAAATAATATCTTTTAAGTTAAATATATTTTTAAAAGGATAAAAACTTATAGTTTCAAATACATATATACAAATAATATAATTTCAAGGTCATGAATATTGTTTTAAGAAAAACTAAACTGGATTCTTCCAAAATATATATAATACGAAAATACTATAACGTTTCGTATAAAACCCCAAATTGTATTTCAAAACCCTAATTCCTAAATTATAATTTCAAAACCCTAATTCCTGAATTATAATTTCAAAACCCTAATTCCTAAATTATAATTTCAAAACCCTAACTCCTAAATTATAATTTAAAAACCCTAATTCCTAAATTATAATTTAAAACCCTAATTCCTATTTTATAATCTAAAACCCTAATTGCTAAATTTGAAACCCTAGATCTCGGATTTGTGATTCTTGTTACTACTGTTTCGTTTCTAAGTTAGGGTTTTTCCCCAATTAATTAGGTGGTACTAATATTTGGGCAACCCTCGGTTCGTTATAGCTGCGTTTCTAACGATTCGATTATATTTGCATTTCAAGGTGAGTACACTCACTTCCCCTTTTTACTGTTTATACTTTCGGGGCTGAAATATGTGTTCAATACATACTACATTTTCGTTTCTTTTTGTTTCTATTCAAATGAGATCATAACATGTGTTAATCTTATCGGCCGCTTGACGCAAAATTATGTGATAGTCAATAGTAGTTTTATTATTTGTAATTTCCACTGGTACGATATTAGCGCTAATGGCCTGACAAGCCACCTAAATGTACTTCAAAATAGGTGATTTGACCCGGCGATTCTATGGTTGATTCTATGTGTTGGTTACTAATTACTATTTGTGATACTTGTTTCTACGTTGCCATGTCCCTTAGATGCTTAAACAATTATTGATAACTTGTACATCGAGACGGTTAATTGATGGTAAAACGAAGGTTATCATTAATTGTAACATGAGTGGTTCTCATGACTTGTTGCTAAAGGTTATCCTGCGGGGTCTATGGTTCTTGTTTCTATGTGATTCTATGGTCAAGGTTGAATAATATGATGAAATTGATATGCACATAAGTTTACGAAACATATTTATAATGATCTCGGATTTCATATTATGTACTATTAACTGTATTTTTACTCACTAGCTAATTCTTTAGCTAACTTATTTTACACGTATTTCAGGTGACGTTTGAACGTTTATGCTTTCGGGACATTTAGGATGCTTATTGGACCTAGAATAAATGGGAATTAGACACTATTAATTGTTAGCTTTAATTGTTAGCTTTAATTTTCGATCTAAGACTATTTATTGGACCTAGAATAATATTAAAACATGTCTTTTAGTGCGCCATGTGCTTTGTGCTATTGATATCTAATCCACTTGACAAGCCCGGTGTTTCTGCCGCCGGGCGGGGTGTCACACTGGTCGAAGATCAAAAGAAGCCATCAATCGATGATCACGAGTTCCAAGACATCATTACGGAGCCCGGGGTCACTTGGATGACACCAATCGTCGAATACTTGACAACAGGGAAGCTTCCAAATGATGGTGACAAGGCTTCCTAGCTTAAATCCATGGCAGCAGGGTACGTAATGGAAGATGGAATGTTATACAAAAAGTCATACCTAACTCCGCTGCTGCCTTGTGTAGGTCCTGAGCAAAGTAACTACTTGATCAGGGAAGTACATGAAGACGTTTATGGAACACATGTTGGACCTAGAACGATCGTAGCAAAGCTGATGAACTTGGGTTACTATTGGCCCACCATGTACCGGGATACCTCAGAGGAGGTTAACAAGTGCGAAGCCTGTCAACTTCACTCTCCCATCAGAACTCACCCGAAGCACAACTTGGTCCCGACAATATCTTCATGGCCCTTCTTTAAGTTGGGAATTGATATTGTGGGACCATTTCCAAAGGCTCCAGGAAGGGTCAAGTTTCTCCTTAAAGTCGTGGATTACTTCACCAAGTGGCCAAAAGTCAAGCCGTTGGCATCCATTTCAGGGAACCAGATAATAAACTTTGTCTGGGAAAATATTGTCTGTAAATATGGGCTGCCAGGAGAATCATGACAGATAATGGGAGACAATTTGCACAGAAGCCTTTCAGCACGTGGTGTGCAGAATTTCAAATCAAACAAATCTTTAGCTCGGTATGTTACCCCCAATCAAATGGGAAAGTGGAAAGAATGAACTGAAGTATCGTGGAGGGCCTGAAGACAAGGTTCGGAAGGTATGGGAAGGCCTAGTTAGAGGAGCTTCCTAGTGGGTTATGGGTAATCCGCACTATAGAGAAAACTAGCCACAAAAGAACACCTTTCAGCCTAGTCTACGGCTCAAAAGCAGTGATACCAGCTGAGGTGGGAGTGAACTCGAGAATAAGTAGGAAAGAGGACATGACGACAATAATAAAAGATTCTGCTCAACTTAAACCTCCTTGAAGAAGTCAGAGACCATGCTCTAATACAAAAGGCTAAGCATAAGCAGAAAATAAAGTCCTAATACAATTCTTGAGTCAAGAAAGAAGCCTTCCTGCCTGACGACCTAGTCTTGAGAAACAATACGGCTAGTCGCCAAGAAGATACTGGAAAGATGGGCCCAAATGGGAAGGCCCCTACACAATCCATGAGGCTCACAAGGGTGGCTCATATAAGCTAGCAAACGTAGAAGGGTAGATCATCCCAAATCATTGGAATGAGAAGCACCTTAAGCGTTTTTATGTTTAAAGTATCGTTGCTTGTAACAAAACTCTTGTAATGAAGGCTGTTGTGTATGAATGAAACAAGGAACCTTTTGGTCGTTCATGTTTTTAATTATCCCATTAAAGGGTGAGCCCCTCCTAACAAGGCTCCATGGGGTTTGGAACTACACCTCCTCATGAAAAGGGTTGAGCGCCCATGCCACAAAGCTCAGCAGGAATATGGATTTAAGTCCTCTTGTATAAAGGATGAATGCCTAATACAGTACAATTCCATGAGTTGTGAGAATACCAATTCATGAAAGAGGGTGAGCACCTCACATCAACTACACTCCACAAGTACAAAACGAAGAAACTGAGTAAAGAAAGGTCCCCAAAACTTGTGTTACAAACCCAAGGGGGAACTACCCCTTTTGGTATTTTATAAATTAGATAAATCAAAGTGTAACTCTTCCTGTTTATACTATGAGATGGTGTCTGCAGCACGCTATCATAGAAAAACACTTAGAAACACTTCGACACATTAAAACAAATTAAGCAACGAAAACACCAGGAAGTTTATAAAAACACCCTTATAAAAATATGTGGCTCAAAAAGCCCAAAAGGAAGCCTTAAACCATGAAAATTTGGCTCCATGAACCAAAGAATTTTTCATACATAACACCCAACACAACTTCCACAAAAAATGGATTTGTACCTGTAAAGTCCTTCAGCTATCAAGATGGGACCCCTTAGGGACAAATCTCCCAAAGATAGAGAATCCTACCAACAATGCGAAGCTCCATAAAACAGGAAAATTTAATGAATAGATGACTATACAACCCTCAAAGAAGAGCTACGTCAGGAACATGCATCAAAGAAACATGCATCACAAGAACGTAAATAAGCATAAACAAAAGCATCATACAATTACCAACATTCAAAGAAGTTTAAGTTGAACAGACAACTATTACAAACCATACATCTTGGAAAGTCACACATACGACATAAAGCTAAGAGTAGAAATTGTCTAAACACCAAACAAATGGCTTAGAAACCAATTTAACACCAATCAAGAAACATTGTTCACAATAAACAGGCCAACTAATGAGTCAAGGAAGGTCTGGAAGGTTACCTGAGGAAGCAGTGGGACGTCCATCAATAGTAAGGTTGCTAACATCATCATAAAAGGTATGAACATCTGGGTCAGAACATAAGTCGGCAGCTGGTTTAATAACATCCTCAGCATCAGGCTTGTGCTCCGCTGGCTTAGCCTTCACCAAGATCTTCACCTTCTTAGCAGATCGAGAAGGCCCAGCTTCCTCACCCGTAGCCTGTGTTATGGACCTTTTCAATGTAGGGAACTCAAGAGACTTACCTACGATGTCCTTGTTGAGACCAACTGGTTCAAGATCCTTCAAGACAGAGAGAGGTTGACCATGGCATCGGGAGACTGCTTGCACATAGGGATAAAGGATGCTTTCAACATCCGTCAGGGTTTTAGCAAACTCACCCCAGCAAGAGGCTTATACTCTTTGCACCCCTCCACAGGCTTACCCTCCTTGCTATATTAATAGCCTAAAAGCAACCCTTGTTGCCTTCCATGTGCAAAAGCTTTCAAACAAACTCCACCAGATGAACCACTAAAAGAAACACCTTGATGTAGTTAAAATGATACATAGTTTTATATAGGTATTACTACACTTTTTGGTTGTTTTTGTTCTAATTCTAATCCTAGTTGTTTCATATTTTGTAAAGTTATTATATTGAAACCAAAATATATAATTATATTGAATCGTGATATGCCACTATAATTAAACTTAGTGATATTGAATTATTTGCACTTCAGTTTGTATGCAAAATCAATTGAATGGGTAATTAATTCTTTTGTTCACTTTAAATTACTGGATGCAGAACAAGCCACGTTGGAGATTAAATTGCAATTGAATAGATATGATTTAAAGTTTTGAGGCCCATGTGATGAAACCAAAAGTCCACGTAATATCATAAAAGCGGCTGACTTATATCTTTAAATCGGAAAGGGCACAAAAAAGAAGAAGGAGGAGGCTAATACGAACGAGAAAGACGAAGAAGAAGGAGCAAACCATCATTATTTGAAGCTATTTTATCATTAAGAGTTGAAGACACACGTCTGGTTTTTATATGTTTTGCTTCTTTGATCCAGACTAGCTATTTGATGTTATTAAACTTCATGAGTAGTTAATTTTTATACTTTTTAGACAGATGAATATTGGTTAATTTTTATGTTTATCGGGTTTTGATTTATTGAATGATGAATGTTAAGTAAAGATCTTTTCATTACTAGTTTGATGTGTATGTGTGCTAGATTATAGATTGATTAAGATATCAGGTTCCTCATACCTCATGTGTTCCTAATTATTAGTTTTGTGCTTATTGATTAGGATTACATATTTAGATCATTACTTAGTGTTTTGGTTTGATTGTGGTTGAATCTAGACCTAGATAAACCATAGGAATAGATACTATTATTAATCTTAAACCTAGCATTCTACCAATTCTTGAGACCGACCGGAGATAAGATTGCCAGGTAGACTTTGCTTATAGGATTTTGGGTCATAATTGCACGAGAGTGAGTTACCCGTTAGTGTCTATAAGATTATTGCTATTTTGTGTCATTATTGGTGTGTTTAGGTTACTCCTTACATCTCTTTTCGGATGTATTGTTTGTGGTGGGACCGAGAGGATATCCAGATTTTGAGTACTTAGTATTCTTAGCATGGTAAGACCGAGAGGAGATCCATTCTACAACCCGGTGAGCTTCACACATCTCTTAGGATTCATTTTGTTTTGTTAGTGAGACCGACAAGAGATCTAACATCCTTTAGGTTCCCGAGTGAGTCGTATAATTAAAGTCGATATCATTCAAATATCTTTTACCTGAGAGCATAAGCATTGCCAATAGGATTCTTTGTCTATATAGTTGTTCCCTCATACTTGATATTTTCGTCTCTTGTTCGCCATTAGTTTCGTTATTATTTTTAGCTTTAATTTAATCCTTAATCTAGTTTATATCTTTATCTTTTAAAGTAGTTTTATTTTTTATTATTATCCAACTAAAAATTCAACTTTCAAATCGGCTTAAACTCGACAACTGTTCATTACCAAGAGCTGTCTAACGTGTCTTTAGGTTCGATACTCGGATTTAGCTGGCTATACTACACACGATCAGTACACTTGCTGTTTGTGTGAAGTAAAGTTAGATATTTCACTTTTATTTTTAAAACCTAAATTTGTGAACCATTTTTATAATTAAAATATATATACGTTTTCACACATCACACCTTCTTTCTCTTCACCCTCATCTGTCAACTTCTCATGACTAGTCTTCCTGGCAGACCTTCGAACTTATGTTCCCACTTTGCCACTTGATGAACTTGCTTTGGACCTGGAAGCACCAAAAACACTGGTGTATTCATCACCAACTTGATACCTTGTAGCTTGGGTCCTACTAACAGAGGGGGCTTAGAGGGTTGTGCGCCATGTGCGACACACAGGGCATTCGCTTGACGGGGGCACCAAATTGTTTTTAAAAAAATTTATTATATAAATTTTTAAAAAAAAACTTATATTTAATCAATAGTCATGTAACAATAAGCAAAGATTTAAAGTCCACACCTAAAGGCAAAAGCCCACTACAACTAATTAACTAAACATCTAAAAGCCCACACATTCAAATGGATTATGGATTAATGAAGGCTGAAAGCCCACTGCGGCCAAAAACGTAATTCAATAATTTGAATACTTTGATTTTCTTATGTTTATTTATCAAACGTTTGTTTTTTGGTTAAAAATTTAGTTTATATAATTTACTGCGTTGGTGCTTCGGGTTGAGGGGGCGGGGCTTTTTCTCGGCTCGCATATGGCACCCAAATCCTTAGGACCGGCCATGTCTACGAATAATACCCATACCACCCGGGGTAATGGCATGTGATTCAAAGTCAAAATTCGTAAAGTCAAAGAGGGGTTGAGAACAAAGGTCAAATAACAGAAAACACAAAATTGAAGTAACTAAAGGGACAATAAACATACCTTCATTGTCAATAAACACAACAGGTTCTGCATCATCCAACTTCCATAACTCACTTATCCCAAGCATCACTAAAAACTCTTCAGGATAGGTCCGGAGACGTGAAGGGATGGATCGAAGCCTCTTCAAAATTTGTAGATCAATATCATCTTCAGATGGCATTCTCTTGTTCAAAGTGGTTTCAGGCTTTCTTCAAACCATGTTAAATGGCATAATCTCGCTTGACACATAGAAGAACCGATCCTTCTAGGGGGTGGCAAAGCCAACAGTATACGTAACCAACCCAACTTCCCCTGGGTCTTCTCGATTGTAAACCAGTTACCATTCTTAGCTAATTGAAAGAAGCGACGAAAGAGCAAGACAATTGGTTCAACCCCAACAACTTTGCAAGTAACTTCAAAATGCATAATGCGAGCGACACCGACTAACGCCATTTGACAAAGAGAAATCCTATAATATTCAGTCACATTCAAGAAAAACTTGGAAAACAGGTATCGAAGATTCGAATACTCGAAATGTCGAGTGTACAGAGCAATCTTATCGGGAACAATCGTACTAACAGGGACATTGTCTTCAGGAACGGTGGGTCGAATGAAGAATCGATGCCAATGATCTTTGCAAAAACTTTCGACTTTGTGTTGAGTCAATCGGGAAAACTAGACGGCCATATCTCCCTTGGAACCCATGATGATGCAATGCCAATGATGAATTAGGTTAAGAAAGAATTCGTGTGAATATTTGGGAAGAAAAGGATAAGGAAATAAAAAAAACATGTGGATTTGTAGGAATATGATTGTGATACAGAGAGTAACGGCTGAAGTAATAAAGAAAGATGGGACGATTTTGCAGAAACTACTCACAATCGTCTCATCACACGTCCCATCGCAGACAGTCTTTTGCTTAGTGGGAGGAACCAGAAGCCTAAGCCCCTTGGAAGCTCGGGAAGCTTGGGAACTCAAAAGCTTCCGTGATCAAAGGCAAACTCTAAGAATTAGTCACAAGCATCTATGTCTAGCTTCATAAACATTTATGACTGAGGGGCTGATGACGTAGGGCCCAAAGTACCTACAATTAACCTATTAATGACAAGGATAATTAAGAAGACCAAGAAGCTTAGAAACTGAGGAGCTAAAGAAGCTCGAGAAGCTTGGGAAGCTCCAGCAGGGCTTCTCGCTACAGTACTGCTACAGTACTCGACAGTCACTTTATTCAGGTCAAACTCTGACCATAAAGCATATCTTTGTAAGATATCTCTAAACATAGGGAAATGGGAAAAGTCTTCCTGCACTAAGGTAACCAAAAATGTTTCAGCTTCCAGATATAGCTCCCACAGCTGACTGCCTGTGCTATTTAACCATGGCTTCTCCACGGCCAGCAGGGGAGGTGAAGACCATATTCACCCTGAGTTCCATCAACTCTCTAAAAACCATTTTCGACCACAACTCTGGAACCAAACATCCGACTCTTAAACTCTCTCTATTTTACTTCCTTTTCACCTCTAAAAACCATATACTGATTCGCTTTGAAGTTTTGACCGGTGTTGGTGCAAAACAACATTTAATCGTTTCATTTTCATGGCGATTGAGTAGTTTTTCCCGTGACCGCGACCGGGTAACGGTTGGTTTACTCTATAATTGAGTGTTATATATTCAACCGGGACAATTGAGTTCATACTAATTCTCGTGATAGGTTTGGGTTCAATCAAACAATATATGTTATGTCTATGTAACCATTCAGATGTTTATATCAAACATCTAGTTAACAACTAGCAAAGCTAACTTAGTTGAGTGATAAATATGTTTAAGCATTTAAGCGGTGTTAATCATAGGCATGTAATTTGTACTTGTTTTCACTTTAACTCAACTTATAGTTTATCATACACCACCTAATCGTACACAGTACACCCCTAGTTAGTTTAGTTTAGGAACGAACATTTGATGTGGAAGTATATGGATTGTAATCTAGGTTAATTAATGGTGAAATAAAACTAAGTTATGCCTATGTAGTCAATTTAACATTATTCTCACCGACTAAGTCTTGCAACTAAGTAATCAAAACCCAAAACCGGAAGTGATTTCAATTTCTTGTTCTCATTTGCTTGTTTCTTTTGTGTTTTAAGCTATATATGTCTATATATGTAGGTGATTGACAAACTCTTGATGTAAATACAGTTTTACTGAATTTGCTTCATAACAAACTCGTGTTCGCTGATTGACAAACTAGTCTCTTAGAAATTAGAACAACGTACACTATGTTTCAAACGTTTGTAATATTAGTTTATTAAGTTCGGCAACCTCTGTTTAAGCTGCTCATAATGTTTCCAATAAGCGTGGAGTGTGCACAATAAAGGTTCAAAAGGGGAATAGAGTCGTCGTCACCAAGCAAACAGAGTCGCACAACTCAACTATGAATCGAGGTCGGAGCCTGTACAATAAAGGATTGAGCCTCGCCACTATATATATATATAGTGGCGGACGCCTCTACTATAGAGTCAAGTTAATAAGTTTTTCAAGCGATAAAAAGATACATGCATAACTAATGTCATCAAGTGATAGATATATAGTGTCATATTATTACTTTTTCCCTTAATTATAAATTGATAATACAACGAAGTAATAGTAGCACCCCATCACAAATTATTAAAATGTTATAAGTCGTGTTTATGACTAACGTTATAATAAGATATATATGATCTAATAAATCAAAGTCGATCACCGTCATCACCGTCACCGTTCCTGAACCAGTAATCATAGTCGAATCTAGCCGCACCATCGGGAACATCTTTCATCACCCATTCGTGACCTTTGGGATAATATATGCCCGTACGAGGATGTGGGATCCAACAGCTTTCTTCATGTACCTTGTACTTTATATCATGTAGTTGTACCTTATGTTCAAATGATTGTACTTCATGTTCACCATCATAATAACATTCGTCCCATAAGGCCACTTTGTTCATGCAACGTACCACAACTCCTTTAGGAATAATAGTATCACTCCTGCATGTGACACAAACCAATCTATATTCAATTACAAGTTGTCAAATTTTTAAAAGATAAACACGTACGACTAAAAACGTTAGTGTCGGACCTAGTGAATAAATTCTTTAAGGTCGTTGTAAGTGCACCCCTGGTCATGGTTAGAAAGACGAAACCGATGAGAAAACTCGTTTGACGAGTATTGTATGAGGTTGATTTTACGGATGATAGACCAAAAGGTTTGATCAAAGCTTGTTTTATATAGGCAAATAAAGATGTACGGAATATATATAGGACATGAAGAACAAATTCTCCTTTTGGTTATTTTAGTTCCATAAAATCTAAGCATTCGGCACATGAAAAGCAAC
The DNA here is from genome assembly GCA_030867185.1 of Tagetes erecta. Classification (NCBI taxonomy): domain Eukaryota; kingdom Viridiplantae; phylum Streptophyta; class Magnoliopsida; order Asterales; family Asteraceae; genus Tagetes; species Tagetes erecta. Next base: position 9,621,745 of record CM061493.1, read on the forward strand.
ACGTAAAATCTCTTCTATTCTATTTTCACGCTCTTTTCAATGGATTAAAGAAAAGGAATATAATAGCTTGCTTTATTATTCTCTAAAGATAAATTCGCATGTACGTAAGGCTTATGTAGTGGGTTACTTTATAAGTTTATAGTGTTTTTAACATTTTAAGCATTACAATTTATCTACCTACACTACTGTATTAAATCTTACCATATGTTATTTTCTTAAGGACGACATATCATTATCACATAGGATATATTTAGGTATCGAATCTACATTCAATTTCTCTCGTTATCACAATAATCCTCTTAATTAGGAGTTTAAACTAGCCAAAACGAGCCGAGCCTGAACTCGTTTATGTCCAAGCTCGGCTCGTTTAAGCTAAACAAGGCTTAAGCTCGTCACATACTTTTCAAACACAAGCTCGGCTCGTTTGGTGTTTACTTATTTTATTTTTTATTATTTATATTTAACTTTATATATATTATAGTTATATATTTTGTATGTTACATATTATTTGATTTGATATTTTTTATTATAGCTTACATATATTTTTTTAACTATTCATATGATTATATATTTATAAAATTAAATAATATATATATATATATATATAAAAGCTCGTAAAGGCTCGTGAGTTGGCTCGAGCTCGATATGCAAAGCTCAGTCTCGGGCTAGATAACTTAATGAGTTTTTTTAGGCTTAATCTCGTGCTCGAGCTTGATAAAGCTCGGCTCGTTCAAGTTTTTTATTGATCCGATATCGAGTAACTCGACTCGTTTACACCCTTACTCTCAATCATCGATCTTAATTTTCCTACTAAGAAATTAGCCTCCTATTATTAAAATGAAAACAATGCATCGTTTAGAATCGAACTCGTGACCTTAATTTGTGTTAGATGGACAAGTTTTAACTACCAGAGTTAAACTCTTTTAATTTGTTAGTTATTCCAAATAAACAATATGTATTCATAGTTTTTCCATTCTTATTTATTTCCTATTTTTCTTATTTTAATTTTTGTTTGTTTGTTTGTTTTTATCTTTTTACTTTAAAGTTTTAGCTTATAGAATTATGTTCAAATACAAAGTCTAAATTTCCTAAAAAGTTTAAGAAGGAATTTGGACCATTAGATCTAATATTAAATAAAGATCAATGGCTCATAAACACAAGGTGACATAATGGTAAATAGTTAGAACTTTAAATGGTAGGCCAAAGGTATATTAGTCTTGTCTCATTTTCAAATTTCACCCTCTTTTTTAAACGTCCATAACTTTTACATCGACAATACTTTTTAATAAAAATTACACCAAAAAAACGAGTGTTTTTTTATCTTTAAAACGCATATAATATTGATATATAAAAAACAAATTTTTTTTTTGAAGTTTCAGCTCATTGTATTATATTCGTTAGGTCATTGTGTTATATTTTTCAGCTCATTGTGTTATATTAGTCAAGATATTGTGTTATATTTTTCAGATTGTGTTATATCCGTCAGGTCATTGTGTTATATTCGTCAGGTCATTGTGTTATATTTTCATCAGGTCGTTGTGTTATATTTTCATCAGATCGTTGTGTTAAATTTTCATCAGGTCGTTGTGTTATATTTCCATCAGGTCGTTGTGTTATATTTTCATCAGGTCGTTGTGTTATATTTTCATCAGGTCGTTGTGTTATATTTTCATCAGGTCGTTGTGTTAAATTTTCATCAGGTCGTTGTGTTATATTTTCATCAGGTCGTTGTGTTATATTTTCATCAGGTCGTTGTGTTATATTTTCGTCAGGTCGTTGTGTTATATTTTCATCAGGTAATTGTGTTATATTTTTATCAGGTCGTTGTGTTATATTTTCATCAGGTCGTTGTGTTAAATTTTCATCAGGTCGTTGTGTTATATTTCCATCAGGTCGTTGTGTTATATTTTCATCAGGTCGTTGTGTTATATTTTCATCAGGTCGTTGTGTTATATTTTCATCAGGTCGTTGTGTTATATTTTCATCAGGTCGTTGTGTTAAATTTTCATCAGGTCGTTGTGTTATATTTTCATCAGGTCGTTGTGTTATATTTTCATCAGGTCGTTGTGTTATATTTTCGTCAGGTCGTTGTGTTATATTTTCATCAGGTAATTGTGTTATATTTTTATCAGGTCGTTGTGTTATATTTTCATCAGGTCGTTGTGTTAAATTTTCATCAGGTCGTTGTGTTATATTTTCATCAGGTCGTTGTGTTATATTTTCATCAGGTCGTTGTGTTATATTTTCGTCAGGTCGTTGTGTTATATTTCATCAGGTCATTGTGTTATATTTTCATCAGGTAATTGTGTTATATTTTCATCAGGTCATTGTGTTATTTCAGATCATTGTGTTATTTCATTAGGTTATTGTGTTATAACACAATGACATGAATAAATAACACAATGACTTGACAAATAACACAATGAGCTAAAAAACGTGAATTTTTTTTGTTTTTTATATATGAATATTATACGCGTTTTAAAATAAGAAAATGCTCGTTTTTATGGTGCAATTTTTTTAAAAAAATAATATCGTATGTAAAAGTTATGGACGTTTAAAAAAATGGGGTGAAACTTAAAATATAAAGACATTACCATCTTTACCATTCCTTCTAATTTTAAGGGAGTGTCACATGTCATCATCTCATGGCTTCTTAGACTTTCTAGGAAAATTAGACTTTGTAGTATAACTCCACATATTATACACAAATCAAAAGTATTTGGGATGAATTAAGCAATTTGAATACTCTTCCTGCTTGTACATGTGGTGCTTCTGAAGCAAATGTTAAAAGATATGAGGTTCAATGCTTGTTTCAACTTCTCATGGGACTCAATTCCAATTATGATAATGTTCGTGGATCAATTTTACTCATGAAGCCCCTTCCTTCAATCACACAAGCATATGCACTGTTAATACAAGATGAGAAACAGAAAGAAATTCATGCTTCTATTCAATTTCCTATAGAAACTGCAGCCATGAATGCTAGTTCCAATACTAGATTCAACACCAAACATTTGATCTGTAGTAATTGTAAAAAGTCAGGCCATACAGCTGCAAAATGTTACAGGATCATTGGATTTCCAAAGGATTTTCGGTTCACCAAACCTAAACGAATGGCTGCCAATGTACTCAATGAATCACTTGACTCTAACACTGCAACTTATGGTGTTAATGATGCTGTTGCTCCTTCAACTGGCTTGACTACTGAACAGTATGCTGAATTAGTGAAACTCCTTCAACAGAATGTTACTACAAGTGATCACAATGACAGCTCTACTACAATCAATTATGCAAACTTTGCAGGTATTATGAATTGTCACAATGATAAATCCAGTTGGATAATTGATACTGGGGCTAGTGATCATATGTGTTTTGATCAAATGTTATTTTCTGACATGAAAACTCTTCCTAATCCACATTTTATTTTCTCGCCTAATGGGCAGTCTCTTATTATCACTAAAGCTGGCACCATCAATCTTCAACACAATATTTCTCTGACAAATGTTCTATTTGTGCCTCATTTCAAACATAATCTGTTATCTGTACCCAGATTATGTAAAGATATGCAAGGACTGATTTATTTTTCATCTTCATCTTGTATGTTGCAGGCCCCTTCTCTGAAGAGGCCAGTGGTACTTGGTGATCTTGTTGGAGGATTATACATGATGCACGCATACAAGAACTATCAGTCTTTTTCATTGCAGTCTAAACCTGTTTTGTTTTGTAATAGTGTTGTAAACAGTGTTTTGTGGCACAATAGACTTGGCCATTTGCCTCTTTGTAGACTAAAACAATTGCCATTTCTTTCACATGTTGATTCTCTTTCACATTGTTCTATCTGTCCTCAGGCTAGACAACATTGTCTTTCTTTTAATGACAGTCACAGAAAATCTGATAAACCATTTGATCTAATTCACATCAATGTGTGGGGTCCTTATAACACTGCAACATACAATGGATTTCGATATTTTTTAACCATTGTTGATGATTTTAGTCGAACTACATGGACTCATCTTTTATCCACAAAAGGCAGTGCTTTTGATGTGCTTAAAGGGTTCATTGAAATGGTTACAACTCAATTTAATTCAACAGTCAAAACTGTTAGATCTGATAATGCTTTTGAGTTGGGAAGTGGAAGTACACAAGCTGAATATTTTAAATCAAAAGGCATATTGCATCAAACATGTTGTGTTGGTGTACCACAACAAAATGGCATAGTTGAAAGGAAACATAAACATTTACTTGAAACAGCAAGAGCTTTGTTGTTTCAATCCAAACTAACTATTTCTTTTTGGGGAGACTGTGTACTCACTGCTACACATCTCATTAACCTCTTTCCTACACCAATTCTTGGGTCTAAAACACCTTTTGAAACACTATACAATAAGCCACCTTCTTATCAACATTTAAGATCATTTGGGTGTTTATGCTATGCTTCCACACTCAAGAACGACAGAGATAAATTCAAACCAAGAGCTACTCCTTGTGTTTTTATTGGTTATCCAATAGGAAAGAAAGCTTACAAATTATTCAATCTTGCTACAAAAACCATTTTTATCTCCAGAGATGTTGTTTTTCTTGAACATATCTTCCCATCTTTGCCCACTGATTCTAATAGTTCACTCTTTCCAGCCATTGATCCTTTTACACAAATATTTGATGATTTTCAGTTCATACCTGTTGTTTCTGATAATCCTGATTCTTCTTCTTCCCATCAAATCCCTCTCAGAAGATCTTCTAGACAAGTTCATCCCCCTTCTCATTTACAAGATTATGTTTTTAATCATGTTTCTTCTGAAAGTGATTCATCTATCTTATGTCCTCATACCATCACCAACAATTGCCATGCCTTTGTCAATATGATTTCCTCCAAATTATCATTTCCAAACCAGAATTTGATCACTAATCTTGATGTGCTCAAAGAACCTATTTCTTACAATGAAGCTGTTTTGTATTATGTCTGTCAAGAAGCTATGCACAAAGAATTTGCAGCCCTCAATGCTACTAATACATGGTCTGTTGTAGATTTACCACCAAACAAGAAAGCAATTAGATGTAAATGGGTCTACAAGATCAAACTCAAGGCAGATGGTTCTCTTGAGCGGTGCAAAGCCAGATTAGTTATTAGAGGAGATACTCAAAAAGCTGGCATTGACTATTTCGAGACTTTTTCTCCTGTCATTAAAATGACAACAATCAGAAGCTTAATCAGTGTTGCAACTAAAATGAAATGGCCACTTTTTCAACTAGATGTAGACAATGCATTTCTACATGGGGATCTTGATGAAGATATTTACATGGTCCCTCCTCCTGGTATGCATCTAGATTCTAATCAAGCTTTAAAACTTCATAAATCATTATATGGTCTTAAACAGGCTTCAAGACAATGGTATGGCAAGCTGTCTTCTTTTTTAAAAGATAGAGGATATGTTAGATCTTCTAATGATCATTCATTTTTTACCAAAACTATGAGAACTTCAATTGTACATCTTGCAATATATGTTGATGATATTTTGATTACTGGCAACAATGATGATGAAGTGGCAGATTTAAAAGCTTCTTTACATGCTAAATTCAAGATCAAAGATTTAGGATCTTTGAATTATTTTTTAGGCATGGAGGTTTTACAAGAATCAAATGGTGTGTTCATGACCCAAAGAAAGTTTGCCAAAGAGTTATTATCTGAATTTGTTGATTCCAATCTTCCTACTCATCATAATCCTCTTCCAACACATTTTCAACTCAAAACTGATGATGGAGAATTACTACAAGATCCTCTACAATATAGAAGAATAGTTGGCAAATTAAACTACTTGACCCATACACGTCCAGATTTATCATTTACAGTTCAATTTCTAAGTCAGTTCATGAACGCACCCAGATCTGTTCATTGGACTGCAGTAATGCATACTCTTGGCTATGTTAAAAACACCATTTCACAAGGCTTATTCTTTAATAACAATTCTTCCTTTGAACTGACTGGTTTTTGTGATTCAGACTGGGCTTCCTGTCCTAACACAAGGAGATCTGTTAGTGGATATTTTATATCACTAGGAGGTTGTCCTTTGTCTTGGAAATCAAAGAAACAACACACAGTTTCACTCAGTTCAGCTGAAGCTGAGTATCGTTCTCTTAGAAGAATAACTGCTGAACTTGCTTGGTTAACAAGATTACTTGGTGAATTGCATGTCCCCAATCTTCTTCCAATATCTGTTAAATGTGACAGTCAAGCTGCAATTCACATTGCTCGAAATCCAGTTTTCCATGAACGGACAAAACACATTGAGATTGAATGTCATTTTGTACGTGAAAAATTACAAGAAGGGCTCATCAATCTTATACATACCAGCAGTCAAGATCAACTTGCTGACATTTTCACTAAGAGTTTAAGTGTTCCATTGCATCAAGATTCAGTATTCAAGTTGGGTCTGGTACAACCTCCAACTTGAGGGGGGCTGTTGGTATTAATAAACTGATTTGTCACGTGCTCATCATATGCTTTGTAATAGTTGTTAATAACCGTTTAAGTGAAGAAGTTAGACTTAGTTAGAAGTCAAATTAGAGTTAGTTAGAAGTCAATATTTTGCTGTATAAATAGATGATGTAATAATGATAATGCAATTAGCTTATAAGGTTTAAATTTTTGGTTTGGTTTGTGGTTTAGATTTTGAGTTACGTTTTTTTATTAGTTTTAGCTTTGAGGTTGAGGGGACTTGGATTTTTGAGTTTAAATGTCTAGTGTAGATTTTTTTGGTTTAGTTTTAAAATGACTTTATTTTCAATTTTTTTATCCATGTTTTAAATAAATAAAAAAGAAATTATCTATTATCTTACTTTCTATTACTGTGATATTTCAAAGAGCCAAACCCTAGTTTAGTCTGATTTAGTTCGACTTGATTTATTTACAGCCCTACATCCAACGTACATATCATTACACAGAATTATATACAACGTATAGTAAACTGGTGTTTTTTATAGAAAAAAATAATATAAATCTATTAGACAAAATATACACAAATTAAACACTATAAACTATACAGTGAGATGATTTTACTGTAAAATTCCTTTTGATAAAAGAAGTATATAAAATTAAAGTTTGGGTTTGGAAAGAAAATTAGTTCTGTTGTGTACACATGAACAAAAATGATAAAATCCTATCATCTTACTCATTAGTTCTCTTATTACTCTTATCAATAACTCACATCACTTTCAAATTCCAATGAACGTTAATTTAATTTCTATTTGATATTTTTGGGGTATTTTTATAGACGGTAATTTAGTAAGTTACATGCCAGTGACTCACGTAAATATTGTTCTTAATTTAAATTTTTATCTAACAAAATTTACTTAGGTGAGAAAATCTCTAGCCAACCTAGAAACTTTTTATTTTTTATCTTATATAAGATTCGAATCTATAACCATTTAACTAAAAGTCATACATATTTGTCACTAAAACAAACTAGTGGATATTATTTCCTATTTATTCAGCTTAGAGTAAATTACTATCTGAGTACCTGTTGTTTGAAGTATTTAACCATTTGAGTCTAAATTTCAAATCATTAACATATTAAACCCTGGGGTTTGTATTTTATAATCATTTGGGTCAAAATGACTGACAATGTTAGTTTTTCAATTAGTTTATAATAAAATGACTTAAATGCACATAGACTCAATTGGTTATTTTTCATAACTTTGGGAACCCATATATATGTATACACACTTATTTTTCAAACTTTTTTTAAATCTTTTAAACTACAATGTTTTTTAAATCTATAATCTTAAACTTATCTTTTTAACCGTTAGTTTTTTATAGTTTTTTTTACTAAAAAACACATTTTTATTTTTTATAACTTTAATCGTTCGGATTTTATAAACACTCAGGTTTTAAGACCTTTTTAAAACATTCAACATTTTAAATATCTTTTTATAACAGTTCATCGTATTTAAATAAATCTTTTAACCGTTCAACTATCTGTTTATTATTTAATCATCTTTTTAATTAAAAAATTCATCTTATTTAATAAAAACTTCAAAAAATCTGAATGATCAAAAAGACTTTCAATTTTTGTGAGACTTAAACGTTTGTGTTACTTAAGCGTCTTTTTTAAATATAATGAACAATTTAAAAAAATGATTAACTAAAACAAACGGTATAAAAAATAAGTTAAAATAGTCAAACGGTTAAAAGAATATTTTAAATCAGACGAATGATTTATAAAAGACATTTATGAAGCCAAATGTTTTTAAAAGGAAAAATGTCTTACTATTTGTAAAAACAAAGGATTTAAATTTTTTAAAAGAAAATATGTTTTTTTAATATAGGCATTTAAAAACCTTAACGATATATTTTATAAACTGAAAACCAATTGTTATATAGGAGAGTTATCCTACATAGGGTTGAAAATCTAAGAAGGCTAAGAAGGATTTATGACCTTTAGATCTCTCTTTTAATGGTTGAGATCAATTTGTAGGGAAAAAATTTGGTTGAAGGGTACATTAGTCATAGCCACTTTTGTTGACTTTCTCTCTCCACATGCAAGGCACATGTCAATTCCCCCACTTTTTTAAAACGTTCATAACTTTTGGATACGATATTATTTTTTTAAAAAAAATTACACCAAAAAAACAAGCGTTTTGTTATCTTTAAAACGCGTATAGTATTGATATATAAAAAATAAAAAAAAAATCGGCACTTGTCTAGTCCTTGTGTAATATCATGTGATTGTGTTATATTATAATTAGTGAAATATCACTTTTATCGGTTCATTCTTAAGTCATTATGTAATATCATCTTATTTTAAATATTTGTTGTGTCATCTTATGTGTTTAGAAATTACCACCGTGTCACAAATTGTTAATATGTGTTTGAGAAATGTTCAAAGACAAAGTCATTTTTTGTTACAAAATGTGAGAATGACACAATGGTAAACAAAGACATAATGACACTTTAAAAAAAAATCTAACTCACAATATAAATCAAATTTTAAAAAAGTGGTTCGGAGACCTTGTTCCCCATGTATTCCTCTTTCAAAAAATAAATAAACGAAAAATTAAAAAAATTACCGTTTTTTTTTTAAATTAGACACAATGAAAAAAGACACAATGAGAAAATAGTAGTTTTTTTAAGTTTTGTTTATTTATTTTTGAAGGAGGATGTTGTGTGAGCAAGATCTTTGAAATACTTTTTGTGTTATTGTGTAATTATTATTAGATCATTGTGTAATACTTGTCAAATAAGATTACACAATGACCCGATGAACGACACAATAACCCTACGGATGACACAATCACACAATGACCAGATGAAAGACACAATGACCTGACGGAAGACACAATGACCTGACGTTAGACACAATGAACTGAAAAAATGTGAAAAAAATTCGTTTTTTATATATCAATATTATACGCGTTTTAAAGAGAAAAAAATGCTCATTTTTTTGGTGTAATTTGTTTAAAAAAATAATGTCGTATGTGAAAGTTATAAACGTTTAAAAAAAGTGGGGGAATTGACATGTGACTTGCATGTGGAGAGAGAATATTTAAAAAAATAGGCATGACTAAAATACCTCATCTCCTAATTTTCCTAGATGCCACATGTCAATCTCTTATTGCTTCTTAGCCTTCTTAGATTTCTAATACTATGTATTATGTATGTGTACCTCACTCTCTCTCTCTCTCTATATATATATATATATATATATATATATACACACACACTTTATACTTTGGTCCCTAAGGTTATAAAAGATAACTATTTGAATCTAAAGTAATTTTGATCTTTTATTATAAACTTAACTAAAAAAACTAGCAATGTTAGTGATTTAGAATCAAATAGTTATAAAATACAAACCACGAGATTCAATATATTAAATGTTTGAAATTTCACTACAAGAAAATGAGTCTACTACAACCTTTTTTGGTTAAAAATTGGTTGCATTAGGAGGTGAAGTTGCATTAGACCTATTGCAACCTTTTTGTTACATAATGCAACCATTTTTTTACATAATGCAACCTTTTTTTCAAATGCAACCTTTTTTTAAATGCAACTCTTTGAAAAAGAGTTGCAATAGATAACAAAAAAGTTGCATTAGATCTAATGCAACTTCTTCTAATGCAGTTGTTTTGAAAAAAAAAGGTTGCAAAAATATTATAAAATAGTTGCAATAAGTTCTTTTTTTGGTAGTGTTTAAACTTAAATGATTAAAAAACTCAAACCACATATACTTAAAAAAGTAATTTACTCTTCAACTTATATTTCATTTGAAAGATTTAATTATTAATCCAACCATTCCATCTATTTACTATATTTGATCTTTAGAGACTTAATGTCCTAGAACCCCTCAACCAAAAAACCATAAACTCCCACCCCACTCATCAATCAAAGTTCATTTGATAATATTTGAAAAAAAAGTAGTTTATTTGAATTTTTATATAATACTTATTCCATCTATTCAATATATTTACTACTAGATTATTACCCGTGTGTTACACGGTGACTCATTAAAATATTAAATTAATAAAAGGATTAAGTTGTTAACATGTAACTATAAAAAAACATATATAGTATTATCATTCAGGTTACCAGTAACAAATATTGTAAACAGCAAACAACGTAAGCAATTAAACTTGATTTTCAAAAGTAAAAAAAAAAAAAACAAAGTATATTGAATAGTTTATAAAAAATGCAAATTAGTAAAAACTTCCTTGTAGGCTATGTTTGTGTGTTTTCCGTATTTGTCTAATATATTTCAAACCATGTCTTGTTTTCACTCAAGTGTGTGAAAACACAAGTTCTCTCAAACACTTTAAAACATGCTTACATAGCATTATAGCTTCAAATTTCAAAATCCAGTTGGTATATCTTATTTTAATACTTGTATACAGCCATAGAGCATAAAAAACACGATAAATAAAACAGCAAACATATTGTAGACACATGTATGAGATTATACATTTTTAGGGAATTCGGATACTAATAACAATGTTTTTTTATAACATATGATTAAAACTATATATAATTAAACTTTATAAGTTACGATGAAATATAAAACAATCACTACGATGAGTAAAAATCTAACCTGATCATAATTTTATAAAAAAACTATTTAAAATTAGATTGTCTCGTGATTCTCCTTTTATTTACAAATAAAATTTTGTATAGTTCCTAAACCATACATATCAGAATATCTTTAGTGTCGATTTCTTACAAAAAATAATGTAGAAAAATTTGGGCGGGAAAAACTATCTACAATATGTCTCAATGCATAACACGTGACATCAAAAACCTTCTTTTATTAATATGTATAGATTTAAACATCTGGGATGAAATAAGATAAAAAATCCAATACCATTTATACAAGTGATACGCTTTTGAAATAAAAGAAGTTGATGATTGTATTTAACTTACATATAAGCTTTATTATATATTTAAAGTTTTGGGGCAATTTCATATATATACCCCTATAAAGTTGCATAATATCATATATACCCAAATCATGCTTAAAAAGTGTTGTACATTATGCATTAAAAACTTATACTTTGGATATATATGATATTATGCAACTTTGTAGGGGTATATATGAAATTAAACCTAAAGTTTTTATAGGTGGGTTTATGGCATAATAAACTTTGATTATTGATCATTCATTCAAAGAGAATCGAGAAGTCTAGTCCTAGATTTATATCATCGATCACTTTCAAAGAAAAACTATGTCGCTTTTAAGGTTTTGCAAAACACTTTGATTATTAGTCACTCGTTTTTTTAAAGAATAAAGAAGTCTAATCCAGGATTTTCATTTCAAATATATTCTTAAAATACCAATAAGATATAAAATTATTTTAAAACATGAACTTTCAATCTATCGATCATTGAGATCACTTGTTTATGGGTGTCATGTATATATTCAGGGTTGGTTCGTAGATTTTAGTTTAGTTAAGGGACTTAATTCGTAGATTTTGAAGGGTATGTACCAATTGTTTAAAAACCGGTTTTTAAACTATACCGGGTTAGCCTCTGAAATGGTTTAAGCAGTTGAACTGGATTGTAGTGGACGGTTCAACTGGGTTAGAGCATGCTACCGGCCATGAAACAAAAAATCTTCTTTCTAAGTAGATTCGATTCAAAACTATTATACATAGGGGGCTTAGAGGAGTGTGCAGCATGGGCGACTGCACATGGCACTCATTTGATGAGGGCACAAAATTTTTTTTAAAAATTATTATATAATTTTTTTATAAAACTTATATTTAGTTAATAGTCATGTAACAAATAAATAAAGATTTAAAGCCCACACCTAAAGGCTAAAGTCCACTACAACCAATAACTAAACATCTAAAAGTCCACACAATCAAATGGATTATGGATTAATGAAGGCTGGAAGCCCACTACCGCCAAAAACGTAATTCATTAATTTGAATAGTTTGATTTTCTTATGTTTATGTATCAAACGTTTGTTTTTTGGTTAAAAATTTAGTTTATATAAATTTTAGCGTTGGTGCTTCGGGTTGAGGGGGCGGGGGGTCTTTTTTCTCGTCTCGCACAAGGCACTCAAATGCTCAGGCCCGGCCCTGCTATTATATGTCCAAGATTTAATATTAAAAAAATTTCAAACTTAAAAACTAGCAGTTTTTCTCTTTCATGTCATGAAGCTAACTGACCAAAAAAGCTCTTCTTTTAAGAGATATCACCATATATAATCAACTATAATAATAATATGCTCATGTAATTGGAATGCATTACTCACCAATAGTATATGGCGGTAAAAGAAGTAAAGGCTTGAATATGAAGTAATTGATGACCGTAAGAAGATGCTAGGTTAAGAAGTTTGTAAAGTGTAATATAGTAGGTTAAAAGTTAAATAAGAATTGAAAAAACTACATTAGGCACAAACTATTGTTTATTAGTTTGTATACCACATGGGCTAAAAAGCGTGAGTAATATATGGGATGAAGACACCTTGGAAGTGTTGAACACACCTTTATTAGAAACAGTTTATAGACTTTTAAAAAAATTATTTTATATGAAAATGACGAGGTATCCCCCCGAATTGGTCTTAGTCCAGAACAAAAAATGCTACATACCTAATACTGGGTCAAGCTTGGCACAATATAAAAAGGTCCAAAAAAATATCAACTAATGTATGATGGGCATAGACATGTATAGACGTATAGTGGCCCATAAAGAAAGAATCAATTCAGCAAGGATAATCAAATCTCGATTTGAAATACTATTTAACAACTCAGTAAGATCTTGGACACCTCGGTAAGGTCTTGAGCCACATGTATAAACCCGCATTAATACCAGCCATGCTGATTATGACCACTTTTTGTGTTGGGGACAATCGATATCACGTAACCGAAACAAACAAACACAAACTCGGAGATTTACTCTTTTTTGTGAGGGGACTCTCTCACGACTCTTTTTTTATTAATCAAACTCAAAACTCAATACTCATAATTACAATGAATCAACTAACCCTCTATTTATACTAGTTCCTATACTAGCTATCACAATTAGACTCAAACACATAAACGTAATAAACACATGTCAATATACTAAATAGTATTTGACTCAAACTAAGACACTTGCAAACCATCTTTTAGTAGACTTGTAATCTTTCGATGTGGGCCTACCATATTGGACTTATGTTGATCAATTAACTAGCCCACTAAACGAGAATTAACCTTCATTCAACCCCTTAATTCTTGTTTCGCGCCTCCCAAGTCTTTCATCCCGAGTAGGTATCTTATCTCTTCAATCTTGATCATCAATTGAACTTTCGTCAACAAATCCACCTTTTGCAATTCTTCATTAGCATGTTCGACTCTAATATCACTTGCTTTAATATGTTTGATCGTTCCAAATAAAAGTGTTTTAACATCTAATAGATGTACCGTGAACACTTCATCATCATCAAAGCCTTCCTCTTGAACGTAACAATTTGTTACCAATTGTGCATTGTATCTTATTACTTGCTCACTAGCATCTTGCTTCACTTTATACAACCATTTTAACTTGGTCACTTTATATCCTTCGGATGGATCACACAATTTCCATGTCGCGCTATCTTTGATTGAGGCGACTTCGAATTTCATCTCCTCTTGCCAAACTTTGAAATCTTTGATGGAGAGTCTTTAATTTGCATTGACTCTTGCTCTTGTAACATTCCCAAATCATCAAATTGTTTAGGCAAAATCGTACAAGATGATATACGAATTTGCGGTTGGCTTGATTCTGGAGCAGTGACATTTTTATTGTGATATGGTGCATTAAAAAACCCAATTCCAATTTCTTCATCAAAAGACAGAGTTGATATTTCAGTTTGAAACTTATCATTTGATCCATTGGTATGACATGCTATTGATCTTGCTGAGTCAACTTTTGGTTCGATTAAAGAGCCATCAATGGGTGTATTGAAGCTGTGTTGATTTTCAGCCTTTTCCTCATTTAATTTGACAAGAAGTTCGGTCCATTCAGAACCTACTCCTACCTCCATAGTTTCTTTAAAATATGCCCAATTGCACGGTTTGTCTTCCTCGAAGACTACATCCCTGCTTACGTATAATCGTTTCTGACTTGGATCAAATAGTCGGTAAGCTTTAGTGCCTGGGTCCGTTCCCAAATAAACCATTACTTTGCTTCGATCATCGAGCTTTACCAAGTTTTCGGATGTCGTTTTCATATGGCACTTGCACCCAAAAACTCTCAAGTGAGCCATGTTCGGTTTTCTTCTTTTCCACGCTTCGTCAGGAGTCACTTTTTCCAATTCTTTTGTTGGCACTCGATTTAAAATAAACACCGAATGTCTAACCGCTTCACCCCACATATTTTGAGGTACTTGCATAGCCTTCATCATACTTCGAGTCATATTCATAACGGATCGGTTTCGACTTTCTACAACCCCGTTTTGTTGAAGCGTGAACATTCGTTTTATACCGGTTTGATCACAATATTCCGTGAACAACATGTTGAGAAATTCTCCATCTCGGTCACTTCTCAAGCACTTGATTTTTAGCATGCTTTCAAGTTCTACTTCTTCTTTAAACTTGACAAAAATATTCAAGGCATCATTCTTACTTTTAAGGGTATAAACCCACATAAATCTAGAATAATCATCGACTAGCAACATGAAGTACTGGTTACCACTCAACGTAGGCGGTGATATAGGTCCACACACATCGATGTGTATGAGCTCAAGTGGTTTTGTTCCATGGTACGATGCTTGAATAGGAAGGGAAAGTTGACTTTGATTTCCCGTTAAACATGCATCACAAATTTGACTTTATGCGAAAGTCGTGGTAAACCTCTTACCATATTATCACTTAATTTTTCCATCTCACTAAAATTTAAGTGACCCAATCTTGCATGCCATAAGCATCTATCATCATTAATTGAGTTGAGTAGACATACCGGTGTGCCAATTTTTAGTTGGACTTTGTATAACCGATTTTGAGATCCTAGGAACCTTCATTAGCAACTCGTTCTCTTCTCCATACAACCATAAATAGTCTTTTGCCATCCGCACCTTGTTTCCTATCTCCGTTAGTTGACAAAGACTAATTATGTTGCTATTTAATTCCGGTATGTAATACACGTCGGTTAGGCTTCTCTGTTCTCCGTTTTTGCAATCAATAATCACTGAGCCCTTGCCTTGAATTTTTACCGTTGAACCGTCTCCAAACCATACCATCCCGTTTACTCGCGTATCGAGTTCTTTGATAATTGATTTAAGACCCGTCATATGATTAGACGCTCCGTTATCTAAATACCAAATAGAACTATCATTAGAATCATTAGCATAAATTTTAGGATGTACCTTATCTTCATGGAGTAATATGGTTTCGGTGTCCATCTCAGTTTTGACCATCATAAGAGTCAGTCCTTCATTGTCTTCCACATTCAAGTTTGCCTCTTGATTTTGTTGCTCGATGCATTCCCATGAAAAATGACCTTGTTTTTGGCAATTATAACAAGTGATGTCTCTTTTGTCTCGTTCCCGGTATGCCTTTTTGTCGATTTTTCTTCATCATTACAACTTTGGTTTTGGTTTGAATTGGAGTTTGCACGTCCCCATCCTCTACCATAACCTTTTCCTCGTCCCCGAAAATTACCTCTTCCTCGACCTTGGTAATTTGAACCTTGACCACTATTATCACCCGGTTTCTTGCTCGAGTCTTCCCTAGCATACATCAACTTGTTTTCTCTTTCGACTTGTTCTTCAAACCCTTTAGTTCTTTCTTCAAACGCCTTGAGTCTTGCCAAACAATCTTCAAAAGTTAAATTTTGAAGATCCGTGACTTGTTCAATAGTAGCTACAATATTGATAAATCTTGTTGGCATAGCTTCAAGAAGTTTCTTCACAACCGCACTATTGTCGACGGTTTCACCAAGACTAGAAAACTTGTTGATAATTTCCGATAACTTGCCCGCGAAGTCGTCAACCGAGTCTTTCGGTTCCATCTTGAGCTGATCAAACTCACGTTTCAAGGTTTGCAACCTTGCTTGTTGCGCACGTTCCGCGCCAAGGAATCAGATTCGAAGAGCTTCCCAAATTTCACGAGCACTTTTGGTCTTTGCAACTTGAGCCATGATGTTCTCGGGCAGAGATTGATAAATCATGGCCCGAGCAATCTTGTTTTTCTTAACATCAACCTCATCCGTATTCTCTGGATCAACAACCTCCCATAGATCGTTTGCATCAAGAACCGCTTCCATGAGAGTGTTCCATGTGTTGTAATTCGTACCTGTCAGCTTTGGTGTCACACCCCACTCCCAGGGTATGACGTGTCGTATCATAACTGGCCATTTATAATAATAAAATAAATACATATACAGCGGAAGTCTTTACATAAGACCACTAAATACAGACCAAATTCAAACTTAACAGTGTTTACATAAAGACAAACACTCTCCAAGAGTGATGTCATCAGATCATCATCTAACTACGAACACTGCTCCCAGGCATCCAATTTGGCCTCTTATCTCCTATGAGGAGATTATTTCTTTATTCTTATTAGCTAAGTCTCCCGACCCAGCTAATACCTCATGTTATTACCTGCACCTGTATCATGAGCTGAAAGACGTCAACAACAACGTTGTTGGTGAGTCATAACCATATATAAAACAATCATCATAGCTGCATACATACATATTACTTCCGTATAAAATAAATTAATTATAATACAAGTCAACTCTTCACTCCACGCTCGACGTGGCAGTGCCTGTTAATATATATGCCACTAGAGGTATAACAAGGCACCGGGACTAACTCCCGCATAAATAGCCCTCAAGGCTAACATAATGACCATCGTGGTCTAAGAGGTCCTCAAGACCCAACATGTGTGCCATACCTGACTAGTGAGACTTTCTACTTAGATGGATCCAACTAAGCGCATATACATCCCGAGGTAAATATCATTGGTCCCTCGAGGACCTTACCTTAATGACTTGTCCTGTGGTGTAACATATGTCCTTCTTGGACTTGCCCTTCATGGGCCGGTTCCTCGAGAACCCACCATGTGATTAACACAACCATGAGTCGGACGAACCTGAACTATGGCATGTCTCTCACCAGGAATATAACTAATTTCACATCCAACTTATACATAAATCATCGTCATTCATAAAACATAAACATACATAACTATCACTCATATAACATATATATAGTAACTCAGATACAGCCTCAAAACATAAAACATATAAAAGAGGGGGCGGTTAGACTCACCTTAGCTTTCAATTACTACTTAGAAAGACTTAGAGTTTCAGCTGTGATTCTTACCTTAAGCCAAGAGAATGTTAAAATGAATACTAGGAATGAAGTTATTATAAAAGTTCCTATTAATAAAAGTTTTTACCGACTTCAATACGTCGGTTTTGAATTTCCTTGTGCATAAAGTCTTCAATACATAATTAAAGGTCCAGACATCATTCTTCTTAATCGACACGTGTAGATCTATATATCTTTTGTTTAGTTTATATTATTTGATAACAATAAACATTAGCCAGTTTGATAAATCTTCATGGTTAAGATTGTATATGCATTCACATGCGTATTTCATGCACAAATCTACAACTTATATGTATTTATATTGTGATATCATCATAATTACTTTAGCTAACATATTGTTTTTATCTTATAACTACGAACATATACTATTTTATAAAATTACAAATATGTCATTAGGAACGAGTTCATTATTCTCTACGTATCGACCTAAGTTTCATTAAAAACGGAGCATGATTGAATATAATATATATTTTAATATAATTAGACGGTCTCCTAAAATAATAGTACCCATCTAAACATTTGATATTTTTAATTGCCAAATTGTTCGTTAATTACTCGTATGACAATACATAAAGTATAATCTAGTATTTATTTTGTATAAAACTATTACCTTAAGGTGCGGGGTGTTACATTTGGTACCGTTAAAGCCATTGTACTTGGTTCTCGGTAGTGTTGAATCAGGATTTGGTTCGGCGGTTGAACCGCCGGTACCTCTCCTCCACTGGGCTGCACCATAGTTGGTCACTCGAATTATTTTAAGTCAAGCTGCGATGAAAAGAATAAGCAGATCGAATCTGCTTTGTAAACCTCCTTTGAGTTGGGTAATGAGAATTTGATTGCAATAAGGTCAACAAAAAAACAATTTTTCTTAGTTGCCTTGCAAAGTAGATCTCACACTTTTCATAGTTGTTTACGTGGATTTTGGATGTGGCCTTCAATCACAATCAAATCACAATGCAGTAGCCCTTGATTCTACTTTGCTGTCTTGTTCCACACGTGTCCCAATCTTCTTCCAATTGATTTTAACGAGTCTTCGTAATCAGGCTTTGCACGTCAGCCTTACGAAGGTTACTGAGCAACTACCTCCCTGAATCTAGAGACTAGAGCTCTGATACCAATTGTTGGGTACCAGCGCCGGCCCTGAGCAGGTGCGGCGTGAGCAACCGCTCAGGACACCATCACTCAAGGGGGCACTAACTTTAAAAAAAAATTTTTGTATTATACATATAAAATGAAGTTGTAGTTATACTTGCGGTTGTGTTTGTAATTATACTAAAAAGGAAGAGTCGAAATTAATAAGATGATCGGAGAAAAAAAAAAGTTCCTGCGAAAATTTGCAGCGGTGGTGCTTGTGGTTGAGAGGAAAAAGAAAAAGAGAGATATAGTTAAACAAGACATGACAAAAGTAGGTGGTAAAAAGCCTACTATTTATAGCCTAACTTATTTATTACTTTAGGAGGTCTTATTTAACTCATAGTTTGCTTTTTTTTTTCTTTCTAAAACAATGTAATACTTAGTTACTTCATGTAAAGTAAAATATTTTTTTTTAATCTACCTAATCTAATAATTAAGTAACACATCCACATTTCATCATTTTAACTACTTCACATAGGATTTTGCTTAGGTGTCATGTTCTAAATTAATTTGATGGAGAATTTTTAGACGGGTCATGGTATGCTCCATATTCGAAACCCGATAAGTTTAAATTAAAAATTCATAAATTATAATCAATTATCACCTAACCCGATATGTTCAAATACAAAATTTACCAATTATCATGATCTATATCTTAACCCGATATGTACCAAGTATCATGAATTATCTCCTAACCAGATATGTTCAAATAAAAAACTTATCAATTATTATGATTTATCATAACCCGATATGTTCAAATTAAAGTTTTACCAATTATCTTTAATAATCTCATAACTCGATATGTTCAAATAAAAAATTAACAATTATCATGAATTATCTCCTAACCCGATATGTTCCAATAAAAATTTACCAACTATTATAAATTATATCATTTATTGTAACATATGATTTTTTATATGAATATATTTGTAAATATCCAAATCGTTTTAATAAGAGATATGTTAAAAATAAATTGGATATGTAAATTGAATTAAAACCTATAAAACTAAAATCCGTGTAGTACACGGGTACTAATCTAGTGTTTGATGTATTTGCTTATAAAAGTAAAAATTTTAAAATACTTTAGATGATTAATTTAAATTGACGAGTTAGGTTCAGATAAAAAGAGATAAAAGAGGGTTTTTTATTTTAAGAAAGAATTGTTGCCTTTAATCTTGATTTAAATATTTAATGATTGAGATTAAGTTGTAAAAGATTAAGTCAGTGGAAAAATATTTTGGTTTTAGTCACTTTTGGTTTTGTCACTACAATACATAACAAGGGGCCTTTTTCGATGGCTCGCACAGGGCATCAAATTCCTCAGGACCGGCCCTGTTGGGTACAATCGATATCACGTAACCGAAACAAACAAACACAAACAAACACTAACTAATAAATATATTGTGTAATGAAATTTTTTTTATAGTGAGTACTAATACTAAAGATAAAAGTAAACTAACACTCATTTTTAAAAAAAAAATAGATGAACTAATTTTAAAACCAAAACGGGTTGGCGGGTCAACCCGTTTTTTAAATGTTTCAACCCGAAAATGACCCGTTTTTATACGGGTCAACCCTAACATGACCCGTATTTTTAAACGGGTTTTGTTTGCCAACCCAAAACCTGATTACTTTCGTGTCGTGTTTGGGTCGTGTTTCGTGTCGTGTCGAGAATTGACACCCCTAGTTATATCCATGCCATGTTTTAACTAATAGTTTTTTTCATTTGAATTTTATTTGCTACTCATTTTCTTTCTTTTTTGTTATCTTGTTGTGGAACTTATCCATATATTGTTGGGATTAATGAATCATAATTGTCTTAGATCATTTTGAGTTATATTGGTTACTTTCTTCATGCGTAATCGAGTTTACCACCTTCTATTTCACAAAATAATGCCAATGTTTACATTCTTTGACAATGAATAATTTCTAAATTATGAGTAACACACTGTTTTTAAATTATTATACATGTAGTTACATATACATTCATATGCTAATAAGAAACTTACCAATTACATAATACTATGTTCAGTTTCAATCCTTAACTCGATTAACGCGAAACCCTAGTAACCCTAACCTGATAAACCCGAACCTTAATAGGGTCGGGTTTCGGATGGGTTTTTTATTTTCAAAAACCCGACTAACTCGACCCTATTAACCCGAAACCCGATCAAGTTGACTCGATTAACACCTATATCAGTGGCTCAGCATTGTTGTGTTGAAATTGGTTGGCATTCCACTTTTTCTTTTCTTAAACATGATTTTGTTTATTTAATTTCTAAAACTAATAAATGATGACATAAATCAATGTTGTTAATCTAAAATATAGTAGATTAGTTCTAATCATATCTAATAAATTCAAACTTTTGTAACTAAAATAAAATGTATTTGAAAATTTTAAAATACTACAAAATATATTCAAATACTTTAAAACTACACACAATTCAAAATAGTTATTATCAAAATACTAAGGGATCCTTATATAATATAGCAAAATAAAAAAAAAATTATGTGGTATCTTTTCATAGCTTTTAGCTTATGTGACATTACTTGAGAGTTCATCTCACAATAATGATTTTTTTATTTAAAATATGCATATAAAATTTATTATAATAAAACTAATTATATTTTTGGTCCCCTAATATTTTAGATATTTCTGAAAAATTTAAGAGTATTTATATTTGTAACCCCTTACTACAAGGGGTGTACGTGAGTCGGTTTATATTTGATAGGGTTTAAAATTAAAATTTATGGATAAAGTTAATAATAACATACAATTAAAGACCTTAGTGTTTTATAAATATACATAACATTTTTATACGATTTTTTTTAAATAAACTACACCATAAACTGAGCACTTTATTCTCTTTAATTATAGTATAATATTGTTATACTAAAAATCTAATTTTTAAAAATATATCATGTGTTCCGGTTTACCACGACTTTGTCTCAAAAGTGAATGGAACATTCATTAACATCCTTAAAAGTATCACTTGCATTGTGTTCCCGAGCGTAGCGCGGGCAATAAACTAGTATTTTATAAATATTAAAACTTCATAAAGTTTTATATCTACATGTACATATTTTAATAATTAGGTAACTCATGTAGTCGGCAACATCTAAGCGTGTCCACATACAAAAAAAAATCCTATATGGCAAGATGTTTCTCATACGAAATCAGGACCCTATTTCGGGTCGGATTCAATCTAGTTGTTTCAGAACCCTAGTGGAAATTCAGTGTCATTCTTATTCCTCTCAACCTACCAAAGATTTCAGATTAAAGATGCCTAAAATTAATCAAAGTTTATTATGTTCGTTTGTGTTAATCCTAGATTGTTACTCTCTCTTTTGGTTGGTGTTATGTTCTGGATTCATTCAACTTTGAGGTTGATTTGGTCCATGATTTTGTTAAGGGCTTGTTTCTTATTTCTATTTCATAAAGTGTTTATTCGATCTATGCGTAATTGTTGATTTTATTTCAATATATCTAACATGATAATCGTGTGAGGATTGTTCAATAAGCTCGCATCTAAATCCCTAAAAGAAGGAAGTTTATTTATGTGTTTATAGTTGCTATATAGTGGATCTCGTCAGATTCGGACCGAACCACTCTAAATCATCGTGTCTTTGTTACTTGCATTTCATCTATCTTGGGTTGTTTGTTCTTTTCTTGTTTGTGTGTGGTCGAGATCTGGTGTTGGTTCCTAACAGTTATTTTGTTTTCAACTAATATCAACTTCATAAAAGTGAAGACCAAACATAAAAAAATGATCATCGTTATCAATACCATAGTCATTACGATTCTTATGTTAGCAGATGCGATTGGATTTTAGTACTAACGAGAATAAAATGTGAAAATTTGAACCGAAGGATTATCAACGTTAAGTCAAAATTTTGCAATTAGTATGACTTGGATAATGTTATACTTTATTGTACATTTCAATGTTTAAACAACCAAAAACTGAATGAATTGATGGACTTTTACATACCAAAAAATTGGATTATTCATGTGACCATGTGTTTATATGGGTCTTATGAAGTTTGTCTCAACTGATATTATGTGGTTGGTATTGTATATTTGTATAAGTAATAAGATTGATGCATGTGATGATGAGAGCACTTTTTGGTGAATAAATCTTACAGAAATAGCAGCAGATGGTAATGAGAAAGACAAAAACAATGTGGCGTTTTAATGAACCCTGCAAAACAGAAAATAAGATAGAACGATTCGGGCTTGTGTTTGACACAATTCCCTAATACAGATTCGTCGTCTGTTCCCAGAGTACACTAGACGAAGCAGCGTACTGCCGGGCTTGATCACTTGCCTGAAAAGGAACCGAAGGAGATGTTGTACTCGAGATGTTGATGTGTGGTGTTTTTTCTTTCTGTGTGTTTGTTACAACAAATCAGTTGGTATTTTGTAAAGCAAAAAGAATTGCAAGAGTTTGCAATTCATGACAATTGAATTGTCATAAAACCAGAAAACCAAAGATTGGAAAACCAACAGTCCTTTCTTTTTTATGTCAAAAACGGTCGGTTGCAGCTGTCCCAGCCTCGGGTTTTCAGAGCTGCATTCGTGTCCGCAGGTTGCGCGGGCGTCGAAATCATAAGAACTTCAAATAGGCTTGGTGGTTTATGTTATATAAATTACAATTGGTTTTGTCTCCTCTCCTATGTGGGACAACAATCAATATGCTAATCCAACAACATGTAATATGCAATATGTAATCATCATTACCAACCATATATTGAGGGTTAACATCTCATTTACACATAATATCCAAAAATACCCCACATGAATGGAGGTTTATCTCACATACAAACATCATTTACACATTAAATTTCAGCAGTTGAATCTTGCATACGATAAGTAGGTGTTACCCTTTGAACCTTCGCTTATGAAACACACTCTCTGAGTAGAATGTGATGCCTTTGAACTCGTCTACCGTTTGTTTAGGCGACAATAGGCTTCACACAAGACTCTCTCAGACAAAGTCAAGTCCTTATAGTTATGTTCGGTATGGTCGTGAACATTTGTCTGGTTCTGCGAGAGCCATTAAGTACCGTGCCCAACAATTAATGCACTTTGAAGCGACCCCATTTCTCTCTCACATAGGTGATTCTTTACTTGTGACTACGTTGGTCTGAATCATTAAAAGTCATAGGCTTAGCCTCGTTCATGTCACTTTTAGGAATGGACTAGGAAAATTACTACATCCTTGTAGCAGACTCCCTTTCAAAAGACACACGTTTTTACTAGTTAACTTTTCTTTCCTAGTTAACCCCCCACACTGACTTTACCAATTCATACAATTAAGTAGGTTGTCCTATTGAACTCGGATCTTGGGATCTCCAGTCAACCAAGTTAGGTTTCCTTCATATAAACTTAGCATTTCATGGGCTTTAGTCCCATTCCCATGGACGACTTCTGCACTAGATCTCTATTTAGGCCTTTTGTTAGCGGATTCGCAATGTTATCCTTTGAGCTCACATAGTCAACAGTGATAACTCCTGTAGAGATTAGTTGTCGTATATTATTATGTCTACGTCTTATGTGTCGGTTTTTCCCGTTATACATTGTGCTATGAGCTCTGCCAACTGCCGATTGGCTATCACAATGAATACATATGGACGATGCCGGCTTAGGCCATGTTGGAATATCCTCCATAAATTAACGTAGCCATTCTGCTTCTTCACCTGCTTTGTCTAAAACGATGAATTCTGATTCCATCATGGATCTAGCAATAATTGTTTGCTTAGAAGATTTCCACGATATGGCTGCACCTCCAAGTGCGAATACATACCCATTTTTTGCTCTTGAATCGTTTGTATTTGATATCCAGTTTGCATCGCAATGTCCTTCAATGACGGCTGGATATCAAGTATAGTACAACTCGTACTCCTAAGTGTATCTCAAGTACCGAAGCAACCTAATCATACAACTCCAGTGAGTTGAATTTGGTTACTTGTGTATCTACTTAGCTTGCTCACGACATATGCTAAGTCTGTTCTAGTACAAATCATTAAATACATTAAGCTGCCAATAATTCTTGAGTACTCTAATTGGTTGACAGGCTCCCATATTTCCTTAGCTAGATGTTGACTCGTGTCAATGGGAAATCTAGCCACCATAGAGTCATTGGCATTTACCTTTTCAAGAATTTGTTTCACATATTGGGATTGACTTAAAGCAAAACCACTTGAGGTTCTAGTGATTTGAACACCCAAAATTACATTTGCCAAACCCATGTCTTTCATATCAAATCTTGCTTTCAAAATTTCCTTTGTGGACTTTATCATCTTTTCATTACTTCCAGCAATGAGCATATCATCCACATATAAACACAAGATGGCATATCCATCTGGTGTGTCTTTCACATACACACACTTGTCATATACATTGATTTTAAACCTAGAATTAAGCATGACGTGATCAAACTTTTGATGCCATTGTTTTGGGGCTTGTTTTATTAATCCATACAAGGATTTTACAAGTTTGCATACTTTATTTTCTTGTCCAACGACTAAGAAACCTTCAGGTTGTTCCATGTAAATCTCTTCCTCTAAATTTTTATTTAGGAAGACGGTTTTTACATCCATTTGGCGAAATTCCAAATTTATGATGGCGACGATAACAAGTACCAACCTGATGGAAGTTATTCGCGTTACCGGCAAATACGTATCAAAATAGTCAAAGCCCTCCCGTTGGTTGTATCACCAACCTTGCCTTGTACTCTTTAGAATTAACATCTAGCTTTGCTTTATTCTTAAAGACCCATTTATAGCCTAGTGGTTTGCATCCTGGAGGAAGATCCACTAGCTCACACATATGGTTTTGTAAAATGGAATCTATTTCACTTTTAATGGCCTCCTTCCATTAAGGTCCTTCTGAGGAATTCATAGCTTGTCTATAGGTTTGAGTAATTTCTTCAACCATATAGGTAAGAAAGTCAGGGCCAACAAAAGATGCTAACTTCTTTATACATATTTTCAAATCTACAAATCATGTAACACTCTAATATTCCTATGCAAGAATCTTTTATCACTGCAAATCAAAATTCTTCAATAAAAGTCGATATTACCTTTGCGATAACTCTAAGAATTGAAAAAAGTCATTTTAAAGGGTGGGGAGCCTCTGAAAAATCTTCCAAGGTTCTTATTATACAGATACTAACATTACCATTTTACAAATACAATGATCCTTCGTACCAAAATGTAGAGCACTTCCTTTTACCTAAAGTTAAAACCAACCGGCTACATCATATAATATAAAATTTTATCTTCCAAGTTTTCACTCAAAACTCAACAACAAAGTATTACAAATAATTTTCCACCCAAATTACATAAATAAACACAAAAAATGAGGCATTTTAAGGCAATCATCCCGTGTAACGCCCCCCTCCCTTCTTTTTATCACATTTAAAGAGTTATGAATGTAAAGAACAAACAATTCCATCGAATAGCACCATGAATAGTTACTTCAACTTAAAGCACATGTAAAGATGTAGTATTAAAATTAATGATATCTTAATTGAAAGCATTCTGTCTTTCTTACACCAATTCCAAGTTATATTACCACTAATTTAACTATATTGAATTAGAAACTTCATGAATGTTGTTTTGTTAGTGTTATGATGTGGTTCATGTTTATTAGGTTGATTTGATGAGGTCGTGGTATGTGGTCATCGACGGATTTAAGGGAGGGTCAGAAGGGTCGATTGACCCTCCGGCCGACAAAATTTTCTTTACACCGGAGTACCAATCGGGATTTTTTTTTGAAGTTTGACCCTCTTGGTAAGTTGGTTTGCTTTGGTAGAGTTTAAAGATAGGAAAGAAAAGTAGAGACTACTTCATAGATCTCTCAGGTAGCAACAAAATGATGGTGTGACAACACTGTTCTAGTCTTCTGGAACTCCGGCGAACAAACATAGATGGAATAAGAAGAACAG
This sequence comes from Tagetes erecta, assembly GCA_030867185.1. Lineage (NCBI taxonomy): Eukaryota > Viridiplantae > Streptophyta > Magnoliopsida > Asterales > Asteraceae > Tagetes > Tagetes erecta. The sequence goes on from CM061493.1 coordinate 9,648,617, forward strand.
ATAAAGAAGATAAGAAAGAAGAGATAAACCAAGTTTTATTGGGTGGGCTTCCCTTAAAAACCCAACTTAATCTATTTTATAAACCCAAATAACTAAAAGAAAAACCCAATTGTTTATTGTTTTCTTTTCGTTTTAACCTAGTCTACCGTCTAAAAAGTCAAACTATAAAATTAAAAAGTTCTGCAACCCCTGCGCCTCTTTATCTCCTGTTGAATCAAATTTCAATTCTCAAAAAATAAGGTACATACATTAATTTTGTTTACAATATTGCATCGATTTATGCATTATATTTATTAATTTTTTTTTATTTAATTAGAAATTTAGAATACAGGTTTAGGTAGTATATTTTGTTTATGGTGTTATTTGTTTCCTACCGGCAATAAACATGGGGATGATGTCTTTATCAACGAAGGATTTAGAAACTGGAAAAAAGACATTTGAAAATTTCCGTGATCACAAAGGAGGTCCGAATAGTAGGCACAATCATGCTAGAGTTCAAGTTGAGTTATTTTAAGATCAAAGACATAATTTAAACTATATATTGTCTCAACAATGTAAACAAGATGAGATTGATTATCGTATCAGGTTAACTGCTGTTGTTGATGTGGTTCGGTTCCTTTTAAAACAAGGTTTGGCTTTTCGCGGGCATGATGAGTCAATAAGTTCTAATAGTCGAGGTAACTTTCTTGAACTTGTCAAATGGTATTGTGAGCGTAATCCTGAAGTATATAAGGTGTTCAATCTAAAAGCTCCTGGAAATAATTTATTGACATCCCCTAAGATCCAAAAGGAAATTGTTAATGCTTGTGCTATGGAGGTAAGAAACATTATTGTGAATGAGATTAATGGGAAGTTCTTTTCGTTGTTGATTGATGAGTCTCGTGATTGTTCTATAAAGGAGCAGATGGCGGTGGTTTTGAGATATGTGGATGATGGTGGAGAAGTGATCGAACGCTTTATTGGCGTGGTTCATGTTATAGACACTTGCGCATCATCTCTAAAAAGTGCTATTGATAATTTCTTTGCAAAACATGGTTTAACAATGTCAAGAGTTAGAGGACAAGGTTATGATGGAGCATCCAATATGCGAGGTGAGCTCAATGGATTAAAACAAAAAATCTTAGATGAAAACAAGCATGCATTTTATATTCATTGTTTTGCTCACCAGTTGCAATTAGTTGTTGTGGCTACGTCATCTGAATATGCATCCGTGAGTACATTTTTTGATTACCTTGCGATGATTGTGAACATTGTTGGAGCTTCGTGTAAAAGGAAAGATTCGATTCGACAAAAACAATATGATGATTTTGTGAAACGTATAGAGATGGGTGAAATTAGTACAGGAAAAGGCAAAAACCAAGAAATGAGCTTAGCTAGAGCCGGAGACACTCGTTGGGGTTCCCATCTTAAAACAATACATCGACTATTAGACTTGTAGAAGCCCGTGAGAGAAGTGCTTATTGCTTTGTCTAGAGAGGGCACTGATAGAAAAACTCGGGGCACTGCCCTTAGTTTGGCTGAGAAAATGGAAAATTTTGAATTTGTTTTTGTTGCTCATTTGATGTTTAATATATTAAGAAAAACCAATGACTTGTCACAGGCCTTACAGTTAAAAAAATCAAAATATTGGTAATGCTATTCGATTAATTGAAGATATGAAGTATGATATAAAGAAATATAGGGATGATGGATAGGAAGAATTGATGAAAGAACTCACTACATTTTGTTCTAAAAATAAAATTCATATGCCTAATATGGAAGAAGTTATTCCAGGGCAAGTTAGAAGGACGACTGATGATGAGCCACAAACATATCTCCATCGTTTTCGTGCAGATATTTTTTATCAGGTACACTTTTTTTATTCATTTAAGTCAACATTCTTTAACTTATTACACTTTATGCTAGCAAAGTTTACTACTTTTTACATGATGTAGGTTGTTGATCTTCTTATTAATGAGATGAATGAGCGGTTTACTAAATCAAACTCAGAGTTGCTTGCATGTATATCTTGCCTTGATCCTAGAGACTCATTTCAAAACTTTGATCGTGAAAAGTTAGTACGACTTGCAGAGTTATATTCTGAAGATTTTAGTGGCTTTGATCTATGTCAACTAAGGATACAACTCGACCGATACATTGCAAATGTAAAAAACAATGAAGTTTTTTCTGGACTTCATGATATCGGAGAACTTGCAAAGAAAATGGTTCATATGAAGTATCACACTATGTATGAACTCGTTTATCGACTACTTGAGTTAGCTCTGGTCTTACCTGTTGCAACGGCTACCGTTGAAAGATCTTTTTCCGCAATGAAGTATATCAAAACTGATTTACGCAACAGGATGGGTGATATTTTTCTCACGGATGCTTTGGTGTGCTATGTGGAAAAGGACATTTTTGAAAGTGTAGAAAATGAAGCAATTTTACAATGATTTCAAGACATGGGACCACGCAGGTCACAGTTGCCAGCAGTTGGTAAAAAGTAATGATGTACGCGTATGAATCATGAACATTTTCTTGGCTTGTTGAATTTGTTTAATAAAAATGCTTTCCTTAGAAAAAAAATTGAATGTAATTCCGACCCCTCATGAAAAAAATCCTGGTTCCGCCACTGTATGTGGTGTTGGCTTGGTGAGATGACAGTTAGTTTTTTTATTTATTCGAGATTTTTTGTTTGATGAAATAACGTTTTGACAAATAGATCTGTCTGGATGGATTTTAGTCCGTGTATAGTTTTAAGGGTAGTAATAACTTAAAATTTTCAATCCAAGCCACTAATAAACGGTGTACAAATGACTAAATCCAAAAAAAAACAAGTAAACTGACAATAAGCCGAGCCATTTACCAACGGATTGCAATTTTCAAATTAACTATCTGAGCAAAGACAAACAATCAATGCAATTAATAAATACATAGGTTCTAAAATGTGAAGAGCTCAAATAAATTTTGAAATCGAATAACACATGACAATTATATCTAGAATTGAAACCAAATCTTGCAACCTCGGGACAAAATACATAAATTGGCGGTAAATCATCAATATAATAGGTATGTGAATAAAATAAAATAAGAAAATTTATAAAATTCTTAACTTTCACTAGTTAGTCTAAAAAAAATCCAATTGTACAAATTTTTACTAAAGATCTTAACTTTTAAACATTTTTTTAAAAAGTCACGGTTAAAAAAATACTTAACGAAGTTAAGTTTTTTTCGAATTTGAAACTAATGTATTAAGCCTTTTAATCAGAAGTATGATACGAATGGATTAACGTAAAATTCACCCCGAGCCGGTGCTTCAAACGACTAAACGGTTTGATGATACGTTAAATGTTACACCAATTAAAGCGTCGTTTTATCATTTGAAGCATCCGTTCGAGGTAACTTTTACATCAATTGATTCGTATCCTCCTCCCGATCAAAAACCCTAAAACATTAGTTTCAAACTAAAAAAAACTTAACGCTGTAACATATTTTTTAACTGAGACTCTTAAAAAAAAGTGTTTGAAAGTTAAGATCTCTAACAAAAATTTTCTCAGTTTGGAATTTTTTCCGGCCAACAGGTCAAGATTTTTAAAATCCAATTTTCCATAAAATAAAACCTAATAAGATACGTAATATATAATCAAAAGTTACAAATCATTTGGCAACCATTCGAGCAATGAAATCCTCATATTTGATCTTGCCATCGGATCCAACATCAATTTCTTTGATCCACTCATCAAATTCAGCAGGCTCTAGTTTCTCCCCAATGCTTGTGAGTATATGTTTAAGATCCGCAACGACGACGTATCCTGTTCCGTCCTTATCAATAACCTTGAACGCATCACGGAGCTGGCGATCAAAAGGCTCCGGTTTAAGGTGTTTGCCCATGAGATCAGTGAACCTATTGAAATCAAAAGGAGAAGTGAGTTTTTCCTCGGCGATTATGGATTTGAGTTGCGCTTGTGTAGGGTTTCCGCCTAGAGAACGCATGAGGATCCCGAGCTCCGATGGGGCGATCTTTCCATCGCCGTCGGTGTCGAATAGTGTGAAGGCTTCTTTCATGGCGGAAACTTGTTCATCGCTCAGATCTTTCCCCATTGTTGTTGTTGAATTGTTCTCTAGTTTTCTGTTTCTGAATGAATGAATTATGAATGAATGTGTATTAGCCGGTGATTGGTTTCAAAAAATGTGTTCGGGGATAGAAAGTTACTCAAATTAGAAGCATTAATGTCCATCAAAATGATTTGTGCTTTGAAACAAAAGTTCATTTAGAGTGGATGGTCACAACGGAATTTTTGGATAAATTACAATAATCACCACTTTAACTATCACATCTTTACATATTTTTAAAGTGAGAATATTCCTCCTAATGTTCTAACAAACATCAAAATTTCATTTATAAACTGGATTAGTACCCGTGTACTACGCAGGATTTCGGTTTTATATGTTTTATCTAAATTTAGGTAGTAAATTTATTTTTAACATATCCTTTATTAAATCGTTTTGGATATTTTCAAATATTTTCCTATAAAAAATCATATGCTAAAATAAAGGAAATTATCTATAATAATTGGTAAATTTTTTATTTGAATATATCGATGTTAGAAGATAATTTATGATAAGTGGTAAGTTTTTAATTTAAACATACTGGGTTATGAAGATAATTCATGATAATTGGTAAATTTTTAACTTAAACATATCGGGTTAGGAGATAGATTATGATAATCAGTAAATTTTTATTTGAACATATCATATTAGGAGATAATTGATGATAATTTTTGAATTTTTTATTTGTACATGATCGGCGTCGAGAAATCGATCAAAGATAAAAAGAAATTGTTCCTGATCACCTTAAATTAGTTAGGGTAAATAAGAGTGTCGAATCCACAATGAGCTATTGGTTGGTAACTAGTTTATATTGGATTTGAGATTGAAATGCAAAAACCATTTGTTGAGATAATGATTAATTAGATTAATTCAAGAGACAAAATGTAATACTAAGATTTTAACAAATGTAAAGAAAAGTAATCACTTTGGAGTTGAGGTTTAATCATCTACATAAGCTAGTAAATTTTGTAAACATATATGACAAATCACATAGACATGACTTATGCAACTTTATCATCAATAACCTAGTTTAAAGTCAATCAATCGCTTAGGCTAACATACAACATAATGGAGTTTCTCCATTATGGAATAGCATCTTGGTGATTTGACATCAAACTAATAATTCACAATGGTTCAATCGCATAGAAACATAATACAATCCTATAGAGTTTCTCTATAGAAGAATGAACATCTTGGTGAACACATCATAAAAGGGTTATACAGATCAACTCAAAAGTGGCAACACAAACACAATTAAGAACATGAAAGCAATGATGAAAACAATTGTTAAGGTTCACACACATCTACAAAACATAACAAAAGACTTATAAGTAGTGATTAAAACCCCTAACCCGTGTGATTACAAAATGATTAGCCACTCATGTTATGGTTGGTTGAAGTGAACGATTGTAGCATGAAATTCATCCAAGGATGATGATAGATTGATAGCAAGCAATTCTTCAATGATTCTCCAAGCTATTTTCGTCCTCTAGTCACCCCAACACTCTCTCCTTTCGTCTCCCTTAAAAAATCCTCTTAAAACTTCTTAAAACTCCCAAAAAACGTTTTTCGTCAGTCCGGGCGTTGACCAACGCCCCAGTAGAGTTGACCAACGCCTTTTGGTTGCAATTTTTGTGTTTTACTCCGTTTTCTTCCACTTTAATCTACAAACACATAACACAATAAAAGTACAATGTTTTCCAACATTTACAAGTCATATTATCATTATTAGTCACTTAAACTCATGCATTTTTATGACTTGATCAGTACATATCGGGTTATTTCAAATATGGAGCATACCATGACCCGCCTTGAAATCATCCATCAAATTAAATTAGAGGATGACACAAAGCAAAATCCTATGTGGAGTAGTTAGAATGCTGACATGTGGATAATTTACTCATTTATTAGAATAGGTAGATTTAAATAGTTAGGTGTAAAATGTACCCCTGCGGTTTACACTCAATAGCACTTTGCAACTCCACTTGAATATTTATACATTTTTCAACCCTAGGTTTCCTAAAGTAAGTCATTATTATCCCCCGGTTAGTTTGATTGTTAGTTGATCATTATTTTTAACGGTGAAATAGACTATTTACATAAAAAGAAACAAATTAATAATTTATAAAATCTAAAAAACATTTACTTTTGAGTGAAATGCATTAAAAAACAAAAAAAATCATGCCCAAAGACAATAAAAAAAATAATCATAAAAACTCACTGTCGGACAACCATCAGCGCCAATGACGTATCCACTTCCTTAACGGTCAACTAACAGTTAAACTAATCAGATCATGCAAATGACTGATCAGTTTAGAAATCCTAAGGTTGCAGAAGGTCTAAATATTCAAGTAGGGTTGTAAAATGTTATTGGGTGAAAACTACATTGTGCATTTTGCACTTAACTCAAATTAAATATAAAATAAACATAAGCATAATTATTTTAATTTAAAGCTAATAATATTTTAATTAAATAAAATAAAAATTACAACTTCGAAAATAAAACTTAAATTAAAAAATAAAAATCCTAAAACAGAAAATCTTAGAAATCACAAAGTCATCCCCATCTATTGGCTATGTTAGGTTTCATGTCCATCATTATAGTTTTATTCGTTTCCGTTAAATCTCGTGAGGCTTGTTAAAAAACTTCAAATCAATTTGTTTCTTCTCGTTCCATCATTTGCATTGACATTTCATCTCTTTGTATGTTTGTTTGTATCATCAACTGTTACTTTTCTTCTTCTTTCATTCTCTGATAGTTCGACAACATATCGAATATACTAGCCGACACCTCCAGTTTCTTGCCATTGCTCTCCAGAACCTTGTTGGAGTTGTACTGTCGTTGAGGTTGAGAAGGTCATTTGATGAAGTTGTGTAGTTCCTAGACTCCAATGTTGTTGTTCACTTTTGTGCGAAATCTTCAAGGTACCCATCAACTCAATGTCTTTCCATATTAAATGAACTCTCACAACTTTCCATGCTTCCATGTGCGGGAAGGCCCGTCCATTGTTTAACAATTTCTATTCGCTACTAGTCTTTTTTTTAACGACAAATATACGGCCCTGCTTCAGAGGATAGATGTTATCTTAATCCGGCCCACATATACGTTTCCTAGCCGAGACTACACCCCTAACTTCCCAGCCGATACTAGTCTTTTAGATAATATTTTCATTGTTTGCACCACTTCCCCAACGATTTTTCTACATTATTTATAATAAAATAATAAATTTGTAGTTATAACATAAATTATAAAGACTAGTAAAGCAATAAATTTATAAAATAAATTATACCATTTGGATGTAAATTCCTTGGTAAGCGTTGAGTTTTGTCATCATTTCCCTGTACCTTGCACCCAGCGAATCCACCGAGCATGTTGAATCGGGAAATTTTGTAATAAAACATGCTTTAACCCAACCCCAAAAGGTGTCCGCCTTTTGAAAGGCCCTGACATCTCTGTAAACTTTACACCAACCTTCGACAACCGCCTCTTCTTCGGAAGCAGTCCAAACTTGACGCTTCGTCGTTACCGCTTCTGTGACACCCGACATTTTCGAGTTAACTTCGTCAATTCATTCCGTTAGTTCTCATTATTTGTATAGTAATTAATGCTACATTTCATTTGTAAAGTTAAATCGCTAGTAATTAAATAATAAACCGAAGAATTATTACTTTATTTATCTAATGGATTAAACGTGAGACATATTTTTCTTTCGGTTTCACCTTTTTCGTAAAACATGAGTTATTCAAGTTCGGGGTTTGTTTTATAATAAATGGAAGTAATATTTAGTAACTTTGAGAACTAAATAAATAACCTAACAAACTTTAGGGACTAAGTTGCAAATTCCATAAAGTTGAATTTTAATTAAAAAAAAAAAGGCTTGCTCTATCCACACACCCTCTTTGTCTAGCCAACCATTAACATAGCGCACATTAGAGCTTTAACGGGTGTTATATGCCTATCAGAACTTTTAACGACCGTTAACTCTATAACGAAGGGTTACAATGTGTGCCTAACGAGCGTTATAAGCCTAACGGAAGTTAAAGTTGGTAAAAAATTAAACAGGTGAATTATTCGAAGAAAATCAATATATATACCATTCGAACGATAACAATTTTCATTTACTTTCAAACCTTTAATTTAGTGAAATGCCTAGAATAGGTCATTTATTGGTTTTACTCTAACTAAACATTATTATTACCCTTCCTACTAAAGAGGAAGGTCGGTTCCTCATCACGTTATTCTCACGTGACCGATACACGTGTTTCCTTCTTGCTTTATATGCCTTTGTTCTCTCCTTTTTCATCCGGTTTTTCGAGTTTTGCTTCATCTGCGTTTCCAGTTCTTTCTTTCAGCGTTGATTGTATTGTTGTTGTTGTTTTGGTTGCTTTCAAGGGTTGTTGCTTGGTTTCCTTGCGTTTATTTTGGATGACGGGTTTTGGGTGATTTCTTCTTCGTGAACGGGCTTGAAATTTGTTGGGTCGGTGTCTTTTTTGGGCTAATTTCTTTGATCGGTGGGTTTTGAGTAATTTCTGGTAGTTTTCATCGACATGCATTAGGTCGAGGCTTATGTTGCTGTCCGATTTAGAGTTTTATTGCTTGCATGTTGCTGCTTGATTGTGCTTCTTTTTGCTGGTAAGGGTTAGTTGGTGCAGGTTTTTGCATCTTTACTTCTCAATTGACAGTCTTAAATAGTTATTGTGTTCAATTGATTAGGGTATTGTTGTATCTTCAAGTTGTGATTTTTAAATACTAATAACTGTTGGTTGAACATACTATCCACTTGTAACTGTTATTTTCTTGACATTTAGAGCACTCGACTATTTCAAAGTTGTGTTGGCTTGTGACTTGTGTTGCTACTTTTCTTGTCTGTACTACTTTATAGGCTACATCTGTAGTTGACATTTTTAAAAGATGATGTCTTAGTGTTGCATCTTCAAGCTGTTATGTTGTGGGTTTTAAATACTAAGAGCTGTTGGGTGAATGGACTTTCCGCTTGTGAGTGTTGTCTACTTGACATTTGCAGCACTCAACTATTTTTACAGTTGTGTGGGTTTGTGACTTGCGTTGCTACTTTTGTTTTTCCGGCTACTTTATCGACTGGTGTCACTATTTTTTACTTTGTCATTTCAGCTGAAATTATTGGAAGACTGTGGCTCTCGAGTTTGGGATTAAAGGTGGTTCTTTTTTTTACACAATCATGTGTTTGGGAATATCCTATACTAGGTTTAATACCCGTGTTTTACACACGGGTTAAATAGTAATATTTATAAAGAAATTATAACCATTATATTTAACAATTTGTAAATATATAACATTTAAGGAGTTGGCTCCATCAACTTGCATGGTGAAAAATTTAGCTAAATTTTACCTCCCAAACTTCCTATTATAGAAAAAAAAAATCCCTTCAAAAATTGCCCCCTAAAAGTTTGATTTATTAGATAGATTATCATGTTCATAAGGGTTTGATCTCTTTACAACCGAGTGAGGCTGTTTCGGTTCTTGGGTTTTTGACGATTGAATGGTGGCCCATTACAAGGAACATGGGTATTTATGGTGACACTATTAGTGGAGACACGTGATACGTGGGTCAGGTGTCATCACTAATGCTCCATGTTGCCACTAATAGCATTTGTAATTGCAAATACTTTGAGTAATTTAACACGTCAAATATTTAATATTAATAAAACTAGATTATGTCATGTATACGTTGCCTATGTACTACAGTTTCAATAATTCATGTATGTGTAATGCACTTCTATTTGCTTTCAGGTATAACATGTCAATCCATTTGCGTTTCTTGTATAACTATTATCTACATAACAAATGTCTTTTGCCGTAACAAAGGAACTTTGCACAAAGATATCTCTAAAGCGCATCGCTGACCTCAAACCGGAGGACGCTCCAAAACCAATAGAAGTAAGAATAATCAAGAAATGGAAGCCATTTGCTCCTAACAAACAAATGAAACCTGACATGTGGTTTCTCCTTGTCGATATACATGTAAGTAACAACATCCTTAATGTTTATTAATTGTCATGACTCAAGGCCCGTGGAAATTACATTAGCACTAGGTACAAACATCTTCACTATAAAAAATGAGTATGACATAATGTTAGTGATATTAAATATATAACTCTAAACTTACATTAGACGAATGAAGTATCAAAGTTTGCATGTGATAAGTAGATAAAAATGTTGTCAATGAGTCGAAAAAGCTTTGCCTTTGAAATGACTAATAAGTTGCCTTTCTTATGTCTAGGGTGACACCATTGTGGCGATGTGCACAGTTCAAGAAGTAAACCACTTCAGCCTATTACTTCAATTGCAGAAATGTTACAAGATAAACAGATGTGTCCAAACCTAGATGTGTGCATACATGCCAATGGTTCCGCATCAAGCATCATTGCTTATAGGTCGGCGTCCAACAATAGAACAAGTTGACAACACAAAACAACGCCACATACTATTACAATCTAGCAAACATCAATGATATTGATGCTAGGAAGACACGTCTGAAACCTCTGACATGTACCAGTCTCAAAGTAACACTTCCATAGACTTACAGCTGCAATCTAGCTCTCTCCAACCACTGCAGCCTTAACAGGTCAAGTGGATACCGTCACACCAATAATTCTCAGGAAAGCAAAAATAAACTAAGTTTCTGTCACAACATCTATACTAATATATAGAGTTATAGAGATCAATGATCTAGAAAAAATCTAATATAAAGTTCCACTTTTCTGCAAATATACCTTCATCATTGCACTTTATTAATTAGATAACAGGTGCATGTATCTTTTTGGTATGGTTTGGTTTAGGCAAATTTTAGTCATATGTGACACATAAGCCTTTTAGACTAAGTTATTCTTCCGAAACAGTCATACAAATAACTCAGCCAATAGGTCTTTTTGGTTTGGTTTAGGAAAACTTCAATAATATATGTCATTAAACTAAGATCTTATTTGTCTATATACAAATAACTAATAGCCCGACTGTTACATGAATTGAATGTGTATACAAGGACCTAATTTTGCTACTACAGATTTTGCGGTTATGTCTATTTTACTAATTACAATGAGCCGACAACAACGCAGGTACAAATTGAATACTATGATAGGTGACGAGATCGAGTTTCACAATCACGGCATCCTTTTTTATTAACCAATCATCAGTCTACTGAGAATCACCCGCAGTACCTTGGTGATCACCAGAAACAAGTGTAGAAATTGCCAAGCCCCTCATCGGAATCCTATTGGAACTAACCGTCAACATTAAGATGAATGGCACTCTTGGGGTTGACCATGCTCGGAAGATGCCAACAATCACAATGCCTACCACTGACCCCAAGAACAACGAGGATAAAAAGGCTGCAACATCACAACAAGGAAAGCCATATCTCTAATGTCAAAGAAAAACTAGAATGTACTTAGATAGTCATTCCAGTATATATGAATGCAAGTAGTATTAGAAAGCTAGCGCTAACGTTGGCTTACAATACTCGATCTTGGCTGCCGCAACGCGCAGCCACAGCTAATAATCTAGTTAATTTGATTTTTGAACTTATTAATTTGGTGTTCATTTGTTTTGGTGTATTACAGAGTCAAAATAGAGTATTTTTTGTCAAAAAATCCTTTTTTATAAACTTGATTTTTTTACTCAATTTATTTTGGATATAGTAGAGGGTAAAATGAAGTTAATATTTGTCAAAAATCCTTTTTTATAAACTTTGTTTTTTTACTTCATTTGTTTTGGGTATATCATAGGGTCAAAATGTAGGTGTTTTCATTAATTTTTTTTCTATTTGTTTTGAGTATATTATAAGATCAAAACGAAGTCATTTTTATAAAAAAATTCTTTGTCATGTTTTATTTTAGAAATTTTTTTTTCTATTTGTTTTCATTCATTTTGTCCCACATTGGAGTGAAGACATAAAAATTCTTAGTTTATATACTCAAGCATTCATAGCATGTTAAGTTCCTTTGTCATGTTTTACTCTAGCACCTACCCGCGCGCAGAGGGGGGTGCAAATTTGATTCTAATTCCTTAACACAATGCGACCTGCGGACACGAATGCAGCTCCGAAAAAACGGGCCCGCCCGGTGATGGTTTAAAATTTTTTTTTAAGAAGCGAGTTAGAGTTTTTTTTAACTTACTCGTCGTTATTTCATCAAATCTGGTCGCCTACCCGTCGCAATGGTCGTTCAGACCTGGTTCAGATCTCATAGACGTCTGACCGGTTAAGTGGTCCGCTCAGACGTGATGTCTGACCGAATCAGACATGGACTTCCAACCAAACGGTCTAAACCAAGGCACGTCTGAATCGTTTAGATTTAGACCGTGGTTCACACTTAAACAAACAGCCCCTAACAATTGTTAAATGCAATGTTTTCATGTTCGGATCGGTTCGGCCGGTCGAACCGGTCGGACCGGGCCGAACCGTATAGGTTCGTTTTTAGTACAAAGGATCGTCCGGTTCGAACCGGTCAACCGGTTGAACCGGGATTCGGCCAGTTCGGAAAATTAATTTTTTATAAAAAATTTGACTTTATTTGGTTAAATTTGTGATATTTTTTATTTGAATTAAGTTTGGTTAAGGTTTAACCTTTAAATTTTGGATAATATTGTCTCTGTATTGAAGTTTAGAACTTAAAAAGTTATTTATGAGTATCTGACTTATATTTTAAGTTATATTAATACTTTAGAATAACATATATAATTAATTATATGGTTCAAAACCGATCAACCGGTTCAACCAGTGAACCAGTAAGACGACCGATTCACTGTCCGATCCGATCCTGAAAACGTTGTTAAATGGGTGTTTGAAAAGTACGTTAAGATATTAACGGTTGTTAAATGTCTACGTGTGTACAGCAGATCCCTACAAAAATGACCCACCTGTCCTCCCTCTTCTTCTTGTCTTATCCAATATTACCAAATAAGTAACCTACCTACCTGCCCCATTCCAAGCTTCACAAGTTTGTTTGAGATATGTAGTAACCAATTGATGCACAATATATAATCTCCATGGCGATACTCATCTTCCCAACTTCCATTAATCGCCGTTGCTCATTCTCACTCCCACTCCGATGTTCTTCTCTCAGATTGAACGCCATTGCAACTTCTTCTAATGCTGCAATTGTTTGGTACAAGAATGATCTTCGCGTCGATGATCATCCAGGTTTAATTGCTGCCGCTTCCAAACACACCACGCTTGTTCCTCTTTATGTCTTCGATCACCGTATTCTTCGCCGTAAGTTTCTCTCCAAACACCCCTTGTATTATAAATTAAACTAGGTGGTTTTTTTTTTTATCAAGGTGTGCTGTTTGTTTAGACTCATTTATGGGTCATGTATAGCGCAAAGGTGTGGGAGTTACAGTGGACATTAAAACATCCACATTAGCCAACTCCACATACCACATGAATTTAGTCTGAATTGACTAAACACAACATTTTCACCTTTGTAAAGGCTGTTAAAATCATAATGAAAAACAAATACCGTAAGTCAATATGTATATCATTAAACAAAATTAGTATTAGTATTATAATGATAATCTAAACTTTTTAACCAATATGCAATTACAAATAGACTTTAAATCACCTTGACCTGTGCCATGCATCCCCCCTCTGGCTAAATTATTTCATATGTAAACAACTCAAAATGACCCACCTCAAACACATAATGTCACACATGCAGCACACATAATTTTATCTTAATTCATTCATTTGACTTTTATATAAATTTTCAAAAGTTATTTTGCTTTAGTGTAACCTGTTACTTTTGTATACAAAGACATTGATATATGTCAACCTTGTATGCATTTAGCATTATATATGCCCTTGCTGGTCTGGTCTTGATAGGATAAAGAACCTTTAAGAAGAAGAATTTGCTAAGAGATAGAGGAAACCAATTTCTGCATATCCCAGAATGAGATCGGCAGCTAGGTTATATCAAACAACCAAAACCAAAGTTACAAGTCACACCTTACAAAGTACTAAATTGCCATAATGGTCCTTGACTCATGCAACATAAACAAAACACACAAAAATAATAAAACGGTACGTAACAATACTCCCTCCTTAACCCACTTTTTGTCCTCAAGAAGTGAGTTCAACAAAGTCTGGAAAACGCAGCTTCATTTCATCAAGAAATTCCCATGTAGCTTCCTGCATGGTTTGCCCCTTCCAATGTATTAGGACCTTCATTGTCGCCCGATTTCCCCGCTTAACTAGCTTGCGATCCAACACCCCTTGAGGTAGTAATACGAACCGAGCATCAGTTGGTAATGGTATGATTTTTTCCGGTGGTCCACCTGCATTTTTTAGCAATGAAACATGAAAAACCGGGTGAATTTGGGCTTCGTCCGGCAAATCCAACCTATACGCAACATTCCCCACTTTTTCAACGATCAAGAATGGACCGAAATATTTAGGGCCGAGTTTCGAGTGCTTGTGAACCCTTATAGTATTTTGCATGTAAGGCTGGAGTTTGAGATAAACCCAAGTACCTGTCTCAAACTCCCTCTCGGTCCGATGTTTATCTGCTTGCAGCTTCATTCGGTTTTGCGCTTTCTGTAGCGAATGTTTAAGTAACTTGATCGACATCTCCCGATCTTGCATAAAATCATCTACATCCTTATCAACAGTGTCTTTGGGAATATATGGAATGTGTAAAGGTGGTGAAAACCCGTATAAAGCCTCGAAAGGCGACTTACCCAAAGATGAATGGAAGGTAGTATTATACCACCATTCAGCTAGCGAGACCCATTTAACCCACGTATACGGCCGCTCCATTACCATACACCTCAAATAGCTTTCTAAGCACCGGTTTACCACTTCCGTTTGGCCATCTGTTTGTGGGTGATAAGCCGTGGATAAATTGACAGCCACCCCTTGTAATTTAAAAAATTCTTTCCAAAATGAGCTTAGAAATATCGGGTCACGATCCGAAATGATAGAGTTAGGACAACCGTGTAATTTATACACATTGTCAAGGAAAACTTGTGCTACCTCCTTAGCTGAGAATGGGTGACCAAGGATCATGAAGTGACTATATTTAGTTAAGCGTTCCACCACCACAAATATCGTATCCTTTCCTTTAACCTTTGGTAGCCCCCTATGAAATCCATTGATATATCGGTGAAGATAGTGTCGGGTATAGGCAATGGTTGCAATAATCCTGGCGACGCTACATTCTCATGTTTAGCTCTCATGCACACGTCACAATTTCTCACTAATTGTCTAACCCCCTTTGCAATCCCCTTCCAGTAAAATAACCCTTTAATTCTTTGTACAGTAGCCTTCACACCTGAATGTCCTCCAATTGGAGACTCATGGCATAATTTAATAATCTCCAACCTAAGGTCTGTGTCGTATCCCACCACCATCATATTTCTTCTTGTAATCCACTTACCATTCCATGCAAATTGTCTAACCCCCTTTGCAATCCCCTTCCAGTAAAATAACCCTTTAATTCTTTGTACAGTAGCCTTCACACCTGAATGTCCTCCAATTGGAGACTCATGGCATAATTTAATAATCTCCAACCTAAGGTCTGTGTCGTATCCCACCACCATCATATTTCTTCTTGTAATCCACTTACCATTCCATGCAAATTTAGGTAAATTATTTCCCGCCTTCACCTTTTTTATTAAATTTTGCACTTCTACATCTTGGGCTTGGCTCTGAAGTACCCTTTGCAACAAGAGAGGTTCAATTTGTGAGATAGCAGTAGTAAATAACGTGACCCCTTGGACCCGTGACAATGCGTCGGCAACAACATTTTCCCGACCCTTTTTATACTCGATGGTATAGTCATAACCCATGAGCTTCGCGAGCCACTTGTGTTGTAACGGTGTCGTGACTTTTTGCGTCAGAAGATGTTTAAGACTTCTTTGATCGGTGCGTATTACAAACGGGCCTGTGACAAGGTAGAAATGCCACTGCTTTACCGCCGACATGATTGCAAGGAGTTCCTTTTCATATACGGATAAGGCTTGTTGTCTTGGAGATAAAGCTTTACTAAAGAATGAAATAGGGTGTCCTTCTTGCATCAAAACCGCCCCTAACCCGCATGCTGATGCATCGGTTTCTACCACAAACTGTTTAGAGAAATTAGGAAGAGCCAGTACCGGTGCTGACGAGAGAGCCTCCTTAAGTTGTTCGAAGGCCTTTTGTGCTTCCTCCCCCCATCGGAACGCGTCCTTTTTCAACAATTCGGTGAGGGGTTTTGCTATGAGTCCGAAAGACCTTATAAAGCGACGATAATACCCTGCTAACCCCAAAAACCCGCGAAGTTGCTTCAAGGATTTAGGAGGTGCCCACTGTTGAATAGCCTCAATTTTTGACGGATCCGTCTTGACCCCTTCTCCAGATATGATATGACCCAAATACTCAACCGATCGGCCACCGAACACACATTTTGACTCTTTGGCAAATAACTGATGTTCACGCATGATGGCTAGTACTTGACGTAGGTGTTGAGTGTGTTGTTCTTCATCTCGGCTATAAATCAAAATATCATCAAAAAATACAAGGACACTTCTCCTTAAAAACTGTAGAAAGACGTGGTTCATCAATGCTTGGAATGTCGCCGGTGCGTTCGTAAGACCGAATGGCATCACAAGAAACTCGTAATGACCCTCATGGGTGCGAAACGCGGTCTTATGAATATCCTCGGTGGCCATTCGAACTTGGTGGTAGCCTGAACGTAAGTCCAATTTAGAGAACAATGTAGCTCCCCCCAATTCATCTAGTAATTCTTCAATTAACGGAATAGGAAACTTATCCTTAACTGTGACTTCGTTGAGCCGGCGATAGTCCATACACATCCGCCATTGTCCATCTTTTTTCTTAACCAACACTACCGGAGCCGCAAATGAGCTTTGACTGTTACGGATAACCCCGGCATCTAGGAGCTCCCGTGTAGTTTTTTCTATAACATCTTTCTGTACGGCGGGATACCTGTACGGTCGTTGGCTTATAGATGCGGTACCTTCTTTCAATAGGATCTTGTGATCGAAGGCTCGAGTTGGGGGTAGCATTTTTGGCAATTGAAAAACATCAGAGAACTCATGCACTACATTTTTCCATATATGTTCAATCTTATCGTGAGCTTGATCACAAATCACCTTAGATTGAAATGAGGGTTCAACCCCCACACCTGCAAGTTGAAGACTAAACATTTGTATGGAGCCATCCTTAGAGTGTTTCTGAAGCAGCTCTTCAACCTTCTCTATTGAGCAAACAGAAACCTTGTTATTTTGGAGGCCCTTTAGCTCACATCGCTTACCGTTGACATGAAATTGCATGGTCATTTTTTGAAAATTCCACAGAATATCATGTAGGGGTAGGAGCCATTGGATACCCAAAATCATATCATAACTTTCAAGGGGAATAAGTAACGCCTTTGTGGTGAACCAATGACCTTGCATTGACCACTGGAAGTCTGGACAGACTTGGTTGCAAACAAGTTTATTACCATTCGCCACTCCTACCTTGATCGGAGGAATATCTCTAACCTGGCATTGGAGCTTTTTAGCCAATCTCTCATCAATAAAATTATGTGTCGACCCGGAATCGATAAGAATGTGAAGTTGGCGCGTACCCATGCAACCTTGAATCCGCATAGTGGAATATGAGGGAAGGCCTGTTAAGGCATGGATTGAAATTTGGTGTTCTTTCTCTTCATTCTCAGTTTCAGGTTCATCAACTTTCTCTTCGTCTTCATCCACCTCCACAATAAACAATTGATTTCGAGGGCATTTATGACCCGGGACGAACTTTTCGATACACCAAAAACATTCTCCTTTTGCTCGTTTGGCTTCCAATTCCCTACTCGTGAGACGGCGTGACCCCCCTGTTGGTTTAGAAGTCGTTAAGGCCGGCCTATTTGGAGTGGGTAGAATAGGTAATTTGGTTGCATTTGAGGGAGGATAAATCTTGACATCGGTATTGGCCCTTACAACACTCCCTTTCACTGTTTTGAGTTTCCCTTCCAAGTTTTCAGTATTAATTGTTTGGATCTTAGCCAATCCGTATGCTTCATGTAAAGTAGATGGTTTAAACATCTTAACGGGGCCCCTGATTTCTTGCATGAGACCCTTAAGATAAAGACTAACTGCTTGTGTCTCGCTTAAGTTTACCTTGTTCAATAGTGAATCAAACGAGGAGTTGTAGACATGAAGTGCCTCAACAGTGAGATCTTTTTGAGTAAGTGAAGCGAGCTCTTCTAAGGGGTCTTCGAACATAGCATTGGAAAACCTGCCCGATATAGCTCGAACATAATCGTCCCACGAAACCTCTGTAACGGTAGCCCCACGAGTGCGCATAAACGATCGATGCCATTGTATAGCATCCCCTTCAAGGTGTACCACCGCGCACCTAAGCTTCATCTCTGCTGGAGTTTCATCAAGCTCAAAAAAGTGCTCGCAGCGATAAACCCACGCCTCCACATCTATCCCCGAAAACTTAGGAAACTCCACCTTCCCGATCCGCATGGTTTTTGTACCCTTCGAATCATCTTTTACAAATGAGGAGAATGAACCCGAACTACCGCCACCGCTTTTTGTACCCGAAGGGCTTGATTTCTCCTTGACCACATTGAGTATCTCTTCCTGTTGTTTCATTAAAGCGGCTAAAGAACCTTGGATTTCTGAGATTGCTTGGTCATGCTCCTTAAGAGTTTTGTCAACCTCTTGATTGCGAGTGTTTGTCATGATACGAGAGGGATTCCGACCGGTGATCAGAACGGCTCTGATACCCTTGATAGGATAAAGAACCTTTAAGAAGAAGAATTTGCTAAGAGATAGAGGAAAACCAATTTCTGCATATCCCAGAATGAGATCGGCAGCTAGGTTATATCAAACAACCAAAACCAAAGTTACAAGTCACACCTTACAAAGTACTAAATTGCCATAATGGTCCTTGACTCATGCAACATAAACAAAACACACAAAAATAATAAAACGGTACGTAACAGGTCTAACTTAGTAAACTAATATCAACTTTTAGTATTATAATAACAATGAATGCAATAACAAATAGATATTAGATTAGATGACCTTGACCTGTGCCACCCATTCCTCCTCTAGCTAAATTATTCCATGTGACGCGTGACAACCTAATTTAATGATAACTAAATGACCCACCTCAAACTAATTACTCAAGAGCCATTGTAAAAACTGTGAGCCACAAATATAACATTTAGAAAAATTTATCTTAATTCATTCATTCTGACATTTGTAAAGTCATACGGATTTTCAAAAACGTGTC
This sequence comes from Tagetes erecta, assembly GCA_030867185.1. Lineage (NCBI taxonomy): Eukaryota > Viridiplantae > Streptophyta > Magnoliopsida > Asterales > Asteraceae > Tagetes > Tagetes erecta. The sequence continues at coordinate 9,667,978 of CM061493.1, forward strand.
TTTTGCCTCACATGTTGCTTCAATTAGGTCTCCCTAATTAGGATTGTATGTAAAAAAAGTCTGGTTAGTATTATCTAAGAGGTTATGAAGTGCAGGCAGTTGTAGTGGCTGCTTACATGGATGTCTACTAAGAGGTACCGCATTTCTGGGTTTTTTTTCACATCCGGAGTGTATGGGTTCCACTTCTTTATCACACGAACCTCAAGTTGCTATGGTGATTTCGAAGGCTAAACCTCTCACACACGTGTTGTTGTCATTTTTTATTTTTTTGATCTCTGAAGAAAACAAAAAGAAAGTTTGCAGGTCTTTAGCTAAAATCAAAGATGATATGCGTACATAAGAGATCAAGTATTACATTATAGCACCTATCTTTTCCATGGTGAGGAAGTGTGTTATTGGAGATATGATTTAACAAACACATGGGTTTGCAATGGCAGTTTGAATTTATGGTTCTATGTTAAATCCCAATCGAGTGAGTGTAACAATGCAAAAGTCATTTTGACTGTATTGTATATGTTTTTCTAATGTCTTTTAATAAAATGTAGATGTGAGAGTTGTATGTAATGCAATAATGCGTTCACCAAACCAAAACATAGCAGCACAATAGTGACACACATAAGCAATCTATGTAAAGAGAGCACGTAGAAGACGAAGTAGATCCGACAGTAGAAACTACTTCCACTTTTCCTCACCGTTGACATTAAAAGTATGACTAGAAACTCAAACAAACACCAACAACTGCAGTAGAAAGCACAATGAAACTCAATGACAACAACAAAAGCAAAAGAAAACAACAGTCAATAAACAACCACAATAACAACAGTAACACAAAGACAAAACAACAAAAAAAGTACCACACACACAAAAGCAACGACAAAGCCACAAACCACAAGTATCCAAATGTCAATAAAACAACTAAAAAAATACTAACACCACCGATGAAAGCAATTAATTGAAAACCAAGAATAGGGAAGAAGAACACTAACCTTAAAAATAGCACCAAAACCCTATTGTAACCAAGTAACGGCAAATCGCATCCACTGAATGCATGGACAATCAGGCTCCAAACACACCATAATCGCAACTCCGAACAGAGAATAACACGACAACTAAAATCGGCAACTACAACACGAACATAACGACCGCTGATCAGAAGAATGAAGAATGAACATCATCAATTGACACTTGCATGTTGCAAAAAGATGAACGATGACACTTGAGTAGTAAGGCGACTTCGACGGAAACACATGGAAGTTCTGATGAAAAGCAAACGGGAGTAATCAGAGATATAAGAGGAAAGGCACGTGAATGGCACATGATCTGGCACCGACCTTCGTAAATAGGAGTTATAGGAATACTGCAATACTTAGTATTACGTATGTTTGGATTAAATTTATTTGTAGCGCTTTTTATGATGCAATATTAACAAAAATAGTTAATAGATGGCGGCCTCAAGCTTTTAAAAATTTAAGGCCCAACCCTAACGAGTACCTCAAAACTCAACCCTCGATTCCAAACACCCCTAGTAATAATATACTAAAATGTTTACGAACGAGTTACATTCTTTTATAAATTAAATACTGCAATACTTAGTATTACATATGTTTGGATTAAATTTATTTGTCGCGCTTTATATGATGCAATATTTACGAAAATAGTTAATAGATGGTGGCCTCAAGCTTTTAAAAATTTAAGGCACAACCCTAACGAGTACCTCAAAACTCACAACCAAGTTGGATAATGTATGAAACAGTTTGATTATAGTGTGATACTTGATAGGTCAATTTGATTGATGTGAACAATGAATGGTGCAGGAATTGATTGAACTAAGTATGAGTTGGTTCTCATTCTACACACTAGTTTAATAAGCACATGCAATGTATTATAAATCCATGTTGATGCATTGGTTCTCGTTTTACACACTGCAGGCTTCGATGAAGAAGGACTTGAGCTGCTACTGTTTGCTTTGAAAGATCTGAGAAGTTCATTGCAAGATTTGGGATCTAATTTGATGATCAGATTGGGGAGGAGTGAATATGTAATTCAAGAGCTTGTAAAAGAGGTTGTTGTTACATTGAACTTTGGTTGATATAATATTTTAACTTGACAGGTTAAGTACCAAAGTCTTATAATTGATCAGGGTTTGAACAGGTTAGAGCTGCCAACATTTATACACAAGAAGAGGTGGAGTATGGCTCGCGGTTGGTGATTGATATAGTTAAAGAGAATTTGGAGGACGCGTTTCTAGAAAAAGATAGCGCTAAAATATCTCTATGGAATATTCCCTTTTATGATGTAAAGGTATATTTGTTTTGTTTAATATTGCTGGTTTGTGTTGTGGATTATGCTGATGTGACCTGAGTTTTCTAGAACATGGATGATTTTCCATTGTCGTATGATGAGTTTCAACGATTGAATTTGCGTGTGCATACACCGCTTTCAGCTCCAAGTTTACCTGGTGTAGTGTCAGATTTGGCGTGGGGTAAGTAAAATGGTTTTAGTTTGAGAAAGTTAATCTAGATTTTGGGAAGTTAATTTCTGGTTTTGGCGTGATCCAGGTCCTCTGCCGACACTTGATGATTTGAAGGACTTCATGGATGAAAGTCCATACAAATTACAAGATAGCTGGAGTTTGATCCAGAATACTACGGCCGAATACGTATTGCAAAAGGATAGGATTCTTATGTCAGGTGGCGCGACTAACAGTCAAAGCAATGTGAATTCCCTTGCTTCTCAAATTAAGAAAAAGAGATTGAAAAACTCCGCATTTGTAACAAAAAGAGGAATTTTTGTTGGAGGTGGAACTAGTAATGTGCTTAATGCATTGGCTGCATATTTAAGATATTTCGAGGGTACTGCACGGGATGATTGGCAGGAGTATGTAGTTTGCTAACTTTCTACTATTGATATCTCTTTACATGGCTTTACTTACTGCGATCATTTTGGGTGATTATTATTGCAGGCTGCATGATAGATTACGTAAAGCTGAAACCCGTGAAGGAGCTTCATTTGGTTTACTTTTTGGTATTATTCTTCAGCTTGGAGTTGTTTCTAGAAGAAGGGTGTATGATGAGGCCATAAAATATGAAAAGGACCGAAATGGTGGATTCGTGTCGCCCTTTGGGTACTCAACTTTCACTGTAGCGTCAGTAGCTGATCATGTTTGTTCAAAAGAGGTGTATTTTCCATATTGCCAAACATATAATATGATTACTGTTACTAGTCATAATAAATCCTATTCCAACTTTGGTGACATTTTGTGACAGTGGTATCGTCTTTTGGCTTCAAGAAGTCAATTGGATTCAACAAACAGATACTCGATTAGTTACTGGAGGTGGAAAGGTCATCTAATACAGGCTAGTATTAAAACACTAATGTGATAATAAACTTTTTAAGTTAAAAAAACAAAACCATTTTTTATTTTTGGTTTTATTCTATATATGCATTTTTTTCTTCCAGTATGCTGTTATGGGAAGTGAAGGTCCTGCTATCCTTCTTGTACATGGTTTTGGTGCTTTTTTGGAGCATTACCGTGACAATATTATTGACATAGTTGAAGGTGGCAACCGTGTTTGGGCCATCACCCTTCTAGGATTTGGAAGATCAGAGAAACCAAATGTTGTATACACTGAACTTATGTGGGCTGAGATACTAAGAGATTTTATAATTGATGCTGTTGGTGAACCAGTTCATCTTGTTGGGAACTCGTTTGGAGGTTTGTTTGATCTTCTATAGACCACTATAATCTAAACTTATCGTTAGTCTATTTGATTTGTATGTCTCCAGGGTATTTTGTTTCCATTGTTGCTGGCTTGTGGCCTGCTTTAGCTAGGTCTGTGGTGCTCTTGAATAGTGCTGGACATTACATCCCCGAATATTCTTCTGTACCTCCCTCTAAGGTAATAAGACATAAAGGACTTTTAAGATATGCAGTTTCAAAACAAAGTTTTTGTAATTTCATACAGTAATAAGAAAATGATATCTATTTTTTCAGGAAAGGAAAACTACAGGAATTGCATGGTTAGGTGCCAGGGGAATTTCGTTATACCTGAGACTGAGCGTTAGGAGCTTAGTGAAGAGTTGCTACCCGACTGTAACTTTCTCTTACCTTACTTTTCACAATATCTGTGTAATTTCTGGCATTAGTTATATTTGTTACCGAGTACGTTAATCTCCACAGAATACATATCGGGCTGATGAAGGGCTCCTTAATGAGATGGTAAGAGCAGTATCCTTTTCCTAGGCCTTGCTACCTTTTGATATGATATAGCATAAAACATTCATTTATGCTTGCTGTTTAACATTTTTCTTTCATCTCATTTAGTTATTTTTCAATAAACAAAAATATGATCTTGGTTCCATTTATGTAACGAAATATTTTGAAATGTACCGTGTTGTTAGTTCTGCATTCCTTAATAAAGGCTAGTCAAATGACCCTGGTGTTCTGGTGGTCCTTGAAAGTATCTTCACATTTGATCCTTCGATCCCTTTGAATTATCTTCTCAAAGGATTTAAGGAGAAGGTCCTTATTATCCAGGTAAGTCATCTCGATGAAGTGTGATTTATAAAACACTATATTCACTTGTTACCCTTTTGAATCTTGTATGTGTAATCAGGGCATGAAAGACCCAATCTCTGATTCCAAGACCAAAGTAAATGTTGTTAGGAAACACTTTAAAGAATTTGTAATCAAGGAGCTGGATGCAGGTAACACATTTGCACTGTAATAACTGCCTGATATGCATTGGTTAGAAGTTGCAATCTTGACCCATTTGCTTATGAAAGGATTTATTACGGCTATGTTTTGTATTTAACGGGTCAAATGGGTAACGGGTCACATGGCAGCTACGCTAAAATGAATAAAAACCTTATAAACAGTTGATTACAAACAGTTTGACTAGTTTTGAAATACTGTGATAAAAAGTAACCCACTTATTGTTTATGTTATTAGATAAACCAACTGTTTGATCCGCATCCGTTAAAGTTGCCATATCTACCTATTATTGAAACAATATAATTCGTGTAATGATATTTAACTCACTAATTATTCATTAAAGGGTTATTAAATTTTAATACTCCCAACTATGAGGTAGTGGCTGGTTTCACTCCCAACTAACACCTACACTGTCACCACTCCCAACTTAACATTTCACTTGCCGTGTCACTCCGCTTTTGTTCATGTGACGCTCTTATCTTACGTGGCATGCTTATGTGGCATAAAAGCGGAGTGACACCGTAAGGAAAGTGTTACGTTGAGAGTGGTGACAGTGAAAGTGTTAGTTGTGAGTGTCATGAGCCAATACCCTATAGTTGGCAGTATTAAAATCTAATAACCCTTCACTAAACGATTAAAAAGTGTTTTGGGTCAATCAACCCATTTTCTGATCTCTTGTCTTGGCTTAGCTATATATAGCTTTTGCCTTGTCTCATTCATCCATCTCATATAGGCCACTGCCCCCACGACGAGGTGCCTGAGGAAGTCAACTCTATCATCCGAGAATGGGTGACGAATATTGAAAGTAGACAATAGACTTTGGAACAAACATATGAAGATGTTAGCAGAATTGAAGCAACCTGAGAAATGCTTGAGCTTGTATGTTCTCTTACAGCAAAATGTGGCAATTTTTTGGTATGTCTTTCAAGACATACTGCATTCAATTTTGTAATATTTACTTGTAGATTTAAACATTTGCTTCTCCTTGTAATCATAGTCAAGTCAGTTCATGTTTTGTTATAGCAACACTAAGGTTAGAAAAATAAATGGATCATGCTTTAGATCCTCTTTAGTCCATCATACAAACTTGAACATTTGTAATTATCTCTTATAAACGCAGCTTTCATTTTCCTATTTAGTTTTATGTTTTTTACTTGTATTTGAATGTTTATAAGCTCGTGAGGTAGAGTAGCGTTTTAATTGTTCCATTTTAATAATTGAGTAACTTATCTACATGCCAACATTTTAACACCTTCACATAGGATCTTGTTTAGGTGTCACACTCTAATTTAATTCGAAGGATTTCAAGGCGGGTCATGGTATGCTTCATATTTGAAATAGCCTGATATGTTCAAATAAAAAATTAATCAATTCGTGATTTATATCTCCTAACCCGATATGTTCAAATAAAAAATTTACCATTCATTATAAATCATCTCATTTATTTAGCATATGATTATTGCTAGGAAAACATTTATAAAGATTCAAATCTATTTAATAGGGGATAAGTTAAAAATAAATTTATACCAAAATTTAATTAAAGCTTATAAAACCAAAATCTACTAATCTAGTAATATAATTTATGTAATCATGTTTAATCCATTCATTATTTATAAATTTCAATAAAATAGGTAAACAGGTGGACCCAAAATAGAAACCAATTTTTCTTACCTTAACCCTCATCTCGACCGGTTACCATTCATGCCAAAATACCATAATGCTTGGGACATTTGGTTCAAATAGCTCATTCATGTAATGCTTGTATTATCTATTTATCTTAGCATTATTGGAGTGAAAACATGGTAGAAATTGAGATTCATAATCACATGATCGAATTAAGACAAGACATTCAAGAGTTTGACTTCATTATCACAAAATTAGAGTTAGTTGTAGACACACTAATAAACAGGTCTAACTACCTATACAGAGATCGTGCTTCGAACATTTATTCCATCAACGCTCATCTTCAACCGTTGTGTCGTTTCGACCTAAGAGGCTTCAGCCACTGGTGTTTCTTGAACCATCACGCCACTTCACCGTGTCTTACTCCATCGGTCATGTATATATAGATTAAAAGCCAATTCTCGTTTTCGTCCCCAAGGTTTGGTGATAACTGTTACTTCCATCCAATTGTTTTTTTTCTTGTATATTTGTCTCTTTCGTTTTTAAACTTTGTCATTTTCAACCATTTTATTATCTTCTTATAATTGTCAATTTCATCCAATGGTTTATTTCTTTTTTCAAATTAGTTGGTTGATAAAAACCTTACATAAGTTCTTTAACAAGACATAACCTTGACCAATCATTAATTAATTGTAAAACTTATATAGTTTTTTCTTCATTTGTGAAGAATGGACAAACTCTTGTGTATATTTATGTGAGGGTTTCAATACGAAACTGATTTGGAAAAAGAAACAACTGATGATTATCACCAAATCACAAGGAAAAAAATGGTAATTACTCTAACATATAAGTAAAATTACATACTGTTGTCCTTTTTGTTGTATCCAGTAAGATCTCATATTTATGGTATGTCATGTTATGGTTGATCAATGGTAGTATTTTGCCATTAGTATGATATCTAGAATAGATGGCCGAGATCAGTTCTAGAGTAGTATAAATAAGTTACACTAGTGTTCATATGTGGCTAAGCCCCCTATTTTAATCATCGGTTCAAGGTTTTAATAGAAAGAAACATTGATAGTATAAATTGTGTCCACTGTTACATTGCTTATTTATTTCTTATGTGTGTGTGATTGATTTAAATAGTATCATAAAAAATTCTGCACTTTTGATACTTGTGATTCTATAAAGCTTGTGTGACACGATCCAACATATCTCATTTAGTGGAGTAAATTTACATAATTACTCATTTATCGGGGACATTTGAATGAAGTTAACATGGCAAATATGCAAGAAAAAAAGAGTGCCAGATGAGTGTGACAATTACGTCAAACCTCATAGACAAAAGTGGCAATTTATGCACCGATTGAACTTAAATAGTTTCCTAATTTGTACTAAATACAACTTTGTACTAATTACAAATAACCCCTCAACTATATATACAGTTACGTGATATGTATAAAAATATACATATTTGTTCTTCACATTTAACTCAAAAAAGATTATTAATCGGTTGTAAATTCATTAGTATAAGTACTTATTTATGGTTTTTGTGATTTTTCAGCCAAGGTAACCTACCGATGAACAAAATGAAGAAAAAACAAGTTTCGATGCAAAAATTGACAAAGTTCATATTTGAGCATGGTCATGCTCATACCAAGCACTAGCAGTGCTCAGACCAAGCACAAGGTAGTGCTGCACATTTTGGTCTAAGCATGGTCATGCTCAGACTAACCACGGTCATGCTCAGACCAAACACAGGCAGTGCACAAGGTAGTGCTGCACATTTTGGTCTGAGCATGGTCATGCTCAGACCAAGCACATGTAGTGCACCAGGTAGTGCTGCACATTTTGACCCAAGCACTACCGTGCTTGATCTAAGCACGACCGTGCTCTTCCACCTCGAAACGAGAATCGAGATTTAGCCAAAAAAGGGAACTGCAAAGTGTATGGGCAAGAAAGTAAGTACTATAGCTACAAGCACTGCCTGGAGCACGGTCGTGCTCCAGGTAGTGCACATCTGCAGAATTCTATAAAAAGCCTCATTTGCAACAATTTTGGGTTGTGGAGAGTGGGGAGCCATTTTCACTCAAAACCAACCATTTGTACGTATTTTTTGGAGTCCTTGGAAGCCATAGAAGATTCAAGAATCATCTATCATTCTCCTTGCTTGCTAGTGGTTTGTATTTAGTAGTTTTTTTTAATTATGTTTTATGTAGTTTTATCATCTTTGTTGTAGTTTTTGTAAGCCTTATGGGCTAAACACTTATATTATTTAGATTAGGGTTAAACTTATGCTTTGATGATGAATCACATATGAATTTTTGGTGATGTTTTCATGTTAAAAACCATGATGAAGTTATGATAATTTTCCAATGATATTGTGTATTTGTCTAAATTAGATTGTCATGTGATGTTGATGGATGTTAGGATTTTGACATGTTGAAAACCCCATCTTCTTGACATTTGTTTGTAAATCTATAAATGAATTTTTTATGATTTATGCTATGAGATTAGAAATGAAAAATGGAATGTTAGATGGCATGAAAAGTGGACAAATGTGTTTTCTTTCACAAGATGTTTGAAAAGATAATTGTGATGTTATAATTTCTTGAACACATTAGGATTGTAGATTTGGAATTGTGGCCACAATAACTAGATTTACATGACGTAGTTCTAAGAATTGTAAGTTGGAACATTTCATAACTTTGTCTACTTTACGTAATTTAGGGTGATTAGTATGTGTTTATCGTTCTAGTTTTCCTTAAATTATGAAATTATGATGTCTTAACGGATGACTAGTTTATCTTTAGTTCTTGACATGAAATGAAATCAATTGAGCTTAAGTGCATGATTTTAGGTGATTAGGATGTGTTTATCGTTTTAGTTTTCCGAAGAATCATTTTAGTTAGATATCTGTAACCGGAGTCTAGTTATACTTTTAAGAAATTGACTTCATCATTAGTGTTCTTCATCATCTTAGTTAAGTGGATTCTTAGTGTAGATAATATTCCATTTCACTCGTTTTATTCACTTAGTTTAATAATTTGTGTTCACATGCTAGTTTAGCTTAAAAAAACTCCACTTTCTTATTTTATCGGTTAAATATCAACAAAAATTTATTATCGAGAGTCATCGTGTCCACGGGTTGATATTCGGTTCTTACCTTTTACTATATTACTAATCGATAGGTACACTTGCCTATTATGTGTGATTTAGTATTTTTAGGTGAAAACCATTTTTAAAACTAAATTTGTGTGAAAAATATTTATTAAAAATATATATACTTTCACGCACATCATTACGCTTGTAACCTAAATACAACTTTGTAGTAATTACAAATAACCCACTAAACTTTCTCACATGACTTTTACAATTAGAAGGTACTAAAATTCCCCTAATTGTTCAAATCATGTTCTTTAAATTTTATGCTCTTAGCTTTATGCTTCCACTTTGTATAGCAATGTGTGTCTTGTTCGGGGCGGATCTACATGGACGGCAGGGGTAGCCCGGGCTACCCCTCAACTTTCGTTGCATAGTGAAATTATGTCTTTATTTCGTTGGTTTTTGTTTTGGGATACCCCTGAATAAGAATTAGGATACTGCTGAGTTTTGACAAATTCAAAGGGGAGTGGATTGAAGTGATCGGAATTTTTTCCGGTGACTATGGCTGTGTCTGCTCAAAATAAAAAAACGAGATTGAAGAAGATGAAATATATAGTATGTAAGTAGGTACTAGCCTACTAGGTATAACTTTTATTTATATTTTTTTAATATGTGAGAAGTGTCTTGAAAGTCTAAATGTCTAATACAACTACAGAAGTTAAAAAGTGTCTGTTTATTGTTTTTCTTTATCACTTACTTTGCAATTCCCCTTTTAATTGATAAAGCAATTGATTTTTGTGAAATTCTATAGTTAACTTTTTTGTTTTGTATTTTTGTCACAATATTTTTATTAATTTACACTTTTAGCTCATATAAAGAATTGTTATTTGCACAATTATCAAAGGACATTGGTAATATTGTTTGGGATGGAACAAGAAGAAGAGAAGAGATAAAACAAAATCCGATGGGGGAGTGGTTCGACAGTGGTGGCGGTTTGATCGGGTAGATTAGATGCTTGTAGGCGGCGATGATAGTTGTTGTTGCTGCGGGGTCGTGGGTAGACGACGTCAACAGATGTGCAACTCGAATGATGTCTATTGAAAACTCATAAGCAGTCCGTATTTTCTGCATTTCATATAACAGTTGATGTTACTATTAGGGTCTATGTTTAACAAATGCGAAACTGAACATGAAGAACTAAATAGAAATGCGAGCCGGAGACTACAACTAGTTAAACTTAAAATGCATTTCTAGTTATATGATATTAGTTTTTTTAAATAAAATCTCTATAGGCATTAATGAATTTGAAAAACATCCTTTCTTATCAAAAGAAGATATATTTTTTAGTTATATTTTTCAATTAAGAAAATCTATTCTATTACTTATCATGTTCTTGATATAAATAATAATCTAGTAATAAAAAAAATTGTTATGAGTAATACATCTAATTGTAAAAAAAAGCATCATATATTTCTGAACATAAGAGCAAAATTTTGTTTAACCTGTCGTTCAAAAGATTCTAGTTCTACCGTTGCTTCTGAGCAAAAATTTACACGAATGTACGGCAAAAAAAATTTAGGATTTGTGCTACACCTGAAAATTTATTCTGGCTCCGCCACTGCTTGTTCCTCAATCTCTTCAACTCCTTAGCCCATGATGATTCATTTTCAGCCTTTTCTCGCCTAGTATCTTATCTCTTCTTAGTTGGAATTTGTGAAGTTATCATTGGACGTATAACCAGTAAGTTGCTAGCATAACCGATATATTTGTATATATGGCCAAACACTAGCCAATAGTCGAAAAATCTATATCCAAATATAACTATTTTTATAATGCTAAGTTTTTGTATATTGCGAGCCGTCGTAACATCACTCGCTCGTGTAATGCAACGCCTAAGAGAGTATATAAATTCACAGTGTCTATGATAATAAAGATTGGATAACACAACTAGGGGTGCTCATGCCTCATGGTTTGGTTTAAATCCGTGAAACTAGCCAAATCGGTCATCGATTTGGCTACATGGTCGGTTTTATTTTTTACTTTCGGTTTTTAAACCGTAGTGAACGGTTTGGCTTATGGTTTTTACCAAAAACCGGTCGGATAAAACTGGACCGGGCCGTAGGATTTAAGTATTTAAAATTAAATTTTTTTATGTTAGATATATAACTATTTATAACTTTATTTTAAGCTTGTATTAGAATAATTTTGTACTTATTATGTGTTTATTTAACGTGTATGCTATGAAAAACATGTTCATTACGTTAATTACGTGTTGATTTTTTTGATATCAGAACAAAGATAAACATCTATCCAAGCCCAATATAGGCCTAAACCGGAGCCAAACCGTTAGAAACGGTTTGGTTTGGTTTTTATTTTCAATTATTTGGCTTTTGTTTACGATATGCAAAAACCGTACTAACGGTTTGATAGAGAAAACCGTCAAAATCAAACCGCGAACACCCTTAGTCACAACACAGAATCTAGAGAGGGACCATTGTTGTATTTGTTTAATTGTTTGAATGAACTTGAGAAAAAGGGGTTTGGGGTTTTTACTTTAACTCCGAGAGCTTGGGATCTAGAAAAATTGAAGCAACAGAGTGAGTAACAATGAAGGCGGTGGTCCAGCGAGTTGCCTCCGCTAGTGTAGAGGTATATATATGTATATATATATATATATGTATGTATATATGTATCTGATCTTAATGAGCAATTTCAGGTGGATGGGCGTATGGTGTCGGCAATCGGAGCGGGGCTTCTTGTTCTTGTAGGAGTTCACGAACTCGATACTCATTCTGATGTTGATTATATGTATGTAATTCTACTACTTCATTTTGGTTCCTATGATCTTTGAATGAAAATAGATACGGTGTTGGCTTGTTTCATTTTGCTTTATTTATTTGTCTTCAGATGTCGTAAGGTCTTGAATATGAGATTGTTCCCCAACGAACAAAATGGAAAAACATGGGATCAAAATGTAACTCTCTCTCTCTCACACAAAGACATACATTTAACTCAACGGAGTTAGTGGATTTAAATAATTTTGACTTTTACGGGTTGGTCAATATTAATTCCAACTTAACTATTGGTGATGAACAATCTCAAGTTTTATTCTATTCACTGCTAACAATTCTTTCAATTACCCGACACCATCCCATGAATAATCGTAACTTTTATTTTACTGAAACGCTCGTTGGTGGCCAATAGAATGAAAGTTAGGGCTGTTTGGCAAAATCTGAATCATTAAATGCTGAATGGTTAAGAGGTCTGAACCATTAAGAGGCTCTATCAATGGAAGGGATATTGGGGTAGAACTTCAGGTGATGTTAGATTTGGTATATGCTTCGTTCAGTTTCATTCAGCGTCTTTCAATCTCTTAATCATTCAGCACTTTAAACCATTCAGAGGCTCTGTTTTTACGAAACAAACGCTCTGAATGCTGAATCTGAATGATTAAGCACTGAACTGAACCATTAAGAGGTGAACAAACAGCCCCTAATAGTTAAGTTGGGATTAATATTGGCCAATATGTGAAAGTTGGGATTATTTAAATCCAATAACCCAACTAAATGTCTTTTTTTTCTGTAAATTAATACATACATCTGTTAATGTGTCTCGCCAGGTGATGCAAAAAAACTATGAGGTTCTATTAGGTAAACAAAAGCCTTTTTATCTTTCTCACATATTTTTACTTATTTGCTGCTATTACAAAATATATATTTTTTCTCCTCCTGTTATTTACAGTTAGTCAATTTACACTCTATGGGATACTAAAGGGTAACAAGCCAGATTTTCATCTTGCAATGCCACCCGATAAGGCTAAATCTATGTATGCTTCTTTAGTCCAAACATTTCAAACAACTTACAAATCAAACGCAGTGAAAGGTACGCTATGCTTCCTGATTTGTTAGATGTGGCAATTTCAGCTCATTTTCTTTAACAATCCATATGTATGAGTATTATAATATATCTCTAACGTCTCAACTTACTCAAACGTTAACTAAAGGGCCTTGAACTCTAATGAAAAGGGCCTCCCCAAGCATTGGAGATGAATTTTATATCATCCCCAAGTTCAACCTGTATTTAATAATGATACATATTCAAGAATTATGTTCCATTCTTAGCTGAAACATCTTTAGATGGATTTTAACGAAGCCAAATACATGTCGTCTTCCAAGTTGATAGGCCATATAAAAGCATAACATAGAGGATGGTTATATGGTAAAAATCATGCATCTGTGATGTACTGATGTATATTATTTAAAAGAATCAAGTGCAATAAAATCAGTTTTTTTTAGAAAACATAAGTTTATTAAATCAAAAGAAACTGTTGAGTGGCTTCCATTCTGTACTACGTAACAGTATTAGGAGTTTTATGATGAAGCAATCTTAGGCCGTTAAAAACAATAGTATAAATCTTTTGGGTGACAGAATAGAAATAACGCAACTCGAATTAATGGCCTTGAACTTGAAATAAACGCAACTCCATCTTCTTTGTAAGTGTCATCTGGTAGTCCCCTTGGCTGGTTTGGGTTTTCCATAAGGTCTTCTAGCCTACAATAGTACCATCAATGTTCCCTTCGAACAGAAGCTTTATATGACTATATCACTAGCACCACAAAAACCCGACCCTAGGATACATGTATATATATATATATGGCTGAATTTAAACTAATCTGATTACTTTTAGGTAATGGCATACTCAAGTTCGATAACACAAAGTAAGGGATGGCTTAATGTTTGGTAATTTAATTTCATAAATAATAAAGAGCATTATCAAATAAACAAATAGTGAAATATTTCACTCATTTATATTTTGACCCGTACCAATAAAATACAACCATAGTTGACTTGTTTCTAAATACAAATAGAATGTTTATGTATTTATGTTGTCACCATTTTGTCCACCAAGGATTTTAAGTGATTGGACCTCATGCCGTAAGACAAAAGAAAGAGTACAATGTTACTATTGGTGCTGATGTAAGGATCTTCTTTGACATCCTAATTCAAAAGCTTCATGGACATAGGGGGCCTAGAGGGGTGTGCAGCATGAGCGACCGCACAGGGCACTAGCTCATTTGACGGGGGCACCAAATTTTTAAAAGAAATTATTATATAAATTTTTTTATAAAACTTATATTTAGTCAATAGTCATGTAACAAATAAGTAAAGATTTAAAACCCACACTTAAAGGCTAAAGTCCACTACAACTAATTAACTAAACATCTAAAAGTCCACACAATCAAATGAATTATGGATTAATGAAGGCTGGATGCCCACTGCCGCCAAAAACGTAATTCACTAAGTTGAATACTTTGATTTTCTAATGTTTATTTATCAAACGTTTGTTTTTTGATTTAAAACCCACACTTAAAGGCTAAAGTCCACTACAACTAATTAACTAAACATCTAAAAGTCCACACAATCAAATGAATTATGGATTAATGAAGGCGGGATGCCCACTGCCGCCAAAAACGTAATTCACTAAGTTGAATACTTTGATTTTCGAATGTTTATTTATCAAACGTTTGTTTTTTGGTTAAAAATTTAGTTTATATAAATTTTAACGTTGGTGCTTCGGGTTGAGGGGGCGGGGGGCCTTTTTTTCTCGTCTCGCACAGGGCACTCAAATTCTCAGGACCGGCCCTGTTCATGGATAACATCTAATTCAAGCATAAAAATTGATCTGAAGAAGCTCAAACTACAAAGTCTCCTGAGCATCAAATAAAACACATGAACTACACAACCAAACAAAACATTAACTTAAATAAGCATTAATTGTGAAATATACACATAGTACATAGATGTTCATTGGGTTACGAAAAGAAAAATCCATAAATGAGAGAAGTTTGAAAACAATACTTTGTTTTGAAACATGCATATATATATATATATATATATATATATATATATATATATATATATATATAATCCAACACCTACAATATGTATTTTAATTGATTTGCCCTGATAAAGAAGAGTTAAAGATGAAGGGTAAGAATAACAAAAAAAACATGTTCTGAATGTTTATGTCTTTAAGCCGGTATAAGACAACTTTTATGTACTTCAGGAGTACTCTTGGTCAGTTAGGATTGACTTGTCGTATTTGATTTTCTTCTTATTGTTTCTTCCAACCAGTAGCCTTTAAAAAGTCAACACCTTTAAAACAACTAAGGAATATGGTAGTGACAAGCAACTAAACAACTAATATTTGTGTTGCTTTGAGTCCTCTTGAGTTGTAATTGTAGTAGCTCCTTACTACACTCTTGGGTAAGGATATAAGCTCATTAAATGGTATGGTTCTAGCTATCGAACATAAATATTCCAAGTCAAAATCTCCTTTATAAACCAAAAACCAACAGGTTGCTACTGCTTGAACTTCCATATTGTTGTAACAAAAGGATTTGTTACCAACCCTAAATGACTTAGCTATCAACCACTCATGAACAGAAACCTTTTGATAAGAATAGTTAATAATCTCGAGCTTCAAACTCAGACCCAATGATTAAGGGTACTCAAGACCACATTTAGTTGGAAACATGCTCTTTGTCACCAATTATTTTGTTTGCTAAGGAACATTGATGGTTTTTCCTTGATCATTCGTGTAATTAGTGCCAACTTTTTGTTCCAAAATTGACCATCCATACCAAGTAGCAATGATTTTCGGGTCAATGGTTTTGCAGCCTCAAATAGATATACCACTCACGAGTTGCTGCTGGATATTCCATGTAGGAACAAGGGTCACGACCCCACCCCATTTGCTTTGAAACATAGTGTTCAATACCTGACTTTGACCAGCAACACATTGACTAATTGAATTGTTCCGTTGCAAAATACATCGCTAAAATTTGGGATGCCATGGATCAATCTCTAACTATTTGACAACATAGTACTTGACTTTGACCAAATCAACCGTTTCATACAAAAACAATGCATAAAAAGAAACATGTTCAAGATGAATTATGATGCAAAATCAAATAAAAAGACACATACCTAATCATGCAACAATAAAAAATCAAATAAGAATCATTTGCTTTTGGCGACGTGGGGAAAGAGGGGAATCAACTAATTGCTTAAAAAAGTCCAAATTTGGTGCAACCTTCTCGTTTCTATGGCCGAGATCTTGCTTCGGCCTAATCCTATAGTAGAGATCAAATCTCCCAGTGGTTAGAATCCACTAGAGGAATAGTATATACAATTTGAATTCCATCTTTTTTATAAACTTGATGAATTTGCCACATCTGAATAGAAAGTGTTAAATAGCATAATCCTCCAAAACGAGGAAGGTAAACAAGGCCTCTAGGTTGAGTCCTTGGTGACGAGCTCACCATTTGGTCTTTTGTTTTGGTGGTGGTTGGCGTTTAATGAGGTGGAGAGGTCAAAGAGGACCACTTTCTCTCCCAAAAGGTGAGAAAAGATGAAAATTTAGATGATGACATGATATTATTTAACTGATCCAAAACATTTATTTTGTGGAGCTTTCTAAATGTAAGAATGAAAACCACACAAAATACAACACCTTAAGTCTTAACGTCTCTACTCACACTGCTACATAACTTGTTAACCGGAAATTCTAATATACTCAAATTTCTAACAATACTCAACATACTAATTTATAAACTAGATAACTCAAACCATCTTTATCTTCAAACCTTTTTATTTTGAAGACTTTCGTCCTCCTCGAATTAGGATTAACTTATATTTTGTTTGATGTTCTATCAATGTTGTGTTGCATTTGCATATTGATTTTTTATTTACACGTTCTCTCTTTATGGTATTCAGATGGAGTATTTGGGGCAATGATGAAGGTGAGCTTTTGTACTCAAACTGATTTTTTTAGATACTAAAAGTTTCATTTAAACTCATTTATTTATTAAAATCGTAAAAGCATGTTTGATCATGGTTCATGTTTGGAAAAATGACCCTGAGCTTTGTGAAACAAGAGTATGATGGTCATTTTACATCCAATAATGACTAAGTTTATACATGTTTTTGTTTATTATCTCTTAAGCTTCATTCTAACATGTAATTTCTGATTTCAATGAAAGGTCAATTTGGTCAACGATGGTCCAGTCACAATGCAGCTCGAGTCACCACAGTCATCAAGGTCAGTCCTTTCCACCATCAATGGATCTATTTTTTAGTTTTGGTTTCTATTTCATTTTATTAGTGTCAAATAAGTAAAATGCAGTTTCAGAAAACGTGACAGTTTGGGTAACACGTCAAAGTATTTTAGATTTTTGTTTGGGTAACACGTCAACCTTTTAGATTGTGTTAAATATCTCGACATAAATGACTAATCTGTATATAGATGGGTTTTCAGATGCAACAATACAAAGGATGCGGTAGAAGTAGAAATGACTATGAATGGATAGGCGTGGCTTCTTCACCCTAATTTGTTTCGATTAAAAATCCATATATTATTTTGTACACATTGATATAGTAAGATGCACTAGTAGGAAGTGCACTTTGTGGAGGGTTTTGGTCTTTGATTAAGTCATTTGTTCTTTGATCAGCAACATGGCACAACCAAATATTTGTTCTCTTTTTTTCTTTTGCGTCACAACACAACAAACTATCCTTTTTATTTCAAACAACATAACCCGGACATCCCTTCTGGCTTCGGTTTTAATAGACTAAGCGAACAACTAAAAAAACCATTTTATTTCTGCTACCGTCTTCGTCCCCAGCCACGATTTCTTTCGACCGAAAAAGAAAAATCAATCACTCCCATGTCACCAATTGGCTGCAACGATAGACTGCTTCTTGATCATTTTTCAAATACAACTTGGGTCCCGGCAATACTATTGCTCAGGCTGTTCTATCCTAAGAAACAAACAAGTTTCTTTGGAAACTTTAAATTTGTTTTAAGGGATCTGTCGAGCATGATTGATTAGTCGATCAATTTTTTTTATTTGTCATCTTTCCATCCCCCATTTCTTTCATATCATTTGTATTCGTGTTTTAATTTATCGCTTTGTTTAATTTATTGTATTGTAATCTCTATACTAATAAAGAAGTAAACTTTTTGCTACCTGTCACAATTTAGAACCCCTTCATTTTTTTGTATATATTACTCCGTATTAAACTAGATTATAACCCCACGTGGTACACGAGATTTGGGTATAAAAAATGGTAGCAATTAAATTACTAGAATAAGTAAAAATATTATGTTATTTTTTTGATAAAAGGTTACTCTAGTGATTTTATATATTAACAATCATAAAAAAACAAACAAGTAATGAGATGAGTTGTACACTAATTTCATATATGGGACAACCCCATACATGTACACAAGCATTAGCCAGACCAAATCAACTAAACAAAAACTAGCCTCCACTAAAAACAATACCAAACAACCAAAAACAATAGGCAAAGCAAGATATTACGCAACCATAGAAATCACCCCATCATCAAACATGGTAGATCGAAAAATCTCATTTACGAGTAGGCTGGATCTTGCATGTCGCTCCAACCACTCCTTGACATTCTACCAAACGTGTGAAACACTATTCATATTAGCATAAGATCAGACCCTACACCACACTTTTGAAAAGAATTTGCATTAAAAAAACAAGTGTTTATGAGAATCACACTCAACACAACATAGGGGGCAACACATCATATTCATATTATTACGTCTCGAGGGGATCTAACGCAGAACCTTGTCTAGAGTCAAAAGTTTTTCCTTGCATGATCAACCAAAGAAGAAAAGCATGTCTCGGGAAACACTAGGGAAACCAAACGTACTTATACTAGTGCGCAACCCGCTCCATACTACGAATAGAGTTCCAAACCACCTTTGAAGAGAAACAATGAAAGTCATCACCCTTTCCAAATCATTTGATCCTCCACATCTTAGCACAATAGTTATGCGGCTAACATTATTTAAGACAAGGTACAGATTAGCCATGTAGATGGCCATAGCCAATTACTCCTAGAATATATTTAACTAATAGATATATTTGGATGGATATCATACAGCTATGTCATTGTATTCTATAACTAAACATATAATTTTTATATTTCACTAATTCACTATATGAAACGAGTAATGGTTATATAATGGATGTAATTTAACTTTATACATACGTTTTAATGTGTTAAAAAATCGTAGGTCAAGGGTTAATAGTTGGTAATGTCAACTTAAAGCGGAACCTAACAGACATTTACCACGTTGCTGAACCGACATCATTAACCGCAACTACATCACACCAAAGTTCAACTCCAGAAAAGCAATTTAAAGGCAGGTTGCACTTTATTATCTTTTCAAACTAGGTTTTACTCCCACGCTGCGCGTTACGGCGGCCAGGTCTTAGTTGATATACGTATCACAGGGTTTAGTATTATGTCTTACACACGTTAAAAAAAGGAGGTGAAGACAATACTTTAACCGTCCTCCTATCTCGTTCAACTCTTGCATCCACCACTTGCTTTCGAAGCTCATGTTTCGCTTTTCTTTCCTCGTCTTTGCTCGTTGAATCTTCCATCACCACTTTGCCTTTTGATTTGTTTTTCTGAGGCGGTCGGGTCGTGGTTGTGTCTTCGTTAAGGTCGAGGAGGTCGTTAGAACTAGTATAATTCCCCAACTCGGACGTTTTTGTTCTTTTTCAGCTCGAAGACTCCAAGCCTGCACCCATCAAAGGTACACCTTTGAATTTTTAATGCTTGATACATACAAGCCAGGCCTCCAAGTGTTGAAATGCTTTGCCGTTTTCAGCTTTCCATTGCTCAAGCGCTTTGTTTTGCACGTCATTGTCATTCTTTCCCGTGCCCCATTTGTCTATCTACAGTTTTTCTAAAAAAAAAATGTTAGTATAAAATACAACAATAATTATATAAAAATATCTAAAATTAAATTATATAAAAAAGTATACCAATTTAGGATAAGTGGCGTTAAACTTGTTGATAACATTCATTATATCCCTATACTTCACACCCAAAGAATCATCCGAGCGCATGCTGTCAAGGAATTAGTTTTTAAGTACTCACTAACTCGGCCCCAAAACATGGTCGCCGTTTGGTAGTCTCCAACAAAATCATCGTGGATATTTTAAACCAACCTGAAACCAAAGCTTCTTCTTCTTTCCCGGTCCACCATTGTTTATCACTTTTTGCTTACCCTTTTCTTTGCCATTAGGCGCTTGTATTTCTTCAACATCCGTCTCTTGTGTTTCTTCAACCTCCGGTTCTTGTGTTTCTTGAACCATGGAATCAATATACACATCATCACCTAAATTGAACTCAAAATCGTCCGCAAGGTTTTCAATGTGTTGATATGGATTTAAAGAAAATTGTCCCGGGCAAATTTCATATGGCATGCCCGGAGATTGTGGAAGAATCAGGTACATCACTTTTTTCTTCTCACTCTGTTCTTCTCTCTCTCAAATTCACCATCACTTTTTTCTTCTTCTTCATTCAAGAGTTTTTTCCCATTTTAGTGTAGTTATAAAAAAATATTTACCATTATGGTGTACTTTAAAAAGTATTTACCAATATGGGTAGTTTTTATTAGAATAAATACAAAATGATCCCTATTGTTTGAGAGTTTTTCTTTTAGCCCACATCCCCACACTTTTGTATTTTTTTTCCACTATTGATTAAAATGTATTCTTAAACAAATAGAAAATAATTAAATAAATAAATAAAATCAAACAAAAAATAAATTGTTTAAAATACACACACATCGGCCATTGCCATCACCATCTAAGCTTTCAAGTTTCAATCCAGTAAACACGTTCACTTCCACCGGTCGACACCCACTGCCATCACAACCGGGACATCGCCATCAGCCCGTCACCTCACTGAAAATACTCTCCCCCACCACTGTCACGCCATTCACCGACAACTACCTTGCCAGCAACGTCACCACCACGCCGGTAACCTCCATGAAAAAATACGCAGAATACTTTTGTCTCGCTACCCACTTCAATTCCTTAAGATTCATAAACATAAACCTCAACGAATTCGACAATAAACATAACAACCACCACCACTGATCAATTTAAAATCTTTGTTTGGTTTCTAATTCAATATGTAATGAAATTGAAGGATGTGCAAATGAATTCATACAGATGCCATTGAAGAAGAATTAAAGGTTTGTTAAGTTTTAAGATACTAGAGATGCATCCAAAGCTCTAATCATCATCAACGGCAAGCCGACTTGTCTTCGAATTTAGTCGGACTTGTAGTCACAAATTTTGCCAAATAAACAAATCCAACGACGTTATTGTTACCCACCGTGTAATTTCTGAATCTAGCATCTCCGATCATCCTATGGTCACAAATTTGGTTGAGAAGAGAAAATGAAAAATGAATATTTGGTAAAGATAAAAGAAATATAAAAACCACCCATATTGGTAAATATTTTTAAAAGTACACTAAAATTGTAAATATTTTTTATAACTACAATAAAATGGTAAAAAAACTCCTTCATTCAAACAGAGCATCATCAAATCACAACGCAGAGCAACATCAAATCAACCAATGGGAAAATACATGAGAAAACCTAAACTCACCGGAGACACAATGACCGTAATTGATGTCGTTTCACATTCATCTCACCGGAGATGGTCAAACCACCGGTGTTTGGATCTTATTTGAAACGAGATCATGTTCATCAAGTCCGGTTTCGGTGTTTCAAGGTCAGGTTTCGTCGAGTAAAGCTTCGCCCATGAGGTTTTCGCCGGAGAGAGATAGTTCGATTCGTGGTGAGAGTAAACGGTTGTTTAAAGGCTTCGTTACACATGCCTTAAGCTCGTGTGTTGATTATGATTCGAGGTCACAAGTGAATGATAATTTCACTGAGGAACTAACATTTATGATGGATGATACTAGCTTGAAGGAATTAGATCCAGATCCGTATGTGAAGGATTTGCTAATTGATGCACAGTTGAAACACAAAGAAAGTGGTGGTAGTGTTATGAGGGTGTTTCTGGTGGTGGTATGATGGTGTGTTGAAGGTGGTTGGAATAATATGTGAACGAGGATGATGATAATGATATGTATATATATATTTATTAGTTTGAGTAAATTACATAAGTGGTCCCTCAATTGTTAAATGACCAAAATACCCTCTTGTGCATGGCACATGAGGGGAGTTAACTGAAAAAGTTAACGGTCGTTAACCTAAAGGGCCTAAAACGTGAGAAAAATTTATATAAATGCCAACCAGTGCAAAAATTTAAAATAAAGGTCACGATCCGTAATTTGACTTATTATAAAGACTCAAAATTGTAATTTTCTCTTTTTTATATTTAATGATCTAGCCGTTACAATTTACCGTTGCCCATCTTCTTCCCCATCTCACCACTAGGTGCCTACGTCGTTTCCTATCTCGCCACCTCGTCTCGGGCCATCCGAGACGATGTGCTCACGAGACGAGATGAGCTCGTCTCTCACCTCTCCGCTGCTCCGGGTACTCTAGGATAATACATAAATGGTTAGGGGGATATCAATAACTACACTTTAATCTTAAAGCTAAATGCAACCGTTGGAAGAAGAGAAACATTATAAGGACCCTGCACCGTTGCTCCACAGGATAACTTTCAAATTTTTAGCAATCACAACAAAATTGAGTATTGTAACGGATACTTCATACTTCTGTTATTATTTATAAAAAAAAATCCCCTTATTTCCACTTCGTTCTTCACAAACCCTAATCAACGAATTGTTTCCAATTTCATCAGCAATTTGATCTTCATCATCGCAAAATTAGTGTAAAATGGATTTAGGCTGCTTGGATTTGGGTTGTATCGAAAAGCAAATCAGCCAAATCTCTATTGACTCAGATCAAAACCCTAACGATCCTTTGCCTTCAAATTCAAAGCCTTCAAAGGTGCGTGATTCATGTTATCGAGTGATTTGATTTGATTTGATTTTATTTTATTTACATATTTGTTTGCTTTTTGAAATTTTGATTTTGTTCCAGATGAAACCCTAAGTTTATCGATTTTAGGTTTTGTTATCTATGTTTTCGGATTAGTAGTTTCAATCTCTGATCTCTGATTATTACTTCTGTAAATTGTGTTTTTTCTATACTTGTATGTGTTGGTTTCAGACATTCAGTGTGTTGTTAGCTTGATTTTATCTTCACAGAAGATCTATTTGAAATTTATAAGTTATAGAAAACAGTAGTACTGGATATGGTTGTGTTTATGTGATTTATGAATAGGGAAGTAATTGAAAGTCAAAATTGAAGTATCGACTCTTATTTGAAGGAGATTGGTATGTAATATAGATAACATTAGTAAGGAACTTTGATGTGTTTTTAGTGGCTAATCAGTTATAGACAGAGAACCACATACAAACCTTTATCTGAACGGACATAAGCAACCGTGTGAGTTCAAATGACAACCACTATAATTAGGAACTAGAGGAACCACTTTTAGCCTTTGATCATGGACAGAACGAGGTAAGTGTTAAGAGAGGGGGGGTCTCAAGGATTGAAATATGATCCATGAAGAATTTGATCGTTACTGCATCATGTGTAAATTGTTGTCCCTTGTTTCTCATTTGTGTCTTTTTTATGGGGAAATACAGAATAAGGCATCAAAACAAGGAAACCAATCAAGCCCACGTGTTCTTAACAGATTGACATCTCAAATTAAAAAGCCGCCTAGACGTAAAACGTCACCTCTCAGCTGGTTTCCACGCAAGAAAGGGGATTCATACTTGAAAAGAAAATTAAAGTTACTTCAGGTAGTTTAACAATTGACATCTTCATTCATTTAATCAACATATTGTTTGTTATAAGTCAGACAAATTCTTAGCATTTCAATCTCAGGAAGTAGATGGCATGAACTCAACTCTAGACGAGACTTTGGGTGACACAAATCCCCATTTTTCAAAAGTCCTTAGAGAAAAGATAGCAGTTCGAGAGGCTGCCAACAAGGCAATAGAGGCCCGAAAGGCTGCTCTGGTTGAAGCGTCCTGGTGCCGTATACTTCGTGCATCTGGGTAATCTGCAAATCCATTCTATAAGACAAACATTATAATTGTTCTGTTTTGATTTTAATGTTTTTTAATCAAATTTGTACTAACAGGATTGACAGTAAAGAAGCTGAAGATGTTCTGGTGAAAGCGGAAAAAAACGCGACTGAAGCTTTTGAATCTGCAAAAGAGATAGGTGTTATCATGTATGACATACAAGATTGTCCTAGAAAGCATTACAAAATAGAAACGTCAGCTGCAAATGGAGGAGAAGCTAAAACTCATACGGTTACGACATCATTTGGCACAGCATTTGAGGTTGATAAACAAGTGGCTGCTGCTGTTAAGGCTGCATTTATAAAGCTCTCAACTTGTGCATCCATAGGCGAACAAGAATTTAAAGAAATCTTGAAAAAAATTAGTCAGAATCCTGACTTAGATGAAAAGTTTCAAGAAATAAGTGAGTTGTCTTCAGAATGTGAATCAGAATCAGATGCTGGTCTTGATTTTGAATCACACGCCTGCAAAAATGAGATGGAGATGAATAAGGAAAAGCAGAAGGAAAATCTCGTGGACATGATGTTGCAAAGGCTAAAATGTTTACAAGAAGAAGAACTTGCTTCTCTTGCCACTATTGTTGCAACTTGTGGTTTAAATGCTGCTTTAGCCGAAGCTGAAAAGGGTTTTGATGTAGTTAATAATGGTAGTGAGCAGCATGTTTCTTCCAAAGAATTACTTCCGGGTCTGGAGAAGTTATTGGTCAGACGTTTGACCAGACTTGAAAGAGATATACAAGATGCAAAAAGTACTAAAACTAAAGAAACATTACATAAAGACAACAAGATTACAAAACAGTCTGAGGTGGTTGTTCCTGATTTAGGAAGTATGCTAACCAAGCACACTTCAAAGCTTGAGAAAGAGATAGAAGAGATTAAAAGGAAGTGTGGAAATGAATATGAACCAACCCACAAGGGGAAAACATCCGAAAGACGGAAACATGATGTGAATAATGATAATATACCGAGCCTTGGTGAGGTTTTGGTAAAGCGCGTGTCAAGACTTGAAAAGGAGGTACAAGAAGCGAAGAAGGAAAAAGAAAATATTGACTTAAACAAAGAAAAAAGGAGTAAAGCAAAGGTAATAAATGATGATAATTGTGTTGAGAGTTTGGATAGAGTTTTGGTAAAACATGTTTCAAGGCTTGAGAAAGAGAAAATGGCCTTTGGGGACATGAAGGAAGAAGTAAAGGTGAATAAAAGAAACGGAACGTTGGATTTGGAGCATAATGCAGGAAGTTTGGACCAAATTTTAGTCAAACATAAGTCAAGACTCGAGAAGGAAAAGGTGGTTGCTGATGTGGCAGAACCCAACGACCAGATTAAGAACCCGTTGGTCGCTAAGCGGGAAGCAAGGGAGAGAGAGCTGCAAGAAGCATGGGGAGGCATGAGTTTTGGAAATTCGATACGTCCACATGTCTCTAGGCTACAAAGAGACAAAGTAAGTTTCTTATGATTTCACTTGTTTTTTTGTATCATCTGCTATTGTTACTTTTTTCGATCTTTCTGGTTTTTTGTTACACAGACCGCTTGGATTAAAGCAGAGGAGGCAGAAAGGAGAGCGGCCGAAGAATCAAGGGTGGCTTAAGATAAAAACTACTCTTGGTGAATTGTGTAAAGTGTTGAACAATCTGATTTGTCTTAATGTTTTGAGTTATATAAACTCAAGTGTTAATTTGTTTTATCTTTTGGGTCAATGAACAAGATATTGGCGTCCTTTTGTAACTGGTCAAAGCCTTTCTTGGTTCTCTACTTAAAATTGTTTATCACATGTTATTTAGATTTTTTAAACAAATATTTTATTTCAACATAAATTAGCAAGGCGCTAGGTTAAAATACATTTAAAAAAAAACTTACACCATTTATTTTATCTTTGCTCTCGTTTTGATTCAAAGAAACAATAACGACTTGATTTCCGTTACTAACTGACGATTAGATTTTTGTTGATTGTTAAAGCTACGATTGTTTCTAGCTTTCCAAAGAACCCAAAATAAGGCCTGGATCAGTTTCATTTTTCCGGTTTGTAATTTAAGATAACTGTTTTTTTATTAAAATTTGAACCGGTTTTTTTAACTAGTCGGGTTTTTTACGCGGAAAAAATAATTGGTTTTTAACTTTGTTTACATGCAAGTATTATTTTATTTATATTTTTTTTAACTATTATTACAACTTCCATTCTTAAAGTTTTAGGGGTTGTTTGAAAACTTTAAATGGGTAAGTGCTAAACCAGTAAAGTCTAAACCATTATGTGTTGAACCAATAAGATTAAACCATTAAAAGTTAGTATATTGTTTTAAATATTCAAAAGCAAATGTTTGACTAATCAAAATAAAAGGTTTTAACCATTCAGCTTCATTATAATATTTAACTATTCAAAGATAAATGTATGAATCATTCAGACATTGTAAGACTTCATAGTGCTTGGATCACATTGTATGCGTTCAGATGTCATTAGGGTCCTACTAATCCGACACCCGCAGTTATGTTTTCACACTCGTAGAGCAAAATTATCATCACTATTAGAATTGATGAAAACTTAAAAGAGATGCTTCAAATGGTATTAAACATGATTTCAACATCACCATGTCTGGTTGTAAGTAGACCTTTATTACACAGTATATTTTCATGTATAACTTATTTGTGCCTTTAATAAATAAATTAGTTTCCATCAAACATAAGCACCTGCTATGCTAAATAGGTTATATTTGGTACTGCAAATTAACCATCATACAGGCCACTAAGATATTGATACAACAGAACATCTAAACCACATCTTTTTGTTAGGTTTCATCAATATCCCTAAACTTGTAGCCCCTAACATCCACCATTTAATACTGCACTTATCATCTCCTAAGTCAAACAAACACATAGCTACCAAAAAGATTGTAAAAATCAGACCTTTATGACACCGAATGCCTCACTCGTCTTGAAGGAGTAGATGCCATTTTCACATCATCATGGTTACCAGACCCAAGGCTTCCCGATGAATCCGACTCACTGTTCTCCGCGGTCCCACCTTTGCTTGACCATATCTTTGTCAAGATTCTCTTTGTGGCTAATAGACCTTTGACTTTATGAACCGGACCCTTGTCGGCTCTTGGGCTCTTTGCATAACTGCCGTTGCGTTCCAGCCTCAGTGAGGCTAATTCACCCCTCAACGTCCTGAGCTCTTCGGTTGTAGCCACAGCATCCCAGTCTTCTTCTGTGTTAGTTGTGGTTGACCTTGAACTGCCATGGGAACCACTATTGAGGTCCTTGATTGCTTTAGGTAGGTCCGGTGTGCTACTGCCAGATGAAGCTGCAGCTCGAACCTGTTCAAAGAAGAGGACTTGAACCACTATGCGCAACGGGAGCCTCTCGTTTTGAACAGCGTGCATGCATGCCTCGACTGAAAGCTTCTTGCAGTCCATTAACCTGCAAATTCTCTTCCTTTCACTCTTACTGATCCCGGGGTGTGCCTGCACGTTACAAAAGAAAAAACGATCACATTACAATTTCAGACCAAAAGAAATAGGCGGTCACGTTACAATCTATGTCATTTACAATACATACCTTTAGATACATATCTATGGCTCGATATATCCCATCATGGGCTGGTCTTGAAAAGCCAGAAACCGTCTCAGCAAGATCCATGAACATTGATAAAGGTAGGCTCGGGTCCTTTGCAATCTCAGCAAGGTATGAATCAACAAGTTTAGCCACCATTAACTTTGAAGCTTCGGATAATATCCCTCCGGTTGACGTCTTCCTCACTTCTTGGATCTCATTTCCCTCTGCTCCAAACTCACCATTACGGTCTTGATCCCGAACCTTAAACTCCTCAACTATTTTCTGAACCAATTTCACATCATAAATTGTCAGCTCACTGTCTTTCGCTCGAACCAAAAGATCATGAACAGAAGCCTCCTCAAGCTGCTGACCGATCCGTTTGACCAACTCCATCTTCCCGGTTTCCCCCAAATCCACCAAAGTAGCCATTTTCAAAAGCTTTAGCAAAAAACTACACGACACGCTACCTTTCTCAGATGGCAAAAGCCATACAATCGCGTCAACTATCAACCTCGCTTTCATCACATCACCGCTCATTATCACGCCTTTGTTCAACCCTGGTAACCTTCTAGAAGCAAAAGCTTTCAAAGCTTCTCCAATCACTTCATCAGCTACTAAACCCTTGTTTTTAATATTCACAAGAACCCGTTTGTATAAATCGAGCTCCAGCTCAGCCAGATCCTCGACCCACCAATCTTCTGGCACGGTCATGCTCCTAAGACCTCCGTTTAACGCACGGTTATTGTTTTCTTCCGGAAGCTTTTGGCGGTTATAAGTATAAGACCAGTCAACGTTAGAAACATCAGTTGATACTTTACAAGCTATAGCATCAATACAATGACTAACTATCTTTAGTTCCTCGGACATCATCATCATAGATTTTGTGGTTTGTAGCACTATGATTGAATCTTTCCAGCTTCTGAAAATGCTCGAGCTTAAAAAAACATCGATTTTATAAATCAGATTCCCTTTCTCCATTGTTTCGTGCATCTCAAGGTACTCGGCTGCACAACGAGCATTGACAACATTGTACGCGTTTAATGTTACTGTCATACCATAACAGAATTTAGCGCATATCTCGAAAGCAGCCGGACCACCAGGAATGTCATGAATATCGATCTCATCACCATTCCCTACCCCGTCATTGGTGCTTGCTACTAACTTCTGTAATCGAGCACTCTTCGACAACAATGGAAACTGCAAAGTAGATCATATATAAATTATCTCAAACGTAAAAGAGTGGTAAAACCGTAATATCTAATGGGCGTAAGGGCGCATTATACCTTATGAAGATAAAACTTTGCATCTCCTACATTGATGACAATATCTGTTGCCAACTCTGAAGCTACATACCTGAGTATATTAAACCAAGAACATAATAAATTTTTCATAAAAGTTGTTCTTAGTTCTTACTTCTATGGTGCTTAGATTTGGTGTATCAAATTAACACATCATTATATTAAGCAAGAAATTGATGTTAATAATCACTAGAGCTGTGAAATGAACTGCATCAAGTTTTGATTAAATGACAACAAGAACTGAACATTAAAATCAGGGTTTATTTATATGTTTTGACAAATCAAAGAACATGATCAACAAAAAGCATTATAACTTATAAGATAAGATGCATTTAAATGATAACTTACCAAACATTGTTATCAGCCTGAAATGAATCAGGTTTGGATCCAAGTTTCATGAACTTCATATTTCACAGCTTCTGAAACCCACCACTCCAGAAACTATATATCAACTTGTTTCCAGCAAGTCAAAATCATTAACATCCCCAAATTTCACAACCCTAAAAATAAAAAAACCAAACCAACTTCAAGATTGGATTTTTATCTCAAGATTTGACAAGGGGATTTCAAGATTTCTTTATAAAACTTTTGTGGGTCTTTTCAGATCATTTCTTGATCACACTTTTGTGAGTTTTCAGCAAATGAGCAAGAAGAAGAAATGAGATCTGAGTAGAGGGTATATATATATGTATATATGTATATATATATATAACACCAGAAGAGAGAGAGAGGGGGGTATATTTGTAATTTCACATGACTTGAAGATGAAGAAGAGAGGTTGAGATAATGAGGATGTGCCCTGGTTAACCAGCACAGCCCACAGTCTCCGGGCAAAACAATTAAACACAGGAGACAAACCCAACACTTTCTCTTTCTACAAACCACAAATCTACCTATTTTTGATTAATTTCTGTTTAAGAACTAACTAACTAACTAACTAACACTCTGTTTTTTCTTGTCTCCTTTTGATGAAATCTTGAAAACATGTTAAAAAATCAAGAAACTTCAAAGGTCAAATTTTTTTAACACCCAAATAAAAAAAATCAAATTACCGTTACAAGATCTATTGGTATGGAAAACAGCATCTTGAAATCAGTTGCAATGCACCATGGAAACGGCAGACAACAAGCATCTATTGCTCTGTTTTAGTACAAGAGGAACTAATTAAATAATGGTGAAATGAGAGCATTTAAAGATCACAAAACCATTTAATTAACCAATTAACCACCACTTGACTCAAATAAATAAATGGTGCATGTAACCCACTTGAATTTAACAATCAAGAGACAAAAACCCTAAATCCAATCTCCTAATATGTACTTCAAAAACTCATAATTTATCATTATTTAATGGCATCAAAACGCACCTAAAAACAGCATCTTTACAATGAAGCAGCATTTACTGTGGAGAAACAGAGCACCCACATGAACAGTTTTATAAAGAACCAAACAGAGGATCTTGCACTTTTGCTCTAATTGGGTGGGGTTTAAAAGATGAAACAGAGCTTTCGATTAGGGTTCTTTTTGAGTTGTAATTTTTTGAGAGTTGGAGTGATTAATATGAAAGATTTAAGAGGCCAATCGGCTGCTAATGTGATGCACGCCAATGCTGACACTTTGCTTTTTTTTTCTTTTAAATGTGGACTTGGTTACGATTGTTGATCAAACACCACCTTCAAATTTATTTGTTGGTTGATTGAAATTAATTTAGGGCAACGGTGGTTATATTTTCAGGGTTCTTAACCATTTGTTAGCTTTTTTTTATTATATTGTTTTTACTGTTTAAAATAAAAAAGAAATGGTAAATTGTGTGAAAATAATCTCAACTAACGTATATTGACGGAGAATAATCTAAATTTAATTTATTCTCTCCAATGGTCCTAAATTTAACTTTTTTGTCTCCAGTGGTCCGCCGTTAAGTGCACTTAACGGCTGTTAACTTTTTTTTGATTTTTTTTCGAATTTCAAAACAATGATTTATGGATATTGATCGGGATACGAGTCAACTGGTGTAAACCTTATCTAGAACAGGTGTTCCAAATGACAAAACGGTGTTCAATTAGGTGTTTAAACTCAAACGGAGTTTCAATCAGATGTTAAAATTAAATCATATGGAACAACAATTGGAATTAAGGTTTACATAAATTGAATCATATCCTCCTCCCGATAAAAATTCCTAAAACATCGGTTTGAAATTCCAAAAAAAATCGAAAAAAAAAGTTAACAACCGTTAACTGCACTTAACGGCGGACCATTGTAGGCTAAAAAAGTTGGATTTGAGACCACTAAAGGGAATAAACTGAAACCAATAAAAATAATCTAACGAATGAAACCAATAAAAAATTCAATGAAACCAATAAAAATAAGAGTAAACTTCGTTTGGTCTCCCTGAGATTTACCCAAAATGGTTTGCATACAATAGTTTCAAAATTGCGTTTTGTCTTCCTGAGGTTTACCTAAAATAATGGTTTGCATACAATAGTTTTAAAATTGAGTTTTGCATCCCTAAACTTACCAATTTGTCACTGTTTGCTACATCCAGATTAATTTCATCAAAATCAAACATTAGTTTGTCCAATGTGCCTCTCACGTGGGGGGCACTTTAGTCATTTTCAAACCTTTTCTTTTTCCTCTTGCTTAAATGGGTTTTGGTTTGAAAATGACTAAAATGCCCCTCACGTGAGAGGCACATGAACCGACTAACATTTGCTTTGAGAAAATTATTTCGAATGTAGCAAACGGTGACAAATTGGTAAGTTTAGGGAGATAAAACGCAATTTTAAAACTAATGTATGCAAATTGTTATTATAGATAAACCTTAAAAAGATAAAACGCAATTTTAAAACTATTATATGCAAACAGTTATTTTCGATAAATCTCAGGATGACAAACATAAGTTTACTCTAAAAATAATCTAACAAAAAAACTATGTAATTTCTTCTAAAAATAGGTGTCATAAAGACACATAAAGTACATTTTTAAGTTTTCAAGGTGCATAAAACGACACTTTATACATGTCTTTAAAACAAGAATTAGAAAAACACTTAAAAGAATTATGAGAATATTCATTGATAAGTTTTCATATATTAATCGATGTCTACTTTGAATGTACTATACATTTTTCATATATTGTTCACAGTAGATTTTTTTTAAAAGCAGAAATTTTATAACAGCAAAAACACTAACACCCCTTATCTACAAAGAACACTACCTTAAACCAAAACCAAACAAAATTACACCAACACCATCAAATAACTCAACATTACAAAGAAAAACTACACTATTTCTTCAAATCTAAAGCTTGAATTTTCACCTATTTTTTTTACCTAAAAAAAGCTATAATTCTTAACATCTTCCATAAGAACATAAAGAGAAGGTCTTTTATTTTTGAAAATCACCTCATTCCTCAAATCCATGTGCACCAAAAGACAGTGAGAATGACTTCATCTACTGTTATCGATTTATTTAGGTTTGAAGATGATTTGTTAGATACTTATATTTCGGTGAAATAAGACAACATAGATGTTTAAAGGTTACTCAATTTACATATTTACCCCTGTTACTGTTCACTCACTTTTTCAATCAATATATATGAATAATATATTTTTATTTCTTTTCTATTGTTTTTTTTCCCACTAAAACACATACCCTGAAAAAATAGGATAATTAATACGAGGAATGATTGTAGTTTTTTTTTTGTAAAGTATAAGGAATTGGGATGTGCCTTATGATATAGGAGTAAAACTAGAGCTGCATAAAACGGTTGTTATGGTTAACCCGGGTAAAAAATAACCAAACTGGTTCTCTTTTTAATGGTTAATGGCAATCTTTTTTATCATATGCCTCTTGATTAGACTAGACGACATCATACGTCAATACGGTTGGTGATCGTATGCAAAAGTTCGTGATTAAGAAATTTGGTCTCGCAGTGTTTTAAAATGCAAGGTAATGTTTTAGTGTGGATTTGGAGGTGGCGACATGAGCTGTTGCTTTCACATGAGCAAGACCAGATGGATGATTTAATAAGAAGGCTTATATCGGTGTCTCCAACAGATTCGGAAGCTGCTTGGCAGTGGGGTGAGATTGCTGGGCAAAAATTCTCGGCATCTTACACAAAGCAAATGATTCATCACTCGAAACCGGCGG
Source organism: Tagetes erecta (assembly GCA_030867185.1). Taxonomy (NCBI): domain Eukaryota; kingdom Viridiplantae; phylum Streptophyta; class Magnoliopsida; order Asterales; family Asteraceae; genus Tagetes; species Tagetes erecta. The sequence continues at coordinate 9,701,396 of CM061493.1, forward strand.
TAGAAGGTCGTCTAAGGTGGAATAATTGGGTTTCTAAAACAGTAAATGTGTTCAACTGGAGGGTGCTTCACAACCGTATCCCGACGTGTGATTCCTTGTCCCGACGGAATATTTCTATTCAATCGACCTTGTGCAAGTTTTGTGGGTTGGTTGAAGAATCTGTCGAGCATCTCTTCATTTCATACGGATTGACAATGGAGGTGTGGTCAAAAGCCAGCTGATGGTGTAATATAGGCCTAATGGAAAGCCCATATTTGTTAAGAGGTGATCCTTGTTTTTAAAAGGCAGTACATGCAGCTTTCATGGCAACCACGTGGGCTTTATGGAAGCATAGGAATGATATTGTTTTTGAAGGAGCTCAACCATTGGCTTTAAAGGTTATTTGCGATGTGAGGGTCACAACATCTCTTTGGCTGACAACGCGCAGTAGTCATCGAGCGATTGGAGTCTTAAACAACTTCCCTTTTCATCCTGATTAAGCATGTGCTGGTGTGTTTTGTTTTTATTGTACCTTGTGTGTTTGTTTTTGTTTTGTTGTACTTTTGAGGTTTTAGCTCCTTGTTAGCCTCAGTTTCTAATAAATTTTGCCGTTAAAAAAAAAAAAGAAGCTTTGTCGTTTAACTATTTAGACAACCCCTGGTTGACAAACATGACTCATAAAACACTTCAACCAAGTCATTCTACACTTAGACATTATTGTTTAAGTTATGGGAAAATACAAAAAAAATATATTTTAATTGTATTTTTTTTAAATTTAGATAACAATATGAACTTAACTTCTGACATTTGGTCAATTCTACAAGGTTTACCGGATTCGTACCTTTGTGTCACTGCATATTAAGAAGATCTCGTTCCGTGACAAATGATGAAACGTACAATTACGTTTGATCTTTTTTTGTATCCACGTACTAGAGAATATTTGTTTCAAATTTTAGCTGATGTAACAACAACTTTTAATTTAAAAGATAAAGTGTGTTGAATGGCCTTTGATAATACCTCAAACAATACCACTGTGGTTATAACACAAAAATTAAAATAGGTTTCCTCTTTAGAAGAGAAAATATGAGTTAGAGTGTGTAAAAATGGTTACTATTTAATTGAGTTTATTTATAGTGTAAAAAGTCATAACTAGTTGAGCCAGAAATTTTCTAAAAGTAAGGACGATTAGCTACGTTCCAATGAAGCACATTCCAACAATTACCTAGCCCGGTAGGTGGAGGAAAAAGGCGGAGAACATTCTTAATCAAAGGCGCCAATGCTCATATCAGGACTAGACCCATTTCGATCAAACGATGTTGCCAATGGTCGAATTTATACCCGTTGCTAGACATTTGAAAGTAAAAAAAAAACGGATACTAAATTTGTATTCGGCTTCGTACCCTACTCGTACCCGACCCAAAGGGTTGTAGGTTTTAGTACAAGAGGTGAAATTAATGGAGAATAAAACTATTGATAAAAAACCTAGTTCTGATGGATAGGATACTGGCACGTCTGAACCCGAGTCTAGATCCCACCAAGTTTCTCCTTGTACCTAGTTCCATCCTTATCCGATGGGCATATCCGGTTCCTACCTGGGTCCAGATAGGATCTAAGAACATTCACATTGAGAACTTTTTTTAGTGGAATTTGTATATTGGAAAAGGAAGTGTCTATACACAGCCTCTTATATACTTGTCACACCTCTTATAAAAAATATTTTAAAACTTGTAAAAAATTCTCCCTAAACTTTTTTTGTCCTTATTCGTTAAAAATTGTGTTTCTAAATGAAAATTAAAATATGTGTACATAAAAAATATTTGGTGTGGATATTAAACGGTTCGGTTAACAGGTTTATTTGGTTATGAAATATTTTTATTCATTCATGAACTCTTTAAGTTTTGCTTAACCTAGACGAATTCAACGGCTTTAGTAGGTTTATTCGGTTATGAAAAAAATTTGTATAACCGAACCGAATTCAACCACTTTAGGAGGTTTATTCAGTCTGGTTATCTGATTAAACCAATTATTATACGATTTATTCAGATAACCTAGCGAAATAAACCGTATTTATAATTCACAATTTGGATATGGTAGTAACCGAACCAAAAACCACATTTGAAATTCGGTTCGTTTTTTGGTTACGGATGCCAGTTATTCCAAATTTTTTTGGTTTTAGTTTGTTTGAACACCTAATCAATACCACCAAGTAAATGAAATAATTTAATGCAACATTTTTAAAAAAATATTAAAATTATATTTTATAAAAACCTTAGGGAATAGATGTAACAAGTAAAAAAATTAAAAAGGATGTTTATAACAACACCAATTGAAAAAACACTATTCATCTTCTATAATTTTTAATATATATATATTTTAAAAATGATTGTAAGTAAACAAAAACTAATAATAATAAAGGTAAAAAAAACATTGCTTAACTAAAAATAAAAAAGAAAAATGAATGATTTTTAACGAACACATATACATGAAAAAAATTTCATGTGGATGCTCCAATAATCTCTCTTTTCTAGAGGACTTAGGTTTAAATTTAAATTTAAGGGGTGATTTTTTCTTAATAATATTTTTATACGATTAAAAATCCAAATCTTTATATAATATAGCAAAAAAAACTTATGTGATATCTTTTTAAAGCTTTTAACTTATGTGGTATTATTTGAGAGTTTATCTCATAATAATGATTTTTTATTTGAAATATGTATATAAAATACTAGTTTAGTGCCCGCGCTACGCTCGGGAACACAACATTCAAGTGATTCTTTTAAGGATATTCGTGAATTTTCAAATCAGTATTGAGACAAAACTGTGGTAAACGAAAGCACATGATATATCTTTAAAAATTAGATATTTTAGTATAGCAATATTATACTAAAATTAAAGATAATAAAGTGCTCAGTTTTATGGTGTAGTTTAATTTTTTTTAAATCGTATAAAAAGGTTATGTATATTTATAAAACACTAAGGTCTTTAATTGTATGTTATTATTAACTTTATCCATAAGTTTCATTTTTAAACCCTATCAAATATAAACCGACTCATGTAAACCTCTTGTAGTATAAGGTTAAAAATATAAATACTCCTAAATTTTTCAGAATTCTCCAAAATATTAGGGGACTAAAAATGTAATTAGTTTTATTATAATATATTTTATATATACATATAAATAAAAAAAAGTCATTATTGTGAGATAAACTCTCAAGTGATGCCACATAAGTCAAAAACTTTGAAAAGATGCCACATAAGCTTTTTTAGTTTTGCTATATTATATAAGGATATTAAAATAAAAATAATAACATTTTTGGTCCCTTAATTTTTTGGAGTATTCTGAAACATTTAAGAGTATTTATATTTTTAACTCTTTACTACAAAGGGTGTATATGAGTCTGTTTATATTTAATAGGGTTTAAAAATGAAACTTATGAATAAAGTTAATAATAACATACAATTAGAAACCTTAGTGTTTTATAAATATGCATAACATTTTTATATGATTTTTTTAAAAATAAACTACACCATAAAACTGAGCACTTCATTCTTTTTAATTTGAGTATAATATTGCAATACTAAAAATCTAATTTCTAAAAATATATATCATGTGTTCCGGTTTACTACGGTACGTTTTGTCTCAAAACTAAATGAAACATTTATAAACATAATTAAAAACATCACTTGAATATTGTGTTCCCGAACATAATACAGGCGCTAAACTATTATTAAAATTAATATAAATGATTAATACACGCAGATAAAAAAAAAATACATAATTCTAGACCGACTTTCTGTATATAAAATCAGTTAAGTTAGGATAAGTTGTTTTTGAAGCATGTGTGACCACATCCCAATAAATGTGTTTAAATATTTTAATAGCGGCTTTAATGCTTCTTATTCTCTCTGTTCCCAAAGGGTATCCTAACCAAAAACACATGCTCGCTATTCATTCAACTTCTGCAACTCGATCATCATCACTGCTAAATCTTTTTCGTTTTTTAAAGTAAACTTCTTTTTACCTTCTAGAGTTTATCTAAAATAACGATGTGTGTATAATAGTTTTAAAATTATGTTTTGTCTCTCTGACGTTTACTTAAAATAACGGTTTACATACAATAGTTTCAAAATTACGTTTTGCCTCCCTAAACTTGCCAATTTATCACTGTTTGCTACATTCGAAATAATTCTGTCAAAAACAAACGTTAGTCGGTCCATGTGCCCCTCATGTAAGGGGCACTTTAGTCTTTTCAAGCCAAAACCCATTAAAGTAAGAGAAAAAGAAAATGTTTAAAAGTGACTAAAGTGCCTTCACGTGAGGGACACTTTGAACTGACTAACGTTTGATTTTGATGAAATTAATCCGGATGTAGCAAACGGTGACAAAATGGTAAGTTTAGGGAGGCAAAACGTAATTTTGAAACTATTGTATGCAAACCGTTATTTTAGGTAAACCTCAGGGAGGCAAAATGTAATTTTGAAACTAATGTATGCAAACCGTTATTTTAAGTAAACCTCAGGAAGGCAAAATGAAGTTTAATCTTTTCTTTATTTAATACTTTGCTTTTATTTTATGGGTTTTTTTCTAAATGCACTCCAATCTAATTTCCAATTACACCCTAGTTTATTTTATTTAATACACTTATTAATGTTGACGTTTACTAAACCAATTAAATTTTATAAACAACAAAAAATTTGAGGAAAAGTGAGCTAACTTGCACACACAAATCGATTAGTTTTTAAACAATCAATACCATCCATTTAATTATCATTAAATATGGTAATAAAATATCATTAAATAAAAATGTTTTATTCGTTTTTCTCTTGTATAAATCTTCATTTGTAGTAATGGTCTAACATGATTTACTCTTTTTTCTCTCGTATAAATTATCATTAAATATGCATGATTTATATGGAGGGCCATGTGTATGTAATGCGGCTGCCTGATAAAGAAACTAATATGGTACAAGATCCGCCAAGTTAAATATGAAACCGCGTGATATTCTGTCAATAATAAATAAGCAAGATAAGAAGAATGTGTCTTCTCTAAAGACCATATACAATGCTCGTCATAAGTTTCGAATGACCCAGCAATCAAGTACAACGCCAATGTAAAATCTTCTTTGCAACTCCTTGACCATATCAAAATCTCAATCTCAAAGTTTCAAAACCCGAATGTTTTTTGTTATAGTCTTTATGTCATTATCATTTTATAATGCCTATTAAATCGAAAGTAATGGACTATTCTTTTTTAATTATCATATCATCATTCTCATAAAATAATGCATATTGTTGTTAGCTAGCTAGCATTTATGATTAATGATTAGCACAAATAAAGTAAATAATTAATAAAGTAAGAGTCCTACTAGAGGCACCATGCCCTTTTTACTAACTCACCTGATCTAAGTGTCACGTATAGGTCAAAGTGTGACACTTAGATCAGGTGTGATAAAATATGAGACCAATGTGTCATGCTTTGGCCTATGTGTGACGCATTGCGCTTTCTAAGTGTGACACTTTGATAAAAGAGTGACACTTAGGTCAAGTGTGATAACATATGGGACCAAGGTGTCACGCTTTGGACTAAGAGTGATACTTTAGTTGAGCAATTTTTCACTCTTTGGCCTAAGAGTGACACATTGGGCTTTCTAAGTGTGACATTTTGGGAAAAATGTGACACTTTCTTTTGTCACCTAAGTCGTTTAATCGTCGTGACATGCGTATACAAATACCTAAACGAAAAACCACGTAACAGAAATACCAACATACCACACTATAAACAAATTGATAACAAAACATATTCATATCCGTACCTATAAAAGTAAACACGGTATAACAACTTGTTTTCGTATACCTCTATACATAATTACAAACCGGTATTTACACAACCTTACATTATCAATATAATCACTAATAGTAATAATAATAAATAAGTAAAAATAATAAATAACAATATTTAGTATAAAATTATAATACTAAAACATCAAAATAAATAATAAAAACATAAAAATAAAAACAATGTATCACTCTTTGGGCTAATAAGAGTGACACTTTGGTTGAGCAATGTGTCACTCTTTGGGCTAATAAGAGTGACACTTTGGTTGAGCAATGTATCACTCTTTGGGCAAAGAGTGACACATTTGTTATAAAAATTTAAATAATTTTACATATAAAAACAATTAAACACATCACAGATCCAGATATTTCCGACATTTTTTTCGTCAGTCTAGGACCAAAGCGTCACATATAGGCCAAAGCGTGACACTTTGATCCCCAAATGTTATCACAACTGACCAAAGTGTCACACTTTGGCCTATGTGTGACACTTTGATCAGGTGATTTAGAAAAAAAAAATTTAATGATTAATTAAACTTTAAATTTAATGCTTATAGGGAAGGTTGTGGTGCAAATACCAACACCCATTTGTTATTAGTATATATTTAAAAAAGAGCTTCCACTCTAATGGTATAGTATTATTGTATGTTCGGAAAGTTGCTTCGAGATAAATTTTACATCAATCGACTCGTATTCTTCTTTAAATCATAAAACTTAAAACATCGGTCTTGAATTTGAAAAAACCTAACGACGTTGAAAAAATTTAGTGACGGCTTGTTGGTTGCTAAAATGATAGAAATTGAAACCGTTACCAGCCAGTTCGATGGTTAAGACCGGTAGATACAAAAATGTGATAGTTAAAATCGGTTGAAATTAATATACCAAAACCAGTATTCAACATCAGCTCCATTTGGCCTAAATCTATAAATGACAAAAAGAAATAGAAAAATTAACTTTTAACTTTGTTTATTTATTTTTAGGGAAGACAATAACGAATAAAATTTCCTAGTTGCCTTAAAAAATTAACTTTTATCAATTTCAATCATGCAATTGTGTACCAATTTCAATAATTGCATATTATCAAGTATCATAACCAAAAATCTTACTTGTTCGCATCACTTATTCAATCTATTATAATATGAGATAGATCCAGCCGTAAAGGGTGTGTGAATTGAGATTTAGAAGAGGAAGGGAGTTCATACATATATTCACAAATGTGGAAGTCGGGTTAACCCAAAAGAAAATATGACCCGAAATAATCGGTGTAATTAAACTCTGAGAATCAAGGGTTGCTTGACGCGTTGGATTTGTCCTATGTGGACTCAGTAATGATGATAAATAAATGAGTTACTCAATTACTAGTATAAGAAATTTATAAACCAAAATATATTAAACATTCAAAATAGTAAGAAAAACTTATTTTAATAGATATATTTTAATAGAGGAATTTGGGTGGAGTGGTAAAGTTTGTGCTTGGAGTACCAATAGTATTTGTAGGATTTTTATTATGACCGTCCTGTCAGATTCAGACAACGTATGTGGTTGCCTGACTTAGTTTAGGGACTCCTCATGTGATGAGGAGTGCATCGGTCAAAATTCATGAAAGTTACCGTTCATAATAAGGTATATTTAAACTAGAATTCTAAGAGTTTTTTATTTGGGCAAATTGGCAAAAAATAATCCCAAATAACACCTATTGGCCGAAAATAATCACAACTCAGTTTATTCCCTCCAGTGGTCACAAATCCAACTTTTTTGAAGCCTTTTAGAAATTCTAAAAAAATTAAAATAATGCAAAAAATATTATTTTTGTTATAATTTGAATATTAAAACTCATTTCTTACATGTTATCCAAGTTAATTATTTACGATTAGAACATTTTCCTAAACTTAAGTTACCTAATTGAAACAAACAAAGTTAAGTGACTTAATTGAAACAATACTTAAAGATAAGTTACCTAATTGAAACAAAACAAAGTTTGAGTGACTTAATTGGAACAAAATCAAAACTTGGTTATGTTTATGTGACATTTAGCCTCCATCTTTTAATCTATTACACAACTTAATTTATACTGTAGAAGACTTTTATGAGTTTAAACTGTAACGCGTGGTTGTTAATGACACGTTTAACATGCGAGACAATACTGTTTTTAAGAGTGTAACAACGCGATAATGTCATTGTCGCCGCAATGTGCGGAAAAGATTAAATCCTAATGCCACAATCCTTTAGGATTTTACACCACAACGTATGAAACATAGAAATTTTCTTTATTTATGCATAACTACGTTAATGTCATATTCAACATGCTAGATAATACTATTTTTATGCGTGCAACTAAGCGATGATGTTGCTACATCACACGTACATGTCAAAATTCTAATGCCACCATTGTAATGCATGTAACGAAGTTACAGGCACGAGACCCGGGATGCGACGACCAACCACATATTTAGTTTAGTCTAAAAATAAGCTGAAAAAACTTGACGCATCATCACTAACATGTAACAAATCTCATTTTTCACAATACTGAAATACAAATTAAAAGTACTGGTTTTTAAACACATAAAAAGTTAGTGACTTAATTAAAATATTTATCAAACTTCGTTACTATTTTCGTTACTATTGTATTGTATATAATCCTATTTTGTAAGGTCGGTGGGTCACTATGCACCTTCCACGTGTCATGCTAATATAGGACCAAAAAGTTTGTTTTACTTTTCTTTAATTTTTCCTTTTTTTGCAACTAATTACTAGACGTGAACAAAAAAAACCGGTTTAGGAACCGAACCGCCGGTTTGAACCCGGAACCGGTTCCGGTTCGTACCCGGTGGGGCCCGTACCCGATCAACCCGGTTTCCTACCCGCCGGTTCCGCACCGGTTTTTGAATTTTGCGCAGGAACCGGTTTGTACCCGGACCCGGTTTGGAACCGGTTGGAACCGGTTTATACCGTTTTTTTTGGATTTTTGCCCCCACTTCGAAACTAGCCGTTGGCAAACGGCTATATGACCGTTTGGGGCTTTTTTTGACCGTTTTTTTTTGTATTTTATCACCCCCTAGACCCCCTTTGATGAGTATAAATATATGTTTGATGTTTGGGTTGATTACAACACTCGAAAACGCAAAAAACGCAAGCAAAAAACGCAAGCAAAAAACGCAAAAAAACTCTCTCTTTTCATCTCTTTCATTTTCGTTAATCTCGAAATGGCATCACAATCCGCAACCGGTTCTTCTCAAGCCCCCAATGTTGTTCAAGTTCTTCAACATAACCGAAGCCAAAGAGTGTGGCAACATTGGGATTTAGTTGAGATGAGTGACGGGTCACACAAAGCTCGTTGCAAGTATTGTGGAGCTTTGTTGGGGGCGGCTTCAAACTCGACTTTGGACAAGCATATTACCAAGAAGTTTTGTCCGGTGTTGAAAAATGCCCCGAGTCCGATCAAGCCGATATGGGGGGTGGTGGCGAAATATTTCATTATAGCGTCGATATGGTTCAAGATCGTATGGCGAAGTTCGTGATTCAAAATTGTTTGCCATTCAACAACTTCGACAACCCGCAATTGACGGCTTTGATTCGGGAAACACTTCAACCTCGTTACACCCATGTAAGTCGTATGACCCTTAGACGATATTGTTTGAAATTGTGGGGAGTTTGTAAAAAAGATTTAATTGTGTTTTTTCAAAACTTACAAACCGGTGTTAATTTAACTAGCGACGTTTGGTCGGCTCCACACGGTTGCATTGAGTCTTATCTTTGTGTAACCGCTCATTGGGTGAATCCCGATTCGTGGCAAATGATGAAACGTACCATTGCTTTTGATCTTTTTCCGATTCCACATAGCGGAGATGATTTGTTTGAGCTTTTAGATAACGTAATACAAACTTATGGTTTACAAAACAAAATATTTTCAATGGCTTTTGACAACGCTTCAAATAATACTAATGCGGTTGATAAACTTATGGTAAAATATAAACCGATTTGCAACGGTGATTTTTTTCATAGTCGATGTGTCGCACATATTATTAATTTGGTAATGAAAGACGGGCTAGGGTCCGAATTATGTTCCCAATATATATATACGTTTAAATGTATGATTTATTCGGTTTTTAAAGCTAAAAGGCAAATTTGTCAAGATTATAAACAATTTTGTAGAGATACGAATTCGAGATATTTAGGTGCGAATTGGGATACACCTCACCGTTGGAACTCGACATGCGACATGTTAGAGAGTGCCTTGAAACAACGGGATGGGTTGAAAGTTTTTCAGAGTAGTCTTGTATCGGGCGGGTTAGCCGACGAGTTTTCGGAAAAGTGTTGGAAATTTATACCAAAATTTGTTGAATTTCTTGGCGTTTTTAAAAATTCAACTAAAAACTTATCGGGGGTTTATTACCCGACTAGTAGTTTGGTGCTTTACGAATTATATTTAATGTCTCTTAATATTAAAACTTTTGAAAATAAAATTTTTTTTAAAGAAATGACACCGGCGATGAAAGAAAAATTTAAAAAATATTTTTTAGAGATCCCTTCGGTTTTTACTTGTGCCGCCGCTTTAAACCCGTTTTATAATATTACGGGAGTCGAATGTTTAATTCAAGAAATTTTTGACAATTTGGATATCCATATGGATAACCCAAATCACGCAACGGAAGCAAAAGCAAAATTTAATCACGATTTTCAAAGACTTTTTGATGTTTATCACTTAAGATACGGGCCAACAACGGTTACACCATTTTCACAATCGGAGGCTAGCTCAAGTAAGCCGATGAAGGACCCGAAGAAAAACTTTTTAAATGTTGTTCGGGAATCCGTGGCAAAAAAACAAAAGGGTGCCGCTCCTAGTAGCGAGCTCGGTAGATATAGTGGAACGGATTATACTTCCACTATGTCGGCCGATGACATTGAGAGTTTTGATATATTGGCTTGGTGGAAAGGAAGGGAAATGGAATTTCCGGTTCTTTCCGCCATGGCCCGTGATTTACTAAGCTCCCAAGCTTCTACGGTAGCTTCGGAATCGGCTTTTTCTACTAGTGGCAGGGTAATTTCTTTACGGAGGACCCGACTTTCTCCGGAGGCTGTGGAGATGTGCATTTGTCTCAAAGATCACTTGGACGTGATTGATCGCAAACAACACCTAACGAGCTTAGAAGACGACATCGAACCGGAGGAAAAAATACATGATGAAGAGGTTGAGGAGGGACTATCAACCGGAATATCCGATGAAGAACTCAAAGAAGACGAAAGAAGAAGAGGAAAAAAATGAAGAAGCTTAGATTTCAAAAATATATATATTGACTTTGTTTAAAAATAGTAGTTTTTTTGTATCGTAACTTCAATATCTTGTATTTGGTTAACTCTTTTCACTTGAAATAAATCGTATTTATTTAGTAACTTTATATTGTACGCAAAACCAAAAAAAAAGTAAAAAAAACAAAAAAAAAAAAAATTACACGTCGTACCCGGTTTGGACCCGACCCGGGTAGGAACCGGACCCGAACCCGACCCTACCCGGTTCCACAGGGTAGGGTTTTACCCCCACCCTACCCGGACCCGGTTCGTACCCGGTTCCACCCTGTACCCGGTTCCAAACGGGTTTGGGCCCCCCGTACCCGGTTTGTACCCGGTTCCGGGTCCAAAAAAAAACCCGGTTTGTGCACGTCTACTAATTACATATCACCGGTTTACCACTAAACAAAATAGTCTTACCAGGTTTCTTCATATGAATCCAACGATGGCCCATTTGATATGGACCTGACATTATTTAAGTCAGTTTAAATCTGCCTTAATAATCCAACAAAAATTTGACACTTTTGACTTATTTATGGTTTTAATCCCCAGTTTTTACTAATTGTTATTTTAGCCACTGATAAGTTTTCGAATTTGATATCTTACTTTACTTTGACATATAGTACGACTTCAATATTGTTATCGTTTTAACCTCTAACTTTTGATATTTCATTGCTTTTTAATATGTGACGCATAAGTGCATAACGGTTTTACGCCGTGACGTACGGGACATTTGACTTTTTTATCAACGCATGTGACGAGGTCACACACGCAAGACCCGACTGCGTGACCCGGCCGCTGCAACGCGCGACCCGGTCTTAAATCTAGTTAATCCTATTATACAACACCTAGATTCTTTAGGTTAAAATCACCATAACATCCATTTTGCTATTACATAACTTCTACAACGTAAGGTTAGCAGTGGCATTCGGCCAACCACCGAATGCCACGTGTCACCATCTAATTGGTTGCAACCTTTGTTTTTTTTAAATTTTTTTTTAAACTATTAGTGGATAAATATAATTTGTTACAAAACAAAGTAACTAAAGCATGCGTGGTCTAACTGTATGTCTGAGCGTGAGTTTCTAGTGGTTGACTTACTTGGGTTGCCAAGTTCAAAACTTGGGAGGGAGAAATGGTTTTTTTAATCTTTTTTTTATACTATATTTTTCATTTTGACCGTAACTAAATTTGAAATTTTTTACTTCTTTAAATCTCTACTTTAATGTGACATATTTCCGGCTTTGACTTATAGTTTTTTTCCTATTAATAAGTGACTCATTAAGTATTTACTCCGTAACGTGCAACACGTTGTGCCAACGCGTGTGACGAAGTCACATATGAGAGACTCGGCCGCCGGCAGCGTGCGGCCCGGGCCTAATATCTAGTTTAGGGAATAAACCAACTATAACCGGGACTATCACCTTGATTGGTGTGTCGTAATGTGATAAATATAAGTATCAAGTTACGTTTAGTGTAATAACTTAAATAATTGAGATAACCACCCTGTTATGAGAAACTCCACTACATTTAAATGAAGAAATGCATGTGGTTCATTAAAAGTTGATGTATGTGAAACTTGTAACTAAAGTGAGTACATGATACTTTGTTACAAGTTTGCTTATCTTTGACCCTAATCACCCACTTGCTAGCTAATTTACTTGAGCACTTGAAACTTCCTGTCTTGAACAATTCATTTAGTAATGTTATGGCTAATTAAGGGAGAATATTGCTTGTTGAGATAATTACCTTTTTTCAATGAAATTATAATTAACTAAACATCAAAGAATTTACAACAAAATGGCAGGTAAACGGGCAACAAGTTGTGCCGCCACCCTCTTTTGAATAGCAAAACCTAGCCTACTAAAGACAAAACCTTAGCCCTTAGGTGTCGAAACATTGCTATGAATGACTCGCTAAACCCTGGTCAAGAAGTTCACTGCTTCAGTGGCTAGGAAGCCAAATGTGTCAAATGCTAATGGGATAAAAACATGTTGATTAGCCAGACAGGCTTTCTCGTGTTTGGTGGTCTTGCATGATTCCGCCTTTGACGCTGCCTGTCGTGCAACAAATCCATTGTCCCTGAGCGCAACCAAGGGGGACACTCCCGTAAGGTCCACACAAGCGTGTTCCCCCCCCCCCCCGGTCCAACCAAACACTAGAATATCAGCCGGCCTTAAAGTAGATCTCCCCTCTAGCGGATCTGTCAGAAAGTTCACAGGTGCAACAATCTATGATCGTAGCACTCAGAGGTGCAAGGACCGAGATCGAAACCCCGCCTCTAACACCAATAGGTGTTTTTCGTCGGCATTGGGGCTCCCCCATTACTGCGACGCAGCGGAGGCACACCACAACCCTCCTTACGGGCCAAGTTGATCGGAGTCGAAACTCGCCAACCAACTGTTCCAAAGAAAACCGGACAGAAACCTTTAACCATGCCACATAAAACCCCAGGCTCAGACACGAAGCCGATAAATATATAATTGAATGTTGTCTTTGTTCATTAATTATGTTTAAAGTACTTTCATCACATATATGATATATCATTGTCAAATGAAAAAATCAAATTTTTTTTTAACGGCACACAGTCACACACAAATTAAATATATAATTCCTCAATGTTCAAAATTTTATTTCTAAGTGATTAGTCCCAAATCAAAGACCAATGCAGCTTCCGTATTTATTGAACTTAATTGTCTGTTTTGAAAGTTTTTAACCACTTCATATTCAATTCTGATTTAATAATATGATTTAAGTTAAAAATAATAATTAAACTTATGTTTTTTTTGAACAGCAGCAATATCAATATATTAGAAAAAAGAAGCCACCAAGAATAACGTACAAATCAAGAAAGGCCATGGCAAAGACCGGACGGCCATCGCATCAAACTAAACAAAAACAAACCAAACTATAACATTTTTATGATGACATATATGTAGACCATGAGTTCCACATAGAATCTCCATTCTTCTCTCGGTTGTTTATCCATAGCGAGCTCCATGTTTTGACGTCATCAACCAATCGATTTATATTCCATAGCTTGTTGTTGAAAACCGTATCGTTACGAGCTTTCCAAATGACCCACATAGCAGTTATGAAGATTAATTTGATTTTCTTTCTAGCTGATGTAGTTGTGTTGATGTTGTTGCTGTGATCCAACAGACCTCTAATAGAATTCACATGAAATGAGGGTATATTGCACCATTGAGATATAGATGTCCAAATCATATTTGTTCCAGGACAATTGAGTAGCAGGTGTTCCACAGTTTCGGGGTGGGAGTTACAGATAGGACATGCTTGGGTTTCAATTATAATGCCTCTTCGGCTTATGGCTTCACGAGTTGGGAGACGATTAATTAGCGCACGCCAACAGAAGAAGTTAACCTTGATCGGGAGAGTTTTTTCCCAAGCGACCTCACCATTGACAAAAGCTGGGTTGTTGTTCTCAATGAGTTTCTTTACGCTGTTTGATGAGAATTCATTAGCGCCGTTCCCCGACCATGACCATTGGTCCTCCATCTCAGAGAGATGTATGTTTAAGACCACATTGGTCATATCTGTGAAACTGCCCAGCTGCTCCATATTCATATTTGGAATCCTGCCTATACTGGACCAAATAGCTCCACCTGCTTCCTGATTGAGTGCCTCCGATAACCTGCATAAATGATTAGAGGAAAGTGCGAATAAGTCTGGGAATAAAATGCACAAAGGGACATCAGAGGCCCATTTATCAAGCCAAAAGTAAGTATTTTTTCCACTCCCTATTTTCAAGTGCATATGTTCCTCAATATCCAAAGAATAGACAGCGAGATCATTCTTGATTGAGATGATATTCTTCCAAGTCCCTGTTATGCTCGCTTTAAGAGGAATAGCATCCACCCTCTTCTTGTTGTAGTGAATAGATGAGATCACTTCGTACCAAAGTCTTGATCTTTCTGTCTTTGCTCTCCACCACCATTTAGAGAGCAGGGACAAATTAGCCGCTCTCAGAGAACCAATGTTGAGACCCCCTCTTGATCTCGGTGCTAGTAGTCGTTCCCATAAGATCCAGCGAATCTTTTTGTTCTCTACCGAATCTCCCCAAAAGAAATTTCTTCGAATACGTTCTAGATCTTCTAGCACATGGATGGGAGCTTTGAATAAAGAGAAATAATAGAGAGGTAAGCTACCCAAGACCGATTTGATGAGAGTAAGTTTGCCACCAAAGGATAGTGAATTGGCCTTCCACGATGAAAGTTTGGACTTGAACGAGTCAATTACCGGCTTCCAGTTTTTTATGTGATTCATGTTGCTACCAACTGGTAGGCCAAGATAAGTCAATGGCAGAGATCCCATGGAGTACTTTAGAGTATCTGCCACAGGAGATATCTCCTCTGGAGACAGCCCTACACCGAAGATGTTGCTTTTGGAGAGGTTAATTTGTAAGCCTGAAGCCAAATAAAATATTCTAAGGATTCTAGCTAAATTTTTTGAATTAGAGAGTGACCACTTTCCAAAAAAGATAGCGTTGATGCGTGCAATACTATATATAAAATTAACACTAAAAACACCTAAGTTTTAATATTTATAAAAACCTAGACAAACTACTAAATCACACACAACCGGCAGTGTACCGGTCAAATGTAATATAGCTTAAGTAAGTCCGGGTGTCGACCCACAGACTCTATATATTACGTATAATTAACTAAATTAAGACTCGACTAAAAGACACGAACTTTAATTAAAAGATTATTTAAGAAGGGGGGGTTTTACTAAAAATAGAAAATTACTAAAAATAGAAACAAGCACGAAAGACGAGATTGAAAATCAGTTAAATGAAGTAAACCACCTAGACTTGAATCCCCGTTATTTTAATCTTTGTTTGAAATGGAAATGTTTGCTATGGAACTGGATCTTAAAATATTCACTTACAGTCACCACTATTAGGACCATCGACCCTTTTCAAGAAGACACCTACGGGTTTCTAGCAAGTTAATACGAACACCAGTTTTTATAATTAAACGCCTTCACAGTTGTTCAATTGAATTATGACTAAGTGACTTTAACCGGAACCTAACCTCACAGCATAAATTCCAAAATCGGTTTAGAAATACTCGTTTGACTCAATAAGCAGGTTTGTTAATTTATGCCTAGTTAGACTTCTAACGAATATCTAATCCTAGCAATCAATCAAACAAGACTCAGTGATTAATCTAATCCCCTCACGGTTACTTAGACGAGCTAGCACGTTTTCACAAAGTTGACCGACATTATCATTCCTATGGTTTTAGCATGCAATTAACCATAACACGTTCATAACACACAGTCGATGAATTGAATCGAATCCTATTCTATGACATAGACAATCAACAAGGATTCAATGGAATAATAATATTAGGCAACCCAATTCCAACACACATAATGCATCAAACTCATAAAAATCCAAACTTTTACTTAGAACATAAAGTCCATAAACAAAACGTAATCCATAACAAACGCAAACATCAACAACGGTTCATCATATGTCTAGGTGGCTTTAAGAGCTTAGCCTAGCATGTTTATAACAAAAATAACGACAAGATTATAGTTGCAAAACATGGTAGAAAGAACGAGAATTAAAGGATTAGATAAACCCGGAGGATGCAAGAAGCAATCCTTGAACCCACGCGATTCCGTCCTCTTGATTTCGTGTTCTTTATCTTCAAACAACCTTTTTCCAGCCCTTTTTCGTCCCCAAAATCGTCTCCAAAGTTGCATGGAGGCTAGGGTTAAGTTATGATGAGTTTATATAGCGAACCGGGCCAAAAAATCACGAAACAATCTGCCGAAAACGCGTCGCCGCGTCGCGCGGCGACGAAACGAAGTGTGGCCGCGTGGGTGACGTCACCACGCCACCAAGAATCCTCCACGCCGCGTCACGCGGTGAGGATGGCTTTGGTGGTCGCGCAGCGCCCCGAGCCCATGTTTATGCGCCTCATGCTCGACTTCGGCGCCCCATGTAGTTTCGACTTTCGGTTTTGTTCTGTTTCGCGCCACGGATTGCTCGTAACTCCGTTTCGCGTCCCGTTTTCGCCTACGGATTCGATTTCTCGCAAGCTTTTCAATTCTTTATCAACATGGGACCTACGAAACACAAAAACATCAGTTGTATCAAAATTGCTATAAAAACCGTACCGAAACAACTTAAAACGCAAACAAACACAACTAGGGATTTATGTATATTTATCACTTTATCAAGCGTCATCGGCGTAGAATAAGTGTGATAACAATGGACCTCCATTTGGAAGCTGAACCCCTTCAAAAATCCCAAGATTTGTCGCTTTAATCATCATACAGCTTAGAACTTCCATAACTAGGAGGAAGAGGTACGGGGATAAGGGGTCCCCCTGTCGTACCCCCTTCTTTGGAGCAAATTCTTGAGTCGGAGAGCCATTGACCAATATTGAGGTGCGAGAGGATTTAAGGATGCTAGATATCCATAACCTCCATTTTGCTGGGAAGGCCATTTTCTCCAAAACCTCATCCAAGAACTCCCAATTAACACAATCAAACGCTTTGTTA
This sequence comes from Tagetes erecta, assembly GCA_030867185.1. Lineage (NCBI taxonomy): Eukaryota > Viridiplantae > Streptophyta > Magnoliopsida > Asterales > Asteraceae > Tagetes > Tagetes erecta. Next base: position 9,719,036 of record CM061493.1, read on the forward strand.
AAGTCCACTTTGAGGAGCATAAGCTTAATGCTTTGTTTCTTCGCCCAAGCTATTGATTCATTTAAAATCAACGGACCGTCGATAATATTTCTACCTTGTAAAAATGCCGATTGGGAGTCTCCAATAAGGAAGTTCATAACAGGTTTCATACGGTTTGCCAGAATCTTGGTGATTGTTTTGGACATCATGCCAATCAAGTTAATTGGACGATAGTTGTTAAGATTCCCCGTTTCAAGTTTCTTGTGCATCATTGATATGAACGAAGAGTTGCATCCTTGGCTTATTGAGCCATTATCATGAAAGTTCTGTAGCACTTCAGAGAAATTCCCGCTAAATAAATCCCAGAATTTCTTAAGAAATTTGAAAGAAAAACCATCCGGCCCAGGAGCTTTTTCAGACCCACAGCTCCAAACTGCATCTTTGATTTCACCTGCAGAAAAAGGCAAAATTAATGTGTCAGCTTGAATGTTACTAAGGCTTTTCACAGATAAGTTAAGAATTTTCGGTCTCGGTCTATTGTGATCATCAAATTTGTTTTTAAAAAACTGTAGAACGAGTTGCTTGATCTCTGTCGGATCTTCGGTCCATTCCCCATCTTTCCATAAGCCGTTGATTCTAGATTTAGCCATGTTGATTTTAATAGAACGATGAAAGTAACTCGTGTTCTCGTCCCCGTTGATAGCCCATTTAATTCTCGCTTTTTGTTTCAAGTCAAGATTTAATATTTTATCCAGATTCAAGAGCTCCGCCTTGGCTGCGATTTTAGCTTGTAGTTCTTGATCGGTTAAAGATCTCGAATCCAAGATCGTGTCCAGAGATTCCAAAATATTGATAAGTTCTCTTGAGCGAGCAGAACGAGACTGAGTTGAAGCTTTATGCCACACTTTATGCTATCTTTGATGTTTTTGAGTTTGATTTGGAGTCTTTTATCAGGGGGACCATTACCAATTACTTTTGCAGCCGCCAATCTAACCACGTTGTCAAACTCAGGCATATCTAGCCATGAATTGAACATCCGAAAGGGGGCGGGTCCAAAGTCATGGTAGGAAGGGGAGAGGATGAGAGGGCAATGATCCGACCATAGCCTTGGGAGAGCCAAAAAGGAAGCGTTAGGCCAGATAGATAGAAAATTTTCGCAAACTAGGAAGTGGTCAATTTTGCTCAATCTTTGTCCATTGTCTGAGACATATGTGAAGGATCTACCACCCATGTGATATTCATGAAGACCCGCTGCATTAATGAAGCTATTAAAGTTATCAGCACCGGTTTGGCAGAAGTTTGAATTGAGCCTGTCGCTAGGTGAACGGACCTCGTTGAAATCGCCCATTAATACCCAAATCCCATCAATTTCCAATTTAATATGTTGAAGCTTTAGCCAGAGGGCAAGTTTTTCCGAGTTACTTTGAGGGGCGTAGATGTTCACGATAAGCAGGGGGGCATTAAGACCTTCAACTTCAAACATAGTTAGTAAGAAGTTCCTGTCCTTGATGACAAATTCTCTTTTGAACTTATGAGGATCCCAAATAGATAGTAACCCGCCTGATAGCCCGATAGCTTCAACGCCTTCTGACTCAAAACGTGATCTGTCCCAAAGATTACTAACTCTAATTGTATCCAAGTTAGAGCATTTAGTTTCCTGAAACGCCATAAAAGTTATACCAAAGTCTCTCTTGATTTCTTTCACCCATTTTGATTTTTCTGATCCTCCGATCCCACGGATGTTCAAGCACATAAAATTCATCGATTAGAAACTTAATTAGGTCCAGAAAGTCCCAGTTCCTTTTCAACTGCCTTTTTAACCACTTCGACTGTGTTGGACATATCTAGACCAAGATTCGAGCCTACCTCCATGGTGAGGTCAACCTCAATATTGATAGCAGAAGTCTGTTGCCGATTCCTATCTGACTCGACGGGGGATTGAACAGGCTGCAGAGGGGGCTGAGAATGTAGGGTGACATTTGAAGGGGGGGTGGGGGGTGGATGCGTTACTGATAGGTGGTGGAGGGTCGGGATGGATTAAAGGCGCATTATTGACAGAGGTTAAGGGGATAGGGCCACTAGCAGAGGGATTAGCATGAGGGGCTGAAGTTTGGGGAGGAGATTGATGGGGTTGGATGGGTTGAGATGGTATTTTCCGGTGGGGGTAAGGATTATATCTCCACATTCTAGCTTTATTCATGACAGGGGATTTAGAGAGGTTACTCTTAGATAAGTTGGTGGGGGAGGGAATGATTGAGTGTTTGCGTTTAAGTTTGGAAGATGGGGGTGAGATAGTGAACAGAGAGGAGAAATCAGGAAGAGGGTTGGAAATAGGAACCGCAACAGGAGATAAACAAATTGAGATGGGCAAAGTGGTGGTCTTGTTAGGTAGATGGGTAGGAGAGGGGGGTGAAGGTTTAGTAGGTTGGTCTTGAGGTGAAGACATAACATGAGAAATCTCTTTGAAGGGACCATGTGAGTCTGAAGATTTTGAGAGAGTGATGGAAGAATCATCCCCAAATATATTTTTTATCGTGTCATTGAGTTCCATATCACCCTGGTGGGCCATTTTGGATTGTGATTTGAGATTTTTAAGATGTGGGGCCCTTACACAATTAAACGTCTGATCAATAAATGAAGAATGTGGAGCATCTTTCTCTTTCTCAAAAAGGTCATCATTATTTTGATTTTTCAAGGACCCATGTGAATCATTATTACTACTATCCATGTGAGCAATAAATGCGCACTCATCACCAAGATCGCCTGAAACGTTAATCTGTTCAGTGTCGGAGGAACGACGAAGAATATTATTGATGTCTCCGGTGCCCGGCGATTTTGATGAGACTTCGTCATCGGGAGAGGCATTCTGACAGCAGTCGTCCGACGAAGAGGAGCCAGAAATATCGTTTGATGAACAGAATGGGTTCGAACCCCCAAGTAAAAATTCCGAGGTCCAGTCTCCGGATTCTTCTTCAATCCCGACCTGCAAAAAAGAGTTGTTCCAACATATCGTTAGTTCAGTGTTAATCTTTTTAGGAGAACTAACCATGACACCAACAAAGTCCGATGATAAAGAGTCGTCTTCGGGTGTCAATTGTGATGGTTGGATCACTCTCCCAAACTGACCACCGATTTGGTTGAAAACACTAGGATCCCATAGATTCAAAGGCACTCCGAAAATTCTTAACCATGCAACTCTTTCATATTGTCGAGTTTGACCGACCCATGGCTCCATCATAGAAAACCAAGGTAACCAAGAGGCTTTGTTGAGGAGAAAAGTTCTAGCTTCAACAGCATCATTGAATGATAAGAGCACCGATAGCCCCGTAATATAGCGGATCCTGGGGGAACCATCTAACAAGCGTAGAGTGCATATTGATCGAATGTCCCACGCAGAACCGATAAGAGAAGTTCCCTTCCATGAGATACTTGCTTTGGATTCAGATAAAGCAACCGAGATAAACTTTGACGAGTTGGATTTACCAGCCAGAGCCTCCTTGAAAGACAAGCCGCTGCGAGGTCTTCCAACCGACGAGTGACATGGGGTCCTAGAGGTGGGAGGGGGGATGTTATTCGGCGGTCGATCGTTCCCAAGGACCCTGTCGTGATTCCTACCAGGGACCACACCGGGGGTCGATAGTTTCTGTCCAAACTTGTCGAACCTAGCGAGGTTGACCGACAGGTAAACGCCGCCCACAACTAGACCGTTTAGGTTATTTTCCAGCTCCTTCATATCCGGCACATCAGTGAAGCTAATGAAGGCAAATGAGTTCTTCCTGTTATCCTTTTTTTTGGCGATGTAAGCTTCCACAACCTTCCCATGCTTACCAAAGGCGACACGCAGCATCTCGGAGGTGCAGCCCACGGGTAGTTTGGCTGCAAAAAATGTTACTGTGAGACCTTCCGATAGAATGTCATGTTGGCGGCGAGTCTTCTTGCTTCCTACTTTGTTCCATCCTCCTCCGTCATCTTGTGACGCCTTAACATCTCCATCCTTGTCTTCGTCGATCCAAGCTTCTGATTGGGGGATGTTATTATCTCCGGCGACATCCCAGCGGCTGCTCCCTCTTTCCGGCGACATCCCAGCGGCTGCTCCCTCTAATAATTAAACTTATGTAACTAAATAAGTTATGATAATATTTAAACATTATTATAAAAAATAAATATAATGTTAGCGTGATGTGACGAGGGATAATCCACATTGAGAAAGCGTAGAAGATATTGAGATGGTTATAGTGATTTCGATCAACTTTGTATGAATAGCAAGAGATCAAGGAAATCATACATATCTCAGGGAGCAGAACACCGTCCTTCCCTTGGAACATTTAATACAGGAAGCACTATCGGTGGAATGGAAGCCTCCCACTCCGCTCACTCTTCTAACGAATGAAGGAGTGGAAGGACGAGAGGACATGAGGATAAGATAGCAACGACTTGGAAAAACGATATATATTACAGGCAGGGGCGTACCCACATAGAGTGGGTGGGGGGGGCCCGCTTCCCCCGTGATATTTTTTTTGGTTTTTATATGTTAAATTTTCGATCAAACCCCGTAAAATTTACCTTTCGACCATCCAATCTTGAAAACTCAGTTTGATGCCCAATACACAGCCCATATGAAACACGTAATATTTAACCATGTATAGGGTTAAATTATGGTTAGAAGTATAGTAATATATATGTATTTATATTGTCATGTATAGTCAAGCATTGAGTTATTATAACCTCAAGTGTTTCACCATTGCACAAAACCATCAACATAGTTGATGATTCGGATGGTCATGAGTACAAGAAGAGAAATATATAAATAAATTAACTAATTTAGCTAAGTAATCAAGTGAGAAGTGAGGAATGATTGAAAATTTAGTTGTAAACCAAGGTTCTCAACATCACCATTTTTATACCATATCATAAGTCCTCAAACATAGTCTTGTTTGGAAACATGGTTTGGTTTCATTCACTTCTTATTTGTATATTAAATAACGGCTTAAGAAAGATGTAAAATGGAGACATATGAAGTTTAAGAAGCAAAATAAAGAATTTATTATATAAGATTTAAGAAAAAACAATCCTAACTCGAACCTCAAAATGGTGATTTACCAAACTTTATTTACCTTGGTAAATATATGGTAAATTCCTAGAGGATATTTCAAGTATTTAGGAAAAAAATAATGTCAAAAAAATGAAATAAAAAAGAAAAAGATGAAAGAAAGAAAGAAAAAACTCACAATTTGCTATTAAAAATTTGTTGTAAAAATATGGAGTTCTTAGATAGATTGAGAGAGTTTGAGAAAAAGTTTAGAGTGGTAAAGGTGATTAGAGAGATTTTAGTTAGTATTTATAGATAAAAATTAGGGTTTGACATTAAAGAAGTTAGTTAAATGAAGAGAAATTGAAAATTTTTAATTTTAAATATAAGTGGAGGTAAATGAAAAAAATTCAATTTTTTAACCCCTCAAATTTACCTTTTTGTCATTTTTTAATTTGACCCGACCCGGTTCAACTCGAACCGAGTCGAACCGGATTGAAAAAAATGTTATAAATCTATATTCAAACGATTCCTATCAAACTTTTGACCCCGTAAAAAAATTCCTAGGTACGCCACTGATTACAGAAACACCGTCCCACCTCTGTATACCGGCCAGGTTCCAATTAAAACAAATTAAATGTACGTAATTAATATCTAGCTTGTTGTAAAAATTTATTTGTTTTCCAATCTAAAATAATATTGGTTGTTTTGGTCTAAATTTGGACCTGTAAATAATTGAACACCCTGTCATACATGTACGTATCCGATACTCTTTTCTAAGCACTAACTATATTAGTGGCGGATTTAAGCCTAAAAAGTTAGAGATATCTTAAAATTTTTTTTGCATACATTTATAACTAACGATTTTTTTATTATACACTAGGTTTAATACCCGTGTGTTACACACGGGTTAAATAGTAATATTTATAAAGAAATTATAACCATTATATTTAACAATTTGTAAATATATAACATTTAAGGAGTTGGCTCCATCAACTTGCATGGTTAAAAATTTAGCTAAATTTTACCTCCCAAACTTCCTATTATAAAAAAAAATCCCTCCAAAAATTGCCCCCTAAAAGTTTGATTTATTAGATAGATTCATACAATAGCAAAATTTTTTTTGTCTACTTTAATATTATACTCTAACTAAGTATACTCTGCTAATCATTTACTTGCCTATAATTAGTAATATCCAAAGTTCAATGACCAAACCATAAAATTTTACAATAAGGGTCGTATTTTCAACGTTCATAAGCTAGCTTGAAAAAAAAGAAAATAAGAATTTAAGTCAATGTATTGCTGAATTATTTATATATAGTACTTTCGTATTTAAATGATTTGATAAAAAAACTATTTATTTTTTATAGAATGATATAACTGTAATTAGAAAAACATTATAAATTTAGACAAAAAACAATAAACTAATTGAAAGAATAAAATCAAATAAAACAAATAGGCTAAATGCTTTCGGCATTAAGTTAAAGTAAATTAATAATTAAAAAATGATACACGTTGCTTCTTGAAATTAAATATTTATTTTTGTCTGCTTCACCATTTTATTCGGGTTATAAAACTCAACAAGTTTTGGATATTGGTTAATATAATGGGCCTTAGTTTAAGTTTTAAAGAAGCCCAACGGATCATTATATTAGTTTAGTTTAGGTTATCTTCCTCTCCATTCTTGCACTTTATTAGATGCCGCTGCTGGAAGAAGAGCTTCGTATTTCCATCGCTAATTTTCTTTTCATCTAAAATACTTTTCTTTGTTAGAGGTATCCTCTTAACTAATCAGGGATATCCTATACATAAAACAAAAAAATAAACAAATACGTTACCCTAGAAAGCAAAATTTGAAGCGTATCCTGGGATACCCATGGTATGCACGTAGATCCGCCCCTAAACTATATTCAACTCTTCCGGCCAACTCAAAAATAAAGTTAATTGCATGGTACCCTGACGGCGGAAGTGATCTTACTTTTCAAGCTAGTGACCTGACAACGTTGCCTGGCTATGACTACCCAGCAAACTTGGTGGGAGCGAAGTGCCTGTAAGCAGGATTCCACACTTCCGACGAACTATATCTCTTCAAATTTATGTCACTCAAAGCCTTAACCACACCTCCCACAACACCATCTCCAACTGCTCCACACCAACATACGACGATGGAACTTAACCCTCAGCCTCATCGTACTCTCGCAACACAACTCTACCACTCAACCAAATCCTCCTCTTCCTCCACGCGCCATTATCCCGACAATCCGAACTTAACCCACGTCATGTCCTACACATGCAACATCTGCAACAAGTGTTTCCTTACGTACAAAGCACTCGGTGGACACAAATTCAGCCACCGGAGATATTATCAACGTAACACTGACCACCATACATCTACTTTCACCGCCTTTGATTTGTAAAAGAACTACAAGTTCCACGAGTGTTCTATATATATGCCATAAGTCTTTCCTCACAGGTCAAGCACTCGGGGGTCATAAGAGGTGTCATTTTTGTGACATCTGCCCCAAATCCGAACCCGAATGCCCAACTCGAACCTGAAGTTATCTATCTTTAAGGTATTCGTATTTATTTTTCTTTAAAGGAAACACTTTGTTATCTACCTATTTTAATAATTGAGTACACATCCACATGTCATCATTTTAACTACTCCACATAGGACTTTGCTTAGGTGTCATGTTTTAAATTAATTTGATGGAGAATTTTTAGACGGGTCATGGTATGCTCCATATTCGAAATAACCCGATATGTTTAAATTAAAAATTCACAAATTATCATCAATTATCTCCTAACCCGATATGTTCAAATACAAAATTTACCAATTATCATGATCTATATCTTAACCCGATATGTACCAAGTATCATGAATTATCTCCTAACCTGATATGTTCAAATAAAAAACTTATCAATTATTATGATTTATCCTAACCCGATATGTTCAAATTAAAATTTTACCAATTATCATTAATTATCTCATAACTCGATATGTTCAAATAAAAAAATTAACAATTATCATGAATTATCTCATAACTCGATATGTTCCAATAAAAATTTACAAACTATTATAAATCATATCCTTTATTGTAACATATGATTTTTTATATGAATATATTTGTAAATATCGAAATCGATTTAATAAGAGATATGTTAAAAATAAATTTGATATGTATATTGAGTTAAAGCCTATAAAACTAAAATCCGTGTAGTACACGGGTACTAATCTAGTTATATATATATATATATATATATATACTCTTAAATAATAACACCTATTAACTTGAGTACAAAAAGTACAAATTTTGACCAATAAGATTTTTTTAGAGTTTTAATTAGTTATTTTTGTAATATAACAGGCGATTACCGAGCGATTATACATGTTTTTTTTCGTTTGAATGTTTGATACATATATGCACTTTTTAATAATACATATATGTACGTAGGTCCTTTTACACATATGCAGAGATGCATAATGCATTTTCTCATGTTTCGAACTCGTCTTTTTGAAAGGGTCGCCTGAATACTTTATGAATTTGAATTTAATGTGTTATCTACTTGTTTAATTTCATTCATAAATTAGGAATTAATGAAAATGTGATCCTCATTATTTTAAATGTAACTTCCTTCTTTTTAAAAGTTAAAAAAGAAAATAAATAAATTGATTGGTTGAGAATGTGTACTATTTGTTCTCAAGTTAATTTGGATTTTAAATTGAATGGATCCATATACATATATATATATATATATATGTCGAGCCTTACGTTATTCTCTTTATTATATAACGCTCGAATTATTATCTAACATTTACTAATTAAATACTAAATACAACTATTTAATCTCCAAAGTATATATATATATATATATATATATATATATATATAAAAGTGTATTTTATAAAAAAAAGTTTACTAAAGATTATTAAAGATAAAAACTATTAAAGACTAAAAATAATCATTTAATGTCCACAACGACTTCAACATTCAAAAACGTCAATTATATATGCGTTACGAGTTAACTTGGTTAAGTTTGTTAGTTAAAATAAAGGATTAATTAACTTTGGGTCAAAACTGTAAATTCTGAAACTTGTATTAAAAGTTAAACACAAAATAATAACAACTGAAACCTCAGGGTCCGAATACGAAAATTTAAAACCCAACCCAATCTCCTCTCACCCCCATACTTCCGGTGTCCAATCTCCAGCCAATTTGTCGGAATCCCATAAATTCCAGCAAGACCTCTAAACTAGTTTTTATTCCATTTTAATCCAATCCAAAGTAAGTAAAATACTCATCTACGCATTTCGAACCCATTGCTAACAACTAAACACCATTTAATCAACTACATCAATGCTATAATTCATTTTTTTTTCAAACCGGCGACTTAAACCCATAAACTCAATCGACTTAAAACACATCAATTAAGTTAATTTCTTTCACAAAAACGATCATCTCGTCAATTGGAATCCGTTGGCATCAATCAATTGAATTTTAATCACCTATTTATCACCCAATTAATCTCATTTAACTCGTATTCAATCTCCAACTCAATCGACTTTTTCAGGCCAAATCAAACCAGTTCACTCGACGTACACAATATCTCTATCACCCTCTCACTCTCTGCAACTTCAATTCGTCTCATCAATTATCCAAAATCAGTAAGTAATTCTCTTTGTGTTCAAGCATGTTCATCATCGTTCAAGCATCAAAACATCAATTTAATCTGCTAATGTGTTAGGGCTTTTGCTAGACGCATTCTAAGGATCAATTCTGCAAGAGCAATTAAATTATAACACTTTCTAGCTACTATTTTGAATCCAACCCGTCGCATATCTCGTTCTTAGTATTCAATCCCTCAATTCGCTGCGAATAAAGTAAATATTTGATGATAAAATGATCCTTATCATGTCTAGATTCAAAGCCCTTTACAAATTTCTAATTTCGTTGTTTCAATCCGAAGTAATTTGTGAATTTGTATTCTAGGGTTTATAGAAATTGGGGTTTCTTTTTAAGAAAAGGTTAAAACCATTTCTGGTCCATTTTTAAACAAAAAGGAACCTTCGTGCAGCTGGTTTGTGTGTGTGTCTGTGACCAGAGAGGTCCATGGTTCGAAACTAGAGACATGTACATGTTTTATTTCTTTTTTTTACTTAATGTTTTAACTATAGTACCAACTAACTTTACTAACCTAAAACTAATACCATACAATATATTTTATAAAATGCTAAAAACCTATAAAAATATCAAAACCATGATTTTTATAAACTTAGTTATATAAATTTATTTATTACAAATACTTTTAAATACTATAAAAATACTATCAAAATGTATTTTAAATATTTACAAAGTGCATACAAAGTTTTATAAATAATAGGCTATGTAAATAAGACTTTCATATGGATTTTATATACTTTAGAATTGTGTTAAAGTATTTCTAACATATATAACATAATTTTGACATTATATAAACTATTGTTGAAAATATATTATTAGAGTTTCAATCATTTGTCAAAATAATTATTTTTACTATTGCTATCGTTATGAATAAACGAGTTTATATATTTTTAGTCGTTTAACGAGAAACCCCCAAATCCCAATCCAAAACCCTAGAATTCCAATTTCGTTAGATTCCTATTTTTCATATTCTAGTTTTCAATATTATATGTTCTCTAAGTTAGGATTCTCATTTACTTTGGTGATTTAGTATTTGGGCAATCGTTGGTTCAATTTAAGTTGTTTACTATTTGTTTCGAGCTCGAGTTTCAAGGTGAGTAAATTCACTCCCTTTTTACTTTTTACGTTTTGGGGCTGATATATGTGTTCAAATACTATACAATGTTTTTAATTTTCTACTTGTTTTTCAAAAGATATCGTAAAATGTGTTAGTCTTGACTCGCGACAAGATGCTAACTTATGTGGTAGTTACTGTTATTTGGTAATCACACCGGTACAATGTTTGCACTAATGGTTTGACAAACCCACCTGCCTATACAACATCGATAGGTGATTTAAACTCGGCTATTCAATTTCAATTTCAATGTTACAAGTTGTTATTCAATGTTACAAGTTGTTATACTATGATACTAGTTGCTATACTATGTTGCTATGCTATGTCCCTAAGTTGCTAAATAATTATTGATAACTTAATACCGAGACGGTTATGTGACAGTTGTTTGAAAAGTTATATTTAATTAATAATATGAGTTGATTCCTCATGATAAATGGCTACAAGTTATATTACAATGATTGTTTCAATGTGTGTTCAAGAGGTCATGGTTGAGAATAATATGAAATAGCTATACATGTAAGCTTGCGTGTCATATTTATGATGATCTCGGATTTCTATATTATTATGTATCAATTTGTGATTTACTCACTAGCTTTCATTAGCTAACTTTATTTTCACATATTTCAAATGGCGCTTGATAATGTTTTGCTGTTTTTGCCAAGACATAGGATTGCCTTGGGCCTAGTTAAAATAATAAAGACAATTGCATTTACTATTTCGGTTTTATCATCTTTTGTCGTTTGTATTTAAGACTCATGTTCCAAACTTATTAAATCATTATTGGACTTAATAAATAATTACCATGTGCTTTGTTTACTATTGATATCCAATTCTATGACAACCCGATGTTTCCGCCATCAGGTGGGGTGTCACAGTTTGGTATCAGAGCCAATGTTATAGGGAACTAGGATACGGTGTTAGAAATACACCGACCTAGACTATAACCTAAGAGTCCTTAGTATAAATAGTTTTGTGCTTAGAAAACTCTTCTAAAACTTATTTCCTTATTCCTTTTATGTTCTATGCCTTTTCTTTATCTTATTTCTTATTCGATTTCGCGAAAGAGCTACAAGAGACTCGTCTGTGTGATTAGGATCTTTCTCTTTGTGGAATCTCGTCATCGTCTTAAGTAAGTTTGAAACGTGGGACCGTATGCAATCCGGAAGGGGGAACGAATGTATCACGGACATCCTGTTTAAGGCAAAGCATTTTGTATAAATCTCGTTAAGAGACCTGTATGCATACCTGGGGATGGACGAGATAGGTGTGAACCTATAGGCTAAAGCACGCCTTCTCGAATACGTTGAGAATGAACTTATCACTTTGATAAATCTTAAGTGTCCAAAACCAAGACACTTTCTTAAGCCTTCAAATTCTATTTTTAATGATTTTATGATCATCATTTTCTATGATTTCAAATTATTTCCATGGGTTTCTATATTATTCCAAATGTTATTCCAAGTATGTTTATTTATATTTCTTTGACTTTCAAGTGATAGCTATGATATGTTTTCTAAAAATTCCATAAAAAATCAAAGTACAATTATCATTTCCATTCAATCCCAAATTTTATTACAACTTATGTTATCCAAAATTTCCTATGTCTCATGAAGTTCTATTTCTATCTTATCTTATAGAATGGCATCAAGACGTGAACGACTATCTAATACCATCGTGACCCAAATGGCTAATATTTTGCTCGAGTACCTTTGACAATTGTGAATGCCTTGAAAAGCTCAAAGTCCGTTATGCTACAAGTGTCCTTCAAAAGGGTGCTTTGACTTGGTGGAATGATGAAAAGCGTAGGCATGGTGAAGCCGACATGACTGATCTGACTTGGGCTGAATTCAAAACTGCTATGACTAATAAGTATTGTTCTCCTAGTGCAATTCGTAAACTTGAGGGTGAATTATGGGGTCTTAAGCAAGATAGTGGTGATAATGTGGCGTACAATAATCGTTTCTTTCAGCTCAGTACTCTGTGTCATAATATGGCTACTCCTGATTCTGGTGGTATTGAGCAGTATATTGGGGGTTTACCAATGACTATGCAAGATGCTCTTTGGGGTAGTAAGCCAACTACTATAGGTGAGGCAATGACTTTAGCCGGTTTCCTTACTGAAAATCATGTGCAAGCTGGTTCTTTGTTTTGATATGGTAACAAAAAGTCTAAAGGTTCTTCTAGTAACGATTCTAAACCATCCAAGAACGATTCTTATAAGGGTTTTAAGCTTGAATCCTCATTCAACTCCAAGAAGCGAAAGAACAATGCCACCAACTATGCTATTACTGCTCCTACTCCACCTATGGCACCGCAAATGGGTAATGATAACCAAAAGCATTATACGGGGTTCTTGCCCAAATGGCCAAATGCAACAAATGTCCTTTTCATCATACTCCTGAAACTCCATGTTTTAAATGCTCTGTTTGTGAACGTTATGGGCACATGGCTAAATATTGTTGGAATAATGCTAATAATAACCGAGGTAATCAGGGTCGTGCTTGTTTAATTTGTGGTGATCCAACTCATATCCGCTATAATTGCCCTCAGCCTATCAATGTGAACGCGAATACCAACGCTAATGCTAATCAAGCTAGTCGTGTTAGAACTTTCAATATCAACGCTAATCAAACTCAAACAAACAATGACATGGTGAACGATATGTTTCTTATTCATGATCGTTACGTTTCTATTTTATTTGTTTCGGGTGCCGATAAGAGCTTTCTTTCATTAGAGTTTGCTTCATCATTTACTATTAGCTGTGTTAGACTTGATAATTCTCATGTGGTAGAAGTAGCGATGTGGAAAAGTGTTTCTATTAGTTATTCTTTATGGGGTGCGAACTTAAACTTCAGGGTCACGTTTTCTTCATGTTTATCCTTGCCTATGACTCTCGGTATTTTCAATGGTTGAAACTCTTGTCTTGCGTAGAAACTCAAAAATATTTGCGTAGGGGTTATGTGGCGTTTTGGCTCATGTTGATGTAAAGAAAAAGAAGGATGGCTCGTTCTGTATATGTATCGATTATCGCGAGCTTAACAATCTTGCCATAATAAAATAAAAAAATAAAATAAAGGAAAATAAAATAAAATTACTGTAAAAATCGTTATCCTGTGCTGCGTACGATGATCTTCTAGATCGACTCCAAGGAGCAACTTGCTTCTCTAAAATTGATCTTCGTCCGGGTTACCATCAATTGGGTAGTGTTCATCTTGTTATCCATATTCTAAATTTGAAGAAATGTTTATCTGTTAAAAATCTCAGTGCTCCTCTAGATGAAATCCAAATCGATGAATCTATGCAATTTACTGAACGATCATTGGAAATTATGGACTGTGAAGTTAAGTCGTTCAAGCGTACTCAGATACCGATAGTTAAAGTTCGTTGGGAATCAAAATGTATACCTGAGTCTACTTGGGAACGTGAGTACCAAATGAAAGCTAGGTATCCACATCTTTTCATTCCATCTTCTTCGGTCTGAGCAAATTTCAGGACGAAATTTCTATAAGGAGTGGAGACTGTGACATCTGGCCCAAACTGAAACCCGAATGCCCGACTCGAACCTGAAGTTATCTATCTTTAATGTATTCGTATTTATTTTTCTTTAAAGGAAACGCTTTGTTATTTTATATATATATATATGTGTGTGTGTGTGTCTAGCCTAACGTTATTCTCGTCTATATTATATATATATGTGTGTGTGTGTGTGTGTGTGTGTGTGTGTGTCTAGCCTAACGTTATTCTCGTCTATATTATATAACGATCGAATTATTATCCAATGTTTACTAATCTATCTAATAAATCAAACTTTTAGGGGGCAATTTTTGGAGGGATTTTTTTTCTATAATAGGAAGTTTCGGAGGTAAAATTTAGCTAAATTTTTCACCATGCAAGTTGATGGAGCCAACTCCTTAAATGTTATATATTTACAAATTGTTAAATATAATGGTTATAATTTCTTTTTAAATATTACTATTTAACCCGTGTGTAACACACGGGTATTAAACCTAGTTAAATGATAAATACAACTATTTAATCTCCAAAGTATATATATATATATATATATATATATATATATATATATATATATATATATATATATATATATATATATATATATATATATATATATATATATATATATATATATAGGATTAGGATCAAATGAGAAGACTCAAATTATGCAAGAAGAAAAAGAAGAAAAATCAACCAATCATATTATTTCTTTGATTTTTGTATTTAATATTAGTTGAAGGTTACAATGGTAATTACAAAACAAGTTAGTAAATTTATTAATTGTGTAACTCCTTTATAATATAGGTAACTACCAAACTAATATAGGTAACTCCTAATTATTGAAACATTATATCATATATCCATCTTTATCATATTTTAAGAGCATGACGGAAATACCAAACACATTATATCACCAAATAAATAAATTAATTTTTTGAATTGATCTATAATTTAAATATTTAAATCCGATTTCATATAAACAATCACACTCTGTTTTTATTTTCCAATGTTTTCATAAATTTCTTCTTCTTTAAAAACAATCACACTTTCTAAGGATTAATTTCATGTTTCAAGTTTATCTATATTATTTTAAATTCAAAATCGTTAACCTTGAATATTATTAGTAGTTTTATTGAATAATCAGCTAATAAATTTCAATATGGGTAGTGTTAACTTAATTTACTTTCTCATATTAAAAATACATTTTATAGATTTTGTTTACTTGCATGTATATACGTTCTACTTATATGTGTGATTTTAATATCATGAATTGGTTGTGTTAGTTCTTCGTTATTTTTATATATGTAGGCAGATTTTCTATTTATATAGAAATACTAATGTGTAGGACTATACTACATCATGTGTAGGTGTTTATTTATATTCTTTAGATGCAACATATTGTATCCATAACATGTGTACATGCTTACGCATGTCATTTATATATAGTCTCTATGTGTAGAACTATATATAAGTATATAACCATGTGTATACAAATGTTATTAGTATTCTTCATACGTAGGCACATTAAATAATTATGCATTAGGTAGTCAAAGTATAACATAATGAATGTATACATTGTAACATATGTAGGTGTTATCTATAACCTTCGTGTACTGATAGATTTTATACCTATATAGGTATAATATTATTGTGTAGGTGTTTATGTATAACTTTCATAAGTTGTAGGAAGAATATTACTGTGTGTAGGTGTTTATGTATAATGTTCATAAGTTGTAGGAAGAATATTATTGTGTGTAGGTGTTAATGTATAACATTCATATGTTGTAGGAGTAATATTACTATGTAGGATTGTACTACATGGTGTGTAGGTGTGTATGTATAACGTACAACATATATTGAGTATAAAAACAAGATCAGCTACACATAATGGCCATAAAGCTTATAAATATTCTATTAGATATGTTTAGTATAAACAATACGTGACAAGATCAGGTACTTATGATGTACTATAGTTCAGAACATTATATTTAAATTTAAATATAAAGTAACATTATTTTTACTACATAAATATAAAACCACATTAGATGATCTGAGTCCAAAACATTATATTTAAATTTAAATAAAAAAAACATTATCTTTGTTATGTATTTTTCCACCAACATTTACTAATCAATGTCCATATTTATTTTTGAACGACGGTAATTAATGTCTACATAATTGTGATTGTATTTATGTAACAGTTTCATTGAAATTAATTTTTCTACACAAAAATTGTCCAAAACACCCTCATACCTATTTAAATTGGAAGAAACTAGTACAAATATTTACAAAAATAGCACCATCAATTATAACCATTAGATGACTAGATGTAAGGTCAAGATTATTTCTTTTTCTTCTTGCAATATATGGTCTTCTTGAAATGTGAATACGATGCTGTTAAGCGTGTAACTTTCACGCGAAATCCTCAAAACTACGTAGTTTTGATTATAAAAATTAAAGAAAAATATATAATCTCTTCCAACAACACAAATCTGTGATCAACACACATCGGTTCCAAGTTCTAACTAACCAAAATCATCGATCAGCACAAATCACTATAAATTAGTTGTTGCCCTACTTCCAATCCGTAATCAAAATCATTTGGTTTCGGTTCCGATCAAGAGTGTTGATAAAACAATTGATTAAAAGAGGTCAGCCCTTGATCTGGTTCCGATCAATAGATTTATAAGGCAATCGATCCAGAGGAGTTTTCAAGGCAATATGTAATCAAAATCTACTACCTTCCATTGCTCATCTTTTTTAACTGATCAAGAGAATTGTCAAAACAATTGTTCCATACAAGATTGTCATCTTCTCCATACTCTGTTATTTAAATCCTTAGGATTTTAATATTAAACCGATCATGCATCAATTTATTCACATAAATCAAAGTTTGTGTTCTTTCTCTAAAGATCACAAAGCACAAACTGTTAAAAATCACATATGCTCTCAGTTTTAAGTTCTTTTTCCTACTGCTCTTATAGAATTCACCAACTGAATCAAAACCTTGTTGCATAAAAACCAAAACTAAAGAAAAAAATTCAACAATTAAACAATTTAAAAAATGCAAGTCGATAATGAACTAACAAATTAAGATAGATTTCTTTTGATTTGTAATTGTTTTAAATTAAAAATACCTAATTTTGGAAGGTTTCACGTGTAAGTTACACGCTTTACAGCCCCGTATTCACTTTCCCCATATATAAAAGTGTATTTTGTAAAAAAAAATTTAATAAAGATTATTAAAGATAAATACTATTAGAGACTAAAAATAACCATTTAACGTCCATAACAACATTCAAAAACGTCAATTATATATGAGTTACGAGTTAACTCGGTTAAATTTGTTAGTTAAAATAAAGGATTAATTAACTTTGGGTCAAAACTGTAAATTCTGAAACTTGTATTAAAAGTTAAACACAAAAAGGAAACTTGGTGCAGCTGGTTTGTGTGTGTGCATGTGACCAGAGAGGTCCCTAGTTCAAAACTAGGGACATGTATGTGTTTTATTTCTTTTTTTTTACTTAATGTTTTAACTATACTACCAACTAAGTTTACTAACATAAAACTAATACCATACTATATATTTTATAAAATGCTATATAAAAATATCAAAACCATGATTTTTATAAACTTAGTTTTACAAATTTATTTATTACAAATACTTTTAAATACTATTAAAATACTATGAAAATGTATTTTAAATATTTACAGAGTGCATACAAAGTTTTATAAATAACAGGCTATGTAAATAAGACTTTTATATGGATTTTATATACTTTAGAATTGTGTTAAAGTGTTTCTAATATATATAACATATTTTTAACATTATATAAGTTATTGTTGAAAATATATTATTAGAGTTTCTATCATTTGTCAAAATAATTATATATACTATTGCTATCGTTATGAATACGTGAGTTTATATATTTTTAGTCGTTTAACGAGAAACCCCCAAATCCAAATCCAAAACCCTAGAATTCTAATTTCCTTAGATTCCTATTGTTTATATTCTAGTTTTCAATATTATATATTTTCTAAGTTAGGATTCTCATTTACTTAGGTGATTCTAGTATTTGGGCAATCCTCGGTTCAATTTAAGTTGTTTACTATTTGTTTCAAGCCCGGGTTTCAAGGTGAGTAAATTCACTTCCCTTTTTACTTTTTACGTTTTGGGGTTAAATTATGTGTTCAAATACTATACAATGTTTTTAATTTCTATTTGTTTTCTAAAAGAGATCATAAAATGTGTTAGTATTGACTCACGACAAGATGCAAACTTATGTGGTAATTTAAAGTAGTATTTTTACTTGGTAATCCCACCGGTAAAATGTCAGCGCTAATGGTTTGACAAACCCACATGTCTGTACAACATCGATAGGTGATTTAAACTCGGCCATCCTCTGATGTAACTGGTTCTTTGGGCATGCGGGATTTTGATTTGAATCTGCCCGCATGCCCGGAGTACCAATTAAGTTTGAGAAATCTAGCGGAATGGGACGGTGAACAGGAAGTTGAAAGTCCAATTCCGATGAAGAAACCACATGTGTTGATGACCAGAGATATGAGCAATTAGTTATTTTATAATTGAGTTACATATGTTGTTATTTCATTTCTAAAATGAACACGTATATTACAAATATAAATACGAAAAGAACACTGCATCCTTGGAGGGGTATTTTATCCGCATGGATATTTTGGGTATTTTCCTTTTGTGTTATATATAGCATTTTTTCCTTTGTTCTTTCATTTGAAGGGTTGCAACTTTGCAGCCTTGTTTTTTTAAGGGTTATTGGATTTTAATACTCTCAATAATGTGGTATTGGCCGTTGTCACTCCCAACTAAGACTTTCACTATCACATCTCCCAACTTAAAACTGCACTTGTTGTATCACTCTCTCGTTAAAAAACACTTACATCGTTAGTGTTTCGACCAAAAATGTCATTTTGTTAACTTAAGGGGGTAAATGAATGGTTTGTTTATAATATATATATACATATATTCACCACTACCACCCATCACCACCACCAACACCATCTCCGGTCACCACCACAAACTCCGGTCACCGCCACCAACTCCGGCCACCACCATCAACACCGCTCTTCACCTAACCACCACCCCACTATCAACCTCCACCACTTCCTGAATGAATTTCCGGTTGACCATCATTCACCACCAACACCCGCTACCATATCCATCGCCCCACCACCACACTACCACTTCCACCACAACATTAATCTCAACAAGTTCTTGATTCATACTTACAACTAAATCACAACACTAATCTCAAGGAATAATCATGTGAACCAAAATGCAATCTTAACAAAGCAACATATCAAATTCAATAAAATCCATGAAAAACAAACACTAATCGAACACAGAATTGAATAGAGGGGAACTAGGGCATACTTGTGTGCGCTGTAATCATGTTCTAAATTAATAAGACGACAAGAAGATGCAATCGGAGAAGCAATGCCTTCTTTGGTTGCAGTTCCAAAACATAAAAAACTTCCATTGCTTTTAATTCTAGAGATCCCTTGCTTGCCATATGATCACAATTTAGTTGTCACCAGAACCGCTACCTACTTCCACCACAACATTAGTTTCTGGCAACAACAAGTGATGTTTTATCGTCGAGAATGGTGGTGGTGTTTGATCGCCAGGAGAACGATTGAGGAGGTGTAGTTAGAGTGGTGTTGGTGTTTGATCTAAAGAAGAATGTGGATATGTGTGTGTGTGTGTATATATATATATATATCAAACAAAACATTCATATACCCCTTAAGTTAACAAAATTACATATTTGGCCCAAACACTAACGATGTTAGTGTTTTCTAACGACGAGGGTGATACAGCAAGTGTAGTGTTAAGTTGGGAGTGGTAACAGTGAAGGTCTTAGTTGGGAGTGGCAACGACGAATACCTCATAGTTGGGAGTATTAAAATCCAATAACCCATTTTTTAACAGCAAAGTGGTATTTAGAAAACAGACTTGGGCAAGGTAACAAGAAAGTGAGAGAACAAAAATAAAATAAAAAAAAACAGCAAAGATATGGTTTGTTATCCCCTCGTAGTGCTACTGGGTGATAGAATGATAGTGAAACATGGTGGTAGTAAGTGTGTCATAGTAAAAAATAATGACAGTAAGTGTGTAATACTATTGTAGGTGGAAAATTAAAAAAAGAAAAAGAGTTTTCAAGTTGCAATTTGGTCGTGATGGCAATAACATAAAAGAAAATAACGCCTAAAAAATTTGAAGGGGGTGGTTGTATGTCTCTTAAATGTCTTCTTCTTTGTTCTTGTAGCATAATCCATTCTACAGGTTGGTATCATTGGTGTTTTCAGTCATGTTTCCTCCTTCCACTATGTCATCATGCAAAGAAACAACTTTGGATGACCTCCCACCCACCATTTCCGAACTCACCCAGTTAAACAACACCCTCAATACCCAACGTACTCTTTACCCTACCCAAAGCCACCAAAAACTTGACCACAAAATTTGATGAACAATCTGAAAGGATTAGTCAACAATGTTACCGTGATGAATGATCATATTATTGTTGAAACTTCGGCTAACGGTGGTCATAAACCTCCCGGAAGTAGAGGACCACCAATTCATCTTCATCAAAACAACCAACCCCGCCCACCTAAAATAACCCTACAGTTTTTTGATGGAACAAACCCACTTAAATGGATCTTTCAAGCCAAAAACTACTATTCATATTATCAAATCCCGGCCATAAAAGAGTCACTCTTATTGCTTTTTATTTCCTTGGTGCTGCATGATCATGGTACCAACATTTGGTAAACAATGATCTTTTGGGAACATGGGTTGCGTTTAAACATGAAGTTAAACTCTGTTTCGGACCTTTAACTTATGAAAACCACGAGGCAACCCTTTTCAAGCTATGTCAAACAACCACTGTTGCAACCTAGCTTAGAACGATTGTTCCTTTTTAGTAGTTTGTTCTAGCCACAAGTGCAAACTGCTTTTGGTTGTATGTCAGCACGTCCTACTCAAAAGGCAATTTCATTTGTATCGTGTTCGCTTGTATCTCCAATATAAAGTTATAATAGCTTTTGATTGACTACTTTCTAGTGTTATGAGATTTTACTTTAGAAACACACATAGCTTATACACATAGGTATGACAGTTAGGTGTTGTTTGTTTTTCTGCAAGAAAAATGTAACATTTACGAAATTTGCTTTTAATTATAATATCGAATACTTAAAGTTTATGTGACTTATTTTATAAATAATTTAGCAAGTGAAAAACACTAACAATAATAGCAATAACTAAAACAAAACTTATCAAGTAATAATGCTTGTTAACAACCAAAATAAAAAAAATAAATAAAAAAATAAAAAAAACAAAAGGAGAAGAAACATGCAAAGATGAGGGACTAAAAGTGTCAAAAAGCCAAACAGCTTTCTCCACCTTTCCTCCTCCTTCACGTCAACAGTAACCTCCAACCTTCTTCACCATACCCTTTCACATCAACCAAAATTTTGTTCAAAATCAGACCCATTTCAAGTAATAACGTGTTGGATCAGTCCCTAGCTATCATCAAACAAGTATTTCGCGTGCAATTGAACCAAGAATTGGCCTGAGACCTTCCTTTTTCTTGCATTCGGCCGAAATCAAAATCCATAACCAAAACCATATCTAGACCTCACCATTTTTCAATTAAACACACACACACACACTCACTAACACACCGCAAACAAACCCCTATGCTCAGTTTTCACGAAAATGAAGTAAAAATCACGCATGAAGAGCTCAAAGTGGCCGACCCGTTCGTTACTCGGACACATACTCAACCTGCACCATTTTGTAAGTTGTTTATACCATTGAACTCGGTTTTGGGTGTGGATTAAAAGCCCTAACATTAATTTTGTCAAAATCTACGAAAACGAATTCGATTTGGGATGTGAAGGATCTAGGGCTCATATGGGTTTTTGGGGGGATTTTCAAATCTGCTAAGGATGTGTTAAAAGATATAAAGGGGGATGGATTTACAGGTCAGTCACCCAGCTCAAGTGGCTGGGTGCATCCTCTAAGTTGCTAATGGTCACGGGTTCGATTCACGGCTGAGCATACCCCACCCTTTTTATTTAAAAACCATGTTAATTCTTCATATTTTCAAAACAACTAACGGTTAACACATTTAAGTTACGAGTTTATGTTGGGTTAGTCACCCAGCTCAAGTGGCTGGGTGCATATATTAACAAGCTAGAGGTCACGGGTTCAAATCCCTCAACCCGTTTTTTTTGTATATTTTGTATTTTGACCACTAATTCACATTTTTAAGTGTTTAAACTACCCACTAAACATGTAAAAATTATATTTTATCATTTTCATGTCTTAAAAACTCAAGAGTTTTCATAAAAAAAAATTAAATTAATTTAATTTTAAAAACTTTATAAAACCAAGTAACAAAACATGTATATATATATATATACTTATATATATATATATATATAAAACCTTGTGAAAGAACACTTAACCAAAAATACTCATTTTAACCTTTGTAAGTATTATTTATATAAATTAAACATATAAACTTGTTTCGTTAACTATTTAAAGACTTTATAAACTAAAAATCTACTTAAACGTCATACCGTATTGGTAAAAAAAAAAGTCAAGTAAACGTCTTGTAATGACAATAATCTTTAAAAGTAGGATATTTACAAATAAATAATATTTTAACCTAATTTTTATAAAAACTTATAAACATACCAACATTCATAATTATTTCGCAAAACAACTAAAAATAAGAACTTGACTCGTACGATCTCGAAACCACATATGGACTAAAATCATTATGTTCGATTAATAGGATAAGCTACCGGGAGTTATTTCCGGCTTCCACCGTATATTTTCTTGAGTAGATATTGGAGCCGATTAATGTGAGTTTACATACCCCTTTTTATATTTATACACTTTTGGGGTGAAACATGTTATATTATTCAAATACACTACATGCACTAAATCTATTTATCAACTATGTGATTCCATTTATGTCTTGGTTGTGCTTTATGTATACGTGTGGTGTTCTATTTTATGATCGATACAATCATTAACTATTGCTAGCCCAGCGACGTCTTAGATCTAAGGGCCTGACAAGCCTTTTTGGTGCTAAAGCCGATGCTAAGTCCGGCTCTTCAATGACGCATTCTAGTTCATTGAAGGAACCAAATTTCACTTAGCTGATCATATACTATATTCTATATTGTTGAGGCTTGATTGTACATTTGAGGCCGTACGTGTTGTTACATATTTGCACTAACCATTGTGAACATGGAATCGCTTATCATTGTGATCTATAAACTATTACCTATGTATTTAACTATGTGAACTCACCAACATTTTTATGTTGACATTATTTTCTAACATGTTTCAGGGAATACCAATGTTTAATGCTAGCTTTGGATCATGATCACTATAGGCTTTTGGACCTAGCTAAATTCTAAATCAATGGACAATTATTAGCTATGTTATTTGTAATTTGCCAAACTTGTGGACAAATTGTACTATTTAATTTGGTGATACATGCTTATTTAAAACTCTAATTTGTAGCGTCATGTGGCTATGAGAAATCTCTAACACTCACGTCTCGACGATTATCCGCCTTTTATTTATTTAATTGGTCGGGGTGTGACAGATTGGTATCAGAGCCCATGACTGTAGGGATTTAGGTTATTAGAAACGGTGACCTAGACTACGGTATGCTTAGGGACCCTATATGAATTATCTCATACTTGCTTATGTGCTACATGATGCTACATGCTATGTGTTACATGGTACTTGCTATTTATGATTTAATTCCATGGCCTTTGCACACACTATGAAATTCTACAACTTAAACTGAACTTTAACAAATGAATTCAACATAAGCAAGAACAAATAGCTAAGACTAAACCCTTAACCTTTCTTCTTCTTCCCTTATCCAAGCTATCCATCTTAAACCTCATCATCGTTTACTATAACTCTAATTATCTAAGTAACATTTCTTGATCTATTTCTTGACTCCATGTGGATATCATATGCTTAGTGAAACTCTTAGGCAAATGCCTAATCCATTCTCATCAAGGTTTCGAATCTAAATAACAAACAAGACGATGTGTATCTAGACAGTAAACACCTTTATCCTGAATTTTCTGGCAAAACGATAGAAAGTTCTATCCACGGTTAGCTTATCGTATAAATCTCTTGAAGGGACATGTATGCTTACCTGGGGATGGACGAGATGAGCGTAACCCTATAGGCTAAAGCACGCCTCCTCGAATACGTTAAACAAACTTAACACTTTGATAAGTCATTAGTGTCCAAAAACAAGACACATTCCTAAGCTTTTAAATTATATATATTTACTTTTCAATGATTCTACGATTATCATTTATCTAAAGATTTCTAAATATTTTCATGTGTTTTCTATTTACCTTAAATGTTTGCTATAATTCCAAATAGATTATTCATATTCCTATGATTTCTAAGAACTTTCTATGATTCTAAGTGTTTAATATACTATGTTTTCTAAAGATTCTATGATATTCTAAGTGAGACGAGGTGCTATTATTATATCAGATATTTCTGTCGGTCAAGGATTTTGCTACAAAACCGTGTTATTCTACGTTCCATCATTCCATTTGTTTCTAAGCTGCAATAATACCTATGCGATATACTCGCTAGTTTATCCATATAACACAATTACACCGTTGTAAACCAAATATCTCAAATCAAGACTAAGACATAGCGACTAACTTCAATTGAATTATTCAAAACTTCAATCATATATCAATTACCAAGTCTAGGGTATGCTTCTAATCCCAAATCGATTATCGACTCTCCAATCAAAGGTTTGTCATTATTTCTGAATTCTAGTCAAGGCTAAATACCATAACTAAATAGAACTTAACGGATTTTGCTACTCTTATAAGCTAACGTATTCGAATCAAACGGTTACCCTCAAAATATTTCAACTTGACTTTGACACTCAAATAGTTTCAAAACTACTCATCTAACTATAAGATTCCCATCCAATTTCTAATCCATCATTAAAACTATAAATCTACTACCAAATTATGAACTAACCATCAAAACAGGTACTCGTTAATCAACTACGCGATGCTATCCATAAATTCGTTATCCAAAACCTAACGAAAACTCACTACACAACTATTCTCGAACACATTGAACTACATGTTTCATCTATACATATAACCACTAATGAAATTCTACGCCGCTAGTTTTCATAAACTAATACAAATTTCATTTATAAACTCGTTACTCTAACCCAATGTGTAATCAATGGACTTTGTAAAACTACCAGTATTCGAATCAATTAAAATAATTTCCTTATTTTCCCAAATAAAATTTGATAAAAAAAAGAAAAAAAAAGATATGTTAATTAAAATAACCTTTTGGTTTTAGTATTTTGTAAAAAATATATATATATACACACAAATAAGATATATGCATTAATGATAAATGATTTCTTTAAAAGAAATCGGTTATTCTGATGTTGGTCAAATATTTACATAACACTTTTCTTGTTTTCTCAAATATGACACAAAGACTTGTAGTAAACACCATGTCTTCTATTTCCCAATACCAAGTACTTACAACTTAAATGGTGTCTTTATTTCCAAATCAATCCTCTTAACTATGGTAAAGATTAAAACTTTCAACTTTTTAATTAACTTTTTAAAACTACACTAGAAAAACGACATCACCCCTTATAAACTTATTTACCTCCAGAGTCAATACATCTGGTTTACCTAAAGCTGCTGGTCATATAAATTCAAACATCTTAGGAACCAAGTAACCTATTCATTCGAATTATAAATTGAATTATCCACATTATCAACTTTTCATGAAACTAATTTTTTCTAAAAAACCTAATAAACTATATTATTACATGTACACCACCAACTAATGCTTATGAACTAGTCAATATCAGAAAACTTAGATAATTACATCTTACACACATAGAGTCGGTTTTCACAAACTTAAGTGTTACTATTCCAATACTCGAACTTGATTATCTATACCGATGAACAAACTATTTATATGAGCAATGTCTACCTAATGAACTATAGCTTTCTTTTGAATCATCAATCTAATGTATACCATCAACTAATACTTACGAATTAGTCTATATCAGAAAACATAGATAATTACATCTTACCCACATAGAGTCGGTTTTCACAAACTTAAGTGTTACTATTCTAGTACTCGACCTTGACTATCTATACCGATGAACAAACTATTTATATGAGCAATGTCTACCTAACAAACTATAGTTTTCTTTTAAATCATCAATCTACCTATCATCTTAAACTGATTTTTCCCAAGTACTATTTCTATCGGGTATGATGGCAATACTTATGCGTATCATCACTTTAACTTAAGATTTGCTTGTGTACTTCTGACTCGCACGTGACCGAATGAACTATGGAGCCCATGCAAAAACTGAAGTAATTACGGGTGCACACGGAATTATGAAAGTTGGTGCATGAGAACCCTAGTAAGTTTTGTCTTGTGTAGTTGGGTCATATATAATCATCTTATTTTCACTTGACTTGTGTACTCACTTAACTATGTGTAAGGTTACTTTATTCGTTTCGCCCATTCTATTAATCATAGTTGTACTCGATGGTCATTTAAATAATTCTAAATCCATATACTGAAAACATTTCATTTGCAAGTTGACATCCTATGCTATTCCTATATTGATAGCAAATAATATTTATTCGAATCTTCATACAATTAGTTCACTCGAACTCTTATAAGTGAAAAGAATTAAATAAACAACTCTCATTGAGTCAAAACAAGTAACTTCTTAATCTCGTTTATTTAAAATCATGTCCCAATCGAAATGCTCATCTTTCCATGGATCAAATTCTCATATAAGAAAGTTTCTTACGAACTGGAACTGCCTGAGGAATTGGGTAGTGTTCTTCTTGTGATCCACGCTTCTAATGTTTCTAATCTGAAAAGTGTTATCCGATGAAAATCTTATCTTATCTCTCGATGAAGTCTAAAATTGATGAATCGACGCATTTTGTTGAACGGCCATTGGGAATTATGGACGTGAAGTCAACAACGCAAACGTAGCCGGATACCGAATATCAAAATTCGTTGGGAAAACAAGCGCGGACCTGAATTCACTTGGGAGCGCGAAGACCGTATGAAGAGAGATTTTCCTCACTTGTTTATCTAGTTCTTTAAATTTCGGGACGAAATTCCTAAAAGTTGGGGAGACTGTAACATTTACGAAATTTGCTTTTAATTATAATATCGAATACTTAAAGTTTATGTGACTTATTTTATAAATAATTTAGCAAGTGAAAAACACTAACAATAATAGCAATAACTAAAACAAAACTTATCAAGTAATAATGCTTGTTAACAACCAAAATAAAAAAAATAAATAAAAAAATAAATAAAAAAACAAAAGGAGAAGAAACATGCAAAGATGAGGGACCAAAAGTGTCAAAAAGCCAAACAGCTTTCTCCACCTTTCCTCCTCCTTCACGTCAACAGTAACCTCCAACCTTCTTCACCATACCCTTTCACATCAACCAAAATTTTGTTCAAAATCAGACCCATTTCAAGTAATAACGTGTTGGATCAGTCCCTAGCTATCATCAAACAAGCATTTCGCGTGCAATTGAACCAAGAATTGGCCTAAGACCTTCCTTTTTCTTGCATTCGGCCGAAATCAAAATCCATAACCAAAACCATATCTAGACCTCACCATTTTTCAATTAAACACACACACACTCACTCACTAACACACCGCAAACAAACCCCTATGCTCAGTTTTCACGAAAATGAAGTAAAAATCACGCATCAAGAGCTCAAAGTGGCCGACCCGTTCGTTACTCGAACACATACTCAACCTGCACCATTTTGTAAGTTGTTTATACCATTGAACTCGGTTTTGGGTGTGGATTAAAAGCCCTAACATTAATTTTGTCAAAATCTACGAAAACGAATTCGATTTGGGATGTGAAGGATCTAGGGCTCATATGGGTTTTTGGGGGGATTTTCAAATCTGCTAAGGATGTGTTAAAAGATATAAAGGGGGATGGATTTACAGGTCAGTCACCCAGCTCAAGTGGCTGGGTGCATCCTCTAAGTTGCTGATGGTCACGGGTTCGATTCACGGCTGAGCATACCCCACCCTTTTTATTTAAAAACCATGTTAATTCTTCATATTTTCAAAACAACTAACGGTTAACACATTTAAGTTACGAGTTTATGTTGGGTTAGTCACCCAGCTCAAGTGGCTGGGTGCATATATTAACAAGCTAGAGGTCACGGGTTCAAATCCCTCAACCCGTTTTTTTTGTATATTTTGTATTTTGACCACTAATTCACATTTTTAAGTTTTTAAACTACCCACTAAACATGTAAAAATTATATTTTATCATTTTCATGTCTTAAAAACTCAAGAGTTTTCATAAAAAAAAATTAAATTAATTTAATTTTAAAAACTTTATAAAACCAAGTAACAAAACATGTATATATATATATACTTATATATATATATATATATAAAACCTTATGAAAGAACACTTAACCAAAAATACTCATTTTAACCTTTGTAAGTATTATTTATATAAATTAAACATATAAACTTGTTTCGTTAACTATTTAAAGACTTTATAAACTAAAAATCTACTTAAACGTCATACCGTATTGGTAAAAAAAAGTCAAGTAAACGTCTTGTAATGACAATAATCTTTAAAAGTAGGATATTTACAAATAAATAATATTTTAACCTAATTTTTATAAAAACTTATAAACATACCAACATTCATAATTATTTCGCAAAACAACTAAAAATAAGAACTTGACTCGTACGATCTCGAAACCACATATGGACTAAAATCATTATGTTCGATTAATAGGATAAGCTACCGGGAGTTATTTCCGGCTTCCACCGTATATTTTCTTGAGTAGATATTGGAGCCGATTAATGTGAGTTTACATACCCCTTTTTATATTTATACACTTTTGGGGTGAAACATGTTATATTATTCAAATACACTACATGCACTAAATCTATTTATCAACTATGTGATTCCATTTATGTCTTGGTTGTGCTTTATGTATACGTGTGGTGTTCTATTTTATGATCGATACAATCATTAACTATTGCTAGCCCAGCGACGTCTTAGATCTAAGGGCCTGACAAGCCTTTTTGGTGCTAAAGCCGATGCTAAGTCCGGCTCTTCAATGACGCATTCTAGTTCATTGAAGGAACCAAATTTCACTTAGCTGATCATATACTATATTCTATATTGTTGAGGCTTGATTGTACATTTGAGGCCGTACGTGTTGTTACATATTTGCACTAACCATTGTGAACATGGAATCGCTTATCATTGTGATCTATAAACTATTACCTATGTATTTAACTATGTGAACTCACCAACATTTTTATGTTGACATTATTTTCTAACATGTTTCAGGGAATACCAATGTTTAATGCTAGCTTTGGATCATGATCACTATAGGCTTTTGGACCTAGCTAAATTCTAAATCAATGGACAATTATTAGCTATGTTATTTGTAATTTGCCAAACTTGTGGACAAATTGTACTATTTAATTTGGTGATACATGCTTATTTAAAACTCTAATTTGTAGCGTCATGTGGCTATGAGCAATCTCTAACACTCACGTCTCGACGATTATCCGCCTTTTATTTATTTAATTGGTCGGGGTGTGACAAAAAATGTCTGCAGTCAGCGAACCACATCTGCAGACATCTGGAGAAGAAGAGGTGGACTAAACATCTGCAGTTTGAAACAAGAAAACTGTTTGTGTTTTTAACTTCTGCAGTCTACAGAAATAAACTGGTGATGATGGTGGTGGGGGACAGTGATGGTGGTGGACACTTGTGATGGGTAGGGCTGCTGGATGGTGGTGGGTCGGGTACTGTGGTGGGGGTAGTGGATAGTGGGTGGTGGTGGGGGGTGATGGAGATGGTACTGGATGGTGGTGGTCGTGGTGGGGGACGGTGGTGGAGGTAGTGGACAGTGGGTGGTGGGGGGACAGTGATGGAGGTACTGGATGGTGGTGGGTGGGGGCCGGTGGTGGTTGGGGACGATGGTGGGTGGTGGTGGTGGACGGTGAGTGGTAGTGGACAATGGTGGGTGGTGATAGACAATGATGGGTGGAGGTTGTGGTGGACAATGGTGGGTGGTGGTGGACGGTGGTGGTGTGGTAGACGGTGATGGTGGTGGATAGTGGGTGATGTTACTAGGTGATGATGTTTAACCCTCCTCTGCAAACTTTAGAAGATCTCAGAAGTGGTTGTCCAAGTCTACACCAGAAAGAGGTCGCGCAAATGTTTTTTAATGAAACGTTTTCGAAAAAACAAACAATCTGCAGATGACAATGGCTGCACGGTGCAGACGTAAGAGGCCGCGTAGGCCTTCTCTGAAAAAACAAACAACACTTTAGGCTATATGCAAACAACAATGTGTGTGGAGGTTGGTATAAAAGTGAGATCATATTCGTGAGAAGTAAGGTTTGACCCGCCGTCCGGGTAAAATAACTATGCCACATTTTTCTGATTACAAATTTAACAAGTTAGCTCTTATAAACAACCTTTTGTCACGTGTTTATACAACTTTAACAATTTTAGATCATTATTTTCACTATAACAATATGTATTTGTTATGAACTTGAACCTTTATTAGTTGTGAATCGCGTGCACCACTTCAAGAGGAGATGTTCAACGTTAGCATCCATGCGTGTGCCAACGCCACCCCATACCAACATGTGGGCAAGATCCGCCATCGATGAGCCTGTCACCTCATAAACTGTTTCAAAACCTATTCTTCTATAAAACTTCACAAGCTGCAAGTTGTCAAGGAAGATCATTTAACACTGAGTAGAGATACAACTTTATAAACTTTGTCGGAATATAAGTACTATAAAATTCTTTAATTATAATGAATTAATGATAAGCAAACCCATTATTTTACAAGTTTATGATCATTCGTCAAATTAAATTATAATAATTTAAACTGTAATTCATTGATCGATAATAATTCATACCAACAATTTGACTAGTAACACTCCAACTAAGGGTGTTCAAAAAATATGAAATCCGAATAACATCGTAATTCGAATCACATCCAAATTAAAAAAACGGAACAGAATTCCTTACCTGGATTACGGATCGGATTGCAAAATATTTTAATCAGATTATTCAGTTATTCAGATATCCAAATAAACCAAATAAGAACCATTATGTTTTTTACGATTTTTAACCCAATATCAACCATTATGTTTGGTGTACTTGTTAAGAACATGAAAACTTAAAGATTAAATTTGTATAAATTATTATCGTTATTCTGGACTAGTTTATGAAATTTTAAAAATGAATATGTGGTCAAAACTATGTTTGTATTTTAATTATTTTTCGGTTTGTATGTTTTACTATTACGACTCTAAATTACTAAACTAGTACACATCAAAAGGTTTTAAAAAAATTGTCGCTCTTATTTGGATTTACCGAATCCAATCTGAATTCGAATTTGGATAGGACTGGATAATTTATTTTTTGAATTGGATAAGATTCGGATGATGTTCTAAAATTTTCAAATCCTAATAATTCAATCTAAATAATCTAATCTTCTTCCTAACTCTAACTTTCAATTTTGTTATCGATACCACCTCGGTAGCAAAATCTTCACATACTTACGCTTGATTTCACTCATAACTAAACTATTTAAAGAGTAGTATAATTAAAGAAAGAACCAACCTTGTCATGGTAAATATCAGAGTCATTAATGGCAAGCAACTGAGCAGTTTTACAGCCACAATCATACCCATATCGGATCATCACTGCTCCAATAAACAACCCGATTCCAAATACGGATCTATCCATACCCAACGTATCTCGGGTCAAACGAATTGAATCAAGATGTAAAATCTTGCCTTTTTTCCACCATACCCGAATCATTCCTTCTGCTTTGCCAAGCTCCTTGTTGGTTTTCAAGCTCTTTGCGGTGATTTTGAAAAAGGGTCCGAATGTTTGCAGGTTGAGGTCAAGGTTTTGTGCTTTTGAGGATTGTAAAATATCAGACATGGAGGGTTTTTGGATGTGGGTTTTTGGATTTGGATTTGGGATGATGGATTTGGGTGTTGGTATCGAGTTCATGATGAAGGAAATGAGGATATGATGAATGGAACATACGGTTACAATTTACAAAGAAGCAAATAAGTTTTTGAGTAAATTACGCTTTTGGTCCTTTGACGATATATGAAATTTCATATTTTGTTCTTTAACTAATGAAATAACAGAAAATGTATGTCCTCTGTGTTTACAGTTGGTTGCATGTTATGTTGTTATTACTGACGGCCGTTAAGCTTTTTGGTTAAATTAGGTCATGTGTTTATCATGTGAAGGTAAGAATTGAATGTGTTTTTTCCTCTTTCTTATCATTTTCCTTAGATTCAAGTACATAACTTTCTCAACCAGTTTCGAAACCTTAGTTTGAGAGGATGAGGGTGATATGCAAGAAAACGATGATTATTATGGTAAAATGAGACGTTTTGTTTAAAAACTTGTTTGATGAATATCTGTGGTTAGAGTATACAGTGCTAAAGCAGACAAAACAATTTTCATTATTATATAAATGTACAATCAATAATTAAAATTTTATGATACTCCTGGTTTTTAGAGTTAGCTCAGCAACTATGACCTATAGTGCTCCAGCTCTAGCTCCATCTACTAAGATGACGGTCACAAAAGAGAAATTACAAAATAATCGACCCAAAAGAAAGTAAAAGATAAAGGCAAAAAAATACAATAAATCATCGGGCTCCTTCCGGATGATAAATAGTTGTGGGACACTTGGATGTTATCGAAGAGATGTGTAAGAATTATGACTAATTTCACTCTCATTTCATGAAAACATTTCATACTCGTGTATATATTTTAAGTTTTTATGTTAAGATTTAGATATTTTTGTATTTAACTCACGGTTAGTTGTAAAATTTTATTGTCTTTGGTTTTCGTGTTGAATTATTAGTTATTTGGCATGCGTAGCGTCCATCGTATTGAATTATTAGTTGATTTCATATTGAATTTTTAGTTTTTTGACATTGTAAAAATTGCATCGTTTAAAGTTTTTTGATTGTTTATCTATATCCTTGTATTATTTGATTCTTAATAAAATTTACCAAATTCTTGTTTCCCTTTTACCCAATAAATAAAATTTGTATTAATTGGCTTAAAAACACTCTATCATACAACTATGGTTCTTGAAACATAGGCTTGAAAAAGACTTATAAAAGGAAAAAAAACGCCTACTCAAGGAACAAGATATTTACTTTGGTAAAAAAAAACATGTGGATATTAAAACATTTAGAAACTAGTACCGCAGACATTGTCGTCCCTACCGCATCGTGCGACCACCTACTAGTATTTATTAGCGTGAGATCAACTAACCTTTTTGGCTGGTGATTCTTTTATATTTGATGGCGCTTTATTAAGTGATCGGTTCAACTTTTGCATCTGTATATAAAGTATTAGGTAAATTGTCATTTTAGTCTATGATTTTATATCGATTTTAGTCTCAAAAAGAAATTGAATCCCTAACAGATAAAAAAAGTAAGTCGTGTTTAATTGAAACTTCAAATTGTGGTGGTTTGTTGGTATTCGACTCAACGTGATTGAGGGGAAGAAAATGGGGTGGCTTGTGGTGCTGACTGGTTGGGAGGTGGGCGGAGAAGACGACTTTTGTAGGAACCGTTCGTACAAAAACTGAAAATTCTTTGATAAATTCAATTACAATACAAAGAAATAAAGAACACAAGTAAATTACAATATGATTACAATCGAAATAAAACAAGATACAAGAATTAAGTAGAAGCAAAAGCATAATCAAGGCTGAGGATTCGTGTTCAACACGAGTCCCTTAAAACAAATTCCGAGTCTTCCAAGAGAACTCGTTTGTTTCCATACAACAGCCGAAGCAGTACGTACTGCCGGTGTCACACCCTCAATTTTCCACAAACGGGGTATCCGTTAGGCGTGTGACATACCAGGATCTCAAGCCATTAGTTACAGCAAACACTGACTCAATAAATTTTAACAAAAGTTTTACTTAGTCATTAACCAAATACTCAGGATATAAAATATAGGTTTTCAAAGTTTAGCGGAAGCTTTTAAACAAACACATTATTTAAATAAACTTGTGCTCAACAGTTTAGCACAAAACCAATAAAACTAGTGCTCAATAGTTTAGCACAAAACCGGTAATTGTTTTCAATAAAACCAACAAGGTAAATAAAGTTTCAAAACAAGTTAAACGACTCATGCATGATATGTCCTACGTGCACAGCTCCTAGCCACCTGAGAAAACATACTAAAACGAGTCAACAAATAATGTTGGTGAGTTCAATGAGTTTAAGTAACAAGCGTATATAAAAATACTGAAACCGTTTAACCGATAAACATCATTACTATTGCTGGTTAGCTAGACCACCTCGTTTACTACATGAGCACGTCGAGATTAAACTGAACGGTACGATAAGGTTGCCTTGTTACCACCACGACGGGTGACCAAAAGTTAAAGTACAATTTGCACCACCTGGAAACCAATCCAGCATGATGGGGTCTGCCGAACCCGTAGTACCACTCAAATTTCCCCGTTATACCCACTGTATATTAATAATCTCGACAAAAAGGAAAGGACTTTAGAGTTGGGTGGAATCATGCTCAGTAAAATAAACAGTTAGACAATAGAACTTTGTTTTATCAAAACCGTTGCCCGAAGGCCCTGCCCGAAGGCATCAACCGTAGCCCGAAGGCATAACCGTATTAGAATCTTGCCCGAAGGCCCTATCCGAAGGTATAAAACGTAGCCGTAGTTGGCCCCGCCCGAAGGCATAAAGTTTTGCCCGAAGGCATAAATATGTAGTCCGCCCGAAGGCGCTGTATAATAGTTGCCCGAAGGCGCATTAAAAACATTTGTATGTTTTCTCCCCGAAAAAAGATTTAAAAGCGGGCAAAGAACTCACCTTTGAAGCACACCGCAAAATATAAAATATGCAACACGGATTTCCTAGATCGTCATATGACCTGCTAAATAATTAACCTCTATTTAATAATTAAGAACTTGTATATACATATATAGTATCCACTAGGGTTTCGCGTGTTCGGTTCGGTTTCACATAATAGTTCTCGCACCACTTATACTTATACCACATATCACAATTATACACTTGCAGTTAAATAGTCTTCCACACAACATAAATCATACATCTTTTCATTAACTCATACCCAACACACATTATCCCCACATAAATCACTAATTTTCACTATTAGTTGCAAATCATCTATATAATAATCGGTCTCGTTACGCTGCATACGTTTCTTTTATTACTTACCCAAATACATCCATTACGCCACATATACTGTTTACATTACACAATTATACACTTTAACCTACATATGTATACAACTCTTTATTTTCATACGCATACTCATATATATATATATATATATATATATATATATATATATATATACCACAATACTTCTACACATACACATAGTTACGTATATATTACGGTTTCTGTTTTATATCTATAAACATACATTTCTATTGTCATACAAGTTACCATTTCGTATACCCACCTCGCACACGCATATATTACCTGCATACTTACATATAATACCTATATGAATATATAAACTACTGATGTTGCTCATTTCTTGATATACACACATCCGACATGCATTTACACCATGATACATATATACATTCTGCAGCATACATACATACACTGAAATCATGCATTCATTCATATATCATTCATCATTACAAACATATATACTATTTACATACATCGACCTACATATATATATATATATATATATATATATATATATATATATATATATATCCACACACACGAAAAGATATACATGTATATTTACTACACTGCTGCTACTTCACATACGCTCACATGCTTGGCCTCATGTTCATACATATATACACTTACATGCACAGCACATACCATCTAATACATACATAAAATACATTATATACAACAACTACAAACATCTCCATCCCACACAACAACGTTGTTACGACCAGAACCACCGTACACAACATATCCATTACCATCACCTATATTATAATCATCATCAACACAGTTAAAAACACTTGAGCACATAACAACTGTATTCCCGAACCGAAACGAAACCCAAGCTGAACCAATCAATAACACAACAACGAACTGAACGTACCGAAGGTTATGATGATTGACATGATGGAGATAGCAATGGTGAAGACGATTGCGGTGGTTGGAGTTTTATTGCGGGTCGCCGGAAATGCAGCAGCGGCTGCTGCTACTTCTTTGGCAGAGAGACGAGAGGGAGATGGAGAGCCTGATGTTGTGTGTGTGCGCCTAGAAGACAATGACAACGAGGGGGTTTGCTTGCTGATCGGTCGATAGGGAAAAGAGAGATCGAGCAGGGGATTGACTGAGGTGTGTGTGTGTTTCGTTCCAACCAAGAACAAGGAGACGGCAGGGATGGGTTATTTAGGGTTGGGTGAACTATTAACAATTTAACACTTTGCACCCTAGTATTTCTTAGTTTATTTAATTCATTTCAAAAGTTGTTAAACTAGATTTTGTTATCTACAAAACAAACCCTACACTTTATATAATTTAACTAACAAAAACAAGCGAGCAAAATAATAATAGGAAATTAGTAGGAATGAGCGAGATTAAGCTAACCGTTTTAACTTATATTTACGGGTTGTCACAGCCGGGATTAACCCACAACCCAAATTATACTTTAAAGAAAAGAGATGAAGAAGATCAAGTACGTGTTAGAAAAATTAGAAGAGAAAGAATGAGAGAACTTTTCATAGTTGGAGTTCTTTGGTGTTGTATTTGGTGTGTCTTCTAACCAAGGCTCACCTTGGTATTTATAAGATAAAAAAGAGTTCATGCACCTTATTCAATGTCCATAAACATGAGTTGAAACATCCTATTAAATTTGAATAATGAGATGAAACATCTCATGTAGTAAAACACTCACATTGAATAAAGAGTTGAAACACCAATAAATTTATTATTTTGTATTTTTCATAAAATATAATTTGTGTTTTACAAAATATTCCAACAATCCCCCACATGGGAAAAAGACAAAATCTCATTTTCTCAAATGAAAAACTCATTTTCTCAGGTGCTCATTTTCACATATTATTCCAACAATCCAAATTGATCGTTACATACAAGTTTCTTAGATATAATCTAGCGGTTGGGTATTGTCGGATAGGTAGGTGTTACCTTTAAACCTTCGTTGTGATGCATACTTAGTCTCCTAGTGGTTCGGTAGACGTGATGTCCTTGAACCAACCACTGTTTATGGAGACGACAATACACTTCACACAATACCTTCCCTGGTTTGGTCAACCCCTCATTGTCGTGTCCGTTATAGTCATGGAACACTAGTCTGGTTCTGTGAAAGCTCTAGGAATTGTGCACCCCACAATTTCATTCGAAGCGACACCCCACTTCTCTTTCACATAGGTGATTTATCTAAAAAAATCATTAAAAGCATTGAGGTTATTATGATTACGCAAATCATTAACCATACGGTATGCTTAGCCTCACAACGTGTCACTGTTGTTATAGGAAAGTATTAGGAAGTATGTAAGCTCCCTTTATAATTTAGGAGGACATGTATAAACATTTATACATATTAGCTTATATATCGATTGGTATATTAACTATGCCCCCACAGTGACCAACCTTAGATATATGAGTCGGTTGTCCTATTGAACTTAGATCTTGGGATCTCCAATCAACTAAGTTAGGTTTTCCTTAATATACCATCTTTCATGGGTTTTAGTCTCATTCCACAACTCCGTCTCTCATCAACCGACAATTGTTGGATCCAAAACCATTATCTATGAATTCGTCAAGTCAATACAGATAATTGTAGTGAGATGAGTTGTTACCATGTGTTATTAACTCACAAGTTAATCTTGTCTTTTTACATTTTTCAAAAATATAACCCCGGGTATCAACCCGAATGTAGGTACATTTTGTCTTTAAAAATAAATTTCAAGGCTAACATATACATGCCATTAGTAATTGAATGTCAAATATAACTAATTGACCTTCGAGTCTAACTAGTAGATTCGGTCACATATTTGCATTATATTTGGCTTAACAAAAGGTTCTCTTTTAATACGGGTTTGAGAAAACTTCTCAAATACCATTTCTAAAATGGCTTCCCGCCACATTTCTTGGACTTATATAGAAAACGTTTAAATATAGTATTAGACATCCATGATTTGAACAAGATTAACGTCTTTGTATCAATGATGTCATCAATACTTGTTTACCGACTAAAGCAACACATGCCTTGTCATAGGTTGTTATCAACCATCTCAAAGTTAAAATTCTTTTAAGTTACCATCTAGATTAGATCTAGAAAATTGAGTTCTCTATAAGCTATATGACTTTCCTTAGATTGAATGACAACCGTCACTCACATTGTCTTATACACAACTTTACTTTTATGTTGTATATGAGTTGAATGTTTCACGTTAGTAGTCTCCTCAGAGCACCATAGTTAACAAGTACTAGTCTAGCATGCTTTAGACTACAATACTCTAGCATGTGAACAGAAGATGCATCATTCTGATTCTTCACAGCTTTTAAAGAAAATCCCAATATTCGTTCACAACATTCATTTCATAGTTTAAACAAACAATGAGAGTTGTTCAACATCCCAAAATCTTAATATTTGGGAAAGTCTAATATGTAAGTTACACAAACATACATAGATCATTATTTAATCTAGGATCATAAACTTTTTTCTTTTTTTTTTCTCAAAAGATTTCATCATTGACTCATATGGACTTTGAACAGTCACAAATTTGATCTCCCATAGTGGTACTCCCACTTTGAACAATCACAAAAATGATATAAACATCATGTTGTCTATGTAGTAAATTGTTCACAAGTATTAGTATTTGAACAATTATATATGTTCATAGCAACACAGATTTATCTTTCCATCAAATAGTCAACTTTATGCTTTATGACGTGTTACTTTTCACAAAGGTAACAAACTATATTAACACTTTATGTGAAACTTTAGGTTTATTTTATTCTAAACCAAATCTTAGTTTTGCCAAAACATGCACTTAGCTATTTCGAAATAAACTATTTTAATTTTATGTTTTGATTACGGAAATCAATACCCAAATTGTAAATAGTTTTATTGAGTAAATAACTTCTAACGAAGACGTTAGAGATGATATGTTTACATAAAACACTTATTTAAATTCATCATTAACACACTTGTTAAGAATAAACGCCTACATAAAGACGCTTTTAGACCATAAAATTTAGGTCATATCTCACACACATGCTAGATAAGTAAATAGGTTCTAACACGCACATTCAAACTAATCTTTAAACCTACAAAAGGTTAATTTAAATTTTTGATCTTGAAACCACATAAGGTTTCGAAACCTTTGATTTAAAACAAAATTAGATCTTCAACCTTTTTGTTTTAACACCTTGAACCATTCAACAAAATATATTAATGAAAATAAAACCACTTTTGAGTCAAGTTTTATGAAAAACTACAAAAGCATTAATACATAAACAAAAATTACACTCAATCAAAACCAACAAATGGTAAAAAAATGTACCACTTTCTTTGTAACTAAAATCCAATTCTAGAAAAAAGTCAAGTGTAAGTTCTCTAAGTCCAACTTTGAGAGACAAACAATGACTATATACTATTTTTTTAAATACTAATGGTGATTTAAAAAAGTTGTTTTAAGATTGTAGGAACCGTTTGTACAAAAACTAAAAATTCTTTGATAAATTCAATTACAATACAAAGAAATAAAGAACATAAGTAAATTACAATATGATTACAACCGAAATAAAACAAGATACAAGAACTGAGTAGAAGCAAAAGCATAATCAAGGCTGAGGATTCGTGTTCAACACGGGTCCCTTAAAACAAATTCCAAGTCTCCCAAGAGAACTCGTTTGTTTCCCAGGGTATAACAGCCGAAGCAGTATGTACTGCCGGGATTAACCCACAACCCAAATTATACTTTAAAGAAAAGAGAAGAAGATCAACTACATGTTAGAAAAATTAGAAGAGAAAGAATGAGAGAACTTTTCATAGTTGGAGTTCTTTGGTGTTGTATTTGGTGTCTTCTAACCAAGGCTCACCTTGGTATTTATAAGAAAAAAAAGAGTTCAAACACCTTATTCAATGTCTATAAACATGAGTTGAAACATCCAATTAAATTTGAATAATGAGATGAAACATCTCATGCAGTAAAACACTCACATTGAATAAAGAGTTGAAACACCAATAAATTTATTATTTTGTATTTTTCACAAAATATAATTTGTGTTTTACAAAATATTCCAACAACTTCAACCTATTTTAAAACCTTAAATTCATCACCACATTTAGTAAACAACCCACGTAAAACAATAATTTAATTGAAAACAATGGAAGAAAAAGATCACTGATTCTTACCATTAGAAATTAAAACCAAATATCAATTTAAAGAATTAAAGACCATGGTTAATCAATAAGGTGTG